>OY776126.1:22673194-23923194 GCA_963675135.1 Galeopsis tetrahit
TTATAATTTAAATTATATTTTAAAACAATATAAAATGAGATTATTATTTAATAAACAATTATTGTACATATAATATTATGAAGGGCGTGTACATATATTCTAATTAATAATTTAAATATGCCTGAAAAGCAATTTCCAAACTTTTAATTTTTGTTAAAACCTTGTAACTTACTGGTAACAATTATGATACATTATTGAAAAAAACATAAAGAAACAAAAAGGACGAAACATATCATGATCATATGAAGGGCATAGCCGCCGTGCCAATGAATATGGTAGCAGTTGAAACGTATATATAAAAAAAATTCATTTCAGCCCTTTTGACTAACATTATATGATATCAGAACATGCTAAAACATCGTTCCTTTCCGACAAAAATTCTGGATTCGTAATTGTTGGTTAACATAAATTTGTTTAAACTATTTTATTTCGTCATCCAGTGGATAACTATTTCAGTTTTTGATGTTTCAAATTGAATTCATTGTTCGAATTATTAATATTTGTCATTATAAAAATAAAATTAACACTTGATATTAACAAAAACGATACGTCAATAACTGAAACATATAATAAAACACACACACATCATTAATTTAATGTTGAAATTGAATTGATTAGTCTATTTTATTTTTCGTATTTCACTTTATATTTTAATTATTGATTGATTTTTAACACGTATCATCAGCATTGCCCCTAGTATTACAGAAAGCTGATTAATTTAAATACGAAATAAAACAAATTGAAATCACTTTCATTGAAACTGCTTTTCCATAATTGTTGTTCAATATATATCAGACGTATATTCCCATTTGCCATGCAAGAATTTAGTACTCCAACTAAATACTCCAAGTCATGGTTTCTCTTGCACTTTCATGGTCAACTCCGACCACTTTCTCCATTAAGCCACGTCACATCTCCGCCCCTACATCACAAACCCACCGCCTGAAAGTTTCCTGCAACGGCGGCGGCGAAACCCAACAAAAACTCGACAGAAGAAATCTCCTTCTAGGAATGGGAGGTCTATACGGCGCAACCACCACTCTCATCTCCGACAACTCAATATCTCCGGCGTTAGCAACTCCGATCACATCCCCCGATCTTTCCAAATGCACAAAAGGCACAAACCTCAACACCCAATCCCCCCTCGACGTCAACTGCTGCCCCCCGCCTTCCCCTGAAATCATCGACTACAAGCTGCCGCCGGTGACCAAAATGCGCTTCCGTCCCGCGGCCCACCTCGCCGGAAAAGAGTACTACGCCAAGTACGAAAAAGCAATAGCGCTGATGAAAGCCCTTCCGCCCGACGATCCCCGTAACTTTATGCAACAGGCAAATGTCCACTGCGCTTACTGCAATCTCACTTACGAACAAACAGGGGACCCCAAATTGAAGCTCCAAATCCACAATTGCTGGCATTTTTACCCCTGGCATAGGTGGTATTTATATTTTTACGAGAGGATTTTGGGTAAATTGATCGACGACCCCACTTTCGGCCTTCCGTATTGGAACTGGGATAACCCGAACGGCCTGAATCTTCCGGAGGTGTTCATGAAGAAGGATTCGCCGCTTTACAACGCGCGGAGAAACCCGAACCACCTCCCGCCGGTTCAGGCCGATCTGGGCTACTCGTCCAGTTCCCCAACCGACCCCAAAAAGGTGGTTAATAATAATCTCACTATCATGTACAATGAAATGGTGAGGAATGGGAAGAAGCTCCCTGATTTCTATGGGGCCAAGTATGTTGTCGGGACTAAGACGGACCCCGGTCCGGGGTCCGTCGAGCGCGGGTCCCACATGTCGTTGCATTCTTGGGTCGGCGAAAACACCGCGAGCGGCGAGGATATGGGGAATTTTTACTCGACCGGGAGAGACGTGATTTTCTATAGCCACCACGCGAACGTAGATCGTCTCTGGACGGTGTGGCGGAACTTGAGAGAATCGAAACCGAAAGAGTTCACCGATTCCGATTGGTTGAATGCTGATTTTGCGTTTTACGACGAAAATGCGAAGCTGGTGAAGGTAATGCTAGATATATTAATATTTGACTTGTGTGAGACGTCTCATTTTAAAAATTATTACAAATTCAAATTTATCAATTTAAATTTGTTAAAAAAACCGTAAGCGTTATGCCCAAATTATGTTTGGATCTACTCATATAGTCTTGGATTTTCCTTGTTTTGGACTTTCTTTCACAATTATTAGAATTGATTCCAATCAAAATTAACAATTGTGACAGTGTATTGGACTGTCACTTATATGATGGGACCCAAATGTAGTTTAATGTGATCATCTCACAATTGTTCAATTTGATTGAAATCAATCCAACCATTGATTTTGATTTTCACGAACTTTGGATTTGATTCCAATCAAATTCAACGATTGTGAAAGTACACTAGACTGTCATGTACATGATGAGATTCAAATCCTACAAATTTGGCCTTCTATTTATTTTGTACACATTGTTGTATATATATCTTGATACAATATTATGAATGTTTTGATTCTAACAGGTGAGAGTAGCTGACACTCTAGAAAATGAAAAAATGGGATACGTGTACCAAGATATGGACCTTCCTTGGCTAGACAAAAGGCCTAAAGCCCGTGTGCAGAAATCAAAGGTGGCGGCAGCCTCTGGCGCAGCCACGGAGACTGTTTTCCCTGTGAAGCTGGACAAGGTGGTGAAAGTGTTGGTGGACAGGCCGAAGAAATCGAGGAGCAAGAAGGACAAGGAAAAGGAAGAGGAATTATTGGTGATCGAAGGGATTGAGGTGGATACAGGGAAATTTGTAAAGTTCGACGTATTTGTGAATGACGAGGATGATAAGCCTGATGAGTTGGACAAGGCGGAGTACGCGGGATGTTATTCGCAGGTGCCACATAAGAACTCGACGAGGGTGACTACTAAGATCAGATTGTCGTTGGGTGAGGTGATGGAAGATTTGGATGTTGATGATGATGATAAGATATTGGTTTCTTTGGTGCCAAAAGCTGGGGGTGAAGATATTACCATTGGTGGTATCAAGATCATCTATGATCATTCTGATTGAATTCAAGTTGGTTTCTAGCTTGTTGATTAATTTTTTTTGCTGTAATAATATGACGAGTGTTGTGGTTTGAGATCATCTTGTATTCTGGTTTATGTTTAATATTTTATATTTAAGGATGCACAGGGTCGTCTATAGTTAATAAACGGTACCTTATGTGTAATACAATTAATAAAATGTTGTTTTTTGATTATGTATTTCGGAGAGAGTATCATCAATTAACACATGCTATGACATTGAAGATAATAGAATAAATGAATTTTAAATGTTTGTAAAGTTTTTGTTAACAAGTTTCCAATTGCACAATTAAAATTTAAATTCAATTACTGAAATAATGAAGCTTAGTTTTTTCAATTATTCTTTTCTATCAATTTTTTAATGTTGCTTGAACTTTTTTTCCAATTTTTTTTTTCAATTTTTATTGAATTTATCTTCAATTAAAATTACTGAGTGCGTGACTAGTAAATAAAACATCTACTAGTAATTTTGAGTTTGTACTAAAAATCTGCAATAATAATAATAGAATTTTTTTTTGAACAATATTTCAATTACTGATTTTTCATATTGAATTTGTATAATGATTGAGAATATAAACTTATTTTAAAGTAGTTAATTATTGAAATTCATATTTCCATTTATAATTATTTGGACATGATCATCTACTAACATTTGTGGTGAAGATTAATTGTAAAGAACTCTCTAAAATTATCAATTCATATTAATAATATTTCAGAAACTTCTTTTTCTTCTTTCTTTTCTATTCTAGATATTTTTTTGTTATCATTATTGAAGATTCTTCGTACATACTCAACATCACTATATTTGTAGATTTTGTATTTTTTAGTCACAATAAAAATGTATGTCGTATAAAAGAGAGAAAAAGAGAGCAAGCCAAAAGTATGTCAAAGAAAGATACAATTTTATGTACAACAAAGAAAAGTCTAAAGTAAATAAAAGTACAAGTAAAGCAAACTACATATGATCAATGTTCATGCTAATAAAATTGATCGATCTTCCGTCAAGAATCATCCACGAGGCAGTGACTCATTAGCCCGTTGCAGTCGCAGCGGTAGGATCAAGAATCAGCTCCTCTTCATCTTCCAGAGCCAAATCGCGAAGTTGATCTTCTATGGCTAAAATGAACTCTCAAACGAGGAGAGGGAAACGAACTCTCAAGGAGAGGAAACCAAAATGAAACAGAATTCAAGCCACAATCAAAGAAGCAGAATTCAATTCAAGCAAAATTGTCGGAAACCGAGAAAACAACAATGAAATTGTCGGCATCAACACACCAGCTGCAGAACCGCCGGTGAAATAGCAACCTACAATCGACGGCAACCGAGAAGAACACAGCAGCAAAGGAATGGAGGAGTGCGTGAAATTGCCAAATTAAACCAAATTACCAAACAAAAATCAGCGAGAAGATACACAATCGACGAAATTCCGTGCAAATATCAGCGAACATCACACGCAGATGATAAACAGAGAAGACGCCGGAACTAATCCAATCACCCAACGCAGAATTCAATTAAGCATCAACAAATCGATACCCAATCGAATTCACAAAACCAGAAACACTGCATCAAATCGTGGACTCAAAATCCCCGAAGGATATCCAATTTCGATCGGCAAAGGTTAACAGCGAAACTAACCGCCGAACCAATTTGAGCAGCCAAGTGGCCGGAACAGAGCGCCGAAAATTCAAGAAACGAAACCAACACCAACGGAGCGAGAGAAGCGATTTCAAAAGAGTTGTTGGGGGTTGCCCAATATAAGTTGGGCCCAAGAAATAAACAATGTAAAGAAGCCCACTCAATTAATTTTGTTTTGGAAATTGAATTAGCCCAAATTAATGGGTCTGACTATTTACACATCCATTTCAGATGTATCCACCCCACCTCTCATTTAATTTATATAATAATCATACAAAAATACCAAAAATACCCTTAACTAAAATACTCATTTTTCCACAACTAATACTCTTCCACGTTTCCAGTAACCACCAAACCAAAAAAATCCAATAAATAGTTAGAAAAATTACAGATTTTTTTTTATAGATTTCGCCTAACACGAGAACGTTTTATCGACCAACGTGTAAATAACATATTTAAAAAAAAATCGACAGCTTAATGTCAATACAATACACCCTTGTCGACAACAATTTGTCGACGAGTTGTGTATTTTGTGACATTAAGCAGTCGAAAATAAAATAAAAAAAAAAAGAGAGAG
Organism: Galeopsis tetrahit; assembly: GCA_963675135.1. Lineage (NCBI taxonomy): Eukaryota > Viridiplantae > Streptophyta > Magnoliopsida > Lamiales > Lamiaceae > Galeopsis > Galeopsis tetrahit. Next base: position 22,678,468 of record OY776126.1, read on the forward strand.
AGAGGGTTTCTGCAGAAATCTGCAGAAAACCCTAAAAAAAAGGGGGGCAAACCTGGGGATGGGGGCGGTGGCGAGGTCGACGGGAGAGGGAGGCCGTGCCTCGCCGCGGTCGACTCAAAAAATGGAGGGGGCCGCGCCGGAATCGAGGGGAGAGGAGGCTGCGCCGCGCCGCGTGGTCGACTCAAAAAATGGAGGTGGCCGCGCGGGGCCGGGAATCGAGGGAGGGGACAAAAAATACAAAAAAAAAAAAAAATGGAGGGGCCGCGGCGGCGTGAACTGGGCAAGGGGCGCGGCGGCGTAGGCGCCGGACGATGGGCTCGGCAGCGACTGGTGTTGGGGTGGTTGATGGGGAATGGAGAGATTAGGTTTTGGTGGTGGGGTGTGGGTAGTAATAGATTTTTATGGAGATAAGGGCATTTAAGACAATTAAAGGAGGGTATGTTCAATTTTATGGGCAGCGCATAAATCGGGGAGGTGCATCCATCTAAAATAGAGGTGTAAATAGTCGGACCCCAAATTAATTGTTTTGGTTAGGAGGGCAGCATCCTGCCGTGCCTTTTTTGAATTACAGAAACCAAGAAATAGAAAACAGGGGAGAAAGGGAGAGAAAGAAAAAGAGAGAGGGAGAAGAAAGGTTTGTCTCGTGGGGACTCGTTTTTTCACCGTTTTATCTCAAATTTCGAGGGGGAGTTCGTGGTGACGTGCTCTTCATTTTGGTTGGAGTAGATTTTCACTAATCGTCTCCAAGAGGTACAAAGAGAAATTGATAGTTTAATTCTCATTGTACTATTTTAGTTTGCTCTCTTCCTATGTTTATTGTGTGTTCCAAGAATAGTATTCTTGAGGATAGTTTGGTGCTATTGGTGTTCCTCTATTTGTAATAGAGAAGGAAACTTTGTATTCTCATTTGATATAGTGGAGTATTTTGGTGGACGGGGTCCGTGGTTTTTACCCTCTTGTGAAGGGGTTTTCCACGTAAAAATTCTTGGTGTTATTGTGTATTTATTTTCGTAGTTAATTTGCATATTTGGTCCGTTATCTATTGAGCTTTTGTGGAAGTGATTGTTGCTTTTGTGCATTGCCGAGCAATCGACTCTGATTTTGGCACTTTCCAAAACAAGAGTGAAGTCGCTGAAAACAACAGGTACAAAGAATCCTCACGAAAACAAAGCAGTTATTGCGCAAAAACAGAGCACAAATCCATCGGTAGTTATCGCCAATTGATGCAAAGGTGTGTGGGATTGGAGGTTTAGGGTTTAGAAATTAAAATAGGGGAAATGATGTAAAAAAAAAAAAAAAAAGCTCAAAACCTTTTCTACTCAATTAGTCAATGACATATTGACTAACAGCATCATCAAAATTGATAGAGAAGAATAATTGAGTGACCAAATCTGAAATGTGATAAAGTTCAGTGACCAAAAGTGATATATTTTCGGGAAAAAAAAGCAGCTTCAGAAGGCAAAAGCCGAGAGGTTTGTTGTTTGGCCACGGTTATACACACACAGAGTTATTGAGGACACCCACTAGAAGTTTTTTTCATCCTATATGTAAAATGTCGAATATACCAATTTTCTGATTTTTTTTAAACAAAGGCAAATGAGTACACCCACCCTTATGAAAAATCGATTATGAGAGTGGAGGTGCTCGAAAATGGTTGATAATGAAAGATCTCTCTGAAAAAATAGATTATGCGAAAATGATGATAGATTTCGGAATTTATTTTCGGACATATCCACCTTGTTCAAAAATAAGCATATGTTCGAAAATAATTTATGAACAAACTCAAGTTGTCCGAATTTTTTTTCCTGAACAATTTTTATTTGTCCGAAAAAAATCAATGAACAAACTCAAATTGTTAGAAAACAAAAGTCGAACATCTACATTATCATTTTTGGATATGTAAAAACACTAATACATTTTAATGTGTAAAAATCCTAAAAACCATAATACATGCAATATTATTTTGTTGATGTACATGGAACCTGATGTGAGCGGCCAAGGGAGAGGGGAGAAAAGGGGTCGGTCGCGAATTTCTCCAGTGGCGGCGACGTAGGCTGCGCCCTTCTCCAGCGGTGGCGGTCGCGCACTCCTCTAGCGGCGGCGTTCGAAGGAGGAAGGTGTGTGAATCGGCGAAGCTTGAGGGAGACGGACCTCGACGACGATGGTTAGGCTACAGCGAGCAACAGGGGTGACGGTCGGACGGGAGCGATTTTTTTTAATTACAATCGAGGAGGCTTGAGGGAGGGAGTGGGCGGCTGCCGCTGAGAGGGAGAATGGGGTGAGCGGCGGCCGCTGAGATGGAGGAGGGGTGGGCGGTAGTCGTTGGGAGGAGGAGGGGGTGGGCGCTGCTGGGAGAGTGAAAGGGAGAAGGGGGTGGGTATGTGTGGGAAGAGAGTGGGTGTTTTAATTAGTGTTTAGAAGGGGAGGAGTATTTTAGAATTTTCCACGTGGGTGTCCTCGTTTAAATTAAACGGGATGTGTGTTTAGCTAGTGGGTGTTCTCAATAAGCTTGTGTGTGTATAACCGTGGCCTTGTTGTTTTCAATTTTCATGCGTTTCTCTTGCTGCCAGCCTGCCACTTTTTGCTTCTTAATTACCTCTCGAATGGGCCCAAAGCAATGCATAAATCGGGGGTCTGACTATATGCACCTCCATTTCAGTTTGATGCACTCCCCCATCAATCCCCCGATTTATACACTCCCCGAATTTTAGGTCACACCTCCCCTCAAATGTCATAAATACCCCTCCTTCATTAAAATCCTTTTACTACCCACACCCCCCAAATCCTCCATCTTTCTTCCTCCTCCATTTCTTCTTTCATCTTCTCCCCCACCCCTCACCACCACCGCCGGCGACCTGCCCCACCACCACCCGTCGCCGGCGACGCCAGCCCCTCCCTCCCTCGCTCGCCAAGCCCGTCGCCACCCCAACCCCCGCCGCCTGTAAAAAAAAAAAAAAGAAGAGATCTTGGCCGCGCGCGGCCGTCCCCTCCCTCCCTCGCCGAGCCCGTCGCCCCCCCCCTCCCTCCCTCGCTCGCCAAACCCGTCGCCCCCCCCCCTCCCCAACCCCCACCGCCTGTAAAAAAAAAAAAAAAAAACAGATCTTGGCCGCGCGCGGCCGCCGCGGCCGTCCCCTCCTCCTCTCTCCCTCGTCGAGCCCGTCGCGGCCGCCCCCTCCTCCCTCCGACGCCGCCACACCCCACCCCCACCAGGTTTTCCCCCTTTCTCATTTTTAGGGTTTTCTGCAAAAATGTAGAAAACCTAGTTTTTTTCTTTTTTTTTTTTTCAATTTTCGACCGTATAAGGTCGATTACATTCTCCTTCGTCGACAAATTGTTGTCGACGAGAGTGTATTTGATCGACCTTACATAATCGAATTAAAAAAAAATTGTTTTTTTTTTAATTTTCGACCAACCGATTTCGACCATATACATTCTCGTCGACAACGATTTGTCGACGAGAGTGTATATGGTCGACACTGGTTGATCGAAAGTTGAAAAAAAATTGTGATTTTTTGGAGTATATGGTCGACCATTTTTTTTTTTTGAGTTGATGGTCGTCGGAAATGGTGTCGTCGGCGACCGGAAGTTGTGTGTTAGGGGAAGGTGAAAGAAATGAGGTGGGGTGTATCTAGTATGATGTATATTTAATGAAGGGTATTTTAGGTTTTTTACCTATTATTTTATTAATAAAACTGAAAGGGGTAGTGCATCAAACCGAAATGGAGGTGCATATAGTTAGACCCATAAATCGGCTGGAAAATTGGGCTGTAAGTTTTTTCGGGCCCATTTCTATTTTTTCTCTTCGGGCGCGGCTAAAGACACACACGAATGCTATGAGGACACCCACGCGATGAGGACACACACAATGAGATAAGGACACCCACGGTAAAAATACAAAAATACCCTTCGTTCTATTAAAACCCTAAATCCTTCCCATTCTCAAAATCAAAATAGTACACCCACCTTCCTCCACCTTCTTGAAGACGACGGCGGCGCCCACGCTCACGCCACCGCCTCCTTCCACGCGACCGCTCGCACAGTGCCGCTGCCCGTTCGCATCGGCTTGAGCACCCCCTCCGCCGCCGCCCGTTCGCCCTCTATAACAAAAAAGCACCGCCATGCCTTGCCTTGCCTTGCCTCGCTGCGCCACGCACGCCACCGCCTCGCCTCGCTGCGCCGCGCACCCTCGCCGTTCGTGTTTTGAAAGAATTGGATGTGTAAGATTTCTGGAAAAAAAAACAGAATTTTTTAGGTTTTTTTGAATTAGAATTTTTTTCTGGAACAAGCACATATTAGGTTTTTTTAGAATTTGTTCATTGATTTTTTTCGAACAATTGCAAGTTGTTGAGGAATTATTTTCGTACATTTTGTGCTTGTTCGAAAAAAAATTCCAAACAATATGTGTTTGTTCGAAAAAAATTTCTTGTTTGAAAAAAGCTCCCAAATAGTATGTGTTTGTTAGAAAAAAAATTCCGGACAACTTGAGTTTGTTGGTTAAAAATTTTCGTACATTTTAACTTTATTGTGATAATATTTTCGAACAACTTTAAGAATATTATTTTTGTTGATTTTTGGTGTTTTTTGAGTTTTTTTTTCTTGAAGAATGGTGTTTGTTTTGGTGGTGGTGGAGATGATTCTGTTGTGAAATAGAAGCAGTGGGTGTACTCATCCGTCCATTTTTTAAAAAATTTGCAAGAAGGGTACAAACGTCATTTTGCATACCCCTTGTGATAAAAAAAAAATTGGTGGGTGTCCTCATAGCATTTGTGTGTGTCTTTAGCCGCGCCCTTTCTCTTCTACTTTGCAGTCCAAATTGTTGTTTGGGCCAGGGTATATACCCTTCCAAACTTGTTAAGTATACTCCCCCTCCCCATTTATTAATTTAATATTCATATAAAATACTCAATTTATCCTTTTAATAAAATATTTATTGGATACACTCTCTTTAAAATTGAAAACCTAACTCTAATTTTTGTAGCTGCAACCAACACCAACGACCGCCGCCTCCTCTGACACCCATCGTCGCAACCATCTCCGATAAAATCAAAATCAAAACCAGTGTAGATCTAATGAATATTTTCGACAGAAATCTAAAAAAAAAAATTGAAATATTTTCAATAAACCAGTGTCGACAAAAAATACTCTCGTCGACACTATTTCGTCAAAAGAAAAAAAAAATAAAAATGAAATGAAATATTTCGACAAAATGTGCTCGAAAATAAACACTATCGTCGACAACACGACGATAGTGTTTATTTTGGAGCACATTTTATCGAAAAAATAAATAAATAAACAAACCTGCGTTTTAAGGTTCAGGCGGGCAGCGGCGGCGCGAGGGAGGAGGGACGCGGCCTTCGATAGGAGAGGTGGCGGCGACGGCGCCGCCACCGATTCGTTGCAGAAATTAAAGAAAAAAAAGGAAGGAGGAGGGATGGAATTCGACAATCCTTAGAGCCCTAGACCACTAAGGGCGAGCCGCAGCCATGCTACTCTTATTGAAAGCTGAGCATCAATTGATACACTATCCGGTGCAAGGTCTTCTACTAACAAGAGGAAGATGGAGATGAAGATGAAGAATGAAGAATGAAGAAGAAAGAAGAAAGTGGAAGGAGGGAGGGGAGGAGGAAGAAATTAGGATTTGTAGAGACTTTATTTTTTTTATTTTTTTAACATGGATTCTTTTGAGAGAAAATGACATATTAGATATTTTAAGGGCAATACATCTAATATAATACATTTTGAGGGGATGTATGTATCGGGGTATATTTAGCAAATCTAGTGGTATATAGCCTGACCCTTGTTGTTTTAAATGCTAAATGAAATAGCAATTTAAAACAAACAAACAATAAAAAAACTCTTAAATTGTAAGTCGGTCAAAAGTACGGATTCTCCAACTGCTTGCTTATCGCTCTTGTCTCAATTAAGGTTTTTCGATATCCCCGAAACTGAATCAAAATTGACAAAAAGATCGAATAACTACCCTCGTGGGAACGAGGGGGGCGGGTCACCACGAGTCCTATATTATTTGTCATTCCTACATAGCATAATCTTTCAAAAGTAAAAAAGGGTAAACATGTGTTTGGCTCATGGGTTTATTTAATACGGCTCATACAAAAATGGAGGAATGTTGTCATTTTTAAGGTGTGCAATTTAATGAGAACAAAATTATGAACGGTTAAAGATGAGATCGTTGAGTTGTTTCTCAGTTAAAGATATTATGTTTAGTAATTTCTCATTTTCAAATTGAATAACGGTGCCTAGATGAGTCATTAGATGTTAATTTTCTTGTCTCGGCTTTGATCTAAAGTTATACGGATTTTGTTTGTGCTATTTTTCCTCTTGAACATGAAAGACTATTAAAATTAAAATTGCTTTTTTTTTTTTCTAATTAAAAAAAAATCAGAATTATTATTGTATATTACTAAAACATAATCCATTAGAACGATTATTAAGACAGAGAGACAGATTGGTTAAAAAAAAAAAATCAGAGATATGTTGATTGCCGACATTAATCATTCGTCATTAATTATATTTAAAATACTACTGTACCTATACATGAAATAATGAAGCTCTACTACTTGAGACATTTCAAAAAAAAAAAAAACCAACAAAAAGAGGAAAAGAGAACACATCTCAAATTTTACCCCAAAGTCATAAATTATTTAACGGTTCGAGACTTTATATTTCTAAAATAATCAATCACGTGTTATTTGTATTAATTAAAATATCCGATTCATTAAAACATTATCAACATTACCTTTGACAGTATGTGTTTGGATTTTATAATAATGTTTTAAGTTTTTATTAAATAAAATACTCGACAAACTCATAATTCAACAATTATTTTAACCACCAAGATTCCCATTTGACAATCTTTCAATAATCTTCAAACACTAAACTAGACACTTTCTTCCTTTTGAGAGAAAGAGAAGTGTTCCCAAATTTTAATTAAATTGTAATAAAAATAAAGAAAGACAAGAATTTTAGAGAGTGTCATCCTAGTTGGGGGAAAATTTTAGTTTTAGTCCTATAAGTTTGATACATTTCAAAATAAATCCTTTAAGTTTCAACTTTACAAAATACGTCCTTTACCTTTCAATTTAATCCTTTTTTACATCAATTTTAATCATTTATCTTTCTAATGAATTAAAGCTGCCTGAATATTCTCCTTTTGATTTATGCAGTTAAATTATTTGGGATTCCGGTGGAATGTGCTGATTTGGTACGACATTTATTTAAAAAACCCATCATCCTATCTTTAATTTTTTCTCATGTCTATTTAAATTTTTCTTTTATTAATAATATGGTCACTGTCTAGTTTTGTTGTGATATATATTTTTAAGTTCTAAAAAGTTTTCAATATTTTAAAAAGTTCTAGTTTTCAATATTTTAAAATTTTCTCAATAAAATTTACATATAATAATACAGGTGTTTTTTTTTTTTGTTTTTTTACTGGAAGTTGTATTCTCAATCTTTTAGGTGGAATGTTAAGTTTTTGGAAAGATTGAAATACAGCTTTATTATATTGTAAGCATCAATTGATATGAGCAACTTCATATATTTTAAATTGTTATGTTTTAATTTAGTTGTAAATTTTATTTTTAATTATCCTGTCAAAAAAATAAAATTATTTTTAATTATAGAATTGTTTTATCAATGGTGCATATTTCAATTTTGTTTTTAATTGAACTTGGGAGAATATTTCAATTTTGTTTTTAATTGAAGTTGAGAGTTTACATGAATGACATTTTTTAAATAAATGTGGTACCAAGTCAAGTCAGCCCATCCCACCGGAATCCGACAGCATTTAATTCATTAAAAAGATAAAGGATTAGGAATCCGGCAGCATTTAATTCATTAGAAAGATAAAAGATTAAAATTGATGTAAAAAATGATTAAATTGAAACGTAAAGGACATATTTTGTAAAGTTGAAACTTAAAGGATTTATTTTGGAATGTATCAAACTTATAGGACTAAAACTAAAATTTTCCCTCCTAGTTGGCATTTCCATTTTCAAAGATTCATTATTAAAAGTGTATATTTTACATTGTTGTCCCCCTTCCAACCGCACGCTCTTCACATTCGTACCCAAGTTTTATTAAATTGTAGTTACTGTAGAGTAGAGTATATCCCAACTTTAATTCAAAATTTGAAAAAATTCTAACCCCTTTCTCTCTCCAACTTTTCCTGTTGTTTCTCACTGTGCATTACATACAGTTTCCCAAGTATCATTGTCAATTATAAATGCCATTTCAACGGCTTTATAATTTACAACATACTGTCTTGTTATATAGTATCTGCCCCCAATCCAGTCTTTAGATGATGATGATGAGAGAGATTCAGAGGAATAACATAATCAAGGTCACATATAATTTATTCAGCTTTTTTATGATGATTTCTTCATTATTTTGCATTCTTGTTCTTCTGATTGAATATTCCAAAGAACCCCTTTTGTTTTTTTAATTATTAGTCCACTTTAGTAGAGTATTGACTCATTTTGATACTTTTATGCAAGATGACAACTTTGTTAGATCTTTGATAGTATGGTCAATTCTGGAATTTGGATTTTCATTAGACTAATGAATTCATCGTTCAAAATTAAAATAGAATAATTGTTTCAGATTCACTGCAAAATAGTGTGGTGGGGCTATAAAGCCAAAATTTGTGGTCATCTTTTCAATAATATCGATGTGTGCATGGCTACAATAAGTGGCACTGTAAAGCTACTTTAACTCTTTTCAAGAAAAAACAGGCCTTCTGATTATAATATCTCACGGGCTTCAAACTATTATTTTCTTGTACCATAAATTTTATCAACATTGTATTGTATGTTTGAGTTCTGTTCATTTTCATTTTGTATGTTTACTGTTTACACGAATGCATGCTATACTATTTCATATTCGATGTTAACAATTTGATTGCATTTTTGCAGATTAAACTTTGAGTGAGTTTGTGTAGTCTTATTGCTGTTAGAAAGATGCCAAGAACAAGGTAATCTATTCATATGCATTGTATTGTATATAAAATGTGTAAATGATAGATTTCAATTTTGATGCCACATTGCATATGATATGATTCTTGATTATGTGTAAGATATTATGGCAAGTTAATTTGATTCTAGGATCCATATGAATGAATTTGATTTATATTATGTTAATTATGAAAACAGGGCGACTGAATTGCCTCAACGGCCGTCTCCCCGAGCCCCGACGAATGTCCGGACCTCGTCCAGCTCTGACTCCGACCCGATCCATCATCGTTCGAGAACCGAGAGGAGCCCGAAACTATACAATGGACGATCACCTCGTAGCGCACAATCCGATCCTTCGGTGAATCAAAAGAAGCTCGGAACTCGTATTGCAGATTTGGAAAGTCAGCTAGGCCAAGCGCAAAACGAGCTAAAATGCTTGAAGGATCAGTTGGAATCGGCTGAGGCTGCAAAAAAAGCAGCTCAAGAACAACTCGATAATAAATCGAAGAAATCAGCTCCTACTCAAGGATTGATCAGTGATGAATGTGATGTTGTAGATAAGGAAACCGATGTTTTTGAAGTTCCAATGGTGAAGACGGATGAAACGGGGTTGAAAAATGAAGAAGTAAGGTCGTTGAAGGAGAAGTTGGATGAGAGGGAGAAAGAATTGGAAGTTTATAGTCAAGAAAACGCGAAAATGAAGATCGAGCTGCATGAGAAGTCGATCAAGATATCATCGGTTGAATGTGAGGTGCAAGAGTTAGGTATGAAGTTGAGTAAGATGAATCAAGAATTGGAAAAGAGTAAAATGAATGAATCCCAGATGAGGGAGAAGCTAGAGGAGAGTGAAAAGGCGAAAGAGGGACTAGAAAACGAGATGAAAAGGGTGCGTGTGCAGACCGAACAGTGGAGAAAGGCAGCGGATGCTGCAGCTAGTATTTTGGCAGGAGAAGTGGAGACGAATGAGAGGAGGATATCGGAGAGGTGTGGGTCGACTGCGTTTGAACGAGGTGGTGGATATGGCGGTTATGTAGGTTCGCCGGGATTGATGGAGGATTGTGATGATGGAAAGAGGCGGTCTGGTGGTGGAATTAGGATGTTTGGAGACTTATGGAAGAAGAAGGGGCACAAATGAGAATGCACTTGTGTAGGATTAGGAGAGATTTTTGTTTTGAGTTTTAGTTTAATATCATCTGTCGTTTCAAATTTCTGTCCGTAGTGCGATATTGAGGATGACTCGTCCTCTATTAATGGTTGTAATGTTTTGGATGTCAAATACTCTTTGATTACCGTAATCAGGCTCAAGATAGACATCTAATCAAATCTACAATAAAATTTATATCCAACACGGAAAACATACTCAAGTGTCCGCATACCAAATGACCTAAACTAAAGACACACCATTTGCGATTCAATTTAAATATATAGACCTGCCCATAAATATCTCTAACATATTTACAAAACATTAAATGTTCAGAGTTTTTGCAACCACCTTCATATCTAATCAGTCTGGTAACCAATAAAACTGAGATTGAGTATGAGTTCCAATTGAATCGAATTCAATTAACTGGGGTACATACATGAAGGCACGACATAATTCAAGTACCAGATTTTAAAGCAATTTCTTTCACGGCATAAAAAAAACTGGAAGAAATTGAAGGGGTATCAATCGTCTTCGTCACTCCCATACAGTTTATGTTGCAAACCATGATTGTTTGAGCTGTCCACACTTTCTTTCGTCAAAATATATGTTGGTTTAACAGGAATCTCTTCAAGCAACTTTGTCCTCTGCATTGAAAAATGTTAAAATTCATAATCAACACAGATCTGATAAACTTCTTTTTTGATAGGAAACAATGGTACCTTCAAAGGACGAGATTATGCTCCCACATCTTCAAGCGGAAAAAAAATCCAAATCCTCATCATCGTCATCATCCAAATCTTCATCATCAATCCTTCGCAAAACAGCAGGCTCTTTTTGTCCCTGAATCAATTACAATAAGAAATCAAAAATTAGGAGAAAACTTAAGAGAGAGAAAGGTCAGAGTACCAGCTGGAACATCTAACCCTCACCTTAAACACTGATCTTATAAGAGTTTCATCTTCTTCTTCTAGCTTTCTCTCCTAACAAATACAAGAACAGATCATTTAGCACATAACAGCTAAAATATATACAAAAAGAGGCCCAGGTTCCTAAGTTTATGCAGCCAATAAAAGTTGGCAATACAAGCCCCACCTTCTTATCTATGATAGTACAGAGAAATAATCAACTGGAGTAGTTTTTTTTACTTATTTTTCCATTCATGTTCATTTGTATTCTGCAAAGAACCAATAATGAATTGGAAAGGGTCAAATACCCTTCCAGTTCAAGATAAAGTCCCCATCAAGATATTGTAATGAATCATGCTTCCAAAAATCACTTATTAGCCCGAGTTAAATAACATTTCATGATTATCCATTACTGAGCTAAAAAACATTCTAACTACCTAAAGCCACATCTATGACCACATGCCGAAATTATAAATATAAGCTAGCATTTATATTACCTTCTGCTCGTTTGATCGTTGCAAAAGCTTCCAGCATCGCATCTACACTCACAGTTGCACGCCTTGACTGGAGATATAAGAAGGAAAGCAAGAAAGAAGAGATAAAATATTTTAATATCAGCAGATTTATGAATTATAAATATATTAATACTTATAGCTGGTTTATAGAAAAATGAGGAGATAAAGAGTGCCATCAAGGCATCAACTATGATAAACTCAACGCAGTAAATACACACCTTCATCGATTTCATTTCATCCAATGCAAGGATATCCATTTCTCTCTTTGAGTCCAAGGTTCTAGTCTCCAACGATTTCATAGCATCTCCCATTTCTTCAGCTTTTCTTTTCTTTTGTTCTTCGTCCAACACCTAATGATAAAAAAATATAATGATATAGTCACAATTGAAATTCTATAGACATAGATATTAATACAAAAAGTTAAACCAGATAGCAATACTATATCTGGCTCATCAACATATTACGAAAAACATTAATAATAAATATTCAGAAAGAGGAAGGATAAAAGAAATATATTAAAAGAAAACCTCATCCTCCGCACGCCACAGTTCAAAATTCCTCGATGCACCAGACTCAACAATATAATCTGAGTTTTGAGGATCCGTCTTGAAGGTCATTTCAGCCGAGCATTTAGTTCACTTGAAATAGAACCTAAAGATTTGGATTTCCTAGGTAGGTCTGTATATGAAAGTAAACACACAAAGTTAGAAAATAATTAACCATATCAGCACTTCACAATCAAAACAAGAAAGACCAAAAAACAAGCCAGAAGGATCAGATCACACACGAAACGGGCACCATGCATAAACTCTGAAAACATAGAAGATGTGTGCACCTTAATGTAGAGTTCTTTTAGATCATTGAAGTATATAATGTAGATAATTGAAAGAATGAACAGACATACATAATATAACATAAGCACGGAAAAGAGCTTAGTCCTTTCACAGAGGTTTGGATTGTCAATAACTTGTAAGCACTCCAACTGCGTAATCTGAAATTGAAGCTAAAGAACATCGACAACTACTACAAGGGTCTAATACCCATAAAATAATGAGTCCTCTAGAGACCTCAAAAGTCAATAAAGCTCAAATAGGGGCAAGGGCACAGCTCATTCTCACTACATATAAGTTATTGAATATCCAAAAAACAAGAACAAACTAAGCCATTGTCCTACCACGTGGAGTCGGCTATATGAATCATATTTGCCATCATGTTTGAATGTGGTTGAATCACCTTAAACTACAAGCAGCTTTCTGACTACATTACAATCCCAGAAAATACACATTTCGAGTAATTTCAAACGCTTAAAAACCAAAATCACTAAGATTGTCCTAAAAAAACCTTGAAATTTCAAGTTCGCATACCTCAAACACTGCAAAACTGAAAACTCAGTACCATCAACCAAAATCCAAACCTGACAATTATTGATTACACAAATATCCAAAGGTAAACATATTACATAGGCACAACAAATTAAAGAAACTGCAAAAAGACAACAAAAAAATTATTTATTTAAAAAAAAATCCTATACTCCAAAAGATCAATTAAATCTACACTCACCACTCCAGACGTCTTCTTTGCGGGAATTGAATTTGGTTCCTTTGTAAATATAATTCCCGCACGTACCGCCCCTGATACTCATCGGAAGCATCATGCGCACTTTCATCTGCAGGTTTTTGGGCTGCCTCCGCCGCGGAATATTCGCCGGATCGAAGTCCGGCGGGTAGTATTTGTTCAGAACTTTCCTTTCTCCCATCTTTTTACCTCTTCCTTTCTATTCCGTTAATCAAAAACGAAACTTGGAAACACCGGATTTGCTTACGAAACGACAACAGCAGAAGAACGGGGAGTTTATGCGAGTGCCTTCTTCGAATTGTTGTCAACAATCGACAATAGCTATTCGATTTGGGTTTTAGGCCATTTTTCACCTTTGTAGGTTTTCTTACGTATGTTATTAGTATTAAATTTAAACACAATTTTAAATATACCCGCCTGGCGCCTTATATCCACAAAAATACTCCTTCCGTACCATCCTTGAAGGTTGAGTTTTAATGAATGAATTGTTTATTAATATGAGTTGTTTATTAATATGAGTTTATTAATCAAGTAGGACATTACATAAGTGTTTTAAACAAAGTAAGACAAAAATTTATAATAAAACAATCAAGGACAAAATGCAATAGCTTTAGACGAATATGCCCCTGTTTTCAAATTAAGTAGGATTTTCGAATTCAATTAATTAAGTTAAGCAAAATTAGGAAAGTCAACCAATTTAAATTTCAATTAAGCTGTGATTTATTTTGCCTAGAATCTCGGGCTGTTTTTCTTCCAGAAACATATTACCAAATTTCACTTAGCTTATCTCGAGTGCATATTCACGCGGTGGCTTGATTTTCAGAGAGTATTTCGAAGCTTCGAAGGGTTAAAACGTGAAATCGTTGTCGTTACCATTTTAATTCCAGGTTTTGTTTACTGCATGTTTCTTATTTGATGATCAATGATATACAAAAATGAAATGGATTAAAGTATATATTTGCTAATTGTTTTAAATATATGTGTTTCCTGTATTTTTTCGATTTACAGTTGTTTTTATGATGAGTATAGTTTTGTATAAATATGGGTGTTTGATTAAATGAATTTTTTGTTCAAAATGCTCTGTTTTTGTATGAGTAGTACTGTAGATATTTTGTTAGGGCTTTGCATATTCATAAAGAAATTGAAATCTGCAACGCATATTAGGGATGCTGAGTGCGGTCCTGAAACGTTTTGTGTTGATTAAAACAATAGATTGAAAATTGAAGTGCTCAGCCGCATATACACTTTATATTGTTACAATTAAGCTAGTTATTGTTTGTATATTGAAGAAGTAGTCTTTGGCACTTGAAATTTGCAGAATTTTGTATTATTTATTTCAAAATGATGGTTTATAGACAAATACAAGTTGTTAAACGTTTTAAAACAAGATTCTACATTTATATGCACTTACTGTAAGAATCATGAATGCTTCTGGAGATATGAAAAATGGGAATATGCTACTTGTTATTGTATATATATATTTGTAACAAGTGTTTCCATTTGCCTGTTTTTCTGTATACATATATGAAGATGGCAAGAGGTAAAAAAGGTGTGATACAAATTAAGGAAGGGGGAAGAAATAGCAAAAAGAAGAAATCCAACAAAGCTGTTAGAGGATCTGCAAGTAAGTGTGTATTAGTAGATTACATTTAGATATGGTTGTTGTGCAGCTGTAGTTTAAAGAAAGATTTAGAATAATTATCTGATGTATTTACTATATTATATTATATGGAATATGTGTATGATTCTTGATTTGTTTTCTGTTTTTTTAAGGAAAAAGGAATAAAAATGTAACCGTTAAGGTCATAAATGACAAGGGAAAGGGTACGATAGTATAACATTCTTATACAATACTTATACAGTCTGGTGTATTATGAAATATACATATATAACTAACTTAACCTTGTTATTCAATATCAGGAAAAAAGCAAAAAGTTATGTGATGCATGCTATTATCGGATGATTCAGGTTATGTTTATATGTTTGTAATGATATTTTGTTATACGAAGAGTTGATAAATACATGAAACTGTATTACATCTATTAATATTAATACATATATTGTTAGATTTTGAGAGTGATCCGGAGATGGAGGTGGATAGAGATGAAGACACAATGTCTGTTTCTGGAGGTAAATTTAATTATAGTTTTAATCTGGATTGTTGTTTTTATTTTTATGTGTATTTAGTTCCATATCTTAATTATTATTTAATATTATATGGGTTGACGTGAGCAATTCGTAATTCAGATTCTGATATCGGAGAATGCAGCTGAAACAAACGTAGACAGACGAAGTTGAATATAAGAAAAAAAAAGAAAAATAAAGGCAAGTGATGTATATTACACCATTTTATTTTGTTTTTGTAATTATGCATAACTATTTTAACTCAATTTTGATGATCAACAGTTGCTGAGGGTGATAGAGGTGGAGAGTACTATTTCCGTTCAAATATGCGTACCTGCTTCAAAGAAATGTTGTGTTTCAGGTTTATAGATATGCATTATCAAGAAATGAAACTGACACCTTTCTGGTTCTTAATGGAAGCAATTTTAAAAAATGGAAGTGAGGAGATGGTCATTAAATGTACTAAGTATGAGGAAGATGTGAGACAAATTGTTTCAAAATATGACAAGGTCTCTGGTGGGTTTTTAATTGGGGGAGAGGAGTTGGATTTGAGTAGAAGTGATGCAGAGTTAATGCTTCGATGAGAGGTTCTTGAACAGAAAGCCTTTGCCATCTTTATACCGTCCACTGATAAAGAACAAGATTCAAGAAATTCAGCATCGCACTGATAAAGAATCGTTACAGGATGTTGCGAGACTATTGAGTTGTTATGTTATGTGTGGTATTCTATGTTCGGTTAAGAGTGGTGCTTTACCATGGTATTTGACATTATATTTGGAAGATTTTTATGATGTATGCAAGTACGATTGGAGTGCGTTTGTAGTTGAATATCTGAAATATCATGTTAAGAAAAGTAAGGATACGAAGTCCGGTGGTTGTGTTGTATTATTACCGGTAAGCATTTACTTCTATATTATATTGTACCCAGTAAATTTGTATGCAACATTGATATATACTTACAGAGCATAATTTTTTTTGGTATGCAGTTTTGGCTTTGTGAACACTCTTCCTTAATAGATCCGTTGAACGAGAGAGCTTTCCCAAGATTTTTGAAGTGGGATTTAAACGCTCTTAATGCTGTTCTAGACAGGGGAATTCTAAACAAACATTCTAAGGTAATATTAAGGTTGCATATTTTACTATCACAAATATTATTGAAATACTTAATATTAAGAATTTGTTGAATATATTATATGATGTTTACACTGTCAACCAATTGTTTGAAGATAAATTCTTGGGAGGAAGAACAGTACAATACGCTGCATGCATTCAGGGATAATGAAAGGTAAAATAGGATAGCAAGTGTTGACAGTAATCCTGGAGATTTTATGAATGCTCATGGACAATCATGCGCAACTGCTGAAGTAAATGCAAATGCTGAGTCTGTAGACAGTCTAGGAGTTTTGTCGGGTAAAGAGCCAGTTGTGAATTTGGATATTGGATCGAGTTCAAAATTGAAGGGTTTAAGCATGGAGGACGGTCCTTCTTTTGATATAGGATTTTATAATAATAATGAACTGGATGGTATGGACGTTGAGAGAACTGTAATGAGGGTTTGCAGTGATTTGAAAAAATCATTTGTTGAAGATCAGAATGAAGTTGGTGTGATTAACGAAGGGGTAAGTATTCCAGTTGATAAAGTAGTACAAGATAAGGTTGAGACTAGTCTGGATGATATTGTTCATTTGAGAATGTGCAATGAGAAGCTGGAACTTGAAATAAAGAAGCTCAAGGAAAACTTTGAGAAGGAAAGAGCTACATATGCACTGGACAAGAAGGCGAAAAATGATATGATTTTAGGACTGGAGTTTGAAATAGAAGTGCTAAAGGGAGAAATGGGAATGCTAAATAGGCCTTTGGGAAAACTCACAGAAGATGAGTTAATGTTAGAAGAACTAGATAGAGTTGGCTAAAAAATCAAGTAGTAATGTTGGGGAGGAGAATGTTTTGACAGCAGGACCTGTTGTTGCTACAGAATTTTTGGCAACAACTTCGGTTAGTAATGTTCAGGTGGGGATTGAATGCAAAAGGGAAATTAATTATGAGAGTCCACAAAGACCAGCTGTTAAAGTTGGAAGAAAGAATAAGTTTATTCGCTCTCCTAGTTCTATGGTTAATCGAATCAAAGGGAGAACTGTTGCAAATAACAGGAAGCCTATTCTGATGTCTCCTCAAGTTCTGACCAAGGAATTAGATTTGGTATATGAGATAAGCGACACTGAAGATTTGAAAGAGGAGGGCGAAAAAATAGACCATACAGGACAAAAGATGATAAAGACTCCATTCAACGGTTCTCTGCAAACTGTTAAGAATGCTCCTTCAGGGTTGAAGCATCAATTGTTTAACGAGCTTTATGATTATGGAGCGAGGTAATTTGAAACTTTAATTATATACAGCTTTGCATATTTAGGATGTGTCTTTTTTTCTCAATATGTGTTTATTAAAATATTTTTGTTTTATTTGTTTATACATTTTCAGCCATTCAGTGTACGTCGGGAATGGTCCATTAACTGATGTCACCGTTCAAATGCTGATAAACTTACTAAATGAGATGACAGTTGACAATCAGGTTAATAAACATTAGATCATTCAGTAAAGTGTTTGTTGGTTCTGATAAAAATCGATGCATGGTCTGACAGCATATGTCGGTTATCATATATTTTGTTGTTTATAAAATAAACAGGTTATAGATGCATGGTCTGATTGCATACGTTCAAGTGCATTGGAACAATATCCTTCTTCCGGCGGTGTTACGATACTGACTTCATCATGTTGGGTAATAAACTACTTAAATCATCCAATTATTTTCTTATTTTAGAGTTTCAGTTCATAATTTTTTGTTTGTTTTTTAGTCAATGATTTCAAGGCGCGATATCTCCCAGCAACTAATATTTGGAAGTATGATTGAAAGAGTTCTTGAACAAAGTTTTGATAAAAATACACTCCTCTTCCCTATTATCATAACCGATGTTGGTAGAAGAACGAGATCAAATGTTACAGGGCACTGGACACTATTGAAATTGGACGTGAGGAGTAGACAATGGACGTTTTATAACTCACTTCGTCCAAGGAAGCTTACATCTCCTGATCCATACTTGAAAGAGGCTATGCATGTGGTATGTTTTTCTTTTGTTATAATTAAATTGTAAAAAATTTGCTATATGTTCAATATAACCTGTTATTAATATAAATTTATCATTCATTTGTCAAAATTAATAGGTTAAGTATGTCGAGGCGAAGTTGACGACGGTGTTCATCAAATCAGCACCTAATCATCCGTTTTTAAAGATTAAATCATCAAATCCTATTCAATCTGAGATTATGCAGCAGGTACCTGGTTCACTAGATTGTGGGATTATAGTTTGCAAATTACTTGAATGCTTTGTAAAAGGTGAAGAACCCCCGAAAGGTGATTACAATGCCGATGTTGCAAGTGCTATGCGTGTCCGGATGGTGGGGACATTTCTGAATCCGTTTATTTACAATTAGTTATGTGTGTTTATTTTAAACAATGTTTGAAGTTGATTGTACTAATCTTCTACGAATTCAACTTCCTGTCACTTAGTCGGTTTGATATTTTGGTTTATTAGATGTTGACAACTTTTTGAGTTCATAACTTATGAATTGAATGACATTGTTCATTTTCATCTAGGAATTGTCTTGATTTTTTTATTAATAAAATATATGTATATATTCAGTGATATTATTACATAAATTATATTCATTAGATATTTATATATATATATATATATATATATATATTATATACGAATTGTATACTATTCTATATATTATATATGTATTACGTTGAAAACTAGTTTCGATATAGAAACTTATGATAATTGATTATTTCCCTATTACAATTTTGGTACTTATTAATTGAATATAAAATTAATATATTTTTTATTATTGCGTTTCTAAAATTAGGGTTAATCACCATTACTCAACAAAATCTCCTATTTATTTAGATACCTACGCCTTACATAGGATAGAAGCGAACGATTTTCCCCTACTTTAGTAGCTTATTCATTCGAATACCTATATACTATAATATTCATATTTAAGCGAAATGAATTGTGAGGATAATTGGGATGGGAATGGAGTGCATCGTCTAAGGTGCTATTGTGGAATCGATGCTAAAATCGTAACATCTTGGAAGAATCAGAATGTGGGGAGGAGATTTTATGGTTGTGAATCGTACCCGGTGAGTTGTTCGTTTTAATATTTTGGATTTTTATTAACAATGTTCACCAGGTATAATGTACGCATATATGTCAATATTAACTTTTACTGCAAATTAATTTATAGAAATCTGGATTCTGCAAGTTTTTTAGATGGATTGATGATCCATTGTGTGCACGAGGACAACATATTATACATGGACTGATTAAGAAATTAAATGATGAGAGAAATCAAGCCAACGACTTGCAGATTAATTTCAAGAAGTTAGAAGATGAGATTGCTTATTTGAAGTTTGAGAATGCACAGATGTTGTCGGCTTTGTGATTGTTGGTGGGGGGGGGGGGGAATACTATTGACAAGAAGACTAAAAAAGGAACGCTCAATTTATCATCGAGATATGTTAAATACACGTTGCTTATATGTTTATTTTTGGTATTATGGTATGTATGGATGAAATCAATCTCGAAAGTGAAATGTGATATGCTTATGATAGATTAAACCTTGTACGATATCGAATTCCTGCAATAAACACTTTCAATTTTAATTGGTTTATTTTGTGTATTATTGTTGTCGTAATGAAGCTATTATGATTTTTTTTTTTTACTGCATACATAGATTGCATTATTTCGCATAATAAGAATAAAAATATGAGATTGTTCAGAAACAACATTTACATAACATATTTCACAATAATATAACTTACATAAATAAATATTGTAATACATATCACTATACATTTTTGGGGAATGGAGAAACAAGGCTATGCAAAACACTATATGTACGGTCGACCCCAGGGGCTGCATCTAACAAATCCAGACCCTGAAATTCTCTTTTTTGTATATCATAAGAGCAAAATGTACCATTTGGCTCTTCCTTGAACATAATTAGAGTCTTCGTAAAATTCAAATAGCAAATCGGGTTGATAGTGAACATAAAAGGTAAAACTTCTTCTTTGTATATTGTCAAGCTTGACCATGTAGATTGATCGTTATGATATGTTCAGATGTGCATCTGAAGAAAGTATCTATTCACTAGGTTCACTTCTGGGCTAAGCTTGCTGGAATAAACAACAATAGTAGTCTCGTCCAAAGCACGAAATTCCACATACCATGTCGGGAGTATAAAATTTGGAATATCTATTAATTAGTTCATAAACAGACTTATTTGCATCGTACGATACAATTTTATATACTCCACCATCAAGTTTTACCTGCCAATGAAATCGACCACCAACGAAAAAACCATTTGCAATAGGAGGCCTATCATACGGATACGATTCAACAAAACACCAAGAATTTGAATTATGTGAATATAGCTTCACCTCATACTGATATCCTTGTAACGACCAAAATCTAGCTATTCTCATTATCTTGAATTCATTTAAATCAATGTCAAAACCTATACAAAAAAAAAAAAACCCATGCTTTCCGAAATTGAGGAGGTATTGAGATAGGGTCATTTTTTATAAAAAATGTTTCATTTGAAGATGGATTGACAAGAGAATACTGATCATCAGTGTTGGAAAAAAGAACTAACCCATCGTATGTACCAAGTATTTCATAATCTTCATCTTCAGAACGAACAAACCTTCTACATGATGGAACAACAAGAGGCACGAATTCATAACATATAGGTGGGTTAGCCTCCTTTACTTGATTGAGGATTGAGAATCTATTATCTTTTTTCATTCTACGGAGGTGCCTTTGAACAAATCCCTCTGTTGAAATCAACGACTCTCATATGCGAGAAACGCATTTGAATCTGATAATTGATTTGTGAAGTAGTTGCTCAAGTATTTCAAATGAAATGTCTTCTGGTATTGTTTCACTCATTTTTTCAGAAATCTTTTGAAGAAAGATGTTAAACTTAACAGACTAGAGATGTTCCTATTCGAAAAAATGATAATGGAGATTGTGTGTTATTTTGGTTTAAGAAGCCTCTTAAATAATAGTTAATGCATTACACCTTTTTGTTTCAATAGTTGGTTTTTGTAACATTTAAAATTGAATAAGAATTTATTTAAACTGTTTAACTTCCATATGTTAAACTGAAACGACATATTATATGAAGTTTTTTTCACAGATTTAACTTGTTTTATGTATTAAATATTTTTTAATATAAGGTGTTTTGGGAGGATATTATCAAATATTATTTGTTGTATTTATGATTCTCCTAAATATTTAATAAATAATTTTATTTTAACTCTACAATTTTTAATAACTAACGTACGTGAAGTTCACGTACGGGTTTACCATTATATGCAGTGCACAAATAACTATGTGCACGGCATATAATTTGTATATGCATGTACCCATAACACTTGTTTTTTTTCAATTTTTTTTTTTATTATCAAATTAATATAATAAATTATAGAATTATACAAATAATTAGTAGAGCATATTTATTAAATTATATATTACTATAAAAAAAATTCAGAAAAAAATAAAATAAAAAATTAACGCATAAGCACAAAAAAATTTAATTTCACTTAATTTTGGTACATTGGGAAGTCCAAACGATGTGCTATTTGATATGATGGTGTCTATCTTACATTAAATACACGAAATCTGAGTTTGAAACTCAAATGATGAAACCACCGTCAAATTGAAGTTATTATTCATTAATATATTACTCCCTCCGTCCACCAAAAGTGTGCTCACTTGTTTTTTTTTAGCTCCACAAAAAATACGTTTATTTTATTTAAATAGTTCACTTTTGAATATTTTTTTTACTTTAATAACAAGATTGAGTATCTAACAAATATATTTTTTACTTGTTATCCCAAATATATTCTTTATGAATAAAATATGATTTTTTAAAAACCATATATAAAAAAAAAGTGAGCACACTTTTTGTGGACAGAGGGAGTATATTATATTAATAATTAATGCACAACCTGAAGTTAAAGGCATAACTCCACTACCAATTATGTAATTAACTGATGTACATGGGGAATCCCAACAGTTTTTCACTTTTGAAAGTTGACAATGGTGCATCAATTATAGCATATCTTTCATACTCGATTCTCGGGTTCATACACCCTAAATCATCACATCTAAAAATTTTTATCTTCATTTAATTTGTAAAAGAACAATGAGGCGTTTGAGTGGAAATACATCGATCCCACCGGAAATTGTAGCGGACATCCTTGTCCTTCTTCCGCCAAAGGCATTAGGGCGATTCAAGTGCGTATCGCCAGAATGGAGAGCATTTATCTCGTCCAGTTCATTCGTTGAAGCACATCTCAAAAAAATGAAACAACTGAAAGAGGCTTGTCTGATTAACAAGGTAATTGTTGCTAACCCTCCAATATGTTACATTACTGTACCTTTAGAGGATCCGCCAATAAGAAGATCGATTTCAGAGCATAATGAAGAATATGAAATTCTTAGAAGTGATAATGGTTTGATTTTAATTGGTGATGTTCATGACAGTTTTTTTTTTAAGAATCCATTGTCAATGGAGTCATTTTTAATTGAAAAAGATATCCCTGTTATTCCTCATGGATATGCTGAAGCGTGGGTGTTTTATGGTTTTGGTTATAACATTGAGAGTGATGATTATATGATTATGAGGGTTGCAAGATTTTATGATTCAGAAGGAATACTTTCAGAATCTAAATTATACTCAAGGAACTCAAACAGTTGGATTAGTATTCCACCTTTTCCATTTAATAACCCACCTGTTGATAATGCATGTTTCGTTGGTGGTCTTTTCCATTGGAAAGTATATACAGGTCACGGTGAAACCGAGTTTATTACTTTCGACCCTAATCGCTTAACATACAGTAATTTTGAAGCTCCGTTGTTTATATTGTCATCGTGGTTTTTATCAATTATTGCTTTGGACGAATCCAGTATTGGTATTTATGCATGTCAGCTTGGTCCTGAAGACGAGGATGGAAGTAGTTATTTCTTTGAGATGCATATACTCACATATGCAACAAGGCGTCGTCGGTCGTGGTCTAGAGTGGTAATTTTCAAGGAAGAGATACTACCTAATTATTATAAACTAATACCAATATGTTTCAAAAACTCGAAAAAAAGAATAGTGTTCAGGGAAGAACCTTTTGGGAGATTCTACATTTATGATGTAATGAAGAAAGAATTCGAGTCGTTGATGGATATGGATGATCAACCTCATATTGGGTGCTCGTATTGGTACATTCCCAGTCTAGTGAAGCCATTCAGAAATTAGTGTCTTAAACACTTATTTGTTTTAACTATTTGATTTTGTTTTTGAACACTGTTTGGTTGTTAAATTGTTTAACACTTTTGTTTAAATATTGTTATATTAGTTTTTCGTGATTTTGCATATGGTTGTTTATTTATTTATTTATTGAGTTGGATTTATATGTATTGTGATTGTTGAAAGGCAGAAAAAACTAGGTGAAACTACAATGATACAAACGCACTAGAATCTGTTAATGCATGGATATCAAGGAATATGCATTGTCAATTGATATATGCGTTGTCATTTAATATATGCATTGTCATGTGATATATTAGTATTATTGGGATTTTGAATATGGTTGTGTATTTTTTTTTGGATTGGATTTATATGTATGTATGTTATCCATTTTGAATTTCATAAATATGTATTTTGATTGTTTAAAATCACTAAAGAATACAACGATACAAACGTAATATAATCTGTTAATGCATGAATACCAAAGAATATGCATTGTAATTCGATATATGCATGTCTATTGTTATATGCATGACATATATGCGTTGCAGAAAATGCAGTATTAATGCATATCTGAGTTTATTTAAACATCTGGTCGTTCAAGGCCATTAGCTTCAAAACGTTGATGTGATCATATAAATGTATTTAGAAACTTTAGATCCATCTTTCAGAATAACGATTTATTCGATCTGATACGGGTATGTGACACGTATATGCGTAGCATAAAAGTTTATGGTAAAAAACTTAAGTTTTTTTTCGGTCTGATGGGACCGAACAGTATGATACACAACGTTGATGTGATCAATTAAATATATGATATACATAATTGATTTGATCATTTAAAATGTTTAGAAAATATTTAACTATTTTCATATTTATTATTTAGTGTTTCTGAGACTGGTATGCCTCTAAATATGCATGGAATAATGGTTACAAATGAGATATAATATTGTATACATAAATATTTCTTCAATGTAAAACAAGTGGAATAATGATATAAAATGTTGAAGTTTCTTGCACAATAACTATTACAGAATCATGCATTAATAAACAAATGTAGACAATAGTTTATTGAGCAATAAACTAAACCTAATCTAATTGCAATTCAATGTTACATATTTGTCACATCATTCCCAAAAACTGCAGCACACATTAAAGGATCATGTCGACCTTTCTTCCCACATATAGAGCAGTTTGTAGGCTTAATGTAGGTCCCTAAGTTGAGTTAATAACGAGTAAGCTAGTGAAAATGTCTAGAGGGGGGTGAATAGACTTTTCAAAAATCTTTCGAAATATCAAAGTACAATATGCGGAATACGAAATTATCAATGAACCCAATTCAAGATTATACTCAACTTATTCGAGAACTCTGTTCTATACTCAACTAGTCTAGATCAGTTAAGTAGTTAAACCAATTAATCAATTTAAACAATCAAAACAGTAAAGTAAATTGAACACGAGATTTATAGTGGTTCGACAACTTGTCTACATCCACTCTCACAAACCCAGTTGTGATGTTTCCACTAAAACTCTTCCAATCGAGTACAAGTGTATGTTCCTGTCTTTAAAGTCCCAAGAAGAAGACTTAGATCTTCAACAGACTATACCTCCAGATATGTCTACGATCTTACTAGAAATTTTACAAGTATCTAGCACCTTGAAAATAACAAACAAAAACTAAAAACTTCTCTGATTTCCAGTAGTAGCCTTCTTGATTCTTCACTTGTCTTCTGGCTATCTTTCTGAACTTTAATCAACTCTGAGAGTAAACTTCGATTGAATCTTCAATAACGTTCGTAAGTAGTAATTCTCAATATCTCAGTAATCAGTAGTCTTTAACCAATAAATACCTTGGGGTATTTATAGACTTCAAATCCAAGAACTTTCAGTTGTGTAACAACCTTTCTTGAAAACTAACTTCTAACTGATTCTTTTATTCTTCCACGCGTTTCTTCAGTTAAATTAGTTATTCCATAACTAACTTCTTCAATTTCATCTTCAATACGCGTTTCTGTAACTAACTTCAAGTTAACTTGTCTTGTGTAGTCTAGTAGATGTACTTGTCTTGCAGTCCACCTGTCTTGAGTAGTAGAATGGTCTTCTCTTCTTGTGCAGTAGACTTCTAATAGAACTAATCTAGTCCTATCATCTAACCTAACAAGACTTTTACATTACATTAAGCTTTTATAATACAAGCTTAGTCAACTTATAAGCTATACAATGAATCTATCTATTACATATAAAAACATGAGCTCTATACAACACTCAAATAGCTCAGTAACAACCTAATCAATGTAAACATATATGAACAGATATGAAGTACTTATAAATCGTACTTATCTTTTAATAATAAACAATACTTTTCTTAAAACAACTAGTACTTGTCTTTTGAATTCTACTGATCTGTACAAGATGACTTCAACTTAACTAGACTAGATTAGTCAACACTTAGAAAATATTCAAGTCCTCTTTTGGCTTATCAAAACTTTATCTTTTATCTTTTATTCATCATTTAGGACTTGTTCTAGGATTCATATCCCAACAATTTCCCCCTTTTTGATGAAGCCAAAACTACTTGAATCTTTTCTCATAAGTAAACTAGTTAAGTAGTTATCTTGTCTTTAAACATCAAATAGTACTTTATCTTTTCATTCATTCAGAAATAAGATCAGTAGATATTACAAATACTTAGCAAAATTAGAATAAAACTAAACTATACTGAAAAGTTACCTCTTTCTGAATCTGGAACACAGAAATCATTGAGTAGTCTAGTATGAATTCCTTTGATATGTTCTTCATCTTCAATCTTCTCGTTGTCTAGCAGCTCATCTTCATACTTCTTGATCTGGTTCACATCTGCCCTTTTACCTGAACTAGTCATGGGACACTTCCATTTTGGAAAACCAGGAACAAGAATATTAAAATTAGCAGCAGCAGATATTCTTATGATCAAATTCCATAGCATCTTATGCTGTCCTTCCATGAACTTGTCAAACATAGCATAAAGATCATCAGAGTTATCAGAATCTCCAAACTTCCTGATAATCCAGTGATCTAGTTCCCACTGCCTTTTCACTTTCATCCATTCTTGACGATGTTCTTTGTCAATAAAGTGATCAATGAGCTTGTCTTCTATTTGATCTTCATCAGGCTTCTCCTTCAACAAACTTTCAATATGCTTTTCTATCTTCTTCTTCTTCGCATAATGAACTTCATCACTTGGATCAACAACCTTTTGCTTCTTCAAAATAGTTGACTCAGGAGTAGGCTCTTCAATGGTAATAGACTTCCTTTTCGATACCATTCTTGTCTGCACTTCAGCTTCTGGAGACGCAATAGCCTTGCCCTTCTCCTTCTTCTTCAACTCATCTGCTTCAACTTTAGCTTGCTCAGCTTCTGCAGTTTTAACCAATCTGCCTCTGCCTCTGCCTCTCTTAGGCCTTCTGAGATCTTGCATAGCTTCAGCAGCTTCCTTTGCTTCTGGCTCAGTACTGAATTTAGATTTTTCAATTTCAGCTTCAGCACTAATCTCAGCTTCAGATTGTTGTGTCTTCTTTGTCTCTTCCCCCTTTTTGGCTTCATCAGTAGCCTGGAGAGAGAAAAGAGAAGTGAAACGAGTCATCTCTTCATACATAGCTTGTTTCATTTGACTCGTAGCTCTTTCAATTTGCTTCTCATGCGAATTGTTTTGACTCAACTTGTCCAGCTTGGTCGCCACCAACTCCAGCTTTTGAGTAGACAAGTTCAACTCATTCTTGAAATGTGTTGCGGTCAAACGTAACTTCTTATTTTCTTCAGTCATAGCAGAGATAAGTTGTTGAGCTTGAGTTAACTGATCATACGCTTCCTTCCTCTGAACATCAGCAACCTCGATTCTTGCTCTATAGACTCTTTCCAACTTCCTGGATTCAGTAGCTAGTACGCGAGCAAAATCGACTGAGCTCTTCTCTGAGTATTCAACTTGATCTTAGAGAAATCCTTCAAGTTGCTCAAACATATGCTGTCTGTATTCATCATCTATCTGATTGACTGCATCTACTATCAAATCTTTTGAACTTGTCACAAGGACATTGTTTTGTTCAATAAGAATCCTCTTGACATCAGATTTGAGAAAGTCATCAATGGACGATTTTACAACACTTTTCAAATCAGCTTTCAACTCATCTATGGAAGCAGTGGAAAATCTTTGAGATGACTGACCAACTTCAGCATGAATGGTTTCTTCCATGATCACATCATCAGCAATAGATATCAAATGACCTTCTGTAGCAGTAGTTACGGCCTCGTCTTCTACTACCTCTGAATCTTGAAACACACTTCCAGCTATGGCTTTCAAACTCGGAAACTGATAGTAAGGCACTATAGCTAATTTAGCTTCCTCAGCCTTCCTTATAGCTTCAGTCAAGTCCTTCCTTAACAAAGCATGCAACTTTGCCATGTATCCACAGAGTTCAAATGGAAGTAAATCATCAGAATAACGATTTATAAAAGCAAAATCTGACCTTGGACTGTTAGCATGATCAACTTGAAATCTGAACACAATGCCTCTCAACTGATTTGAGACATTGTCTAATTCCACCATAGGATCAGTAGACTGGAATTCTTCAACTTGCGTGACTTCAGTCATAATCATATCATTGTCAAAATCGGAATCTGAAACTTGAATGCCTACATCAAATTTTGATTCTGCGCACATTAAATCATCAGAAATGTGTAGCAATCTCTTAGCAAGATCTGTGATGGCATGAGCTGGGAATAACTCTGAGTGATCTTGAACACCACTGGTCTCCTTCTGTTCCATTTCCTAGTCCATAAAGTTCGAGATGCCTCCCCTGCCTAAGATAACTTCGAAAAGATCATCCGTGCCAGACTTCTTCAATGCCACCCAAGTGCATACTCTTAGAAGTTTCTCAAAATGTTCTGATTCATAGTCGACTTCAATAGCCGAGAGCTTCTTTTTCAAGTTTCTGCTCATCTTCGAACGGATTCTCCTTTCTCTCAGACTCATGGGGTAATATACCAAGGATTCAAATCTAACTTCAGACGGGGTCTGAGTAGGTGGGGTCCCTATCTCAGTCGTTGCAGTGGCAACTGGTGACTTATCTGAAGCAGATGGGTGAGGAGGTTCAACATATTCTGTTGAGGATAAAGAGAGATTTTGGACTGTGGTTTCTGTGGGCTTTGATGTGTCTTGGTTTGGTGTGACAACTGTCGGAGTATCAGTTGTATCACTTATGGGAGTGTATAGGGGATGACTGGCTCTCAGCGGTCGTGCTGCCAGTGCTTGCGAGGTTGGGGTTACAGGTCGAGGCCTAGATCGATGTGATCTAGCCTTGGTTCGGATAGAAGTAGACGGGAGAGAGAGAGGAATTGAAACAGATTGAGTAGAGGTACCAACCTGTATACTCGACTCGACTGGACGAGTAGGCGATTCAACTCTCACGAGAGTGTACATCTCAGGTATTTGTTCACTCGACTCCTTCTCCTGAGTCGACTCTTCATCTGACTGAGTCTTCTCTGAGTCGTCTGCACTAGACTCTGCTTCTTCAGACTTGTCTTGTGAAGAACTGGATGAATCGGCATACGGCAAAACTTCTGAATCATCAATTTGAACCTGCCTTGGGGCAGCTGGCCTTGCAGCAGCCTGCTTCCTCATTGCTTCAATTTTTAAGTAAAACTTAAGAGGATGAAATGGCTTTCCTTTGCTCCAATCACTCTTGTTGGGCAGCAAAAATGGAAGTAATATACTCAGCTTGTTTCCATATCCAACTGCTTGAGATACTACCCAATTCCGAGTATCAGCATCCACCCTAACACTTCTTTCGAAGTACATCATCCTGTCAGCTATCAATTTAAACCAATTAACCTCAGTGATTCCATCATAGATAACTGCCATGATCCTTGTTTTGGCTTGGGTAACCGAGTCATGAGACCCAGTGGCACATAGAAGCATCTTACTGGCTATGTCCAGCAGAGTGCGATATTTCTCCAAGAGTTCACCCTTCTTGGCTGTAGGAGCTTTTCCATCTGGCTTAAGCTTCATTTTCTTTCCACAGAAGATGCTCAAATACTTCAACTCCTGTCCTTCAGCATACTTCTCCACATCAATCGTTCCGATGGGTAGCCTTAGTTTTTCGAACATCACTTCCCGAGTGATTTCCACTCGATTCCCATCAATAAAAGATTCTATCACATCTCCTTGTCTATTGACGTTGGCATAAAATTCCAGAACCTCTTCCTCCAAAACAACTTGAGGAAATGCCTCTAGGAAGGGCTTTAGACCGCATCTAATGCATTTGGTCAATATTTCCATGTTTCCTTCCTTGTGATTGCCTTCGAAAAATAGGGATGGTTCAACATGCACCTTGTTGTCATTTATGTATCTCCCTAGATCAAATGGTGCCTGCATGTTGGAACTTACATCGAAAATTGATCGAATAGACATGGTGAATGATTTGTTATGAATAAGGGAATAGATTGTGCGAGAAATCAACTGTCAGCACTTAGAAGAGTTGTGAAAACGTGGGTAGAATGTGTGTAAGTGTTTGGGTTTTGATTAAAACTGTATTTTTGATCCAACGGTCAAGATCGAAGAATTAGATCCAACGGTCGGGACCCTTGGTATTCGGTTACGGAATCGAGACAAAAATGTGATTTGACTTTGTAAAAATTGAAATCCGCCTTTCTTATTGGTATAATGAGGAGTGTACTCATCTGACCTAACATTTTCATATTTTGGCGCGAATTGAATGTGTACACCTCATTAACTGGGAGTGTATAAATCCAATCTCTAGGATATTCAAATTTTAACACTATCAAATTACTTTAATATCCTTAAGTTGTTTTGATTAAACACTTAGTATTGTAGAAAAAAAAACTTAGCTTGTCTGTTCGAGTCCATTCAGAACAGACGAGTAGACTCAAGCTTTACCAGACGAGTTGGCTTAAATACACAAGATGAGTTCCCCCTTCATCTGTGCATGTCTATTCTGAACATCGAACGACTTCATGTACCTATCTTATCACATTCAACGTGTAATTGGTGGTACTAGTAACAATAATTACAAAGAATATCAATCAAAAACAGTGATCAAGGTTTCGAACAGGATGACTTTTGACCAACATAAGGGTCAACATAAGGATATTTAAGAAATCATAGATTCCCCCTTAAATGTTTATTCCCTTAGTATTACCCTCAGCTTTACCAGCTTCCTCATCGGGTTGTCTGGTCACCTTGTCTAGCCTTGTATACCTGTCTGTTGCGTGAGTAGACGAGTGCTCTGCTCTTTTGTGGTAACTTGTCTATTTCTCCTTTCTTCTTAGGACTGTACCTGTCTGGTTAGTACATTTCTACACACTAGTAGGAACAAGATCAATTAGTCCTAGACTAATGCATAATTCATGAAATCGGGCCTCAGCTAATGGTTTTGTGAAAATATCAGCTCTTTGAAACTCAGTATGAATCTTTTCCATGCGAATATCCTTCTTTTCTACATGATCACGTATGAAATGGTGTTTCACATCAACATGCTTACAACGTGTGTGCAGAACAGGATTTTGTGTAATGACAATTGCACTATTACTATCACAGAATATAGGAACATTTGATTCACAAATATTATAATCTCTAAGCTGTTGAATAAGCCATAATAATTGACTACAACAACTACCTGCAGCCATGTACTCGGCTTCAGTAGTAGAGGTAGCAACACTTGTCTGCTTTTTCGAAAACCATGAAATAAGTTTTGTGCCTAAGAATTGACAAGAACCAGATGTAGATTTCCTATCTATTCTACAACCACCAAAATCAGAATCAGAGTAGCCACTTAAAGATAAATCATCATTCGAAGGATACCATATACCACGATTGATGGTTCCTTTCAAATATTTCAGAATCCTTTTAGTGGTTTCCATATGACTCTCTTTTGGATTAGCTTGAAAACGAGCACATACTCCAACAGAAAATGCAATATCAGGTCTACTAGCAGTTAAGTAGAGTAATGAACCAATTAGACCACGGTAATGAGTTTGATCAGTACACTTACCTTGTTCGTCTGGGTCCATTCTGTATGTAGGTAGCATAGGTACGCCAACAGACTTGCATGTCTTAATACCATACTTGTCTAGAAGATTTCTAGTATACTTTGCTTGATTTATGAAAATCCCTTCAGGGGTCTGTTTTACTTGAAGTCCAAGAAAGTAATTCATTTCACCCATCATAGACATCTCAAATTTACTTTGCATGAGTGTTGAGAAACTTTCACTCAGCTCTTTGTTAGGTGAACCAAAAATGATGTCATCTACGTAAATTTGGACGAGTAAAATGTCTTTCCCTTCTTGTCTTCTAAACAAGGTTCTGTCTACCTTGCCTTTAGTAAAACCATTTTCTAATAGAAATTGAGAAAGAGTATCGTACCAGGCTCTTGGAGCTTGCTTTAGTCCATATAAGGCCTTCTTTAATTTGTATACCTGATTACCTTTGACTTCGAAACCTGGGGGTTGTTCAACATATACTTCTTCCACAAGAATACCGTTAAGAAATGCACTTTTAACATCCATTTGATATACAGTAAATTTCATGTAAGCAGCATATGCAAGAAACAATCGAATGGCTTCTAGTCTAGCAACAGGAGCATATGTTTCATCATAATCTATGCCTTCAGCTTGTGAATAGCCTTGGGCGACTAGTCTAGCCTTATTGCGGACAACTACATCATTCTCATCTTTCTTATTCTTGAAAATCCATCGAGTTCCAACTACATTATGATGTTTCGGTCTATCGACAAGTTCCTAGACGTCGTTTCGAACAAACTGATTCAACTCGTCTTGCATAGCAATGATCCAATTACTATCAGCCAATGCCTCATTAATGGTTTTTGGCTCGATAGATGAGAGGAAACAACACCAGCAAAACAGAGATGGACTAGATTGTTCTTGCGACTCAAAGAGTTGTCGTCTAGTCTTAACACCAACAGTAGAGTCACCAATAATATTTTCAGTATTATGCGCTGATTTCCATGTATTTCTATTCTTAACAATAATACTATCATCTATATCATATACAGCATCATGCATATCAACATCATTATCATCAGAAGATTTAATAGGAGTAGACGAGTCGACTAGTTTAGGTATGTCAACTGGTCTAGTAGAGTTACCTTGAGCACTCACCTTCTTCTGGTCATCTGACTCGAGAGCTTTTATAAATGGATTGTAAGCTTGAACGGATTCATATACCTATGAGTCTTTGTCAGATTCGACAGTTAGCTCAGTAGCTTTCTCACTGATCTTGTTGGCAGATGCGTCCTGTTGAGATTCTTCGAAAACCACATGTGGTGTTTCTTCCACACAAAGGGTTGAGTAGTTGAATACTCTAAATGCTTTGCTAGTCGAGGAGTATCCTAAGAATATACCCTCGTCTGCTTTAGCATCGAATGCATTCAACTTGCTTTTCCCATTGTTATGGATGAAACACTTGCATCCAAATATATGAAAATATGAAACTCTGGGTTTTCTACCTTTCCATACCTCATAGGGCGTCTTACCTAGTGCTTTATTGATAGCACTTCTATTTTGTGAGTGGCATGCAGTGTTGATAGCTTCTGCCCAAAATTTCTGAGGCGTATTATACTCTGTCAGCATGGTCCTGCAGGCCTCCTTAAGAGTTCTGTTCCTTCGTTCTGCTACTCCATTTTGCTGTGGTGTCCTAGCTGCACTAGTAAGGTGCTGGATGCCACGCTTAGAACAAAATTCTTTAATATAGCAGTTAATGAATTCAGTACCCTTGTCACTACGGATCTTGACAATTGACTGATTCTTCTCAACCTGTAACTTCTTCAACAGATCAGGCAAAAGTGTTTGTGTATCACTCTTCTTGTGTAAGAAGACTACCCAAGTGAACTTAGAATAGTCATCTACCACAACAAGTGTGTACCTTCTACCGTTCAAAGTTGGAGGAGTTATTGGGCCATGTAAGTCCATATGTAGAAGTTCAAGAACTCTACTGGTTGAGAGGGATGGAATAGATTTAAAAGAACCCTTTACCTGTTTACCTTTTTGACAGGACGTGCATACATGTGACTTATAGTAGACTTCATTGGGAATACCTTCCACAAGGTAGTCTCTGGCTATCTTATTAAGAACCTTAAAGTTTAGGTGACAAAGGCGTCTATGCCAGAGCCAGCCAAGTTCTTTAGGATTCTTAGTAAGTAGACAGGTGTCCCTCGGACAACTGTTCCAGTTTACTATGTACACACTTCCTTGTCTAATGCAGACCAGTAAGACTGTGTGAGTTCTTTTGTCAATGATTTCACATTTCTGACTCTTGAACTGCACCTTGTATCCACGATCACAAAATTGTGAAACAGAGAGTAAATTGTATTTCAAGCCTTCAACATACGAGACATCTTGAATCTCTATGTCACCATTCCGAATGTAACCAAATCCTTTAGTAACAGCAATGGAGCTATCACCAAATATCACTTTTGGTCCTTCTTGCTCATGGTAGCTTGATAAGAGAGTCTTGGTACCAGTCATGTGGTGCGAACAGCCACTGTCTATGTACCAAGTTTCTCCTGTTGAGCCACCTTTCTTGTATAGATCGAGTCGACCCTGCAATAGATGATAATACATAATTTAGGTACCCTCCTTGTTTAGTGGGGTCCTTGGGGGTTAGTCGAGTTCAATGGAATCCAAATGTACATTGGAGTCCTGAACAAGTTTGACCTTTTAAGCTTTCGACCATATTTGTTGCAAAATAAGACCTTGTTATCCTTATCTGGCCTATCAGTTGAGTTCGGGTCTACTCTTTGGAGATAGCCTTTTGACTTAATCTCTACTTGAGCAGGCACTTGTCTATGATAGTCAGAGTAAGGTTTGTATGCATTAGGTCCATACGGTTTATAGACATGTTTAGGTCTTTCTTCTCCTTCGATATCATATGACAAAGGTGGAGGATATAGAACAGGTTGTATACGATATTTTGGACCTTCCTGTCTAGGTCTAGACGAGTAGAGTTGAGACTGCCTTATGAAAGGAGGTCTAGACTCTTGTCGTCTAGTCTGTACTTGTCTAGTACTAGTCTCCTCAGGATACCAGTCCTCGTATCTGACCTGATTTGGTCGTCCACGATTCCTAGTCCTTTGTTGACTTGTCTTAAACGGAACAGGCTTGTTGTTAACTTTCTTTTTACCACCTTTGGTAATTGGAATGTTAACTTGAGCTTGTTTTGGTACAGTACCTTTTGATGGAGTGTCAATATCGTATATCAATGGTTCTTTTCCTTTATCATTAGTCAAAGAGCTTGAGATGAAAATAGTAGGGTTCTTAGGAACTTGAGTAGACGAGCTGGGTGTCTCAGCACCTATGCCTGTCTTGTCAGCAGGAGCCCTATACCTATCTGACAATTCAAGGTTAACCTTAGATGAGTTAACCAGGTCAGTAAGTTTAAGGTCTAATGTGACAACCTCGGTTTCTAAGAACTTATTACGTTCTTAAAGCTTTTTGAGCTTACTTTGTAAAACATTGAATTCATGTTTCTCAGTAGCGTGTGTCTTAAGTAGGTCTTGATACAACTTGTCTGTCAATGCACACTTCTCTCTGAGTTGTCTCAACTCTTCTTGCAAGCGTTCATTTAGGACTGTTATATTAGGATCTACTTTAGACTGAGCTTCCTTAAGATCAATGATTTCTTGTCTTAAGGTGATGTTTTCGTCACTGACTTCAATGAATGCCTTGTTGGCAAGTAGGAGGTCGTCTTCAACTGCACTAGTAGAGTGCTGAAGACTACTCCCTACTTGGCTACTGGCAGTGTCACTTTCATCAGAATCTGATTCATCACACGATTGAAAGGATGTAACAGATGATACCTCTTGGTCGATTTTAGCCATGAAGCATAGACCATCATCAACTATGAATGCTTCATCGTGATCTGGTTCAGACGGGTAGCTAGATGAGGATGATGGCAACTCGTCTGAGTCAGAGTCAGAGTCATTATTGGCCATCATTGCCTTCTTACCACGGTTGTATCTTCTTTCCCTTCGTGCTTTGCGTTCCTCTCGATCATCAGTACTCAGGTCCGGACATTCATATATGTAGTGACCTGGTTTCTCACAGTTATAGCACACAAGATCATTAGTAGCCTTTTTAATAGGAGAGTTGTTCCTTCGTTTATCACGTCTATCAGAACGAGTAATCTTCCTACCATCAGACTCTCTATCTTGTCTGTTACCTTTCGAGACTTCGTCTCTCCTTTCGGACGAGTTTCGGTCTCGTCTGGTTTCAGACGAGTTCTTAGAAGCAGACCCTCTATGCTCTCTATAGAACTTCTTATATCTTCCGAAACGTTTATTCAGCCTATCAAACTTTCTAACCATGAGGCTTACCTGATCCTTCAGACTAAGATCAGTATCTAACTCGTCTTTCACAGAAGCAGACCTAGTCTTAGTCTTAGACCTGTCTATCTTAGACGAACTAGCCTTAAAAGCAACGTTCTTAGATACAACATGTTCTCTGTCACTACTTACTATGGGTTCATCTTCGTCTAGATCAAACTCATGAGCCTTTAGAGTTTGAAACATAGTCTCTGCTGTCCATACGTCTATATCTTGGGTATTCTTAACAAGCATTTTTACCATCTTCCAACGACTATCAAGGCTTTTGAGAATCCTAAGATTGATTTCACGTGGAGTGTAAGATTTACCAAGGACTTCCAAGTCATTCATGATTTTAGTAAAGCGAGTATCCAACTGGTCTATTGTTTCACCAGCTTTCATATGAAATGATTCGAATCTTTGGACTGCAGTGGAAAGCTTGCTTTCTTTGATTAGGGATGTCCCTTCACAAATGATAGCTAAGCGATCCCACATTTCTTTGGCAGTTTTACATTTTAACACTTTTCCCAGATACTCGTTAGGAAGAGTGTGTAAGATGTAATTCTTGGCCAAGCTATCCAAATTATTCTGTCTCATTTCTTCAGAGGTAAGTTCTGACCTTGGTTTCTTGACGAGAGTACCCACTGGTTGATTTGGGTCAAGGGCAGCAGTATTGGGGATCATGGTCACAATTGGACCTTCAGTGACGACGGAGATCATTAAGTCGTGAGTGGAGCTGAAGATGGCTTCCATCCTTAGCTTCCAATAGTCGTAATCCTGTACCTGGAACTTAGGTAGTTTGTTGGCGCTTATCTCAAGAGACATGATTTCAAGAAATGAGTGCTAAGTAGAGTTATGATCAAGAACCAGATAAGTCAAGAACAGGGAGCACGAAAAACAGATGATACAAGAATATGATCAAGAACACGTATACAAGAACAGTCAAGGACCAAGCCTTCACCCTAAGTCTTGAGTCGGTTATCAAGAAACAGCAGTTCGTAAACTACTGCTCTGATACCACTTGTAGGTCCCTAAGTTGAGTTAATAACGAGTAAGCTAGTGAAAATGTCTAGAGGGGGGTGAATAGACTTTTCAAAAATCTTTCGAAATATCAAAGTACAATATGCGGAATACGAAATTATCAATGAGCCCAATTCAAGATTATACTCAACTTATTCGAGAACTCTGTTCTATACTCAACTAGTCTAGATCAGTTAAGTAGTTAAACCAATTAATCAATTTAAACAATCAAAACAGTAAAGTAAATTGAACACGAGATTTATAGTGGTTCGACAACTTGTCTACATCCACTCTCACAAACCCAGTTGTGATGTTTCCACTAAAACTCTTCCAATCGAGTACAAGTGTATGTTCCTGTCTTTAAAGTCCCAAGAAGAAGACTTAGATCTTCAACAGACTATACCTCCAGATATGTCTACGATCTTACTAGAAATTTTACAAGTATCTAGCACCTTGAAAATAACAAACAAAAACTAAAAACTTCTCTGATTTCCAGTAGTAGCCTTCTTGATTCTTCACTTGTCTTCTGGCTATCTTTCTGAACTTTAATCAACTCTGAGAGTAAACTTCGATTGAATCTTCAATAACGTTCGTAAGTAGTAATTCTCAATATCTCAGTAATCAGTAGTCTTTAACCAATGAATACCTTGGGGTATTTATAGACTTCAAATCCAAGAACTTTCAGTTGTGTAACAACCTTTCTTGAAAACTAACTTCTAACTGATTCTTTTATTCTTCCACGCGTTTCTTCAGTTAAATTAGTTATTCCATAACTAACTTCTTCAATTTCATCTTCAATACGCGTTTCTGTAACTAACTTCAAGTTAACTTGTCTTGTGTAGTCTAGTAGATGTACTTGTCTTGCAGTCCACCTGTCTTGAGTAGTAGACTGGTCTTCTCTTCTTGTGCAGTAGACTTCTAATAGAACTAATCTAGTCCTATCATCTAACCTAACAAGACTTTTACATTACATTAAGCTTTTATAATACAAGCTTAGTCAACTTATAAGCTATACAATGAATCTATCTATTACATATAAAAACATGAGCTCTATACAACACTCAAATAGCTCAGTAACAACCTAATCAATGTAAACATATATGAACAGATATGAAGTACTTATAAATCGTACTTATCTTTTAATAATAAACAATACTTTTCTTAAAACAACTAGTACTTGTCTTTTGAATTCTACTGATCTGTACAAGATGACTTCAACTTAACTAGACTAGATTAGTCAACACTTAGAAAATATTCAAGTCCTCTTTTGGCTTATCAAAACTTTATCTTTTATCTTTTATTCATCATTTAGGACTTGTTCTAGGATTCATATCCCAACACTTAACACGACGAATCTCTCCATACGAGGTAATTCGTTTTTGTCTTGGTCTACCAGGAGGTTTATTTAGAATAGGTGGAAGTACTTTTTCACTGTCCATCGTCGGCTTCCATTCATATTTCTCAGTTTCTGAAACTGGCATTAAATCAACCTTGTAGCATTGTTTATAGTTTGATACCATGAAGCAACCTTCAACAACATTGTTAATAGATGAACAATGCCTCGTAATAACAGCCACCGCATGAGCACATGGAAATCCAGTTACTTGCCATTGAAAACATGAGCAGAATTTCTGTTCTAGATCAACAGTTACAGAGGTCTTTGAAGCTACTTGAAACTGTCCATTGGGGTAGACTGTAACCCTCCACGATGCACTGATATTTGCATGTTCGTTCCAGAGGTCCTCCTTCGAAGGAACCAACAAACCAGACCAATTACTACTGGCTATTCTCCTATCAACAAACCACTGGGATAATTTCGACCTTATTGAATCAATCATATGAGTAATGGGTAATCCCCTGGACTCCCGTATCCAGGAATTGAAAGATTCAGCTGCATTTGAAGTCATTTCACCATATCTTTTGATGTTAGGTGAATGAGAAACAGCCCAGTGTGAATAAGGCAAGTCCTCAAGCCATATTTCTGCAATTCGACCACCAACTTCTTTGAATTTCCTAAGTTTATCGTCAAATATGCGTACATTGGGTGCGTATGCACACTGCTTGAATAAGTCAGCCATATTTTCTCGGTGCTGCGTATTCCACCCCCTCCATATCTGCCCTTGAGATTCATTATCAGATGGAATAAACAGTAGAAATGTGGAGGATGATCCCATACATCATAAAAAGCTGACATGAGACCTGTGTTCCTATCAGATATAAATATAATCTGTTTCGGATGGAATATGCAGTCCTTAATTTTGGTCAAAAACCATGCCCAGTTACTTTTATTTTCAGCAGATACCACAGAAAAGGCAACAGAGAATAATCCTACATTGACATAAAATGCATTTAATATTGGCAAGTAAAGAAATGAATAATATATAATGAGCATAAAAATATATATTTTAGTATTAGACTGAGTTAAACATACCATTATCTCCATCTTTAGTAGTGGCAACAAGTAACACTCCTTTTGCCCTCCCTTTCATGAAAGTACCGTCGATAAACAACATAGGTCTACAGTGTTTAAATCCTTCTTTACGAGCATAGAAAGAAATGAAAATCCTTTCAAAATGGTGAGTAGTTCTATCTATCTCTAAATCAACTATACTACCAGGATTTGTACGTTTAACTGCTTCACCATACCAACGAAGTTGATCGTAGGATTCATCATAACTTCCGAATATGTCATCCCTCACAGCCTTTATACCGCGCCAAGCTTTATAATAAGGAATACAAAAACCGTAATCCACGTTAATTCCATCTATAATATTCTTACCTCTAATGTTTGGATTGGATTTAACACTCTCAATTACAAGTTCTTTAATAATCTTAGTGCCAAACCTACCATTCTCACCATCTAATAGATTTCCTACACATGTGTGCACTAGGTTAGCTTTGTGAACAATGAATCCATTTTTCAAAGGAGACTGTTTAGCTTTAATAAACCAGGAACAATTGAATGATGCTTTCTCACTACATTCTGCATATACATACCTTGGGCAGTTTTTTAGGTATGTAAACATGAAATTCAGTTTTGTATAGTACTTTATGAGTTCAACTCTGAACTCAGGAGCACCACCAGAAAATGTAGCCCCAACTTTCATCAAATCGATCCAGTGATCAGATAAATAGGACTTCTTCTTCTCAGATGGGCATATATCAAATAGAGGTAATCTATCCAATCCAACAAATTCATTAGACACAGAAGTTTGAGACTCAGTCAAAATAAAATCCTTATTAGACAGATTGTTTGGAGTTCTATCTAAAGATGACTTCTGGGAATTAATATCACTTATATTTGCATTCCCATCAAAACCTAACATAGAATCGCCTGTTAAGGATTCAATAGCATCAGATTGATTGACATCTACAACCATTTCAATATATATATTCACTAATTTTTCTGATGTCATTCTGCAGTAATCTTTCAGACCATCAAAATCTGAATCACAGTCTAAACAACAATTCTTAATTCCCCCTGAAAGTGTGCTGGGGGGGTGTATAAAAGTGTTTAAGTATAAGTAGATAAATGTTGCACAGAATGTTGAGACAAATAGTGCAACACTGACTCTAACAGAATATCAGAAATTAAGATACACAGCGGAAGACTTGAAACACTAAAAACAAACGAGACACAATGGAAATACTTTTAACATAGATTTTATAAATAAAAATCTATGTCTGCCTTATGGCGTAAAATCAATACTTATCTTCAAGTACAAATGTTGTGTGAAATGTTACAATAATAACTTTCACAACGAAACTATAAACGAGGCAGGTGCCAAGTCTAGAAAATGAACTAAGTGTATAAATTATACACTGTCGAAATGCCTAGTCTATCTAATGATTACACTCTCAATAGATAAGAAGACACACAGCCATACGGGTGGTATACAGCGTATGATCTAAAATGTAGAACTATTGGCCACAATTTCCTAACGGGGATGAACGCTCGGTCTAGGATATTGCTCGAATAGAACACACTGAATTATGAAGCCTTCAATCGGTATTTATAGAGGTGGTATGCGAATTCTAGAGGCTTCCACATTGAGGTCCTATTTTTTAGGAGCTCAACTTCCATGATCTTTCTAGATCCTTCTAGCCTGATCCAGGTCGTTCCAAATGCATCTAGGCTGTTCTAGCATGTTCTCCAATGTTCTGAAATCTTCCAGGTTCCAGATCCTTGTAGAAGCTTCTAGATCCTGCCAGAAATGCGACAACATTTAGGTCAACATTTAATGTAGCATTTCAGAAAAGACTTAGAAAAAATCTCGGAAGGTCAAATTAAGATGTTGTTGATAATGTTAAAGCATTTAAGAATTAACAACATCTACAATCTCCCCCAATTTGACCTTTCGACTACAACACACCTGATGCACATATATTTCTATACATACTCAGTTTTATGTACTTAGTTGAGGTTGACATCATTGCTAAGTA
Source organism: Galeopsis tetrahit (assembly GCA_963675135.1). Classification (NCBI taxonomy): domain Eukaryota; kingdom Viridiplantae; phylum Streptophyta; class Magnoliopsida; order Lamiales; family Lamiaceae; genus Galeopsis; species Galeopsis tetrahit. The sequence goes on from OY776126.1 coordinate 22,719,907, forward strand.
CTAGTCAAGTCAATACCTGTTGTAATCGTTGGATCAAATTAAATGAAGATCAAGGATAATTTCATAATGGTCCGTGCCAAAGGATCAAAACTATTTTATCCAAAATAGAATAAGCATAAACAATACACTTACTCACAACATAAGTAACTATACTGAGATCATAAGTTGAACTGGAAGAATTAACTTAGAATCAAAGTAAGACACTAACAAAAACAAAATATAAAAAAATCAGAGCAAAAAAGAATAAACAAAACAAATACTCAGCAACCTGCAGTAAACACATGATAATCTGTTAAACATATTAAGCAAAGGCAGTAAACAAATATCATCAAATGTAACCATAATTTAAGCAAGTTGCAACAAATAAACAAACTAACATCTAAGAAATAAATAACAAGTGTATCAGAATTTCAGAATACTTAAACATTAGTTACAGAGATTGAACTGAATAAATGGCATAAACAACAGCCATTATGAAATCAGATCTCCCCCTGTCTTGCTTGTCCCTGTTCATCAGTGGAGATCACCACACAAGGTCTCCATCTCAGCAGCATCATCATCAGCTTCATCCACAAAGTAAGTAGATGCAAGATGTGCAACTACATCAGTTACTCCAGCATCAGCAGCATCAGGTTCACCACCACCAGCAGCAGCAGGAACTCCATCATCATTCAACTCTTCAATCACCACATTGGAGTGTGATGGTGGTGGTACTCCCCCTGTTGTAGGTGAAAGCATACTGGTCCACCTATCCTTCAGGAACTGGAGTTCATCAATAGTTTCCTGCAAGTGTTTGAGCTGTAGTTTGATGAATTCCTGTGAAAGATACACATTACCAGAAATGTTGACTCGAATGTTCTCAACATTTGGGGGTGCATTTCTCTGATGTGTTCTGGAAGGGCCTGGTTGAGCAGAAGTAGAGGGTCTGGAAGATCTCTGTGGACAATCAGTACCAGGAGCAACTATGGGCAGATTAATGATTATGTCCCCAATCAATAAGGCAGGAGCAATAGTAAGTAGTGGCACTCTCCCCCTCAAAACATCAGTCTTCTTAGCAGTGAAGCCATGGTGCTTCAGATAGTTTGAAATCAAGACTGGATAGGGCAGATTTCCTTTCCGAGTAGTTTTCCCAGTAAATTTCCTCATATGGTGAAAGATAGTATGTCCCAGATTAAACTTCTTAAGTATAGAGATCCTATACATAAGAATGGCTTGGTCTCTTGAAATCTTAGTGGTGTTGGTAGTGGGAATCCAATTGTATATGATCAGCTTATACAAAATAGAATGTAAGGAGGTTAAGTGTCTAGCTAGCATCTTCCTAGTCCACTTAGTCTTTCTACCCCCTGTGATTGCAGTAATCACAACATCCATATCTGGATCATCATCCTCATCAACATTAGGAGTGTGCAAGAACTCATTAATAAGTTCTGGAGTGAATGGCACATCCCTCCCCCTAAAATTAACAGTACCATAGGACCTAGAACTTCTTTTTCCATAACTTTTCTTCATACATGCATAGAACTCATAAGACCAGTTTGTAAGAAAAGCTTCACCAAATGTAACAGCATTCAACATATTTCTATCCTCTAAAAACTTAATCATCCCCTTACTATCAAAATCAGGCACATTAATCTTTTTCTCAATTAACAGCTTCCTCTTAGAGTAAATTTCTAACCTTTTCTCAACATAATTAGAGTAATCAGAGATACCTTCGCTTTCTTCCTCAGAAGGTAGTTCCTCATCAGGATCAGTGTCTCCATCATGTGCAGAGGAGCTTTTGGATGAGCTCTTTGCTTCAGCAGATGAGCTCTTTGCCTCAGAAGATGAGCTGTCTCCACTTCCATCATCATCAGGTTCTGGTGTGGACTCTTTTGCAGCAGCAAATGACTCAGCATTCTTCTTAAGAGACTCTTGCATGTCTCTTAGGCAAGTATTGAAATCAGAATCAGAGTTTGATTCAGCAGGTTCTTCTTCAGGGATCATTTTGGCCTTCCCTTTTCCTTTAGGATCAGCAACAATTTTCTTCTCAATTGGTTTCTCAACAGCAACTTTCTTTGGTTTCTTTGCAGCAACAGTGGCAATTTCAGTTTCTTCATCAGAATCAGTGAACACTTGAATGGGTTCACCTGCATCAGCTCCAGCTTTCTTCTTCTTCCTCATGGATTCAGAGTAATCCACACGAGTGAACACACGGTATGATCTCCTTCTTTGAACAGGGCTTCTCTGCCTTTTCCCTTTCTGCACATTCTTCTTGAAATGAATGGGAGCAGATTCATCAGAAAGTGAGAGAGAGGAGTTTGTACCAGAATCAGAAGCTTGGGCGTCCTCCATTTCTTCATCCTCAGAATCGGATGCAGCAGTAGCTTCTCCTTCAACAACGGTTTCGACATGTTCCTCCGTTGAAACTGGAACAGTAGGATTAGGGCTTTTTGTTGCAACAGTCATTTGAGCAGTTTGATCGGCCAAATAACTTGAGATATCCACAGTGATATCTCCGAATTGCATCACGGGTAGATGTCCGGTAGTTCGAAGAGTCGTAGACACCTCTTCGACAGCTTTCGTAAACTGTTCAACAGTCGAATCTTGTAGGATTAGGGTAGTTGTTGGAACAGGAGCGGTTGTTGATGGGTTTGCAGAGACATTGGAGTCGGCATTTGAGGAGTTGGATTGTTGCGAAGCCATTGAAGCAAGAATTTCAAGAGAGTTTTGGGCAGTTTGTTCGGAAGTTTCAGAAACAGAGTGTGAGTGAGAGTGAGATTGAGATTGGTTTCCAGCCATTAAAGGGACGGTTTGAATTTCGAGGCACAAGGTGGGAGAGTGTATACAGCAATTTTGGGAAATACACGGCCAAACACAATTTCTGCAAGAAGTGTACTTAACAATGCTCGACAAAAAAATAATTAGCAGCATAAATCACAATTTTGAGTTTTATAGGGAGAATGTGTTTAGTTGGAGGTTAACACGATTTATTCCAGAAATAATTTGATAGTGCTCCACATTTTTAGCCATAACCTAGATCATGGTTAATTAGTGGGTAAAATCAATTTTATTAATTAATTAGGTAATTAAGAAGTTTCTAGAATTCTTTACTTAGTCCAAGCATAATTTGAAAAATAAAAGCGTGGGTTAGTAATATAATTTAAATAAATAAAATAAATCTCATTAAATAATTAAATAATTACTACTTATAAAAATAAATTCGAATCAGGCAATGTTGTGCTCAAAACTGTTACAAACACCTCAACACGGTTTTTATATGAATTTGCTTCATTTGTGTTGCACCATATTTTTTCTTTTTGTGTTATAGCATCTAATTTGTATTGATCCATTGTTCCTGTAGAGTACATCGTAGTAGCGAACTCCGTGCCCCATACTTACTTAATGGATTACAAATATATTGATGTTTTTACCAAAGAATCACCTTTTGAAAAGAAAGCATCGTAGTAGTGAACTCCGTGCTCCATAGTTACTCAGTGATTTGGTACATCTTTTAGTATGCTAATAACATTCTCATTTTTATGCATTTGAGAGGTGTAAGACATGTTTATTTTTGCACTCCAAGGTTCTTAGATTCGTAGATATTTTACAAAGGAATTATTTAACTAAGTAAGAAATAAATTCAACTTATAAAATTTTTACAACCCATGATGTTGTCCCAAATGCTGACGCATTTGTAACAACATCCATTCGAATTTTTCAGATAGTGCTCATGCCAAGAGATTTCCTCAAGATAGAGAATCTCTCATGGTCTAATGCTTTAGTAAAAATGTCAGCATTTTGTTTCTCAGTAGGTATATACTCCAACTTAACAATATTCTTCTCTACTAAATCTCTCATAAAGTGATGTCTTATGCTAATGTGCTTTGTGAGTGAGTGTTGTACAGGATTCTTAGAAATGTTAATGGCACTAGTATTATCACAAAAGATTGTAAGTATACCATTCTCAATACCATAGTCATGGAACATCTTGCTCAGCCACAAGAGTTGTGTACAGCAGCTATATATTCAGATTCTGCAGTAGATTGTGAAACACAATTATGCTTCTTGCTGTGCCATGATACAAGATTGTTTCCCATGTAGAAACATCCTCCACTCGTACTCTTTCTATCATCTATATCTCCAGCCCAATCAGCATCACTGTAGCCAATCAAAATGTTGTTGGTGTCCTTAGTATACCAGATTCCAAGGTCACTTGTACCTGAAACATACTTGATAATCCTTTTCACAGCATTCAGGTGAGATTCCTTTGGATTAGCTTGGTACCTAACACAAACACACACACTGTACATAATATCTGGTCTACTAGAGGTTAAATACAGTAAACTACCTATCATGGATCTGTAAAGTGTTGGATCAACATCTGTTCCAGCACTGTCTTTGCAAAGTTTCAAAGAAGATCCCATAGGAGTTTTCATTGGTTTTGAATTCTCAAGACCAAATCTTTTAACCAAGTTCTTAGCATACTTACTCTGGGAGAAGAAAATACCATCACTGCATTGTTTGATTTGAAGACCTAGAAAATAGTTCAAGTCTCCAACCATACTCATTTCAAATGTTGCAGTCATTGCCTCAACAAATTTACTCAACATTTTATCACAAGTAGAACCAAACACAATGTCATCAACATATATTTGAGCAATAAGTAAATCTCCTTCAGTGTGCTTAATGAACAAAGTTCTATCTGCCTCTCCTCTAATAAATCCATATTCCAAAAGAAAGTCAGTAAACCTACCATACCATGCTCTAGGAGCTTGTTTAAGACCATACAAAGCTTTCTTAAGTTTATATACATGATCAGGATATTGTGGATCTTCAAATCCTATAGGTTGTTCAACATATGCTTCTTCATTTAATATGCCATTTAGAAATGCAGCCTTTACATCCATTTGATGAAGTTTAATATCAATAAAACATGCAATAGCTAGCAGTAATCTAATAGATTCTATCCTAGCAACAGGTGCAAAAGTTTCATCAAAATCAACCCCTTCAACTTGGGTGTAACCTTGTGCTACTAACCTAGCCTTGTTCCTAACAATATTACCAGATTCATCAGTTTTATTCTTGAATATCCACTTTGTTCCAATGACATTAGTATGACTAGGTCTAGGAACAAGTGTCCACACTTCATTTCTTTCAAACTGACCAAGTTCTTCATGCATAGCATTAATCCAGTTTTCATCAGTTAAGGCTTCTTTAGCACTCTTAGGTTCAATTTCAGATAAATAGCATTCAGCATTTACAACATTACACATAGAAGACATGCATATTGTTCTTACCACATCTACCTTGTTTGATCTTACTCTTCCTCTTGTTTGCACTCCAACTGTAGCATCGCCTATGATCTGGTCAGAAGGATGAATTTTGCCTATTCTTGAAGAAGGATTCGTTTTGGGAATGTACTGATCATTCTGTGAATTTACAGCTGACTGTTCTGTAGATGTTGACCCAGATGTGTTAACATTTGGTGCAACATTTTCAGACTTCAGTGTATCTTCAGAAGTGTCAGTAACATGTGATACATCTTCTTCATCCTTGTCATCTGTAAGACCTTTATCATCATCAAACACAATATTAACAGATTCTTGAACAGTGTTAGTTCTAAGGTTATAAACTCTATAAGCTTTACTATTTCTAGAATAGCCTAAAAAGAAACCTTTATCACTTTTAGAATCAAACTTATGAAGTTGATCCCTATCATTCAGGATATAACACACACAACCAAATACATGCAAATATTTCACATTAGGTTTTCTGTTGTTCAAAATCTCATAAGGTGTTTGATTAATGCCAGAACGAATAAAAACCCTATTAATAATATGGCATGTAGTATTCAATGCTTCTCCCCAAAATTTCTTAGCAAGACATTTGGATGTAAGCATAACTCTAGCCATTTCTTGTAAAGTTCTATTCTTTCTTTCAACAATTCCATTTTGTCGTGGAGTTTTAGGAGATGAATATTCTTGCAAGATACCCTTTTTATCACAAAAATCATTAAACATGCTGTTTTCAAATTCCCTACCATGATCAGTTCTAATTCGGCCAACTTTCAAGTTAAACGCATTTTTGAACCTCTTATAAAGAATTTTAAATGCAGCAAATGCTTCATATTTGTCTCTCAAAGACTCTACCCAGGTATATCTAGAAAAACCATCTACCACAACTAAGGAATACCTCTTTCCTCCAATGCTTTCAGTTTCCATAGGACCCATCAAATCCATGTGCAGTAATTCAAAGCATCGATGTGTAGTACAATGTGACAGCATTTTGTGTGACATTCTTACCTGCTTACCTTTTTGGCATGGTCCACATACAGTGGTGTTGTGAAACCTAAGTTCTGGAATTCCTTTTACTGCATCTGCTTTGATTAGCTTTTTCATTGCTCTGTAATTTGCATGACCCAATCTTTGATGCCATAGAACATTTTCATCATGTTTTGACAAGTTACACATATTTGTTCCAATAAAATAGCAATTATCAGCTGACCTAGTACCAGTCATGACACAAACTTCATCTTTATTAAGAACATAACATGAATCTTTATCAAATTTCACATGCAAATTATCATCACAAAGTTGACTAATGCTAATCAGATTTGCAAGTAATCCATCAACATGTAATACATTTTTAAGCTTAGGAAAACCTTCAACATTCAAAGTTCATTTACCAACAATCTTTCCTTTAGAACCTCCACCATATGTAACACTACCACTATTCAAGGTCACATAATCAGATAAGAAATCAATACGACCTGTCATATGTCTAGAACAACCACTATCAAAGTACCATAAATCAGGTAGACATGCTTTTAAGGAGGTATGAACAACATTACAGGTAGCTTTTGGTTTCCATGCAGATTTCAAAAACTGTTTACCAGGATGTGACAGTTTCTTATGCAGCATTTTCAAGTTTTTCTGTTCTTCAAACAACTTTATACAGTAAGGACGAATGTGACCAATTTTGAAACAGTAATGACAGATATACTTCCTTTTAACCTTGTGAGACTCTGTTTCTGCAGATGTTGCACCAGATGTGTCAACATTTTCCTTAACAAATTTCACAGGTTTTCTAAATTTATCAGAAATAGAAGCAGTAGTACCATCATAACCTAAATCATGATTATTAGACTTACCAGTAGCTATAGCATTATTTACCTCAGAAGCACTCTTGGAATATTTCTTGAAACATAAAGTAGAATTTATCAGTTTCTTCTTTAAGTTACAGATTTCCAGATCTCTTTTGGTAAGAATAACTTCTAGCTTGGTGATTGTGTCTGTCAGATCCTCATTCCTTTTATTCAGAGAATCAAGGGTGAGTTTCTGATTCTTCCAATCATCTAACAGCTTTTGGTATTCATTGTCATCAGTCTTTTTTCCTGCATCATCAACTAAACCATTAAAACAGTTCAAATCTGGGTGACTCTGTTCTGATGTTGCTGTAGATGTTGAAACATCAGACACAGCATCAGACTTTGTTTCATCCAGATCATCATCTGAGGAATCATTATAATCAATTCTGGTAAAATTAGAATATTCATTCTGATTTAATTCATCAAGATCATCATCAGAATCATCACTCAAGGTAGCACTAAAATTCAGTTTTTGCTTAAGTCTAGTATTGGCACATTCATTTGCATAATGGCCATAACCAGAACAAGCATTGCATTGAACTGATTTTCGAAATTCAGGATCATACCTTGGTTTACCTTCACTCTTTGATAGTCTTGGTGTGAATTGACCTTTCCTCCTTTCTGGTTGAGGTGTTGATGTGTTGATTTGAATCTTAGGCTGAATGTTGCTAGATTTGTTCACAGATTTCTTAAGAAACTTATTAAAGTGCTTAGTAAGTAAGGCAATGTTGTTAGGATCCTTGAGACATTTATCAAGCAATTCTTCATCATAATCAACTTCAGTAATGATAGGTTGAATCTCAGAAATGTTTGATGTTTCTCCTTTAAAAACCACAACTTTCTTATCAGCATCATTTTCATCAACTTGATTAGTGTTTATTTCATATGTTCTAAGAATACTCACTAACTCATTTTGACTTAATGTATCTGTATTTTTTGCCTCTTCAATAGCACAAATTTTAGCATCAAATCTTTTAGGAACAGATCTTAATATCTTATGAACTACTCTAACATTAGAAATAGGGTTACTAAGAGAATGTGATTCATTGATTATCTCACTTAACCTTTCATTATAGGATGAAATGGTTTCATCTTCCTTCATTCGAAGATTCTCAAATTTTGTCCCCAACATTCGAAGCTTAGTCCTTCGAACACTGTCTGAACCCTCACAATGCTCTTGCAACCTGTCTCATGCATCTTTAGAAGTAGAACAGTTAGATATAATTTTAAACATTGAAACATCAACAGAAGTAAAGATAGCATTTAAAGCTTTAGAATTGTAGCTTGCTGTTGTTATTTCATCAGCCGTCCAATCAACTTCTCTCTTGAGTTGAACTTCACCATCTGCGTCTGCTTGTCTCTTTGGAGCTTCCCAACCTGTAAGTACAGTCCTCCAAGCACGTTCATCAATTGACTTGATGTACATACGCATCTTAGGCTTCCAATAAGAATAATTTGAACCATCTAAAACGGGTGGCCTAAGTGCAGTGGATATGTGATGTGTTTCCATTGCTAACCTAAACTAAAAACACACTTGACCAAAGATCTAACCTAGTGTCGTCAGGTATCAGCTCTGATACCAACTGAAAGTGTGCTGGGGTGTATAAAAGTGTTTAAGTATAAGTAGATAAATGTTGCACAGAATGTTGAGACAAATAGTGCAACACTGACTCTAACAGAATATCAGAAATTAAGATACACAGCGGAAGACTTGAAACACTAAAAACAAACGAGACACAATGAAAATACTTTTAACATAGATTTTATAAATAAAAATCTATGTCTGCCTTATGGCGTAAAATCAATACTTATCTTCAAGTACAAATGTTGTGTGAAATGTTACAACAATAACTTTCACAACGAAACTATAAACGAGGCAGGTGCCAAGTCTAGAAAACGAACTAAGTGTATAAATTATACACTGTCGAAATGCTTAGTCTATCTAATGATTACACTCTCAATAGATAAGAAGACACACAGCCATACGGGTGGTATACAGCGTATGATCTAAAATGTAGAACTATTGGCCACAATTTCCTAACAGGGATGAACGCTCGGTCTAGGATATTGCTCGAATAGAACACACTGAATTATGAAGCCTTCAATCGGTATTTATAGAGGTGGTATGCGAATTCTAGAGGCTTCCACATTGAGGTCCTATTTTTTAGGAGCTCAATTTCCATGATCTTTCTAGATCCTTCTAGCCTGCTCCAGGTCGTTCCAAATGCATCTAGGCTGTTCTAGCATGTTCTCCAATGTTCTGAAATCTTCCAGGTTCCAGATCCTTGTAGAAGCTTCTAGATCCTGCCAGAAATGCGACAACATTTAGGTCAACATTTAATGTAGTATTTCAGAAAAGACTTAGAAAAAATCTCGGAAGGTCAAATTAAGATGTTGTTGATAATGTTAAAGCATTTAAGAATTAACAACATCTACACCCCCCACTGAGTAAACAAACGAATATTTACCTGGGGATATAGAAGGCCATTTCCTATTAATTACATCAGTAATATGTTGAAACGATGTGGCTTCTGTAATTGGAATGAGTTTACTCCGACCATCGAAATCGATCTTCAATATTATTGATGACTCCATTGTTTGCAGATTTCGATGGATCTTTTGCCCGAAACGATTTTCAGAACTTAATATATCAAACCAACAAAAAGTCGGAATACCATATGCAGACTAAAATTCGAAACTGGTGAAGGTTGTTTTACGAAAATTATGACTGCAGACTCTCAAAATGCAGTTATTAACACAGTTCCAAGAAAAATCCCAAATTCATTTGATCAAAAAATGCAGTAACTCAAAGAGATTCGTGAAATTTCATTCGCAAAAAAATTTTGGTTGTAATTTTGGAATTTTAGAAATTCATCAATGGAAATTTCTCAAATTTTTGGAAAATCTTTGACTGCAGGAAAGAAGAGACAATTCGATTTGAATTCAATTGAATTCAAATTAGATTGAATTCAAAAATGGAAACTTAAGCGAAATCTTGGGATATTCTTGAACAAGCCTGACTTTTCGAATTATATGAAAATAAGGGCAGAATTGGGAATTTGTAGGCTTATTTGTCCTAATTTGTTTTATTAAAATAATTTGTCTTGAATCTTAAAATCTTAGGGTGAATTGTTCTATTATGTTTTTTCCCCTATTAATATTATGTAAAATAAAGTGGGGGTAGTAAAGACTTTTCAACTTTATAAATAGTAATAAAATTACTTTTTAATGTAATAAAGTAGTGACATTTGTTGTAATATTGTGATGTTTTAAGGGGAGTGTTTAAAAGTATTTTTGCTATTTTAAATAATGTGTCTTCAAGTATGGAACGCCCAAAATGGTAAAATGTGCCTTCAAGTATGGAAAGGAGGGAGTAATTCGGAATTTCTGATGAATAAAACCGAAATAAAATCCCATAATTTCAAACCAACCCGAATAATAAAAATCCAATTAAACCAACTAAACAGGCAAAGATCCCCTCAAAAAAAAAAAAAAAAAACTAAATAGGCAAAGGGTGAATCTTCAAAATGGGTAATTAAAGAGCGAGTCTCGAGTCCAGTTTGTAATTCTATATATAAAATATTACTGATTTTTAAGCATACCTGCTTATAGTCTACGGGTTCTACTTAGCTTTGTTCTATCAATGTATTTTTAATATTTCATTTGAAATGCATTTTCAAATCAAATCTCTTTATTCAAATTTAATCTTAAATTGAATTTAGCAAGTTACTCATCTCATTAAAGATTAAAATCAAATCTCTCTATTCAAACACAACCTTAGATTGAATTTAGCAAGTTACTCATATCATTAAAGATTATATAATTTTTTCAAGGGTTAATTATAAATAAATACACAACCTTTTAGTCTTATAATTAGATACACATTTTTTTCCTCTATCCAACAATTGATAATGTGGCTTGCCGACACTTAACATGTGTAATCTGATGTGGCAAGCCCGACAAGCCACATCATCAATTGTTGGCCGAAGAGAAAGAGAGAGAGTTATGTTTACATTTTTTTAATTAATTATAATATATTTAAAAGAAAAAAAAACCTAAAAAATGGCGGGCCCGTTCCAACCTGCAAAAGTCTGCGACTCAAACAAGTCAGACCGTTTGGGCTTACTTCCTAGCGGGCTTGAAAAATCCTGACCCAATTCACATATTTTAGTGGCGGGACGGCTGGCCCAACGGACCCAGTCCGTTTTGACGGCCCGCAGCTCTCAATAATTGACAGGAACAATAATTCAATGTAGTCATTAATAATGATATTCTAATTTGAGTTAATTATTATACGCCCATCAGCCAATGGACCAGGCCCACATGGGTGTTAAACGTCTTGGACCCCAATCGCCACATCTTGTTAGGCCTTAAAAAGCTTTCCCTCCTCTAAAATTAATAAGTTATGGTTCATTTAATAATGATTTAAAAAAATATTAATTAAAATAAAAATATATTAAAATATTTGATGAGTAAATATTTTGGTTTATAAAGATGTGCATATTAATTTTCAACAGACCAAAATTAAAATGAACTTATAAAATTTGAAATAATAGTGGATAGTAAGTACTGTTAGTCATAACTTGATCCATCCATTTTCTCTACCGATGTCACGTGATTCCATAATTGCGCTTGGTAGTATGTCTTTTTTATTTGATAGATAGAGTGGAATCAAAACAAATTGGATATCAATGAAACCGTTTCATGTCTTAAAAAATAGAAGGTGTAATTACCAACTAAAATTGATAACTTATGGCTTTTAAAATTTGGTAATAACATTTTATTTTCTTGCAAATCCAGCTTCATTAAAAGAGTTTTAGAAAAAGACAATCACGCACAAAACACCTTGACAAAATAATAAATTAAAAGACACAAGTTACGTGCTACACCTATATTCTATCTAACACAAGTGAGGGTACTGGGTACATAACTGTAAACGTGCTTAATTTAGAAAATAATGAATTCATTATGTTTAACCACTTTACACAATTTAATGACATAGACTTCTTCATTACAGGGGACAAATGTAGTGTACCGATTTACTAAGGTGGATAATCATTAAGTATAGCACGTGCGGCGGGAACACGTACGGTACATTGCAATTGCAGTGTCTTGTTGAAAACGTTTTTATTTCATTGTCATCTGATGTTGAAATCTTTGGTTTTAATTAACAATATATTGCTTAACAATATTAAGACCAATGAAAAAAAAAATGGTTTTTTTCTCCAATGAAAACCTTAACACAGTATAAAGTTAAATTATAGATATTGGACAAATACTTTTTTTTTTCTCGTAAATTATATTAACTTGGATTTTTGTCTTCTAAACCTTTAAATTAATTTTCTATATTTACAAAACTCAAATTTTTAGTTCTTTTACTCTTAAACCAAGGTAACTCATCCGATTTGGAATAATAATATGTTAGACAATGTTGATAATTTTGATAGTGTTAAAAACTCGCTACAATGAAGGTCATAAATGTCTAATTTTTATTTCAAAATTAAAAATAACTTATGTTTATCAGTGAAAACACACAAAAAAAAAAAAAAAACTAAGTTTTGTTAGCATAAAAGAGTAGCTACACAATTCGGATTTCAATTTTTTTTTATTATACTCTAAATCTTTTTTTTTTTTTTAGAACTAGGACATAGTAAAAGAATTCTTACCAAAAAAAATATAAGAGAAATTATCTAGATATTCCTACAAATTTGACTCACTTCCCCATTCTTCTAAAAAAAAAAATTATGCATAAATTTATGTATGAATACACTAAGATTTTTGTTTTCTTTAAAAAATGTCAAATCGTCCAAACCTAGATTGAAATTAATTTAGATTTGGTCTCTGATTCACCCACATGGTAGATTTCGCTTAGAACCAATCCAATTTCAGAATGTGACCCAAAGCTGAGAGGGTCCTATTGACTTAGCATTAATATTGAAGGTGCAACTCATTTATTAAGAATAATTGAATTACATGATGTGTGAGAAGAAAAGAAAAATACATAAAACAAAGTTTGGAAACTAGAATTTAGTTTAGATCCGATGATGCACGAAATCCAATTAGGAGCCTAAAAAGGGAAGGAAAAAACAAAGGGAGAAGAGAAGGGTAATTGGAAAAGGTAATTAGTTATTGGAAAAAGGTGAATAGAGAGGAGGAGGAGGGAGATTATGAAGCTGCAATTTTCTCAAAAAGGCCCAACCTATTATCATCCAGCCTAGAATTGAAAACAGATCTTTTGTACTCAAACCATGTAAACTCTTTGTACAAGCTGTCTTCCCCTTCCATCAATGAAGGCAATGGCGCTATCTTTTCACTCAATGGTGGTCCTCCAAAATATATCATTGAAAGCCTCGATGTCAGGCTGTTCGCCACCACCCTATGTCGTACACTTTTGAATCTTCCATTAGTCATCACCTACATCCAATTATATCATAATCATAATTCCAATTAGTCAACACACTCATGGTCAAATCTACTACACAATTCTAATATTCCATTTAATATTGATTTGTTGTATACATACAAAATATCTTAGCTAGGTGCATGAGTGAGAATGGACCACTATATTATTAATATTGTATATGTGTTTCTAGACTCTCCACATCTATATACATACATACATACTTGTTATGCATGACACAACCACGTCATATACTGGACCCATACTTTAATTTAATGTACCATACTTATTCTTCAAAATATTGTATGTCATAATATATTATAAAATATTACATCAAACATCACTTCACAATAAATTACTCATTATTGCCATTTGTTCTTTGAGTTTTGAGATTTTTTTTAATGTGTATAAAAAAAATTAATTTTAAATCAAATCAATTATGTACCAACCAACCAAGCATGTTGGGATAAATTTAGAATATGAAAATTGAAGTCCAAGTAACCATGTATATAAAAGAATAATGTGATTTTGAATTTGAAGAAGAATAATTAGCAGAATATGGAATGAAAAGTACAGGGGAAGAAATTATAGTAACGGCACGTGAAAAGGTAAAATGGAAACGAAAGAATTGACGGCGCGAAAAGTAGTTGTACCTGTAACGAGTCGCCAACATTAATGAAGAAGGAATATTGATCGGGCGGAATTGAAATCCAATTCCCATCTTTCAACGAGATTTCAAGCCCCGACGTATTGTTGGATCTCAGAACCGAAATTATCTGCGGATCCGTATGTTCTCCGAATCCGATTGTATTCCGGCCGCCGGCTTCCACAATTTCCGGCCGTGCAGGGTAGTGATTCAGCCGGAAAACAGAGTCGCTCTGTTCGTCCATCAGAAGCTTACTCAAAGCATTTCTAGGTTGAATATTCAATCCGTCCGCCAACATTTCGAGAATCTCGCACGCCATTTTCTTCACAGCTGATAGGTATTCATTCACAACGCAACTGAAACAGAGTGAGAGAATTAGGTTAGGTTAAAATTATTAGGTTAAAATTGTGAATGGAATGGGAAATTAACTAACCGGAATTTATCGGCTGCTTCGCCGAAAATGTTGAATTTCTGGCAATCGGATTGGGAATCGGCGGTTAAGAGAAGGTATTCGACCCAGCCGATGTCGCCATTGCGGCCAATCTGCTTGTTTCCGTATCCGAAAGGATCGGGAGGGCCTGCTTTTAGTTTGGAAGAGAGGGGCAGAGAGAAGAATTTAAGAGCTTCGGTTTCTAATTTGATTACGGATTCGAATGGGACGCCATGGTTGATGACTTTGAAGAATCCGACTTCTTCGCAGGCCTTGACGAGCTGCGATTGGGAGTCGGGTTTGGAGAGGTCTATCAATGGATAGGTAGAATTAGGGAATAATGTGGTGAGGGACAACTGTTGGATTGCTGGTTTTGAGAGTAGCATTGAAATTTGTTAATGGAGAAGAGAGAGAGAGAGAGAGAGAGAAGGTTGTTAGGAGGTTGGTCAGGTATAATATGAATATGATATGAATGTAGTGCTTGTGCTTCGCTATTTGTAGAGGTTTATGAATGGGGGTGGGGGGAAGGAATGAAGGAAGGAAGGTGATAGCAATTTCATCTGCAATGCATTCTCGGTTGAATAGTAATAGAGATTAAATGTCGCATTTGTCCTCCTCTCCCCGTCAAACGATTCATCTGTTCCACTTTTCGTAATTATTAAAAAGTAAATATAAAATTATGAAAAACTTATAAATGAATGAATTAAAATGGTAAAAGTCATTTATTGATTTCATATTTTTTTTATTTTACGCTAAATTTTTAATACGTGTTGTGGTTTGGTTGATTGTTAAGGGGTGGAAAGCTAAAATTGGAATTTTTGGATTCATTGCATCGCCCATTGCCTTGTCCGTGGACCGCTCCCCTCTCTAGAATCATGTGGAAACTTGCAATATTAACACACGGAAAATATAATACTCCTATTTTTCATGTTTATCTTATTTCTAATTTGGTATATTACAGCCTTTTTCTTCTTTTTCATCAGTCTTTGAATCTAGACAACTGCAACACGGTCGTAACTTTTTTTCTCTGTCAACTTCACCTTTTCAACACTTTTCAATATATATACAACTTGGTTATTTTATTTTATTTTAAATTTGGCTTTTTAACACTTATAAATAGTACTTTTTGTTATTTTTATTTATAAATTTTTCATTTTATCATTTTAATTAATTTTTTATATTTTTTTAATTTTATATTTTTATACTCCACTTTATATCTTATTTTTTCTTTCTATTTTTTTCTCTCAATCTAATTATTTATAATATATCTATTATTTAATCACTTTTTTTAATATATGGATTCAAAAGTAATAAAAAATTCATAGACGATGGAGAAAGTACATGGAGCTTATCTTATTTTTTCTATATTTTACTTGGTTTTTGAACCTCAAAGTAATAATTTGTTTTAAATGCATTACTTAAATAATCGCTCGTTTACTTACTGTACAAGTTTTAAAAAAAATATTATTAAAATAATATTAAATTTATAAAAAATGATTAAAAAAAAAAGATAAAAAGAGATAAACGAATATTGAAATATTTTAAAAACTAAGTTTATTTTGAAACTCACTCAAATGAATTTATTACTTGGCAATCCACGTTTCATTTAATACATGATTTTAAAATCCAACTTCCATATTCCTTTTTTTGCTTTCTAAATTTTAATATAATCACGTGTATTTTTATCTCATTCAATACGTACAATATAATAATAATAAAATATTCATCACTGTTAAATATTAATCCGATATAAAACAAAATTTTACTCAAAATAAACACATACGGTATGTTATTATTCACCTTATTTTAAAATCCAAGCTTGTTAGTTGTTGCACACTTAAATTCGAGCCTTAGGTAAACTGCAACTAATTAGATGTGATCATAATATAAGTACTCGATTAAAAACATATAAATATTGCTTATTATTCATTATTATACGACTAAATATAAGTAAAAATTTACAAAATTAGTAATATGTCTTGAAATTATATTTAGTGAAACATTAACAAAAGTACCAAATTTATAGGACCATGTTTCATTTTTTCTCGACACACATCAAAATTTGAAATTGCAGTTCTTCGTATAGCTAGGCTGGATGCAATGTACTTGATCGATAATTTATATTATGGGCGAGGGCCTTGGATTCAAAACATGGAGAGTGACATTTGTATTCTTTGCCTATGTCACTAGGCTGAGCCGCTGAGATATACTTTTAGTTTTAAAATTTGGGTATTGGGTTTTAATTTTATATCCATTTTATTTTGAAATTTAAAAATCTAAGGGAAACACATACATTACGTACTTTTCATTAAAATTTTAAAAATTCAGAATTTGAAAATTCAATTTTTAAAACTAGTGAAAAGCTTAAAGTAAATTTTATTCGGGGTGTATGTTAGTAGTAGATTTATATATGTGGAAAAGTTATGAATCTAATAAAAATGTGGGGTGTGTTTGTTTTGAAATTTTGGTAGGATGAAATTTTGAGTCATGTCAAATCAATGTTTAATAGTGATAGATATTGTAGATAATTAGATGAGTTATTTTATGTTGGTTAGGTGGGATGAGTTATTAAGCGAATTGTATATATTGAAAATATTAATAATGTATTTATATGATTTTTAGATGTGAGTTGAGTATGAGATTAAAAAACTAGATTTAAAATTTTGAACTTCATAGATAGTAGTAAATCGTAAAGTTCTAATTTCATTTAAATGAGTTATCTTTATTTCGAAACTCACCAAATAAACATAGTTTAGGAGATGAAGAAGATTCAACCAATCTTAGGTGTACTAAGTTTTATAGATGCTATACTGGAGCTATAGCAGAGTGCAATTTTCTAGAAAATAAAATACATGAAAAACAATAAAAATGGATTGAAACCAGATTTATATGATCTAGATGATCCGCATTTTCATAAAGTGTATATACGTAAGATAATTTATTTTATTGATGTATCATTTTTTTTATTAATTTGTACTTAATATGTGGTATACCGTAACATTTTAATATTGAGTTTACTTTTCTAAAAATACACAATAACTTGTTTTTTTTTTAAAGAAAATGTTGTTAAGAGTAAATAAGAGTACTAGATTAAAAAAAGTGATCCATAAAAGGCTCAACTCTAGAGTTTCTAACAAAAGCATGTACCAACTTATGACATTTCGTGATACATAAAAAACATGAAAGTTGACAAAGTGGGATAGCTCAAGTGGTTAGAGCACCACTACCTAGGCCTTAAATCCTGAGTTCGAGTCATGGGGAGGGAAAAAAAAGGGATGGGTATTTAATGTAATTCAAAAAAAAAAAAAACATGAAAGTTTTACATTCGACTCTAGAAATCTCTTACCCATCTTGACCCTATCTATCTCCGAATGGTGTATAACCAATATCTTTCATCGTCTTCTTCGAGCATTTCGTCTGATTCCCACTTGGCATCCGTTTCAATCATGACTTTCGTAAACCCCAGTCTTCGAGCCCACTCCATCGCCTCATTCACCCCATGCTTCTCATTCATCTCTTGCATGTTATTTATGTTGCTTACCAACTAAACTAATACATAATTTTTTTGAAATTTTGAATACCAATTTTACTCAACATTTCTTTGTATTGTAATTTTAAAATGATTATCTAATATTTTCTAATCAAATATTATTAATAGGTAAATTCTTGCATACAATTAACTGTATACACATAATTGGATTTTCAATTGTCCGATTAATTTTTTAATCCTCTGTATGAGAATTAACTGAAAATATACTAGTTGCATATAATATATACGCAGTATTTATTTTATACTATCATTAATACATACTATAAATATAAATAAAAAATTATTTAAACTTGATATACATGCATGTTAGCGGTATTATAAAATATAGTATATATGTGGATTACAGTACACAAGTTTGGGCGGCGGGTCGGCACATCAAAAGTTGGAATTCGTCCATCATCACTCTAATATTAGATTGTGGTCATATCAATTCTATGTACGAGAATAGCTATCTAAATGAAGAATTTTAAACAAACATTTTTCTTACATAAAATCATCGACTTTTTATTATTTTTGAATTACGCAATTCAAACTTAACATTAATGATTCAGTTAGAGGGTTGTATCTTTCTCCAACAATACAAAACTTGCTGGCACGTTGAGGCATGGGCATGACGCATTCATAAACCTACATTTGAGAACGACGTCGGATAATCGTTAAAACAACAATATTAATTAATTCAAGTAAAATATCAATAATTAAGTAATCAAAAAACAAATATCTTATTCCTGTCATAATATGATTAATATCAACGGCGGGTGGATATACATATTAATCATTTTTGGAAGAACACTATTTAGGTATAGCGGTTCTCCGTGTGAGTGAACTGGCACAATTTTAACCTAATTTTGGCACACAAATTTATTTTCAATTTTTTTTTGTTTATTCTTGAAAACAATTTGTATAAGTACTACATATGATATATATATATATATAGTTCAATATACAAAATAAATAATACTCTAAATTACCTTTTCTCATTATATAAGTTAATTCATTAAATTGAGTCAAAAACACATCGAATTTATGGTCTAACAATTTTTCAACGCTTATCACGTATCAAGTAATATTACTACATTTTTAAAGTAATAACACATCATTTTACACACATGGAATTGTGTAAAAGAAATAATGTGATATTACTTAATAAATATAATAAAATTACTTGTGGATGTGGCCGGTATTACAAATTAAAAGAAATAATTATGCAAACAAGAATTTTGATAAGAATATATTGAAACCTTCCTTTTGCGTGAATATCCTATTATGATAAGAATTGCTGACCTTCATTTTGAGTAAATATTCAATTATGATAAGATTGCTGAACAAAAAACTATATTTGGCACATTAATTAGGATAAATATAATTAATCGTATTTGGATGTAAACCAAAATGAGTAAAAGTTACTTAAAATTACAATTTAGAGGCCAATCAACTCAGCTGATCTGTAGTTTGTTAGGTACATGTACAATCGACTTTGCAATCTGTGCAGCCATAATTTGACTAATTACTAATTATATCAAAGAATAATAAAGTAATGAATATATGCTAGTGATTAAGATTGACAAAGACATGAAAACACTGTTTTACAGCTCCATTTTTCCGATATATACCCACCGCCTTACTCCTTACCTCTCAAAATCATATATTAGTCCATTCATTAAATCTGTTCTCATTAAATATTAAATGTATATTTTTAAAAAAAAGTTAAAATAGATTAAATAAAAGTATTTTATAAATAAAATAATTATTTATGAATAAGATTAAATGTCAATTTAATTGATTAAAGAATAATTAAAAGGTGAAAATAAAATATTTTTTTAAAATAAAAGTATAAAAATAAATTTGGTGAAGGACAAAGAGTATTATTGTCTAAAAAAAATTCTCCAAAACAATTGATAATTTGTCTTTATAATTAAGTATCAAAAGTAAGAGCAACCGAATTTTCTTTTTAATCATATATGGATGGCGATAAGACCTAGGTACACAGATATGTACAATTTGTACATTACTTTCGGTGGCCGTGAGATCCTGCAAGAACTATGTCGACTATATATTTGTCAAATTATTATATTGTGGTGAGATGGAACATGATTTTGGTGTGCCATTTTAATATTTTAAAATTAATGAATAGTAAATTGTGATAATTTGTTATAATTAGTCTACGAATTTTTAACTATAAATTATCGTACTTTAAAAAAAAGATTAATTAAGATGCAAAAATTAAACTAATTATGCACGACAAAATTGTTGGCGAAGTTTTAAAAGAAAGCATTAATTAATATAGTGTGTCATAGTCTAAATTAAATATCGCAATCAGAGTATTGTTTCTGAAAATAAATTTTTTATTACACATTTTTCAAAAGTAGTTGATAAATAGTTGTGTGATCTTTTCCTGTCTCTTTCTTATTTAACTTTGCCTTGAATTTTATTCTTTATGTTTTATACTGTGGATTTTTTTATTGTAAATATAAGAATTTGTGAATTGTCAACGAAAATGAGTAGTTGAATACGTGGATTTAAACGAGACAGATAAATCATACCCCTTCCGTTCGAAATATATGGCGTATTATAAATTTTGAGTTTTTTTGCAAATTGTAAATCAGTTTGGCAAATTTCTATTTCAACTAGTATAAAATTTATTCCTAAATTGTCCTTACGCATTAAATTACTTGGAGAATATTATAGGTAATGAATCACTTTCCTACCAACATTTATTTTGGGTAAAAGAGATAAGAAAATTTGTGGTGACAGAGTTCTTAATTTCTTTGGGAAAAAACAGGTAACAAAGAGAAAGAAAAAGGTTATGGTGGATCCAGAAAAAGGTTATGGTGGATCCACAAAAGTGATTTTTATTGAAAACACAAGATAGCACGAAAATTTTGGTCTCCGATAACGACACAAACATTTCGTATTAGATTCGTATTAACCCGTTAAATACGATAAAATTAACAGATAACTCAATAATCCGTTGATAACTTGTTAATGTGTTATTTACCTGATATGACACGAAACAATAATGATACGATATTTTTTATATTTAAATAAATATTTTATTTTTTATATATTTAAATGCAATTTTAAATTTATTTATTTTTTTATAGTGTCGTTATCGTGTCATGTCACGTCTTGTCGACACAAATACTTATCGTATTGTGTTCATATTTGACTTTATCGTATCGAGTCGTGTCACTATCAGGTAAATAACACGACTCGATAACATGATTTGTTTTATAGGTAAAATTGGGAAAGAAAATATAAAAAATGTGATAAGAGTTTTTTTTTTTTACTTTTCATGTGAAACTGGTGCACGAATACGAATTAGGAGCGTAAATGAGTCGAGTGGTGTTGAGTTCGAAACTCGATTGCTAAATTCGAAGTTTGAAATTTGATTCGAACTTGATCGAGCCTAATTTTTTAAGCATGAACTCGACTCGACAAGAAATTCAATAAACTCTGTGACAAGGCCTAATTCTACACTTAAAACCAAGGTGTTAAGTGAGAGGATTGCCTAGACTTATAAGCCCACCCAAGACCATCTCTCTATCCGATGTGGGATACCTTAATACCCTCCCTCACGTGAGACGGGGACCAGGTCAACACGTGGTTCCACAGGTGGATCCACACATCGAAGTAGAGAGTTGACTCTGATACCATGTGACAATGCCTAACTCTACACTTAAAACCAAGGTGTTAAGTGAGAGGATTGCCTAGGCTTATAAGCCCACGGTCTTGGGTGGGCTTATAAAACTCGAGCTCGACTCAACTCAATTATTTGTATAAATAATTAATAATAAAATAGTAAATATTGTATAAGAGAGATTAGACTCGCGAATCTTTCGAACCGAGTATTTATGAACTCAAACTCGATAACTACTCGAATAACTCAAAACTCGACTTAATTAAATTCAAATCCATTTCAATCTTTTTTAGTGTCGAATACGAATAGCTTGCGAATTCATTCAATTCAGATACACTGCTAAATTAAATGTGATAATGACGTGTTAATTTCAATTTGAATGATGATTGAAGATGTTATAAAGTTGAAGTAGCTAGTTTTCTTAATGTACGTATATCTATATATATAAAAATGAGTATGTGTTTTGAATTAAATAGAATATTAAAAGACTAAATTTATGTGAGACGATCTTACACTATAATCATTTAAAAATTAGCATAAATAAATATTAATTTTTTTAATATATTAAAGTATCATATTTAAATTATACTCCTACTTTTGTCTCACGATACAATGTTCTGACTCACGATTTCCTCGAATTAAAATTGATTTTCTATCACCACTTACATACTAGTCCGTTTCTAGCGAAAGAATGTGGTGGTGGATCTAATTGACCATTATTTTTAAACATAAATAGCTGATACGGACTATATATGACCCACAAATAATATAGCTAAATAATTTCAACATAAAAATATATCGTGACCCACGGCCATTAATGATTGATATGATATTTAGTAGTAATTTCTTTTCTTTTTACTACATTGGACCATAAAAAAAATAACACATGCTATAGATTTTGATTGATGGGACGCTAGAGATTTATAACATTAATGTTTACTGTATTATTATTTTATTCATACAAAATATACATCTTTCAACATGCCATATATCTATTTCTTCTGAATTTTTTATATAAAAATTAAATTAACGGAAGTGAAACACATTCCTCACTCTCATTTCCTTTTGTTTCTCAATTTTTAATTTTTTTTATTGATAACCTGATACGCGAATGTTCATGTAGTCATATAGTACTCATATATATGACATTTTGTGTACACGCCTAGCTTTCGTAGTGCAATTGGTGGTAAATTTAATAAAAAAGAAATTACAAAATTTGTTGTGTTTCATGTTAGAGCATTTATGAATTAATTATCATAATTCATATGATACTTTTAACTTGTCGGTGATTACATTTACGTACAATATTTTGTTGGCAATGAGCACACATCAGGTAGGTAACTCACGGGCAGAGGCACATCCAACTACTGTACTTTAAATTTAAAAAAAATGATTTTTTTTACATAAATTTTATTTTTAAACTTAATATATTTCGTTCTCTTCGAACCCAAGTCGTTTGTCTGGAGGCTCTGATATCATGAAAGAATTTCGTCTTATCTAAAAGTTCGAACTTGTAGACAAGGGCGGAGCCTCCTTATGGCTAAGGAGGGCTCCAGCCCACCCTATTTTTTTGGTGTTTTCTTTTATATATATCCTCCGTTTCGTGATTATTTGTGTAAACACAAATTCGTGAATTAAATATAAAAACGCGAAAATGGTAAACGATTTTATTTAATTTCGGATTAAAACCGAGTATTTGCGGGTTACAATCTCTAATTTCTCCTCTGATTCTCTCTTCTTGAACTTCTTGAATTTCTTGAGCTTTTTTTGGAACTTCTGGAGTTGGATCCGCAGCCGAATCCTATCCGATCTTGTATTTGGGGCTTTATAACGTTAATCCAAAGGTTTAGCACCGTACTTTGGATTAAACGTTGAATTTAGGGACTTTTGTGATGAACGTCGTTGAAGATCGTTCTTGAATTTGGGACTTTGTAACGTTAATCCAAGGGCTTGACGCCGTATTTTGGATTAAACGTTGATTTTCGGGACTTTTCAGGACTTTTCGGGACTTTCCGGGACTTTTCGGGACTTTTCGGGACTTATTCGGGACTTATCGGGACTTATCGGGACTTTTCCGGGATGAACGTCGTTGAAGATCCACGAAGCACCTCCTCCTTGAAGAAACGCCGAATCGAAGAGGCTTAACACCTTGATCTCCACTCGAACGCTGCTTTTCGCCGCTTTGCACGAATAACGCCTTGAAGAAACGCCGAATCGAAGGGGCTTAGCACCTTGATCTCCACTCGAACGCTGCTTCTCGCCGCTTTGCACGAAGAACGCCTTTGAAACTCCTCCGCTTGCTGAAGAACACTCTAAAATCTCTACAGAGAATTTTAGAGCCTTGAATGCCTCTGATTTGTTGATGAAATGAATGGAATGAGGCCCCTATTTATAGGTGTAGAACCTAGGGTTTTTGTGGGCCAAATTTGATGGGCTTGAGATATTTGTGCAAGTGGTTAGGACTTAATTCAAAATTTGAATTACTTGATGGGCTAAGAATACAATATCTGGGCTTGATTTGGTTTGTTGGACTTTAGAGACCCATTTTCATTTATGGGACTTTAGAGGCCCGTCTTGCTTTATTGGACTTTAGAGGTCCGTCTTGAATTTATGGGACTTTAGAGGCCCGTCTTGATTTACTGGACTTTAGAGGTCCAAAGGAATTTAAAATTTAGGTGTCTACAAATTGCCCCCTCGCATTTCGTTCACGAGAACGTTTGTCTTTGATGTGGACGAATTGCGAATTTCTTTCGAATGATTTCCCACATGCGAGCCCATGAGTGACTATTCTTTAACTTTGATGGTTGTCGTACACAGTTTATACTCGTGCGGACCAGGAGTAATAAGCAGTTTAGTCTCGTGCATCATGGAGTAACAAACAGTTTAAGCTCGTGCGTTCTTGGAGCAACAAGCAGTTTAGGCTCATGCGTTTATGGAGCGAAAAGCAGTTTAGGCTCGTGCGTTTATGGAGTAACAAGCAGTTTAGGCTCGTGCGTTTATGGAGCAACAAGCAGTTTAGACTCGTGCATTCTTGGAGTAACAAGCAGTTTAGGTTCGTGCGTTTATTGGAGCAATAAGCAGTTTAGACTCGTGCATCATGGAGCAAAAAGCAGTTTAGGCTCGTGCGTTTATGGAGCAATAAGCAGTTTAGGCTCGTGCGTTTATGGAGCAATAAGCAGTTTAGGCTCGTGCATCATGGAGCAAAAAGCAGTTTAGGCTCGTGCGTTTATGGAGCAATATATACGCCGTCTTCAGAAATCAATTTGTAGGCGCCATTTGCGTAAACTTCCTTCATTTGACTGTCTTCAATTGTGATGTGATTTGTCGTTGTTTCAATTTCTTCTAGCAAGATCTTCCCTTCTTTGGCTAGCTGCATAATTTTCTCTTTAAGTATAAAACAATCTTGGATCGGATGTCCTACCAATCGATGGTACTTGCAATACTTTGGGTCATCCGTTCGCCCAGCCTCGTCGGGTCGTTTCATTTCTGGCAGTTCGATGAGATCATTCTTGATCAGGTCATCGAATATTTCAGGGATATCTGAGTCCAGAAATGGATATTGCTTTTGTTGCCACTCCTTCAAACTTATTTTCCTTTGCCCCCATTCTTGGGATGATAACTCTTCAACTCCACTTGTAGACATGCTCAACTCCATGTCATGAGCCTTAGTAGCCAAATCCTCGAATGATTTTGGTCGAATTGCTTGAAGGATATACCGAAGGCCCCACTGCATTCCTTGGATGCACATCTCGATTGCTGAAGTTTCAGTTAATCTATCCTTACAATTTAGACTTAGATTCCTCCATCGATTTATGTAATCGATCACCGACTCTTCATTTGATTGACGAGTGTTCGTCAATTCAATCATGCTAACCGTTCTTCGAGTGCTGTAAAATCGGTTGAGAAATTCCTGCTCCATTTCCTTCCAACTATCTATCGAACTGGCCTCCAAATCAATATACCAATCGAATGCATTTCCCTTTAAAGAGCGCACAAATTGCTTCACCAAATGATCTTCGTAAGTGCCGGCATTGTTGCAAGTCTCTACGAAGTGAGCAATATGCTGCTTTGGATTACCCTTGCCATCGAACTGCAGCAACTTTGGAGGTTGATAACCAGCTGGCATCTTCAAACCGTCAATCCTCTTAGTGTAAGGCTTGTTGTAGGTGAAGGAAGACTTAGGATTTTCCTCGAACTTATCCTTTATTGCTCCGAGTATGATTTCTTTTAACCGGTCAATAGGCACCAAACCATCGGGAGAGACTTGTAACTCCTTAAGAGTCGGGTTAATTTCCATCTGATGACGTTCACCGGATATCTCAACATCATGCCTTTCGACTTGCTTTCCTTTAGCACGGCTTGACTCCCCTTTGTCTACATTGCTCACCAGCTTAGCAATCTGAACATCTTGTTCTTGGACATGTTTCGTGAGTCCTTCTATAGCTCGAGTTAAGCTTGCCAATTGCTCCTCAACAGTCGTAGTGTCTGTCGTCATTGCTGAGGTTGTGCTCGAATCTGACGAGCTTGCTGTGGAACGAGTAGGGGAACATGCTGGATTGTTCTCCTCATTCGCAGTGTTGGGTGGTGGACCCTCTGCAGTAGCCTTCTCTGAAGAAGACGATGACTTGGAGCTTCTTGACATACTCCTCGTGACTACGTTCACGTCTTCAAAGTCAAGACCAGCTGATCCGGATGCGACACCTCTCTTGATCTTAATCTTGATTGGCGCCATCGTTTGTCTTGATTTACTTGAAGAGCAGAGATGAGAGGTAGAGATAGTCCCACCGGGCGTGCCAATTTGTAAACACAAATTCGTGAATTAAATATAAAAACGCGAAAATGGTAAACGATTTTATTTAATTTCGGATTAAAACCGAGTATTTGCGGGTTACAATCTCTAATTTCTCCTCTGATTCTCTCTTCTTGAACTTCTTGAATTTCTTGAGCTTTTTTTGGAACTTCTGGAGTTGGATCCGCAGCCGAATCCTATCCGATCTTGTATTTGGGGCTTTATAACGTTAATCCAAAGGTTTAGCACCGTACTTTGGATTAAACGTTGAATTTAGGGACTTTTGTGATGAACGTCGTTGAAGATCGTTCTTGAATTTGGGACTTTGTAACGTTAATCCAAGGGCTTGACGCCGTATTTTGGATTAAACGTTGATTTTCGGGACTTTTCGGGACTTTTCGGGACTTATTCGGGACTTATCGGGACTTATCGGGACTTTTTCGGGATGAACGTCGTTGAAGATCCACGAAGCACCTCCTCCTTGAAGAAACGCCGAATCGAAGAGGCTTAACACCTTGATCTCCACTCGAACGCTGCTTTTCGCCGCTTTGCACGAATAACGCCTTGAAGAAACGCCGAATCGAAGGGGCTTAGCACCTTGATCTCCACTCGAACGCTGCTTCTCGCCGCTTTGCACGAAGAACGCCTTTGAAACTCCTCCGCTTGCTGAAGAACACTCTAAAATCTCTACAGAGAATTTTAGAGCCTTGGATGCCTCTGATTTGTTGATGAAATGAATGGAATGAGGCCCCTATTTATAGGTGTAGAACCTAGGGTTTTTGTGGGCCAAATTTGATGGGCTTGAGATATTTGTGCAAGTGGTTAGGACTTAATTCAAAATTTGAATTACTTGATGGGCTAAGAATACAATATCTGGGCTTGATTTGGTTTGTTGGACTTTAGAGGCCCATTTTCATTTATGGGACTTTAGAGGCCCGTCTTGCTTTATTGGACTTTAGAGGTCCGTCTTGAATTTATGGGACTTTAGAGGCCCGTCTTGATTTACTGGACTTTAGAGGTCCAAAGGAATTTAAAATTTAGGTGTCTACAATTTGCACACTTTTTTAAAGATTACTTATACACTCTTAATATATGAAAATGTCCCCACAAAATTAATATCCTCCCAATATTATTTTATTTTCAAATTGTCACTCTTTTTTTTTTTATCTACATTTTACTTCAAACATCATCAAATTCACTTTACACCTACCATCAATCCATATTAGTTTTTGTTAAACTATTTGTAAAATATACATACTTAACTCTTTATATAATTTAAAATTTCAATTAAATAACCTCTAAAAAAAAATTAAAATTTATCAACTATTTGAACTACCTAAAAAGTTAGTCGAGACAGACAAGGTGCAATTGTATGCTCTGATTATGATACTGATTCACCTTGTTTTGATACCTCTTGTTATCGCTATCACGAACGAACGAACATTTTCAACAATGAACCATGTTAAGAGTGTTATTCAAAACTATTAATTTATAAGATTATGTAGTTGTCAATATTAAACGAGAATTATTTTTGAAAACTTATGAATTCTATCAAATAAAAAATCGTATGCTACAACTTTTGTAAAAGAAAATATAACTTTTATTTTTTCGTATTGCATTCATTCTAGCCCACCCTAAAAAAAAATTCTGGCTCCGCCCTTGCTTGTAGAGAGATTGTAATTAAATTAACTCTTATATATTAATTCCTAATAGGATTTTTTTCAAATGAGATACGTAAAAGTTGTATTCTCTTAGAAAGAAACTGTGATGGTACTACAAATTACTCCACAAAAGAGGGTAAGGACCACGGTTTATTACATGCTAACATCCACAATTTATATATTGAACTTATTTTTACATAATTATTATTTTTATACTATATATTAATATTTGACAAGCATCCACGTCTTTGATGCACATTTATTCTTGATACTGACCTTTTTTTTTCTTTTTCTTTTTTTAAAAGAAAACGATGCGAAGGGTTGAATTTTAGCTTGATTTTTTTTTTTGACGGGAGCTCGAGGTTAGTTTGATATCCTTAGTAGAGTATATCACATCACATAATAATGATATATTAATAGAAGTCTCAATTTCCAAAGTTTATAAATTATCAACAACATTTAACTCGAATTAAATTAACGTTAAAATTAAGCCACGTATACGGTATGTAAATTCTACACGCAGGACGTACATGCAATAATTAAATGTAGACCCATATAGTGTGGAAGATCTTATTTTAATCAACAATAATAGTGGCATATATATATATATATATATATATATATATATATATATATAATATATGATTAATTAATAGATATGCCCCATTGTGGTGACATGAAAACGAGTACTAATAATAGCCAATGATGTGTAATACTAGTACTACCCCATCTCAAAAAAATAATCACATTTGATTTTACACACTAATTAAGAAAAATTAATAAATATGATCAAATTTAACTAATATTACTATATCTATTTTATTCTTAATATTTTATAAATTTAATGTAAATTCAAAAATAGTTGAATCTTTAGAGTAATTATAGAGTGAATTTAATTAAGAGTAAAATTGTCAATAAATTATTTAATAATTAAGTAAAAGAAAAAACGCGAGTATATATAATTTAAAACATCAAAAAAAAAAAAAAGAAGGAAAATATGGATATATTTATGGGACGGAGGAGGGAGTAATAAATTAGACATCAAATCAAATATATATGTTGAGCTATTAATGAGTTGGCGTATATAAAAAATATAGGTGTGTAATTATATAATAAGATGGATAAATGAGCGGGAATGAGGGAATTTTTGGTCGTACCACATGTCTTTGTCATATAAATGAGATTGAAAATGTCGTCATTGAGGTATGTATGTATTATTTTGAAAATGATTGATCATCATATCACTTCCTTTTGGTCCCAATTCCTGAATTCTGATCATTTCAATTATTGATTTGATTAATTGTCTATTCATACTCTTAGTTTTCTAGGTTACTAGCTAGATTCCTAGTTAATTGCAGATGGAAATGTGGACTCTAAACTATTATCGTAATTGTAGATGGAATACAATACAATTTGAACTCTCAACTATTGGCTAGAGTACAATTTGCACCCTAAACTACTATATTTATTTTACAATTAGGGACTCTTACTTTTGTAATCAAACAAATATGACCCTCAACTGATAAAGTGTAACCTTCCCCCGGTTGTGGGTACCCTTCCCCCTTGTGGGTCACTGATGCGCTGTTGTTGGGCGTGACACTGGTTTTCTTCGGGGGCGTCTTCTATGATTTGGGAGGACTAGCGCGAGTCGTAGCGTGCGACAATTTGTTTCAGTTTTGGAGCAGATTTGCTATATTTCTGGATCGAGAAACCTCATGGAGTGCTAGTATGCAGATTTGACTTTCCACTCTCTCAAGATTGAGTTTGGAGCCATAAGTCTTTGATAGAATTTCTCTGTGTAGATAGGTGAGCGTGATTGAGATGTAATCCTAATATTCCTATCTGTAATTCTATCCTCAAAAAAAAAAAAAAACTGATAAAGTGTAACAAATTACATGTAGTCATCATGTTGATTTGTAAAAGATGTAGTGAGTTCGATCTGGATATTGCCCAATCTTTCTAATGTGTTGTAAAATACTCCCTCCGTCCGCCTATAAGCTTCACGTTACTTTTTGGCACAGAAATTAAGAAAAGTGATTAAATAATAGATATAGTACAAATGATGTGATTGAGAGAGGAGAGAGATAGAGAGAAAAAGTAAGATATAAAGTGAAGTGTAAGAAAAAGTACATACCAAAAAAAGTATGAAAAACTTATAGATGGACGGATCAAAATGGTAAAATGGAAAGCTTATAGGCGGACGGAGGGAGTAAAATTAACTAGCCCTTTCTTGCTGGCTGTGGGGGCGTTCTCTTTCTTTCATAGTGTTTGATCATCGAAAGCAAATATTTTGCCATATATCACATAGAAAATAAATTAATTTCACACTTTTTTTTATAAATTTGAATTTTTAAACGAGAAGATTTTTTTAATGGTATCATAGCTCTACGTGTACAATTTCGAAGTTTTAAATGAAATATAATTCTTTCAATATTTGTTCCACCTTATTAGTTAAATTAAGGGCTTATTTATTCTATTTTAATTTAAAAATAGAAGTGCCTAATTGTTCAAAAATATAGTTTAGGGTTGAAATTGTAGTACTTTATTAATTCCATTGTAGATCAATATTATTACATCTCATATTTTATGATAACGATTCAATGCACCTGATGCGTATTAGTATTAATTAAAATCGTACGATCGATCAAGTTGCAAAAAATGGAGTATTTTTTTTTGCAAAACTCTGATGAACTTGTGGGGGTGGATGGGTGGTTTAGCAGTGAAAGCTACTTGTCAAGAATCCATGGATAAGATTTTATCACTTGTTTGCTACACAATATGGGCCGTGGCTCCTTGAAATATAGCTTCTGGAGCTCTGAGAATATGGATGGGAGAACTGTAGGTCATGTCACTGAGGACCTTCGCTCCGAGAAAAGCTTCTCATAACTTTTAAGCACGTAGATTGAGACGTATGACATAATAAGTAAATATATTAGATGTGATGTGATTGAAAAAGACACAAATTTAATGAAATGTAAGAGAGTAGTTTGCTAAAAAAATTTATTTATTAGGATAGACAAAAAAAAAATGAAAGATCAGCTGATGATATAAGCTTTTTTTCAGTATTTGGCAGTCTTCTTCAGTTACCTTTCAAGATTCATTATCAGAGATTTTGAGTTTATCTATTTCAAATAGCGTTTTCCATTTATTCTTACTAATATGTCAAATATTTATTATTATTATTATTAATGATGCATTCATTAGTCATTATTTTGTATGCATGACATGAATATATATACAATAAAAGCTCCCATATGTTGGATACTTGGATGATTTTGTATTAATTTAACCGATTTCTTAATTAGTTTACGATCTTGGTATATATAGTAGATGAGCAAAAGAATCTAAAAATCATGAGTTCAAATTCTTGCAACCGTTATGCAAATTAAACTCTCTTATCATATAGTACTGCCTCCGTTTCAAATTAAGTTTTTTTTTTTTTTTTTTAGCGATTTACATGAAATGTTACAATTTTTTTCTTTTCAAAGGGTGGGAGATCATAATTAAAATTTAAAAGAATTTTTCTTATGGTATATACTCCCTCCTATTCATATTATAGGTCGTTTTGACTTTTCGTTTTCTTTGCAAAATATAAGTCGTTTTGCACTTTTCAATGCAAATTAATTGCATTTATTCCAAATTTACCCTTAAGATCAATAAATATTTATATACATGTATTTTTTTTAATGAAAATTACAAGCATTGATTAAGGGTAAAATGAGAAGTCAATTGTTTTCTTAATATGTGTGTATGAGCTTAGGATGACATATATTTTTGAATAGGAGGGAGTCAACAAAATTGACATTTAATGAAAAAAATCATGTTATTATATATTCTCTAACTAAAAGTTTTTAATGACATAAATTGACCATATAATGAAAAATTCTATCATTAATTCTAAATTTTATGCCATTAAAGCCTTTTAAATTGCTAGATAAATTATAATGAGATAATTTTGTCATTAAAAGACAATTTTTTTGTAGTGAAACTTTCTCAATTAGAAAATACTTAGAGACCTCTTAATTGATGGTAAATTGAGAAAAAAATAGTTAAGGTCTTGTTTGATAGCTACTGATTATGTTTGGAATTATAAACTTTACAAATTAAAAAACGTATGTTTGGAATTATAAACTTTACAAATTAAAAAACGTATATAATTTATCTACGATCTTAGCTATATCAAACAGCTTATAACGGCTTAGATGAAATTAATTTACCTTGATTTTTTTTTTATCAAAGATAAATAGTTTGGATAGTAGAATTAAAAAAAGGTAATTAAAGAAAGGAAACGTTGCTATTGGGTGAAGAATATATTCATACAAGTACAAAGTGTGGGTTTGGAGAAGTGATCCAGGCAGCATTATTTGAACTAGGTCCCCTAGCTCATAAAGAAAGACACAGTGTATTATGGTACTTGAATGACTGAAAACTGTCTTTCACTGGTTTTGAATCTATGTGGAGGAAATTCATTACAATTATTTCAATAATCCAATGTATGTACCAGCTTCAATTGTTTTCATGGCATGTGATCCCTATGGTGTACATATGTGGTTGACTAAGAAACAAGTTGACAATTACTCCTTTAATTAAATATTATATCCAATTACATACGCTGGGTCTTAATCAATTACTATTAAACAATTAAAAGACATCAGACTCTTTTGTATATGAGAAGATTCAAATTTGAGGTATTAAGGACATATATCTTTTTTTTTTCCGATAAAGACCGACTAATTTGAGGGGACCAATTCCACCGCCCACTTACGAGAATCACGTTTAAAATCAGAGTTTTGCGCTTTATATGGATATGACCCCATAAAAAATTTAAAGACATCCATATACAAAACTCTTGTGCATAAGAGAGGATTCATGTTTATGGAGTTAAAGATATTTATAAAAAAAAAGGAATATATATATATATATATATATATAGTTTTTGAGAATTGCGTTTGAGTTTGCAATTTTGAGAAAAGCTTCATAGTAAAAGTGTAAAGTGTTTGTAAATTTTTTAAAAAAGTTAGAAGTTGAGTACTTAGTCTTTGATAATGCCAAAGTCTTGTATGTACTCAAGTACACGGTGTACTTGAGTAGACTTTGACTAGTCAAATGTTGACCATTGATCGATCAACAGTTAAACTTTTTTTTTCTCGATTTTTCTCTTTTTAAAAGTGTATGTTATTATAACTAAAAAGTGTATCTTTATTTTTTTAATAAAAAATGTATGTTACTATATTAAAAAGTGCAACATTGCTTTAATGAAAAATGTATATTATTATAACTGAAAAGTGTGTGATATATTAATGAAAAGTGTGTGATATATTAATGAAAAGTGTATGTTATATTAATGAAAAGTGTGTGATATATTAATGAAAAGTGTATGTTATTGTTGGTCTCAAGTTGAGTGTTAAGATTGATTAAGCTAAGAAAAGTCTAGAGGGGAGGGGTGAATAGACTTTTCAAAATCTTTCAAAATATCAGAGTTTATAATGCGGAAATGTGTTCTGAACAGTACTGTTCTTACTGGGTCAGATCAGTACTTCCAGTTTCAGTTTTATACTCAACTTTTACTTATATCTTTTACTTTGTAAACCTTAATGTTCTTAGTTAAACAATTCAAACAAATATCAAACAGTAAGTAAAGAACACAAGATTTATAGTGGTTCGACAAATGTCTACATCCACTCTCACAACTCCAGTTGTGAAGTTTTATTAACTCTTCCTTCTTGAGTTTCTTATGGCTTAGAGTCCCAAAATTAAGACTTTGATCTTATCGATTATACCTCCAGGTATATCTTCGATCTACTAGTAATTTCACAAGTAACTATCACACTTGTTTACACAATACAAACTTTAAAATGAAAAGTAAAACTTCTCTGAAATGTAGCCTTTGATTCTTCTCTTCAATTCAGTGGCTTCTTCTCAGTTTGATCTCCTTCAAACTCTGTGAGTTCTTGAATGCTTCGAATACTTTGATTGCTTTTGATCAGTAAATGTTCAGTAGTCTTAGCAGTAGAAGATCACACAGTATTTATAGACATTAGTATGACAGTTAGCAGTTTGTGAAACTAACTCTCAACTAATTCTAAAACTGTTTTTGTAACTTCCTTTTGTAACCGACTTTGGAACTTCCTTCAACTTTATCCAAGTCAGCATATCTTCAATATATTTTCAGTTACGCCTTAAATAAGTTTTCCAAACTTATTCTTCAATCATACTAACTCAGCACAGTAAACTTACTCTTCTTAGTTAGTCAGCACAATTCTCCAAAACTATTCTGCACTTCTTCAAAATACTTCTCTTGTATTTCTGAACTTCATCTTACTCCTTTTGATAGTCTTCTTACTTTGGAGTAGTCTTCTGAGTCTTCAATAGTCTTCTGATCTTGTTCTAATCTAATGTTCTAAATTATTACAATGATGAATACAATAAAATGCAAACTTACACATATAAAACCTATCTATACATCAACTGAACTATATACAGATGAGTACACCTAAGTCCTATACTATAAGTTGTCTATACAATACAAACATCAGCTTAGTTCCTAACAGTTCATATATCAGATCAGTAACACATAAGATCAGTAAACTCGGATTATAAGTTTTCTTAAGATGACTTAGTTAAGATGACTTCCAACCACATATATCATTAACTTTAAGTTGCTTTTGGCCATCAAAACATACAATCACCAACTAGAACATTGTTTCAAGAATTCATATCCCAACAGTTATTATAACTAAAAAGTGTATGTTCTATTAATGAAAAGTGTAAGTTATATATTAATGAAAAGTGTATGTTATTATAATTGAAAAGTGTATGATATTATTAGTACCTGCACTTTTTTTATAATGTATAAAAAAACTGTGCTAATTTTTTTTTTTAAATTATTATTAATTTTACAAATTTTATTATTTATTACTTGTACTTTTATTACTATTAATGATACACCATTTAGTTATTAATTGCTGCACTTTTATTAATATAGAAAAACTGGTGCTAAAATAAAATTTCGAAAATTGTTGAAAAAAACACGAACCTGTGACATTTTGGTAAGGCAATCCAAGGACAATCACTAAACTACAATGACTTTTGTTAAATACTGTGTTATTTATCCTATATATATATATATACGCGATATTTTCTATATAGTCAGATTCAAGTATACCGTGTACTTGAGTACACAGCAACATTACCCTTTGATAATAGGTAGAAATACAAAAGCTATATAACGTTGGATTGACGAAGAATGATGATTCATATTATTATATTATTTGATTGATTGATATTAAGAGTGACTATCATTACTACAAATTTTATTTGGTTTGCAAATTGTTTAGCTAGGAATGGAATCAACATATCTTTTCAATTATTTTATTTTTCTGTTTATAAAAAAATATTTCTTGGATAATTTTGTATAAACAATAAAGTATTTTGTTTTTAACTTTTTTTATGCAAAGGAATAAATTGAAAAAGTTTTGAGTACAATTTTTTATAACTGTATGAACTATGTTTACTATAAATTTAAATACATTTTTGATCCGCATCAGTAACTTATTTACATGGTAAATTTTATTTTTATTATAAGTTTTAATATGAAAATGATTTATACAATATTTTACCATTTTTGGATGGAATAACCATTTAACCAATATTAAGAAATCATGATTCTCAAGGTTTGGGAAATGAAGCCACTTAGAAAGTAATCATAATACTTACACTAAGTCAATTCTATTTTTTATGAATGCCTTCCATATCTCTTAAAAAAAAGCATGAGTTTTTTTTATTTATTAACAGAGTATTTTAAGAATGAATCTTCTCCTTACCCCATTTCATTTGTTTTTAGTATAATCCATTATGTTTATTATTTTTTATGATTATGTGAAAGAAGTTCAACATCATTTAACAACTAGTGTAAAACCTGCGTTTTTACGCGGGGTTGAAATAAATTTATTATTTAAAAAACATATGTATTTGTAAATTCATTATTCTATTAAAAGATAAAAAAATAAAATATGATAGCAATATAGATTATATTATATATATAAACAATAATAAAGTAAATAATTATAAAAGAAATAAATATAATAAATTATAAACTGTGAAAAACTTCTTTGTACACAACATTCATTGTACGCTCATGTATTTTTCCATTTAAGTGTAGACAACGACTTTTCAATCCACTCTTGATTCTAGATGTTGCAATACATAATTGTCCACGTAAACAAAGGTTTAGGAAGGTACACACCTACCATGGAAAGAGATTGATTTTGACTTTTATTTATCGTCATTGCAAAAAACAATAGAAGAGGAAATTGTCTTCTTCGAAATTTTACGGGAGTCATCTGAAACACTCGATGTCATTCTCGGGATAAAACTTTATTACTAACATTTCTTCAATCATCCAAAATAGACATCGATCATGCCTTCTAAATATATCTCTTAGGTTTCGATTAAGTGCCTCAAAATAAAATGTGTGATCATAACTCAACTTTTAAAAAATGAGTCAATTATGTTGTAGAGATATATGACCTGAATTTGGAATGCATGGATGAAATTCTACTTAAACTACTCCCTTTAATTTTTTTTAAATAATTCAATCTCAAGGAGTGTGTGTATAATTCTTTGCTCATCGATCAAACATATACCTAATTACTTTTTATATAAATTTTAGATGATATCATATTATTCATATATAAGTATATAACTAATTAACGTAAAAATTGTCAAATTGTGAGATTTGGTTGAAGTTAATTCATAATCAATACAGTGCATGGTCATGACTCATGAAAGTTGATTAATTCGATTAATAAGTCACAAATCAATATTTGTATAAAATTTAAAATTAAATATTGAAGTATTAAATTGAATATTGATTAATTATCTAACTTTTATTGCTTGCCACATTATCTCTATGGCTTCCTAATTTTCATAAACTCACTACAAAAAACGCGCGCTACAGGGACGGACAAATGCCGACGGATTATAATCCGTCAGCATTTCCGACGGAAATGCTGACGGAATGCTGACGGATTGAAATGTTAACGTCAATGCTGACGGATTTCTGATCCGTCAGCATTTTACCGAGGGAAATGTTGACGGATTTCCGTTCCGTCAGCATTTACCGAGGGAAAATGCTGACGGATATTTGAAATATATATGCCGACGGAAATGCCGACGGATATTCCGTCGGCATCTGACCCGTTGAATCCGCACCGCCTCGTTTTTCAAAAAGGTAACTGTTCTCATTAATTGTGGGCGGTTACCGAGGGATATGCCGACGGAAAATCCGTCGGCAATTTTTTTTTTTTTTAATATATAAGGGCCTCAAATCAATCAGTTCGTTTTAGAAAAAAAAAAGGGGATGTGCGTGAGTGAGGATTCGGTGGGGAAGACGAAGACAAGGACGAGGCTATTGAAGCAAATTTCTTCGATTACATTGATACGGTACGTTTTCTTAATTAGTTTTATTACTTAATTTTAATACTTATATATGTTTATGCATGGATATATGTAAATATGAATAATTTAATGTTGATTTGCATGTTATATTGATTTAGTTAGTTGTTAAAATATTATGATCATGTTAGTATGTACGTTAGTTAATTTAATTTGTTGATTAAGAATAATTTTGATAGATCGAGTAGGTTTTTAAGGTTAATTAATTAATTAATTGTTATATGTATACATTAATTAATTGTTATATAGTTAATTACTAGTTTAATTTAATGGTGTAATTTTGATATAGAATATTTTTAATGTAGGTAGTGCATGTTTCAATCAATTGTTTAAATTAGAAAATTATTATTTTAATTAGTTTTAGGTTTGTTAATTTAGGAATATATATGTTCAATTTTTTATTATTGATTAAGTTAGGTAGAAAAATAATAATTAAATTAGGTTATTGTTGATTAAATTAGGAATATGTTGATTAATTAAATTAGGAATATGCTATATATTAGTAAAAAAATTAAATTAGGAATATGTTCATTAAATTGATAATTAGAAAACTCCAATTAGAAAAGTATTATTTTAATTATGTTTAGATTTGTTAATTTAGGAATATGTTAATTTAGAAATATTTTTAATGTAGGTGATGCATGTTTCAATCAATTGTTTAAATTATTAGTTAATTAGATGGTTCGACGGTGGTATCACGTTGTAATTAGGTTATATATATATTGTTTTGATTTAAATTAGGAATATGTTGATTAAATTAGGAATATGATATATTAGTAAAAATTTTAAATTAGCAATATGTTCATTAAATTGATAATTAGTAAAATTATGTATTTTTTATTGATTGAAACAAATGAGTGAACAAGTACCGAATCAGGGTTCGGGTTCACGTCGTAGGTCGTCACTTTGGTCACGTGCAAGGAGGTCTCGGGATGAATCAGTTCCTGTGACGGCTCCTCCTCCTCCTCCTGTGGCAGTGTCGCCGCCGCCGCCGACTACGATGTCGGTTGGTTCGTCATCCTCTTCTCGTCAGCATCCTGTTCGAGACAAAAGGAAAGTCATTGACATCGTTTCAGGAGCGTAAGTCAATAATTCTAATGTTTGATGAGATTCAATAACGATTAACTTTATTTATTTATTTATAATGTGTTAGTTTATAAATTTGTTAATAATTTTACAGGTTGGTGCCCGGTAATGAGGTGTCCAGGATGTGCACAAAATCCTTTAAGGATTGCAAGATTTCTAAGGGTGCTATCACTTGGTCGAAGGTGCCACAATCTAAAAAGGATGATTATTTCGAGGAGTTCCAGGTATATAATTACAATATTTAAAGTTTATTAAATAACTAATTATTCATATTATTTGATAAATATGTTGAATATTTATTTGTATAGAAAAAGGCCCGTTGGGATACGACGATCTACTCGGACGCCGCTATTTACGAGAAGTGGTACAATCTTTGTTCTACTCGGTACACGAACATGATGTACGACTGGAGAAAGGCCTGGCGTGATGAAGACAAAAATCTTGTTCTGGGGAAAGACGAGGATGGTGTTGACCTGTGGGAGTCGTTGGTTGAGAAGTGGATGGACCAGGATTACCAAGACAAGTGTGACAAAGCTCGGGCCAACCGCAGAACCGACGTTGGAGGCGGGATGGCAGTGCATCGGGGGGGAGCTCGGTCCGTCCTCGAGCAATCACTTGCTATCGTAAGTTTTCATTAATTTTTAAAAATTAAATAATTATAGTTAATTATTTTATATTAGTTATCTAAATTAATTTGTATATGTTTATTTGATACGTAATAGGAGCGGGAGACTGGACGTCCACACACCCACTTGGATCGGATGAGTCTTCTTCATCCGTTTAATACCGATACACAGACGTCCACCTACGGGCGCACTACTGACCTCCACGTAAGTTTAATTAAATTTATGTATTAATTACATTATATATATATATATATATATATATATATATATATAGATAATTAAATTAATTTTAATTTTTTAATTATGTAGTTGAGCGTCCGACAGAGGATTGAAGAGGCTGAGACGCAAGCCACCGCCACGACTACTGCTGAATCCGGAAGCAGCGGTACCCCTCCGGTTGTTGACGTGGACCAGTGTTACCTTGACGTTGCCCCGACCTCCAAGGGAAGGGTCCTTGGCCTTGGTGGGATGAGCAGCGCCGTGAGGACACCAAGTGGTCGGTCGGCCCGGAGTGCATCGCAGCCGTCCGTATCCTCCACTGCCGTCCCGGATCCGAACGTCATGGCAACGTTCGAGAACTACTTCCGCCTCTGGAGTACCAATGCGGGTCGGACGTTGGGGATGTCTGCTGAGCAGATCGAGGCCATCTATCAACAGACGATGGGGCAACCACCGCCAGCTCCAGCTCCAGCTCCAGATCAAGCTGCAGGTCAAGATGCAGGTCAGGCCGACGGTGGCAACGTCAACTTGAATGATGATATGGATCAATATTTTAACTTTCCCGACACTGGCAACTATCCTGGCAACTATCCTGGTTGAACAATTTGAACAATTTAATTTTGTGTTGAACTAATTTATTTTTTTGTTGAACTTATTTAATTTTCTGTTGAACTTATTTAATTTTCTGTTGAACTTATTTATCTTTATGTATATATTTATGTTTATGTTGAAAAATATGTTGAACTATATATTGCAGTTTATTTGTGTAGTTTATTGGTGTATAGATGAAAATAGGGTGCATTCATTTGTTTCATTGAGTACAAAATAATCTCATTTAGAGTGCATTCTAGATATAGATTTAAACCACTTGAAGAGTGCATTTTAGTACAAATTAAAATAGCCTCATATAGAGTGCATTATACATATATTTAACCAAACCACTTGAAGGTGGTAGATGCAACCATGACAACTAGCACAATCAAAATGATTTTGTTCACTTTGATTAAATCCTTGATTTCTTCAGCCAAATTCTTGATCTCTGTAACCAATTTCTTCATCTCTTGAGTCATTTTCTTCATGTCTTCAGTTTCTTGGTCACTTTGATTAGATCCTTGATTCTTGTCAACAACACACTTTTCTAGAGTATCAGCCCATACAAAGAAACCACATCCACCACCATCACTTTGGGAGTCAGGACAATTAT
This sequence comes from Galeopsis tetrahit, assembly GCA_963675135.1. NCBI lineage: Eukaryota > Viridiplantae > Streptophyta > Magnoliopsida > Lamiales > Lamiaceae > Galeopsis > Galeopsis tetrahit. The sequence goes on from OY776126.1 coordinate 22,760,740, forward strand.
GAAATATCCTCCCTTTACTTCTAGGTTGTTTAGAAGCATATGTACGACATGCCTTTCCACAATAACAAACAAGGCCTTGCTGAAATCGAATAGAAGATGAAGAAGACATGATATTTCTTTGCAAAATAGAAAAAATCGAATATGGTGTGTGTGAGCTTTGTGTTGTTGCTATATATACAAAAAATTGAATTAATTAATAAAAAAATAATAATAATAACACGCCAAATGCCGACGGAATTAAGTTTCCGTCGGAATTCACCATTTGATAAATGCCGACGGATAATCCGTCGGCATTTATCTTGACTGGCGGAAATTTTGGGCGGTGAAATGCCGACGGAATTAAGTTTCCGTCGGAATTCACCATTTGATAAATGCCGACGGATAATCCGTCGGCATTTATCTTGACTGACGGAAATTTTGGGCGGTGAAATGCCGACGGAAAGATAAGTCCGTCGGCATTTCCGTCGGGAAATTCCTAAAACTTTCTTTTTTTCCACTTCACTTTCGCATTGCAAATTTACACCAAAACTTTCTACTGCCTAATTTTTTTATGCTCATGCTCGGGTATTCAGAAACATCAAATTACGGTACATTTTCTACCATTTTTAATTTACTCTATATATAAAATTCAATATAATGTAATTACATGTTTTATATATATCATAAGTTTTGTTTGAATTTATTATAAGTTTAGTTTAGTAATGTGTTGCTCCACTTAAATGTTTAGCAGATGGATTTGCCTGACCGTCGTTGGATTTGTACTCCTAGAATGATTAGAGGAAATGTGAATGTGGAATTTTATAATGAACTCGTGTTATTTGTTGAATTTGCAAAAAGCCAGCCACATTACATGAGTGGAAATTGCATTAGGTGTCCGTGTAATGCTAAGAAATGTCAGAATAAGCAATATAAAGAGATTGATGAGGTCCTAGTGCATATTGTGAAGAATGGTTTCGTTGATAATTATTATAATTGGACTAGTCATGGCGAAACACGTTGGCCTTATAGATTTGATGAAGTGTTTTACTATTACACTGCTGGAATCTATCAAGAAGAAGCAAATTTCGATCATGTTGGCACTAGTAACGAGGTAGAACAACGGTTTGGGGACGAAGAACAACAGTTTGGGGACGAAGAACAACAGTTTGGGGACGAAGAACAACAGTTTGGGGACGAAGAACAACAGTTTGGGGACGAATAACCGAATATGTATCAAACAATGATCAGGGAAGCTGGTTTTTCAAACATGGAAGAGGAGCCGACGAATGAGGCATTTCGGTTTTATGAGATGCTCAAATTAGTCGAAGAAGATTTATATCCGGGTTGTGAATCTCACTCACAGTTGTCATTTAATGCACGACTCATGAACATTAAGACCGAGAACAAGCTTTCTAACAGGGCATATGAGCAAGTGACACAGTTCTGAGAAGATTGATTGTTGAGTGAATGGTTGCATGTTATATTGGGGTGACGAAGATAGCAGTCTGAATATGTGTAGATTGTGTGGCCATCCCCGGTACAAAGAGGCACGTCGAAAGGGACCTGGTGGTCAATCGAAGAAGACAAAGAAGAAAGTGCCATATAAGAAGATGTACTACCTTCCTATCATTCCCCGTTTGATGAGATTATATCAATCAAGTGCCACTGCACAACACATGACGTGGCATGCTACAGATTCCTCTTCGGCTGAGTCGAGGGAGACGCGACATCCGGCAGACTCAGAGGCCTGGAAACATCTTGACAACGTGTTTCCAAATTTTGGTTGTGAACCGAGGAATGTGAGATTAGGTTTGTGTACTGATGGTTTTGCACCGTTTGGGATGCATGGGAAGCAGTATTCTTTGTGGCCGGTGATACTGACTCCATATAATCTTCCTCCGTGGATGTGCATGAAACCTCAAACAATGTTTCTGACTGTATTGGTGCCTGGACCAACGAATCCAAAGGACAAACTGGATGTTTATCTCCAACCTCTTATAAAAGACTTGATCTTCTTATGGGAGAATGGAGTCCAAACATACGATGTTTTTAGAAAGCAGAACTTCACGATGCGTGCTGCTCTTTTATGGACCATTAGCGACTTTCCTGCATATGGTATGTTGTCCGGGTGGAGTACGGCCGGAAAGAAAGCATGTCCGTATTGTATGGAGAATTCTGAAACTTTCAGTCTCCCGGTGAGTAGAAAAGTTTCATGGTTCGATAATCACCGTAGGTTCTTACCTCAAGGTCACCCGTTTCGAAGAAATAAGAAGAACTTCGTAAAAAACAGAGCAGTCACAAACAATCGACCTCCACTACGAGATGGTATTTTATACATTTATTTAATAATCGAGTACTAAACGTATATTTATCTATTGCTTTTAGTGTCACTTATAATTTACTCTCCGTACAGGACGTAGGTTGTTATATGAGGTTCAAGTGACGGGGTTGAAAAAAAGTACTGAGGAAAATGCAGCGGAACACAACAGAGGAATTGAGGGTGGTTGGAACAAAAGGAGTATTTTTTGGGACTTACCATACTGGAGTTCACTATTGATACGACACAATTTGGATGTGATGCACATTGAAAAGAATGTGTTTGACAATGTGTTCCACACAATCATGAACACGGAAGGCAAGACGAAAGACACTCCAAAGTCTCGGGAGGATTTGGACACTCTTTGTCGCCGTCCAGAGTTGAAAAAGGATGAGCGTACAGGTAAATTTTCAAAGGCTAGCTACACACTGGATAAGCCACAAAAACAAAGATTGTGTAGGTGGATAAAGGAGTTGAACTTTCCGGACGGCTACGTGTCGAACTTGAGTCGATGCGTAGACACAACAACGGGTAAGGTTGTAAGGATGAAGAGTCATGATTGTCATGTATTTATGCAACGCTTGATACCGATTGCGTTCCGAGAACTTCTTCCTCTCAATGTGTGGAGGGCTATCACTGAATTAAGTCTATTTTTTAGAGATTTAACGGCTACAACGATCACGATCGATGATATGATTCGTTTAGATGAAGACATTCCAGTGATTTTGTGTAAGTTGGAACAAATTTTTCCACCTAGCTTCTTTAACTCGATGGAACACTTACCCGTTCACTTAGCGTATGAAGCGAGAATTTGTGGTCCGGTGCAATACAGGTGGATGTACCCATTTGAAAGGTAAAATCTTACTTTTTTTATTTCATTACAATTACACATGCATTCATATAAGTTTTATATATATATATATATGTGTGTGTATATCAGGTATCTCCACAACTTGAAACGCAATGCTAAACAAAAGGCAAACGTTGAAGCATCGATTGTGAATGCTTATTTGAATGAAGAGGTTGGCATGTTTTGTTCTTATTACTTTGAAGACCACGTCAACACAAAGTTAAGAATTGCTCCACGTAACTTCGGTGGTACATCCGCTGACGATATCAGTGAAGAGGTCGATGGAATGCTCTCCATATTCAAGTCTAAGGGACGGCCAATAGGAAAACCCACTGAACGATATTGGGAGACGAACTCGGAGGCGGAAATAGCACAAACGTATGTGTTGTTGAATTGTGATGAAGTTCAGCCATACATTGAGTAAGTATTTCATATATAAATCGTCTATTTAAATACCACTTCATTTATGTCATTTAATATTAACCAAGTTTTTGAATGTTGTGAATTAGGATGTACACTCAAGAACTACGACGAGCAGAACCAAACATCTCAGATGCATATATAGATGCTCGTATTCAACGTGAATTTTCCCGATGGTTCGAACGTTATGTGAGTACCATTTAATTAATTATGTTTTACGTAAATAAATTAATATTTATTTTAATTAATTTTAAATTGAGCCGTATAGGGACGGGATAACGCTCTAGACAGTCGATTCTTACGAGATCTCAGCAAGGGACCACTACGTCGTGTAAAGACTTACAACGGTTATATTGTGAAGGGCTACAGATTTCATACGTCTGGGTATGCATCGACAAAGGCAACTACCAACAGTGGCGTCTGCGTTAGCAGTGCGAATTACAATGCAGATGCAAGTGATTACTTTGGGGTGTTACGGGAAGTCGTCGAAGTAGAATATCCAGGATATCCAACAAAGACTGTAGTGTTGTTCAAGTGTCATTGGTTTGATTCAGGCCATCTAGGAACAAGAATTCACCCGGAGTACAAGCTCGTTGATGTTAGTTCGAAAAGGGCGTATGTTGGGGATGATCCATTTGTATTTGCCCATCAAGTATCTCAAGTATACTACTGCACATATCCGGGAGCTCCACGTGGTTATGAATGGCACGCTGTTTGCAAAGTAAAGGCAAGGTCAATGGTAGAAGTCCCTAAAAAGGACAAAAATACTGAAGATGAATCTCCATTTCAAGCAGAACAAATAGAGACTCCAACTGAAGTCTTTACGGGAGATTTCAATCTTTCTGTACCCTTGACGGTTGCAAATCCCCAATTAATCGAAATTGAAGGTGAAGAGGAGGGGGATGAAGATGAGGATGAAGAGGAGAATGAAGAAGATGAGGATGAGGAGGAGGATGAGGATGAGAAAGATGATGATGATGATGATGAGGAGGAGGATAAGGACGAAGAGGAGGATGAAGATGATGAAGATGAAAATTAATTCAATTAATGTAATGTATTTATTTCTTATTTTATAAAAGTTATTTAATTATTTATCATTTAGGTACAAATTATAAAAATTAAATTTACAATAAATATAAGTCACAACCAATATATATATTAATATATGTGGAAGAAATGAATTTTGTGATTTTTTTAAAAAATATTTTGGTAATTTAGTAGGTCTAGTATATAGAAAAAATTGAATTATTTAAAAAAAAAAAATAAAAAAAATCGCCAAAATGCTGACGGAATTAACTTTCCGTCGGTATTTACTTTTTGAAAAATACCGACGGATTATCCGTCGGTATGTGTACATGCCGACGGAAAAAAACCCCTTATATAAAACCTCAACCTAGGGTTTTCTTTCCAAACTTTCCTCTTTACATTCCCCCCCACCTCGCCTCCCTCCACCACCTCGCCTCCCTCCACTCTTCGACAACTACCTCACCGGCCACTCCTCCGGCTGCGACAGCCTCCACCACTGCGGCACCGTAACATTCGCCACTCTCTGGCACCGTAACATTCGCCACTCTCCGGCACGCCGCCGGCACCGTCACCACCGGCGAAGCCGCCACCACCGTCGCCTCCCTCCACTCTTCGGCCCCATTTCCCCCCACCTCGCCTCCCTCCACTCTTCGGCCCCAATCCGAGAAGCACAAGGTTGAGTACGAGGTAATTTATTTATTTTTAATTGTGATTTCGATTTACAACTCGATTTCAGGTTTCGGTTGAATTTTGAAGTTTTTATTCACTTTGATGTTGCAGGTTCATCGGTTAGTTGTGAATCGGGATCCTAAATTTACCAACTTTGTGGAGGTAATGATATCAAATGTGTCTATAGATCTTGAAGGGGGTATTGGGATATGAATTTTGGATCCTAATTGTATGTGTTGCATATATCATTTTTGTTTTCTTCTTCAATCTTCGGAAATGAAGCTTAATTGTTCGTATTCTGCTAAAAAAAAGTGGTAATCGTTTAGCATAATCTAATACAAGTTTTGATGCTTTGGTTATGCAGTTAAGTTATAAGCACTCTATGTTAGTGGAGTATGTTTTTTGTATTACTCTATGCTGACAATGCTGTGATGAATTTTTTGATAACAATTTGGTTAATAATTATTCTGGTCGGAAAATGAAATTCTGGTCGGGGCCTCCCCGGCCACCCATATTTTTTTTATTAATATTTTGTTTTACTGACGGATATTCCGTCGGTAAAATGCCAACGGATATTCCGTCGGTCAAATGCCGACGGATATTCCGTCGGTATGTGAATTTTGAAATCATATTTTTTTTATTCATTTTTTGTTTTACTGACGGATATTCCCTCGGTAAATTGCTGTCGGTCAGATGCCGACGGAAATTCCGTCGGCATGTGAATTTCGAAATCAATATTTATTCAAAAATTAATTTCTTTTATAATTATTTTAATTTATTTTATAATTATTTTAATTCATTCTTTCCGACGGAATTACCGACGGAATGTTGACCCGGTTTGTTAAACGGGTTGTTCGAAATACCGACGGAAAATCCGTCGGCAAATCCGTCGGAATTTCCGACGGAATTCAAAAATCCGTCGGTAAAAAATGCTGACGCCGAAAAAGGGGACGGCCGACTTTCCGTCGGCAAACCCGTCGGTAACACAGGCGGCCGACGGAAAATCCGTCGGTAAATCCGTCTCTAAAACGCCCTTTTTTGTAGTGACTCCCTCGATATCTAATTCAATTGCCCCCCCCTCCCCTCCCTTCTTTTTTTTTCGGTTAGTCCCTTCCTTATTAGGTTGTCACTTCTTAAAATGGTAAAATGTAATTTTATTATTTTTAAATATTTCAAAATTATCACAACTGACATTACTTTTCTCACACAAAATTATATTTTTATCATATTCTCCTCAATTGAATATTGCACCATCAATAAAATAAAATATTTTATTCATAATAGTACTAATATATAAACTACTGAGGAGTGCGGACAATCAAATAAGGGACGAAAGAAGTAAAACATGTTTTCAAATATAAATTAATACCATAAATAATTAAATTGATAAAAGAATACACGGTTTGTTCCTTATTAATGTCTTTTTAGCTATTTAAAAATAAAAATTTAACAATCTCATAAGTTGAACAATTTCTTAAAAACACGATTTTTATATTCTATATCACATCTTAACTATTCTCTTAATTAAAATAATAAATGATTTCCTTAATTAAAAAATTAGTGATAAATTTTCTTTGGTAATAGCAATAAAATTCATTAATTACAAAATCGTAGAGATCATTGGATGACGGTAATTTCCTTAGTTAATTGTAGAATTCTTTAATTGTCTTCCATCACGTAGATAATTGTATAATTAGTTAGCAAAAATTATGGAATAATCACAGCTAGTCCCCAAAAATTATGGAATTTTTTGGTGTAGCCTATAATTTATTAACATGTCTTCAAATTTAAATGTTATGGTAACTTTAAAATATTTACTTTAAAATATAAATCAAAATTTAATTAAAAGTTTTTTTCTTTTAAATTTCAATGGTCATATTATGGAACAAAAAAATTATTTACTTACTCTAAAATATAAATTAAAATATGTAATAATTATTTTTCAGTCTGTATAATAGGCGGGTCTCACACTGATAATTCTATATGATATACGGAGTATAGATCTTGTATTTCATTAATTTCCAATTTAAAAATTCTTATTCAATATTGTAATTAAAATTTGAATTTTTTACCAAAATTTAGAAAAATCATTGGCCAATATCCTATATTTATACGGTATATTAATATTAGTGTACTCTTGTATTTCATTAATTTTTCCATTATAAATTCTTAAGCAATCATGTAGTACGTTATTGAACGAAATTTGAAACTAATGTAAGAAAAGTTGATTTTTTTAATTAATATGGTATATTAATTACTTTTGTATTTCATTAATTTCCAAATTAAAAATTCTTAGCTAATCTTCTGGAATACTTAAATTTTGGTGTCAATAAATTTTTAGAAATTTCGTGTACTATAAAATTTTAGAAGGATAAGTCAACACTTTAAGTTTCCAATATATTTCCATATGTTGGTCCTGAAAGGAGTATATGACAAGTGTATGGGGGGGGGGGGGAATACACTTGTATGCAATTCTTTTGCTAATTTGATCAAACCAGAGTTCAGCAAGGTTGTCTTGGACAACTCTGCTGAAGAAGATTAACTCTTCTAAGATAATCAAACTACTAAGTACTATTGAGTACTTAGTTGAATAACTATCTAGGGGAGTTATATATGCGGAATAGTGGTTGGCCCTTTAAGTTTAGACTCCTTTAATTTCTGAAATTACTTAGTCAATGCAACACAGTCCAGTTTTTCAGGGAACTTGTCCAAATAGGTTTTTGCACAGTCTTTGAATGTTTATCCTTGAAAGATCAGTTTTGTGTGCAGTGTTGAGTGTATGAAAGTATTTGAAATGTAAATCAACACAAGAAGTTATAGTGGTTTAGAGACTCAAGCTCCTACATCCACTTTCCCTGATTTAACAGGATAATTCCTTCACTCTTGGAATTAACTTGTTTTATAGTGCCAAGGTGCACTTGATCAAGAACACCACTCCTTGGTGAATTGATCCCTAGGATGTCTAGAGTCCTAGTACCCTCTTCTCAACTCAGAACTGAACTGTTCTTCTCTCAACAGTCAGCTCCTACCACTTCTACTACTACAACCTTCTCACTTTCTCACTTGAAAGGGGTAAGGATTGAAGTAAGGTTCCAACTAATGAGATATCCTTTACAATGAAGATCAGTGTATAAGGATAGGATATCTCTCTAAGCTTGTGTATGAATATACAATTGGGTTCAGCTTAGAAGAAGTGTATAAAGACTAAGATAGTCTCTTTGAAAGCTTAAATGTTCTATGAGCTTCAGAATACTTGAGTAGTTGGATTCTGTTGAGGTTAGTTGGATGCTTTCAAATGGTCTTTACACTTCTGTATTTATAGACAAAATGGAGGATTTGCCCGTTGGAGAGGCAGCCCCAAATTGCTATAAATGTCTTCCTTGAGTTCTTCAAACTGGAAGACAGATTCTTGATAGTGACATGTCCTCATTTGGGTAATAAACGGCTTGTAAGACTTTGTCTTCATTCTGCAGCACTTTTCCCAATGTTTGACTTCTTGTTAGGACTTGGACATGGCTTCTGAAGGTTGATCCAATGATAGGACAACATTCCCTATCATCTGGACAACTCTCCTTATCACTATCAGCAGTTTTGCTTTTCAGCAAGGTTGGCTTGCTCTTCTTCAGATGACTTGGCTCTTTCCCTTTATTTCACTTTAAGGTGATCTTAGCTTGTTTCTTTGGTGATCTTTAGGGTGTGATTGTCTCTTTCTTTTCAGCATAGTTGACCTTCAACCTTTAGAACATCTGTTCTGATTCAATCATGCTGAGACAACTCTTCTGGACAACTCTTCTGATCAGCATATTTGGTTTTTTAGCATTAGAGCACTTTACACATAGAGTTGGCTTCTCTGGACAACTCTCCTGATCCAAAGCCTTTGAGTAGCCTTGTCCTTTTGAGCTAGGTAAAGTTGTTCTTGCATATGGCTAGCTTCTTTGGACAGCTCTGCTGATCAGAGTTATTAAGCTTGTCCTTTTGATTTTACCAATCTTGCATATGGACACTTTCTCTGGACAACTCTCCTGATCAGATCATCTTATTGGACTTGTCCTTTTGAGCTTTACAATCTTGTTCTTGCATAAGAACATCTTCTCAGGACAACTCTCCTGATCAGTATATTTGGTTTTCCATAGGGTGTCCTTGCTCTTAAGTGATTGTTCCAGAATTTGAGCCTTGAGGGGACTTGATCTTGATCATCTTCAAAGCATAGGTTCCCCCTCAAATTGTGCATCTAATTGTCTAAGAGCTGCCTAACATTTCAGCTTCCTATCTAGCCTATAAACTATATGTTCTATCATTTCTAGAACATATTTATCTTGACTTAGGCATGTCTCAGGGGGTTTTGGTATTAGATCAAAACATATCTCATTTTATTCCCAACACCATATAATTTTAAATACTAATTTAAGAACATGTGAAATTGTGAATAAATGTAAATGGATTGATGAAATTCAATTTCATAAGATATATATACTGTACAAAATATTCCTATATTATAAGATATATACAATATAAATATTTAGTATACACGCTTCTATCAAACTTTCTACTGTATTAAAAAAAATTGAAGAAATGTACGTATCTTATCTTGTGCATTACAAATGACTTTATAATTTACATTTTTGTAGATATGTATATTGATCATGAATGAAAAATAAGGAAGGAAAGTGGTTGTTGTTAGGTTTAAGACGCGATATTTGAACTGCTTAACATGTCTCGAATGAAGAATTGGAGGTGAAAATCATTATTTCTGTAAAACAACATTTGAATACACATTAGAGTATATTAAAATATTCCCCTCACATATCACATATGTATATATACAATACCATATAAAAAAAAATTAAGATAAACATGATTAGTTAACCTACCAAACCCTTTAGTCACTATCGAATGGTCAAAATTTGTTGTATTTGCTTGACGTCCCCTTTCGATATTGCATGCTATAATATACATCGATCTTCAATTTCATGTGCTACAGATTGTATATCATACACGATTGATTAGATACATGAAACAATGATAGTGTGATTACATAATGAAAAGTGTGAAAGGTTGAGTGATTGAAATGAAAGAAAAGATTATAGAAGTGTTTGGAAGGTGCACTGGATAGGCTAAGTGTAGAGAGAGTGTGAGCAAGGATTTTTGTTGATGGGTGGCCAAGGCGGGCATGCCAGGTGGTCGTCGTGAGGTGTTGAGTGGTGAAGGCTTGTGGAGGGGTGATGGACATTTGTGCCGGCCAGACATATAAATTATTGATACGACTCCCAACGAGGAGAATGCTCCCCGAGTGACCATCCTGTACCTGAAAGGAAGAGCGATCAAAAACAATGTTAACATTATTATCACGACAGAGACTGGATACTGAAATCAAGTTCTTCGAGATGTGTGGGACGACCAGGACATTCGAAAAACTGAGAGACTTAAGTTGAGGAAAGTGCATAGAGCCAGTGTGCGATATGCGTAAACCTTTACCATCACCAATTTCTACATTGTCAGACCCAGTGAAGGGCGAGTGAAGGGAGAGGTTGGCGAGGTCGTTGGTGATGTGATGAGAAGCGCCAGAGTCAAGGATCCAGTGCTCGGCAGGATGTGCCGAGGAGGCTGAGTGAGCCGAGTAGGTCGGGCGAGCAGCCGTCCAATTCAGACGGGAAGGTGGTGGGAACTGCCCATGCGGGCGGCGAGGACCCGTAGAGGAGGCAGGAGGCGAGGGTGAAGAAGGAATTTCAGGGCAGGTGCGAGCAGTGTGGCCCGGTGCTCGACAGTATTGGCATGTGCCAAGATAGGGTCTTGGCGAGGATTGGCGAGGGCGAGTATCAAAAGTTTTAGCCCTCGTGTCTGGTCGCGAGGAGCGATGATGACGTGTACCAGCAGTAAGGGCAGATGCAGGCATTACGGCTGAGGATGGTCGCGAGGCAATTTGAACCTCGGCGCTGAGGAGCTTGTCGCAGAGCTCAGCAAAGGTGATGGGCTGTTCGCGAGCTTGGATGGCATTGGCTATGTCATTGTAAGATTCGTCAAGGCCAGTGAGGACTTGGAGAGTGACGTCCTCGGCATCAGAGGAAATGCCGAGGAGAGCAAGCTCGTCGACTACAGAGCGAACTTCCATGAGGAAGTCGGAGACCGGGCGAGCACCTTTGGACAGAGAGCGAAACTTGGTTTTGAGGGCAAGAATGCGACCTCGCGAGGGCTTTCCATACATGCTCTCAAGCATTTTCCAGGCTTCGCAAGAGGTTTTTGACGAAGCAACAAAGGGTATTAGGTCCGGGGACATAGATCCGACCATGGCTGAGAAAATGAGGTTGTCCTGACACACCCACAGGTCGTGTGCAGGATTGGGAACGGTGACGGTGGTGTTGGTGGTGCCGTCGGCGGCGGCTGGGGATGTGGACGAGGGGCATGGATGTGTGCCCAAGACATAGCCTAGGAGGTTGTGTCCAGTGAGGAGAAGGCGAAGTTGGAAGGACCAAGCACCATAGTTGGTGGAGTTGAGCTTCAGGGACATATTTGCGAGTCCTTTGAAGGTGATTGGCGCCGGCGATGGAGGAGGAGCGGCCATTGATGGAGTGGAGCAGCGGAGAGATGGGAGGTGCAGCAAAGAAGAAGGCGTCGTAAGACGGATGGCGACGGCGGCGCGTCGGAAATGAAGGCGGCGGCGGCGCTTCTGAGACGAAGGCGGCGGCGGCAAAATGTGTAGTGGCGGCGGCGGCTAGGGTTTGTAGCGGCTGCGGCGACTATGGTTTGGATCAGGCGTGAGCCAAATGACTCTCTGATACCATATAGAGAAATAAACAATATTGGAAATATTATTTCTTGATTACTTGTAAGGGAGATTTACAATGGGTATTTATACAAGAGAGAATTAGGTCTAACCTAACCCTAATGGGCTTTATAAGAGAGCCCATAGGAAACTAAGATGGGCCTATACAATAAATAAGAATGAGAGTGTATTTACTAATATAGGTCCAATAAAGATATGAGATTTATATAGGAGATGAGAATAAGAATGAAGGGTTAAGATTAAGAGATAAAATGAATGGATGAGATTAAAAAATAAAGCTTAGAACGAATGAGAATTGAGTATTTTTGAAATTGAGAGATTTTAGTAGAAGGGTTTGAGGTAGAAGAATATAGTGGTGACATGTGGCACCTTAGGAGTTTGCAAATATATAAGTATAGATGCTTTATGTCGTGATGGTTCACTAAAAAGCACTTGAATTATCTAATTCTATATTATTTTCTTGAGTTTGAGAGGAAGCAAGTGATTGAAATGAAGAAAACTCACTAACATTTATATCCCAACGAAGAACAAAATGTTACTTAAAATTTTAATTTCTTAAGCATAAAATGTCGAAAATCAGGTTATTTTCTCATAACCTTTAATTTTCTTTGAAGTTTCATACCTTTTAATTAAATTATATAAAATGAGAATACAATCACATGTACACTTGATCATGTACAAGTATTTTATGTAGTTGATTGATTTCATAAGATCATCTGGTTTCATATCAAAATCGTATATAAAAAAAAAAACATATTTGTAAAATATAATAAGTTCTAAATTTTTTAGTATCATCAATTTCATTTAATTAACTTAAAAAGTTATAATTAGAAATCTATAAAATAAGAAAATTACATCACTACTCACCGGCAATGACAAAGTGGGATAGTTTAAGTGGTTGGGTTCGAGTCATGGGGAGGGGAAAAAAATGAATGAATATTTAACTTCCATAAAAAAAAAAAAAAAAAAAAACAAAAACAAAAACTACTCACCGGCAACTGGGCAAAAGGGAATAGTATACCCTCACGCCGCGATTCCGCGAAAGGGAGGTGCGTGTGACGTGTGACGGTGTGAGAGAGTGTGATTTTTATTAGCAACCCAAGTTAATTTTGGGCCAATTGACCATTGGGCTTCAGGCTTTAGCCTCTACCTTTACAGCCTTCATTGGGCTCTGGATTCTGAATTAAGCATTCAAAAGACAAAGGCGTGGGCTACATACCCTTCACGTATGTTAGATGTACTCACCCATACACACACTTTCTAATAAAAACTTTTCATAATAAATACGTTTCACCCCACAACCCTAATTTTCTATCTTCTTCAATTCCTCCTCAGTCCTCCCTTGAACCGCCTAAAATCCCACCCCACCGCCTAAAATCCTCTCCTACCTTTTTTTTTTCAGGTGCTATTGATTCACACATTATGCAACACCAAAATACACGGTCGCAAGTATACAACGTATATTGTAGTGAAATAAGTACGAGATCGATCCCACGGAGAGGTGTAGTGTAAAAGTGGAGTTTGTCGATTGAATTCTAAATAGACGACGATCGATAAGTTTTAAGTGTGGCAATTACCCCTAATTATCTACCAAAGTGTCACAAATAGACAATTAAAAGAGTAATAAAGAAATCGATCAGCAAGTGCTCATGCAAATCATAAAAAGAGAGAAATACGGTTAAAGCTCAATTAAGAGAAGGTATGTTTTATAGCACATGCAATACTAGTGAATCCATCTATGACTAACTATCTACTCAAGTGGTGTTATGCTTTGTTTCTATAAGATTAATCACAAAATAATGAGTTAAGAGTTCTCTCGATCCAAATAACCCAAGAGAAATGCAATCCAACTTAGTATCTCTACCTAAATTGCATCATAAAACCCAATTAACACCTAAGATCATCACACATCCTCCTAATCATTGATCATCTTTCAGTCTCTCAATAAAATTAGGTTAAATGCTTGCAATCAATTAATCAAAAGAGATTTTTCAATCCAATTTCAATTAACTAAGACTAACATATCACTACTGTACACTAATGACATGTTTTGCAATGAAAATCAAGCATTCAAATAGAATTAAGCCACACAAACACCAAATAAGCAAAACATTAACTCATAAACTTCATCAAAATTATTTACAAGACTCTAGAACCAAAAGTGTTCTAGCCAAGAACTAACATAATCCAATTAACACAACTAAATGAAATAACTAAATAAAAAGAGAGAGAAATAGAAAGCTTAGTCTAATGAATGATGTGGAATGGAATTTTCAAGCCTTTGAGTCCTTCCTTGCTTGATTTGGTGGAGAGATGAAGAAATTGTTGCCACAATACCTCCAAATGTGTGTTTGTATGTGAGAAATTCTTAAGAATTGGGGAAGGTACATTTGATTTTAAGAATGAAGCTACATATAGTGTTGGGGTAGGGTTTGGGTGCAAGAATTGCAAGTAGATCCCTAAAAATGGCGAAAATACATGAATGACACCGAAAATGGGATGACACGGCCGAGCACGGAGCTCGGCCGTACAAAATCGAACTTTGGTCTTCAGGGAGCTCGGTCGTGCCCTTTCCTTGCTTCAAGTTTCGGCATCGAGCTCGGCCACCTCGTGCGCTCGTCTCGGCCGTGGCGTGCGGTTTTGTCTTGGGACGTAGCTCAGCCGTGCCTTGAGCTCGACCGTGCTCCTGCTCGTCCTCAAATTTTCGATGTCGAGCATGCTCTCCTCGATCCACGTGCTCGGTCGTTACTCTCTTCGACCCTTTCTTATTTTGTGCATATCTTTTACTTCGGGTGTCCGATCGACTCAATTCTTTTTGCTATTCCACTCCGTTTTTCGAGACGAACTCAATGGTGCACTCCTCTTTTTGGTCTAGTGAAGTATGGTACAAGTTTTGCTCCCAAATTCCATCGTTTTACCTACAAAATCGACAAAACACCACCTTTCTCTTATTTTGACCAAAACCATCATATTCAATCCATAAATCAATGAAATCAACATCAAAATGAGCTTCACATGTGCATCAAAAACGTGTAAATTCCACCCGAATCAAACTCCCCCAAACTTAAAATGTTGTTTGTCCTCAAACAACAAAACACTTAAAGCAATGAGGGTGGAATGATCACAATGGAATATTCAATGCAAAACACACATGCAAAGTAAAGTCTGGTGAGTTCTCTTTCTCAAAGTGGGTTCTCAATGATGGTCGTAGGCTCATAATTGCAATTCACACTAATGGATCAAAGAATGCACAAGTACATAACACATTGTGACGGGGAAACATAATCCAATTGCTCAAGTTCTCTACTCACATGAGAAAGTGTTTCTCTCAAACACACAAACAAATTGAGAATATGAATGCACTCAACAACCAAGTTATGCTATGCAATCACCATATGCTTGCCCACATTCTACTTTTTACAACACTCAAGTGTTCAACAATGTGATCAATAGGGCTTAATCAAGGATGTAACATTGGCTCTTTGGACAAGGTAGGATGAATTTGAGAATTGTGACTCTTCTAGTGGAGGACAAAGCTTATTGTTTTACAATTTGTGCTTTCATTTTCATAGCTTACAAACTCCATCCTCACTTTTCATTTTCTTTCTTTTTCAAGCATTCACCACCTCATCTTTTTGAACCAAATTTCTTTCTTTTCAAACTCTTGGGGATCTCTTGTCCCTCTTTTCTTTTCATCTTTTCTCTTTTCAACTCCTTCCAATTTCTCCTTACACCAAAAATATTTAAGCACATGTTTATCCACTTTGTCTTTTATCCCCCACTAGATGTAGGTATCAAAGGCTCAAAAAGGCTAAGTGTTTCACATTGTAGTTTTGCCAAGAAAATGAGGAATTAGGCTCAAAGGGGCTAACTACAGAAGATTACTTCGGTTTTAGGAAATTTTGGCTAAGTGACTCTTTAGAACAAGATGGCCTATATCATATCACAAAGTCTCACACAATCATGCTTTCAAACAAGAACTTGGGCAAGTTCTAGGATCACTAGCAACAACCTAATCCACTCTCAAATGAACTAAACCGGATTAAAGTTCAATTTAAGACTCAATTCTCACCGATTTATTCAATAGAACTCTCACATTCATCAAATGTCCCCAAACAACAACACATCATGCATTTGATTAGGGTCACTTCAACTCGGCCAGGGTGCGAAATGGAGACTGTTCGTATTTGGCCCGGGTGGCACCCACCCGGCCGGGTGGGGTCGACCCGGGCAGGGCCAAAAATTGAATTGCTTCGTAATTGGCCCGGGTGGGGTCGACCCGGGCAGGGCCAAAAACTTGAGTAGCTTCGTCATTTGGCCGGGTGGCATGCCCGGGTGGGAGCCACCCGGCCGGGTCGCATCATGTTCGGGGTATTTCGGCCATTTTCTCCATTTTTCGAAGGACTAAAGTGCAAAAACTCATTTTTGGAATTATTGCAACATATAAAAGGGCCCTATTTTCAGTTGTAGGGAGACAACACCTTGGAGAGCAATTAACACACAATCACACATAGTTGTAGGGGTTTTCATATTTTTGCAATTTTCATTCCATAGTTAGCTTAGATTCTAGTTTAATTTGAGGATTCAAGTGAAGATTTCCATTGGACTTTGTAAGTAATTGAAGTTTGTAGCTACATTTCAAGTTTTAAGGTGATATCTCTTTAATTCTCATTTCAATTCCCCAATTCTATTATTTCTTGCATTTGATTTCTTAATTGTGATGGAATTTGTGATTTCTTGCATCCTAGCCATGGATTTCTATCTTAGAACCATGGGCTAAGTATTAATTGCCTAGGGTGTTGAAGTTTTGGTGGTTATGTGGTGGAATTATGGATCAATTGCATGATTAGCTTAGGAATTGGGTGTATATGCTTCTAGTGTGGTAATTTGCATGATTCAATTGGTTAATTCACCCTATTAGCTAGCATTCTTAGTTGTGTCGATTTCAACGACCGTATTGGATTGCATGATTAGGAATGTGTGTATGAGCTTGAATTAATCGATTAGAATTAACATAGTAATTGGCTACACCGACCGGGGGTTAGTTGCTTAGATCGACAACGCTAGACACTATTCGATTAGAAGTCGTCTATTAGATTAGTGAAAGGGCGTCTCATAAACATTAGTAACCGTGTTGAACGTGTTTATGAGACACTATCCTATGATCCTATGGTATTGATTAGACGATATAATTGCTAGTCAATGCACGTGTTCACCTAGGCCTCACAAGGGATTGGTCGACACACACGAGTGATAGCCTTTAGTTCTTCCCAACACATTAGGTTTAAATTGTGTATTCTTGTCCCCATAATTCACCACACAACCTATAAGATGGATATACCCTAGGCAATACCTTCTCACCTTGCACTTTCGAAAGGAAGTTAGATCGTGTTCTTGCTTTAGTTCGTTTCTTTGTGTTTAGTTTATCTAGTTAAGTACTTGTCTTTATATTCCCGAAAATCCAAACAAACGAGGTTAGTTACTACAATGGCATGATAACTTGCAATTCTAGGGATTCATTGGCACTTAATTTGATCCTTGGAACGAAATTTTACTTGGTATACTTATCGTACTACTAACGAACCCATACGCTTGTGGGGATCGTATAGTTGTAAAAAGTGTGCAAAAATTCATTCAAGTCAATGGCGCCGCTGCCGGGGATTTAAGCGAGTGTTGTTAGTGAAACTTAGAGTTTGTTGAGTGTTATTGATAGTAGCATTTCTTTTTGTTATTTTGATCTTGTTCATCTTTGTGGATTTGACACTTTTCTTTTGTAGGTGCATGATCACAAGATCACGTGGAGGAAACCTTGAACCATTAGACCTTGAGATCGAAGCACACGCAAGAAGAAGGAATCGAAGTAGAAACCGTCCAAGAGTCATAGAAGAACAACTTGAGATGGAAAACATTGAAGAGATGAATCCTCCACCGAATGGAGAAGATGAGCTTCAAAGGGAGAATCATCAAGTTGGAAATCAAGTTGGAGGGAATCCACCTCAAAACCAAAACCCACCACCAAATCTCCAATTTCCCAATCCACAATATCCCCCTCAAAACCTCTTTCCATATCAAGGATACAATCCTTATCCTTATCCACCTCCACAACAAGCCTACTATCCACTACATCAACACCCATATCCTCCTCCTTACCAATATCCTCCACCTCAACAAATTCAAGAGGAATACATCCCTCCTCCTCCACATATGGAAGAACCTCAACGTGTTTACCATGGAAGGCCAATGAGGGAATATTTTGAGCCTCAACCTAGGGAGCATTATGATGGGTTGGCAAGACCAAGGGTGGAGGCAAACAACTTTGAGATTAGTCCCTCTTTATTAAGGATGTTGAGGGAGAGCCAATTTGAAGGAAGGACGGAGGAAGGATTTGAGGAAGACCCGAATGAACATCTTGCTCAATTCTTGGAGATATCCGACACTCTCAAGCAAAATGGAGTGTCGGAAGATGCTAAAAAGATGAGGCTATTTCCGTTTACATTGTCGGGGAAAGCAAAAGCTTGGATACAATCAAGCATTCCCGCCGGAGAAGTGAGGACGTGGGAAGATTTGAAGAAAAGATTCCTATTGAAGTACTACCCTCCTTCAAAGACGATGGAAGCCAAGCAAAAGATCTCTACATTCAAACAAGGTCCAAATGAGGGAATCAAAGAAGCATGGGAAAGATTTACGAGTCTTCTCATCACATGCCCCCATCATGGTTTCCCAATTGAACAAACAACTTGTTGGTTCGTTGTTGGGTTGCGATTGGAAGATTAACACCACATTGACGCTTGTGCGGGGGGTTCAATTTGGATGAAATCGGTGGAGGAGATCAATGACATCATAGAAGGGATAGCAAGCAATACTTTCAAGACGAGAGTAGACCGTGGAACACAAAATCGGGTAGCCCAAGTGGATGCTAATGATAGCATAAGAGCAATGATGTCTACACTCATTGAAAAGGTAAATGTTTTATCTCAAACAAAAGATAATCATTTATCTTTTGTGCAAGAAGATCCTCAATTGGGACATATGGAAGAAGTGCAATACATGGGTCAACAAGGATATCCACAAAATTTTCAAGGGAATCGACAATATCAAGGCCAACCACCATATCAAAATCGTGGTCAAGGATATCAAGCTCCTCCCCAAAACCGATTCCAAGGGCAATCTTCATCATCTCAAGGTCAAGGGGGACCATCCCCTCAATACCAAGCCCCTCAAAACCCGAATTTCCGGAGGAACGAGAATTTGTCATATTCGAATCCTAAAGGTGCTATTCAATATCCTCCCGGATTTGATCCCGGAGCAAAACTCCCAAGTGGAGAAGAAAAATCCTCCACGGACGAGCTTCTTGCACTACTCATGAAGAGGATGGATATGAGTGATAAGAAAGTTGAAGCAACCGAGTCCATCCTTGCCCAACTCATGAGTAACCAAAAAGCAATGGAATTCCAAATGGGACAATTGGCAACTTCAATTGGATCTCAACCTAACAAAGGGAAATTTCCATCGACAACCGAAGTAAATCCGAAAGAGCATTGTAAAGCCATTAAGTTGAGGAGTGGCACTTCTTACGAAGGACCAAAAATGCCCACAGATGTTGATGAAGAGATTGAGGAAGTTGAGGAAGGAAAGCAAGATGAAGAAGTGGAAGTTGAAGGAAGGAATGAGGATAAAGATGAAGAGAAAGAGAAGAAAGAGGAAGAAAGTGGGGACGACGAAGCAAAGAGTCCAAGGACTCCAAAGTGGAAGATTGCTAAGGAGCTAAGAGAAAAGAAGCATGATGTACCATGTGACAAATGGGGTGTTCCCATTACTCATGTAC
Source organism: Galeopsis tetrahit (assembly GCA_963675135.1). Classification (NCBI taxonomy): domain Eukaryota; kingdom Viridiplantae; phylum Streptophyta; class Magnoliopsida; order Lamiales; family Lamiaceae; genus Galeopsis; species Galeopsis tetrahit. The sequence goes on from OY776126.1 coordinate 22,780,607, forward strand.
CTCTTCCCTTTCCTCAAAGGTATATGAAGAAGAGGTTGAACGAGAAGTTTAGCAAGTTCATGGAAATCTTTAAGAAGATTCACATCAATCTTCCTCTTCTTGATGCGTTGGACCAAATGCCCCACTACATGAAGTTTCTCAAGGATTTGATTGCAAACAAGAAGAAACTTGGAGTTCATCAAGCGATCAATCTATCGGAGGAGTGTAGTGCGTTATTACAAAGAAGTCTACCAACCAATTTGAAAGATCCGGGGAGTTTCACAATTCCTTGTGAAATTGGGGGTAGCGATGCAATTTGGGCTCTATGTGACTTAGGGGCAAACATCAACCTCATGCCTTACTCGATTTACAAGAGGTTGGATATGGGGGAGTTGATGCCAACAACAATGACCCTTCATTTAGCCGATCGATCGGTGAAGACGCCAAGAGGGATAGTGGAAGATGTGTTGGTGAAAGTTGACCGATTTATATTTCCCGTAGACTTCGTCATTCTTGACATGGCGGAAGATGAGCATGTTCCTTTGATTTTGGGAAGACCTTTCCTTGCAACGGGGGAGGCAATGATCAATGTGAAGAAAGGGGAATTGAAATTGAGTTTCAATCATGAAGAAATCACATTTTCAATTTACAAGTCTTTGAAAGAGCTTGGAGAAGTGGAGTCTTGCAATTTTTTAGATGTGGTGGACGACATGGTGCAAGATGAATGGGAAGATTTCTCTAACACTTCTTTAACTCATTCTATTTCTTCATTTCTATGTGATTCTTTGGTTGTCTCTAATGATTTGTTGCCAAGTTCTTATAGGGAATCAATAGAAGAAGTTGATGCAATGGAGATGAGAAGGAGACCTCCAATACTACCACTTGATATTCCCGTTGAAGGAGGACAAGGGCCGGAAGAAAAAAAAGAGAAGATGAAGCCGTTACCGGATCACCTCAAGTATGCTTACTTGGATAACGAAATGAGGTACCCCGTTATCGTCTCTTCTTTGTTAAATGATGGTGAGTTGGATAAATTGTTTGTTGTGCTTGCTAGGAATAAGAAAGCCTTAGGTTGGACCATTGATGACTTGAAGGGTATTAATCCGTCTATATGCATGCATAGGATTAGGACCGAGAGTGATGTTAAACCTATAGTCCAACCTCAAAGACGAGTAAATCCCATATTGCAAGAGGTCATTAGGAAAGAGGTTATCAAATTCTTAGACTCGGGTATGATTTTTCCCATAAGTGATAGTCCATGGGTTTCACCATTGCATGTCGTTTCTAAAAAGGGGGGTATGACGGTCATAAAAACCGATCAAAATGAGGTAATAGCTACAAGGGTAGCAACCGGGTGGAGAGTGTGTGTAGATTATAGGGAGTTGAACAAGGCTACATGTAAGGATCATTTTCCCCTTCCCTTTATGGATCAAATGTTAGATAGACTTGGTGGATTTGCTTATTATTGCTTCCTCGACGGTTATTCCGGGTACAATCAAATAATGATTGCCCCCGAAGACCAAGAGAAGACAACCTTTACATGTTCCTATGGAACGTTTGCTTGGAGACGCATGCCATTTGGGTTATGCAATGCACCGACAACATTCCAAAGGTGCATGATGTCTATTTTCCATGATTTAATTGAGAGAGTGATGGAAGTTTTCATGGATGATTTTTCGGTGTTTGGTACCTCATTTGACACGTGTTTGGATCATTTGGAGTTAGTGCTTAAAAGATGCCAAGAGACCAACCTTGTCCTTAATTGGGAAAAGTGTCATTTCATGGTTAAGGAAGGGGTGGTACTTGGTCATCATGCGTCTTCTAAAGGTTTGCAGGTTGATCGGGCAAAGATAGTTGCAATAGAGAAGCTCCCTCCTCCATCGAACGAGAGAGGAATTCGTTCATTCTTGGGCCACGCCGGTTTTTATAGACGGTTCATTCAAAACTTCTCTAAACTTTCTAAACCCCTTTCACATTTACTTGAAAAGGATGTCCCTTTTGTTTTTGATGATGCTTGTTTGGATGCTTTTAGTGCATTGAAGGAAGCATTGATCCACACTCCCATCTTAGTAGCACCGGATTGGACGGAACCGTTTACATTGATGTGCGATGCTAGTGACGTGGCAATGGGGGTAGTTCTTGGGCAAGTAAGGGAAAAGGTATTCCGAGCTATATATTATGCTTCAAAAACATTCAATGGAGCTCAAGTGAATTATACAACTACGGAGAAGGAACTTCTAGCGGTTGTGTATGCATTTGATAAGTTTCGACCCTACCTAGTAGGTGCGAAAACTATTGTGTACACGGACCATGCCGCTATTCGTTACTTAATGGGAAAGAAGGATGCAAAGCCAAGGCTAATCCGATGGATCTTACTTCTTCAAGAATTTGACATTGAGATCAAGGATAAGAAGGGGAGTGACAATGTGATAGCCGATCACTTGTCCCGGATTGAAAGAGCTAAGGAATACAAGGAAGAAATTGGAGAAGTAAAAGAAGAGTTTCCGGATGAGAGGTTGTTACGTGTCCATGGAGCATTTGTGGGAAAGATTCACGATGAGGGTCCTTGGTATGCGGACATCGCCAATTACTTGGCAAGTGGGAGCATGCCATTTGGGGCAAACACCTATGAAAAGAAGAAATTTTTGAAGGACGTGGAGAGTTACATTTGGGACGATCCTCATTTGTTGAAAAGGGGTGTCGATTCCATTATTAGGAAGTGTGTCCCGAAGGAGGAATGGGAAGATATAATAAATCATTGTCACTCGTCTCCATGTGGTGGGCATTATGGGGGTGAGAAGACGACATTAAAAGTACTCCAATCGGGATTCTATTGGCCGTGGGTATTCCGGAGTTGTAAAGAGTTTGTGATGAGATGTGACAAATGTCAACGGAGTGGAGGGATTTCTAAGAAAAATGAGATGCCGTTGACAAACATTGTGGAAGTCGAATTATTTGATGTTTGGGGGATAGATTTCATGGGTCCATTTCCATCTTCAAATGGGTACACATATATTCTACTTGGAGTGGATTATGTGTCAAAATGGATAGAGGCCATTGCTACTAAGGCCAACGATGCTAACACCGTCATGAATTTTTTGAAGGGGATCTTCACTAGATTTGGCGTTCCAAGAGCTCTCATTAGTGATGGTGGGAGCCACTTCGTGAACAAATTGATGGAAAAGCTACTTGCAAAGTATGGTGTCACACACAAAGTAGCAACTCCTTATCACCCCCAAACCAATGGGTTGGCCGAAGTTTCAAATAGACATATCAAGAAAATCTTGGAAAGGACGGTGAGCACTAGCCGGAAAGATTGGGCTAGCAAGCTTCCGGATGCACTTTGGGCGTATAGGACGGCATATAAGACTCCACTTGGTATGTCGCCTTACCAATTAGTCTTTGGAAAGGCATGTCACCTTCCCGTTGAAGTGGAACACCAAACACTTTGGGCTTTGAGAAAGGTGAATTTGGAAAGTGACTTGTGTGGAGAGAAAAGGATACTTCAATTGCATGAACTTGAGGAGTTTCGTGAAGATGCATATGCAAGCTCACAATTGTTCCGTGAGAAGACTAAGAGATGGCATGATGCCCGTTTGTCCATGAAAATCTTCGAAGTGGGTGATGAGGTTCTCCTTTACAATTCAAGGTTAAGTGTTTTCCCCGGGAAATTAAAGTCCAAGTGGTTTGGGCCATTTCATGTTACTAGGGTATATCCCACGGGTTTTCTTGATCTAGTGAATGAGCAAGGCGAGGAATTCAAGGTGAATGGGCACCGTGTGAAGCATTACTATTCTCTTCCCAACAAGGGGGTAGTACATGTGATTGGGCTTCGTGATCCTTGAACTAAAGGAGTTCCGTCCGGCATAGGACGTTAAACCTAGCGCTAAATGGGAGGCAACCCATTTTTACTTGCTTTATTTCTCTTTTTGTTGAATAAGTGTGAGTAGTTGATGTTCTCTTTGTGAAGAGCTCTTTTGTAGGTAAAAATACTACGTGGTGGAGGTCCTACGTCGTGGATAAAAGCTGGAGATGTAAAGGAGATTGGAGTTGATAGCCATCATGAGGTACACCCCGTCCCAAACTTAATATTGCTTTGCAATATCTAAGTTTGGGGGGGTAAGGAAAGTTTTCTTGTGATATATTGTACTTGAGTTGTGATGAATTTGAACACTTGTCATTGATGAATAGTGGTGGAACATATAATTCTTGACTTGTGTTTTATATATACACATGGTGGTTGTTGACGTTATTGATTGTCGGTTGAAATGATTTTGTTGATTGGTTTTGAGATATGTTATGATTGGTTGAATATTGTTGGCTATTGAAAATCATTGCAAGTTCTTGGTGAAATTCTCTTTTCAACACTATTTTTCCAAACTTTTATTTGCTTTGCAAAGAAAAAGTTTGGGGGGGTATGTTCGTTTTGTAATTCAATTTATACCAAGAACTATGCATGATCAATGAAGATTTGATTTAGTATAGGGTGATTGTGTGAACTTGTCATGAATGAAGAAATTTGAGGGAATTTTGAGTGTAATTGAGCAAATATGTGAAATTTTGGCAAAAAAAGGACATTTTCAGGAATTGCCCGGGTGGAAACGACACGGCCGGGTGGGTGTTACCCGGTCAAAACACGAAGAGGCACTAAAAATTGGGGTGCCCGGGTGAAGATGACCCGGCCGGGTGGGTTTTACCCGGCCAAAAGTCGAAACCAATGCAAAAAAAAATGTTTTGCCCGGGTAGAAGGCGACCCGGCCGGGTGGGAGTGACCCGGCCGAAAGTCGAAGCTGCAAGGCGTAACCGGGTGGGAGTGACCCGGCCATGTCGCACGTGACCCGGGCGGTTCGCGTTTTAAGTCGGGCGGGCTATGTTGACCCGGGTAAGTCTTCTCCACCTAAACCCATTTACACTCAAACCCTACCCACACATTCACACACTCTATAAAACCCTCCCCACACTCAAAACACACACATCCTCTCTTGGAAAAGGGCACAAGAATTCGGCACTCTCTCTTACCTTGCTTTCTTCTCACTTTTCTTCAATTTTTCTTGAGGAATTCACCAAGAAAATCAAGACCCAAGGTATGTAACTCATTTCCCCCAATTTATTTGCAAGAATGAGCATGATTTATAAGTCTTTGAAGGTTTTTTTTGCATGATTTTGGGAAGTGACGAAAATTCAAAATTTGACATGGGTTTGTTGATTTCTTTGGTGTTTCTCCCATGGAATTTGTATATTATGGGTAATTATTGATAAATGTTGAATAACAAGTCTTAATTTCACATACCCATGGAGAAATTTGAAGGATTTAGAAGTGGAATTGTGAAATTATGCTTCCATGAAAAAAATGGGTGTTCTTGAGCATGTTGTGTTTAATTGATGAGCATGTTAGTTCCTAAAGCTTGGATTTTGTTTAAGAATGCTTACACATGCTATTGTGGAGTTAGTAGAAGTGTTATTGTTGGTTTGGTGAAGATTTTTCTTTCAAGCATTTCTACAAACACTTGGTGAGCATGATTTTTGTGAAGAAAGTGAGAGAAAATTGTTGGTATTTGAGAAAATTAAAAAAAGAATTGTGGTTGTATGTGAATGGGCATAGGAAAGTTCATGTCTTGATTTGAACTAAGTGTGAAAACTTGATGTTTAATTGATAGAAGTCACATGCAATGTATGATTCTTTGATAATTTGAAGAATATCATTAATTTTGTGTTGTTTTTGCTCATTTGAAGGATGTCTAGGAAAAGATCGAAAGGAGAGAGTTCTAGAAGGGAGATGAGTGTGGATGATCTATGTAAGGAAAAGTGTGGGGTATGGCCATCGAAACTAGGAATTGATTTTGGAGATAGAGGGGAGGAATACGTGGAGGCCTTTGCTAAGATAATAAACACCACATGTAGGCCGACACGATACCCGGATGAGGCGTGCATGGTGAGGATGGGCATAAAAGATGATGTGCACGAGTTGTTCGACAACATAGGTTGGGAGCACATTCTACTTATTAAAAGGGGGTCGTGGATGAGGTTTATAGTGGAGTTCATGTCCACTCTTGAATTGAAGGAGGTAAGAAGAGGAACTCCCATCGGAATATCATTTCGGATGGGGAATGAAGATCAAGAACTCTCGTTTGATGAGATTAATGAGATGTTTGGAACGGTGATGAATGTGGCTCCCACCACCCCTCTAGAAATGAAAGGATTTGGGGAAGAAGATTTTTGGATTAAATTGACCCGGAGGGATATGAATGATCGGCCCAAGTATGATCCGAGCCACTCAAAGGCTTCACTCATCCGGAACCCGGTGTTCCGATACGCTCACCGAATCCTTTCAAACGTTGTATTTGGAAGGTTTGAGGCGGGTGCCGTTAGGAGGGATGAGTTGTACATACTATGGTGTATGGTGAGAGGGAAACCTCTGAACATGGGAGCCTTTGTAGTGGAGCAATTGTTGAGGCATGCCAAAAGAGATGTCTCGAATTTTATGTTGGGAGGCATTGTCACAACTATTGCCGAGAGTTACGGGTTGGAACTTGAGAGATCAAAGTCTATTAAAGGTGGATCACTCCTCGATTTGGGATTGATGGAGAAGATGAGGATGTTGAAGTTCGACGAAAGGAGAAGAACTTTTGTTTTCGTACAAGAGGACGAGAGTGTATTTCCATTACCATATCGGGGCTTGACTTCACATCGGAGGGTTGAGAATTGGGACATGGGGTCCCCACAGCACCACCAAGTTATGAACGCATATGCAAATGGACGAAACGTCCCGGAGATTTTCATTCAGTTACCACCGAGAGGAACCAATGTTGAGGCAATTGAGGGTCCACCTAGTCCTCCACATCGTGATAGGGGTGAATCGTCTTCAAGGCAGTTCGATCATGAAGCTCCAGCCCCTACTCAGAACGTGCCTAGAAATCTTGGTCAAGTCTACACGAGGGGTACGAGTGGTGTAGGGAATCTAGTACGAAGTATTGATGGATTGATTGCGTCGATGAGAGAGATGAGAACGAGCTTTGACGAGAGATTCACGAATATGGAGAACGAATCGAGAGGCTTGCGCACCACGGTGGAGGATGGAATGAGAGAGTTACGAGACCAACAACAAGCTTTCAACTCGTGGATCATGCAATATGGTTTCCGGGGAATGCAACCACCACCTCATTGAGAGGAATGTGTGGTTAAGCTCTTCTTACCCTTTATCTTTTCCATTTCCTTTATGATTTGTGTTCAATTTGTACTCTAAGTAATTCCTTGGGATTTGTAATATTTGATGGATGATTGTTACTTTTGTTGAATTGTGTGTGAGTCGGGATGTGTGGTTAATGAATGTTAAAGGTGTGATTGGGTTGTGAATTGTAGATGGTATAATCATTGAGACACATTTGATGATGTTTTGTGGTGAATTTGATTCCTTGAATGTGTACATGATTGGAATGAATCATCTTGTTTATGTTGTAGTCATCTATTCGTCTAGGGATGTTTTGCATACGCAATGAGTGATGTGTGATGATGATTGATGAATGATTAAGTATTGAATGAACCGGTGAGAATTGAGCTTTGAACCGAACATTAATCCGGTTTATTTCATTCGAGAGTGGATCAATTCATTGCTTGTTTTTCTAGAACTTGCCCAAGTTCTTGCTTGAGATCATAATTGTGTGATACTGTGAGATATGATGTAGGCCATCTTTCGTACTACAAGTCACTTAGCCATATTTTTCCAAATAACCAAAGAAATTTTCCGTAGTTAGCCCGTTTGAGCTTGAGTTCCCATTTTCTTGGCAACCTACAATGTTTAACCATTTAGCTTTTTGAGCTTTTGATGCCCAATTCTAGTGGAGAACAAAAAGAGAGTGGCAAAACATATGCTTAAATGCCTTTGGTTTGAGGAGGAAAATTGGCAAGTTTGTGAAAAGAAAGAAAAAGATGAAGTGATGAGAAAATGAGAAAAAAAAAAAAAAAAATAATAATATTGAGAAAGAAAAGAGGGACAATGAGCCCCAAGTGCTTTAGAAGAAAATAAATTGAAAGGGTGAGTGATTGGGTACAAAAAGAGGAGGTTATGATTGTATGTGAGAAATTTGAATGAAAAGTGAGAATGAAGGTGTGTTAACCTTATGAGCATAAGCTTGATGTGTTGAAAAACAACTCTCGTTCTACACTAGACGAGTCACTTCCTCCATATTTATCATACCCCGTCCAAAGAGCCAACGTTACGTCCCTGTTTAAGACCTATTGATCTCATAGTGGAACAAGTTGTGGTGGAAAGATGGTAGAGCTTGGGCAAGCTTATGGTAATTGCAATGCGTGATTTGATTGATGAGTGTTCATTATCCTTAATTTGTTGAAGTGTTTGAGAGAAACACCATATCTTGTGAGTTGAACTTGAGCATTTGGACATTGTCATCACCATCACTTGTTATTGTATGTTGAGCATGCGTGGGGTAACTAGATTGATTTTCAATGATGAACTTGTGATCATTTTGAGAATGTATCTTGAGGAAGAAGAATTCATTTCATTCATCGGAGACGTGGGATCTTTCATTGATTATCTATTTGCAATCGTACAACCTCTTGCTTTTATTCTTTTGTTACTCGGGGACGAGCAACGGTTTAAGTTTGGGGGAGTTGATTAGGGTGTAATTTACACGTTGAAAATGCATATTTGAAGCTCATTTGATGTTGATTTCATGGAATTATACATTGAATATGATTGTTTAAGCCGAAATGAGAGATAGGTTGTGTTTTGTCGATTTTGTAGGAAATACGATGAAATTTGGAGCAAAACACATACCACAAGTGACCGGACCGGAAATAGGAGTGCATAGTTGGATTCGTCTCGAGAAACGGAGTGAATTAGCCAAAGGAATCGAGTCAATCCGACATCCGAGGTGAAAGTTATGCAAGGAAACGAGATGACGTGCCAAAAGACACCACACGGCCGGGTAGAATCGACCCGGCCGGGTCACTTCAACTCGGCCAGGGTGCGAAATGGAGACTGTTCGTATTTGTCCCGGGTGGCACCCACCCGGCCAGGTGGGGTCGACCCGGGCAGGGCCAAAAATTGAATTGCTTCGTAATTGGCCCGGGTGAAACCCACCCGGCCGGGTGGGGTCGACCCGGGCAGGGCCAAAAACTTGAGTAGCTTCGTCATTTGGCCGGGTGGCATGCCCGGGTGGGAGCCACCCGGCCGGGTCGCATCATGTTCGGGGTATTTCGGCCATTTTCTCCATTTTTCGAAGGACTAAAGTGCAAAAACTCATTTTTGGAATTATTGCAACATATAAAAGGGCCCTATTTTCAGTTGTAGGGAGACAACACCTTGGAGAGCAATTAACACACAATCACACATAGTTGTAGGGGTTTTCATATTTTTGCAATTTTCATTCCATAGTTAGCTTAGATTCTAGTTTAATTTGAGGATTCAAGTGAAGATTTCCATTGGGCTTTGTAAGTAATTGAAGTTTGTAGCTACATTTCAAGTTTTAAGGTGATATCTCTTTAATTCTCATTTCAATTCCCCAATTCTATTATTTCTTGCATTTGATTTCTTAATTGTGATGGAATTTGTGATTTCTTGCATCCTAGCCATGGATTTCTATCTTAGAACCATGGGCTAAGTATTAATTTCCTAGGGTGTTGAAGTTTTGGTGGTTATGTGGTGGAATTATGGATCAATTGCATGATTAGCTTAGGAATTGGGTGTATATGCTTCTAGTGTGGTAATTTGCATGATTCAATTGGTTAATTCACCCTATTAGCTAGCATTCTTAGTTGTGTCGATTTCAACGACCGTATTGGATTGCATGATTAGGAATGTGTGTATGAGCTTGAATTAATCGATTAGGATTAACATAGTAATTGGCTACACCGACCGGGGGTTAGTTGCTTAGATCGACAACGCTAGACACTATTCGATTAGAAGTCGTCTATTAGATTAGTGAAAGGGCGTCTCATAAACATTAGTAACCGTGTTGAACGTGTTTATGAGACACTATCCTATGATTCTATGGTATTGATTAGACGATATAATTGCTAGTCAATGCACGTGTTCACCTAGGCCTCACAAGGGATTGGTCGACACACACGAGTGATAGCCTTTAGTTCTTCCCAACACATTAGGTTTAAATTGTGTATTCTTGTCCCCATAATTCACCACACAACCTATAAGATGGATATACCCTAGGCAATACCTTCTCACCTTGCACTTTCGAAAGGAAGTTAGATCGTGTTCTTGCTTTAGTTCGTTTCTTTGTGTTTAGTTTATCTAGTTAAGTACTTGTCTTTATATTCCCGAAAATCCAAACAAACGAGGTTAGTTACTACAATGGCATGATAACTTGCAATTCTAGGGATTCATTGGCACTTAATTAGATCCTTGGAACGAAATTTTACTTGGTATACTTATCGTACTACTAACGAACCCATACGCTTGTGGGGATCGTATAGTTGTAAAAAGTGTGCAAAAATTCATTCAAGTCAGCATTCATGCCATCAAAGATCAACAAATATGAACACAACATGATACTACTATCCATCACCAATCATGCATACATTCAAAGCAAATAGACATCACCACAACTACTCACTATGGATTCCAAAGATTATCCATGCTCACATTTCACCATACGTCCACTACCCAACACATGATCAAAACCAACTCAAACAACATAAGCATATGAAAACTAAGTGTGCGCCGGTACAAAATGTACACAAACGAAATAACAAAACGATGCAAGGGATAACAACTAGTGGGGAAATAAAAGAAAAAAATAACTCTCCCAAACTTAGAATTTTACTATGTAAAAATTCTAAGTTTGGGGCTACAAGTTGTTACCTCCCTCCTTGCACATCCAATGTTCTTCAAAGATCACCATAGCACCACTTGCTCCCTCTTTCCAAAGTTGGCTTTGCTTCTTCTTCACTCTCCAAGAAATGATATCCATGATGTTCCTCATCCATACCTACAAAAGAAATTAAGCTATCAAAACTACTAAATCAAAAAAAAACACGAAAGCAATAAAACCTTGGGTTGTCTCCCAAGAAGCGCTATTTTTAACGTCCTATGCCAGATGGTTTTCTTGAGATGATTTGTTAAGTCACCCCATCATCATCTTTGCTCTTGAACTTCTTTCCACATCCAACCTTCTTAAACCCATTGAAACATCCCAATCTAGCCCATCCGGCTCTTCAATCATATCATAGGAAGTTGACGCCTCATTCAACCCCGAGCTTGCATAAGTGGCCTTTCTTGAATTGGGGGAGTTTTTTACTCCCCCAAACTTGGCCTTCTTGTCTATCTTAAAATCTTTGTCTTCCACCTTGGGGTTCTCTTTCACAAAATTGATCTTGGGCTATTCTTCCATCTTCTCTTTCATGGGTATTTGATAGTGATCTCCCTTGAAATACCCATACTCTTCATCCTCATCATCATTGTCATGGAATCTAACGACTTTATAGATGTTGAATGACACCTTCTCATCACCAACATTTAGTTCGAGCTCTCCGTTTCGTACATTGATGATGACTCCACCCGTTTCTAGGAACGGTCTTCCCAAGATCAAGGGGATTGCCCTATCTCCCTCCATGTCAAGCACTACAAAATCCACCGGAAAGATAATTTTTCCCACTTTCAAAAACACATCATCAACCGTGCCTATTGGATATACCATGGAGCGGTCCGCCAATTGAAGATTCATGGTGGTAGGCTTCAACTCTCCTAAGCCAAGTGATTTGAAGAGTGATGATGGCATGAGGTTAATGCTTGCTCCAAGATCACACAAAGCACGATAAGTTCCCTCCTTGCCAATTACACAAGGCAATGTAAATGAACCGGGATCCCTAAGCTTTGGAGGTAGCTTAGATTGGATGATGGAGATACATTCCTCGGTAAGGTGAACCGTCTCATACTCCACCATTTTTCTCTTCTTGCTCATAATCTCCTTCAAGAACTTGGCATAATGAGGCATTTGCTCAAGGGCCTCCGCAAACGGGATGTTGATGTGTATCTTTTTGAACATCTCCAAGAATTTGACGAACTTTGCATCCAAACCCGTCTTCTTGAGTCGTTGAGGGTATGGAATTGGAGGCTTGTATGGAGATGGAGGCTTGTATGCATCATTCTCTTTCTCACTTGTTTTCTCTTTCTCAACATCTTTCTCTTAAACTTTCCTTCCTTGTTGCTCCTCTTCAACATCTTCCTTTGGCATCATGGAGCCTTCATAGCTTGTGCCACTCCTCAACATGATTGACTTGCATTGCTCTTTGGGGTTCAATTCCGTGGTTGAGGGGAATCGACCCGGCTTGTGTTGATTTCCAACCATGTTAGCGATTTGACCCACTTGAATCTCAATGGCTTTCACATCATTCTTAATTCAATCACCTCATTTGCCAAATGACCAATTTTCTCATCTTGACTTTCAATCTTTTGCCAAGTCTTTGTCATGAAACTCTTCGTCTCTCCCATGAACTTCTTGGTTTCTCCCATGAATGTTATGAACATTTCTTCCATGGTGAGCTTTGACGACGACTCTTCTATCATACCCTCTCGTGCATTGAAGTTCGACGGTGGTTGAATGGCATTGTGTGGATTAGCATATGAGAAATTTTCATGGTTTCTCAAGCCGAGATGATATTGGTTCGGATTAGGAGGGTGATAGTTCCCATGGGTTTGTCTTTCTCCCCAACGTCTTTCTCTAAAATTCTGGTCTCTTTGGTTGTTCATGTAACGGGCCTCTTTGTATTGTGCATCATTAGGCTCCACTACTGTTTTGTCCGTCATCGAAGAGATCAACTTATCCACTATGTTGGATAAGTTGGCACTTTCTTCCGAATTTTGAGTGGAGGCTACCCTTCGATTTTGTCTTCTCTCGGATGGCCATTGATTCCCGTTTTCGCCATCTCTTCCAAGAGAACATATCCTTCCTCCATCGTCTTCCCCAATAACGATCCTCCACCCGCCGAAGCATCCACCATTCCTCTAGTTCGATGATCCATTCCATTGTAGAAGTAGCATATGAGTTGGTCTCGTGAGAAACCATGTTGTGGGCAACTTCTAATCAAGTCCTTGAAGCGCTCCCATGCTTCGGCCACAGACTCATCATCATCTTGCATAAATGAAGATATTTCTCCTCGGATTTTGATAGTCTTGCTTGGAGGGAAATACTTCATTAAGAATGCATCAACAAGGTCATTCCAATTCTCGATGGTCCTCAAATCAAGGGAGAGGTACCATTGCTTTGCTCGGTCTCGGAGGGAGAAGGGGAATAGTTGCAACCGGATGTAGTCTTGTGGAACTCGATTGATCTTAACCGTTCCGCTTATCTTGTGGAAAGTCCTCCAAATTGATTGTTTTGCACCATAACAATCAAAGCCGGTTTGAGCTCGAAATTGTGAGCATCTACGGGTTCTCGACCCGCTCCTCCATATGGCTTTGGAATTGGATGGAAATGATCCCTCAAAACTCGGTGTGGGCCATTCTCCTCATTCTCAATCGGATTTTCTCTAACCCTCCAGTGAAGGTTATCTCCCACAACCCTTTGTTGTCGGTTTCCACCATTTCCATTCGGCTCCTCAAATCTGTCTACCCCTTGATTCTCGACTTCCTTCTCTACCTCCTCTACAATCGGATTCTCTCTTCTATTCATCTCTTCCAACTCAACTCTTCTTCTCTCGGCGTTTCTTCTTCGACAATTAGCTTCAATCTCCGGGTCTAAGGGCATCACTTTTTTATGGTTCCTCCTAGATCGCGTAATCATAAGACATGTTTATCAAATGTTCAAAAGAGAGTGAGAATTGAAAGTAAGATGAGAAATAACAAAAAAAAAAAAATTTGGGATTTTTGAAAATAAGGAAAGCAAATAAAGTGTCTAGACTAAAACTCTATCAACCTACACTCTAGAATTACAAAACCTCCTCGTCAGCGGTGTCATAAACTTGATTCACGTATTATGCAACACCAAAATACACGGTCGCAATTATACGGCGTATATTGTAGTGAAGTAAGTACGAGGTCAATCCCACGGAGAGGTGTAGTGTAAAAGTGGAGTTTGTCGATTGAATTCTAAATAGACGGCGATCGATAAGTTTTAAGTGTGGCAATTACCCCTAATTATCTACTAAAGTGTCACAAATAGACAATTAAAAAAGTAATAAAGAAATCGATCAACAAGTGCTCATGCAAATCACAAAAAGAGAGAAATAAGGTTAAAGCTCAATTAAGAGAAGGTATGTTCTAAAGCACATGCAATACTAGTGAATCCATCTATGACTAACTATCTACTCAAGTGGTGTTATGCTTTGTTTCTATAAGATTGATCACAAAATAATGAGTTAAGAGTTATCTCGATCCAAATAACCCAAGAGAAATGCAACCCAACTTAGTATCTCTACCTAAATTGCATCATAAAAACCAATTAGCACCTAAGATCATCACACATCCTCCTAATCATTGATTATCTTTCAATCTCTCAATAAAATTTGGTCAAATGCTTGCAATCAATTAATTAAAAGAGATTAACATATCACTATTGTACACTAATGACATGTTTTGCAATGAAAATCAAGCATTCAAATAGAATTAAAGCCACACAAACACCAAATAAGAAAAACATTAAATCATAAACTTCATCAAAAGTATTTACAAGACTCTAGAACCAAAAGTGTTATAGCCAAGAACTAACATAATCCAATTAATACAACTAAATGAAATAACTAAATAAAAAGAGAGAGAAATAGAAAGTTTAGTCTAATGGATGATGTGGAATGGAATTTCCAAGCCTTTGAGTCCTTCCTTGCTTGATTTGGTGGAGATATGAAGAAATTGTTGCCACAATACCTCCAAATGTGTGTTTGTATGTGAGAAATTCTTAAGAATTGGGAAAGGTACATTTGATTTCAAGAATGAGGGTATATGTAGTGTCGGGGTAGGGTTTGGGTGCAAGAATTGCTAGTAGATACCTAAAAAATGGCGAAAATACATGAATGACACCGAAAATGGGATGGCACGGCCGAGCACGGAACTCGGCCGTGCAAAATTGAACTTTGGTCTTCAGGGAGCTCGGCCGAGCAGGCAGCTCGGCCGTGCTGTGTGGCTTCGACAAAATCTTCGAGTTCGGCCGAGATGGGGCCTCGGCCGTGCTGTGCGAGATGTGCATTTTCCTAGAGCTCGGCCGAGCATGTGCCTCGGCCGTGCCCTTCCCTTGCTTTAAGTTTCGGCATCGAGCTCGGCCACATCGTGCGCTCGTCTCGGCCGTGCTCCTGCTCATCCTCAAATTTTCGGTGTCGAGCATGCTCTCCTCGATCCACATGCTCGGTCGTTCCTCTCTTCGACCCTTTCTTGTTTTGTGAATATCTTTTGCTTCGGGTGTCCGATCGACTCGATTCTTTTTGCTATTCCACTCCATTTTTCGAGACGAACCCAATGGTGCACTCCTATTTTTGGTCCAGTGAAGTATGGTAGAATTTTTGCTCCCAAATTCCATCGTTTTACCTACAAAATCGACAAAACACCACCTTTCTCTTATTTTGGCCAAAACCATCATATTCAATCCAAAAATCAATGAAATCAACATCAAAATGAGCTTCACATGTGCATAAAAAACGTGTAAATTCCACCCGAATCAGCTATGCCCAAGCCGCCGTGCTCGTCTCCTCTGCCTCGCCCACCCTGCCAAAGGCACCCCCCACGCCACAGTTGCTCCACTAACGCCACGCTGCCCACCTCTCATTGATGGTTGACATCTTCCAAAATCCACCAATTCCTCTTCTTCTCGCACATTTTTTTTTTCAATGAATATTAGTCAAAAATTTACACTATTGTCGACAATAGTGTAAAGTAGAGATTGATCTTGTATATAATCAATTATATACAAGGAGTTGAGTTGATTTGGTCAACTTTTTTTTTTTGTTGGTAATTTTTTTTTTTTTTTTAAAAATGCGTGTGTTGAAAAGTGTAAGTCAATATTACTAAAAAATGTAACACAATATTAATAAAAAGTGTAAGTCACTGTAATTGAAAAATGCAACACAACTTTTAATGAAAAATGTAATTCATTATAACTAGAAAGTGCAAGTTAGTATAATTGAAAAGTGCAACACAATATTTTTAAAAAGTCCATGTCAGTATAACTAGAAAATGTAACACAATATTTTAATAAAAAAATGTAAGTTATTATAACTGAAAAGTGCAACACAATTTTACTGAAAAAGGCATGTCTATATAACTAAAAGTTGCAATATAACATTACCAAAAAGTGTACGTTAATTATTTTGAAAAGTGTAAGTCATGACAATTGAAAAGTGTAACACTAAAAAAAAAAAGTTAACCAAAAAAAAAAAATAACGATTTTTTTTTTGACCAAGTCAACTGTCAATGGTTGACGCGTACTTGGTCAACTTGTACTTGGTCAACTAAATTTCATATATACTCAATTCCATAGGAGACTTACTCGTAAACTAGATGAGCACCCGCGTATTACGTGAAATATTAATAAAAATAAATATTTATAATATATTATATACTTAAATAATTTCAAAAAAATAAAATTTAAATAAAAAACTCGAAAAACGGAATAGAATGAGACAAATAAAAAAAATACAGTGGTAGATTAATTATGATATAGACAAAAAAAAAAACATTTTTATACTTTATATTAATAATTTATAATATATGCACACTTTATAATTCATAATCTTTTAAATTTAATGAATTAAATTTAATTACATATATACTAATTTATTAGTATAATTTAATAATTGAGTAATTCCTCGAATAAGTATTTTTTTTCTTTAACTATTAATGTTAGAGATAGTAAATACGTACCATATGTTAACATGGGTAATTCTTGGTGTAGTTAAATAGTACAAAGTGACTATGTAGTCAACGCGTCGAATTGCGCCACGTGGTGTCGTATGCTTCGTATGCACCTGCTACATGTTATGCAGGTTTTAATTAATTAAATCATTTTTAAAGTGTATTTTGTTATTTACTATATTACCCTTCTTTATATATATATATATATATTAAGCAAAATTATTATTCTACCCTTTTTTATACAAATATTATTATTATAAAAATTAAATTAACCAATACAAAAATAATTAAATAATAAAGTAATTAAATTAGAAATTATATTTTTCTTCCCCAATTCCATCGAAGAAGTTAGGGTTCTTTGTTAGTTGAAGTCTTTTTTATTCATAATTGAAAAACGAAAGCAAGAAGGTTCCTTGTCCAAATGAATCGAAGCAAGAAGTAATTTTTTCTCACTGATTATGCTTCTCCAATCCACAATGACTCGCTCACTTCCAGATCGATCAAGAAGTAGCTTTTATCCGACGCTCGCTCAATTCCAGATCGTTCTCCGACCAATCACCTTTTCGGCGACTGCTCGGTCCAGGAGCCGTGCACAATTGCACGGTCGATACTCAGTCACCCATGTAAATAGAAATATGTACTGGAAGTATTCACTTGCACGGTCCAACAGCCATGCACGGTTGCACGGTCGATACTCAATCACCCGTGTAAATAGAAACATGTACTAGAAGTATTCACTTGCACGGTCCAGGAGCCGTGCACAATTGCACGGTCGATACTCACTCACCCATGTAAATAGAAATATGTACTGAAAGTATTCACTTGCACGGTCCAACAACCATGCATGGTTGCACGGTCGATACTCAAGCACGCGTGTAAATATAAACATGTACTAGAAGTATTCACTTGCACGGTCCAGGAGCCGTGAACAATTGCACGGTCGATACTCAGTCACCCATGTAAATAGAAACATGTATTGGAAGTATTCAATTGCACGGTCCAACAGCCGTGCACGGTTGCACGGTCGATACCCAGTCACCTGTGTAAATAGAAACATGTACTGGAAGTATTCACTTGAACGGTTCAGGAGCCGTGCACAATTGCACGGTCGATACTCAGTCACCCATGTAAATAGAAATATGTATTGGACATACTCAGTTGCACGGTCCAACAACCGTGCACAGTTTCACGGTCGATACTTAGTAAACCGTGCAATCCAAAAAATGTGTTGTAGGTGCTCACTTTCACGGTCCAACAGCCATGCCTGGTTGTACGGTCGATATCGAAGTTCAGTAAACCTTGAAAACAAAAAAAAGGCTATTTTCTTGTTCACGTGTTCGAGCCACAAATAGAGTAGTAATGCACGACACACAAACATCTTTCTCATATTCGTATAAAATGCATATTTCATCTGAATTCAATATGATTATTGTTCACACTTAATTTTAGCATAAAAGTATCTTATGACGTGGATTAAACAACACAAGAAATATTAAATTAATATTTAAATAAAAAACCAGCAATTCAATAAAATTCCTGAAATACATATGATTAATATTCATAAAAAAAATCTAACACTAATTGTTTTGGTAGGATCAACATTAATTAACGTTTTTAGAATCATCGTCTTTGTTGAGATCTTCATAATTCTCTCGATCAATGTTGCTCTTCTTATTTGGACATCGCCCAATTTTATGTCCTGGATGTCTGGTAAAGAAATATTATTAAGTTAGTGAGTGTTAGAATGCATTAATACTTCTTTCGTCGAAGCGAAAGTCGTGCCCAAAATTGTATTGTCGTCTATGGGAGCATTTTTTAAATTGGCATACCCAAAATCCTCATTCGACCCCTCTTCTGAACTCATGTGCTCCTCATGTGATTCATCATCCACTTTGATATCTTCATATCCAACGTTTGAGAACATTGTGGAACGTTGTTGTAAATACAAATTGCAAGAGAAACACATAAAAAATGGATCAATTGAAATATTGTGAGACGTTCATTAAAAGACATGTTATGCAACATCTTCCAATTTTACTACATTTTTCAATGTTATGCAACATCTTCATATTATATATTTCAATCACCTATTTTAATGTCATATTGTCATTTACGACAACTAATAGCATGTGCTTCTAACATAAAATCGAGGAATACCATGTGCTTATAAACATAAAATTCAATTTAAACACCATATCAAATATAAATTTCAAAACTTTACATGATGATTTAACTCAATATTATGTCATTCTAGCTAGAGGATTCAAACAACGAATATTGTTAGGAATGTGCATTCAATAGCCACTTCCTTTGCTAAATTCGGTTTCAAAATTTCTTTGAAGCATTTTGTCAAACACTTGTTGAACAGTTATGTTTCTATTTGATTTGAGGCAATTTAAAAAACAATTAATACTCAACAACTCAACCACAACAATTTTAACAATTTCACAATGTTAATTCAAATACTCATAACAAATGACGGAAGTAAGAAAAAAAATGAAGATATACATAAGTAATTTTCAGTGGTGGTAATTCACCTACTCCACGATAATATTAAACTTACAAATTAAGAAAACTAGGGGGGAGAGAGAAGAGGCTCGGCGGCGGCAGCAGCAGGGAAACGACGCGTCGGCGGCGGAAATGCAGAAGTGGAGTGCGTGCTCGTAGGGGGAAGGTGTTTTAGGTTTAAATTCATATAACTTCTTTTGATTTAATTTAATTTTTTTTTGCTTGTTAATTTTAATAATAATAAAAGGGTAAATAGGTAGTTTTACCATTATATATTTTAATTAAATTAATTAATATAATAAATATTTTTATTAAGTTAAGGATAAAAATGTAGATTTTAAATTATACAGTATATTTTAATTAATCAAATTAATTATACATACGACATCATACGACACATACGCTTAATATTTTCAACACAAAGTACATAAGGTAACATGTCATCAGATTTAAGCCTTTAGATTTGATTTTTAATGGTTCAGATTAAATTGACTACGGTAGTCATACAACATCATAAGACACTCTAACTACATGTAGGAGGTCCCATGTTAACATATCACCACAATTATTTAAAATCAATTTAACATTAATTATGATTACACCTACATAAAATCTCTCTCTCACACACACACACACACACATATATATATATATATATATATATATATATATATATATATTAGACATTTTATAAAAATACGACACATCATACAAAATTAAGGAGAGAACGCAGCATCAGCAAAATTAAGAAGAAGACAACACATAGTAAAAAAATAAACCTCTATTAGTATATAGTGAGATTTTTAATCAAATATTGTAAAAAAAATTATTTTTTCGACAAATTGGTGTCGAATATATATATATATATATATATATATATATATATATATGTGTGTGTGTGTGTGTTGTTTATTTTTTAATTTCTACCTTTTTTTTTTTTAATTTATGTGGTGGATTGTGGCAGCGACGGTAATTAAGGGGGTGTATTCAATTGAGATTCTATTGAATATTTTTAGACTTTAAAAAGTAGGTGGATTTATAAAATTCATAGAGTCCACGTAGAGTTTGACTGACTTTTTTTTATTGATTTATATGGATTTTCATAGACTTGACATGATTGTGGAATATATTTTTTTTTCTTGGTTTACATAGATTTTCATAAACTCCTATATTGATGGGAATTTTTTTTTTTTTTAATGTGAAGTGTTTTTTTAAAATTAATATTATATATATATATATAATATTTTACCAATAGAAAAAATATATGTATACTATATAAAATTTATATATTAATTCGGGGCGGGTCGGACGTAAGACACAGACCCGACCCATACTCATTACGGGGCAGATCCGACCTAATTCAAAGCTCGCGGGGTGGGGTGGACGTACCCGTGGGTCGGGTCAATATTGCCATCCCTACTTCTAATCTTTCGTCTTCAGATTTTTTTGAGAGAATCCGTTGAAATATCTGATTTTTAGAAAAGATATTGGATAGTGAAATTTATTTATATTTTTTAAGGAGAATCTAACCAAATCCATAGATCGTTGAATACCTAAAATTTTTTAAAGAATTTTTAAAATCCGTATTGAATATCCCAAACTTTGAAAGTTCAAAAAAAATCCTACAAAATCCACAACCAATACACCCCCTAATATTATAGTTTAAATGTTTGGAAAGTGTATTTATTAAACTCATTTTATTTAAAGGACAATATAGACATTTGACATGATTATTAAATATTAACAAATGTAAGTGGGGGGTGTATCTAACATATCTGGAGGGTTATATAAGCCACGCCAAAAACAAAATCAAATAAAAGGACGAACCAACGTTTCTCATTAAAAAATTCGAATACACAAACAATTCAGATTTCAGCAAATATTGACGAACAGTCTGAAATTGAAGAGATCACATCACAAACTGCGCTCTAAAAAGAAAAAAGCAAAGAAGGCCGATGATGAATAGGGTGAGGGATTTGTTTTAAATTTTAGGTTTTAATTTCTTTTTTTCTTATTTTTTTTTTTAAATTTGTTTTTTTCTTATTATTGTGATGTATACAAGCCCGCCCGCACACATATGACATTTGATGTGGCATCCTTTGTTCCTGTTATTAAACCACATGAAACGACGAGGAAAAGAATTCAAATCATCCAAGAGCTAGAAATTAAGTATTTGGCCTAGTTTTCTTGAACTTGCCGAAAATCAATTTCCATTAATTTTCAATTACTATATATAAAACAAGATTTGTCAATAATCTTGATCCATTGGATGGTAGTCGTTATCATCGTATACTTAAATTTAAACATTTGGGTGTCCTCATCGAAAAGTAGTAAAACAAAAGCACCGTTAATAAAAAATAGTCCCTCCGTCTTTGAAAAGTTTGCAGAGAATAATTAGAGTGTTGATAGATAATTTTGTAAACTTTTATATATAAAATAAATAAAATACGTGAATTGAACCTTATGGTGGACCTCAAAGTAACGAGATGTAGGATAAATATGTGTATATTTTGTGAAGGTGAAGATTATACTCCGTCCCACAAAGATAGCTACATATTCCTTTTTTGGATGTCTCAAATTATAGCTACATTCCCTCTTTTACTTTAGTATTAAATGTTTTATGGTCAATTTTACCTTAATTAATAAGAGTAATTAAGACTTAGTAGATTTTGAAGTATGTGATTCCAAGGACAAAATTGACACATTAGCTAAATTTGACTACATTTATTGATTTTTCATAATCTGTGTGTAAAGTCAAATGTATCTATTTTTGTGCAATAAAAGAGTAATAATTTTTTCTATTTCAAACTTTTAAAGAACATACTAAAAATGAAAGTATGAAAACTTGGGTGTACGTTAATAAAATTGATCAAGTCATATATATTCTCATTTGAATAAACTAACATTAACAATAAAAACCTTTTCCATTCTGCAAAAATCCATTATAAAAGCAAGGGTTTGCAATTACAAATTTACAATATCCCTCTGTGTATAGTAGTATCAATTAAAGAGAAATGGCACGGTCAGTTCCAGTAATTGATATGGGTTGCAGCAGCAGGGGGTGTTTAGGAGAGAAAATAGTTGAGGCCTGCGAAGAATGGGGATGCTTCAGGATAGTGAACCACGGCGTTCCGACTGAACTGATGTCGGAAATGAAGGCGGTGACGCGATCTCTGACGGATCTTCCCATGGAAATCAAACTCAAAAATTCTCACCCTGAGCCCGGCAAAGGTTACACCCCTCCCAACATGGGTGGGGCCCATTTTGAGAGCCTCAGCTTTTACGACGTCGCTTCACCTCAATCCATTCATCATTTCTGCTCTCAGCTTAATGTCTCGCCCCATCAAAGGTCCCTAGCTCCCTCCCTCAACTTTCATTTCCTATTTTCCCCATTATTTAATTTAGTGTTACGTACAACACGCCACCTAATTAATAAGAAATCCGCACGTTATTTTCCATGTTGAATTTTATACCACACGTGTTATTGACTCACTTTGTGGGGTTTTTTTTTTTTTTTTTTTACGGGAAAGTTTGGTCCTCACTTTTGTTTAAAACACAATCTGGTTAGGGTTATAAACTTATAAACACTCCTTTTGTCCATTCAACGTCTACTTTTTGCATAGGTTTTATTATAAAAGTTTTTTTATTAGTATTAAAGTTATAAAATTATTTTTGTGAGGGTTTAATTTAAAAGACTTTGTGTAGATAAAATAATAATATGAGATGTTTGAGGGTAAGAAATTGTTTGACAAAAACTTGTGTGAGACCGTCTCATTGATCTCATTCTGTGAGACGGGTCTTTTTTTAACCCATTAATATATAAGTTGGTCCTAACTACCTTCCCTCCTTTCATTCCAGCCCACCCCCTCAACTTCAACCGCCACGTAACATTAGTAATGCAATTCATCCTCCAAGCCCATTATTAATTATAAATTTATATTATTTGTTTAATAAATTAATTAAATTTTTTTTTATTGAATAATATAAATAAATAAACAATACATACAATTTACTTACCAATAAAGGGAAGAAATAATTAAAAAACTTGTTATTAAATTGACTATGCATCATTAAGTCTTTGTGTGGTCATAATTATTTTACTAATTATATCAAAATTTTGAGTTAATTGTCATTTTTATTTGAAAGAATATCATTATTAAAAAAGTGATAATAATTTAATTAAAAAGTGATAAATACTTGTGTGAGGTCGAGTCTCACGAATCTCATTCTGTGAGACAAATCTTTCTTTGACCCATTAATTTATAAATTGGGGTCACCTAACTAAATCACTTACCTCAAATTAACCATAAATTTATAGTATTTTTTAAATAAACTAACTAAAAATTAATATTTTTTATTCAAATATTAATTTACCTAAGAAAGGTAAACCTTTTATTAAAAAGTGATTAAAAATCTGCTACCCAATTGACAACAAACATCTTAGACTAAGTCTTGTGTGAACACAATTTATCTGACTGGTCATTTTTATTTGAAAGAATATCATTATTAAAAAAGTGATAAGTTAATTGATGAAATTATATGTTACTAGATATGATTATTAGTTATTAGTTATTCTTACTTTTTACTTGATATAATTATTCAAATTAAAAAAGTGATAAATATTTAGTTAAAAGTGATAACAATTTTACCAAAAGTGACTATCACTTTTTACTTAAATTTTATCATTTTTTAAATAAACATCATCACTTTTTAGTTATGATCAGTTAATGAGGGATATTATTTGTTAGTATACATGAATATCTTTACTAATTATTTTAGTTTTTAGAGTTAATTGTTTTTATTTGATAGAATAATCAATATTTTTAGAAAGTCATAATATACAAATTAAAAGTGATAAATATAAGTAAAATAATATTTAATTGATAAGATATCAATTATATTTTGCACTAGTTCAATTAATAAGTACATAAATTATTGTTTCTATATTAATTTTAATAAAATTATTCACGAACTGATTTTATTTTTATAGAAGACAATTACTTTTACGTTTTATACTTTATTTAAATTCTTATATATTTAAACTTATAAGAAAAAAATAAGATTTATTTTATATTAATAATCACATATATGGGCTTGAAATTGGACAACCCAAGTGGCAAGGGTTGGGATGGGCCTTGGGCGCTGGAATATGGAGTGGTGAGAGTGCTAAGTGTGGGCTTCAATATGGCAGTTTGTGAATTAATGGGCTAAAATATGGATCCGTCTCACGGACACAACACCATCCCAAATTGCTTTATTTGGGTTGGGGTATATACCCCTCCAGCTTTGTTTAATACACTCCCCCCTCACATTTATTAATTAAATATATGTGTAAAATACCATATTTACCCTTTTAGTAAAATTTTAAGATAGATACACCCCCTTAAGCTTAACCCTAATTTTAACCCTAATCCTAATTCTAAATTAAGCCGCCACCATAGCCGCCCCCACCTACGCCGACGGCCAATCCTCCACCTCCGACGTCTGCCGCACCATCTCCGGCAGCCGCCGCCGCACCATCTCGGCAGCAGCCGCCGCCGTCCAAATAATTATAAAAATTTGAAGAAAAAAAACTTAGAAAACAAAGAAAAAAAATAACTTTTTTTTTCGATAAACCAGTGTCGATCGACACTGGTTTGTCGACCACAAATTATATTGTCGACTATGGATTGTCGACGGAAATCACTCCAGTCGACAATATTTGACCGAATGAATTTTTTTTAAAAAAAATCTTCATTTTCAACAAAGAAATTGTCGACCATAAATATTGTGGTCGACAACAATTTATCGACCATAAGGATTATGGTCGACGGGAAATTGTCGGAAATGAAAAAAAAAAAAACCCAGAACCTTACCTGTTTTGCGAAATCGCGAAATAGAGCGAGAAGCCGTTGGGGGCGAAGGTTGGTGCAGGGCGGCGGGGAAAGGAGATGGCGGCGGCGCTGGTAGAGGGAGGTGGCGGAGCTGCTTCTTGTTGCAGAATTAAAAAAAAAAACAGAAAATGAGGGAGGGAGGAGGGCTTGGGCGCAGGCGGCGAGGGGGAGTGCGCAGGGCGGTGGGGAAGGTCGTCGGGGAGAGAGGAGGGCGGTGGGGAGGAGGCGGCGACGGCGCTGGGCGAGGGGGGCGCCGCCGCCGCTGGTTACAGAAATGGAAAAAAAAAAAAAGGCGGGGGCGGCGACTTGCAGAGGGAGAGGGCGACACGGCGGCGACGACTTGTAGAGGGAGAGGGAGGAGGAAGGAATGGGAGGGTTGGGGAAATAATGAAGGGAAATTAGGGTTTTTATGGGGGTGTGCATTTATCATACCAATTATTAAGATTAAGGGGTATAATAGACAATTTGGGGGGAGTGCATCTATCTCAGATGTATTTCAAGGGGAGTATATTTATCGAGGGAGTGTATCTAACAGAGCTGGAGGGGTATATACCCCAACCCGCTTTATTTTCATTTAAGAAAATGTCCAATTATAGGGTAAGACTGGTGTACCTTGTACACACAAATACACAATATACCTGAGTTGACCTTGACCGTTCAATAGTTGATTTTAATTTATTTTTATTGATTTATATTTTTTAATAATATTTTCATCTATATTGATTTACACTTTTGGTAATGTTATATTGCACCTTTTAATTATATGGTGTTACACTTTTCAATTATCGATTTTAACTTTATTTTTTGGTTGCATTTTTTAATAATATTTTCAGTTATATTGACTTACACTTTTTGATAATGTTATACTCCCTATTACACATTTTAGTTATACAGTGTTGCACTTTTTAATTGTAGTGTCTTACACTTTACAATAATATTTTCATTTATAGTGACTTATACTTTTCAAAAATATTGTGTTGCACTTTTTAGTTATAATAACTTACATTTTTCATTAATATTGTTTTGTACTTATGTTGCACTTTTTAGTTATAATAACTTACATTTTTTTATTAAAAATTGTGTTGTACTTTTCAATATAGTGACTCACACTTTAAAAAAAAAAGTCAACAATCAACTCAAGTGCATGATGTACTTAAATGTATACCAGACTTTGATCCAATTAAATTTGAGACATACACTTTTAACAAAGGTTCAATCAAATACGGAACGAGCGAAGTACAAGTTTTTATGTTTTTTTTTTAATGGTAAAATTTTCTACACACCAATATGATTTTGACTACTTAATTTTAATTGACGTTTGGTTTGTTCACAAAAATAAATTTATATAATAAGAAGTACTACTATTACTTCATATAAAATACAGCTTCCCTCCGTTGAATTTTTGAACACGTACCATAATGCAATTTTTAGTCTTGAAACTAAGGGGTCACAACTTTGGTCCATTATTAATGCATACACGAGATGACAATATTTGTTTATGGTCCATCAAATTGCCACCTCCAATGTGTACGTACCCGTCTGAATCTCACTATTGTGGATTTGAAGTGATCTGCCTAATGATCATGAATTAAAAATAGCTAGAAATAATCGAATATATAATGAAACATGGAAAAGAGGCCGTTTTGCGTATTTCATCCTATTCCGATTTCTTTCGAATGTTTTGGTGCAGGGAGGTGATGGAAAAGTATACGACCGCGCTTTACGATCTGGTTCAATTGATTGGGACTAAAATGATGGAGGGATTGGGGTTAAAGGGCGGCGATCTTTTCAAGGATTGGCTATGCCAGATGAAGATGAATAGGTATAACTATAGTCCTGAGACAATGGGATTGACCGGTGCAGTTTTGCATTCAGATGCTGGATTTATAACAATTCTGCAGGATGATGAGATTGTGAATGGCCTTGAGGCAGTTGACGAGATTAGTGGTGAGTTCGTTTCCCTTGATCCCATCCCTGGAACACTTGTTGTTAATGTTGGAGATGTAGCTAAGGTGTGGAGCAATGGGAGGTTTTGCAATGTGAAGCATCGAGTGCAGTGCTACAACCCAATAGTTCGTGTTTCCATAGCCCTTTTCGTTTTGGCTCCCAAGGATGGCAAAGTGGAAGCGCCGCTGCAGCTGGTGGATTTCGACCACCATCGCCACTACCTCCCTTTCGACTTTGAGGAGTACAGAAAGCTGCGAACCTCTACACGTTCGCCCACTGGGGAAGCCCTGCAGTATTATCTCACCAACAGAGAAAAGACTGAAATTAATTAAGATGAGGGGAAGCACTTAAATACTTATGACTTGTTGTAATATTATTATAAGCTGGTCTGATTATTGAAAGGAAATTTTCATTCGAATTATTGACAGTGCTGCAATGTTATTAGATGGATCACATGAGTTTTACTCACTCAGCCACTTAAATGCATGAAAAATAGCACAAAACAAGAACAAGCTTATCCAATCTCATACAATACAAGAATCGAACTGCAGCACGTTTCCGTCTACCATATACTTAATCATCCTGACATTCATATCAAATACTCCGTTAATAGTCATGTGATAGAATTACTACATATGTGCGACATCATTCAAACAACGAGGTCATGATCCCAATCAAAAGTGAACCAAATTTCGTTGACTCTGTTTCGGAACTCAAATGGGGAATTATACTGGGCAACAATGTAATTCGTTGAAACATCCCCTGCATGGGACTTGTCAATGGCGTCGCCCCAAGCAGTTCCAGCAACACTTGCATACAATGCCGCAGCCTCCTCTCCAAGATCCTCGTCCGCCACAAATCCACCAAATTGCTTTACAGCTACATAGGTTGGACCCCATTTTTGGAGATGGAGACCTTTAGCAGTAGGGGCGGTTTTTTGGTTTTCTTTAGGAACGTAGAAGCTCACAGTGAAGGATGAAGCACAAAACGGTCCGTCACTGGGCTTCACTTCAGTGATCACTGGAGCTGTCATTTCTATTTTCTGATGGTTGTCATTCTTGCCCTGGATGTAGTCAAATAACCTGTAATGGTGAACAAAAAAAACGAACATCATTTAGCTGCAAGGGGAGTGACTCCATAATGTTTGTAGGAATCGATGCATCCACACGTTGAAGCACGCTTAATATGTGAACGAGACTAGTCACACCGGGTTCATCCTAAACCTAACCAAATAAGAGGAGTAGCCACTAATATCATGTTTGATAGCTATTAGACGAGATTAGGATGATATCTGAACTTTATAGATTTTAAAGCATAATCTATCCTTAATCTAAGTTATCAAACAACCTATAAGAAGAGACGAGATATAGTTAATCTAGGTTTAATCTAAGCTATTAAAGATGACCTAAATTTATAAGCTAGTCTCACTTCATTCGATGTGTGACAACTCACGTGCTACATCGTCGAGCAATTTTACAAAATAAAGTCCTAGAGATGATTCGAGCATTGGTCAATTTGAAAATAATTGCACATCATACCATATACTAAGGGCTAGTTTGGATCGATGGATGGGAAAACATGGGACAAATTAACTCACCCCTCCCCTAGGACTATTAGTCCTACGAATGCATGATAAATAGTACAAAATTAGCGGGCCTTGCATTAATCCCGGGCCACAATCAATCAAACCAAACATTTGATTCGTTGGGAATAAAATGTCAATCCAACCTAATCAAGCAAACCAAACTAGGCCTAAAACAATTGGGACAAAAGCATGTATGCACCAGTTGCACACTTGCACGATTCGACTAGTGTAATTTTGATCTAATTCAGCCTTCTAAAAAAAAACACCAAATTAGCTTACAATAAACACACGCCCCAACTAACTGCACTTTACACCCTTTTTTTGCTAGCTAATTCCAGTTCAGGTGGATATCCTTTTCCGAAATTGGAATAGGGTTAAAATTAAAAAAAAAAACAGGGCAATTCTAAATTATACATACATATACATTAAATCTGAAAATCTCAACTAACAAAGTGAAATATAAAGCATAAAAAGGAAGAAATTTAATTAAACTTACTCAAAAAAAGCAGTTCTACCGGCAGAAACTATGGAAATGTCTTCAATAGGCTGTGTTGAAATCCACATGGTTGAATTGTAGCGCCGGATTTCGAAGCCATTTCCGGTGTGAAGGACGTCGTAGGTGGGGCACTCGATTCGATTACACGTTGGCGGAAATTCGGCGAGGCGGCCACCATTATTCGCCGGCCATAGGTTCACATTTGAGCTGGAGAGGAGATTCACAAGGAAGGACAACTTGAAGAGATTCAAAGCAGCCATTTTGTAAATTGAGTGAAGTAATGGTTGATCACTCAACCAAATTTTATAGGATGCATTGCGAGGATTTTTGTCCACTAGTTTTTGACAAATTTATCTTCATGTTTATTTTTTCTTCAATTTTCGATTTTGGCATGTCGATTGTGGGCGTATATATGGAATGGCAGGAATGTTAACACGTAGGTGCCTAGTATCTGCACATTCCTTACGTATAGAACCCACCCCCGACAATGACTAGTCAACACGAAGGTAACTACTCCCTCTATACAAGTTCATCAGTCCATTTTTTTTTATTCCAATTATAAATAAAGTTTATAAATAAAGTGATTGTATGTTGAGTAAATAAGTAAGGGCATGTTTGCTTCATGGGTTGGGATAAAATGGGTTAAGATGTGGTGAGGCTAGATAAATACAGGGGGAGGCTAAATAAACCCAAGGGGAGACTAGATAAACCTAGGGGGAGAGGCTAAATAAACCCAAGGGGAGGCTAGGTTGTCTAAACCCATGGAATCTAGTTTATAAAAACCGGGTCAAGGTGTTTAAAGTTATGAGAAACCAAACATGGGAGAAGGTGAGTCTACCTATCAAACCCATCACTAACCCCCTAAACCCATTAAGCAAACATGCCCTAAGTGTAGATAGAATAAGGTGAACATTAATATTTCTAAAAAGAAATGTACATTATAAAATTGATCGAGAGAGTATAAATTACTCTAAAAAATAGAAATACATATTCACAAAAATTCGTGCCTATTTGACCGACTTATTTGGGCTAGGGCCAATTTAACTCGTGGGCTAATGGGTGGCCCGACAGTCATATTTTATTAGTTATTTTTATATTATTTTACCTTTTTTACTACAATTGAGTAGGGGTGAAAACGGATCGGATATTTTCCGATCGATCCGGAACCGTATCCGGTCGGATACGAATTCGGTATAAAAATTTAGTATTCGGGCGGATACGAATTCGAATACGGATAGTTGATTTCGGATTCGGAATACATAATATTCGACCGTATTCGAGTTTTTCCATATTTTATCGGATATTATCTGGATAATAAATCCGGATACCCGGATTTTTTAATATATTTTATTTTATATTAATTTTATTAAAGCTCTATTATAACTTATAACATTATTGATTCTTATTAAAAACTAAAAAGTCTAAACCCTCACCCAAGCGTCCGCCGCCCACTCCTCCTTCCCTTCCCTTTATGGCCCCTGCACGCCTTATTAATATTATATATGTCTTCTTAGGCGATATATGTTGATGATTTCATGTTTGTTGATTTTTTATGTGTTTCAATCACATTTTGATGATTTCCATTTGAAATATATTATCCGATTATAGTTATTCGAACCGGATTCGTCCGATATCCGTTCCGTATCCGTATACCGAATATTTC
This sequence comes from Galeopsis tetrahit, assembly GCA_963675135.1. Lineage (NCBI taxonomy): Eukaryota > Viridiplantae > Streptophyta > Magnoliopsida > Lamiales > Lamiaceae > Galeopsis > Galeopsis tetrahit. The sequence continues at coordinate 22,811,471 of OY776126.1, forward strand.
GAATTCATATCCGAATTTGACTTTTCCGTATCCGACTCCGATTAGTTTATTCATAAAGTAAATAAATTGAGGTTTTAAATTTCATAAAATTATATTTTCATAAAAAATAAATAAATTCATATGCATTCAAATTCTTTTTTTTTTTTTTTTTTGATGGGGCATTCAAATTCTTCTACTACCTAAGACTTTGAAGTTCTATAATGAATCAGATTGATCAAATTCTTTTTTCGAACACTCAGTGGGTTAATGCTTTAATGTGACCGCACTGTCAAAGTACTTACGTTACAAACAAATACTATATTATTGATTATTGTTCGTAGTAGGTAGTAGTGCTCTAACCACTTGAGCTATCCCACTTTGTCATTATTACTTATATTATCGATTATAATAAAATCATACCTATAATATTACTTTATATTAAAATTTAAAGAAATACACATGAAAAAATGAAAAAAAAAAAGTAAAAGAAAAAAGGAAAATAGAAGGGGAAAGAAAAAAAAAACGAGATTTATGGTTAATTTCGATAGTTTTTTTTTCAAAAAATATGGGTGACTTGGTGGCGAATCGACGGTAACTAGGCAATGACTCGGCTGCAGATTGTAAATATACAAATTAAGATTGATTTTATTATATTTTGGGTAAATTAATAAAAGAATAATATAATCTTTTAAATGTAATAATTTTTTAAAAAATATTTTTGGGGTGAATTCATAAAATGAGGGGTGCAGATAACCATGGTAAAAATAATAATTTGGAGGTGAACTTATAAAATGAGCGGGTTAGATAATTGTAGTAAAAAAATAATTTGAGAGTAAACTCATTAAATTAGCGGATGCAGATAAAATATAAATAAAAAATTAAAGTCAAGGGTTACGGTACACTAGGAGGTAACCAAGTGTTACCCTTTAATGTATAATGGAGTATAAGATAGAAGGATAAAAAATAAAAAGGTAAAAAAATAAATTGAGAGAGATGTAAAATAAAAAAGGTAAAAAAATTGTGGGTAAAAATAAAAATAAAGTAACTTAACATTAACAAGGAACACTGAAAATGAATAATTTTATAAGAAGAATGGGAAACATATAATAAATAAATAAAAATAGAAATAATGTTTCTTTATAATTAAAGTAAAAATTAAAATAGATAAAATAGAAATATGATAAAGTAAACTATATTTTCGGGAAAATAAAACAAGCATAATTTAGTAAAAGAAAAAGAAAAAAAAAAAAGTACTAGATTATTTGCACACACTTTCCTTAACGTCCCAAAATTACTTACCCACCCTTAATATAAAAAAAAATTAATATTCTCTTAACAACATTTTATTTTTAAAATTGTCAATCATTTTGTATATACATTTTACTTTACACATTATTAAATCCACTTTTCACTTAATTAAATCACCTAAAATATTGTTCTTTTATCTTAAATCACACACCACTAAATATATACTCCCTCCGTCCGCCTATAAGTTTTCCGTTACTTTTTGACACATAGATTAAGAAAAGTGATTAAATAATAGATATAGTACAAGTGATGTGATTGGAAGAAGGAGAGAGATAGAGAGAAAAAGTAAGATATAAAGTGACGTGTAAGAAAAAGTACTTACCAAAAATGGTATGAGAAGCTTATAGACGGACGGACCAAAATAGTAAAATGGGAAGCTTATAGGCGGACAGAGTGAGTATTTTTTAAATTGTACAGTCAAACCGTTCAAATAAAATCCGGATCGGAGGGAGTAATAAATTAAGTAGCATCGGAGGGTGGTGAATATAATAGTAATATCATCCAAACGTGTCACTAGCCTGATACTTAGACGTGTCCCTACTTATTTGTTCTGACACTCGTCAACCCCACGCTTAAAGGATGTAAGCTCCTTCCTTCAAACTTGTTTAATTTTACTAGATCACCTGCTCTATCTATCTATCTTTCTGACACACTTAGCTTGCTCATCGCTTTTTGACTTCAGATAAGTCTCTCCGCCAATCCCTCTCCTTTTATTTTTCGTGTGATTGTGATTTTTATGGAATCTACAAACAACGCCTATGCATTTACATATAGCTTCTTCTTCCTTTTTTGTTTTTTAAATGGAAGTTTACATTTTTCCTGTTGTCCTGTGGACTTTGGTAATAAACTGCTCAAAATTAGAATTGTTGCTCTTAATGGCCGTTTTTTGAATTTCACTATGTGCTTATTAATTCCAGCATCCGAGTCCATGTTTATTACATGAATATACCAAAAACATAATCATGAATCCATGTACAAGAAGCGAGAATAGTGTGTGATTTTAGAAAGTTATATATACACACAGAGGTTGTACATTATTGAGTTATGTATGCTCCACAGTAATCCCTCCACTCTATTCTTGTTTGCATATTTTCCTTATTCAGACATGAAATCTCTAATCTTCATTTTCTTAATATTCGCGTATCTATACAAAATATTAATATGTAGATTGAGGTATACAGTGGGATTCACTTATAAATTAAGTGATTGTTATATGAAATAAATAAAACGACAATTTGCATAAATAATTAATGGTTAGGAGTTTAGACGTGAAATCATATTATTTTTAAAAATAAAATGAGACTAATGAAATTGAACAATCAAACAAGAATAATGAAATTTGACGGAGGGAGTTAAACCAATTTCTTCACTTTAAACACAAATATTTATAAAATTACACCTCAAAACTCTGTTCATTACACTATTTTCGTGTGCCAGTCATATGTTGCAAAGAGTTATGTGACTGAGGGAGTATAATTAATACTACTCCACTATGTTACTGCAAGAGAAATAAAGTTATGGTAGAAGTTTTGTGTTAATTATGTATATTATTTGTTGATAGCACAGGGTCAGCAGCATTGGTTTGTATATAATGAAATGGAAATGGAAGGAATTGGGATAGATGATTTGGTGTGGTCACTAGTAGGATTAGCTGTGAAGCCTCTGTTGTTGGCTAAGCAATGTTGTACATTTGTTGTTGGAAGCATTTGTATTGTGGTTCACACATTTTTGGAGCTACTCAGAAATGCTTTCTCTCTGCATTTCACAATATTCTGGCGAATTACAATCTGGTCAGTTGGATTACTATCTCTCCCGGTTCGCGCATTTACGGCATTGTATCGAGAAAGGCTGGTAATCAACTTCCTTGCAAGGAATACATTCATGCATATAAATTGGATATTTGATTAATTTAGTAGTAATTGGAATGTGCAGCTGGAAATGCAAGTTCAAAGACTGAAAAAGGAAATAGAGAGCCTTGTATTGAATAGGAAGGAACTAGAAGACCATCTCATCAAACAAGGTAAAATGATGGAGATGATGCAAATTGAATTTGAAGAGGAACACGACGAGGCCATTGTTAAAATCGAGCAGCTTCAAGCGGAGGTATAATATAAATGAATTGATTTTACACCTCTATACAAGTTCAGACTTTTAGATGAATCAAATTCTTTCAATGTTCAAGTTGGTCATTTTGATCCCCTGCAGGTACAAGATTTGAAGGCTAAAACACAGCGGTCGGAGGAGATTCGGGGCAAAACATCTCAGGACCGGGATAATGACAACAAATTAGGCATAAGAAGACAAGTGGACAACGATGATGGCGGATGCAATTTTAGTGAAGCAAATCAGAGGGAGAAGGCTCTATTTGGTAGCCTATCAAGTGCAATATTGTGGCTTGTGGTTGGTGTTGTAATGTTGGAAGCAAAAGATCCATGCATGCCTCTGCTGCTAGCACTTTTTACAGTTGTTACCATGTCGTTGATCAGTGCTGTCCGATTATTCACCAAAGTCGAGCATAAACTTGCACTCACTCTCTTGTGCACCAACTGGTTTATACTTGGAGCACTAGCCTATCCTATGCTACCCGACATAGCTAGTTTCTCTGCTCACTTGGCTTTAAGTTTTCTGCGTTCGACTCGGTTTATAATGCAGCTGGCTTATGCCTTTGTATCTCATCTTTTTGATCTGTAAATAATGCATGGCTTTTAATTTGATGAACAAGTTGTTCCCAGAGATGTATGCTAAATGTAATGAAACAACAATTGGAACAGGAGATCTTTTCCTATGCATTTAAGTAGTCTTGTGATAGAATTATTATGCATATGTGACATATGTTGATCCATTGATCCAAAGGCCTAATACACGTACCTGGGGCGATAAAATGCTTCACTCAAAAAACGAGGTCACGATCCCAATCAAACGTGAACCAAATTTCGTTGACTCTGTTTCGGAACTCAAAGGGAGAATTATACTGAGCAACAACGTACTCCGTTGAAACGTTCTCTCCATGGGTCTTGTCAATGGCATCTGCCCAAGCAGTTCCAGCAACACTTGCATACAACGCTGCAGCTTCTTCTCCAACATCAACGTCGGCTACAAAACCACCAAATTGCCTTACAGCTACATAGGTCGGCCCCCATTTTTGGAGATGGAGGCCTTTAGCAGTAGGGGCGTTTTTTTGGTTTTCTTTAGGTACGTAGAAGCTCACAGTGAAGGACGAATCACAAAATGGTCCGTCACTGGGTTTCACTTCAGTGAGCACTGGACCCGTCATTTCTATTTTCTGTTGGTTGTCGTTCTTGCCTTGGATGTAGTCGAATAACCTGTAATGGTGAAACGGCAACAAGATTTACTCCATAATGTTACAGAATAAGTGCTACTGAAGTACTGATGATTCTTGCATTAGGAACAGGTAAATTTGAAAACACTAACACTTTTCTGTAAATTTGCATGGATCTAAACACAATTGGAAGCACTTCAAAGTCACAGTTCTATTTCTAGTTCCGAATTTTTCGGCCATCGATTCCTGTTTTCTGCATTGCTCCAGTGCTAACAGCTTTGTGGAACAAATTTGAGCTATAACATATTTGTATTGGTTATGTAATGAGACAAAAGCAAGATACTATTACCTTCTTTCCAGAAAAAAAATGTTATGAAGTTTTAACTTTTCTTTCAACATGATTAAGTTGTTTATAAAATTAGATCAACTTTTGTAGATGATGTATTCTAATAATCAATCTTGAGCTGAAATTCAGTCTAATTCAACCTTCTTAAAAGCACACCAAATTAGCTTTAACTAATAACAAACCCAATCTTCAACTGACTGCCAATTTCCCCATTTTTTTAACAGATTGTTACTCCCTCAGTTCCAAGGTCTAATTTCCTTTTGATTCATTCAAATTTAATATACATACTTCCATAAATGAAAATATATATACTTCAATACACTAATACCACAACTTTAACCACCAACTTTATATCCAAACAATCAAATTTTTTTTTTTAAACTGTATTAAATAATCATACCTATTAACTTGACGGAGGGTTTATCTATTTCCCGAATTGGATAAATAAAAACAGGGCTATTCTAATTTATGCTTATATATAAATTAAATATGAAAATCTCAACTAACAAAGCAAAATATTGAGCACAAAAAGGAAGAAATTAAAACTTACTGTCGAAATCCCGTTCTAGTGGCAGAAACTAAAGAAATGTCATCAATAGGCTGTGTTGAAATCCAGACGCTTGAATTGTAGCGCCGAATTTCGAAGCCATTTCCGGAATCAACGACGTCGTATGCCGGACACTCGATTCGATTACACGTCGGCGGAAATTGGAGTAAGCGGCCACCATTATTCGCCGGCCATAGGTTCACATTTGAGCCGGAGAGGAGATTCACAAGGAATGATAGCTTGAAGAGATTCAAAGTAACCATTTTCAAATTGGGTTTTGGAAATTGAGAGTGAAGTAGTTGTTGCGTTATCAACCAAATTTATAAGATGCATTGCGAGGATTTCTGTCCACAATTTTTTTGAGAAATTTATCTTCATTTTCATTTTTTATTTCTTCTATTTTTAACTTTGATATTTCTCTTTGATGCCGTATGTATATATGGAATGGCTGGAATGTTGACACGTAGGTGGTTAGAGGGTTTCTCATCTCATTTATTTGCACACTAAAATATACATGCACCTGTGTCCAAAAAAAAAAATGTGTATACACATGCAACTAAATTCATTTTAATTGGATTGACATACCCTTCAAAAAAAAAAAAAATTAAATTTGGATTAGTATACATATTTCGTTTTATTAACCTAAAAGATTATAGATGAAGTGGAAGAACATTTCCTCCCCATCCCATAGATTTATTGTAGGATCAATTACTCACTAAAATAATATAAGCACTTTTTAAATAGTAATATGTACAAATTGAAAGAATTCCGTCTCATTCATTTGAATTGAGTGAACAATTTAAATGAGTGAATTGTTGAACTTTTGGGAAGGAGACCCATTAAGTGAACAATTTAAATTAGTTAGTGAAGTTATTTTCATAAAAAATTGAACAAAAGATGTGTGAACGTGAACTCTTTAGACTATGATATCATGAAAAAAATTATGAAGGAATATCGGCTGCAGCCCAATTTAATACTTCCTAAGTGCAGAAATTTCGAATTGGGCTAACGTCCATCCTTGATTTGCAAAGCGATAGTTTCTTTGTAATTTGACAAGTTGGTGAGAAGCGAAGCACCTTGTAAGTTACCAAAACAAAAAAATCTAGTGATCGTATAAAGAAAATTGCACACAAATTAGATCATTAAAAAACACACTGTACGGATGCAACCAAATTTAATGGCATGATTGGTATGTTGGAATGAGTTAAAAATAAAATGATCAATCCTTATAAAAAATTGAAATGATCATTCCTTCCACATAGTTTTATATATTTCATACTTTTAGGAATGATTTTTTTTTTTAATAATTATTATACAAAATGTCATTAATTTATTTTCACTTCTAACAATAATAATATTAATAATTAAAAAAAACTTAATAAATTTAAGATTTAATATTATAATAAATAAATAAGTATTAATATATCATCAATAATAAAAATTATAAAATATATAGTAATAATATATAATACTAATAAAAAATGATTATAAAAATAGTAATAATACATATAGTAAAAAATTAATAATTATGAAAATATTTATTAATGATGATAATAATTAAATTAAACACTCAATAATAATAATTTTCATATACTAATAATATATATTAATATATAATTAATGTTGTAATATTTAATAATGCTCCTAATTTTAAAAATTAGATAGTACTCCGTAATAATAACATATATAACAATAATTAATAATAATAATTTAATTAATTTTACACAATACTTACATTTTATTCCTTATTTATATCAATCCTAAGAATTATCATTTCTATTTCATTCATTTTTAACATTCATTCAATCCATGAGTTCATTTCATTCCATCATATTTAATAGTTTTGTTTTGTCCCCCTAAAGAAAATTTATACTAGGATCACTTTGGGAGGGAAATAGAGTACTCGATTTCATGTTGTCTTGTTTCTATTTATTTATTTTCCTTCAAATATATACTTCCTATGAAACAAAAAGAATTATATTTTTTTAGTCCATTAAGTTACCTCATTTTTTAATTTAGTCCATCAGATTATCAATTTTTAAATTTAGTCCATTAAGTTTCGATTTATTTTGATTTTAGTCCAGTTACCTGTTATAGTAGGTTTAATAAATCAAATTTTACAACACACCACACACCCTATAAAATGTTAGACACACCTCAAATGTTAAAAACACCACACTAAAATTTTAAAATAATTTTTTATCACTATGCACACCCCGATTATTTCCTTTTCTAAAAATAATTAAATTAAAAAAAAGTAAGAATTTAAATTAATATAAAAAATATAAATAAAACCTTTAAAAAATCTTCAAAAATCAAACAAAGCTAAAAAAAATTTCAAAACTAATTAAATTAATTAATTTTTTAGCTTTGTTAAAATTTTGAAGATTTAGGTATTTTTTATAGCTTTTATTTATATTTTTTATATTAATTTGAATTCTTACTTTTTTAATTAAATTATTTTTGACAATTTATAACTTTAATTGATTTATTAATTTTTGTGTTTAACATTTGGAGTGTGTATAATATTTATGGATGTTAGTAGGCATGTAATATAAAAGAAATATTTAAAATGAAAATAAAATAAAAAAGTTTAAACTCCAATGCTTTATTAATGTTTTATTTGCGTTATAACTTCTATAAAAAAAACGTCGAAAATAAGGTTAAATAAGATTTAAAAATAGTAGAAAATCAATTAAATCTTTAAAAACTAATTAAATTAAATTTTTTTAATCTTTGTTTAATTTTTTAAGATTTAAGTGATTTTTATAGATTTTATTTATATTTTTCATATTAATTTGAATTTTTATTTTTTTAAATTTAATTTTTTTTAGCAATTTATTAAATAGGAAAGAATTGGGGGTGTATATAGTAATAAAAAATAATTTTTAAATTTTAATGTGTGTTTAACATTTGGGGTGTATATAACATTTTATGGGGTGTGTTTTAAAAAATGGGCTATTGAACCTGCCAAAATCAAAATAAATCAAAATTTAACAAGACTAAATTTAAAAAATAGTAATCTGATTGACTAAATTCAAATATAATGCCAAACAAAAACTATAGATAATATAAAAGTGTGGGAAATATATTTTCTTGATTAGTTGTAGGAATGATTTACAATGGGTATTTATACAAGAGATATTTTAGGTCTAACCTAACCCTAATGGGCTTTATAGGAGAGCCCATAGGAAACTAAGATGGGCCTATACAATAAATAAGAATAAGAGTGTATTTACTAATATAGGTCCAATACGCCCCCTCAAGATGGAGCACCATTGGTGAGTCCAATTTTGGACATGAGAAGTTGTAGACGAGTGCTGGAGAGAGGTTTCGTGAGAGCATCCGCAAGTTGATCAGCTGAAGAGACATGAGACACACGTAGTTGTTTTGTCTTGATGAGATCACGAACAAAGTGAAAGTCAATGGCAATGTGCTTCATGCGTGAGTGAAAGACAGGGTTCGAGCACAGATATGTGGCACCAATGTTGTCACAGTAGAGGGCTGGTGTAGGTGAAGTGGGGAAGTGGAGTTCCTGAAATAGGGATTTGAGCCATTGTACTTCAGAGGCAGCAGCAGCAAGTGCTCGATACTCGGCTTCGGTCGAGGAGCGAGCAACAGACTTTTGTTTCTTAGACGACCATGAGATAGGGTTAGACCCTAGAAATACAATGTAGGCACTGGTGGAAGTTCGGTCATCAGTGTCGCCGGCCCAATCGGCATCAGTGAAGCAGTGAAGCGATGAGGATGGACTGGAGGTGAGGGTGACCCCAACGTTCCTTGTACCGTTCAGGTACCGCAGTAGACGTTTGACAGCACCCCAGTGAGTGGTAGTGGGTGCATGCATGAATTGCGACAATTTGTGCACGGCAAAGGCAATGTCTGGCCTGGTGAGTTGTAAATATTGAAGGGAACCAAGGACCTGACGATATTGGGTGGCATCTGCAGGCGAGGACCCATCCGAGATAGACAGGCGAGCAGAGGTCGGTAGCGGGGTGCGAACAGGTTTTGAAGTAAGCATGTTGTACCGGGCGAGCAGGTCAGTGATGTACTTGCGTTGAGAGAGGAAGCATGAGTTTCTAGATCTGAGAACTTCCACTCCCAAGAAGTAAGATAGAGGGCCAAGGTTTTTGACCGAGAACTTGGCACTGAGGTCGGCAGCCACACGGGCGAGCATAGGTGTGGAGTTGCCGGTTAGGATGAGGTCGTCAACATAGACGAGAAAGTAGGCGACCACCCCAGAGTTGTTGTAGACGAACAGTGATTCATCAGAGTGAGTGGGGGTAAAACCAATTTCTCCAAGAAAGGAGCGAAGAGCATGGTACCACGTGTGAGGAGCCTGTTTCAAGCCATATATGGATTTGTGTAATTTGCAAACATAAGATGGAAAAGTCTTATCTGCAAAGCCAGGTGGTTGTGCCATGAAAACTGTGTCGGAGAGTGTGCCATGAAGAAAGGCATTGTTGACGTCGAACTGTTGGAGTGGCCAGTGCTGAGTGACAGCAATGCTGAGGACTGCTCGTACAGTGGCCGGCTTGACGACCGGGCTGAAAGTCTCAGTGAAGTCAACACCCGGTCGTTGGTGAAAACCTTTGGCAACCAGGCGAGCTTTGTACTTGTCAAGGGAGCCATCAGGTTTTCGTTTGATACGAAAGACCCACTTGGAGCCGACCACGTTTTGAGATGTATTGGGAGGAACTAAGTCCCAGGTGCCGTTTTGAAGAAGGGCATCAAATTCAGCCGACATGGCTGCTCGCCAGTTTTTATCTTTGAGTGCCTGCGATACACAGCTCGGCTCAATGTCAGAGGCGATGACAGAAGTAAGTCCATACCTCGGGTTTGGCTTGAACACATTGTTTTGAGCTCGAGTTACCATGCGAGATGCAGGAGGTCGTAAGGGAGCATTGGTCGGCACAGGGATGTCAGGTGTGATCGCAACTGGCGGGGAGGCTGGTGGGGGTATAGGCTGTTGATCGACCAGTGTTGGTTGTTGGGGATTGGTAGGCACGGGATTATGGTCGAGGACAGCTGTGGCGAGGTGAGGGAGCACAGGTGCTATAAGAGTGGGCGAGGAGCTGGGTGGCGAGGAGGTGGATGTCGGCAGGGAGGATGATTGAATAGTGGGAGAAGGGTTTGAAAAAGGGAACGTATGTTCGACAAACTGAACATGACGCGAGGTGTAGATTCGGTTTGTGGAGCGATCAAGGCAGAGATAAGCACTTTGTGTGGGCGAGTACCCAACAAAGATGCATGGAGTAGAGCGAGGATCAAGTTTGTGAGTGGTGTAGGGGCGTAGTAGAGGATAGCAGAGGCAGCCAAATATACGGAGTTTGGTTAGGTTAGGGGGGCGAGTAGTGAGTTTTTCAAAGGAGGATGTCATGTCGAGGTTGACTTTGGGAATGCGATTTATGATATAGGCTGCTGTGCAAACAGCATAGGGCCAGTAGGTGAGAGGCATGGAGGCATGGTGAAGAAGAGCTAGGGCTGTGTCAACCACATGACGATGGCGACGTTCAGATATGCCATTATGTTCGGGTGTGTGAGGTGGGGTGGTGAGGTGTGCAATGCCATGGGTTTGAAGAAAGGGGCGAAGAGCAATGAACTCACCCCCATTGTCAGAGTAAAAGGTTTTGATTGTGTTTTGATAGGTGTTTTCAACAAGGGTTTTGAATGTGGTAAAGGTGGGGAGAACATCTGATTTTCTTTTTAGAGGGTAAACCCATATGTACTTGCTGAAGTGATCAACAAATAGCACATAGTACTTGAAATTATCAGGGGACAAGACAGGCGACGACCAAACATCAGAAAAAATAACATCAAGTGGTTTAGTAGATGTAATGCTTGAATCATAAAAAGGTAGTTTGTGACTTTTGATACATGAGCATGAATTACAGTTGAAGTGTTTTGAAGGTGCACTAGATAAACTAAGCTTCGAGAGGGTATGAGCGAGGATTTTTGTTGATGGGTGGCCAAGGCGAGCATGCCAGGTGGTCGTTGTGAGGTGTTGAGATGTGAAGGCTTGCGGGGAGGTGATGGACATGTGTGCCGGCCAGACATATAGATTATTTATACGACTCCCAGCGAGGAGAATGCTCCCCGAGTGACCATCCTGCACCTGAAAAGAAGAACGATCAAAGACAATGTTAACATTATTGTCACGACAGAGACTAGAGACCGAAATTAAATTTTTCGAGATGTGTGGGACGACCAGGACATTCGAAAACTTGAGAGATGTAAGGTGAGGAAAGCACATAGAGCCAGTGTGAGATATGCGTAAACCTTTACCGTCACCAATTTCAACATTGTCAGCACCATCAAAGGGCGAGTGAAGAGAGAGGTTGGCGAGATCATTGGTGATATGATGCGAGGCACCTGAGTCAAGGATCCAGTGCTCGGCAGGATGTGCCAAGGAGGCCGAGTGGGCCGAATAGGCCGGGCGAGCATCTGGTCGATTGGGGCGAGGAGGTGGTGAGTACCGTCCATGCGGGCGGCGAGAGCCCATAGAAGGAGCGGTGAGTGGGGGGGCTGAGTTAATCTCAGGGCAGGTGCGAGCAGTGTGACCGGGTGCTCGGCAGTATTGGCAGGTGCCAAGGTAGGGCCTTTGCGAGGACTGGCGAGGACGAGTGTCAGAAAGCTTGGACCTCGAGTCAGGTCGCGAGGAGTCGGGTCGCGAGAAGTTAGGGCGCGAGGAGCGATGATGTGATTTTCCTGCAGTGAGTGCAGAAGCAGGTATTAAGGCCGAGGAAGGTCGCGAGGCAATTTGAACTTCGGCACTGAGAAGTTTGTCACAGAGCTCGGCAAAGGAGATGGGCTGCTCGCGAGCTTGGATGGCATTTGAGATGTCATTATAGGACTCATCAAGGCCAGTGAGGACTTGAAGAGTAACGTCTTCGGCATCAGAAGTAATGCCGAGGAGTGCAAGTTCGTCGACCACAGAGCGAATTTCCATAAGGAAGTCGGAGACCGGGCGAGCACCCTTGGTCAGAGAGCGAAACTTGGTTTTGAGGGCAAGGATGCGGCCTCTGGAGGGTTTTCCATACATGCTTTCAAGCACCGACCAGGCTTCGCAGGAGGTTTTAGTCGATGCCACGAAGGGAATAAGTTCCGGGGACATAGATCCAACCATGGCGGAGAAAATGAGGTTGTCCTGACATACCCATAAGTCGTGTGCAGGGTTTTGAATGGTGGTGGTGGTGTCGCCAGCAGCTAGGATTGTGGGAGGTGGGCATGGATGTGTGCCCAAGACATAGCCAAAGAGGTTGTGTCCAGTGAGAAGCAGGCGAAGCTGGAATGACCAAGCACCATAGTTGGTGGAGGTAAGCTTCAAGGACATATTTGCAAGTCCTTTAAAAGTGATTGGCGCCGGCGACTGAGATGGAGCGGCCATTGTGTTGAGTAGAGCAGCGGAGAGAGGAGAGGGGCAGTAAGAGCTGGGCGTCCTAAGACGAATGGCAGCGGTGGCGCGTCAGTGGTGAGGACGGCGGCGGCTGGTTATGGTGCAGTAGGCAGCAGCTGGGCTACAGTAGCGGCGGCGGCGGCAGCTAAGGTTTGTAGCGGCGGCGGTGGCGGCGGCGGTGGCGGCGGCGGTGGCGGCTAGGGTTTGGATCAGGCGTGAGCCAAATGACTCGATGATACCATATAGATAATATAAAAGTGTGGGAAATATATTTTCTTGATTAGTTGTAGGAATGATTTACAATGGGTATTTATACAAGAGATATTTTAGGTCTAACCTAACCCTAATGGGCTTTATAGGAGAGCCCATAGGAAACTAAGATGGGCCTATACAATAAATAAGAATAAGAGTGTATTTACTAATATAGGTCCAATAAAAACTACACGTTAATTAGGATTGGTTGTTTTTTCCATTTGGATTCAATTAAATTCTAATTAAATAACAAGAATATATTTAGCCTGAAACTAACTCCGATTAAGAAGTACTCCAGTAGTATTTATTAGGAATAATATTAATTATGTATATTTATCCATTGATATTATGGTTATCTTTTCCTTAAAAATTGGTGATAAATATTTATGTAGATATGTTTTGCATGTATAAATACAAAATTAATAATTTAATGAAAAGATAAGTTGAGGTTAGGTTGTTGAAGCTAGAAATGGAGAGGGCTAAAATAGTGAGTTTGGTGATTGTATCCATATTTGGTGTTTGTGTAGTATTGTGTTGCATTCTAGGAATTGTTCATATTATTGTACGCATCTTCAATTGTGATTGCTTTGGACTCATCAGACGAAGAAGATCGGTGTCACAGCCCAAGGCAGCAGCGGCACCTCGTAGCAATAACGACGGAGATATCGTAATTTTGGGAACAGTTGATGACTGTGGCGGCGGCGCCGATTGTGGTTGCGGATGCGGTGCTTGTGACGGCGCCGATTGTGGTGGCGGATGCGGTGGTAGTTGATATGACTGAAAATTGTAATTTGTTCGATCAAGACTGGTCCATTATTACTAGTATATTAAATCTTTTTTACTGAATACTAAATTACTTGTATATACTTACTGAATACTAAATTACTTGTATATACTTAGAGTTGCCCAAACGGTTCCGGACCGGCGGTTCAGAACCGAAACCGTCACATACACGAACCGAGACCGTGTAATTCACGGTTCGGTTTCGGTTCATCCTATACGGTTTTAAGGACCGCAGGTTTGAAACCGTCGGTTCCGCGGTTCGAACCGGCGGTTCAACAAATAATTTTTTTTATTCTTTTTTATTGATAGGATTGAATATTAAAGATATATTTGGTGATATATATGCCTGGTTTTTTTTTTAACCGTCGTGTTTGTGGGAGAATATTTAACATATATTTCTGAAACCGTTGTGTTTAGTCTATTTTCTAGAATCGACGTACACTGTATCTCTCTCTCTCACACCACACACCACATACACACCACAATCTGTATATGTGTGGCTATATATATATATATAATAAATGAGCAGTATGTCTGTGTGTACATGTGTGGCTATATATATATATATATAATAAATGAGCAGTATGTCTGTGTGTACGTATATTAACAATGGAGTATGGATGTGTGTGGATGTATATATATTTAATATATGTGGGTATATATATAATATGAGCAAATAACAATGGAGTATGGATGTGTGTGGCTGTATATATATAATAATAAATGAACAAATAGCAATGGAGTATGTATAATGTATGTGTGTGGCTGTGTGCATGGCAGATTTCGATTTTTTTACTAATTTTTGATTAAAAAATAAAAATAAAAATTCAAACGGTTCTGGAACCGGAACCGGCGGTTCTGAACCGGAACCGGCCGGAACCGGGACCGACGGTTTTGAAACCGGAACCGTCCAAACCGAAACCGTCCTCCTTAATTACACGGTCCGGTTTCGGTTCAACACTTCTGGGACCGTCGAACCGGCGGTTCATGAACCGTGGTCATCTCTATATATACTTACATTGTGTACATGTTTACTTTAAATCAGAATAAAATCTTTATATGCCAGAACACAGAAGCACAATTTTCCTATTAGTTAAAACTAAGAGATGAACATCTTGATAGATTCGCCCTCGAATTCAAAGTCTAAAAAACTCGTCAGAATCAATCTGCAACCACACCCTTAGAATAAACAATATTTAGTTTGTATATTGTTCCTTAGAAGGGACGAACATTGACAATCTCAGGCATGCAATCGATCTTCAACTGGGATATATATATAGCTCATGTGTGTTGTTGTCCTTTATTCAAATTACACGTCGACTTCTTCATATTGTTGTCCTTTATTCAAATTACACGTCGAGTTCTTCATATTGTTGTCCTTTATTCAAATTACACGTCGAGTTCTTCATATTGGAATTCTGGTGTAAAAATAGAGATTTTTTCCATCGATCAACCGTGAAGTTATTTGAGAATAAAATCATACAGTATATATTGAGTAGTATTTTTAACCTTTTCTGTTTTTTGGAACTCAGTTTTTTTTCCATCAATCAACCCTTGAACATGGAGAAAAGATTAATGGCCTATAGTCATGTTTTTTTAGTCTGTTTTCTGTGTTTGTTGAATAGTTGTAATGCCCCTAAAAATCTCAAATTCATTTATCTTTTATTTGAATTAATAATTACATATATTTATATATAATATTAGATATTATTTAAAAAGAATTAATTTTAAATATATATATATATATATATGATATTAAATTTTTGGTACGCAAATCCTTGCCCTCAAGTTTCTCCTTATCCACGTTCAACGTGACACCAAGATTTTCTCAACCGCACCAAGATTTTCTCAACCAAAATCTATTAACTCACATTTATCTCGAACATTTTGATGCAAAATAGTCCATAGTTTTCCGATTAACTCGGTCATCTTGAATTTCCTGGCGTGCGACAGTAAGACCTTCTCCATTTTTTTTCTTATTTTTATTTCGGTGATGTGCTGTTAATACAACAAATACGTTTTAAAATTATTCCTCCGAATTTCAATTCTAGATATTTTATTATTAAAGTCAATTAGTTTGATGGTTAGAGCACCACTACCTAGTCCTTAAAAAAAAAAAAAAACCAATTAGTTTGTAGATATGATTTTCAGGAATATGTATCCAAACCAAATCTAAGCTTAATTCTGTTATTTTTTCACAATATAGTCAGTAGCTTATTTATTTGTATTAATAAATTCGTGAAATATCCAAGTTTGCCGATTGAAAGCCCAATGTCAATTGATGTCGATAATAGATAATTGAAACTAAGTTTTGTATTTTAATTCACTTCTAACGAGTCACCATTTTGTTTTCCAAATTATTATTTAGCTGTATACGGATGTCTGTATAAATATATATAGTATATGATATTTTTACAATATATATATATATATATATATATTGATCTCTTAAATTATGAATAATTATAAAACTCTCTTTAATTATTTAATTATTTCTATCGACATATAATCGAGGTGGGATTTCTATTCAGTTTACATTTGTTTCTATTAAATGCTTTGAATTGTCTCTATTAAATTTTTTGAATGTGAATTGTTATGGTTTAAATGCGACATTTCATAGTTAACAGTCAACAACTACAATTATATGATATGATTTTGCATGATTTGTATGTGTTGTAGTATTTGATGATGATTTTGCATGATTAATATTTAACATTGACAAACGGATCCCCACTGAGCTAGTTGCTGTTGTTCACGGCTTTGGAGACTAATAGCTTAATATTCAATTTAATGAACTCAACATGGTCATATTTAATGTTTATTTAATTTAGTGTTAGGAAAATTATTTCATTTTTATTTGTTTAAGTAGTTTCATGAAATTGTTTTACATTATGATTGAATTTGGTCCTTTTAAAATAATTTGTATTTTATCGGTAGCACGTATCCTCTTTTATCCGCCTAAATTTAGTTTAATTAATCTTGTTGACAATTAAATACAATAGCAAAAGTATAGTGATTTCTTCTAGGTCTCATATTTTGGGATGTGACAATAGTCATATTTACATGTATTTAAAAAAAATAGTCCTATTTACATGGATAAAAAATTTAATAAAGATAAAATTAAATTAAATTAACTATACAAAAAAAAAAAATTGATATCACTTATATTTTGTTGGTGTGCCAATATCATATAAGGCATATTGAACCTATATAGTAAATATGTCTTCATTTATTATATAGGCCCACCTTAATTTCCTACGCGCTCCTCATTAGGGATAGGTTAGAACATTTATTTTGTCCTCGTATAAATACCTCTTATATATATCCCATTTTATAATTAATCGAGAAAATACATATTTTCCATCTCTGTATAAGGCACACCATACCACCAGGCACCAATGAACACTGTATCATTCACGTAATCTTATAAAGTTGGTGTGAGTTTATTAGTATTATCCCTAAATTAGGCGGGGAAGGGCGATAACGCTTATTGTAGGTCATGTAAACTTTGATCGGCATAAACTCTCTCATTAAAGTGTTACTCCATAGTATTTACAATGATATTGAAAAATTATACTCCCTCCGTCCCATACTTGAAGGCACATTTTACCATTTTGAGCGTCTCATACTTGAAGACACATTACCTAAAATAGCAAAAACACTTTTAAACACTCCCCTTAAAACATCACAATATTACAACAAATGACACTACTTTATTACCCTAAAAAGTAACTTTATTACTATTTACTGTATAAAGTTGAAAAATCTTTTTACTACCCCACTTTATCTTACACAATATTAATAAACAATTCATTCATTAAAATCCGTGTCCAATTGGTTTCAGCCTTTAAGTATGGAATGGAGGGAGTAATTTATCAATATTGAATATAGGATATAACAAGCATCGGCACTGTTCGAATTACAATAATTTGAAATGAAATAAACTTTAATGAAATTACTTTGTAATTGAGCAAATAGCTTTTCTATTAATTACCCCAATAAAAATAAAATTATAAAATTTTATTGCCGACAAAGAAAGTTCCATTCGCCGTATATACACGTTTGAGCAAATATGAACCTTTGGAAAAGTAAACATACTAGAAATTAGTAGCGGAGACTTGTCGATCATCTCAGTCAACCAATAATGCCAATATAAAATAAGCCTTTTTTCTTGCAAATTAATTCTTAAAAAATGGATGCTGGTACAATAGTTTTATTTGTGTTTGTTCTCACCATCTTTGGTATAGGTTTTGCTTCAATATTAGTCAGTTGCTGTTCTTGTTGCTTTCCTTGCCTTTCGCGGAGACCAAGAGGCCGGCCTCCGTCACGACCTGCAGGCACCGATATCGAGAAGGGTGAAAGACACGGAGGCATGGTCATCTTGGGTGGTGCTGTTGCTGGTGGCGCAGTAGCGGTTGCTGCCGCGGGAGCAAGTTATTCTTGTGGCGACGATGGCGGGGGCTGTGGTGGAGGGTGCGGGGGTGGTTGTGGGGGATGAGTTTGATCCTATATACTAGTAATTGTTTGGTACAAATTATACAGTCTAATTAAGATACATGATTAATATAAATGTGTACAACTATTTCACGAGCTAGAGCTATGGATTATTTATTAATATTATATATACAATTATTTGTTTCACTTAGTTACAGGGTACGTTTCGATAAAAGCATATAGGAGAAATTAATAGGCTGAATATATAATTGAAATACCAACTCAATGACTTAGTGACCAAATCATAGATCCTATTTTCCTAGTATAAAAGAAAATGAACAAATCACACAGATGGATTTACAGGATCCATAATGTATTATTTTAGATGAAACACTATATATTAGTATCAAAATTAACATTGAATCGGCAACATATAGTATATTTTTTGAATAGTAGAATTTAGCTCAAACTTGATTGGTAATGGTATTTGTTTTCTTCTTTGTTGAATACAAACACTATATTATTTACTTAGTTAAACATATATATTTTTTTCAATTCTGTTTGGAATAATTTGAAGTAACCTTTTTTGGAATTAAAAAAAAAAAAAAAGATAAATCTTGATTCGACCAAAACTATTACCAAAAGGGAAAGGCTAATTAATATGGACCCAAAACATGAAATGAGCAACAAAATATATGGTTAAGTTAATCAAAAGCAGATTTTCTATTCAATTTTACAACAATTTGTAGTTTTATTATTAATAAATAATGAATCTAATTTAAAGCCCATTTAGTTGACTTTGAAAAGTCAATAAACCATATCCAAAGTCAATTCGTACTCGGATAAGACAATTAATATACTCATTCCGATCTAACTATCGAAGAATAGATAAATGAAAACGATGCCCGAAATATATAATGAAGTAATTAAGGAAATTCCTCGATATTTCCACCCAATAAATTTACATATTTAGAACCACAAAATTTCAGCCAAATTTACACGCAATTTAATATATTTAACTCTGAATCAGTCACACCTCTGTCTAGCTATCTATAAAGCAAGATCAGTTGTTGTTTGAGTTTCAGTCATTGAGAAAAAATGTTTTGCTGTGTCCGTACAAGAGACCGCAAAGAGAGAAAATTCGATGATCCGCCACCAGTGTACGGAGATAAGGTTGAAAAGTCAAAGGGTAACGGCTTAAAGGATGGAAACATGGTCGTTCTTGCCGGAGCAGGTGCTGTTGTCGGTGCAACGGTGGTTACAGCTGCCGTCGTGACGGCCGACGACCAAACTGATGAACGTCAACGGGATGGTGGCGGCGCCGGCTGTGGTGGTGGTGGCGCAGATGCAGGTAGTGGCGGTACATCACAAGGTTGTTGCTGCGGTGGGGGCGACGGAGGCGGCTGTGCTGGTGGTGGTTGCGGCGGCTGCGGCGGTTGCGGAGGTTAAAAATTAAACACCATAAAATTTACACATCATTTATTAATTGATCGGTAGTCGTATTAATTGGCTTTTTTTCTTTCTTTGCCCGCTGGTTGTTAAAAAAAAAAAACTCGAAATTGGAATTGGAATTGTAATTGTAATTGTAATATATTGTTGAATATATAGAAATAAAGCTATATATATTTTTTTTAAATGTAGTATAAAAAAAATGGTAGACGGAGAGTACACTGTATAAAGTGGTGGTGGCAATTAGTCCTATATATGTACTCATATTTCTTCTTTTTTTGCACGATGTAAATTATCTTCCTTTTGTAATGATGATTGGTGAGTCCTGATGTAAAATAGTTCCATGATCCTATATATAAAAATTAATTTTTTTATTATGTAAAATAATATAATTATATTACATACTCCCTCCGTCCCACGGTAAGTTTCCCACTTTCCTTTTTTGGATGTCCCACAATAAGTTTCCCATTCCATTTTTAGCAAATTATTTTCTCTCTCCCAATCACATCACTTATATTTTATCTATTATTTTATCATACTTCATCTCATACTAATCTATTATTTTCTCTCTCACCATCACATCACTTGTACTACATCTATTATTTTATCATATTCCTTAATCAAAACACCCAAAAGAAATGGGAAACTTATACCGGGACGGAGGGAGTAATAAATATACTTAAATAATACTCCCTCCGTCGGCCTATAAGTTTCCCGCTACTTTTTGGCACAGAGATTAAGAAAAGTGATTAAATAATATATATAGTACAAGTGATGTGATTGGAAGAAGGAGAGAGATAGAGAGAAAAAGTAAAATATAAAGTGAAGTGTAAGAAAAAGTATTTACTAGAAAGGGTATGGGAAGCTTATAAGTGGACGGACTAAAATGGTAAAATGGGAAACTTATAGGCGGACGGAGGGAGTAATATATATATGTAAAATTATAAAATATATTTTCTAATATAATCGATAGTTTAATTTATTAATTTTTTTAATTTTACATCACATTAAACAAAATAAATATTTGTAATTTTAGTGTTCATTTTTTCTAGCAATTGAACTCAACATTTCAATATATGTAAATGTATGTGTATATTTATTCAATTAGTCAGTTTAATATATAGATTAAGACATATGGATGTATTTGATGTATTTGAGAAGTCTATCAAGTAATACTACTCCATATATAATTTGTTGTAAATGTAATAATATACATAAATATTATAACTATATAGTAAATGTTAGTGTTTGAATCATTTTTTTTAATCTCCCTGATATTGGGTTCTGGCCGGGTTGTCCCGATTTATTGTTTGAACACTCTTTAAAGAATAATATATACAGTACAATATTAAATTAATAGTGGAGTATTAAGGTAGGTAGAGATGATAAATAATGAAATTGTTAATTTAGTTAAGGCCAGCCCATACTAATTTTAGGGAATTTTATATATATTATATTAATTTATTTATTTTTACAGCCAATCAAATTTA
Source organism: Galeopsis tetrahit (assembly GCA_963675135.1). Taxonomy (NCBI): domain Eukaryota; kingdom Viridiplantae; phylum Streptophyta; class Magnoliopsida; order Lamiales; family Lamiaceae; genus Galeopsis; species Galeopsis tetrahit. The sequence goes on from OY776126.1 coordinate 22,832,735, forward strand.
GGAGGGTGTATTCAATTGAGATTTTATTTGATTTTTTTGGACTTTAGAAAGTACGTGGATTTATAAAATCCATAGAGTCCATACAGAGTTTGACTGATTTTTTTTATTGATTTATATGAATTTTCATAAACTTGACAGGATTGTGGAATATGTTTTTTTATTGATTTATATAGATTTTTATAAACTCCGATATTGATGCAAAGAGTTTTTTGTAAAATGTTTTTTTTTTAAAAATTAATATTATATATATATATATTATATAAAATATTTTACCAATAAAATATATATATATATAAAGTTTATATATTAATTCGGGCGGGTTGGATATCCGCGGGTCGGGCATAAGACCCAAACCCGACTCATACTTAATACGGGGCGCGAATCAGACCTGACCCAAAGCTCGTGGGTGGGGTGGGTATCCGCGGGTAGGGTCAATATTGTAATTTCTACTTCTGATCTTTCGTCTTCAGAGTTCTATGAGAGAATTCGTTGAAATCTCTTGTTTTTAGAAGAGATTTTGGTTAGTGCAATTTATTTATATTTTTGGGGGAGAATCCAACAAAATTCATAGAGTATTAAAATACATAGACTATTGAATACCTAAAGACTTTTTAAAATCCATATTGAATACCTCACAATTTTAAAAGACTTTTTAAAATCCGAATTGAATACCCCAAAACTTTGAAAGTCCAAAAAAATCCTACAAAATCCACAACCAATACACCCCCTTTAATTCGATACATATAAAAGAATGTCTTTACCAATAACTTAATTCATTTTTTATTTTACTTTTGTAAATTATGATTATTTAATTTTTTACATAATTTAAAATTCTAATTAAATAACAAACTTTAAACTAAATCCCAAATTTTAAATTTCTTATGTAAAAAAACATATCAAATTCAAATCAATGACTTCCGTATAGACCGAGTTGATGTCTTTAATAATAAGATGTGTTTACATTTGTATTTTCATTTTCTAATTGTTGTTGTTTCGTTTTTAATGAGGTATTCCTGATATACGCTTCAATAAAAAATTTATCATTTTAAAAAATTAATATTGATCAATTGGATGAAATGAATAGTAGATTCAAAGATGAAAAAGTGAAATTTCTTAAACTTATTGATGTCTTGGATTTCAAAAACAACTCCATGTTATTTAATGTGGATTTATTTTTATAATCAATAAATGATCTCCGACCTTGAATTGGATCATTGCAAATTTTTTATGTTTTTCTCAATTAAATTTTCATTTGATATGTCTTTTTTAAAAAGTTTTCTAAATTTGTCAACTATTTATTTAATATTTTAAAAGTTAATCGAGACAAATAGGCTAGAAGGGTATGCTTTTGATTGCGAGATCGATTCACCTTATTTTGACACTTCATGTTACTACTGTCACGATGGAACAAACATTTTTAGTTATTGTGAGAATAGGTATGAGATCACCGTTAATGAGGTGATTGGGAAATTCCAATATATATAGTCAAGGTACAAGAGATTTACAAGGAAATAATAACAAACAATTAAAGGAAATATTTACAAGATATGGTAAACAATAATTAAATTATTTATTTCCTATTATCCCCCCTCAAGCGATGTAGTGGGTGAGTGGACACGTAAAGCTTGGAACGAAGTAATTCAAAACTGGGCCGAGAAAGACTCTTCGTAAAGATGTCGGCAACTTGGAGCTCGGAGGGAACAAACTGAGTAGCAAGGCGACCAGACGATACGAGTTCCCGAACAAAATGGCAATCAATATCAATGTGTTTTGCCCGCTTATGTGCAATAGGATTCTGAGATAGAAAGAGAGCACTCTTGTTGTCACATAGAAGGAGAGGGCGACCACGGGGTAAGACACCCAATTCGCGAAGAAGTTGGGTGACCCAAATGATTTCTTGAGCAGTGTTGGCCATGACACGATATTCAGATTCACAGCCGGACCTAGAGACGGTAGGCTGCTTTTTAGCACTCCAAGAAACTAAATTTCCACCCAAGAAGATGGAATACCCATACGTAGAACGATGTGTCTCAACACACCGAGCCCAATCAGCATCCGAGTATCCGATGAGAGATGGATCGAAACCACGAGTGTGGGTGAGACCGAAATTGATTGTACCTTGAACATAACGAAGAATACGCTTGACGGCGGCGAAGTGATCCACCGTGGGAGAATGGAGAAACTGGCTGACGTGGTTGACAGCATATGACAGGTCCGGGCAAGTGATGGTGAGATACTGTAATGCGCCGACCAGAGACCGATATAATGTTGGGTCATGGAAGGGTGCACCCGTGCTGATAAGCGAGGAACCAGCGACCAGAGGGGTAGAGACTGGTTTGGATTCCAGTAGGTCGGCACGAGCGAGGATGTCGCAGGCGTATTTTGCCTGACCGAGGAACAAAGTGTCCGAAGAGCGAGACACTTCAAGGCCGAGGAAGTAGTTGAGCTCGCCCAAATCTTTGACCCGAAACTCGGAATGAACGCGAGCAATGAAACGCTTGAGGAAGACAGGGTCATTGCTCGTCACAATGATGTCGTCGACATAAAGGAGAAGATATAGAGTAACCCCTTTGCAAGTAAAGTAGAACAAGGAGGTATCAGCTCGGCTGCAGTGAAAACCAAGAGAGGCGAGGAAGGAACTGAATCGAACAAACCACGCCCGAGGAGCTTGTCGGAGCCCATAGAGCACCTTCTTGAGACGACAGACATGATCCGGAAAACGAGGATCAGTAAAACCAGGAGGTTGAGACATGTAGACGGGTTTGGTCAGAACCCCGTGTAAAAAGGCATTGTTGACATCCAATTGATGCAGGGGCCAACCATTTCGAACAGCGAGAGAGAGCACAATGCGAACAGTTGCGGCTTTGACAACTGGGTTGAAAGTGTGTGAGAAGTCGAAACCAGGAAACTTAGAGAAACACTAGACGACCAGGCGAGCCTTGTAGCGATCAACAGAACCATCACTATGAAATTTTGTACGGAAAACCCATTTGGAACCGACAATGTTCGTGCTCAGCGGCCGAGGAACCAAATCCCATGTTTGATTCGCGTGGAGAGCATTAAGCTCCGAACGCATGGTCGCCGTCCAGTGGGGAAGCTTCAAAGCGGACTTGAACCCCTTGGGTTCATCGGAGACAGCGAGAGCAGTTAACAAGCCTGTGGTCGCAATGTCAGCCATATAGCAAGGCTTGAAGATGCCAGACCGAGCCCGAGTAACCATTGGATGTGTGGATCGGGACAGGTCGGCAGACTGTGGCTCGGCGGGAGGCACAGCAGGGCGACCAGGAGGGTGCTCGATAGGCGGAACCTCAAGTATGCGAGGAGACGGTTGATGAGGAGACAGATCCGCAATAGCATCAGTGGGATGCGGGCAAAGCGAGCAAGGCTCAGTGCGAGCAACAGGTGTAGGGCGAGGAACTGGCATGAGAGTGGGGGACTCCGGAACCAGAAATGAGCTGTAATCGAGGGACCTAGAGTCTGCCGAGGAGCCCTTGCCTGAAAAGGGGAACGATGACTCATCAAACTGAGCATGTCGAGTAGTGTAGAAGCGGGAAGCGACCGGATCGTAACACCGAAACCCTTTATGAGAAGAACTGTAACTCAACAAAATGCAAGGAACACTACGAGGAGCTAATTTATGAGGAGAGTAATCACGAAGGTACGGAAACTTATCACCAAGCATATGAAAGAGCAGTTTATACGGAGACTTATCACCAAGCACAGGAGTAGGCAGGCGGTTGATAATATAGGTTGCAGTTGCAAAGGCATCTACCCAAAAGAGAGAAGGAACACTGGAATAAAGCATGAGGGACAATCCAGTTTCAGTGATATGTCTATGTTTACGCTCCGCACGACCATTCTGCTGAGGAGTATAGGGACATGACAATCTGTGATGAATACCTTTGGTGGAAAAGAAGTTCCGAACTCTGCTGTTAATAAATTATGTACCACCATCACTCTGAAAAACTTTCATAGAAATAGAGAACTGATTGCACACAAAGGTATGGAAGCTGACCAAAACACCGAAGAAGTCAGACTTAGCACGTAAAGGATAAAACCACGTGAAGCGAGAATAATCATCAATAAAGATAACATAATAACGATAGCCATCGTTAGAACAAACCGGGGCAGGTCCCCATAAATCACAGTGAATAAGGTCCAAAACACGAGAAGCTCGCTTATTATTCAAAGTAAATGATAAATGTTTGCTCTTTGCTAATTGACAAAGAGTGCACAAAGAAGGCTTAGGTAAGACTGAAGTTACATCTAATTGACACAAACATTTCAACAAATTAACAACTGAAATAGAAGTGTGCCCTAATCTATGGTGCCAAAGCTCAAAGGAGGCCCGCCGAGCAGCAGTGTGAAGAGCGGCGACGAGAGCTGGGCGACCATGTTCCAATATATAAAGTCCTCGGCTACGCCTGCCGCGAGCCAGGGGCTCTTTCGTTACCCGATTCCGAATCACAAACGATCGATCAGAGAATATAACATCAATAGGATAATCAGAAGTCAACTTGCTAATGGACAATAAATTATTAGTGAGGTGCGGAACGACCAGGACATCCAATAAGCGAAACTTATCATGAGCATGAAAAGAGCCAGTATGAGTAATGGGAATAGAAGTACCATTAGCGACAATAACGTGATCGTTACCAGTGTAAGGGGCGAGATCATCCATAGCAGTAGAGTCCGGAGTCATGTGGGCAGAAGCACCAGTATCAAGAAACCAGTCCGAGGTGAGGGAAGGCCTAACCGAGCACTGTGACTAGAAGGCCTGGGCGAGATTGATAGAAGGCTGAGGGGAACGAGCATACCTCTCAGGACAACGACTAGCATAATGACCCGACTGGCGACAGATCTGACACGTGGGGACAAAGGAGCGTTTTGTCCGAGGACCCTGCTGGGCAAAGGAAGGGCGACCACTGGAGCCAGCAGAGGGAGGACCACCTGATCCGGGTGGGCGAGCATGGGAGGAATAACGGGGCTGGGAGGAGCCCGAACGCCGATCAGCAACAAATGCAGGAACTGGAACGGGAGGAGCGTCCATTGAACGCTGCATAAGATCGAAACTTACAGCCTGATGAACCAGATCGAGAAAGGAGGGCATTGGGTTCATGGACATGCGAGTGTCGGAGAAGCCAATAAATCGAGGACCAAGACCATTAAGGAACCAGTGGCTTTTGTCGACGGCATCAACAGGGCGGCCGATGGAAGCCAAGTGATCACAAAGAAGTCGAAACTTCTTACTGTATTCATCAACGGAAGAGGATCTGCGACGGAGATTGAACAACTCACTGCGAAGTTGATTAAGGCGGGAGGCAGAAGAATGGCTGAACGCTTCCTCGATGGCCAACCAGACGGAGCGAGAAGAGGTAAGGTCGATGACTTCGGCCATAGTATCCTCAGAGAGGGAGGATAGGATAAGGCTCAGAATCTTCTGATCCAATGCAAACCAGGCAGTATAATCCGGGTTTGGGATGTCCTTGTTGTCAGACTTGACGGTTTTGGGCGGAGCCGGGCAAGAACCGTCGACATGGGAAAATAAATCGTGACTGGTGAGAACAGGGACGATTTGATTACGCCAAATAAGGTAATTTGACGCAGAGAGTTTGACAGTGAGCATATGGACAAGAGTGTTGAGAGGAAGAGAGGCGGTTGAGGAGGATTCCGCCATGGTGCCGGAGAGAGAGACCGACGGGGAAGGGAGAATTTTAGCGTAAGGCTATGAGTGACGGGTAGAGTTTAGGTGAGTTTGACTAATACCATGTGAGAATATGTATGAGATCACCGTTAATGAGGTGATTGGGAAATTTCAATAGGGTTGGTCTGCTATGGACTCGAGTGCATGTTGTGCACCCTAGTTCATGTTGCATTTCAGTTCTACTGACTTACACTTTTTGGTAAATGGTGTTGCACTTTTCAATTATTAAATTGTATAATAATATTTTTAGTTATAGTGACTTACACTTTTTAGTAATATTGTGTTGTACTTTTCAGTTTAATAACATACACTTTTCTTTATACTGGGTGCACAACATGCACTCGAGTGCATACTAAACTTTACCATTTCAATATATATAGTCAAGGTACAAGAGATTTACAAGGAAATAATAACAAACAATTAAAGGAAATATTTACAAGATATGGTAAACAATAATTAAATTATTTATTTCCTATTAGTTATGAAACTTGTCAAGAGTGTTTTTCGAAATAAAATGGAGTCTGGATGATTATCTATTAAATTCTATGACGGTCTATATTGAAATAAAATTGTTTGAAAATATTAATTATGATTCTATTATCTATAAATTCTACCGACTAAAAAATCGAAGGGTGCAACTTAAGTAAACAATTTTTTTATATGTACATGTATTTATTTTCGGCTTTCAATCCACCTAAGAAAAAATTCATGGCTCCGCACTTGGTTAAGGCTTATCTTCAAATCCATTTGAAATCGTTAGAATCACTTTATGATGTGATTCATTTTTTTTTTTAAATGCGATTCTATGGTTCAAAGTTGTACTTAAAAATAACGAGACCAGCTTAATAGATTATATGCACTCTTGTCATGAGTTTTTAAGATAATAAACGCTCAAATACGTTTGCAAATTTCTCCTTATAAACATACACCACGTATACAATTATGATAATATACGATTTGTATACTAGGGTCAATTCTTACGGTAGTCACATTTTACAAAGTGACTACGCAGTCACTTTGTCGAATCGCGCTATGTGGCGTCGTAACCGTAAAAACGACCTGCTACCTGTCATACAGGTTTCAGTTATTTTTAGCATTATTTAAATTATATTTTGTTATTTATTATATTACCCTTCTTTTTAAATTTTATTTATATTTTACATGCACCCACTAATTTAATGAGTGCACCCCTAATCATATTTTTACTACAATTATTTGCACCCGCTAATTTAATGAATTCACCCCCTAAACATATTTTTACAACAATTATTTGCACCCGCTCATTTAATGAGTTCACCCCCAAATCATTTCTTTTTTACAACAGTTATTTACACCCGCTCATTCTATGAGTTCACCCCCAAATTATTTTTTACCACAATTATCTGCACTCGCTCATTTTATGAGTTCACCCCCAAATTATTGTTTTACCACGGTTATCTGCACTCGCACATTTTATGAGTGCACCCCAAAATATTTTTTAAAAAATAATCACATTTAAAAGACTATATTATCCTTTTATTATTTTACACAAAATATAATAAAATAAACTCTAAAAAATCAATTCACCACCAAATCACCCATAATTAAAAAAAAAGCGTAAAAATATAATTAATAAAAAACTATCGAAATTAGCCACATATCTCAATTTTTTTCTTTTTAATTTTTCTTCCCCCTTCTCTTTTTCTTTTTTCTTCCCATTTTCAATTTTTTTTTCAAATTTTTTATTTCCTTGTTTTTTTTTCTTTTCCTTTTTAAATTTTCCTGTCTTTCTTTTCCATTTTTTGCATGTGTATTTTTTAAATTTTAATACAAAATAATATTATAGGTATAATTTTATTGAAGTCGATCGGCGGTGCACCTAAATTTTAATTTTAATTTGATGAGTAAAGGACCTGCCGGAAATCCATGCATGTCGGCGGGTGACCCAGCCACCACCATGCCCGACCACCCCCTCGACGGCGAAGGCGGCGCTTCGGTCTCGGCCGCTGAAGCCCGAGACCCCTCCTCGAATCGCAATCGCGATTCTTCACTTCCATAACAATCGACATAATCTTCCATCTCGGCCACGATCCATGGTGGCCGAAATCCTCTCCTCATTTCGACCACCGACGCGACTGCTTCGATCAATCTCCCTTGCGTTCGCGATCCAGGAGCTTCTCCTACATCAACGGCGCTCGCCTGCAACACTCGGATCGACGTTGTCTCTCTCTCGTCGTTCATCTCTATCCAAATCGAAGCTACATTGCTTCATCCGTCTTCTTCACCCTGCTCCTGCGCAGCCTCTTCCTCCGGCTGACGACGGCCCGACGGAGGACTGTGAGTATGTTGCTGATGGATCTCTGACCGGACGACACTCGGAGCCGGTGACCTTACTGATGAAATCCCAAACGACGACTACTGACCTAGGGTGCCCTCCCATTGGGCTAGGGTTTCCTTCAATTGGGCTTGGTAATGTGCACCCTCTATTTTCTTTAGTACACCCCGATCTGCACTCTCTCCACTTTTTTTATGGTATTATTGTTATTGGTATTATTGATACTGGTATTACTAGTTATTGATTGCGGTATTACTATTAATACACTATTGAATTAATATTAATGATTATTGATTATTAATTGTGGTATTACTGATTATGTGAAATTATTTATTACTGATTATTATTATTTTTAAGGTATTACATATTATTGTTTATGGTATTACTGATAATTGTTTTTGGTATTATTGAATATAATTAGATTTGTGGAATTATTTGTTATTGTATGAGATATTACTATTCAATGTTCATGGTATTACTACTTACTGTTCATGGTATTACTGATAATTATTTTTTGTATTATTGAATATAATTAGATGTGTGAAATTATTTGTTATTGTATAAAATTTTACTGATTAATATTAATGGTATTACTGATTAATGTTCGTGGTATTACTAATTATTGTTAATGGTATTACTGATTACTGTTTATGGTATTACTGGTTATTACTTGTTGTATTACCGACTACTCCCTCCTTCCTATTGAAAACTACCCAACTTTCCTTATTCGTTTGTCCCAATGAAAGTTACTCATTCCTTTTTTGCCAAACTATTCCCTCTCACATTTCATTATATTCTTCTCTCTCTCTCAATCACATCACCTCTCATACATCCACTTATTATATCATATTTTTTAACCTCTGTGTCCGAAGCTCATGAGGAGCTTTCACTGGGACGGAGGGATTATAATAAAATCATACATATAATATTATTTTGTATTAAAACTAAAAAAATATACTAATGAAAAAAAAGTAGGAAACAAAAAAAAACGAAGAAATAAAAAGTTTGGAATAAAAATTGAAAATGGGAAGAAAAATTAAAAAGAAAAAAAATTAAAATTTGTGCCTAATCTCGATAGTTTTTTTTAATTATGTTTTTACGATTTTTTTTCTAAAAATATGAGTGATTTGGTGGTGAATCGACGGTAACTCGGCAATGACTCGGTTGTAGATTGTAAATGTATAAATTATGGTTGATTTTATTATATTTTGTGTTAATTAATAAAAAAATAATATAGTCTTTTAAATGTAATTATTTTAAAAAATATTTTGGGGTGAACTCATAAAATGAGCGGGTGCAGATAATTGTGGTATAAAAATAATTTGGGGGTGAACTCATAAAATGAGCGGGTGCAAATAATTTTGGTAAAAATATAATTTGGGGGTGAACTCATAAAATGAGCGGGTGTAGATAACCGTTGTAAAAAAGAAATGATTTGGGGGTGAACTCATAAAATGAATGGGTGCAGATAACTATGGTAAAAAATGATTTGGGTGAACTCATAAAATGAATGGGTGCAGATAACTATGGTAAAAAATGATTTGGGGTGAACTCATAAAATTAGCGGGTGTAGATAATTGTTGTAATAAATTATTTTATTGTATAAGGATAAAAATGTAAATTTACAATAATATATTTTAATTAATTTAATTTAATAGAAAATACAAATTTATGACACTTTACGACACATTACGACAATACATATCGTAAAATTTACAAAAGGTAACAGGTCATCAATTCTAAACCTTTAGATTAGATTTTTAATGGCTTAGATTAACTGACTACGGTAGTCATTACGACACGTTACGATACCCTAACTACATATAGAAGGTCCCTTGTATACTAAGGCCCCGTTTGGTGCAAAAGATTGTTTAGATAAAATAGATGTAAGATAGGGAATTTTAGATAGATTAGGTGAGATAGTGATTTTTTAAAAATGTAATTTAGTGTTTGGTGTGTTAGATAAGAGGTGGGTTATAATTTAAAGTTTATGAGTGATTTACTATTTTGCCCTCTTAATATTTGCAAAATGACACGAGATGCCCTTTTATTAACCCAAAAACCCTAACATAAAAAAAATTAAAAAGCGTAAGGTGCCATTGTTTCCTTCTTCTTTGTGAATCGTCACCGGCAACAAGGGGATTTGATCGACGGTGCCTTCTTCAACGGCCACAAGGTGAAAAAAGGACACGAGGGCGTCTTCCGTAACAGTTCGTTTACGACCGCGGTTAAATACGGCATCGTTTCGACGTCCTTCTCGTCCACCTTTTTCGACCCGACTGTTGATCGGATCTCATCGTAGAGCCGGGTTTGGATTTCCGGATTCTCGATCATTCTCGCCACCGCCCACTCGATTGCGGTGGCGGTGGTATCAGTGCCGCCGTTGAGGAACTCGGAACAGAGTGTCACGATTTCCGCATTCGACGGGCATGATTTTCGCCCTTCGATTTTGGGATCGAAGAGAGTGTCTAAGTAGGAGAAAGAAGCGGCGGTTTTGTCAGATCTAGGGTTTTTAATAGCGTTTCGCCTCTTTTCGATTAGGGGAATTAGGGTTTCGATTTGCTCGTTTCTCACCTCCCATACCTTTTTCCTCTGTTTCGAGAAAAACGGGCTCAAAATCGGGAGATAATCGTCTAATCGCGGATCGAGAACAATGAGAACCGCTTTCATCATATGATCCACTTTCTCGATTGTCTTCTCATCCATTTCCACGCCGAAACACATGGATAGAAGTATGCAAAAAACGGCGAATCTGGCGTTCTTCAGCACCCAATCAAGCCCCTCGTTCTCCGCCGCCATCGCCATCGCCAAATCGACAGAGAGTTTTATTTCGTGTGTGAAATGGTGGAATGAGTGAATTGGAGTGAAATGTGGATTTAAATACCCAGGGGGTATTTTTGTCCAAAGTGGTGAAATTTTTTCCGGAAAAACCAATCTTGGCACAATCTTAGGGTATTGAAAAGGATTACAATGAGGGATTTTGTAGGGTTTACATGCGGGCTTGGCACCAAAACGCGGGCCCAAGTCTTGCAAACCAAACTACAAATTAGCCCAGATAAGGCCCCTTATCTACCCTTATCTACCCTTCTCTTGGACACCAAACATGGCCTAACATTAATAGAAAGATAATGAGATTATACTCCTAAGAAAACGAAAACCAGAAGAAGAAAGGACAGACTGGTCTTTTATACACCACTTAAATTTTGTGATAAAAAAGGCTTATGTAAATTGACAAATTTATTTTTATATGAAAACCATTAGTTAAATTAGATTTTTTCCCCTCTTTTCACCCTCTTTAATTTACATATATATGGTCTATTTTTCCCATCCAAAGATCACACTACACAATCATTAAAATTCAATAGAATATTTAATCTAAAACAAATACTCCTTCCTTCCGTTCCTAAATATTTTTTTTAAATGTAAGAACATACTTTCTAAAAAAGAGCTACTCATTTTTTTTTTTTTTACTATTTAATTATTTATTGAAATTTAGATATTATTCAGCAACCAGAAAAAGAAAGGCAACAAAATTAACTTCATCTATCGTTTAACCGGAAATTAGATGAGGAATAATATCCATCATAATTTGCAATTCTATATATATCAAGCTCCGTCTTTCGTGTGGTCGAACGTCCAACTGTATTATGACAGACGATTCTAGCTGGACACCAACCCACTGCACTACCCCGTTCACTCCTTCCTCCATTTTTATGGTAGGGATATGACTGCACCACCCCGTTCACTCCTTCCTCCATTTTTATGGTAGGGGCCCGTTCACTCCTTCCTCCATTTTTATTTTTATGGTAGGGGATAAATTGAGAGAGTGTTTGAATTTAAGAATGTAGAAAGAGAAAAAGAATTTTTGATTTTGGAAATTGGGGAAGAGAAGGGAAATGACTGGATAAAACATTGACCCAATTTTAAAACATGAAGTTAAGGAGTAAATTTGGGGTTTTGCCTCATTTTTGTTGTTTTACATAATACCAAAAAAAACACTATTTTTATCCTAATGTTATCTATTTTAAAATTCTGCATTCCTATACTTTTATATTTTTTATTTAATTACGAATTCAATAATTTTAAAGAAAACATTTCAATCATGCACTCATTTTATAAATTAAAGCAGAATTTAATCTAGGTCCTTATATAATATGAACATGATTTTAATTAAACTGCTGACAAATGTTCTCTATATTATTCTACAAACTTTTAGAACTACAAATTTCATCTCAAAGTTCATAATTGTTCTCTAAACAAAAAATAATTTTGTATACTCAAACTTTTTATAATTTTATAAGCATTTTAACATTGAGAAAGGTGCTCAAGTTTTGTTGAGCGTAGGGAGGGAAAGGACTTTGCCATATGATAAAGCTTGTGAACTGTGTGGTGGATCCCTCCCAGATTACATACCCAAGGAGAGCATCCCTCGTATTTTGCAGTTAGGCGAAAGCCCAGGCTGCCCCTGCGGTGGCACACACCTGGGCAACATCAACGAGATTTTGAGTCTAAAGGTTTCCCAAATTCGGACAAAAAAAGGAATGACAAAAGTTTTCTACAATATTGGATAGCCTGTTGGTGATGATTCTTGAACCTATATTATTGTATCCCTTGATCATGTTAAGGGTGTTTTCAAGTGCACTAGATGTTGATATGTCTTGAATCACACACTTCGCTGAGTTGTTCGGGGGTCTCGCTGTATTGGGCTTTAAGCCCAATTTCGGTGTTTTATCTCAGTGCTATATATATGGTCTTTGAGATCTGTAATCTGTAACCCTAATTGAGTAATAAAATCCGTTCTCCTCTCTGCCCGTGGACGTAGCCAATTCATTGGTGAACCACGTAAATCACTTGTCTTCTTTACGTTTCTTGTTCATGCTCTATAATCATATTCTGTCACAACAGTAGATTTTGTGTAGAAGTACTTTTTTCAAGTGCAATAGAAATGTGCTTTAGTTTTGTATTTAGATTGCAAACCAGCAATAAGACATCTTATAAACGTATTAAAAAAATTGCATTTTTTTTTTATCGGTAAAAAAAAAAAACTACTATACATTCATACCTCATGCACGAGTACGAAAACATTATTAGATAAGAACTCACATACAATTAATATAAGGGTAAATTCTTAATAAGGTCATTTCACTCAAACTTTTATATAATAGGGAATAGGTTTTTATTTTTTATCCAATAGAGTCAAATTGACACTTAAAAGACAAAGTTGTCATTTTTCCCATTTAAATAATTTCAAAATAATTAATTCTCGAAAAAAGCAAATCTATCACCTTCCTTAATTCAAATATTCCTAAAAATAAGACAATTTGAATTAATTAGCTGACTTTGTGTATCTAAAAGATTCCTAAAAATAAGGCAAATATATCACCTTCCTTAATTCAAATAATTATCCAACGCAAATTTAAATTAATAATTCTGAATTTTATGATCCAGAATTAAATTACACAAGAGTCATAACACAATTAAATCACAAAAAGACTCATAAATTTCTTGAGTTTATAACATGACGAAGATGGTGCAAAAATTGGACACGTAAGCATGATGTCCAGTATGCAATACTCGTTCTCATACAATGCATATATATATATATATATATATATATATATGAAATAAATTATGAATTATAATATGCACAATTGACTGAATTTTTGTATGAAAATGCATATACATCACGTAATATATGAAGGACAAAATGCATATAAAGGAATGCATATAAACATGACGGCAAATATGCATACGTATAGAAAGGAATGTACTAAAGTGCATGTAAACAATTTTGCATAAAAACATGCAAACAAAAGTGCATCTGAACATACAAACAAAAGCTCGGCAGAAGTACTCACCGCTTCCTTGACTCGTGCCGGAAATAACGGGACCCTCCAGCTTTTTCTCCTCTAAACTCGGCCATGGCTTCGCCTTCTTCCAGGTGGTCTCGACGGTGGACCACACCTTGCAAGACGGCAAGGGCTCTGCAATTTCTTCACGACGTCGGCCATGGTGGGGGCTCTGCAATTTCTTCACGACGTCGGCCATGGTGGGGGCTCTGCAAAATCTGTTCGCCATGGTGGGGGGCTCTGCAAAATCTGTTTCCCCAAACGGCACAGATGAAGATCTTCGTCCGGCGACCCCCTATAAAGACGACGAAGTCACGACGACTTCCCCAGCCATGGCGGCGGCCACAAAGCTTCATCTTCGCCATGGCAGATCGACGGCGGAGCTTCAAGGGCGGCGACCATGGAGTTCAAGGCGGACGACAATGGTGGGGGCGTCGACGGCGAACAGCTTGGCCATGGCGATGGTGGTGGCCGTCTTCGCCGGAGAGTTGGAGGCGACATCGCCATAGTAGAAGTGACTCTATTTTGCACTGTGGTCTTCAAAACAATTAAAGAAGATGAACTTTAAAGTGGGAGGCCGCAGAGTCATGATCGTTTTAGTGGTAATAATCGTGGTGGTATTTGTATGTTGTGTGATAATTGATAAATGTAAGCAGCAAGATCAAAGGGACGGTGCACAAGCGGTTGTTGAAATCCAGCCGCCTTGCTGTTGCGGCCGCGATGATGGTGATGGTGGTGGTGGCTGTGGCGGCGGATGCGGGGCGGAGATTAAGTGTTGAGTACTGTGTGCGTGGATCAATATTATTGTTTCAGTTTCCTTGTAAAAATTGACTTAATTGTAAATGTCTAGAGAGAGAGTGAGAGAGGGGGAGGAGAGTGGGTGAGAGTAAGCCGTAGGAACAACCGTCCCTATTCCGAGAGTTTCCCGGTGAGGCACACAAATAATCCCAACCGTAGCTATACCCTTACCCGTAGACAGCCCCAGAGGACAGGTAGGAAACCAGAAGAGGAAGAGACGTATCGACGGAAAACACGTGGGAATGCCGCCTGGCGGGAGAAGCTTGTCGACCTCAAGATGAGAAATGTGGCTACCTTCTTCTTCAGAAACTTTCCGGTCGAATGCACAACGGACGACTTAAAATAAAGCTTTGAGAGAGTCGGTAAGGTGATGGACATTTTCAGACCACTCAAGAAGGATAGAGAGGGCAAACCTTTTGGCTTCGTTAGGTTTGAATGCAATACAGACGAAGCAAGCATGCTCCAAGCTCTCAACGAAGTATGGATGGGGAGTTATAAAATCAGAGCCTACTGACACGTATTTTTCAATACTCACCTCTCAAGTGTAAGAGGATCCTCGTAGTAAAAGTAAGTATCCGGTTAAATTATCGAACCACGGTACTAGTTAGCTAGCGTAGCCTTAGTGTTGTGTGCGTCGCGTAATTATAGTGAAAGAGCATGGGGTGAGCTAAAGACTAAATGTAAAAATCAACAAGATAAAAACTAACTAGAAAAAGCAAGTAAACGATTTTTTTTTTTTTTTTTTTGATGGAAGTTAAATACCCATCCCTTTTTTCCCCTCCCCATGACTCGAACCCAGGACCTAAGGCCTAGGTAGTGGTGCTCTAACCACTTGAGCTATCCCACTTTGTCAAAAGCAAGTAAACGATGATCAAGATCAAATGGAGAGAGGTAGTGTTCGGGTGTTCTTCATTATGTGGAAATCAATTAAAGCTTAACTTGGACGTTTAATTCATTGGTTGGTGTATGATAAGAGCAATCACTAAAAATGTATCTAATAAAGCACCTAAGATCGGGAGGAAGGATAGAGTCGTTCTTACCCGGGTAATCACACAATTAGAGGATTCTACCTAAGCTATACTAATTTAATCCCTAATTATGCTTTTCCACTTGAATACTAGAAACCAAACTCCTATGGTCTCCTCACCAATTACCCAAACTCACATTCAAATAATTAGTGTAAATTAATGGGGTTCTAATGAAAATTACCCAACTCTCGTTGCGATAATCCAATATAATCTCAATTCACTCGACTCCCAACCCTCGATTATACTATCGTCAAGACTAACCAACTCTCGTTGCACTAATCATGCGTCAAAATATAATCTACTAATTGAAATCAAGCAAATGATCTATCAAAACCTATTAATTTAATCAATACACCACCAATATAATTAAACAACCCAAATCAAGCTAAAAATCTAATTCCATCATAAATTCAAACACCCAAACACCAACATACCTTGCTAATAATTAAATTAACAATTGAAAGCAAGCTTATGAAACATAAATAACAAAACATTAAATTAAAAGAAAGATATCACCTTAAATGGTCTTGTAATCCTCCAATACTTGCAATAAAATAAAATACTACATTAAAAACTAGTTAAGGGAGTGAAATTAAACAAATGAGTGGAGTGGAAGGTGGAGAAGAGGGTTTCTCACTTTCTCCTCAATGGTGATGCGCCGAACTCTCTCTCGCCTCTGCGTGTTAATTCCCCATTTTCTGCCGAAATTGGCTGCTGCCTCTTAGTCCCCCAAAATGAAGCAAAATGGGCCTTTTTTTTATAAATAAGATGGGCCTAAGGGAATTTAATTCTTAAATGGGCTTCCTCCTGTAAATTAATTCACAATAGTCCAGCATCCTTTAATTCCCAATTTTGGCAATCAAAATGATCGAGCACTCCGTGAGTTTTAGCTGCTTTTCAATTTGGGCCATCGAAATGGGCCTCAAATATTAGGCTCCATTATGCTTTTTTTTTTCTTCGTAATTTCTTCTTGAGTCCAATCATTCTTCCTTCTTCTCGATTTATTCCTTCGATTGACTCTACGATATAATCAAGACGTGTTTTGTTCCATAAATGCTCATTTTTCTACAAAAAAAAAAATCAAACTACACCATTTCTCCAAATCAAGTGCATTGAGTCAATTTAATGTAAATAATGCACGAAATTCTATAAAATTATACAAATTAAACACATGAATTTCGAGCCATTTTCACACTAATCAACCCCCCAAAACTTAAAGTGTTGCTCGTCCTCGAGCAACGAAAGAAAAGTATAATAAGTGGGAGAATTGCGAAGGAATTCATTCAAGACGAGATAGAATAAGTGATTGTCAAGTTCAATCAATTTAGTCAAGCCAAGAGGTAAAGATATCAACAAACAAGTTCACATTCTATGCTCAAATCCATGCAAGATTAAGTGCTCAATTCACAACTTCCTCACAAGTAAGTGTATCACTCTTCACACAAAGTGTATATCAAGGAATGTATGCTCTCAAAATCAAATCACACAAATGTACTACCATATGCTTGCCAAAAGTCTCAATTCTCCACCACAAGTTATGTGTTCAATTCATGAATCAACAAGGACTTATCATTTGGTTATAATGTAGGCTATTTGGTTAGGGTATGGAAGATTTGGATAAAGTGACTCGTAAACTAGTGGAGCGAGAAATAAAGACATCCCGTCGAACATCTCTAAAACTCAAGAGGAAAGCTACAATTGATCAAGTTGCAACTCCAAATTCCAAACTCCAACAATTCATTTGCTCACTCTTTTAAAGCACATTCTTCACCACCAAAACTTTTTGAGCACTTTTGAACTTCAAGCTCTACCAAATACTTGTACACAAGAGAGTTTTCTTTTTCAATTTTTTTTTATCATCAACTTAATCTTTTTTATGCACTCTCTCAATTCATCTTTTCTCCATTTTTTTTTATTTCTTTTCAATCTTTTCACTTTCAAACCAAACTCATCCACCCAAAATCACATTTAACCACAATTCAACCTCATTTGTCAACATTCAAGCTCCACTAGTTCATATGAAAATTAAGCTCACAAAAGATGGACAAATAGGCTAAATTTTGTAGGTTGCCAAAGAATACAAGTCAATAGGCTCAAAGTGGCTAACTACGGAAAAATATCATTTGGTATGGACAATTTGGTTAAGTGACTATTCAAAACAAAGATGACCTCATATCATTTTCAAGAATCTCACACAAATAGTAGTTTCAAACAAGACAATTGGCAAGTTCTAGAGCACATAAGCATGAATGATACTCACATGAAGGAAATAGACCAAAATATATGAACGTCTAAAGGCTCTAAAGCTCACGGGCTTGTCTATCATGAATTAAGAGCACCAAACCAAGCAAAGATCTTCACACAATCAAATGAACAAGCATGCATCAATCAATACCAATAAGTTCAACCAAACATCAAAAACCAACAACCACCATCAATTAAGCCTCAAACACTTTCTTCCACAAGAAATCTCATCCAACAAAGCTAAACAATTATAGGACAAACGGTGCAATAAAATGAAGGTAAACACACGAAATCTCCCCCCAAACTTAAATGAAACTATCTAGTTGAATGCAAAGTTTGGAGATGAGTGTGTTTACCTTAGAAATTTGTCACCAACGTAGCTCACCAAAGAAGCAAGCTACCACAACCGTTTTGTCCATTGAACTTCTTAGCATCAAAGCACCACCACCTTGTAACTTCACCATGCACATCTCCCATCCTTGACCACCAACACATCACTCAACCTACAAAACAAAAACTCAACAAAAAGATCAAACAAACTACAAAGCTAAAATAAAAGAAAATAAAGCAATAAAGAATGGGTTGCCTCCCATTTAGCGCTAAGTTTAACGTCTTCAAGTCGGACGGAAGAAAATAAGCTCATCGGAATGGCCAAGGATATCGGTCCTCCTTGCCATTGTACTTCAATCTCTTGGCCTCAAAATCAAGGAGGCTCTCATAAATAGTAGGCCAATCATTTGCACCTTTCATGCGCATTTTCTTCAATTGAAGCTCATCTTGCTCTTCTTCCCTACTTTCTTTCCATTCTTTTCCTTTTTGTGGGAGGATGCCCAAGTTTTTTTCAATTTCTTTCTTAAGATCAAAGTTAACAAGAGGTAAGATAAAATCAATAGAAGCATCAATATCATCTAAAGTGAAAATTGAAGAGTGTAAAGGTTTAGAAATGCTCATTTCACTCGTCAATGTGTCATCTAATGCTTCTTGATCTTTTTGTTCTTTGTTGCTCGTGTCCTCCATCAAGGGACATTCTTCTTCCTCTTCATCTTCTTCAATCTCCATTAAGTACTCAATAAGCTTGACGTCTTTGTCCTCCTCTTCACTTGAGCCCTCTTCTTCATCAATCGCCATGCTTGACTCTTCATAACTAGTCCCACTTGAAGAAATCATTTGACTCAATTGGAACGTTGATTCGGGTGGAATTTACACGATTTAGATGCATATTTGAAGCTCATTTGATGATGATTTCATTGAATTATTGGTTGATTATCATTGTTTTGGTCAAAATAAGAGAAAGGTAGTGTTTTGTCGATTTTGTAGGAAAAATGATGTATTTTGGAAGCAAAACACCATCCATACTTCACTGGATCAAGAAGAGAAGCTGACCATTGGATTCGTCTCGAAAAACGGAGTGGTGTGAAAAAAAGAATCGAGTCAATCGGAGGTCGGAAGCTCGAGATACAACGGAACGAAAAATGATGAGGCCGGACCACATTTCTACCCGGCCGGGTTACTTCCACCCGGCCACAGTGCTGTACACCCACATTTTGGATTAGTTCACCCATTTCGCATTTTGGCCGGGTAAAACCACCCGGTCGGGTCGTTTTCACCCGGCCAAGCCCTATTTTAGCCATTTGCTACATATTTCGGGGGTTTTGGCCCATTTTCTCCATTTTCGAGGGACCTAAGTGCAAATTTCGTCCAAGACTTCTACCCCAACTATAAATAGCTCCAATTTGAGTTTTAGAAAGGAGTCTTACTCCTTTTACAAGCATTTCCACACACACATTCACATAGTTGTAGGTGTTCTTCATTTTTAGTTTAATTTCTTCAATAGATTAGATAGAATAGTGGTTTTTACTTCAAATCAAGCTACGATTATCATCGGGCATCGTCTATTACATCGTTTTGTAGCTAAATTCGCATGATCAAGGTGATATTACTCTATTTTGCAATTCAATTTGGTATTTTCTTAATTTCTTCAATCTCTTGTTATTTTATTATGAGTTTGATGTTATTTGTTGTTGTAGCCATGGGATTCTCTTCTAGAACCATGGGCTAATCCTCAATTGCCTTGGGTGTGGATTTTTTGATGAGAATTTAGTGTAATTGTGGATTAATTGCATGATTAGCTTATAATTTGGGTTTTTATGTTTCTAGAGTTGTACTTTGATTGATTCATTTGGTTGATCAACCCTATTAGCAAGCATGTTCGATTATGTTTATTGCAACGAGAGTTGGGTAGCATGATTGGGAGTGTGAGTGTGAGCTTTGATCAATTGAATAGAAGTTAATTAGTAATTAGCTCACCCGAGAGGGGGGTTAATGGCTAGACCGAAAACTTTAGACACTAAACAAATAGAGGTCGTCTAGGAGTTTGGTGAGAGGGCGTTTCATAAGCATTAGTAACCGTGTTGAAAGTGCTTATGCAACACTATCTTAGGAGCTTATGGTATTTGGTTAGATCCTATAATTGCTAATCAATGCACGATGTTTATCTATGCCTTTCGAGGGGGTTTGCACACATTTGTGATAGCCTTTAGCTTGACCCAAATTCGTAGTAAAATCATGTAATTGGTTCACTAGTTCACTTAATAGCTCACGAAACGGAAACACCCGAGGCAATACACTCCTCTTGCACTTTCCAAAAGAAAGTTAGATAGATTGTTATTACTCTTATCACTAGTTCTCATTACTTTAGTTAATTTTAGTTTAATACATTTGTTATTATTCCCAAAAATCCAAACAACATCATTTAGTTACTACAATAGCATGATAACTTGCAACTTTAGGGACTCATTTTCACTCAATTAAGTCCTTGAAACGAAAATCTACTTGGGACACTTATCTTACTACTAACGAACCCATGCGCTTGTGGGGATCGTATAGTTTTAAAAAGTGCAAAAATTCGATCCAAGTCAAACGTCATATTCTTCATTCGATTCGCAAGTGAGACCATTTGCTCATCCATCTTTTCCAATCTCGCATTGTTGTGAGCAACAACTTGATTGGATTGAGTCATGAAAGTGGTTAGCAAATGTTCCAAGTAAGCATTTCTTTCATCATCTTGATAATGGGTGGGAACTTGTTGCATTTGACAATCGTAGTCGTAGTTCCCCCAACTATCATAGCAAACTTCTTCTTGATAAGGAGGATAAACCATATCATATTGATCAAATGATTGATTCCATGAATATTGGTTATATCCATCCATCTTCCAATTAAGCTCAACTACACAAATGATCAAAATATCAAAAGCACAAGATAATATAGAACAAATAAAAAAAAATCACTAGTAATTATGCTAAACTAACACTAAGTTACACTAAAAACAAAACTAATCCCCGGCAACGGCGGCAAAAACTTGACACGTATTTTTCAATACTCACCTCTCAAGTGTAAGAGGATCCTCGTAGTAAAAGTAAGTGTCCGATTAAATTATCGAACCACGAGACTAGTTAGCTAGCGTAGCCTTAGTGTTGTGTGCGTCGCGTAATTATAGTGAAAGAGCATGGGGTGAGCTAAAGACTAAATGTAAAAATCAACAAGATAAAAACTAACTAGAAAAAGCAAGTAAACGATGATCAAGATCAAATGGAGAGAGAGGTAGTGTTCGGGTGTTCTTCATTATGTGGAAATCAATTAAAGCTTAACTTGGACGTTTAATTCATTGGTTGGTGTATGATAAGAGCAATCACTAAAAATGTATCTAATAAAGCACCTAAGATCGGGAGGAAGGATAGAGTCGTTCTTACCCGGGTAATCACACAATTAGAGGATTCTACCTAAGCTATACTAATTTAATCCCTAATTATGCTTTTCCACTTGAATACTAGAAACCAAACTCCTATGGTCTCCTCACCAATTACCCAAACTCATATTCAAATAATTAGTGTAAATTAATGGGGTTCTAATGAAAATTACTCAACTCTCGTTGCGATAATTCAATATAATCTCAATTCACTCGACTCCCAACCCTCGATTATACTATCGTCAAGACTAACCAACTCTCGTTGCACTAATCATGCGTCAAAATATAATCTACTAATCTATCAAAACCCATTAATTTAATCAATACACCACCAATATAATTAAACAACCCAAATCAAGCTAAAAATCTAATTCCATCATAAATTCAAACACCCAAACACCAACAAACCTTGCTAATAATTAAATTAACAATTGAAAGCAAGCTTATGAAACATAAATAACAAAACATTAAATTAAAAGAAAGATATCACCTTAAATGGTCTTGTAATCCTCCAATACTTGCAATAAAATAAAATACTACATTAAAAACTAGTTAAGGAAGTGAAATTAAACAAATGAGTGGAGTGGAAGGTGGAGGAGAGGGTTTCTCCTCAATGGTGATGCGCCGAACTCTCTCTCGCCTCTGCGTGTTAATTCCCCCTTTTCTGCCGAAATTGGCTGCTGCCTCTTAGTCCCCCAAAATGAAGCAAAATGGGCCTTTTTTTTTTATAAATAAGATGGGCCTAAGGGAATTTAATTCTTAAATGGGCTTCCTCCTATAAATTAATTCACAATAGTCCAGCATCCTTTAATTCCCAATTTTGGCAACCAAAATGATCGAGCACTCCGTGAGTTTTAGCTGCTTTTCAATTTGGGCCATCGAAATGGGCCTCAAATATTAGGCTCCATTATGTTTTTTTTTTCTTCGTAATTTCTTCTTGAGTCCAATCATTCTTCCTTCTCGTCGAATTATTCCTTCGATTGACTCCACGATATAATAAGGCGTGTTTTATTCCATAAATGCTCATTTTCCTACAAAAAAAAAATCAAACTACACCATTTCTCCAAATCAAGTGCATTGAGTCAATTTAATGTAAATAATGCACGAAATCCTATAAAATTATACAAATTAAACACATGAATTTTGAGCAATTTTCACACTAATCACCTACGTGCCGCGATACGAAAGAACGACAGCAGAACCAAAGTTTCGGAAACCCCCCATCCGTGGAAAACCATTTGAAGCCAACAGGAACAGTTTGAGAGATGAGCTTACGTTCACAGCAGTCGTGAAAAACCATGGAACCGGCTCCCCTATTCCCAAAACGACTGACTTGGGGACAAGGACAGATTCGATCCAAAATGAGGAACTGGAGATCAAATTCCAAACGAAGGCGGAGGAGACAAAATGGCTGGGAGAGTGCATTACTGGAGTGTTAAGGAAGGATTTCTCATGGGAGGACCATGGGGAGGAACTACAGCAGGAGTGTGTTAGCATTCTAAAGCTGCGAACGCTAGGGAAGGATGCGATTCTCATCGAAAATATATCCGGGAAAAGTTACGATGAGATCACGGGAGCTATGGAAGAGTGGTTCCAATACTGGTTCGAATGGTACAGGAAATGGCGACCAATTGATGTGAGCCATAAACGACTGGTATGGACGAGGTGGACCGGAGTCCCTGCACAAGCCTGGAATACACGCTTCTTAGAAACGGCGAGCGCATCCATTGGAAAGCTGGTCAAGCTCGACGACCACACAAAGGCTCAAACACGGCTCGATTATGCAAGGGTGCTTCTATCCATCTCATACCTCAAAGACGTAAATCTGACCGCCCGACTAGAGATTGATGGCATTGTCTTCAAATGTAAAATCGCAGAGGAACAGAAACACGAAAACCAAAACGTGCAGGACGATCTGGAATCGGAATTGGACTCCGACGATAGCACCGAGTGGCCCATGGATGAAGACGGTGGTGCTGAAATAGACGGTCGCGCTGAAGAGGTTTCGGGCGGCCCGGCGGCGGCAGCAGCGCATGGGCGGCCGAGCAGCCTATCTGACTCACCGTCGGAATCTGTATCCTGCTGTCAGAAACCGAAAAGTCACACGATACACAACGCGAATCCGGATGGGCCCCGAGGAGATATTAATTGCAAGGCAGTTAATGATATCTTAGAACAAGAAAAGCATGCCGATACATGGGAACAGCGTGAACCAAATTCAATCATGGCGCCGTCAACAAATATCGAGGAGGGGCCCCACAAATCGGATCCTCATCAAGAAATATTCGAAAAATTGGTTCAAAACCAATCAATGGAGGTCACCAGTACCAAAGAAATCGGTGAAGGAGTACTTTTGGCAGAAGGTACGCTTTTTAACCCTAAAACCCTATCCCAGGCCCACTCTTCTATTGGGCCCACCCTCCTTGTAAAGGAGTCAGCTGAATCCCCAGCCTGTCCTCCAGTTCAACCCCCTCCTTTTCCTAATTCCCACCCTGATACACCCCCAAAAGCTGATGGGCCCTCACCACCCCTTTATCCACTACTACATCTCCCATACCCCACACCCTTTCCTGATACACCCCAAGAAACCTACTGCACCCCATCTGACCTTAACACATCGGCACACCCCTCAAACCCTACCCCTCCCCCCCAGACCCACCCACACCCGTAACCACCCCACTGCCACCTCTCCCACCCCCCAAACCCAGTATCGAACCTCAAACCAAAACTTCAAACCCCACTGACCTCGAAAACACCACCCAAACCCTTTCAAACCAGCACCCAGGAAATTCCATAAAACCAACATACAAAACCCGAAAAAATCCCCTAAAAAAGAAAGTAAACAAGATGGAAAGGTGGCAAATGGAGACGAAGAGATGGACGGAATTCTCAAAAGACCTCGATTTAGAGATAGAAAAGATAGCTTATCAAAGCAAAAAACCAAAAAAGGGGAAAGGAAAACGGAACCCTCCCAATTTATTAAAGCTTGATGTGGAAACCGAAGCCTCAAGAACATGGGGCCTAGGGAAAAGTCTTGGAATCCAGACAAGAACATCCGACACCCAGAAAATCATAAAATTAATGAGATGGAGGAAAAAGCCCAGTCAAAGAAATCAAGTGCAGAAGGAGAGGTAGAAGAGA
The DNA here is from genome assembly GCA_963675135.1 of Galeopsis tetrahit. Lineage (NCBI taxonomy): Eukaryota > Viridiplantae > Streptophyta > Magnoliopsida > Lamiales > Lamiaceae > Galeopsis > Galeopsis tetrahit. The sequence goes on from OY776126.1 coordinate 22,857,561, forward strand.
GGAATCCATGAAGATTCTATCCATGAATATCTGAGGCTTGGGGAACCGAATCAAAAAAGAAGAGATGTGGAATCTCATAAAGAAACATGGGGTGGACGTATGCTGCATACAAGAGTCAAAACTGAAAAGTGTGGAAGAAACTACATGCCGGGCAGTATGGGGTCAAGGTAAAATGGAGTGGTACTCAAAAGAAGCTATAGGAAGATCGGGTGGAATCATATCCATATGGAACCCAGAAGTTTTCAGGGTCTCCAGCTGCTGGCATATGACGGGAGGTGTAATATTGAATGGAGTATGGGGGCAGGAAAGAGTACAATGCTGCATTATCAACATCTATGCACCATATATCTCTTCGGAAAAGATAGAGCTATGGGACCGCGTTAACATTATCGTGGCCCAAAATCCCGCAGCCTGCATTTGCATCATCGGGGACTTCAATGCAATACGCTGCGGGACAGAAAGAGTTGGAAGAGGGCAGCAACAAAATCACAGAGACACACAGGCGTTCGGCGGATTCATCAAAGATGCAAATCTGATGGACCTCCCACTGCACGGGAGGAAATTCACATGGTATAAGGCTGACGGATCATGTAAGAGCAAACTGGATAGAGCTCTGGTCAACCATCATTGGCTAAACCAATGGCCTAACACACATCTAAGAGGCCTACAACGATCAGTCTCAGACCATTGCCCTATTCTCGTGGGGATCAAAGTAAAGGATTGGGGGCCGAAGCCTTTCCGAAGCATCAATGCCTGGTCAACTCACCCAGAATTCAAGAGTTTTGTTGAGGAAAAGTGGAATAGCTACCAAATACAAGGATGGGGAAGCTATGTCATCAAGGAGAAGCTGAAGAGGCTCAAAGCAGATCTCAAGGAGTGGAACACCAACACGTTCGGCATCATCGATCAAAACATAGAAAATCAACGAGCTGAAATCCAAAAATTGGATATAATTGACGAAGTGTTTGGGCTTGAAGAGACAGAGATTATGAACAGAAATAGGGCAGCTGCATTACTGATCCGGGAACTAAAAAAGAAAAGCATGATCGATTACCAAAAATCAAGATGTAAGTGGGTGAAGGAGGGAGACTGCAACACGCGCTTCTACCACAACTACATCAACAGAAGAAGGAAAAGAAACGAAATCCTGGGTCTTATGGTGGATGGAGAATGGAGAGAAGAAGTCTTAGCGGTGAAAAAATGGGTTTTCGAGCATTTCCAGAGCCACTTCAAAAACCAAAGGATAACCAGACCAATTCCTGCAGTAGGTTTTGCAACGAAACAGATCTCAAACACAGAAAACGACATACTTACAGCCCCATTCTCGAAGGAAGAAATCCGAGAAGCCATAAAGGAGTGTGACAATACGAAAAGCCCAGGACCAGATGGTTTGAACTTCGGTTTCTTAAAAAAGTTCTGGCACTTATTGGAAACTGGTTTCATCCAACTCATGGAGGAGTTCCACACTCACGGACGACTGGTGAAAGGATTCAATCCAACCTTCATCGTGCTCATCCCCAAAAAGGAGGTTAGTACAGATTTGAACGATTTCAGGCCAATATCCCTAGTGGGGGGAATCTACAAGATAATCTCAAAAATCCTGGCGAAAAGACTTGGATCTGTACTACCATCTATAATCTCTGCTGCACAAACCGCTTTCATTGGAAACAGAAACATCTTGGATAGCGTGGTAGTCCTAAACGAAGCGATCGATGAAGCAAAACGGGAAAAGATAGTACGAGCTTTCTTCAAAATTGACTTCGCAAAAGTCTATGACTCAATAGACTGGGGCTATCTAGAGATCATGATGGAGAGATTCAACTTTCACCCCAAATGGAGAAAGTGGGTGATGGAGTGTGTGACGACAGCATCAACATCGGTTCTAGTCAATGGTAGTCCGTCCGGAGAATTTAAAATGGAGAGAGGGTTAAGACAAGGGGACCCTCTATCCCCGTTCCTCTTCTTAATTGCAGCAGAAGGATTGAGTATTCTTATGAAAAGGGCAATAGAAGAAGGATTATACAAAGCGGCTGAAATTGGACAAGAAAAGATCAGAGTGTCACACCTACAGTTTGTGGATGACACAATACTTATGGGGGACGCAAGCTTGGAAAACGCATGGGTTATGCGGCGAGTACTCAGAAACATGGAAACGATGTCGGGTCTAAAAATCAACTTCGAAAAGTGCTCGGTTATCGGAGTAAACGTGGAAGAAAATACTCTAAGTGAAATGGCGGAGATCCTAGGATGCAAAGTTGACAAAATCCCTTTCACATATTTGGGGATGAGAGTTGGTTCCAATCATATGAAAGCGGTGGAGTGGGAATCGATTGTGGGTAAGATAAAAAACAGGCTGGCAAGATGGGACGACAAGAAGATTTCGATGGGCGGCAGGATCACGTTGTTAAACTCGGTTCTATCTTCTCTTCCGACATACTATCTGTCTTTCTACTGCATACCAAAGAAAACCATGAGTGAGATTGTGAGATTACAACACAACTTCCTTTGGGGGGTGGGAGTAATGGGAAAAGAGTGGCATGGATTGAGTGGAAAAAAGTTTGTAACACGAAACAATTAGGAGGGCTAGGGGTTAGAGATATCGGAATTTTTAACAAAACTCTACTGGGGAAATGGGTAAGCTAGTGAAAATGTCTAGAGGGGAGGGGTGAATAGACTTTTCAAAAATCTTTCAATATATCAGAATACACAATGCGGAATAATCAGATTACTAATGAGCCCAATCAAATTTATACTCAACCTTTTATCTAGATCTTTATCTTTGTTAATTCTTAATGTCCTTAGTTAAACAATTCAAACAGATATCAAACAGTAAATGTAAAGAACACAGAATTTTATAGTGGTTCGACAAATGTCTACATCCACTCTCACAACTCCAGTTGTGAAGTTTTATTACTCTTCTTGAGCTTCTTGTGGCTTAGAGTCCCAAGATTAAGACTTTGATCTTTTCGATTATACCTCCAGGTATATCTTCGATCTACTAGTAATTCTACAAGTAACTAGCACACTTGTTTTACAAAATACAAACTTAAACTTGAAAAGTAAAACTTCTCTTTGAATAACCTTTGATTCTTCTCTTCAATTCAGTGGCTCTTCTCTTCTTTAATCTCCTTCAACTCTGTGAGTTCTTCTTGTGCTCTGTAGACTTTAGCTTGCTTTAAGATCAGTAAAATGTTCAGTAGTCTTCAGCAGTAGGAGATCACACAGTATTTATAGAACTTAGTATGACAGTTAGCAGTTTGTGAACTAACTCTCAACTAACTCTAAACTGTTTTTGTAACTTCTTCTTGTAACTGACTTTGTAACTTCCTTCAACTTCCAAGTCAGCATATCTTCAAATATATCTTCAGTTACTCTTTAAATAAGCTTTCCAAACTTATTCTTCAATTTCACCAAATCAGCACAGTAACTTACTGTTCTGATTTTTACTCTTCGGATTTTTACTCTGCTGAGTCAGTCAGCACAGTAACTTAAAACTGTTCAAAACTTCTCCAGATTTCTTCTGAGCTTATCTTCAATTCTCCTTTGAAGTCTTCTTATTCTGAAGTAGTCTTCTGAGTCTTCTTAGTCTTCTGATCTTCATCTAATCTAGTCCTAATCTACTGTTCTGAACTTTTACATTGCTGAATACAAATAGAATACAACTTTACATATATAAAACCTATCTATACATCAACTGAACTATATACAGATGAGTATATCTAAGTCCTATACTATAAGCTGTCTATACAATACAAAACATCAGCTTAGTTCCTAACAGTTCATATATCAGATCAGTAACCAATAAGAACAGTAACTCATAAGATCAGTAAACTTACATATAAGATCAGTAAGCATATAAGATCAGTAAGTATATAAGATCAGTAACTCAGATTCAAATATCTCATATAAGATCACTAAAATTATTCTCAGTTTCCATACTCAGATCAGTAATCTTATTCCATATAACTCAGTTAAGATCATTAATTTTACTCTTAATATTACCAAATAAGATCAGTAAACTTATTTCAGATACAATTAAGATCAGTAATCTCAATTTAAGTTTCTCATCAGATTAGTAAGCTTATATTCAGATGACTTAGTTAAGATGACTTAGAACCACATATATCACTAACTTTAAGTTGCTTTTGGCCATCAAAACATACAATCATCAATTAGAACATTGTTTCAAGGATTCATATCCCAACAATTTCCCCCTTTTTGATGAAGCCAAAACTACTTAAATGTTAATAAATCAGTAGTTAAGTATGTAGTCTATCATAACAGTTCATCATTTCAAAATTCATATCATATTCACAATCAGATTAGATTTTGCACATATTACACATACTAACAAAATATGAAATAAACAGAAAATATAAAGATTAAGGTTAGAAATGTTATCTTGTGAGCTTGTCCTTCATCTTCATTCTGTATCTTCAGATTCTGAATGCAACATACATCCTTGCTTTGATATCCATCATATGTTGATGATCTGGGATAGCTCAAGTGGTTAGAGCACCACTACCTAGGCCTTAGGTCCTGGGTTCGAGTCATGGGGAGGGGAAAATGGGGTATTTAACTTGTAATCAAAAAAAAAAAAAAACATACGGTCCATTTAATTAATTTAGTGTTTGACAAAGTGGGATAGCTCAAGTGGTTAGAGCACCACTACCTAGGCCTTAGGTCCTGGGTTCGAGTCATGGGGAGGGGAAAAGGGGTGGGTATTTAACTTGTAATAAAAAAAAAGTGATTATCTTTTCAACCATTTATTACTTTACCTTCCCCCTTTTTGGCTTCATCATACAACTACCTAATAGACTTCAGTTGTTGCATGATTTCACCCTTCAAGGTCTAGGTAAGGTCATTAGTATATTGTTTAGTAGATACAACACCAAGTTATGTTAAAAATACTCTGCTGATTTTTATCAGCACAGTTGTTTCCAGCACACATTTACATCATTTTTATCACAATTTTATTATAAGAACTACTTATCTGGATTCAGCTGAGTACTGTGATCAGCTGAGTAACATCCTTTTGAAGATCAGATCACTTTTTGGCCTTAGCACAGTAACATCAGATCAGTACTATGACTAAGATCAGTTCCCCCTTCAGTAGAGAACTCTTCTTCTGTGCCTGTTTTTACGAATGTAGTGGTCTTGACATAGTCTTATTCTTCTGGTTTACCCTTTTGATGTACTGTTCTTGGTATCAGCACAGTACCTGAAATGTTAACATAGTTCTATATGCAAGATGTGTTAGTGGTAGTAAGAGGAATCAAGATATACATAGAAGTTTTAAACAATTGAGACCTCTTAAGTCTTCTGCCCTTATGGTCACAAAACCAAACTTTGTTCACCTTTTCTTGACTATCAGTAGAGTTCACATTTACTCTTCTAAGGTAACCACCAACTGGTTTAACCTCTTTGGGAGCAGGAATGTGAGGCTTCTGATAATTAGAATAAGGTTTATAAGTTTGTGTGCTATAAGGTCTGTACTTACGCTGTGGTCTATCCACTCTTATGATGTCATAGGATAATGGAGGAGCATAGAGAATAGATTTTTCACGATTTGGTTGATTGTATCTCCTAGGCTTGGATGAATACAGCTGAGACTGCCTTAGATATGCTGGTCTAGGCTGTGTCCATCTAGGTTTGACTGGTCTAGTCGTATATAGATGAGTTCTACTCTGCTGAGTTTTACTCTTCTGAGTTTTACTCTACTGATTAGTACTCTTCTTATATGACTTAGACTGTTCTGTTCTCACCTTATTCATCTTATTACCATTTCTGATATTAGGATGAACAAGATTAGTTTGAACTAGTCCATTAGTCTTGGAGGTTATGAATTTTACGGGTTCCATGGGTTTCTTACCCTTATCAAGAATTATAGAACTGTTCTTAACTGTATTCGTGTTCTTGATTACAGAAGTAGATGAGCTAGGTACATCAGCACCTAATCCACTTTTATCAGCTGGGGATCTATATTGATTTGATAATTGTTGATTAATCTTGGAAGATTTAATCATATCAGTCAATTTCAGATCTAAGCTTAGTACTTCTGTTTCCAAGAAACGATTACGTTCTTCAAGATTTTCATACTTAGACTTTAAATCATTGAAATCATTGGTTTTGAGAGCTTGAGTCTTGAGCATACCATTATATAAATTGTCTATTAAAGCATACTTATCTTTGAGTTGTGACAACTCTTCTATTAAGCGTTCTTTTAAGGTAATTAATTTAGGGTCTGCTCTTGACTGTGCTTCTCTGAGACTTTAAATTTAGGGTCGATTATACCTCCAGGTATATCTTCGATCTACTAGTAATTCTACGAGTAACTAGCACACTTGTTTTACAAAATACAAACTTAAACTTGAAAAGTAAAACTTCTCTTTGAATAGCCTTTGATTCTTCTCTTCAATTCAGTGGCTCTTCTCTTCTTTAATCTCCTTCAACTCTGTGAGTTCTTCTTGTGCTCTGTAGACTTTAGCTTGCTTTAAGATCAGTAAAATGTTCAGTAGTCTTCAGCAGTAGGAGATCACACAGTATTTATAGAACTTAGTATGACAGTTAGCAGTTTGTGAACTAACTCTCAACTAACTCTAAACTGTTTTTGTAACTTCTTCTTGTAACCAACTTTGTAACTTCCTTCAACTTCCAAGTCAGCATATCTTCAAATATATCTTCAGTTACTCTTTAAATAAGCTTTCCAAACTTATTCTTCAATTTCACCAAATCAGCACAGTAACTTACTGTTCTGATTTTTACTCTTCAGATTTTTACTCTGCTGAGTCAGTCAGCACAGTAACTTAAAACTGTTCAAAACTTCTCCAGATTTCTTCTGAGCTTATCTTCAATTCTCCTTTGAAGTCTTCTTATTCTGAAGTAGTCTTCTGAGTCTTCTTAGTCTTCTGATCTTCATCTAATCTAGTCCTAATCTACTGTTCTGAACTTTTACATTGCTGAATACAAATAGAATACAACTTTACATATATAAAACCTATCTATACATCAACTGAACTATATACAGATGAGTATATCTAAGTCCTATACTATAAGCTGTCTATACAATACAAAACATCAGCTTAGTTCCTAACAGTTCATATATCAGATCAGTAACCAATAAGAACAGTAACTCATAAGATCAGTAAACTTACATATAAGATCAGTAAGCATATAAGATCAGTAAGTATATAAGATCAGTAACTCAGATTCAAATATCTCATATAAGATCACTAAAATTATTCTCAGTTTCCATACTCAGATCAGTAATCTTATTCCATATAACTCAGTTAAGATCAGTAATTTTACTCTTAATATTACCAAATAAGATCAGTAAACTTATTTCAGATACAATTAAGATCAGTAATCTCAATTTAAGTTTCTCATCAGATTAGTAAGCTTATATTCAGATGACTTAGTTAAGATGACTTAGAACCACATATATCACTAACTTTAAGTTGCTTTTGGCCATCAAAACATACAATCATCAATTAGAACATTGTTTCAAGGATTCATATCCCAACAATGGAGATTTCTAAACGAAAAAAACAGCTTGTGGGTAAAGGTACTTAGGTCTAGGTATGGGGCTGTAGGAGAAAATGGCTTGGGTCTATTTCCAACAGGAAGGGCGGGGAGGGTCTCATTATGGTGGAGAGACGTTGAAAAATTGGTAGGTGAGGGAGAGGAGGGATGGTTCCACGGTAATCTTTCAAAAATACTAGGGGATGGGAAAAATTCCTTCTTTTGGGGGGAGAATTGGACGGGGGAGGGAACACTGAGGGATAGGTTTAGGAGATTATATCAGATTAGCATAGATAAAGAAATAAAAGTGGGGGATATGGCAACCTGGGAGGGGGAGAACTGGAGATGGATATGGAGATGGAGAAGGACACTTTTTGATAAGGAACTGACAATTCTAAACGATCTGATATCTATGATGGACAGGTTCAAACCAAAGCAAGGACTCGAAGACGCATGGAAATGGAAAGCATCAAACACAGGGAAGTTCTCTACGAAGGAAACGTACTCGATGCTGTACAACCAAAGCCAGGGCACTCGACCGGACGACGAACTGTTAAAAGGCTTCAAAAGCATATGGAAGAATTTTGCACCACCAAAAGTCAAGGCTCACGCATGGAGGCTCCTATGGGGAAGGCTACCAACACGCTCCAACCTAAGAAGAAGAAACATCCTGAAACAGATCGACGATCTAAGGTGTGTACTATGTGGGGAGAGCGAAGAAACTGAGAAACACATATTCCTGGAATGCCCCCAAGCATACCAAGTGTGGATGGAATGTCTGAAGTGGCTCAACATACCGTCAGCACTACAGCCAGATCTGCTAAACAATCTCCTAGGTTTTGAAGGCCTTATCAATAGAAGAAACGGGAAGAAGATTGCCACATGTATATGGATGTGTGTGGTGTGGCTCATATGAAAATGGAGAAATGCGATCCTCTTCAGGAACGAGACATAGAACAGTACCAGGTACACCTCAGCAGAATGGAGTAGCTGAGAGAATGAACCAGACTTTACTTGAGAGAGTTAGATGCATGTTGAGCAGCTCTGGATTGCCTAAAGTATTTTGGGGGGAAGCAGTGTCAACAGCAGCCTACTTGATAAACAGAAGCCCTTCCTCAGCTGTGCAATTTAAAACCCCAGAAGAGTTATGGTCTGGCCATGCAGCTGAGTACAGTAATTTGAAAGTTTATGGTTGTTCAGCATGTTGGTCCTGAAAGGAGTATATAACAAGTGTATGGGGGGGGGGATACACTTGTATGCAATTCTTTTTCAACTTTGATCAAACCAGAGTTCAGCAAGGTTGTCTTGGACAACTCTGCTGAAGAAGATTAACTCTTCTAAGATAATCAGACTACTAAGTACTATTGAGTACTTAGTTGAATAACTATCTAGGGGAGTTATATGTGCGGAATGGTGGTTGGCCCTTTAAGTTTAGACTCCTTTAATTTCTGAAATCACTTAGTCAATGCAACACAGTTCAGTTTAGCTTCAGGGAACTTGTCCAAATCAGTTTTGCACAGTCTTTGAATATGTATCTTTGAAAGATCAATTTTGTGTGCAGTGTTGAATGAATGTAAGTACTTGTAAAGCAAATCAACACAAGAAGTTATAGTGGTTCAGAGACTCAAGCTCCTACATCCACTTTCCCTGATTTAACAGGATAATTCCTTCACTCTTGGAATTAACTTGTTTTATAGTGCCAAGGTGCACTTGATCAAGAACACCACTCCTTGGTGAATTGATCCCTAGGATGTCTAGAGTCCTAGTACCCTCTTCTCAACTCAGAACTGAACTGTTCTTCTCTCAACAGTCAGTTCCTACCACTTCTACTACTACAACCTTCTCACTTTCACTCTTGAAAGATATGAGGATTGAAGTAAGGTTCCAACTAATGAGATATCCTTTACAATGGAGATTAGTGTATAAGGATAGGATATCTCTCTAAGCTTGTGTATGAATATACAATGAAGTTCAGCTTAGAAGAAGTGTTTGAAGACTAAGATAGTCTTTGAAAGCTTTGAAAGCACTTTGTAGGATTGTTGGATATTCTTGTCAAGGTTAAGGTGCTTTCAAATGGTCTTCACACTTCTGTATTTATAGACAAAATGGAGGATTTGCCCATTGGAGAGGCAGCCCCAAATTGCTATATATGTCTTCCTTGAGTTCTTCAAACTGGAAGACAGATTCTTGATAGTGACATGTCCTCATTTGGGTAATAAACGGCTGTAACAGTTTTGTCTTCATTCTGCAGCACTTTTCCCAATGTTTGACTTCTTGTTAGGACTTGGACATGGCTTCTGAAGGTTGATCCAATGATAGGACAACATTCCTCATCATCTGGACAACTCTCCTTATCACTATCAGCATTTTTGCTTTTCAGCATGGTTGGCTTGCTCTTCTTCAGATGACTTGGCTCTTTCCCTTTATTTCTTTTGAGTATGGTCTTAGCTCATTCCTTTGAGGACCTTTAGGGACATGGTGTCTCAAGTTCTTCAGCATAGTTGATTTCAGGCTTTCAGAGCATTTGATCTTGATCAATTTAGCTGAGACAACTCCTCTGGACAACTCTCCTGATCAGTGTATTTAATCTTTTTGCATCAGAACACTTTATGCCTAGAGTAGACTTCTCTGGACAACTCTCCTGATGAACACCTTTGAGTAATTTTGTCCTTTTGAGCTAGGTAAGCTTGTACTTCCTTATGGCTAGCTTCTTTGGACAACTCTCCTGATCAGAGCTTTATGAATATTTTCTCTGGACAACTCTCCTGATAAGAGCATCTTCATTGGACTTGTCCTTTTGAGCTTTACAATCTTGTTCTTGTATAAGAGCATCTTCTCTGGACAACTCTCCTGATAAGAGCATCTTAGATTTCATAGAGTGTCCTTGCTCTTAAGTGATTGTTCCAGAATTTGAGCCTTGAGGGGACTTGATCTTGATCATCTTCAAAGCATAGGTTCCCCCTCAAATTGTGCATCTAATTTTCTAAGAGCTGCCTAACATTTCAGCTTCTCATCTATCCTATAATCTATATGTTCTAACATTCTTAGAGTATACTTACATTGACTTAGGCATGTCTAAGGGGGTTTTTGGTATTTAATCAAAACATAGCTCATTTTATTCCCAACAATTTCCCCCTTTTTGATGATGCCAAAACCTACACAATTTAAGCAAAAGTGACTTGTCTACACTTATTACATGTATCTTCAGAAGACATGACTAAGATCAATTTTCCTGAAAAGACAATGTGTTAGTGTATTCACTGTTTTTGTTGCAAGTAGGTTTCAAGGATAGGCATAGAGAGATTTTTTGTATAAGTGTATCTTGATTCAAAAGTAGTTCAACTATCATTCATATAAGAGATCATTACAGGCATGTTGATAGTTGAATTTAACATATCAGAGCATGAATCATCAACACTAAATACAATAGAGCATTATATTCTAACAATACTAAGCATATCAGAGCATAAACTTGTATCAGAGCACCAATCTTGTTATCAGAGCAATCCATAATCAGATCAGAGCAACCAAAATATCACACCATATCAGCAATCTTGACCATATTTCAGCATAGTTGATCAATTAAGAAAGATCAGAAGACTTAGCCATTTCAAAGATCATCCTCAGGAGGTGGCAGCATTCCATACTGTGCCCACACTCTTCTTTTCAGTGCCATGGCTTCTTGGTTGGTTCCCTTAGGTCCAAGAGCCATCTTGTTCAGCTTAAGGATCTCAGTGAATTCCCTCAGAATTCTTGCTTGGTCAATCCATCCTTCAAGCTTTGGAGGCATGTATATGATTGGCTTGGGAGCTGTGAGTTCAAATCTTGCAATGTCAGCAGCTGCAAGTAGTTGTTGATACAACTCTCTGTAGTATTCTAGCATGAACTCAGTGAAGGCAGAGTTTGCATCTCCTCCATTCCATCTGTCAATGACATAGTAGTCATAGACAAACTCCCTTTTGGCTTCTTCCCATGTGTCATTCAGTTGAATTGGCACCCATTTATCCAAGTGTGGATATTTGGTGTCCATTGGGATTAGAAGCTGAGGCTTCATCTTGCTGTATGTTGCTCTTCTCCTTCTTGGTTTCTGAAAGTTTGCTCTTCTTTCATCTCTTGCTCTGTTGGCTTCTTCCATTAAGTCCATTTTCTCTTGGGCCCTCATCATGGCCAGTTTTTGTTGTGTTTCAGGGTCTTTGCCATACCCTTCATGAAATAATTTTGATGGGTCAAGAGCTAGGACTGTTGTCTTCTTCTTAGGTTCAGGTCCAAATCCTTCAGCAAATAACTCTTTAATGTCTTCAGAGGACTTGGTACCTTCAGCAGTTTTTCCAGATTCAGAAGATTTGTCCTCTTCAGTAGTTTTGGCTTTCTTTGATGTAGGCTCATCTTCATCAATTCTGAATTCAGGTGGAAGATCAAGGCTGCTAGGAAAGTCAGTGAATTTCTCAATTTGTCTCTTCTTTCCTTGGGCCTTCTTGATCTTTCCTCTGGTTTGGACACCTTCAGCATCTTTGTCCAAGCCTGACACTTCACCACCTGGTCTTTGCTGTAGCCTTACTCTTTCCTCTTGAGCTGAGGCCATTGAGTTTTTCAATGCCAATGCTAACTGCTCCTCTTCATCCAAATCTTCCAAGTTCAGCATTTCTGGCTCTTTTCCTTTTCCTTCAGGGACTTTGTCCTTCCCTTTCACTGGACTCCCAATCACCAAGGCACCTTTTGCTCTAGCTCTTTCCCTTTCCCCCTTTTTGGCAGCATCAAAACACTGGGGCTTGAGGTCACTCATTGTTGAGGCCATCAGGGATTGGGCCTGGTTTAGGGACTTCATCTCCTCCAACAAATATACATTCTCATCATGTATATTCTGCATTCTATCACTGCTCAAGCTAAGGAAAGCTAGAACAGGCTTCATCTTTTGTTGGACAACCTCTTCCATGGCTGTTTTCAGAGATGCATCCAGTTGGGCTTTTAAGAGCTCAGTCAGGTTGGCCACTGCACCTTCAGCAATGTTGGCCAGCACTTCTTGGGAAAATTTTTCTGAGGCAGCTTTGACCATAGCTAGCCTTTGCTCTTCAGCTCTTCTCTTTTGTAGTGCTGTCTTCTTTCCAATTGCTTGTTTGACAGTTAGCCTGAGAGCTTTGAAGAACTTTTGAGTTAGGGTTTCGAATACTTGGGGAAGAAATGTTTGTGGGTATCTTAAGACTTGTGAATGTTCTAAAAAGAATGTTTGTCAATGAGTTGGTAAGGTCTTGATACAATTCAAAGGTGAACAAAAATGGAAATCCAAAATGGACGGCTAGGATTGATTTCAGGGGAGTTGTCCATTTTTGATCCAATGGTCAAAAAAACCAATGAAACAGTGAAATAACTGTTTTATTCAAAACGTGGGTGGTTTTAAATGTTTGTTTAAGGCTGGGGATTTTTCGAGATAGATCATGTCCCAAAAAGTTTAATGCAAACAAGAGTTAAATCTTGGCATTTAATGCATGGAAAGTGACCTTTTGGGTGGGAGACAAATTAAATCCCAAAAAGGTGAAAACTGTATTTCAAAAGGACAGATTTCGAAATAGGTATTGATCACCAAAAATAGGTGCTTATCAAACCAAGGAATTTGTTTGATAGCCAGGACAACTTATCTGACCCTACATGGACAAGTGTCCTGAAGAAAGGTGGACAAAGGTCCTGAAAGTTAATGGACAAGTGTCCTGAAGAGGTAAGGTCATGTTTCTGAATTTCAGTAGACTTGACCAAGTCTGCTGAAGTTTGATTTTGTTTCCCCCTTAATCAATGAGCTTCTTTGGACTTATTTGTCCAAACTTCCCTGGATCAAGTAATCCCAACTCTGCTGATAGCTCCAGAAATCTTGCCTCTGCAAGTGGCTTGGTTAATATATCAGCTTTTTGATGGTCTGTATGAATTTTCACTAGCTTGATATCCTTCTTCTCCACATGATCTCTAATGAAGTGGTGCTTGATGTCCACATGCTTGCATCTTGTGTGCAAGACAGGATTTTGTGATATAGCAATGGCACTATTGTTATCACAGAAAATTGGCACTTCAGTAGAGTTGACTTTGTAGTCTCTTAGTTGTTGTCTTAGCCAAAGAATTTGAGCACAACAACTTCCAGCAGCAACATATTCAGCTTCAGTGGTGGAAGTGGCCACTGTGTTCTGCTTCTTGGAGAACCATGAAATAAGCTTGTTTCCTAAGAATTGACAAGTCCCTGAAGTGGACTTTCTGTCAATCCTACATCCTCCATAATCAGCATCTGAGTAGCCAGTTAGCTCAATATTGTCATCAGCAGGGTACCAAAGGCCTAGATTCTCAGTGCCTTTGAGGTACCTCAAGATCCTCTTTGCAGCCTCAAGGTGGCTTTTCTTAGGATTTGCTTGAAATCTTGCACAAACACCTACTGCAAAGGTGATGTCAGGTCTGCTGGCAGTGAGATAGAGGAGTGATCCAATGATTCCTCTATACTCAGTAGAGTTGGTTGGAATACCACTCTCATCAGGATCCATCTTCCAATTTGTGTTTATTGGGATCCTTACTGGCTTGCTAGTTGTACACCCAAACTTTTTGATCATTTCTCTGGTGTACTTAGCTTGGTTGATGAAGATTCCTTCTTTAGTTTGCTTGACTTGTAGACCCAAAAAGAAGTTCATCAACCCCATCATGGACATCTCAAACTTGCTTTGCATGAGCTTGGAGAATTTCTCACACAGCTTCTCATTAGGAGATCCAAAGATTATGTCATCCACATAGATTTGGACAAGCAAGATGTCCTCTCCTTCAGAGATTCTGAAGAGAGTTCTGTCCACAGTTCCCTTGGTGAATCCATGATCCAAGAGAAATTGTGACAGTGTATCATACCAAGCCCTAGGGGCTTGTTTGAGTCCATATAGAGCTTTCTTGAGTCTGTAAACTTGGTTCCCAATTTCAAAACCTGGTGGTTGCTCCACATAGACTTCTTCTTTCAAGACTCCATTCAGAAAGGCACTCTTGACATCCATTTGGTATACTTTGAACCTCTTGTGAGCTGCATAGGCTAGAAAGAGCCTTATTGCTTCTAGCCTTGCCACAGGTGCAAATGTCTCATCATAGTCAATGCCTTCATGTTGGCAGTACCCTTTTGCCACTAGTCTTGCTTTGTTTCTGACAATCACATCATTTTCATTCTTCTTGTTCTTGAACACCCACTTTGTTCCAATAACATCTTGATGTGAAGGTCTATCCACCAGCTCCCATACTTCATTTCTGGTGAATTGGTTTAGTTCTTCCTGCATGGCTGTGATCCAATTGGCATCTTGAAGTGCTTCCTCAACATCACTTGGTTCTTGCTCTGACAAGAAACAACAGAAAAGAGCACTTTCACCATGGAATCTTCTTGTTTTGACTCCAATACTTGGGTCACCAAGTATTAGATCAGTAGGATGGTCAGATAACCAAGTCCTTCTTTTTCTGATCTCTTCAGTAGAGTTGTCCTCTACTGAAGTTGAGTCATTTTGATCATAGAATTCAGGATAATTTAATGCAGGATCTAATTCAGGATCATAATCAGGGGTGTTGTCCTCAATGTCAGGGACATTGGCATTTTCAACATTTTGAGTTCCCCCTTGATTATTTGACCCATTAACTACCTCAGCAGGAACTGCTTCTTCATTGGTAGTTGTTACCTGGATGTGAACTGGGATTGGTTCATTCAGTTCACCATTTCCATCTGTGAGATTTGTCTCAGGAAGGTTGCCTTCAGGATGGTTGTCCAGTATTGTGTGTTCAGGTAGATTGGATTGGACAACATCTATGAATTCAGTGTCTTTGTCTTTTATGCTTAATCTGGTTGTCCTCTGTGTGATTTCTTCAGGTTCCAAATGATCATTCCTGATCTCAAAGATAGACTCATCAAACACAACATGAGGTGTTTCTTCCACTATAAGGGTTTTCTTGTTGTAGACTCTGAAAGCTCTACTGATTTGAGAGTATCCAAGAAATACTCCCTCATCAGCTTTGCTATCAAAAGCTTTTAACTGTTCTTTCCCATTATTGTGAATGAAACATTTACAGCCAAATATATGAAAATATGACACTTTAGGCATTCTTCCTTTCCAGAGTTCATAGGGGGTTTTGCCTTGCCCTTTAGTGATCAAACATCTATTTTGAGTATGGCATGCAGTGTTTATAGCTTCAGCCCAAAACCTTTTAGGTAAATTTGAGTCAGCAATTAGAGTTCTAGCAGCTTCTTTTAAAGTTCTATTCCTTCTTTCTGCAACTCCATTTTGTTGGGGAGTTCTAGCTGCTGAGGTTTCATGAGCTATTCCATTTGATGTGCAGTACTCATTGATGTATGAATTAATGAACTCAGTGCCTTTATCAGATCTTATCTTGATAATGCTAAGGCTTTTCTCATTTGACAATCTCTTGAGAAGTTCAGGTAGTTTGACTTGTGTTTCCTTCTTATTAAGGAGAAATACTACCCATGTGAACCTAGAGAAGTCATCTACTACCACTAATGTGTATTTTCTACCATTTATGCTTGAAGGGGTAATTGGTCCAAACAGATCCATATGTAGAAGTTCAAGTACCCTTTCAGTGGAGATGACTGGTTTTCCCTTAAATGAGGCTTTAATCTGTTTTCCTTCTTGACATGGCTTACACACATGTTCTTTAATGAAAACCTCATTAGGTAGTCCCTTAACTAATGCATTTCTAGCAAGTTTGTTCATAGATTTGAAGTTCAGGTGATTTAGCCTCTTGTGCCATAGCCAACTTTGTTCACTAGAACTTTTAGCAATAAAACATGCAGCATCAGTAGACTTGTCCCAGTCTGCAAAATACACATTTCCCTTCCTAGTTCCAGTCAATAGGGTTTGTTGAGTTTTATCTTTAATTAGACACTTTCCACTTGAGAACTCAACATTAAAATCTTTATCACAGAATTGACTGATACTCAGGAGGTTATATTTGAGACCAGCTACATAAGATACATTGGTTACTTTGATGTTACCAATCATCAAAGTACCATAACCTTTAGTTGTTGCTTGTGAGCTGTCTCCAAAGGTGACATTTGGGCCTTCTTTTTCAATAAAATCAGAGAGGAGATCCTTGTTTCCAGTCATGTGCCTTGAGCATCCACTGTCAAGGTACCATGCTGTCTTTTTGTTCATGCTCCTCTTCTTGTGGCCCATTGGTACCTGCAATTAGATAGGTTTAGGTACCCTTTGAGTTTTGGGTCCTGAGAGGTTAGCTGTACCTTTTGGAACCCAAACTTGCCTAATAACCCTGATTGATTCAAGGTGGCTAATTTGATTTCTTAGTGCATCAACATACACTGTTTTTCCCTTAAATGCCTTTGGGAAAGTATGTGTGAATGTGTTAACTCTGTAAGTTTCAGGGAAGTTGACCACTTTCCTGAACTTATGAGTTCTTTGTGCAGCTTGATGAAGTCTTTGAGGAAAGGCATTTTTATGACCATTACCCTTTGGCATGAAGGGTTTTGGTTGTCTCATTTTATTCTGCCTTTGAGGATAGTTGTCCTTAGGTCTATTCAGCTGAGGCTTTCTCAGATGAGTTGGCCTAGGCTGATTATACCTTGGATAGTTCCTCTGAACATTGTTCAGGAGGGTTGCCCTGCCATTGGGTCTACTCTGCTGACCAATATTCCTCTTGTGTTCAGGAGCCTTGGCCATTTCCTTAGGTTTTGGCCTATTCTCCTGAATCACTTGAGTAGGCATTTCATTCAATTTGCCCTTTCCTTTGTTCAGTGGCTGAATTACTTCATTTTCAGCTTGTTGTGCCACTGACTTAACAAAGATTCTCTTAGTGTTACTTGTGGATGCAACACTAAGACAAGGTGAAGATTCAAATGGATCAAAACCTAATCCACTTCTTTGAGCCATAGGTCTTTGATAACTTTGAATTTCCTCTATTGCTCTAGAGGATTTGTTCAAAGCAGACATCTTTAATTTCAGGCTCTCTTCACTTGATTTAAGAATATCATACTCATGTGAGAGATTTTCAAATTTGGCATTTAGAATTTTAAGTTCAAATTCTTTTCTCTTCTGAGAGAGAAGTTGATCATCAATCTCCTTTTGTTGGTCAACTATCCTGAGATTTGCTTCCTCAAGCTTTCTCAAGACTTGTTGATACAACTCAGTAGACTTGACATCAACAGTTACCTCAGAGTTTTTAGAAAGTTCAATAGCCAATCTTTCATTTTCTTTCACACAATTATCATGAAATTCTTGTAATCTAGTGAAATCTTCCATCAACTTTCCCAAGGAAAGTTTCAGGTTAACCTCACTAGTGTTTTGTGAGATGAATGATGGTGAACTAGAAGTAGAGGATACCTCATCATCCTCAAGAGCCATGTTGCAAACATCATCATCATCATCACTGTTGGAGAATAGTCCATCAGAAGAGTTGAAGCTTTCATTACTATCAGATTCTTCACCAGCCATCATGGCCTTTCTATTGGTGAACTTTCTGTCTCTTTTAGCTTGTCTCTCTCTTCTTTCTTTAGAGCTCAATTCAGGGCAGTCATATTGGAAGTGCCCTTTCTTTTTACAGTTATAGCACAGATCTTCATCATCATCCTTCTTGGATTCTTCTCTTCTCTTAGATGAAGAAGGATCAGCTCTACTGGATCTTCTCCTATCAGAGGACTTGTCCTCTGATCTTTTCTCTTCAGGCTTTTTGTCCTCAGCCTGATCTTCAGGGGAATTGTATCTTCTCCTGAATTTGTTGTCTTGGTAGAATTTCTTGTATCTACCAAACCTTGTGTTGAGCTTGTCAAACCTTCTAGCCATCAAGGCTAGTTCTTCCTTCATTTCAGTCTTGGAGACTGTCTTTGATGATCTGGGAGTGGGTTGCATTTCTGGTTCAGCAACTTTGGCTTTGAATGCCACTCCCTTGGTAGGATTTGAAGATTCCTCAACAGGCTTTCTTCTATTGAGGTCAAACTCATAGGCTTTTAGTTCTGAGAATATTTGTTGCATGGGCATGGTGGAGAGATCTTTGGTATTCTGCATCATCACAGCATAGACATCCCACTTTTGAGTGAGACTCCTTAGGATTTTCAGTCCAACCTCTCTCTTGGTGTAGACCTTGCCCAATGAGTTAATCTCATTCATCACATCAGTGAATCTACCAGCAAACTTGTCAATGGACTCATCAGGCTCCATTGAGAATTGTTCAAACTTCTGCACAGCAACTTGGAGCTTGTTCTCCTTGATTTTTTCAGTGCCCTCACACATTTCAGCAAGGGTGTCCCAAATTTCTTTGGCTGTTGTGCAGTGGTAGACTCTTCCCATGATTGCATCTGGAATTGTTTGATAAAGAGTATTCATGGCAAGATACTTCAGATTATCTTTTCTCTTTTCATCAGCAGTGAAATCATCCTCATCCTTGGGAATCAGTTCCCTTACATCTGCTTTTTGTGCATCTGTTACCCTGGGGTTAGTTTGAGTAAACACAAAAGGTCCTCTTGTGATTACTCTTAACATGTCAGTATGAAGAGATGCAAGATGAGCCCTCATTCTAATTTTCCAGAATTCATAATTGTCTATTGAAAACATGGGCAGTTTGTGATGAGAAATGTGATTGACTGGATTTGTGGCCATGTTGTCTAATCCTTGAACAGCAGGTGGAGGAACAGCATTGTTGTTGGCCATATCTCACAAATAATCAGTTAGTTACCAAATGATGGATTTCAGAAAGAGATCAGTTCAGTGACCACACAAATATGAGAGTTTTGAAAATCAAGATAGATTTTCAGAAGCAGTGGTCTTTGAACCCCTGCTCTGATACCACTTGTTGGTCCTGAAAGGAGTATATAACAAGTGTATGGGGGGGGATACACTTGTATGCAATTCTTTTTCAACTTTGATCAAACCAGAGTTCAGCAAGGTTGTCTTGGACAACTCTGCTGAAGAAGATTAACTCTTCTAAGATAATCAGACTACTAAGTACTATTGAGTACTTAGTTGAATAACTATCTAGGGGAGTTATATGTGCGGAATGGTGGTTGGCCCTTTAAGTTTAGACTCCTTTAATTTCTGAAATCACTTAGTCAATGCAACACAGTTCAGTTTAGCTTCAGGGAACTTGTCCAAATCAGTTTTGCACAGTCTTTGAATATGTATCTTTGAAAGATCAATTTTGTGTGCAGTGTTGAATGAATGTAAGTACTTGTAAAGCAAATCAACACAAGAAGTTATAGTGGTTCAGAGACTCAAGCTCCTACATCCACTTTCCCTGATTTAACAGGATAATTCCTTCACTCTTGGAATTAACTTGTTTTATAGTGCCAAGGTGCACTTGATCAAGAACACCACTCCTTGGTGAATTGATCCCTAGGATGTCTAGAGTCCTAGTACCCTCTTCTCAACTCAGAACTGGACTGTTCTTCTCTCAACAGTCAGTTCCTACCACTTCTACTACTACAACCTTCTCACTTTCACTCTTGAAAGATATGAGGATTGAAGTAAGGTTCCAACTAATGAGATATCCTTTACAATGGAGATCAGTGTATAAGGATAGGATATCTCTCTAAGCTTGTGTATGAATATACAATGAAGTTCAGCTTAGAAGAAGTGTTTGAAGACTAAGATAGTCTTTGAAAGCTTTAAAAGAACTTTGTAGGATTGTTGGATATTCTTGTCAAGGTTAAGGTGCTTTCAAATGGTCTTCACACTTCTGTATTTATAGACAAAATGGAGGATTTGCCCGTTGGAGAGGCAGCCCCAAATTGCTATATATGTCTTCCTTGAGTTCTTCAAACTGGAAGACAGATTCTTGATAGTGACATGTCCTCATTTGGGTAATAAACGGCTGTAACAGTTTTGTCTTCATTCTGCAGCACTTTTCCCAATGTTTGACTTCTTGTTAGGACTTGGACATGGCTTCTGAAGGTTGATCCAATGATAGGACAACATTCCTCATCATCTGGACAACTCTCCTTATCACTATCAGCATTTTTGCTTTTCAGCATGGTTGGCTTGCTCTTCTTCAGATGACTTGGCTCTTTCCCTTTATTTCTTTTGAGTATGGTCTTAGCTCATTCCTTTGAGGACCTTTAGGGACATGGTGTCTCAAGTTCTTCAGCATAGTTGATTTCAGGCTTTCAGAGCATTTGATCTTGATCAATTTAGCTGAGACAACTCCTCTGGACAACTCTCCTGATCAGTGTATTTAATCTTTTTGCATCAGAACACTTTATGCCTAGAGTAGACTTCTCTGGACAACTCTCCTGATGAACACCTTTGAGTAATTTTGTCCTTTTGAGCTAGGTAAGCTTGTACTTCCTTATGGCTAGCTTCTTTGGACAACTCTCCTGATCAGAGCTTTATGAATATTTTCTCTGGACAACTCTCCTGATAAGAGCATCTTCATTGGACTTGTCCTTTTGAGCTTTACAATCTTGTTCTTGTATAAGAGCATCTTCTCTGGACAACTCTCCTGATAAGAGCATCTTAGATTTCATAGAGTGTCCTTGCTCTTAAGTGATTGTTCCAGAATTTGAGCCTTGAGGGGACTTGATCTTGATCATCTTCAAAGCATAGGTTCCCCCTCAAATTGTGCATCTAATTTTCTAAGAGCTGCCTAACATTTCAGCTTCTCATCTATCCTATAATCTATATGTTCTAACATTCTTAGAGTATACTTACATTGACTTAGGCATGTCTAAGGGGGTTTTTGGTATTTAATCAAAACATAGCTCATTTTATTCCCAACACAGCATATGCCCATGTCAAGCAAGATAAGCTTGAGCCTCGAGCCTTGAAATGTGTGTTCGTAGGGTATCCTTCAGGTGTGAAAGGGTATAGGTTGTGGTGCCTTGAAGCTGGGATGCAGAAGTGTATTATCAGCAGAGATGTAACTTTTGATGAAAGTAGAATGCCATTGAAAGAAGAGGCAAGTTCAAGTGCAGCACACAACAAACCAGATGAGACACAGGTGGAGGTGGAGCATGTTGAAACCAGAACAGTAACTGAAGATCAGATTGATCCAGATGAGGAGGAGAATACTCATAGTGATACTGAGCTTCATGACTATCAGCTGACTAAGGACAGAACCAGAAGAGAAGTCCACCCACCTCAGAGGTATGTTCAAGCTGACATAGTATCATTTGCATTATGTGCAGCTCTTGAGGTGGAGTCTTTGGAGCCTAAAACTTACACAGAAGCCATCAACTGCCATGACAAAGAGAAGTGGTTAGTTGCTATGGAGGAAGAACTGTTATCTCTGAACAAGAACCAGACTTGGGAGATTGTTGAGAGACCTAAGAACAAGAAATTGTTGGGTGTAAGTGGATCTACAAGAAAAAGGTGGAGGCTCAGAGAGGTGGCAAGATTAGGTACAAGGCAAGGCTTGTAGCTAAAGGATTTATACAGAAAGAAGGTATTGACTTTAATGAAAAAAATCTTCTCTCCTGTTGTAAAGCATTGTAGCATCAGAATCTTGTTGGCTATGGTTGCTCAATATGAATTGGAGCTGCATCAGATGGATGTGACCACAGCATTTCTTCATGGGACTTTAGATGAGAAGATCTACATGAAAATACCAGAAGGGTTGGACATAGAAGATGGAGGAGACAAAGTGTGCTTACTCAGAAAATCACTTTATGGACTCAAACAAAGCCCTAGACAATGGTACTTGAGGTTTGATGAGTACATTTGCTCAGTTGGTTTTGCAAGAAGCTTGTATGACAGCTGTGTTTACTTCAGGAGAGTTGGGAGTTCAGTTACCTATCTTCTGTTGTATGTAGATGATATGTTAATAGCTGGGGAGTCTATTAACAGTATCAATCAGGTTAAGGAGATTCTCAAAAGGGAGTTTGAGATGAAAGATCTTGGTGAAGCTAAAGTAATTCTTGGGATGGAGATCAGTAGAGTTGAGGGAGCAATTCAGCTTAGTCAGCCTACCTATCTGAGGAAGGTGTTAGAGAGATTCAGGATGATCAAGCTAAGTCAGTTTCTACACCAATTGGCCAGCATCAGAAGCTATCCAATCATATGTGTCCCAAGAACAGCCAAGAAAGAGCTCAGATGAGTAAGGTTCCTTATGCCAGTGCAGTAGGGAGTTTAATGTATGCTATGGTGTGTTGTAGACCAGATTTAACTCATGCAATGAGTGTAATCAGCAGATACATGAGTGATCCAGGCTTAAGTCATTGGGAGACAGTTAAGTGGGTCATGAGATATGTTCTAGGATCAGCTGAGAAAGGTCTGAAATTTCAGAAGATATCAGATGAGGCAGAAGCACTTGTGGGATATGCTGATGCCGACTATGCAGCCAATGTAGACACAAGAAAGTCCTTAATAGGGTATGTATTCACCTTATTTGGTACAGCTATATCATGGAGGTTAATACATCAGTCCGTAGTTGCATTATCTACTACAGAATCAGAATATGTAGCCTTGAAGCAGTAAAGGAGAGCATGTGGCTTAGGGGAATCTTGAAGGAGTTTGGTATATCACAAAGAAGTGTGACTGTCTTCTGTGATAACCAAAGTGCAATACATCTTGCAAAGCATTAGGGGTATCATGAGAGAACTAAACATATAGATGTAAAGTTGTACTTTGTAAGAGATATTGTAGAGAAGGGGTCAGTCCAGGTAGTGAAGATTGCTACAGAGGAGAACCCTGCTGATGCATTCACTAAGGCATTGCCAAAAGAGAAGTTTGGCTTGTGTCTTAGACTTATTGGACTGCATTAATCCCTCTGAGGAGAAGACTACTGTTCTTGTGGCAGAAGATCAGTAGTGGAGGCTATTCTTTGAGGAGAATAGTGTTGGTGTTTTTGTTTTGGTGGAGATTAGTTCGATTATGAGCTAAAGGTGGAGAATTGTGAGTGTTATCTCATAATCTCAAAATCAGCACAGTAAACTACTGAGTTGATAGGATCAGATAAGATGACTTAGGCCTTATCAGATGAGTTGAAGGGTTTCAATCAGATGAGAAGGTGATGCTTAGAGTTCAGCACAGTAAGATCAGCACAGTACTGGACTAAGATCGGTACTTCAGCAGACTGGACTAAGATCAGTACTTCAGCAGAGTGTACCAAGATCAGTACTTCAGCAGAGTAGATCAGCTCAGTACCAGATCAGCACAGTACTTGGGTCAGCACAGTACTTGGGTCAGCACAGTACTTGGTCAGTGCAGTTAAGATCAGCACAGTATGGAGTCTATCAGCAGAGTTAGCTTTTGATCATCAGAGCAGAAGAGTTGGGTATCAGAACACTAAGTAGTGATCTGATCTTTATGGGCAAGTCTTCTGGTTCGAAATTAGTTAGTTTAACTAACAGTTTTACAGTTACAACAACTTGAGGGCATAACTACCATTTCAGTTGGGCAATAACAAAGCATATGGGTTGTTACAAGCGGTTGCAAACGGTTGATAACTACTCAAAACAGTTCCTAACAGCAGCAACTACCTTTGGTCTTTATAAACTCTTGTTTGTGTACATTGTAAAGGTTGACACCTTTTTGGGATGAGAGATTTAGTACGTTATTGTATTCTTTGAGTTGTGTGAGTTCACGAGTGATGTGAGGAAATATCCAATTCCGAGTGAATGAGTGTGTAAACATTCTTTATCAATCAAAGAAGTACTAGTCTGGTCCAGTGGATGTAGATCACATTGATCGAACCACTTAAATCCTTGTGTGCTGTTTGTCTCGTTGATTACTTTTCTGAATTACTATCCTAAGAGCAGTTATTTCTTCTATATTCAAGTGTTCTAATTAGTTGGAGACGTCTAGCTGATCGGAATCATCTTGACAATAGTAATTATGTCTACGTGTTTGTATTGATCGAGATTTCGAGTAGGATATGATGTAGTAACTTTTATGTCAAATTACATTACAAAAAAGGTCATGTATGCCGACGGATTTTCCTTCGGGATCTTGAAATACAAGGAATACTTGATTCAAAATTAGTAGATAACAACGACCAAATTATCGACCGAATTTTTCGGTCGGAACCAATCTCGTCGAATCTGTCGGTATTATACATGAACCGTTTATGAACCGGGTCAGAAAAACTGTCGGTATTTATTAATAAAAATTAAATAAAAAATAAAATTTTACGTCGATAATTCCGCCGGTTGTTAATTAAAAAAAAAATATGTCGGTACCGACGGAATTACCGACGAAATGTTATTTTCCATTAATTTTTTAAAAAAACTATTTCGTCGGGGTAATTGAGACATAAATTTCCGTCAGTAAACAAATTTTAAAAATTAAAAAAAGATGGATCGGACTAGGGCCGACCCGGGCCAGCCAACGACTCGCGCCCGTGCCCGCGCGCTGTTTGTTTATTTGGCCAAATATTCGGCCTAGTTGGGACTCGAACCCGGGTGTGTAGGCGCCTAGTGAGGAGAGCCTACCACTCGGACAAGTTTATTTATCGTTTATGTGTCCCCGAGGCCCCGCGTAAACTAGAACCAACATTCTGATTTTGACTCATCTGTTTTAATAAATAATTTCTTAATTTAATCAACAATTTCCTAATTTAATTAACAATAACATAATTTAATTAACAATAACATAATTTAATCAACAAATTCCTAATTTAATCAATAATTTCCTAATTAAATTAACTGTAACATAATAAAATCAACATATTCTTAATTCAATCAATAATTTCCTAATTAAATTAAAAATGACATAATTAAATCAATATACTTCTAAATTAATCAATAATTTTCCAATTTAATTTAATTTCCTAATTTAATTAACAATTACCTAATTTAATCAGCATATTCCTAATTTAATCAATAATTTACTAATTTAATCAACAATAACCTAATTTAGTTTAATCAATAATTTTTTAATTTAATCAATTAAAAATATCATAATTAAACAATTAATCTCAATAGTTTAGTAACTTAATCAACAATAACATAATTTAATCAAAAACATAATTACATAATTATTAATCAACAATTTTCTAAGTTAATTGTCAAAATCCAAAAAATAACCTAATTATATTTATAACACTAACTAAATAATTTAACACTAACAATTAACAATCACTAATTAAATAATTTAACACTAATTAGCAATTAACATTAATTCTTAAATAATCAAAATCCAAACAATGACACATATATTTACTAATAAAAAATCATTAATTAAACACTAACTAACCATTAACATTAAATAAAATATCCTCAATAAAAATTATTCATAATCAACAAATAAAATAATATATATATATATATATACACTACATTATAACACTAACATCATAATCCAACATATAAACTAACTAAATCAACTGCATGCAATTTTATATTAAATTATAACTAACATGTCATTTATTATAAATTAACATAATTAAGAAATTAAGAAAATGTACCTTATAATTTTTCGATTGGAGGAGATGTCGGAATGCCCATAAATCAACTTGTTAGGGCCTCTTCGGGTTCGAATTCACGAGACGAAAGAATAATTTTTTTTCTTTCTTTTGCAAGAATGCAGGCTGCATTCAGTTTTATAAAAAAAAAATGGTTACCGACGGATTTTTCCGTCGGTAATAAGTGGAGTATATATTAATGTCACGCGTTTTGTTAGTGGCTATCGAGGCGCTACAATTAAACCGGATCGGTTACCGATGAAATCGGCTCGTTGGTATCAAATAATTGAATACCGACGAAAAAATCGGTCGGTAAACGGATCAAAAACGACATCGTTCCATTGTCTTAGGCGTTTCGTCGGTATATCTGTAGGTAAGTACCGACGGAATACGATTTTCGTCTGTAACCTCTTTGACTTCTCGAATCTGTCAAATTTTGTCGTAATGCCGACGGATCTCGTGTTCTGTCGGTAATCAACAGTGTTTTTGTAGTGTTAATTGTGTAAGACTGTGTGATGTTGTATTATATATACTGTAACTTTATATTAAAAATTGTGTAAGAGTCGGTGATCGATGTTATATTATTGTAATAGTACTCCCTCCGTCCCTGAAAAGCTATCACTTGATGTAACGAAGTTTAAGAAAAATGTGTAATAATTAGAGTTTTGAAGGTAATTTTGTAAACTTTTATATATAAAGTAAATAAAATAGTTTGATTGAGTGTATAGTGGACCCCAAAAGATATTGTATGAAGGGTAATACGTGTATATCGTGAGAGTGACTATGCAAACTTTTCAGGGACGGAAGTAGTAGTATATATATATATATGTGTGTGTGTATGTATTTTTAGGAATGAATGTAGTTTAATGGTAAAATTTGGATGTTAAATCCCAAACTAAAATAAGACGGGGAATGTTACGTCCCACATCCGAATGTGTGAATCCCAAAACAAACATGCTCTTATAGTCGTCGGCTCCTTCTTGATAGATCCGAACAGGAGATCCTTCTTGTATTTAAAGGATTGACACAAATTCGACACGAAGATGACTCAAATTTTTTATGTTATTAATGTATCGACACGATAAGGCTAAATAAACACTAATCTGCAATTTTTGTGTCGCGATATTATATCGTGTCTGAAATGAAGAAACCTAATCCGTTTCGTGTATAAGTTTTATTATGATTGATGAGAGAGATAAGGATGAATGCATTCGAATATATATAGTAAAAGATTGGAAATTTATGTCGCATTATTATTGAGTAACCAGAACAAGATTGTAATCAAATTAATTAAAGTCAACAAAACTGCATCGTTTAACCGGAAAGATTGTAATCTACGCCATCGCAAAATACAAACAAGTAAAAACAATATTTGGTGCCAATTCTTTATATCATTAATCGAACCTTAAAACAGACCATCTTTCTTCTAGGATTAAACGAATATCCAAGATTCTACCGCGTAAATTTTGCATTTTTATATATCAAGAAAGTTCTTTAATATATTATATAAAGTAACTTTGGAAGTAACTAATTTGTTTAATCATGCATATCCATGACATGATCACTCTAATTTCACCAAATGTTTCATGAATAGACGTGTAAAATAATAATTTTAATTAAACCTACAATACAAAAATGGTAACAATTTGGTAGCTATCCTGGGGAGGCTTACTTTATTATAGTTTACGGGCTTTATAGCCATCTTTTGTTTCAGGTTTTATAACTTTGAACTTTTTTGCAAAAATCTAAAAAAAAAATTAGAATTTTCAATTTCTTCTCATAACTCCATAGTTGATACGATTTTAATCCTTTTTCACCGCATTTGAACTTTACGTTTCATACCTTTGAGATTTATCACAAAAAGGTCCCAAAAATATGCGTCAACACGACGTCTTTCAGGAAAATTTCAGTAACTATTGAACTGAAATCGAATCAATTAAGAAATTATGGGACAAAATTGAAGATGTTAAATTTTTTAGGTTGTTTTTGTGAAAAAAATTCAAAGTTATGAGATTGAATTGAATTTTAAGTTTTTAACTCATCTTCGAATAGGTACAATTATCTGAGTCAAATACAGTAAGAGAGCATCTGGCAGAATTTTGTAGCAAGGGTTCTAGCGCACTCAAAAGAAGACTCCTGGGCCTTATTTGAAAGTGCATAATATGAAAACTTTGGAAAGCTCAGAACGACGGAATTTTTAAAGAGACGACTTTATCACCGATCAAGATATTAGATAGTGTTAAGTTTAGTACTTGGAAGTGGTTAAAAGCTCATAAGATTGTAGAATCATCTCTCCATGACTGGGATATAGCGCCTTGGATGTGTATCTCTAGTTAAATGATCTGTTAGTTTGGCTGTGTTTGTTATACCTTTGTAAATGGGTTTAGCAACCCTTGGTATCAGAAGTAATATAAAGTTTCACCTTTACGTTTCAAAAAAAATATATTATCTGAGTCAAATTAAATATTATGTTGTACGAAGAGTTTATTTTTCCACACCCTTAATTAATTTAGGTCCTTTAAGTAGTCTTGATTCCCGCTTTTGATGCATTACTAATTAATTCATGAATTACATGAATAGTGTATATATTAATTTTTAACACTTTGCGCATTTGATCCTTTTTTTTTTTTTTCATGAAATTAATGTTGGTTGTGATAGAATTTATTGATTCCAAAATGTCCTGCAAAAAGCTAATCCCTCACATAGCTTTTAATTTGACTTTTTTTTAAAAAAAATGGGCTAGTCTTGTATGAAATATTGCATATATGCATTTCAGTTATTCACACACATGTTCTTTATAAATACACCCACAAATTTAATTCACACACACATTTTTTTATAAATACACCCACAAACTTAATTCACACACACATTTTTTATAAATACACCCACAAACTTAATTCACAAACACATTTTTTATAAATACACCCACTGACAACTTAATTCGAAATTTTTAATCCGTTTATTTTACACGTTTCTGTGATTTTTTTTATCTTTTATTTTATTGTCGACCGCAGGATATTAAATGTAGTAATTCAAATTGTAATATGTAGTAATACACATTATTTTATGTAGTAATAACACAAACTATTTATATAATAATACAAATTCTTTTATTTAGTAACACATTTTTTCTAGTGTTTTTATTGATGTAGTAACTCACATTATAATATGTAGTAACATATATTATCGAATGTAGTAAACGCAATAATCATGTTGTAATACAAAATATTTTATTGCAGGATGATGCGAAAAATATTAGATCATTTGATAAAGTTACATATAGTAACAAACGACTATTCAATGTAGTAATTCAAATTGTAGTATGTAGTAACATATATTTTTTTATGTAGTAAAACAAATTATTACATGTAGTAATAACACAATTTTATATAGTAATACTGATTCTTTTTTTTTTTATTGATTAAGTAACCCACATTATAATATATAGTAACATATATTATTGCATGTAGTAAGATATATTATTGCACGTAATACAAAATAACATTGACCCATAATAATTAGTATTAAAAAATATTTAAAGAAATATAAAATATTTAAGGATTAAGGTCATCGTAAATTGCAGCGTCCGACCGCGGCCTGAGGTGACCGAAAACTGCTCGGAGAAGACGACCATGTTCAATTTCTGTTAGTGGGTGCATTTATAAAATATGTGGGTGTGAATTGAGCTGTCAATGGGTGTATTTATAAAAAAATGTGTGTGTGAATTAAGCTTGTGGGTGTATTTATAAAAAAATGTGTGTGTGAATTAAGCTTGTGGGTGTATTTATAAAAAATGTGTGTGAATTAAGCTTGTGGGTGTATTTATAAAAAATGTGTGTGAATGATTGAAATGCATGTATGCAATATTGCATATAAGTTTTTGTGAAAAAAAATTATATGATGTTGTGCATTTAATGCGAATGCATTTCTTTTAATTTTTACTCTTAAATTAAATGTGTTCATTTAAATAGATATATATGTAACATTTATTAAGAGTATAATTAAAAAAAAAAGTTTATTAATATACATTGATCCAAAACGACACCTATTTTAAATTGAAGAGGGTATTTATTGGATTTTATTAATTTCTTATTATACAATATATGGTGCAATTTTATTAAAAGCACGTAATACTAAAAGGACAAAAAATGTAAGTTCCGATCCCAGGCAAGAATTAATAAAATAATGAAATTTGATACTCCCTCCGTCCCTGAAAAGCTTTCACTTGATGGAACGAAGTTTAATAAAAAAGTGTAATAATTAAAGTTCTAAATGTAATTTTGTAAACTTGTATATATAAAGTAAATAAAGTAGTTTAATTGAGTGTATGATTGACCCCAAAAGATATTGTATAAAGGTTAAATACGTGTATATCGTAAGAGTAACTATGAAAACTTTTCAGGGACGGAGGTAGTAGTATATAGTAAAACTTATACTCATTTAAATGGTTTCTGAAAAAGTCAATATTATAAATATAATTTTCTGTAATTAATTAATTAATTATACCGTACATGTCAATATGAATTTCCTGGAAAGTGCAGTCCAAGCTATATATATAAAAAAAGATCGATTACTACTACACGTACAATTAAAGCTAATTACAGAGAGGCCAGGGCTTGGCCAATTCACTATCTTGGCTTGCTGATTCAAACAACTATATATACCAAAAATTATGAGGTATGTTGCATTCATAAAATATAAGACTGATTTTTTCTGTATTTTAGAGAATATATATATATATGTCCGTGTCACGTTATTCATTATAGGTATGGAAGTTAAGTGAATTTGAATTTTAAGATATTATTTTCCAGGAATTATAGGATTTTTTTTTTAATTAGTTTGTACAGTAGCAGTAGCAGCAGCAACTCGACGGGAGGCGGAGGGGGCGATAATACTAGGATCATAGTCATCATTTTCGTGGTGATAATCGTGATGTTATTCGTATGTTGTGTGATAAATGCATGTAAGCAAAAGGAAAATGAAGAAGGGGCTCAAAGAGAGATCAATTTGGACGGTGCACAGGTTGCTGAAGCCGTTGTTCAAATCCAGCCGGGTTGTTGTTGCGGCGGCGGTGGAGATGGCGGTGATGGTGGTGGCTGTGGCGGCGGATGTGGTGGAGATTAAACTCCCTTACCGTTGACTACTGTGTGCATGGATTATTGTTCATTCTCCTTGTAAATTCATGAGTTTGTAATTATTGAATATTTGTTCAAATTTATTATGCTCATTTCCCCGAGCATAAGTTTTATTTATGAAGTAGATAAGTTGAGGTATTGTGGAATTATTTATAAATAAAATGATCGCTTATGAACAAAGTAAATAACAAAATGGATAAATAAGTGATAGTCAAAGGGTGTAGATAAGTTGAGGGTATGATGAAGTATTGTGGGATGATATGTAGCATGAGTGACACTGCAATTTTTGAAGAAACGAGAGCATTCGAAGAACTTGGATTGAAAATTTTAAAGTTTTAAGAGCCGGAACCCGATTTTTGTAAGTGAGCACATTTTTTTAAGTGAAAATGGTGCTACGAATAAAACTTCTAGCTGGGAAGTTCAACGTTTTTTGGCCTACATCATTTGAGGGGTTAAAATTGTGTTATTTTGTGTTATTTTTGCACTTTTTAATTTGTTTAGAGGTTTTATGTAATTTTCGGTTCTTATGGCTTTAGGATTTCGTATTTAAACATTTTTCCAAACATTGTGGAAGTAGCTTTTGAAGATTTGATATTATTGAAAGCGTGTTCGTCGTTTTATCGAAATTTGGATATTCGTAGAATCAACAAATTTTGATTCCTATTTATTCATCTTTATCACGCACGTTGCATCATGGGTTATTTTATGGAGTATAAATTTTGGCAAAAAACTTATATGCAATATTGCATACATGCAATATTGACCAATTAAGTCAAAATTCGTGGGTCAAATACGGGTCAACGCGGGTCAACCTTAATTATAATATTTATTTTTGCTCTAAAATATTATCTTACTACATGATCAAAACTATATTACTACATGACATAAATTTTGTCACTGCAAGACCAAAAGTGTATTACTGCAAGTCCAAAAATATTCTGGACACTTATTTTTTTTTTTAGCAAAATTACTAAAATAGTTCTGACTTATTGGGCTACTACATGACTAAAACAATGTTACTACAAGATCAAAATTTTATCACTACAAGCTCAAAAGTGTATTACTACATGTCTAAAAATATTCTGGACAGTTAAATTTTTGGGTGAATTTGCAGAATGTTTTAACAGGTAGTATTAAATTTTTGGCCTTGTAGTGATAATTTTTTTGATCTTGTAGTAACAATATTTTGGTCATGTAGTAAACCACCTATTTGCGATCTGCGAATTTTTTGGACAACCCGGATCCGAGCTTATAACCCACGAATTTTTTTAAATTATCTTAATTTAACTTTTGAATTAAATGAACTTAGAGTTTTAACTTTCTCAAATTAGTATGGAATACATATATGAAATACGGAGTATTTCACATAACACTAACTCATAAATTTTAATGTAAGTAGGAAAATCTTTTTTGGTGATAGAAATATTATGAGAATAACTTATTAGCATTATTTCATATGCAATATTAGCACAATTAAAGGAGTCGGAAAATTTAAGGATTTTCACGGGTCAATTGCCCTCGCAAACCATGTGTTACTATAAAAATAATATACTCCGTATGTATTAAAAACACACTTATCCCTATATTAACACACATCTATTTTTATAATAACACTAGTGTGTTTTTCTGTTTGAAGCATATTTTGTGCAATATTACATTATTAAAAAATGATATAGCATAAACGTTTTAAAACTTTTTTTTTATTA
The DNA here is from genome assembly GCA_963675135.1 of Galeopsis tetrahit. Taxonomy (NCBI): domain Eukaryota; kingdom Viridiplantae; phylum Streptophyta; class Magnoliopsida; order Lamiales; family Lamiaceae; genus Galeopsis; species Galeopsis tetrahit. The sequence goes on from OY776126.1 coordinate 22,890,274, forward strand.
ATCACCTTCTGAATCAATTTTAAAAGTTATTACTTCATTTCCGTTCGATTTTTTGGTTCCACATTTCGTGTTCCCCTAATATTTCATTCTACTGAATTTTTTTAAATTTTGCCCTCAATGTTATAGGTCGTTGATTATTTTTTAATATAACACATGTTAATTATCCATATAGTGGAATAAGATGTAGAACACAAAAATTGGAACATGTGATCTCATCCGACTTCATTTGCAATAAATTTATATAAAATTCCTTTTTTTTTTTTTTTTTTTTTTTTTGCATAATTTAAGGAATTAACGCAATAAGCTTCTCCTTTGCTTTTTGCTCAGAGACTAAAAATATAATATAAAACGTATAATAAATAGTTGAGGTAGAGAGAGTTATGTAGAAAAATTAGTAGAAAGTAGGGAAGAAAAAATGTAGAGGATATGCATGAAAATAATGTGGAGAGAAAGGAGGTGAATTTTATCATTTAAGGAAATAAAAAATTTAATGGACGTCCGAAATATATAAATGAAAAATTTATGACGAGACGGAGAAAGTATTTATAATATAGCATTGCACATAAGCCGTGGACACAGTATAAAAAGGATTATGAGGTGTAATTATTGTACTCTGATTTATTTTTGGCTAGATGATTTCAGGAGAGGGCGAATTTCCCTAACAATTTAAATAATTCTTATCAACCACACATTTGTGATAGGGAAACAAATCAAGAGTGGATACCAAAACAGAGAAAAAATGCGACTCAAACTCCTCCATGCTCATCATCTCCTTTCATCACTGCCATCAGCAACACCTTGCCCACCATCATATCACCTGTCATCAAATCTCTTCATTGCTCCGTCTCCATTGAATCTCAAGCACAGAGCAACGACAAAAACCCAGCTCAGGAACGAGAGGCAGAGATCGTCTACTGCTACAGTTTCAGCCTCATTAGCACCGCTCGATTTGACTGAGGAAAACATCGAGCAGGTCTTAGTTGATGCAAGAACTGAGGCAAGTCAACTGTTTTCAAACTTAGAGATCATATTTGTTAGCATGATGATAATTTTCTCTATCTGCAGTTGGGACAAATCTTTGACACTTCAGTTAACATAACAGGTGATTTCTCAATGCACATACAATCAATTTCATCATTTCAGTGTAAAATGTAAAATTAATGTGGGAAAATGGTTGAATAGGAAAAGCAGAACTTGCTGAACTAGATGGACCCTATGTGAAGATCAGGCTCGGAGGCCGGTTTTGGCATAAACGTTCTATGGTTTTGGCCAGACTGGGGAATTACTTGAAGCAGAGAATCCCTGTAAGTCACATTGGATTCTTTTGTTTCTAGTTGTGTCTCGTTTCTTATTACAACTTCACTAATGCATGTCACGTATTTTTTAATTCATATCTAGGAAATCTTGGAGGTGGATATAGAAGATGAGAAACAGTTGGATGATAGCCCTGAGAATTTTTGATATCCTGAAGCAATTCTGAGAGGCCTTTCTATGAACCAGATTTTTTAAAAGCATAATGTAAACCATCAAATTTTGTGACTTTTCAGTTTTTATGAAGCATGAGGTTGGGATACACGATCTTAGTTGTTAATTTGTTACGTTTCGAGGGAGCTTGTGAAATAAATTTTCAATACTTGAAGGGCTTTACGACAAAAAATAGTTTAAGGACCTGTAGAAATAAAAATTAATGATTTAGGGATCTGTATGCATTATGCCTCAATTTTACTATGATTGATGAGCAGAGGGATGGATACATTCGAATATAGTAAAAAAATTGAAATTTAACTCACATTATTCAGCAACAAGAACAAGATTGTGATCAAAGCCAGCTACAGCTTGCAAAACTTTAGCATCCTCCAAGCATTCAATCAACATAGGTTCAGTTTCATCAACAGAGCTACCCAACCCGAGTCGTCCATTTCTACCACACCCCCACGACCAAGCCTGTCCCGTCTCCGTGACCGCTATAGAATGCACCCGCCCCCCAGAAACAGAAACCACCTTCTCACCGACCAAAACATCAATAACGAGGGGGATATTTTCTGGACCATCTCTCCCAAGTTGCGAACTCTGGTTCCAACCCCATGAAACGACACTTGGTCCATCTTCAGCGGCCTCTGATGAGATATCCTTGCAAATTGCCAGAGAGTGCCCTAGTCCCGATGCTATACTGATAGGTTGAAGGCTCATATCGACTATGTGAAACCCTAAATCTTCGTTCATCCTACCTAACTGACCATACACATTGCTCCCCCCACTTAGAAGAGTACCGTCTCCTGCAAATTGAGCTTGAGTTTAGCTTACAATTATCAAATCACAAGAATTGCATGATGGTGAATAGCATGAGATAATATCACTGATCCTCCCGTAACTTTAGCCGTGTTCAATTTTAGTCATGTGTGTTTTTACTTTTTCAATTTTGGTCATTTTGGATTAAAAATGTATAAACATACATAGCTAAAATTGGACACCAAATAGGACCAAAAGTGGCACCAAAATGACCAAAATTGAAAAGGTAATTACACACACGACCAAAAGAGGGGAAATCGGCCACATTAAAATTACCTTGGACACGGCCAAAGTTACAGGACGATCTATGATATTATCTCGAGTAGCAAGTACTTACTACATAATAATAAGGAATGATCAAGCCCACAAGTGACGTCCACAACCTCTACATCGCGCACTTCTTCAATTAAAGTAGGTTCCCAGACGACTGGCATGTCTTTTTCCTTCTCAATTGCTTCTAAAACCAATTTCTCAGCTGCTTCAATCATCAGCTTTGAATTTTCATTCGAAGATTTTACTTTACCAGCAATAGAATCTAGTGGTGACGCCTCCAAAGATTTACCAATCTGGCCTAATCTACCATCAGCATAATAACCCCAGCCAAACAAGTTTCCGTCTTTAGTCAGAGCAAGAGCATGTCCCCAACCTAATGAAACCTACAAGATCATAGAGATCAAAAACATTGTTGTAATCAGCAACATGACATTCAACATGCTGTTTCTCCTACTCAAAACCGTATTGGTTGGGTTAGTTATAATACATAGGGAAAATGTTTTTTCAGTCCTGTAAGTTACCCTTATTTCGGTTTTAGTCCTGACGACTTTCAAGAATCAAAAACAGTCTGGTAACTTTCAATTGTTCGACATTTTAGTCCGGTAACCGGTTGTAGAGGTGAAACATTCGATTGGCACTAACGTGGCAGGGTCTGATTTGCCCACGTGGAAAAATTCAATTGGTCAACTAGATGTTTCACTTCTTACAGCCGGTTACCAGACTAAAATGTCGAAAAATTGAAAGTTACAAGACTATTTTCAATTCATGAAAGCAGACGAGACTGAAACCAATATTGGGGTAACTTACAGGTCTGTATAAACTATTTTCCCTATAATTAGAAGCCTCTTCTTAAGCAACTCTAAGGAACTATTGTTCTACCTTAAAAATTATATGAAGACCACCTTAACTATCTCTTGCCCGTGCAGTGATTCAACTTTAGTAGGTAAAACAGCCTCAGTAATAGCATCTCCGAGTCCTAGTTTCCCGCGCTTGGACTTCCCCCAGACCCACAAACTGCCATCATCTCCAATTGCAGCTGATACAACACCTGAGGCAAATGCAGCTACAACTCTAACTTGTTCCAATCCTTCTACCTTTTGTGGCTTATTCCACATCTCTCTATAAAAATCAATACTAGATCAATGACATGGCCTTAATCGATGAAAAAATACTTTAAAATAAGCATTTAGCACTATATTATTATGTATCAAGACTCTAGAAGCATAAAAGGCAGCAAGTTAGGCCCAAATTGGAACTTTTTGTTGCATCAATGCTCATCTATATGCTGCACAAATGTTTGTGTACATCGGAGACCCTAATGCCAATGCAGCCAGCCTCTCAAGAACAGGTTCTCTTGTTCCAATATCAAATTTGCATTTTAATACAATCATACAAAGCGGTATCTTTAGTAATTGAAAAGAGAGAATTCAGCACATTTAGGATTAAATTTTAAAAAATCAGAACTAGCATATGCTTATCCTCCGTAATTTCACTGTACCAAACGCTAAATGAACAGGGCGAGGATAAATTAAAACTTCATCAAACACAAACAATTAGCAAATAAAATTTGGAACAAACCTAGGAGAAGTCGGACAGCGGCCAAGCTGTGATTCGTTATTACGGCCCCAGGCCCAAACACTTCCCTGAAGTGTGACGGCGAGAGAATGGTAGTGACCGGCGGCGACGCTGCAAACGTCGGGAGGCAGACACGGGACAGGAGTGGGCTCGTAGGCGTCGGAGCCCAGCCCGATTGGGCTACCGGTGAGGCCGAGTGCACCTTGAGATCCATCCCCGAAGCTCATCACCGTGGTTTTGACGGACATCCATCGGCGGCTCAGCCCGATTAGGAAGCCCGGTCGGTAGATGAATCGTGACATACGCGCTTTTAGTTTAGTAGCTGGATTGATGAATTGAATATTTATGAAAAAGAAAAACGCTTTACTTTGACACTCACAACTTTTTATTATAATGCACGCTTTTAGAATAGTTTTTTTTACTGCAACTACTAACCCCAAAAAAATGTAAGCACAAGTTGTGAGTCGAGTCGAGTCGTGCTGAGCTCGAAATTCGACTCGATTGTTATACTCGAAGCTCAAAACTCGATTCGACTCAGTCGAGTCTAAAATTTTGAAGATCGAGCTCGACTCGATAAGAAACTCGATAAACTCGAGCTCGACTCGATTACCTATATAATTTTAAAAAATTATTTAAAAAAAAAAAATTTAAAATAAACTCGAGTTCGACTCGACTCGATATATAAATATAAATTATATATTAATGGTAAAATAGTAAACATTGTTCAAGCTCGATTAGGCTCGCGAACCTTTCGAGTAGAGTATTTATGAGCTTGAACTCGATAGTTATTCGAGTAGCTCAAAACTCGACTCGATTAACTTCGAGTCGATTTCGATATTTTTTCAAATCAAGCACGAGTAGGCTCGACTCACTTACACCCCCAAGCAAAATCCAATTACAGTATTAAATACTACTACAGTACATCATACTAAATTTTAAAAATTAATTTATATTACTAAACTAACCCTATTTTTTACGTATAACATCCTTCCTCATTCAAAATTGTTTCATTGTTAAACACACCCCATTGGCCCATTCTATTCATTCTTTTTCCTCATTCCCCTTCCTCCTCCTCTCCCATTTGCAAAATAGTGATTGAATATTGTTGATTCTTGGTCGAACACGTTTATTGTTTGATATGCTTAATCTATTGTGATGGACGCGATTTTATTGTTGTATAAATTGTGTTCGATCGATTTTGTGGCTGCACACAATACGATGTATTCGATCCGTTTGGTCACACAGCCCATGTTGTGCACGGCTCAAACGGTTGTACAATGTGGAAAGCATACGCCAACTAATATGTTCGGTCAAATGGGTCACGTCCACTAATGTGTTCGGCCACGAGCGGTTGAACGGTGATGCATCTGCTGCAACTCATAACCATATGTAAGTGAACCATGCAATACCCCACTAATACAAAATTTCGATCGAAATATGGGTTTGGTTCGATTACCGAAATTTTCGGTTTCGGTGCGGTTAGTGGTTTAATGAAATTTCAATATTTGATTTCGGTTCGATTTTACCTTAAACGGTTAACCGAAAATCGAACCGAAAAGTCACATATAAATATCTAAACCCCAATTTTCCATTCCCACCTTCTTTACTCCTTAGCCCTAATCAAAAAATGGAAACAAGTTAATTTTTTTGGTTTTGTGTGAGTGTGTGTTTATTACAGACTAGTGTAAGACCCGTGATTTACGCGGGGTTAAAATATATTTTTTATTTTAATTTATTAATTAAAAAGTACCTTTGAAACATGATGAATTTATAAATTTTGTATTCTATTAAGAGAAAATTTATAAAAAAGGCCATTTAGACACCTAGCTTCTTAATAAAGGACAACTATTATAATCTTTTTAAAAAAGTACAAAAATGCATGTTAATAACCCATTATACCCTTATATTTAAATATGGAAATTAATTTAATAATTAAATAACAAGTCTTCATCTTCCTTATTTGTCGCCATAGATTCAACCACATACCTCTTCAATTGATTATCAACATTGGCAAATGTTACCTGATCCAGGCGCTCATAGTTTCTGCTAGAATCCCATACGGGTTTCTTGGCCGGAAAACTCAAATCTTCAAGCTTTTTGGTTAATCCATGATGAATCAAACATAATCCCGCTGCATCTACAAACGATTGGCCATAGATTTCAGATTGGTGAAGCAACAATCCTCGATTTCCTCTTGAAATTGAGGGATCTTTTTCTTCTTTTAGTTTCTGTTTCAGTTTTGGGTGACCCCTCACGCCCAACAACTGATTTCCGATGATTCTCAAAGTTTCTGCTGCTTAGAGGCTTGTTCCTCTCTTTCAACGATGGCCATGGCTATAAGGTCTCGTCTCCTTTGCTCTTCCATAATTGTTTCCTCGATCTGTTCTTTCGACTGCACATGATCAAGAGACTTTCCACGCGATCGTTTCTTTATATTCCTAGGGGATTCAAACTTCACCGATTTCTTCATTATGGATGACAGACGCGAAGCCGCCGGAGATACAGTAGAAACTTTTAATTTCAAGGGTCAGATGAAGAGTTTTGCCAAGGGTATGATTTTTAATTCCACACGTACACACATAATTTGCAACAAATTTAGGATTTTTTGAGATGATTTTAATTTAGGTTCAATTTGCTCCGTTTTCGTGTAATTGTGATGATTTACGTGCGCGTTGCTGAAATGTAGTTCATGATTATTTGTTATTGGTTTGGTCAAGGGATAATGCAAATCTTATTTTGCATATGTATACGTATTTTTGCATAATCACATTCTAATATGAAGACACGTACTATTTTTTCTGCATTATTCATTTTATTATGCAGTTTTAGATTTCATTGTTCTGCATTATTCATTTTATTATGCAGATTTAACTTTTATATTACTTTTCCAACCATGGTCTAGGGAGCAAAATGTTCTTCTCACTTCTCACTTCGTCTTCTTCCGTACTTCACGGTTTCCTTTCTTCACAAATTGAAAAACCCCAAAATTCTGCACAAAATTAAGCTCTTCTGACCGGTGTTAATTAATTTTAGGAAGGTTTTAATTAATTGCGTAATTCTTGGAATTAATGAGCTGATAGAGTCAACTTTAAATTTCAAACATAAGGTTTTAATTAATTGCGTAATTCTTGGAATTAATGAGCTGATAGAGTCAGCTTTAAATTTCAAACATTTAAAGAATTTCTCCATATTAATTCCGAATTTTATGTATTAAGGGCATGATGGTACATTTATGTGTCATTTTGTCCTTATTCTGAAACTATTTTGAATCATGTCTTTATTTAAAAAAACACTAGGTGAAATGACCTTTTATGTGAAATCCCCTTCTATTAAAAGATTATAAAATATATATATATATATATATATATATATATATTTATTGTAGTAATATAAATTAATCAAATGGGGTTTTTATATAAAAAAATAGAATAGAAAATTATAATTTTATTAGTAAAAATTAATACATATTTTTTAGTTAAATTGCATGTGATTGAATGCATGCAATGACTTTGTGTTATATATATATATATATATATATATATATATATATATATATTATTGATGTAGATAAATATGTCGCTCTCGGAGGAGTCGACACGTGGAAACGGGATAAGTTATGATAGTTGTGATTAGGTTAATATACTGAAGAAACAGGATTAATACACCCCCTGGGCTCGAGTAGGGAAATTAGAGGAATCAGGGGAATTGGGCCTTTGGCCCATATACGGAGAAATTAATAGCCTTTGGGCCTGAAAAGATCAGGCCCACATATGGAACGCGTAATCACTCTTTCCTAGTCAAGATAAATGAGTGAGTCAAACCCACGAAAATAGGGGATGATATGCTCCAAAACCGAGTCTTCAGGGGAAAGCCCGATTCTTCAGGGGCTTGGAAGCTGGATTCTTGGGAATGGACCAAGAATGTAGGGAGAAGAAGTCATCCCCTCTCCGCAGAGAGGGGCCAGGTATATAAAGAAGGTTATTTTCCATATTCTGAATTAAGTTCTTTACGATACAGATACGTTTCTACAGAATACATACTTTCATACAAAATATACACTGATTGGAGAAGAAACTCCACTATATTCTCTGGAATTTCCCTAGATATACAGGGGAATTCCTCTTTCATTTCGCCTACGATCGAATCTGACTTGAGCGTCGGAGCTTCTACGCCGGAGGCCCCCTCCGGTGTACTTTTGCAGGTCAATTTCGGACTTACGAGAAGATTTACGCGAAGATTGCTAAAAGGCGAACGAGTGATTAAGATCGTGATTAATAGTGCTCGTAAGAGAACGGCCTATATCTGTAAGCGTTCTTTTTCGACGCATCAACTGGCGCCGTCTGTGGGAAACTAGATCTAAGACGTGAGATTTATTTCCTAACTATTGGAGGTGAACATGAGCTTGTTAGACAAACTACTAAAGAGGGAAAGAATATATTTTCCTCCCCTATACGACCTGAATTGGGAATTCCAGTGGGAGGAAGAACTCCACTACCTATTTTCCTTCCTCCCCCTCCGAAGAATTTGGTTGAAAGTTCAGGAAAATGACTCGCATTCGTTCCTTCAGGGGAAAATCCGCCCCTTACACCAATAGAAGTCCAGAATCTGAGGGAAGAGACTCTAGACACTCCTATCCTTACTGAGGGTGACATGTCTGGAGCCCTCGGGAGTGGACCTAGCAGGGAGATACCTCCAGCAGCTACAGGTTTAGAATTGCTGGTATTGACTACTGAACAACTGAATGTTATAATAACACGATCCAGGGAGAAGGTGATGGTTGTCCAGGGCACTCCAGCCCCTATAGCCTTCCCGAGGGCGACTGAGGCTGTAGGTCAGAAATGACCTGAACATATACCTGGAATCTCACAAGTCTTTTCGAGGGTTTGGTGAACATATACCTGGAATCTCATAAGTCTTTTCGAGTATTTGATAACTTAAGGGAGGTATCTCTGCACTCTTTATGTAAATTGAAATTGAAATATCACTTGAAAGACGTTTTTGTTGATGATCTAGTGTTAAGTACTTCTGAAAAAATTAGTTTGTATAGGAAATATAAGTCTATAATGAGAACATGTGTGTAGTCTGATAAAAAGTGATTGTGATAATATTTGCATCAACAGTCATTTTCTGACTATTATGTTGAAAAATGTGATATATGAGGTAGCATGCATTGTCTTGGCTAATTGATTGATACTAATCTGATACTTGAATGAGACTCGTCAATATGCATGAATGTGAGTGAGAAGAATAATTTATCTGTGATAGATAGGATCGAGATAAACTATTATATGCTATGACTTGCATAAATGATGTGGAGAAGGATGTAAATCTTTTTAGTTTAGCGTGGATGTTAATCGTTTCAATCAATATGTTGCGAAAATATGAGACGTATTGTATATGTGGAAAGATTCGCACGAGAATACACCTTTTATTGAATGAGCATTAGAATATTGACAAAACACGTACTAAATCTTGGTACAAATTGTTATTTAACCTTTTTGTTTCGAGAAATTTTGAGGAGGTCCAGCCCAGAAATCCTTAAGAACTCTGGGAGTGCTGAAAACGCAAGAGGTTCTGGAGAGATATAGAGTATTCCAGTCCCCGAGGGCTGGCAGAGATATGAAGTATTCCAGTCCATGAGGGTTACCGGAGATATGAACATAAATTGGCCAGGACCTAAGAGTCCATGAGGGTTACCAGAGATATGAACATAAATTGGCCAGGACCTAAGAGCCCAGGTCCGTGAGGGCTAGCAGAGAAATGTTGAGTACATTAGTACCACTGGTTAGTACAAGTGTTAATTCTTGTAGATATTATTATGAGCATGTCTTTAAGAAATTGACATATATGATACGAGGCTACTCTTTTCCGTTGAATTAAGAAGGGTCCCCTTAAGCTTACACGATTGATTTATGTAGATGTTTTATAAATGATATTGGAATTGAGAATTACTTGAAATCTTAGAAGCATGAGTAGGTGATTCATATGTTGAGTTCTATGACTACTTTATGTGGGAGAATTGATGATGACTATGGTTCTGGAAACGAAAGCTAGTATAACTATTTTCAAATTGTGTATGATTGACATGTTTCTATACTTTAGATATGATTTCAAATTATAGATTGAGCTTATTCAGGTCCTTGAGATCAAAAAATGAAAAGTGCTACTTCTTACCTTTTTATCTTTAAACAAGGATATGTCTTGAGTTATGTCCTCGTTTAGGACCTTGAAGCTTGCATGTACTAGAAATACTCATTTATGATGAAACGTGGAGAATTGAATATTCATTGTAATTTTCATTTGAAGAGACTATTTGAGAGAGCATGATCCACTTATTTTTTACTTTTAGAGTGGGAGTTGATCTGTTTTGTTGGTTCGATGCTATGAAGTTTTATTTTCGAAAAGATAATGAATTTTCAATATTGCATGAGATGATTCTTTTAGAGTGATGAAACATGATTTGAGCGTTTGAGGGGTTTTAGGGCCAGCAGCCCTAAATAAAGTGAAATAATAAGCCTGAAAATTAGAGTTGATAAACAATGATCCCATGAGGAGGAGTTGGAGATTCTAGAGGTGCTTGAGTAGCCCGAGGGAGCAGGATTACAAAAGAGAATAAAGAGTGAGTTCAGGGGAACCTTGGAGAACCCCCAGATTATTATGAGATTCGAGATCCTAAAGAGCGAAACCAAACAACGTTGAGAAGCTGGAAGTTCAGGAAAAGACCATGTGCAATGAAGCTAAACCTCGACCTGCTCGAGGAGTTGTAAACGTACGAGAGATATGCGCAATTGCGAAGACGAATATTGAGGTAATAAGTTAATTCATATTACTTGTGATTGTTATGTTCCGATAGCCAGGAAATTGATGGCTAAGATGCCTAAGACCAAAGTTGGAGAATACTTGACTGGCTATGAAGTCAACTTAGTATATCCGTGGGGCAATACCCCTGAACGGCCAAGGTCAAAGACCATATCCCTGGAGGACTGAAAGTAATATCCCTGAAAAGGGGACAGAATAAACCTACAGGTACCCTAATTCAGGAGCGAAAGACACTATAAGATCGCGAGGCCAAGAGAAGATTAGAGAACCTGCGAGGTTTACCTCACCTTGAGGAATTGCGAGGTTTATATAAACCTCACTGGAAGAGACAGCGAGATTTACACCAACATACGAAGATTCGAAAAGAAAACACCTAAAGTTATGTGATTAAAGATCTTCATTCACGATAACCTCTAAAGCTAGGGGGAGTAGGAGATACAGAGGGTAAGATATGATTAATATGCCAATTACCAAATGATTAATCATTTATTTATTTTGTTGTTAAGGGAAACACATGTGGATCATATCCTATTAAACCTCAGTACGAAAGGAGCCTGGAGATTTACATGTCACTCTTAAGCTGAACCAGAACATAATGAAAGAGTTTCCCTAAAATTGAGTTGAGTATCCAAGACCTTGAGGTATATCAGAGATAAGAGTACACGTGTGAACAGTTGAGGGACGTCGAGTCCCTGAGAAATTCGATGGGTAATTTTACCCTCTCGGTAGAGGGGGTAAGGCAGGTGACATGAGTCAGGTATGACTTGCATTTATTGTTTGTGAATTTAATAAGATATGATGTTTTGAGATATTCATGTGATTCTTTGCATGAGATAACTGTTAGGGGTCCGCATAATGAGTGCTGAAATAACGAATGTGTTTTGGAAACTAAAACATAACATGATAGAGATATTGCAAGATAAAGAGACTTACACCAGCTCATAAAGATTCGAATAGAAAATGCCTAGGAACAATTCCTAAAGTTTCTATCCACGACAGCCTCTAAAGCTAGGGGGAGTAGGGGGTACAGTAGCGGAAGACATGATTAACTCGTCGATAAACCCTATCCCTAGCGACTCTCAAAACTCTTACGAGTATAAACAAACTCTTACGAGTATAAACAAACTCTTACGAGTATAAACAACTCTTACGAGTATAAACAAACTCTTACGAGTATAAACGAACTCTTACGAGTATAAACAACTCTTACGAGTATAAACTAACTCTTACGAGTATAAACAACTCTTACGAGTATAAACAACTCTTACGAGTATAAACAAACTCTTACGAGTATAAACACTTTAACTTCAGGGAGAGTATAATCCCTAAGAACTCTTACGAGTATAAACTAACTCTTACGAGTATAAACTAACTCTCACGAGTATAAACGAACTCTCACGAGTATAAACGAACTCTTACGAGTATAAACTAACTCTTACGAGTATAAACACTTTAACTTCAGGGAGAGTATAATCCCTAAGAACTCTTACGAGTATAAACTAACTCTTACGAGTATAAACGAACTCTTACGAGTATAAACTAACTCTTACGAGTATAAACAACTCTTACGAGTATAAACTAACTCTTACGAGTATAAACGAACTCTTACGAGTATAAACTAACTCTTACGAGTATAAACGAACTCTTACGAGTATAAACTAACTCTTACGAGTATAAACAACTCTTACGAGTATAAACTAACTCTTACGAATATAAACGAACTCTTACGAGTATAAACTAACTCTTACGAGTATAAACTAACTCTTACGAGTATAAACAACTCTCACGAGTATAAACTAACTCTTACGAGTATAAACGAACTCTTACGAGTATAAACTAACTCTTACGAGTATAAACAACTCTTACGAGTATAAACTAACTCTTACGAGTATAAACAGCCTAAGGGAAAAGATGATCCCTAAGATCCTAACCTCTGGAGGATATAATCTCTAAAAACCCTAGTACTAAGGGAGAAAATAGAAGCCTTACCAGATTACTAAGTGCAGGGATATGAATCCTATCTTCTCATTAAGGTTCTTCTAGGAGCTTTAGAGCCTTTACGTGTCAAGAAAATGATAAAAACATGCTAAATTCACAAGCAGGACGAATATTACGTTACACCTCTAATAACAAGAGTCAGAGATATATATATATATATATATATATATATATATATATATATATATATATATATATATATGCATGGCAAGTGATAAATGTGCAGGTACGATATTAAGCGGAAGAAAAGCAGAAATATTCAAGACTTAAGGCACCATGCCTAAGCCCTCCACAGAAAAACCCCGGAGTGTGGAGTCTCCGGAAAATACCAAAAGGGGCCTTAAAGGCCTTAACAAAATAAAAAGTGTTTTAAAAGTACCAAAGTGTTATCAGGGAATTAAAGTTATGAAGAGAGGGGAACATCATTCTTCCCCTCGGAACCTTCTCCTGCCTCCTCAGCTCGCCCACTGGAATCGCCTCCCTCTGCCTTCTCCGTCAGAGCACCTGCTGCCACGGTAGCTACTGGAGTTGGGTTTTCCACATGAATAGGGAAGGCCATATCTTTCGCCGGTGTAAGATCATCCAATTTCAGGGCAGCACCCTTCAACTCCAAGACCGTCTTCCTCATCCCAGGTAACCACCAGGGAATATTGATGTCTTCCTTAGCATCTCCAGGGAACTTAGGGGGAGTGTCCAGTTCCTCCAACCGGAGGGCATGAGTATACTGACCATTAAATCCGGGAGCAGAATGCTCAGCCACGGCGTTGGAAAATCCATGATCAATGAAATGGGGGATATATGCACCCATCGCCCCCAAAAAGCTGCTACTTTGGAGAAAGGCCTTCAGCCACTCCCGATGCAAGGTACCTAGAAATTTCTAACCTGCGGCAGAGGTAAACAGGGAATCTATGCACAATTTCATACCAGCCTGAGGAAGAGTAACCTCCAGCTGTTCAACCAGTTTACCAAACTCTTTCTTCAGCGAAGAAATCTCCCCCGAAAGCGTTGTTTAGAGTACTTTACACCTCTGATTAGCGTCATGTAACTCTGCTTCGAGAATATCCTTTTTCACCTTCTCCAACTCTACTTGGCTGTGGAGATCATCCACCAGTTGAAGGGACTGAAGGGCTCGTTCAGACACATTGGAGAATAGAAGACCAAACTCCACAAGAAACAACATCAAGAAGTAAGATGTCTATATTTTCTCCTATTAATCATTCAAAGCAATATGTACATTGAGAATCTACCAGTGTAAAACTCTGAGCGGAATGCACAATCCAGTCCTCTGAGGACAGAGCATTAAGGGCTTCGGCAGCAGGGATAGGAGTATGTCGATCTATGAAGGCCATGAGGTGATCAACACTGATATCCCCAGGGGCATCAAGAGTAGCATTGGCCGAAGAAGGTAAAGAGGACTTGGTTTTGGACTTCTTCTTTTTGGAAGCATCAGAGGCAGGAGGCAGAGTGGAAACTAGGGCCTTCTCAGTAGAAGACCTTATACGTTTAGCAACTGACCCAGTGGAAGGTTTCACTGGGGAAAGAGGGATAGGGGCCTTTGAGGAGCTTTCAGGGGCCAGAGATAAAACACGGAAAGTCGAAAAACGTTCAAGATGAGGGATATTTGCGTGGGTTCTTGATATGAACCCAACTCCTGATATATTTGCGAGAGTCCTTGATATGAAACAGAAAATGGTGTTGGTAATTCTATGACCCAACAGGTGTCCAGTTCCCAAAATGATTAAAGAAGAAGCTCTACCCATTATATCCCTCGAGGCTTGAGGGAAATAGATGACATCCAGAGTCATAAGAGGTTTTCAAAACTAGGGATATAGGACCCTAGCCATCCAAAGGAAAACTCAGAGGTATAAAAGCAGGATTAAAGTTTCTTACGATCGGAGAGTGAGGCCGAGGGGAATTAGAGAGCCCCTCACAATTCTGAGATTAAAGAGATGAACTGTTTCAATTTAAGATCGCGCGACTAGACTCATGAGATTGTAAATGAGAAACACTTATGAGATTTTGAGGTTCAGTGTATGAACCACCTTGATTGAACTAGCCAAGGTATAGTTGGAGATTTTGAGGAGTGTAAATCATTTAAAGAGTCCGAGAGGTTTGAGATCTAAACCATATTGAGCCAGGATATGGCTGAGAGTTTCTGAGTGATAAGTGTTAGCCACTTAAGAGTCCTTAAGGTTCAGAGTACGAGCCATAACACCTAATATCCCTGAAGTGGGGAATTTTTAAAGAGTTTTGAGCTCCCTAGGGCTCAAGGGTTTCAGAGAGGGATATAATTTCCCAGGGCGACATGATACACTCTCTGAAACTTGAACTTGGGTGTATCCAGGAATGGAAGAGAGTATTGAAGGAAAGGTGGCGAGGATCTGTACGAAGGGGTGTTCAGGTTAATTCATCTTGTTATTTCCTACTCTCATAAATTTGAGGTATTTTACGAGAGTAGGGGGGAGTGGTTGATGTAGATAAATATGTCGCTCTCGGAGGAGTCGACACGTGGAAACGGGATAAGTTATGATAGTTGTGATTAGGTTAATATACTGAAGAAACAGGATTAATACACCCCCTGGGCTCGAGTAGGGAAATTAGAGGAATCAGGGGAATTGGGCCTTTGGCCCATATACGGAGAAATTAATAGCCTTTGGGCCTGAAAAGATCAGGCCCACATATGGAACGCGTAATCACTCTTTCCTAGTCAAGATAAATGAGTGAGTCAAACCCACGAAAATAGGGGATGATATGCTCCAAAACCGAGTCTTCAGGGGAAAGCCCGATTCTTCAGGGGCTTGGAAGCTGGATTCTTGGGAATGGACCAAGAATATAGGGAGAAGAAGTCATCCCCTCTCCGTAGAGAGGGGCCAGGTATATAAAGAATGTTATTTTCCATATTCTGAATTAAGTTCTTTACGATACAGATACGTTTCTACAGAATACATACTTTCATACAAAATATACACTGATTGGAGAAGAAACTCCACTATATTCTCTGGAATTTCCCTAGATATACAGGGGAATTCCTCTTTCATTTCGCCTACGATCGAATCTGACTTGAGCGTCGGAGCTTCTACGCCGGAGGCCCCCTCCGGTGTACTTTTGCAGGTCAATTTCGGACTTACGAGAAGATTTACGCGAAGATTGCTAAAAGGCGAACGAGTGATTAAGATCGTGATTAATAGTGCTCGTAAGAGAACGGCCTATATCTGTAAGCGTTCTTTTTCGACGCATCAATTATCATTGGATAGCTTTCTAAATGATATATATTAACTCTCATATTAATTGTACTACAATCCTATTTTAAATAAAAGAAACAAAATCAAACATTAATTCAATTGATTAATTTTAAAGTTAATCAATGTTTATATATATTTAAGCAATTAAAGAAACAATTCTTAAACCATCATAACAAAATTACCAATTTACAAATAATCTCTCTTTCCCTTAATTTTCATAGGAATCATACTTATGAATTTAAATAAAATTTCTCAATAAATGATCTAACAAAAAAATAAACAATACAATCCACATCCAACAATTTACCCAATTCACCTCAAAAAGTCCAAATCCTAACATGGAAGAAATGATCATTCAGATAAAAAAAAAAGTAATTTATTCAATTTTTGCACAATTTTATCTCTGAAATAATAACTTTGTCTCCAGCTGAACTTCTCAAGAATGTAATCTAGCCTCCAATCTGCCCAAAAAAATGTAGGGAAAAATAATTGCACACTACAATTCTATAAGAATTGCAAGACTATAAAATAAAAACACACCTGAACTATTGATGATTGAATCATACTTTCGTACATTATTTCAGTTGCAGAAACCAAAATATAATTTTTAGAATTAGTTGAAAATAAAATATAAAATCATTTTTAATAGACAAAATAATACATCAAGTTCCAAATTATTTAATAAAAATAGAGAGTCAAAAGATGTAAGAAATTGAAAGGCCAAATGTAATTAAGAAAGTAATTGTGAAATTAAGAAATACAATACTGTTTTTCTACCGTGAGATAGGGGTTTTCCCTGTCTTACAATAGATGTCCAATTAAAAGTTGACACATTGTTTGACTTTGCCATGTGCGATCGCACTTCGACATTATATATTTAATTTATGTTTTTGAAATAAAATTACTGAAATGTTTTTATAGTATTTTTTTGGGAAAATATTACTTTTGTCACCCAAGTTTACCTCTTTTCGGATTTGATCACCCACATTTACTTAATATCAAAATTGGTCACTCACTTATTTTTTTCTATCATAATTGGTGCTCTTGTTAGTCAATCTGTTATTGACTAACGGAAGGATTTGAGTGCCATTTTTTTTTTACATCATTCTCCTCTTTTAATTCCTAGACTCTAAACCAATTTTTTTTTTTTTAATTTCTATTGATAAAAAATCTTAAACCCTAAACTCCAATTTTGTTTTTCAATTTCTACTGAATTTATCTACCATTAATCTTTTAATTCCTAAACTCTAAACCCCTTTTTTTTCAATTTCTACGGATAACAACGTATCAATAAATCTCAATAATGATCTTAATGAAAAATACAGTTTTTGAAATATTCTTAATATGAATTGATAATATGAAGAAAAAAAAAATACATAGTACAAAAAGGACACGGAGTCTGAATAATTTTCACGCAAAGTGAATACAATAATTATAAACCATCGAACTGCATATCATAATTATAAGAACAGAGTATATCAGACTAACACATGACCACCCTAATTTAACTAATTTGATTTGTCATTGTAAGCCAAGACACACTCACATTTGCTATACTCTGATTCTTTCTTTTCCTTCTAGAGTTTCTCATTTCCTGTGTACCATATAAATTTTTTTTATACCAATAACAATAATAATGAGTTGATAATAAATCAATTCATAATTGAGTTAAATGATTATTAACAACTTATTGATAATTTTTGGTCCGATCTACAGTTCTTTCATAGAGACTCAAAGTTACTCTATTTGTGGATTATTTATTTTTCAACCACACACCAGTAATACACAGTAATATTAATTGAAGATAAATTTAGTAGATATTCAAAAAAAATGGAGTTTATGGTGTAGGAATTAAAAGTGAGAAATGATGTAAAAAAAAAGTTCAGAACCCTTTCTCTCTCTCCGTTAGACAATTTTGATAGAAAATAATAAGTGAGTGACCAATTTTGATAGTGATTAAATGTGGGTGACCAAATTTGAAAAGAGGTAAACTTGGGATGACCAAAAGTGATATTTTCCCTTTTTTTTTTAAATATTAAAAAATATCCCCCCAAGGAAACATTTGTTCCCAACTGACCATGACCCAGTTTGATCCTTGCCCGACTCCCCCCACCCAGTCCAACCCAACCCAATCTAATCTAGCCCTGGCCCATCCCGACCTTATCCGACTCAATTCAAGGGAAACATACATTTTCAACGGGCCATGTGCCAGGCCAGCGGGCCCGACCTGATCCGATCTGACTTATTTAAAAATTCTAGATATATGTCATTTAATAATTAAATATATTTATTTATTTTAAATTAAAAAGATATATTCGTAATTATTTATTTATTAATAAGGCTATGCAATGCGATTACATTTTGCATAGGACAAACGCACTAATGCAAAATACAATCATATATAATAAAATGCATACGTTGGATCAACGATCCAATTATATTTGAAGAATTGTTTATTGTAAGGCAGGGCGAAGCCTAACTATCTTACCGTAGAAAGACCATATTGTAAAATTTAGAGATTTTTTCTAAGCGGTTGAACTAAGATATTTTTATTTCATTTTTCAATATTTACCTATTAAAAAACTTAATAAAACATGAATCATAAATATTAAATAATTATCAAAAGATACACGACAAACTTTTTAATACATAACAAATTTGGAAATTGATCTTCAAAATGTAACAAAAAATAGAAGAATTTTCGTTTTAGTCATAGGTGCGGCCCGTGCAGGTGCAACCCACACTTATTGAAAAGGTCTAAGTGCAACTCACGCTTCTTTAACGTATTTATTACGTATTTAGTAATAACTGTGTATAAATAGTACTCCAATATATTATTTAAAATGACATAATTAAAAAAATATACAAACTAAACAATTACAGAATTACTCCATTGACCATCCAAAATTATATATGAGGCAATTTAAGTTGTGTTATTAAATTGTGCTATTATTAATTTATTTTAAAATTAATTTCATTAGCAAAATTCAAGTAACGTCTACTCAGTTAGTAATAATTGACACATAATTCTAGAAATTTATTTGTAGTCAAATGTACCATTAAATTGTGCTATTAATTTTCCCTATAAATATGAATTCGAAAAAACTTGATTTGTGGAAATATATGTATTATTTATATGTAGTTATGGTGTATACAATTTAAAATAATAAAATATATTGTACTAAATTAATTTTATATTAGTCAATATAATTATATTCGATTTCTTAATATAATTAAAGAAATATTTAATTACTAATTTATTTTTATATTAAAGTTTGACAATTTCTATTAAAAATTTTACTCCACATCACCACGTGATACATTATCTCCTGACTACTATTTTGATTAAAAATATTTATTATTTAATTGTAATTGCAATTATAATATTTTTTAAATTTTGAAAAATAAGACGAAATTAAGATTAACATATTGAATTGAATTTGATTCTAATTAAGATTTAGTCAATTGACAGTAAAGACAAAACGATTAAATATGTAAATAAATAAATTACATTTAATTTAAATTCAATTCTCTCAACTTTTTCATAAATACTTAAAGTTTCCTTAAAACGGATTAGACGCATTATCCATAATTTAGAAGTAGACGAATAAAATTTGGCATAAATATAAGCAACTGATTAAATTTAGTCAAATTATATCTTATAAAGTTGTACTTCTGTATGATATAAAACAATTTCAAAATTTGGCACAAAATTTGATACAAATTTCTCTTATATGGTATACAATGTATTATGGACGCATTATATTGTACTCCCTCCGTCCCGGAAGTGTTTGCACCACACAGTGGGCACACTTTTTAAGAAAAAAGTGTAATGAGTGGAGTGTTGAGGGGTAATTTTGTAAAGTTATATGAATAAAGTAAAAAGGTGATTGGAAAGAGAGTAAAAGTAATGGCATTTTGTGTAAATATGTGAATATTGTGAGGGTGGGGTTTATGAATAAGTTTCCTTTTATGGGTGTGCAAACAATTGTGGGACGGACAAATAAGGTAAGTGTGCAAACAGTTGTGGGACGGAGGGAGTATGACGTATTATAAACCTATTTTTATATGGTATCAAAATTCATACTAAATATTTGAAAATTCATTTATATTTGGATAGAGACGTAGAGCAATATTAACACAAAATGAATATTTTTTAAGAACACAATATGAATATTATTTAAGTAAATAAAATTTGCAATATTTTTCTGATAACCACCTCTTTTATTCATTGTAAGAGCATGTGCTTGGGGAAGTCCAGCCACAAAGTTCGGTGGATCATCCCAACAGTGAGGGCTCCCATATAATCGAGAAGCCCTTGTGATAGAATGTGACATCTAATCAGAATCATCGAATAAGCATACAAAGAAATGACATCTGATCAGAATCATAGAAGTGACAAAAAAAAAAAAAAAACTATGTGACATCTAATCAGAATCACCATATAAACATAAGAAGAAATGACATTTGATCATAATCATAGAAAGAAGAGCGTACCAAAAAAACTGTAAAATGAACTGTTTGAAAGGGTGGATGTTTCTAAAATTTTCTGAAAAAATGAATGTTGAAAATGAAAGTAAAAGGATTATTATATAGGAAATTATATAAAGATCGAACGGTTAAGATTAATTTGTTTAAATGGACGGATTAGATTAAAATGAGAAGGAGGAAAATGTGGTAAGAAGAGGAATTTTGAAATGAAGACATTTGAGAGGAGAGATATTGTGTTAGACGAATCATACTGCGACACGTGGCAGTCCAAAAGTTTGCAAATATATATAATATAGATATAGATTTTAGGTTTTTAATGTAGATTGTAAGTTTTTTTTTTTTTTAATGCAGATTTTAGAATTATTGCAGTTTTTTTTAATTTTTTTTTTCGGTTTTTGGTTTTAATAATCAAATTCGGTTTCCATTCGATTTTACAAATTCCCTAAAGGGGAGTATCACTTTTTTAATTTTGGACGATGTATTCTTTGTTATGCAAAGTCACAATGCATTATTATCTAAAATAAAAAAGAAAGAAAGGCAAATAAAAATGTAATGCTATCTATTATCCAAGAAACAATGCCACATGTGGCTCCTCTATTTGACACCTAGATCCCAACTTTATCATTAACTTAACTTGTCACGTTTTCCACCACAATTCGGATTCTGAAATCTCTCTCTCCCCCTTATTTGGCTATCAGCCTTTACTATTTTGTTGCTTCAACCTCAGTAGCAAGCAGCTTAGAGAGAGAGAGAGAGAGCAAAAATGGCGACTCAGGCGTTGGTTTCATCATCTTCGATGTGCTCTTCAGCAGAGGCTGCCCGCCAGCTTCTTGCCGGAAGGCCAGCTCTTTCCTCTAGGAAAGTTTCCTTTGTTGTCAGGGCTGCTTCTACTCCCCCCGTTAAGGTATCCTCATTCACACCATTTCTTCATTAATTTTTCTCTCTTTTGTCAATCATTTGGCTTGAATTATGTTTTGTGTTTTCTTGTTTCAGCAAGGAGCTAATAGGCCACTCTGGTTTGCTTCCAAGCAGAGTCTTTCTTACTTGGATGGCAGGTAATTATCTTTCGATTCCTCTGTTCCAAATTGAAAGAATTTCGTCTCATCTAAAAGTCATCTAAAAGTCCAAACTTGTAGAGATGGTCGTTTGCCTGGTTCCTCTGATACCATGAAAGTATTCCATCTCATCTAAAAGTCCGAACTTGTAGAGAGAGAGAGAAGGGAGAATTAATTCTTGTATATTAATTCCTAACATAAATTATTGTCATACTATTAGGACTTGTTTGGTAGTTGTTACAGGGGTCTTATTTATCTGAGGAGGACGAATTTTTTTATATTATAATATCATGTATATTTTCAATTCATATAAACTGAGAGCGATCATGCATCCATCATATTTAGCAGTTCTAGCTTTGTATCAATGTCATGTTCAAAATTGTCACGTTCATCAATATTGATATTGTTATAACTGACTTTGGCATATTCATAACGAAGCATATTCTTGTTAAATTATCTTGTAAAATGTTTCAATTATATTTTCTCAGCCTCCCTGGTGATTTCGGGTTTGACCCGTTGGGGCTCTCTGACCCGGAAGGCACCGGAGGATTCATCGAGCCAAGATGGCTAGCGTACGGGGAGATCATCAACGGGCGATTTGCAATGTTAGGTGTTGTAGGATCCATTGCACCAGAAATCCTGGGAAAGGCAGGTTTAATCCCAGCAGAAACAGCTCTTCCATGGTTCAAAACAGGAGTGATCCCCCCTGCTGGGACCTACAACTATTGGGCCGACCCGTTTACCCTATTCGTATTCGAGATGGCCCTGATGGGCTTTGCTGAGCACAGGAGGCTCCAGGACTGGTACAATCCAGGGTCCATGGGCAAGCAGTACTTCCTGGGCCTGGAAAAGGGATTGGCAGGGTCTGGCGAACCTGCCTATCCCGGGGGCCCGATTTTCAACCCATTAGGGTTCGGAAAAGATGAGAAGTCGTTGAAGGAATTGAAATTGAAGGAGGTGAAGAATGGAAGATTGGCCATGTTGGCTATCCTGGGCTTTTTCATACAGGCCCTGGTGACGGGGGAAGGCCCGTACCAAAACCTGTTGGACCATTTGTCGGACCCCTTCAACAACAATGTGTTGACAAGCCTTAAGTTTCACTAGGCAGGCTAGTGGAATGTGTTGTGCTCTCTCGTTTTCTGCTGCAAATTTGTAACATCCTTGATCGATCTTGTGCAGACTTGTCATATTGTAATATATAAGTATAAGACTGTTCTCGACTTTGATCATTAATTGCACTTCTTTAATTATTACTAGATTTTACGTTGATTCTCGTAATTTTGTAAGTATTTAAAAAGAGAATGGTCACAATGGATGAGATTTTTCAACATTGTGAATGCAATTTAACAAAACTTGCACGCTTGTATTCATAATGAAGTCGAGAAGATATATATACAAGTAATAAACTGTATGCTATCAGAAAATTGTAATTCAAAACAAACAAGATGAAGAGTGGGTGTAATATAATAATCTACTTACACTTTTTGAATTGGGTTCAGCATTTTCACTTGTAAAATTAAGTGACCTAAAGTAAAAGAACGACATTATTTCTATTATATTGAAGGATTATATTAGAACACCAATACAATAAATCGAAAAAAAGGAAAACAATGTATTATCAGACCTTATGATTCCACAGTATAATATTATAATACCCTAATTTTGTATATAATCATTTAAAATGAAAGTTTCTTTCATTTGCTACCGATTAAGAATCCAATCCAGTTAGAAACAACTTTAATACAATCAAAAAAAGTAAAAGAGCACAATAAATCCACAACCCTACATTACCAAAAAAATAAAAACTACATAATCTGGATTTCAGTCTTCAGGTCCCTTTACCTTGCTGAATCTGCTGAAGAAGGGCCGCTGCAAGCTGCAGCGTTGCTTGCAACCGTTTCTGGGGATCAGCCTCGTTGTCTTGCTCCGTATTCTGAAACTGCTGATTAGCCATAGCTACAGCCTGAGCTGCCGCCCCCTGTTGGTTTTGCATAAATTCTGGAGAAACCTGTTCACCTGGAAATCCATAATTTTCTGGACTTTTATAGGAATACCCAGCTTGATTAACATTAACGGATGGTCTATACTCTTCTGTATTTGACACACCCGCCAGCTGCCCCTGTTGCCCGAGAAGAGACGACGTCAGCTGAGCTAGCTGTCTGGACGGGAGACTTACAGCGGGCCTTGATGATGAAGGACTTTCCGATACAGGGGCCCACTTGCTGTTTCCATTTAAAGGGACACTTGGAACAGCATCTGGTGTATAGTTGCTATGAGCTGCTTCTTGCATTGGTCTAGGAAATGAAGAATATGGCTGATTGGAAGTCTGTTGTGTGACATTTCTGATAACGGGATTAGGGTTTTGAGAATTTCGAGCATAATCGGGTCCGGGCCCAGCAGGCAAGTACGGGCCTGAAGGTGAGGCTGGTGTCTGATAAACTAAATCATTCTGGAAAGACGTAAAGGGAGTTTCTCGGTTTTCATTTTGAGGAATTGAACCGTAGCTAGAGCTGGGAGGATCTAACCGTAAGACAACACCAGAGATGCTCAGTTCCCCAGGGACTTTCAGGACTTTTTCACAGAAGTCTGAAGGAGGTACAAGAAATAAGGTGTTCCTTTCGTCCAATTTGACAACTGCTGCACGTTGTTTGTCGCCAAGATACTTCATGAATTCATTGTAGTATGCAATATCAGGGTCGTTTGCAGGGGCGAAAAAGACAACCCAAGCATTAGCAGCTTGATAGTAATGCTTTGCAAGCATGTCTAAACTAGTCCTTGCTGTGCAGTCCAGATATTCAGGCCTGAAGCATCACAAAACATTTCAACAGTTAGATGAAAAAACGCATTACACAAAAACTCTACTAACTTTAGAAGAAATGCACAAGAATCTGATAAGAAGCTAAGGTTGCATTCAGAAGAAATTCGAAATGCAGGATCTGAAATAAAAAATTCCAATCCCCACTCAAATTAGAGTGAATAAATCCCTCAAAAATTGGTTCAAAACAGAAGTAATGGATTTCAAATCCATATCAATCCAACAATCATCAATGAATTTAAAATCCATCCTCAAATTTTTATTTCCAAACGCAACCTAAATCTACACCAACCCTTCGGATCCCATTTGCATAAACATTCTCTGCCTTAATTCTTAACTTACCCAAAATGTGAAAGAGAGAAAAAGATTATGGTGGGAGCAATGTACTTACAGGACCATATCTGGTGGTTTTCCAACAGGAAAGCAACGAGCACGACAAACAGTCGTTCCTCCCTTACATATCGTTCCCTCCCACCTCCACCCTTCTTTCGAAGACGATTCTCGTAAATCAGGGGTCAACTTTCTCTTATCAGAGTGAGACAATGGCAATGGCATCGATCCAACCTGGAAATCATCGTGCAATGCATTCAAACGATCACCCCTTTCCACAAATGGTTGACCCGTATTCATCAAATGCTCAGAAGTTGGTCTATATCCTGAATGCCTAGAATTATAATTCTTGTCATGAATCCTGGATTGACGAGTGTCATGAGGATAGATATGTTTTGCTTTCTCCAAGTCCTCTAATGGATATTCTGGCAGTTCGTTTTCAGGAGGAAAAGGGTCAGACTCTCGTTTTCTTGCCCCACGCAAGAAAGAAACATCTTCAGGCAAATCCCACGGGTCGTCATAGATTTCACCTTGACGAGGATAATTTTTAGGAGAGAATTCACGATCACGAGTGCGTAAATTCCTTGGAGGACTAATTGAGCGATCATACATATTTCTGGGTACCCTTAGCTCAGACCCTTGCCCAGGGGCCCACCTTCGGTCATGGATATTGTTTCTAGAAGGCCATAAATTCATATTTCGAGCTAAACTCATATCTTCATGATCACGATGATCCAAATTTGGCATATAAGGAGGGGATCTGATGGAGGGATCTCCATGCATATCATTGTAGTCCCTATCGTGTTTAAACGACCGTCCATATGGCCCGCCCCGTGGGGAAGGTGTATCATTCATCATGTTCCTCTCTCTGTTGGAAGGTCCCAAATCATTCTTTGCAAAGCAAATATGTACACGAGGATTTCCAAATAATTTTCCGTGTAGAGTTTCTTTAGCCCTGGCAGCTGCCATTACAGTTCTGAAACGGACAAAGGCGTAAGTTCGACCAGGAAATGCAGTTATTTTCTCGATGTCTCCGAATGGTGAAAAAGCCTTTCTCAGAACGAATTCGTCCATTTTCAACTGGGCAGGAAATCCTACCCACAATACTTCACTAGGCTCTGCATTTTTGTCGCTCATCTTGGATTTGATTGGATATGATTGCTCGGGACTCGAGCGGCGTGCTCTTAAGTCCCTCTGGGAATATGGGGAGACACGGCCCTTGGGATTTGGGTCATCCCTTCGATCGTAATATTCTACATCACGTTGTGGTGGTAACGATTTTTCCTGCAAATTTTGATGTACATTATAAACCTGACTGTTGAAAGTTGCTTAAAAATATGTCAATGCTGCTTCTATACATTCACAAATCTACACATAAGTTATGTAAGATGCATGATGAACCTTCAATGAACCCCAACCACCACCACACCACCCCCGCACATAAATACAGTCTTCACCTCAATCACTGTTGTTTCTTCCAAACACAGATCTAAGTGATCCAAAAGCAAATTAGCAAAAAGATGCATCCAATGAGAAAACACTGTAGCAAAGCATTAAAATGAAAAATGCAGCTTTCACACTCTGGGGATGCAGCACCCAGGTTCTTACAGAGGTATAATATCTAGAAAAATGTATATACTTACACACACATATATATATATATATACACATATGTATAGATAAAGAATCCTTAAATTGCTGAAACAGAAAGAGGGTAATGTTAAATCTTGTAAAACACAGAGGGAAAAGCAAGCAATTTCACATGCTCAGTGAGATAGAGGACTTTCGCTCACTTTCACCCCAATACCATATGAGCCTAAAAACCAAATGTTCCAAAATGAGAATCACAACATTGAAATGGCTCACAGCATCAACAGATACAAATGCTAAAAGAAAGGTCGAATCCCTAGAAAAGTAAAAGGTGGCCTATAAATTTATATATTATCATCAAAAGTCATTTGTTAGCATACCACCAACAGAAACAGTGACCTATACAAAGGTTCTTTAAGCTCATTAACCAACAAAAAAAAAAAAATTATATGTTGCTAACTAAGTCTGTTGAGGTAGAGAAATCAATTTTAACCAAGTCACCACTATCACGATAATGAGACAACAGAATATGCAATACCCCTCAAGATAAATAACCTAACTGCTGCAAATTGAACTCTGCTACAAGAACTCTGTAAACTTTTGTAACCTCTAGGATCACTCAGATCAGTCATGGAATTAATACAGAACAAACTTAATCATAACAAAATCATTAAAAATACAGTGATCACTTTTACGTGATTAGGGATATTGTGGGAATTTGTTAATTACGTATATTTTTCTTCAGCAGAAAAAATCACATTATGATCCCCGTGAGGATTAAGCAACACAGCCAATAACGAAGTGGCGTACAGATGTCATTGAACATTTCCATGATCCAGGGTTAACTCAAATTTGGCGTTGCAACACACACAAAATAGATTAATCATGATCATCACTTTAGTACTGCTTAAAACAAGATGACACCTCCAGAGTCTGGAGCACAAGAGAACCTGAATCTTTATCCCATAGTGCAGAAGATTATGAGAACAATCAGAAGTAATATGTCTCCATGGTTAAAGAGAATTTGAAGCTTTAGGAAGGATATTGAAGATTAACAGGGAAAAAAAACAGATGCGCAGTTCCTTTATCAGATTATCAACATGGAGTCATTGGTGAAGTACACTAAAGTGTATCCTTTCATTAGACATGCACAACCATGACGGCAACTGTTTGCAAAAGAACCAAACTAATATACCTCACCTGACACAAAAGGCAGTGCATTCGTCTAGTGAAATAGTTCAATGTAGTAATGTAGTTTAGTTATTCAACTTTCTGTTTTAACTCCTTCAATCTGTGAGATTCGTTTATTTTGTTTGCTGGTATCAATGGACAACTAAATTCAAGAAGAGAA
The DNA here is from genome assembly GCA_963675135.1 of Galeopsis tetrahit. Taxonomy (NCBI): domain Eukaryota; kingdom Viridiplantae; phylum Streptophyta; class Magnoliopsida; order Lamiales; family Lamiaceae; genus Galeopsis; species Galeopsis tetrahit. Next base: position 22,918,102 of record OY776126.1, read on the forward strand.
CTATGTGTCCCCAAATTGTTATCCCAAATGCATCAGTTGTCTACCATAAATGTCAATATTCGCATGTGCAGAAAGTTCCTGGGCCTGTCTCATTTTGAATGTGCAATTGGCATCACAACAATTTGGTTGAAGTATCAAACAGAATTCAATGTCAAGGATTTTGAATTCTGTGACCCCCTAATGATGTATCGGCGCTGTTAAATTTAAGATCAGTATGGATTCTAGTGTTTTCTTGTAACTACATTACAGGAAATTGGAATCTAGTGTTTTCTTGCAATTGCTATCATAATCCAACCACAAAAATGCATTTCTCCAGTGTTTTATGTATAGAAATATTCTATAATGGACATCACAGAGAAATGACAATTTGCATACAGCATTCTACAAATTGCTTAACTAAGAAAACATGAGTTGGATTTGCGTATGTGTTTTTGGATTAGAACCATGAGTTGGGTTTGAGTATGTGTTTGATGGGAGTAACATCGCAGAAAGTATTGTTGTCCCTTACAAGAAGTTTGTCTCGAGTCTTGTCAGATTTTGCACATCCAACACCAATAACATAAATGCACTGATATTTGGTCAAGTCAGGGAAAACATATAATGATGAACTTGGTGTGTGATTGGAAAGGAACTGCAGACTGTTCACAACAAATACATGGATTGGGATGTAAATGCCAGGTTTGGTTATAAGGAACAGAACAGGATGTTCAGTTCAGTTCAGTAAATTAGGAAGCAGTTGTGAGGTCCACAATTGCCATTAACACTCAGTTGAAAACAAATAGGATTAGCATTTTGTTTAGAAATTACATTTTGTGCTCATTTGTATAATAGCACCCCCACTAGGTGTAAGATGTTAAACATATAGCAATATTTTAATCTACTGAGAAACCATTGACGACATTTTTTCCGTTTCAGGGAAATAGAAACCACAAATTACGTAATTGCTCACTATCTCCAAACTGATTTGAGCTTCAAAAGCCTCATTAGAATGTCCTTTGAAGACCGGTCTCAAGATATACGGCCAGAGAGGTTGCTTGCTGCAAAGTGTCAACCCTATTGGTGAAAAAATTCCAGAAACTGAGATAGATGCCATGAATTCTGACTGCTATTGCTCCTGGATGCCCATGTGAACAAAAAACTACCACTTTTCTAGGCAGTTTTTGTTTGAATCACTATACTAGTATGGAATATAGATTTCGAGATTGGAACTCAATGAAAATGCATTTGGGCTTGCAGTTAACAAGTATAAATTTTCACTTGGCGCGATTTCTTCTTATACAGAAATTACTTATGCTAGACTTCTGATGAAGTATACAAGAACATTAAACTACATAAGCTATTTAGGCTAATTAGATAACTTAATTTGCTAAAACCCTAGGGTAATGGTAAGAAAAGCCAAGTGCAAGAAATGAAGGGAACCAATCTAAATAATTTCAACTAGGAAGCAATGTGACAAACTTAAATAAATTCCTAACCATGACAGAAGATATCATTTTAATGAACCCCACAGATAAATGACAACTGCTAATTCGTAGCGAATATGACAAAGGGAAAAATTGGTGAAAACTTTGCACTGCGAATGTTTGCTGGGTATTCTTCAAGCTTTTTCTAAATGATCGATATTCAAAATGATTGTTTCTTCCCTAATCATTAAAAAATATATGGCGCCATCAGCCATGATTGCTTTTTGCAACTTTTTAATGGATTATTGAAGAGGTTTAACTCAAGTCCACCTTGCATGTGACAAGTTGTTGATTTTCTGTTGCACAATGGGTGTGGCGAAGATGCACATGCTCCGTTAGATGTGTGGTAAAACCAGGAGAGATAGAGTGAGGGACGAAGAAAATTGCTCTATGTTAGGTGTTGCACCCATTGAAGAGAAGATGCAAGAGCATAGTTTGCGGTGGTTTGGGCATGTAAAATGCATGCCAATAGGTGCACCTATACGTCGAGTGGATTCGATGGACTTGGCTTCTTTTAGAAGACCATGAGGGCAACCAAAGAAGACAAGGCTTGAAGTCATGTGCAAAGATTTGGAGACTAAGAGGCTAAATGAAGATTTACATAAAGAGAGAAGCACATTGAGAAGATTAATTAATGCCCACAACCTGACATGATCCTATAATTGGTTCATATAGCTTACCCCAATTATTTGGGATTAAAGGCTCAGTTTGTTTGTTTTGTTAGTAGCATTTTCACCTTTACAAATCAGTTTATTCACACAATGTTACCAAAATGGAGAGTGGCTAATTATACATTTTATAAGGTGAATCCTAGTCTTCTCTACAACTTTCCAAGAAGCAAGTTTATATTGTTTACTATTGCATCTAACTCAGGAAGATTTGCAACACCTAGAAAAGAGGCATGGTTTCTGCAACCATTTGTCAATTTGCACCATTAGCTTATTTGGGTCGCACTGCTCCTCATACTTAACAAGATAGTTGTCACTTTAGCACCTCAAGACTAATTTGCATAGGAAATTTTGAACATAGATTTTGTGTAAGAGGCAATTGTAGCTCATGCTAATTGATTGGAGAGCTGTTTGAAGTATAAAACGAAGAGAAACGTTTCTTCCTGAGTGATTAGAATTTTTCTGTGTTCTCCTTATCTTTGTTTCTTCTTTTTCCCTTTTTATGTCAGACCTGAGAATGCAACTGATTCTTCTGAAAAGTAATTGATATGGTAGGGAAGGAATGGATTCGATGACCAATTGAATCTTCATGTGTATTTGCTTGGTATATTTTGCATTATCATGGACTAACATGAACAGCTAGAGGATCCATAAGATGGCAAAACTTTATATTAATAATACAATAAAAGGCATCAAGACAGTACCATAAGTAAAATAGACAAAGATTGGCAAAACTAACCGCCTTGGCAAACTCCATTCTAAGTGGATTGCCCTCAATAATACAACCTTGAAGCTCTCTCATTGCAGCAAAAGCATCTTCCTCATTTATATAATTAACAAATGCATAGCTCCGACCTGGTTGATATGCGAGACTCTCAAGTTCCCCAAACTCTAAAAAGTAACGGGCTAAACCATTCTCACTTAAGTTGTGAGCAAGATTTCCGACCCAGAGGTGCCTTGATGGGGGATTGCCTCCCCGACCATGATTGGGTCTCTCTTCTGATCTTGAAGGGTAGTCCCTACGAGGTCTGCCTCTTCCTTCTCTAATGCTCTGTAAACACCCAAAAAATAACATAATCCACATGAAAAATATCCCCATAACTTTTAGAATAACATTCCCTTAATTACGCCATAAGCGTTAGTACAAAACAATGATAAATGGAATGGAAATAAAGAATAATCCATTAATCCTGCAATTGGACTTCAGCAAAAAGTGAATTCCCACAGCAGGAAAACCCACAAAAATATTGAAGTAAAGGCTATACATACGCTACACACAAAACTTCAAATTTCATGTATCAAGATCATGCTTTGCATCTATGAAATGAAATCATACTAGACTACAAAGATACCTACTACCTATGGATGAGGATGAGGAATACATATATAGTGGTAGAGTTACGCATTGATTCTTAAGAAATGCAGTCAGTTATGTAGCAAATAAACCTTCGAGTTAAAGCAGGATGGAGGGCATTTGCAACCACAATTTTAAAAAGGACACTTCGACTCATCTCCATGACATGATGATATGTATTGTTTGGTGCCCAGAGCAATACTTCTTGTCTAATACTTAAGGGGGAGAAGGTCAAAATCTATGTAAATGCAGTATTTTATGCTACATTACAGTAAAAACATTAAATTACAAAACAACTAGTACTACTAAAGCCAAAAGGAATCACAATAATTAATACTAATGATTCTAACACTGTCTACGGATAAATATAGGTAAGCAATCACTAATCCAGAAACCTGAAAGTCTGATCGGGAAACAGAAGAGAAGCAAAAAAATAAACCTTCGCAGGCATGAACTAGTAGAAAAATCCAATTTAATCAACATCCCACACAATCCAATAAACAAAGAACCACTAAGAATCATGTTAATTCCAAATAATAAGAATGTCAAATTAAATCCATTCTCAGATTAAAATTCAACCATACATATATATAAGAGTCGAATAAGGAACTGACCATTCTTTTCTGGTCTACAAAATTCACTTCGACAGGGTCGGAAAGACAATCAGAAAAATCGGCAGACGTTCACCCTCCAATTATGTTTATCCGTATACCAACTATCGAACACGGCGGGGGAAAGTGAAATTACTATTACGACTGGAATCTTGATTATGATAAATTAGGGTTTGGTTGAATTGGGTTTTAGGCGAAGAATTTCGAGAACAAATATCCTTACATCCGAATGGTAGGTCATGAGCTATTTGTAATATTGTGGTGACACGTGAAAGATGAACAATTGCTAAATTAAATTAGCTCCTTTCCGTTTAATTATTAAATTAAAGTCATAAACAATATATATACAATTATACGCATGTGAGATATGACATATTTAGGTCATTTAATTTAATTTACTTTATTTATTTTTATTTAATATCTATACCTTTATTAAATAAAAAATTCTTATGCTTAATACATTAAATTTTTGGTATATATATAATGTTCATTTATTTATGGATGAATCATCAATTTTTCACATATTTTTTCTTATAATTAAATTATACTCTTACTTTCATTTTTTTTTTTAAATATCCTCAATTCAAATTTGAGGGAGATGCATCCAGCGTGTAATGCTAGATTGTTGTGAGGTGGTTGACGTGATATTAAGAATATAAAGTAGAGGTGGGAATGTGTTATTATAGGACTGAAAATCAAATCAAGTTATTCGATACTCGGGATCGTTCGGTAAAAGCTCGTTTGAACTTGGTTCGATATAGATATTAAACAAGCTTGAACATATATTTACGTTCGGTATAGTTCAAAGCTTGGCTCGAGCTCGGTAGGTAAAAAAAGATAAATTTAGTGTAAAAATGTCAAACTACTCGAGCTCGGCTCGTGTTCGGCTCGAATAAAGCTCGTTCAAGTTCGGCTCGTTTAATTATCAAACAAGCTCAAACACTAATTTCAAAGTTAGATAATATTTCAAACAAGCTTGAACATCATCGCGTTCGGCTCGGCTCGACTCATTTACAGCTCTTGCCAATCTATTCAACAGGAATCTACGACTTGACATATTAAAAATTGGCCCGATTAATAAATAAATCGGTTCAAATTTTTTGTGAAGTCTATTTAGTTAAATGGGTTGGGCTAACATATTTAACTTTATTTATATAATATATATAGAGAGAGAGTTTTGATATGGAGTCCATGGGCTCCTTATGAAGTCAAATTGCTTAGGGTGCCATTCAATGTCATTATTCATTTATTTAATTATATTAATTAAAATATAGGTTTTTCGAATTTTAATGAGATAAAATAGATATTTCAAATCTTTATCCCTGATTTAAACATGGAATGAATCTTCAATGATACTTCCTTTCAACATAATTCTGTGATTTCTCCATTCTTAATAAAAATGCACCTTCAATTTTTGTAAAAAGAAAAAAAAAATCTAATGTTTTTTCCGGCTCTACAAAAATATATATCCCAGACTGTAAAGATTATTTTTGCTTAAAAATTGTCATCTTAGTAGTGAGTCGTCTAGTGACTATACCTTTATTAATTTTCTCTTGTTCGAGCTGATAATAAGTGAATGAAGGAATGAATTGCAGAAACAATCTTGTAATTAAGTTCTTTGTCAACATTTTTCAAATAATCACAAATGATTTTAATTATTTCTGACAGGAACAAATTATTTTGTTCACACATTCAAACAATTTATATATTTTTCAAACTATCAGGCCTAATTCCCAAATCTATGAACCCTAAATACAATATATTAGAAACTGCTTTGAAAATCTGAAATTTAATTTTGAGCCCAAATTAAATAAAAAAATATTTGCGCTAAAAAGAGATTCTGCACCTTTTTAAAACTATAGTTTGACTAAATTCGTGGAAAATTGCAAAGCATGCAAGAGTTGATTCAATCGTGTTAGGAGTATTGTCTGTAATATTCACTGAAAATGCATGAGAGATGGGTGGATCAAAGATTTATAACTTAAAAGGAAGGACGATTGAGTGAATTGTCAAGGGTTTAAGATTTGTTCAAACTCCATTTCAGCATATTATCCATATATAGTTAGATCAAGAACATTGTTGGGCATGATATAAAATAATTATAATCAGAAATAATCTCTATATATCAGTAGAAAATTTTCATTTTTGCAAAAGATGAAGGTACTGTATTCTAATTAAGATGGAGAAATCACAAAACTATGTTGACGCATGAAAAAATGCGTAGTTGGAGATATATTCTAATTTATAGACAAAAATATCTATTTTATATGTTAATAATATTGAATAAAGATTTGAAATATCTATTTCATGATCTCATTAAAATTGGAAAAAAAAAATATTTTAATTAATATAATTAAATAAATGAATAATGACGTGGAATGACACCTAAGCAATTTTACTCCATAAGGAGACCATTATGGGCTCCATATTATTTCTATATATATATATATATATATAATAAATATATAATATATGTAATAATTAAAGTATGGAATTTTAGTAATATTAATTACTCTGTTATTATATTTTCCTTTAAAAACACATTTGAATTTTTTTTTTAAAACATTTGTTACTGTTTTTATTTCTTCATTTTGAAATTTAAAGAGTTGATTTTATAATTTGATGATAATAAAGTGTTGTAAGAATTTTTTATTTTATTTTAAAATGCATTAATAGAACTAAAAAAAAAATTTAAAAGGTTTTCGAGTCAGATCTATTTATTAAAAATGTCAGACTCACGCCTTTAAAAAAAAAGTTTATGACAGATCATGGGTCAGGCACTCAGGCTTGAATCTAAGAATTAATAAATTATGTAACCGGTCAGACTTTTTTTATAAAGTCTACCTAGGCTTGACTCATTTCGGTAGTAAGGGTCAATTTTAGTTCATGAGTACTTTTTTTTTTCACCAATTTTTAACCCATATTTTTTTAATTTATTATATTTTGTGATTCTTTAAATAGATTTAATTTTTTATATTTTCATATTATTTTTTAATTTGACCATTTTAAAAGGTAAAGTACTTTTGTAACTATTTGGTGGGAATTTATTTGATCAAAAAATAAAATGTACCAAAATGGTTAAAAGGTGAAAAATATTTTATCATTTACCACATTTGAACCGAATATGTTTTTAAATACAAGTTAAAAATAAGAGTACAATCTAGTTAATAGAAAAACGGTGTGATGAATTTGATAAAAATAAAAGAAAATATGAGTATAATTTGGTTAAGAGAAAAGGATATGGAGTAAATTTGATAAAAAAGAAAAGGTATAGACTAAAATTGATAATTTATCCTTTTATTTACTCCGTATTTGCTAAATAGTTATAATTTTATTTGAATTTGCTTTTTAATGAAAATTTTGGTATTTATTATTTGTAGCTTATGGAGTATATAAGATCAAACTTAAATGCTAATGAAAATAAAAATAGAAACTTGTTATTGTACTCTTATTCATCTTTAACAAAGTATAAAGATCAAATTTAAATAAAATTAAAAGTATTTGCACCCAATTAAATAACATGATAAATTTTGTTAAATCCAATTAGTTCTTTCAGACTCTTTATTCGTTTTACTTGATATAGGTGATTTTCAGGGATATACTAATATCATGCACCCCGAACTCTGGTTCAACTTGTGAATTTATAATTTTTAACTTTTCTTTTTCCCTTCTAATTTGCAAACTTTCACAACCTTTAATTGGTCAAGAGCTAGTACGAAACTAGAACATAAGAAGTAATAACTGAGAACCCCATAAAGTAAAAACACCCACATCACATGAATTGGGAAACAAAGAATATCATCAATTCAAAGCTCAGGTTTATTGGAATCAATCAATAAAAAATCACAAGAATCAGCTTATCACATAGCTGCAGATTGACAGTTTCTAGCTCAACTTATTGCTGATGAGTCCTTGAACCGATCCAATAAACGAGAAAAAAGCACAGAGGAAGCAGAACACCCTTAAAGCTTGAAGAGCTATCCACGTCCCTGTCCAGGCTCTCACATTGTTCTGTTTCAAGAACATTTCTACGGGAAAATATATCACCAACGGCCAAAAATTCAATGCCCCCAGAACTGCTAAAACCTCGTTGAAGTAGGGGAAGAGTATAGCAATTAGAGTTGTAGACACAACATACGCAGTTCTAAAGCATATACGAAGAAGGTTCAGCTTGAAATGAGGCAGTAATAGGGGCTTTATCGTATACTCATTGTTCACAAATTTGCTGTTAGGATGGTCTTTCGCCATCTTTCTTTCAACTGCTGCGAATAATGGCTGACTGTATATCTGCGAGCATTGACAACCTCAAGCTCTTTACAAAAAGAATCTTATGGTTTGAATAAATTACAAAAATTACGAAATAATCAGCCAATGCAAATACGGGGAGAACATAATAAGTGAAATGATTTTGCATTTCTTGATCAATCAAACAAAGTTTTTGGTAATTATTCAAAGCACCGGGTTATTTCGGTGATTTGAACAAACCTCAAAAGGGATTTTGCTAATTTACGAAGGAGAAAAGGAAACTTTGAAGTTATTGTTTACTACGATGGAACATGAGCACACACAAGTCTTTGATCGTGTATGTATGCTTGAGTACTCATAATATAGACAAAAACTTCTATGAACTTGGTTCACAAAAGTTTAGTTTCTGAACTCGGTAATATTGTTTAGCATATGAAGCATCACAGTTCATTGATGTTCAAAATAATAACACATAAAATCAAGTGTTTTTAACAACGTGATACTTCGCATGATGAACAATATTACTTTGTACACTAAAAAACATTAGTATTTTGAATAAGAAAGTTCACGTGAACCTGGTTTACATGAGACCTACTCCTCCTAATTAGGGGTGCTCGTTGCATTACTAGTCTCGACTATATCAAGCTTAACTTTTGATGTACGATAGTCCTAGTGAAGAGCCTATATATATTGTAATTTTATTAAACGCACATTTTTCTTATATTTCAAGCATCAAATATGAGATTTGTAAATTGAGTCATTGGATCTACCTGATACCCTCCCACAAGGTGAAGAACGATACATGCATTAGCAAAGTCAACGAGCCAATAAGGTTCGTAGAATCCAAAGCCCGTCAGCAAGTTTCCGGGCGCTTGGTGTCCGAAAGCAGCATATCCAAAACATCCACAACAGAGAAAGAAGAAGGTGGTAATGAGTATAGCTACAGTTGAAGCTTTCTTCATCGTCTTGTTTTCTTCCGGAGGTGCCTTAAGAGTATCCTTCATTTGCAAGTATTTTTTCAATTGCATTCAGAGTTTTCCACTTTTCTTACAACAATTGAAACAATTAAGATGTAATCACTAACCTGAATGTCCAAAAGAATTATATTGCAGTTAAAAGCAAAGGCTATGTCCCCGAGTGCTTGCAATGAGAGCATTACTTTTTGAAATATTGTATCTGTAGTTGCCCCTCCAAAGTTGCCTTTGATCTCTCCATTTTCTGCATTAGACGTCAATGAATGTGAAAAGAACACGAGAAATTAGACATGAATGATGGACAAAAAGGGTACCCATGACTTTTGCAAGACCAAGAGACATTCCGATGAACGTGTATGCAAAGGACATGGCAGCAGCAATTATCGAGAGCAACTCCATGTTGTGGAAGTCGGGTATCTGAGAGAATACAACCTGAACAGCTCCGAACAAAAGCATGAACAAACTGTCCCCGTATTCACATGGGGAATCATGCCCTTCCTTGTGGTAACAATTCGATTTCAGAATCGCCCTAAATCATCAATGTGATGTTGTTTAGCTCATAAATCAGATTCTGGAAGCATGAGATGATATTAAGATCAGAAATCAGATTTAGGAGATCAGTTTTTGAAGCTTGATCAAATAATACCTCATACTGATACCAGCTGTTATAGTGTAAGCAATCCCAAATCCATAATAACTCTCATGAAGAAATACTCCGACCACCCACTTACTCTTCTCCCCTGTCAAACAATGATTTTTCAGAAACTCAGAGTCTTTAATCTCGTCTCTCTGAATCCCATTCCTAAAACAACACAATGAGTCTTTAATTCACCAGATTAACTTAAACCTCCTCCCATCCTTATTCCTCACAAATTCTTAGATCATTGTTACTTCAATTAACACACTTCAAATGTAAGGAACTAACCAATCTTAAACATGATTGAATTTATCACCAATTTGCAAAACTCTAAAACAATAATCATTCAAGCACAATATCTCCTTCAACAATTTTGATTGCCCCTTTAACACTCACTATAGCAAATACCATTATTTTTACCTAGATATGAGCTCACAGCTTCAACATAGGACCGATTTCTGATGTGGCCCGTTTCAGGATGAGGATATCTGTAACAATCACACAGAAGATTGGAAGAAATAATAGTGATTACACCAAAAATCACCATACAGAGAGGGCCTGCAATCCACCCTAACTGAGCCACACTCCATGCCAGGGATAGCACCCCTGATCCTATCACTCCAGTTATAATATGTGCAATTGCTGTCCAAACAGTCCCTTAACATTCAAAACACAAGAAATCAATCAGAGATTTAATCTTTTTTCTAATAAACCCTTCTCTTTAAAAAAAAAATAATAATCATCCCTACACCATAAACCCTACGGTAAAACAAAACATCAACACTTGATTACCCAAGAATTATAATGATGAGCAAGATCATAAATAAATAAATTACCGGTTCTTTTGACGGAAGCATGGGCATTTGAGGAAGATGACTCTGTGAGCAAAGGTTGTGACTCACCACTTCCCCCTTCCTCCATACCTCCTCCCATTCCCAAAAACAACTCGGAAACTACTTTTAAAAAATATTCCAGGTGCTTTCTAGTGTTACTAGTACTGGAGTATTTTTTATTTGGCTATAAATGACTGACTGTCCCAACTTCAAAAGCTCCTTTTTATAACAAAAACAAAAAGGAACAGGGCTGCAGTTTCACACTCTCATATACACTTATCTTATTTACCCAATTCAATATAAATTTTATTTTCATTTGTCTTATTATTAGACCATTTCCTGGATATATTTTTATATTAGAAAATGTCATTTTATTTTTATCCTTCACCTAACAAACAATCACTTTATTTACAATAGAACTCCACAATATTTTACAGTATTCTTATTTTATCTAATATAACTACTTTTAAAATGTATGCACAAAAGTATGAGCATAAAATTTGTGGATGGAGAGAGTAATTTTTCTGTTTCAAATTAGTTTTCACACTGATATAGACACGTAAATTAAGAAAAAGTTATAAAGTAAAGGTATTGAAATTCTTCCAATTTTATTAAAGTGATAAAGTAATGTGAGGAAATGTATAAGTGAGATTTTTTAGGGATGTAATTATTAATTAAATTATATGTGAAAGGAACATATTAAAAAAAAGTATGAAATGGAGGGAGTTGTAATTTTACTTACAAACTCAATCTCTTATAGGAAGGATTGTTGGGGGTTTATCATCGTATAAGTATAACAATTGGAATTGGAAAGTTGTTTGGATGGATTATTTATACTGCAAAAATAGATCAAATACTTAAATGTCTTGTAAAATTTCAAATAAATCAAATTAAATTTTGTTAGAAAAATTGATTTCAGATTAACGATATATGTCAAGGAAGAAATGCCTTACTGAAAAGGAGAGGTTAGTAAAGCTAATAATGAATTAATAGTCATGCATAAGCTTTGAATTAATGTTAATTATGTATTTCAAAACATTATTACTCTACTAATTACCTTATTATTATTATTTTAATTAATTAATATGTTGCTATTTGATAGCGTTTCGTACGCAAGAATCAAATTCTTACGTACTTCATAAAATTGTGGCAAAACCTGAGTTCGTTTGAAATTTTTTATATCACTATTATACCTACAAACTAATTTAAAAAGTGTTATTCTTGAAATTGTAATTGTAAAAATCTCGTACTCAGGAAGTTAGCAGAAATTTTGTAATGTAAACAAAAGATATTGGACAATTTACCCAATATTTTATACCAAAAGATGAAAATATGTGGAGTCGTCAAGAAAATAATGATGCTTCGAAATATCTGTCGTTCATATAATAATATCACACCGTACATACAACAAATGAGAAATACGTGGACATCCACTAAATAAAATGAAATTAAAAAAGGACACAGAATTTAAGGTAAAAACATCTGTGCAGGATACTGAGTTTGCAGGCAAGCTTATAATTTGCCATCACGTGAACTGCAAACATAGAATAGGAGGAGTTCAAAAGCTCAAGATAGTTTATTGCCTGTTGGTATCAATCAATATTCAATACTCTCACAGGAATCAGCAATATTCAATACTCTCACAGGAATCAGCTAAAAACAGCTGGCAGATTTGACACTTTCTAGCTGAACTTGCTGTTGATAAGTCCTTCAACAGATCCCATAAAAGCTAAAATAGCTACGATCAAGCAGGCCACCTTTAGAAATTGAAGGAAAATCCACATAGGTGTCCAAGATCTCACCTCATTCTGTTTCAAGTACATTTGAATGGGGAAATATATCATCACAGGCCAAAAGTTCAAGGCCCCGAGAACTCCTAAAACTTCGTTGAAGTAAGGGAACATTATAGCGAGTGCAGTTGTAGATGCAACATATAAAGTTCTGAAGCATAGCCGGAGAGGGTTCAGTCTGAAACGAGGTAGCAGTGGGAGCTTTACTTTATATTCGTTATTTACAAATTTACTATCAGGATGATATTTCTTGAACTTTCTTTCGACTGCTGCAAACAATGGCTGACTGTATATCTGCAACCAAGAATATACATTATATTTATGAGGCATTGATAACATTAAAGTTGATGTTTACTTGATGATACAGAAGCCCATGAAAAAAAAGTATGCACTCCCAAACTGTAAGCATAATTTATATTTGAGGGAAATGGGGGCTCGTTACAATACTAATCTCACCCAAACAGACTTAACTTTTAGGGAAATTTGTTTTTTTAAGTCCAGTAAGTTACCCTTATTTCGGTTTCAATTCTGCCAACTTTCAAGAAGTGAAAATAGTTCGGTAACTTTCAATTGTTTGATCTTTTAGTCCGGTAACCGGCTGTAGGAGATGAAACATCCGATTGATGATGATGTGGCAAAATTTGATAGGTCAACCGGATGTTTCACCTCCTACAACCTGTTACCGACAAGACTGGAAACGTAATAGAGGTAACTTACGGGACAAAAGATAATTTTCCCCAACAATTTACAACTGTACGAGTTCTTTTGTAACTTTTCAAGCACCAAATATGAAAAGAGAGATCCGAGTAATGATGTAATTACCGGATATCCTCCCATTAGGTGAACAACGATGCAAGCATTAGCAAGGTCGACAAGCCAGTAGGGCTCATAGAATCCAAAGCCCGTCAGTAGGTTTCCCGGTGCTTGGTTTCCAAAAGCAGCATATCCAAAACATCCACAGCAGAGAAAGAAGAAGCTGGTAATAAATATACCTATATTTGCTGCTTTCTTCATTTTTCGGTTTTCGTAAGGTTCCTTAAGAGTATCCTTCATTTGCAAGTTTGTTTTTACTACTTAGATTAAGAGTTCTCTCACAATAATTAAACCAATCAAGATTAGGAATCACTGTAATAGTGAATACAAAGCAAACCTGAATGTCCAAGATAATTATATTGTAGTTGAACGAAAATGCAATGTCTCCAACTGCTTGCAACGAGAGCCATACTTTTGAAGCTGTAGTAATACCTGGTGCTCCACGGAAGTCGCCTTTAATCTCTCCATTTCCTGCATTGATCAACCGTCAGTCCCTCACTCTTTTAACCAGAACACCAATTGACATTATACTACTACCCTAATCGACAATGATAAGCAAAAAAATAAAATTGTTGCTCTACATTAGCCTCATATGAACATGAAGTTCAGAAGAAACATGTTATAATTGACAAAGTCTTATGTAAACCAAGTTCCACCGCGTAACTGATTTGCATTTTGAGTGTATTTTAATTAGTATTAGTTGTTTCATGAAAGTATTGGAATATTTGTTATACTCTAAAGTGTAAGTTGCAAAACAGTTTGTCCAGTAAAACGTTTTACATAAGACCAACTTGTTATAATCAGACATCAAAACTGAAGGAGGGGCGGTGAGTACCTATCGTTTTTGCCATTCCAAGACCCAATCCTATGGACGCGTATGCAAAGGACATCACAGCAGCAATCATTGAGAGAAACTCCGTTTCCTGTAAGTCGGGAATCTGAGCGAGTAACATCTGAACAGCTCCATACAAAAGCATGAACTTAGTGTCTCCATATTCACACGGAGCATCATGTCCTTCCTTGTGGTAACAGTTTGATTTCAGAATTGCCCTAAATCAATTTGAAAATAAATTACTGGTAATGGCCAAGAGGATAATCAACAGGTGCCATTTGCTATGAGTGGAAACTGGAAAGGTATTCATTAGCTATGGAGTGCCCATTTAGCTCAGCGGAGTACTACATAACCTGAAAGGATGCCCACAGATTCTTCGTCAATTCTCCTTTGGATCAATAGTTCACAAACAAACAACGACGTCAAGTAAAACATGTATAGAACATTACCGTTTTCAAACCTCATTATACAAAGCCGATTTGATTAATTAGGGACACCATAATCTTATTAGACCGCCACTCACATGATAAAATTCTTTATAGAACTCCCTTATGATACTAAAAATAAAATTAATGTTCCAAGATCCTGCTGTTCTGATCATCTATAAGAAGTTAAGTGGTTGCATTTGATAATTATGCAATTTATTTGGTGTTCTTTTATGAAAAGTAAGGGTAGACTTTCATTACCTCATACTGATTGCAGCTGTTATTGTAAAAGCAATAGCAAATCCATAAAAACTTTCGTAGATAAAAATTCCGATCACCCACATGCTCCTCTTTCCTGACAAAGGATATTTTACAGAATCTCATGAAATCTTATATCTTTATCATATAAAGAGAATCTTTCATTCATAAAAAAAGAAAAAAAACATGATAAGAAAATGAAGGATAAAGATTCTCTAGTGTGGTATAAACAACAAAGCTGCTCCATTGTAAAAATGGCATAGTTTCTCCAAGGAAAATCAGTTAACACATATTAGCAAATATGAGATCAGAATTCAAATAGTTGTTATTCAAACCACAGTTAGGATCCGGAAACGAGAAGGAATTGGTTTAAAAATTCAATCTAAACCATCTTCAACTTATAAAGTGATTTTTAAATAAGAGCTCTATTGCATTATTGTTACAGAACCAACATTATCCTTAGCTCAACAATCCAAAAATAAATAAAAAATGAAGAGCAATAACCAAATCAGGTGAGGTCCAATCTTAAACATAGGCATCAACATAAAAATCAATTCAATTATAACATATATCCTCCATCAAACTTCAAAGCAAATTTTCAATTTCAAATCCTGAGAATGGAATATACAAACATCAATTACCTAGATAAGATCTCACAGCCTTGGCATAGGACCTGTTTCTGATGTGGCCCACCTCAGAATGAGGATATCTGTAACAATCACAAAGAAGATTTGAAGAAATAACAGTGATTATTCCAAATACCACAATACACAGAGGGCCTATAATCCATCCCAACTGAGATACGCTCCATGCCAGTGATAACACCCCTGATCCTATCACTCCGTTTATTATATGAGCAACGGCAGTCGAAACAGTCCCTTCACGTTCAAAATAAAACAAAATTAGAACATAAACCTGAACTGAAACATCATCAAGGCTTCGTCATTCATGAAAATTGACGATCGGCGAGAAACTGAGGTATATGAATTATGAAGAACAACAACAAAGGGTTACAAAATGAAACCTGTTCTTTTGATGGAAGCGTGCGAATCTGAGGCTGATGAAGATGCAACATCTGGGAGCAAAGGGTACGATAGTTCATCTTTTTCTTGGGATTTATCTTTATCTTCAAACTGAACCATGGTGCACTCTATTGGTGAATGGCTGCGGCGGAGTAACTTGTTTCTCCTCTCTCTCTGTATCTACTTTTCGACAAGAATTCCGTGACTAAGTGGCATTTTATAGATTTGGGGGAATTGCAACTTCTCCTTTCATTTCGTCTTTATTTTATTTATTTTTAAATAAATTTGATGACTTTTCAAATATACTCCATAAAACGTACTCCTAATCAAATGGATTTATGTAATAACCAAAAAAAATTAAATTAAATGGATTTATGTTTGATTTTAAACGACTTTTTTTTTAGAAGTTTTTTATGTACACTCTTCCTATTATCTCTCGCACCATTTTGTCATAATGATTTGTTTACTTTAAAATGAAAATTTCTTTCATAAAAATTATAAAATGTCAATAATTTTACATAAAATTCAATTCGTTTCTTTACTTTATTCATAAAGATTTTAAAACATTATTTCTCAATATTCCACTAAATACACTTTTTTTTTTCTGTTAAAAAATTGGTACAAACAATTATGAAACGAAGTGAGTAAACGATTTAAAAATTAATTTCGAGAGGACTTATGTACTATTTTAGCAACGTTTTCTTTAGTTGGTCTAATTTTAAGAAGGTATTCTTGTAAATTTGATTTTTTAAAATCTATTTAATGCTTTTAATTTTAGAAAATTCATTCAAAATGCCATATTTTATTTAAAAAAAAATCTTAATTACTTCTTCTCCAGAAGTAGAATTAAATTCAAACAACCTGCAATTTGATGTATCTTTCTCTTTGGTAAAATATATTTATATATTTCATTTCATTAAAAATAGCTAAATAAGAATTATCATGTTTGATACGTTACTGAAAATTGGAGTAAGAACCTGGCTTATCTCCCATAAATTGGTCAAACTTGCGATAAACTATAAAGGCAATAATTTGGTTGAATATTTATATTTATATTCTATTGCTAAATAAAATAGTAGCAGAAAAAATGTTGATGGGTAGCAACAACCGATTAATAAATTAGTGAGAGCCAATGATTTCAAGAGGTGTCTGTCTCTGTGTAAGCCGTAAGGTCATTTTATATATTTGCTTTGAAATCACAAAATTGCCACTTCATTGGATATATCAAATAAATTATTGGATTCTAACTATCATTAGCTTCATGGTGTGCCATTTTTCTATTGGGCCAATTAAACTAGCCTTGGGAGTTCAATACTTTATTATTGCTAACATCGAAAAAATAAAAATAATTTAAGATTTAATGTGCATGTTTTGTTTTAAAATATATTTCACCATATTTAATTTTTCCATCTCGAAGGTGTACTATATATAGTAAAATCTAGTATATAAAGTATTATGTGAATTTAAATATCATACACCTTCAATATTATTGATTAATATAAGAAAATGTTAAATGGTAAGTTAGTAAAATTAACGTGATACATTCTCTAAATATAAATGTATGAATGAATGAAATGATAAATGGTAAGTTAGAAAAAGGAAATTTGTCAAAACTATTAAAAGATTCACGTAATTTGGAATATAGGAGTACCAAATATTTTATTGACTGATAAAAAAAAAAATCTTTTGACTAATCCAGAGATAAAAAAAAAATCATTTCATAAATTGTATTTTCGTTATATGTTTATATTAATTATAAGACAAAGTTTAATACCATATTGTTTAAAAGAACTACTAGCTAGTTTGTAAGAATATATATTTTAATTTTTGGGTCAAAATATATATATTTAAGGAAGATTTCATATTTTGTTGTTATTTTGGTAATTAGATAAATTTTGATTGAGTTTATAGATTACCCTATAATATATATTCAGTAGTATGCGACAATTTAAAATTAAAATAGAAAAACGTGACCCTACAATATACATTTAAAATTAAACATGTTTTGCTACCTTATGTAGCGCCGTAATTCAGTAAAGTTGGTCAACTAGTGAATGTGATATGAGTGCATCGAAAATTTATTTCGGTCAAAATATTGTAAAATTTTGTGTACATCCAGGTTGCACAGTACGTTCCTCATTTTAATGGATTATAAAATAAAAAAGAGTTGCCATTTATTAAAAATTGAGTAAATTAAATATTAAAGTTCAAATGTATTTAAACACACAATTGCATTATCAAAATTTGTCTACTTCTATTATTTTATATAAAAAATTATATACTGAACATTCTTATTTCATTCTTGTAAAAATACCGAGTATATTTAGTTAAATTTTTATGAACTAAAATTTGAAGTTCAAATTTCATAAGTGGTACGGTATAGGTCATGCGAGAAAATATAACTCTTTAAATATTTATTATATTTATTAATGTATGATTAATCTAAAAATAATCATGCAAGTAGAATCCATTATGAAACATGAGATGAAAAGTTTATCTTTTAGACGAGTGACACCTACACGTGGAACCCAACGCTACCTAATATTTTTGTAACAAATGGAATTTGGAATTAAACGTGAGGACAATATTTAACGACTTGTCAATTGTCAAATTACGGATTTATTGCCCACCGTCCACGTGCTTTGTATCTATTTTAGATACTTAATTGATAAGTTGAAATTAGGTAGCTTTGTCATCCTTTTCACTTCCATTGAGAGTATTATGTTAGAGATGTTTATCAAGCAGAATCAAGTTCTAAGTTAGAGTTTTATTCGGTTTACACCTAAGAATTTTGTAATAATTGGGATTTAAAAAATATATATATATTAATTTTTTAAAAACATTTTTCCACATTTGAAAAATCAACACCTCACAACACTTATCCGTTGAACATATGTCCAAGAGAAGTGGTCCCACGAAGAAAGGACCTGCTGGATTAAGTGAGGGACCACTGCACTAAGAGCTCATTTCATCTGCCAAAAGGGAGTTTGTTACAAAACCCATATTGTCTTCTAGTTCTAGCAAATAGGATTGTGACACCTATGAGATTCTAGGTTGTTCCATCTTAGGCTATATATACATTGCATGTTGAATGTATTCAATGATCGAATGAAACAAACAATTAAAGCTACTGTGCATATTTCCTCTTTAGCTTTATGTTTAGTCACTATCCTACATTTTCATTATGGTATCAGAGCTAGGGGTTAGCCTCTAGTCTCTGCGCCATTTCCACCTTCTCTTTCACAACACCTATTTTCATTTGAAATGGAAGAACTAACTTCTGGGAGTATTAATAGCAGCATCTCAGCTATTAATTCATCACCATTTCATGTTCCTTTTCATCAACTCATATCAGTCAAGCTCTCTGAAAAAAATTATTTAATCTGGAAACAACAGATCCTTGCTGCAATCAAAGGTTATGGGCTTGAAGGCTTTCTCACTGGAGAAAAAATATGTCCTCCTCAATACAACATTGAAGGAGAGACTCGTTCCCTTAACCCAGAATACACCACTTGGTGTAGACAAGATCAATTAATTGTGTCATGGTTACTCTCGTCTCTCACTGAAAGCCTACTCATCACCACTGTTGGTCTTAGCACTTCCAAGGAGATTTGGCTTTGTCTTGAAGATAGCTTTGCCCGCCAATCTCGTGCCAGAGTTATGCAATACAGGCAGCAACTCCAAGGAATGAAGAAGGAATCCCTGAGTATGAGAGAGTATCTCAACCAAATCAAGGAGTGCATTGACACTCTGAATGCTTCAGGACACAAAATCACTGAAGAAGAGCATGTTCTCTATGTCATGTCTGGCTTGGGATCCGAGTATAATCCCGTAATGGTGTCTGTTAGCTCGAAGATGGAACCAATCACAGCCTCTGAAATCAGTTCTCTCCTCCTCAGCTTCGAAGCAAGATTGGAGAGCAATACATCGCCCAAGTTCAGCACCGAAGGATCCTTCCCTACTGCTAATCTCACTCAACAATCAGTCAAGAACTTCAAAGGAAAGAATCTTAACACTGGCGGAAATAGGGGTGGACGAGCTTTCTTTAGAGGTAACTTTCGAGGAAGAGGAGGTAGGAGCAATGGCGCACGCCCCAAATGTCAAATATGTTATAGAGACAACCACACTGCCGACAAGTGCTTCTACAGAGCCGACCTCAACTATACTCCACCTCCACATTTCCAGCAAGGGAATCATAATCAAATTAGCAGCAGAAATCACTCTGCCAACATGGTAAGCTATAATGCTAATGATGCTCCTTTTGCTAATAGCTCTTCTTGGTATCCAGACTCGGGAGCTAGCAGTCACGTGACATTTGATTTGAACAACTTGAGTATGAATTCAGAATACCAGGGCACCGATAGAGTCGAAATTGGAAATGGCACAGGTTTGAAAATTTCACATTATGGTACTTCTATTATGACTGAGCCTAACAATCCTAACCCCTTTCTTCTCAAAAACTTGTTACATGTTCCTCAAATTCGAAAAAATCTTTTGAGTGTTTCTCAGTTTGCTAAAGATAATAAAGTTTATTTTGAATTTCACCCTCACCATTGTTTTGTGAAGGATTCTACAACTCATCGAACGCTGCTCCAAGGAGTGCTTGAACATGGTCTATACAAATTCCATCTAGTTCATTGCACTGATAAGTCTACCATCCATGAGCAAGATCATCAACCATCTTCTCCAAAAGCCCTTTCTGCTGAACCAAAGAGTGTACTGCCTTTCAGTATTTGGCATTCTAGATTAGGACATCCTTCTTTTTCTATTACCAAGAAGGCTCTTGAGTTAGGCCACATAGCTTATTTTGATGATGCATCTGAATCACCTTGTCCTCCTTGTATGATGGCCAAGAGCCACAAATTAGCCTTTAATGAATCAAACACTCTTGTTTCTGAACCTTTTGCACTCATACACTCTGATTTATGGGGACCATCACCCATTGTTTCTGTTAATGGTTTCATTTACTATGTCACTTTCATTGATGCTGCCACCAAATATACTTGGCTATATCTGCTCAAAAATAAGTCTGATGTCCATGCTGCTTTCTCTAACTTTAAAAACTTTGTTCAAAACCAATATCAGTCTACGATAAAGGCTCTTCAAACGGATGGTGGTACTGAGTTTAAGCCTTTAATTCCACTTCTTCATGATTCTGGAATTCATCATAGAATTTCTTGCCCTTACACACCCGAACAAAACGGGACAGCAGAAAGAAAGCACAGACATGTGGTTGAAAAAGCCCTCACTCTTCTTGCTCAATCATATGTCCCATTAAGACATTGGGATGATGCTTTTACCACTAGTGTATATCTCATAAATCGAACACCATCCAAACTCCTCTCTTACAAAACACCTTTCGAAAGAGGTTGGAGGTCTAACATTTAACTTGTCTTTCAATCTCTTGAAGAATTGTGTACCAAGAGGCTTTGTAAAGATGTCTGCCACTTGGTCAATGCTAGGCACATGTAAAACTTGAATCTGCTTTCCGTTGATCTTCTCTCGAATAAAGTGTAAATCCAATTCCAAATGTTTTGCGGGGGCGTGAAAAGATCAACACCTCACAACACTTATCCGTTGAACATATGTCCAAGAGAAGTGGTCCCACGAAGAAAGGACCTGCTGGATTAAGTGAGGGACCACTGCACTAAGAGCTCATTTCATCTGCCAAAAGGGAGTTTGTTACAAAACCCATATTGTCTTCTAGTTCTAGCAAATAGGATTGTGACACCTATGAGATTCTAGGTTGTTCCATCTTAGGCTATATATACATTGCATGTTGAATGTATTCAATGATCGAATGAAACAAACAATTAAAGCTACTGTGCATATTTCCTCTTTAGCTTTATGTTTAGTCACTATCCTACATTTTCATTATGGTATCAGAGCTAGGGGTTAGCCTCTAGTCTCTGCGCCATTTCCACCTTCTCTTTCACAACACCTATTTTCATTTGAAATGGAAGAACTAACTTCTGGGAGTATTAATAGCAGCATCTCAGCTATTAATTCATCACCATTTCATGTTCCTTTTCATCAACTCATATCAGTCAAGCTCTCTGAAAAAAATTATTTAATCTGGAAACAACAGATCCTTGCTGCAATCAAAGGTTATGGGCTTGAAGGCTTTCTCACTGGAGAAAAAATATGTCCTCCTCAATACAACATTGAAGGAGAGACTCGTTCCCTTAACCCAGAATACACCACTTGGTGTAGACAAGATCAATTAATTGTGTCATGGTTACTCTCGTCTCTCACTGAAAGCCTACTCATCACCACTGTTGGTCTTAGCACTTCCAAGGAGATTTGGCTTTGTCTTGAAGATAGCTTTGCCCGCCAATCTCGTGCCAGAGTTATGCAATACAGGCAGCAACTCCAAGGAATGAAGAAGGAATCCCTGAGTATGAGAGAGTATCTCAACCAAATCAAGGAGTGCATTGACACTCTGAATGCTTCAGGACACAAAATCACTGAAGAAGAGCATGTTCTCTATGTCATGTCTGGCTTGGGATCCGAGTATAATCCCGTAATGGTGTCTGTTAGCTCGAAGATGGAACCAATCACAGCCTCTGAAATCAGTTCTCTCCTCCTCAGCTTCGAAGCAAGATTGGAGAGCAATACATCGCCCAAGTTCAGCACCGAAGGATCCTTCCCTACTGCTAATCTCACTCAACAATCAGTCAAGAACTTCAAAGGAAAGAATCTTAACACTGGCGGAAATAGGGGTGGACGAGCTTTCTTTAGAGGTAACTTTCGAGGAAGAGGAGGTAGGAGCAATGGCGCACGCCCCAAATGTCAAATATGTTATAGAGACAACCACACTGCCGACAAGTGCTTCTACAGAGCCGACCTCAACTATACTCCACCTCCACATTTCCAGCAAGGGAATCATAATCAAATTAGCAGCAGAAATCACTCTGCCAACATGGTAAGCTATAATGCTAATGATGCTCCTTTTGCTAATAGCTCTTCTTGGTATCCAGACTCGGGAGCTAGCAGTCACGTGACATTTGATTTGAACAACTTGAGTATGAATTCAGAATACCAGGGCACCGATAGAGTCGAAATTGGAAATGGCACAGGTTTGAAAATTTCACATTATGGTACTTCTATTATGACTGAGCCTAACAATCCTAACCCCTTTCTTCTCAAAAACTTGTTACATGTTCCTCAAATTCGAAAAAATCTTTTGAGTGTTTCTCAGTTTGCTAAAGATAATAAAGTTTATTTTGAATTTCACCCTCACCATTGTTTTGTGAAGGATTCTACAACTCATCGAACGCTGCTCCAAGGAGTGCTTGAACATGGTCTATACAAATTCCATCTAGTTCATTGCACTGATAAGTCTACCATCCATGAGCAAGATCATCAACCATCTTCTCCAAAAGCCCTTTCTGCTGAACCAAAGAGTGTACTGCCTTTCAGTATTTGGCATTCTAGATTAGGACATCCTTCTTTTTCTATTACCAAGAAGGCTCTTGAGTTAGGCCACATAGCTTATTTTGATGATGCATCTGAATCACCTTGTCCTCCTTGTATGATGGCCAAGAGCCACAAATTAGCCTTTAATGAATCAAACACTCTTGTTTCTGAACCTTTTGCACTCATACACTCTGATTTATGGGGACCATCACCCATTGTTTCTGTTAATGGTTTCATTTACTATGTCACTTTCATTGATGCTGCCACCAAATATACTTGGCTATATCTGCTCAAAAATAAGTCTGATGTCCATGCTGCTTTCTCTAACTTTAAAAACTTTGTTCAAAACCAATATCAGTCTACGATAAAGGCTCTTCAAACGGATGGTGGTACTGAGTTTAAGCCTTTAATTCCACTTCTTCATGATTCTGGAATTCATCATAGAATTTCTTGCCCTTACACACCCGAACAAAACGGGACAGCAGAAAGAAAGCACAGACATGTGGTTGAAAAAGCCCTCACTCTTCTTGCTCAATCATATGTCCCATTAAGACATTGGGATGATGCTTTTACCACTAGTGTATATCTCATAAATCGAACACCATCCAAACTCCTCTCTTACAAAACACCTTTCGAAAGAGGTTGGAGGTCTAACATTTAACTTGTCTTTCAATCTCTTGAAGAATTGTGTACCAAGAGGCTTTGTAAAGATGTCTGCCACTTGGTCAATGCTAGGCACATGTAAAACTTGAATCTGCTTTCCGTTGATCTTCTCTCGAATAAAGTGTAAATCCAATTCCAAATGTTTTGCGGGGGCGTGAAAAGATCAACACCTCACAACACTTATCCGTTGAACATATGTCCAAGAGAAGTGGTCCCACGAAGAAAGGACCTGCTGGATTAAGTGAGGGACCACTGCACTAAGAGCTCATTTCATCTGCCAAAAGGGAGTTTGTTACAAAACCCATATTGTCTTCTAGTTCTAGCAAATAGGATTGTGACACCTATGAGATTCTAGGTTGTTCCATCTTAGGCTATATATACATTGCATGTTGAATGTATTCAATGATCGAATGAAACAAACAATTAAAGCTACTGTGCATATTTCCTCTTTAGCTTTATGTTTAGTCACTATCCTACATTTTCATTAACATTATTTTATTTTTCAATTTACTTTATATAGCACTTTATACAATACTTTGTCTACTCCATACTTAACTATATGATGTAATATTACTTCGTATATTAAAAATAATTTATTATAGAAAATAGAGTTAACGTGAACGAATGCCTACTTAATAATAATATAATTAATATGCTGACGTTTTGTCCTAATAATGTATTTCATTATATTTGATTAAAAAATTCACATCGATCCATTTGAAATTTTATATAGATTTAACATTTTTATGAATATATATATAATACAATTAATTATCATTATATTTTTTATTGAGTTACACTCAGTGACGGACCCAGGAATTTTCGGTAGGGGGGCCCGATTAACATTATTATAAAAAAAATATATATGTACTCATTTTCATCAAAATTTTACATTATAAAATTGCCAACACGTCACATTTCATTAAATTAAATTGATCGGATAAGTTGACTTTTGCTATGTTTTGGTACAAGTTAATACTCCCTCCGTCACGTTATAACTTGCACATTTTAACCGATTCACTTTAAAAAACAATTGAATTTAGTGGTGTAGAGTCAAATAAGAAATCGTATTTTGAGTGATTTGATAAGGTGTAAGGAGGATTTAGTAGGATGTAAAATAGATTTAGTGAAATTTATGATAAAATGTAGACCCAAAATGAGTGACGATTTTAAAATAAAATAATGTTCGGATATATATTAATTTTGTGGATTATTTTTATATCAGAAGTGTGCAAATAATTATAAAACAGAGTATTAATTTTAATATGTGTGAAATTACTAAAATACCCCTAACAAATTTACAAAATTAGTGGAGGGCCCACGGGCCCCCTGGGCATAACGTAGGTCCGCCACTGGTTACACTTATCTGCACTCAAATGTATAGTGTAATGTGCATGTAATTGATAATTGAACTACAATTTTAATTTAATTCGAATTTAGTGGATAAATAATTAAAATTACTCCCTCCGTCCCGTGATTATTTGCACACTTTCCTTAACGAACGTCCCAACATTATTTGCACACTTCAAAAAAGGAAATAACTCACATAATTTTTACCAATAATACCCCTCATTTATTTTACTTGGGCCCACAACTTAACCCAATTTATAACTTAAGTCAAATATTCCCCCACTTTAGTCAATGAATTACCAATAATACCCTCCTTTATTTTACTTTACACATCACTATATTCCATTTTCTTAAACTCCGTGATGGTCAAACCATGCAAAAAAATGTTGGGACGGAGGGAGTAACTTAAAATTCAATTTAAACGTATATGTTCTATTGTATACAAAAATTATAAAATAAAAATAATTTTAGTGATATTTGAGTGTAATTAGTTACACATATATCATTAAAATTGAACTTTAATAAATTGAATTAAATATTAGATTGAGTAAATTAAACATGTTATCAATAAGATAAGGAATAATTTGATTCTTCTTCAATGATGTTATTAGTGGTTGTCGACGAGAAAAATCCAAGTGACACGAAACATATTACATGCCCAAAATGAGGATTAACATGATGGTGGGGGACCACGAAGACAATGAAAAACACAGCACGTCATTGCAAAACTATAATCTTGTTGCCATGTGACGTATCGACATATAAGTTTAATTTGATTGAATTGGGATAATTGCTTTATTTGGGCCACATATATATAGCTTCCAGTATATTCCACTTAATTTTAAATTTTGTATCAACGGTTTTTTTTTCAGAATACTCTTCTTTTTTTTTTTTTCTATTTTTATCAAATACTTATGTTAGTAATGCTTTATATATTTTCTACTTTTTTATTAGTTACGATTTATATCCGCAATAATACAATATTACAATATTAAAATGTAACTGATTAATATCTATTTTTTCTTAAATATTTATTAACCATTTTTTTTTCTATGAATTCTTCCATATATTTGAATACATTTGAATTTTAATATTCAATTTAATCTTTAACTGAACAATTCAATTCATTGTAGTCTAATTCTTACGGTATATAGGTGCAATCAATTGCACACAAATATCACTCATATTTTTAATGTATAACATTATTAATATATATATATAAATGGACTAGTCTTATATGAAATATTGAAGTAATTCACACTCACATTCTTTATAAATACACCAATGACAACTCAACCCACATTTTTTATAAATAAACTCACTGACGTTCAATTCACACCCATATTTTTTATAAATACAACCACTAGCAGAAATTGTACTTAGTCGTCTTCTCCGAGCAGTTTTCGGCCACCCCAGGCCGCGGCCGAACGCTGCAATTTACGACGGTCAAGGTTATTTTATATTACTACATGCAATAATATATGTTATTATATGTTATAATGTGAGTTACTTAATTAATAAAAAATTTAGAAAAAAATACTACATAAAAGAATCGGTATTACTATATAAAAAATTATATGTTACTACATACTATAGTTTGAATTACTACATTGAATATGCGTTTGTTACTATATGTAACTTTATCAAATAATTTGCATTACAAAATGGTTATTGTGTTTACTAAATGCGATAATATATGTTACTACGTATTATAATGTGAGTTACAACATTAACAAAAACACTAGAAAAAAAAACGTGTTACTAAATAAAAGAATTTGTATTATTATATAAAATAGTTTGTGTTATTACTACATAAAATAATGTGTGTTACTACATATTACAATTTGAATTACTACATTTAATATCCCGCGTTCGACAATAAAATAAAAGATAAAAAAATCACAGAAATTGGTAAAATAAACAGGTTAAAATTTTTGGTCAAAATTAGAACACAAACGGGTCAGTTGACAAATAAATTAAGAATTAACCCAAATGAATTAATTGTGGTCCAATAATATATATTTTCAGCTCATTAACTTAATAAGTCAATATTTTCAGTCCAATTAATTTAATTGATCAATATTACATGTATGCAATATTGCATATAAGTTTTTTTGTATATAAATTGAACATTAAAATCTACACGCTCAATTGCATAACTTAATTTAATCTTTAAAAAGAATATTGGAGATTAGAGTTCACATGCATATTGGAGAATTAAAAAAAAAAAGTTGACATGCATTCTATACTAATTAGACTAAGTTAAAACTCTAAGTCCATTTAGTTCCAGAGTTAAATTAAGATAATTTTAAAAAATTTACGGGTCATAAGTCCGGATTCGAATTGTCCAGAAAATTTGTGGATCGCAAACAAGTGATTTACTACATGATCAAAATATTGTTACTATCATGTCAAAAAATTACCACTACAAAACCAAAAATTTAATACTACATGTCAAAACATTCTGCAACTTCATACAAAAAATAATTGTCCAGAATATTTTTGGACACGTAGTAATACACTTTTGACCTTGTAGAGATAAAATTTTGATCTTGTAGTAACATTATTTTAGTCATGTAGTACCCGAATCAGTCAGAATTATTTTAGTAATTTTGCTAAAAAAAAAATAAGTGTCCAGAATATTTTTTGGAATACACTTTTGGTCTTGTAGTGACAAAATTTTTGTAGTAACATAGTTTTGGTCATTAGTAAGATAATATTTGAGAGCGAAAATAAATATTATAATTAAGGTTGACCCGCTTTAATCCACTTTTGACCCACGAATTTTGACTTAATTTACCTTAAATGGTCAATATTACATGTATACAATATTGTATATAAGTTTTTGCCAATAAGAATTAGGTTTAGATAATAAATAGGGTTTGACTATATGCACCTCCATTTCAGATGGATGCACTCCCCCATTGATGCACCCCCTATAGATGCACCCTCCTTAATTGTCATAAATACCCTTCCCTCCATAAAATATCTATTACTATCCACACCCCCAACATAAAACCCTAATATCTTCTTCATCCTCATTCCTTCCCCCAAACAACTCAACCACCCGCCGTCCACAACGGCACTCGCCCTCTCTCTTCTCGCGCACTATCTGAAAAAAAAAAAAATTGCAACCCCTCCCTCTCTCGCCGGAACGGCTCCTCCCTCGGTCGTGCCGCCGTGCTGCTCCCCACCTGTATTAAAAAAATGTTCTACAGCGGCCGCGCGATCACCCCCTCACTCTCTCTTCTCTCCCGATTCGTCGCTGACGGCGCTAGCCCACACCCCAGGTTTGTCCGCCCCCTTTTGGGCGTTTGTTAGGGTTTTCTCACTTTTCTACTTTTGCAGAAACCCTTTTTTTTTTAATTTTATTTTTTATTTTTTACTATGTAATGTCGACCAAATATACTCTCGTCAACGAGGGTGTATTAAGTCGACATTACATAGTCAAATTTTTTTTAAAAATAAGTTTTTTATTTTTTTTCGACCAATCTTTTCGACCATATACACTCCCGTCGACACATCGTTGGTCGAAATTTATAAAACAAATTGTGATTTTTTAAAGTATATTTTGGAATTTATGAATATTTTTTGGTTTGATAATCGTCGAAAATGGTGTCGACGGCGGTCGGAAGTAGTAGTTTAGGTGGAAGGTGAAAGAAATTAATGTAGGGGGTGTATCTAGTATGGAGTATTTGGATGAAGAGTATTTTTGATTTTTTATCCTATTATTTTATTAATATACTGAAAAGAAGAATGCATCTCTTGAAATGGAGGTCCATATAGTCAAACCCTAATAAATAAGCTTATGAGCAGTGGGCAGTGATAGACCAAATATAAAAAACTCCAAGGCCCAGGCTATATACCCCCATACTTGTTAGATATACCCCACTATGATACACCCCCTCAAAATGAATTAGGTTAGAGGTATTTTTCCTAAAATACATAATGGAGTATGTTCTTTTAAACATTTATATTAAATTATATATATACCTTTTCAATTAAATTTCTAAACTTTAATTTTTTTCTTACTACTTTCTTCTTCCTCCTACCATCCACACCGTCGTCGCCGCCGCCGCTTCCTCCAAGCTACCTCGTCCAAGCCTCTCGCCGCCTCAAGCTCCTCCCTTTCTCTTTTTCATTTTTTTTTCTTTCCATTTCTGTAACTATCGGCGGCGGCGCACCTCCTCCCTCGCCAAGCGCCGCCGTCGACGTTTCCTCCCCCACCACAAGCTTGACGACGCCTCCTCCCTTTGACGTTTTTTTTAAATTTATGTAATATCGGCGACAACAGCGCCCCTCCCTTGCTAAGCACCGCCGTCGAAGCCTCCTCCCTCACCCAAAGCCCGTCGACTCCCTGGCCAAGCTCCTCCCTTGCCAAGCGTCGTCGTCGACACCTCCTCCCTCACCAAGGTCGCGCCCCTCCCTCGCCCAGTCGTCGTCGCCACTTGAAACCCTCAACACACAAATTTTTTTTCGACAAAGTGTGTTAGAAAATAAACACTATCGTTAAAAAATTGTTGTCGACGATAGTGTTTATTTTCGAACACTCTTTGTCGAAATATTTCAAAAAAAAATTCGATGAGAGTGTTTTTATTAACGAATTGTCAAACATTCATTGTATATAGGACTTGATTGTTGTATTTACCTTTTGTATTTATCTTTTCCTAAATTCATGTAATTAGGTTACAATGTAATTACCACTATAAATACAAGTCATACCTCACTCACCAATTCAACGGTGATCACATCTCATTATTCACATGGTATCAACCTAAACACTACACCTAAAAACCCTAACCCTAATTCTCTTTCTCCCTCTCTGCCGCCGCCGCCTCTCTTACATTCTCTGTCGAGCTTGTCCCCCTCGACCGTCTCTATTCAAATGGCAGACTCCTCCATCCCTATGAATGTCCTTATTCATATGGTCACGATGAAACTTTCTTCTTCCAACTATATCTTGTGGAAGAAGCAGGTTGTCACGATGCTTACATGTGCTGATCTCCCTGGCTTTGTGGATGGCACATCCGATCCTTCTGCTGCTACCCATACCACCTTCGTTGCTTGGAAATTGAAGGATCAGAAAGTACTTGTCCTTCTCTCCTCTCTCACTGAAGAAACCCTAGCCGAGGTCGTTCAATGTGACACGACCCGTGACACTTGGCTTGCCCTAGAAGATGCCTTCAGCCACTCCTCCCAGTCATGCATCACTTAGCTTCGTGAGGAGCTCATATTCCTCAAGTGTGACTCTCTCCCTGCATAGTCGGCGTTTTAAAGCATTATGCGATCAACTAGCCGCTGTCGGTAAACCAGTGGACAAGTTTGACATGTCGCACTGGTTTCTACGGGGTCTTGGCCCCAAATTCAGTGGTTTTGCAGACACTCGGATGGCCTTCTCGCCAGTTCCACCCTTTCGCGACTTGCTTCATCAGGCTGCGGCCTTCGAAATCATGAACAAGCCTGACTTGGCCGAACCTTCCCCGACTGCCTTTTATGCTCGTGGTCAACCTTCTGCTCGCCCACATCCTCGCGACCATGGTGGTCGAAATGCCTTCTCTGGTGGTCGTGGGGGACGGAAGCCCTACGTCCCTCGTTGGCAGATTTGTCGCGGCGAGCACTATGCCAACAAATGCCCTCAGCGATTTGTTCGCGGTTCACATACTCGCTAGTCTCCTCGCCAGTCCGCTCGCCCCTCCGAGGACTCATCTGCCAACCTTGCTCAGGCCTTCCAATCAGCCTGCACTGTCTCCTTGCCACCCTCCTCGGACTGGTTTGTTGACTCAGGGGCCTCGGCTCATATGACCTCCAATGCCTCGCATCTGGATTCCTCGACCCCCTACACTGGTAATGGTCAAGTCACTATCGGTAATGGTAATTCCCTACAAATCTCTCGTGTTGGGTTTCAATCACTCCCTAACGGCATGATTGGTATGTAGGAATGAATTAGGAATGAAATGATCATTCTTTAATTCAATATTCCAAATACAATGATTGGTATATTTATTTATTAGGAATGATTATTTCAAATGGAATGGTCATTACCAAAAATTAAGGAATAATCATTCCTTCTATACCCATGGTATTATGTATTCCATGATGTAAGGAATGAATTTTATTTTTCATTACTATTATTATTATATAAAATATTACTCCTATTATATATTTTCATTTTCATATGGAATATTATTTTTCACTTTCAATAATAATAATTTAAAAAATTAATATTTAATATTATAACTATTAAATAAATAATAATTTATTATTCATAATAAAATTTTGAAAATTAATAATAAAAATAATAAATTAAAAAATTAAATATACATTAATATATAGTAATAGTTATAAAAATATGGGTAAATTATTAATAAGGTCATTTCACTACTAGTTTTATCTAATAAAACCTACAACATATTTTCTTGTCTAATAGAGTCAAATTGAAAAATCTAAGACAATTATACCCTTTTATTAATTTGAAACAATTCGAATTTCTGAATTCAAATTAAAAGGTCAACTAAATCCCCTAATTAGCTATTAACAAAGGATCTCGAAACACGCGAAATTTAAGTAGCTTCTAAAAATTTAAAAATTTCCTAAAAAGTAGGTATCGTAATTAATTCGTTTCACTTTCTTGAGCTTTGAGATTTCTGCAGTCTGCACTTACTTCCAGCAATTGTTTCATCCTTATCTGCATTTTCCGACGACGAGGACGATGATTCACCGCATCAGGTAATTCGATTATCTGCATGTTTCATTTTAAAGTTTTTCGCGTCAATAATGGTTCTGAGTGCATGTGATTATATTTTTAACACAAGAACGACTCAATAAAATATAGCATTACCCTTAATCTTATATGAAGTTCTCCATCACCCCAAACTTCTCTATCGTAATTTCAAAAAATGCAGAGCGATTTGCATGAATAGTTGTATGCAGATAACTATGCATAACTATATATGCACTAACGTATGCATAAAGAAAAGAATGAACATAGCCAATGAAGTTTATAATGCATATGCAACTGAAGTGAGTAATGCATAGGGAAATGTAGTTAATGATGCATAAGTAGTTCGTATTAGTTAAGAAAGATGCATTTGTAGTTGTACGAAATCAGATTCTATGCAAATGTTATTGAGGCTAGACACTGAGTAAGAAATCGATATGTTACTTGCATAACTGATTCACGTATTATGCAACACTAAAATACACGACCGCAAGTATACGGCGTCTATCATAGCGTGATAAGTACGAGGTCGATCCCACGAGGAGGTGTAGTATAAAAGTGGAGTTTGTCGATGGAATTCTAAATAGACGTGATCGATTAAGTAGAATGGTGAATTACCCTAAGATTGCCTACCAATTGTCACGAATAAACAATAAAAGAGTAATATAAAATCGATCAAATAACATGCCAATCAAGAAAACGAGATGGAAAACGAATGAAAACTCAAGTATGAGAAGGTAGGTTCCAAGGCATTTGCAACATTTAGATATCCATTTATGATTTGTAACTCATTCAAATGGCAATTAAGGTTGTCCTCTTATAGGGTTGACCACTAAAGAAGAATTAATCAATCTCTCGATACAACTAATCCAAAGGAGCATGCGACATAAGTTCGTATCTCTACCTTACAAACATCACACCACCTAAGATAGCCCCAAAGATCATTCAATTCACTCCCGATAACTAATCCTCTCTCGAGATCATAATAATACCGGGTTGCATGCGTGCATACGATTAATGGGATAAATCTCTCGATACTACCCCAATTAACAATAGATTAAACATATTATCATGGCCAATAATAACATGCTTCCAAATGAGAATTAAGCATACAAATAAGAGACAAACATCATTTAAAGCAAGAAATTAGTTCATAAACTTCAATCCAAATATTTACAAAGCATTAGAACCAAAAGTGTTCTAGCCAAGAACTAACATAATCAAATAAACCAAATCCAAAGAAATAACTAAATAAAAAGATAGAGAAAAAGAAAGCTTAGTCTAAAATGTGGTGGAGGATGGAATTTCCAAGCTACTGATGTCTTCCTTGCATTGATTGATGAAGGAATGAAGAAATTATGGCCAAATCACCTTCAATTGTGTGTTACTGTGTGTGGAATTTGAGGAATTGGGGAAGAGTACAAGTGATTTCAAGAATTGGGGATTTTATAGTGTTGGGGTAGGGTTTGGATGCAAAATTGCAAGTTGGTCCCTAAAAAATGGCCAGAATGGGAGAGAGGCACCGAAAATGGGAGTAGCACGGCCGTGCCATTGCATAACAGGGGTGGGGGTTGCTCGGCCGTGGCCTTGTCTCGGCCGAGGCGTGCGTGTGATGAAATGGCAGGTGCTTGGCCGTGCCTACTTCTCGGTCGTGCTCGACAGATGCTGACTTTGGATGGTGCTCGGCCGTGGCTCGGCGTCGACCGTGGCATGGGAATGGTGGTTGAATGGGTGCTCGGCCGAGCTTGCGTCTCGGCCTTGCTCCCTCGATGGCCTAATTTTCTGTCTCGAGCTGCCCTATTCTGTGCGCTCGTCTCGGGCGTGCTCAATGATTTTGGCCTGGAAAACAGCTCGGCCGAGGCATGAGCTCGGCCGTGCTATCGGTCGAGTTCTTCCTTTTCTCGTTTCGTGTATATCTTTCGCCTCGGGTGTCCGATTGACTTGATTCTTTTGGCTATTCCACTCCGTTTTTCAAGACGAACCCAACGGTTCACTCCTCTTCTTGATCCAGTGAAGTATGGTTGGTGTTTTGCTCCAAATTCCATCGTATTTCCTACAAAATCGACAAAACACAACATTTCTCTCATTTTGGCTCAAATCATCATAATCAATCCATAATTCAATGAAATTCACATCAAAATACGCTTCACATGTGCCTCTAAAGTGTGTAAATTTCACCCGAATCAATAACTTGGACTTGTTGTTTCAGCAACCAAATCTGCATAAGTTATCGATTCAGATACGCGAATAAGTTTGTTTTTCCCATTACAATCAAACTTGCAAAATACAATATAATCCATGTCAAGTCTTCTCGATCTAGAGATGCATGTGGAATTGGGGTGAGATTAAATATACAAATGATGGATTGATAAAAAATCAAAAAGTATAATGCAGTCTGGAAATATAAATCGAGAATACACCATAATATGACAATGAAAACTACGACGGAATTGATAATATGAAAAATACATGATTAATAATCAAGAAATTAAAATGAATATGCGTACGATGCAGTTGAATTGGATTAAAGACGAACGATGCATTTGATTTGGATTGAAGACGTACGATGCAGTTGAATCATTCTTGAAGATGAATATCGAATTTTCAAATTTTTTATTCTGTTTTGATCGAATCTGCAGAATCTTTTCAAAATCAAATTTTGGAAATTCAAAATTTGGAAACTCGTAGCCTAATATTAAGGAATTGAATGATTTGCAAAAATTGGAAAGTCTACGACTTTCCAATTCTGTAACCTAATATTAAGGAATTGAATGATTTGCGAAAATTGTGGCCAGAATAAATATCTGATTTAATATGAATTTTAAAATTTTAAATCAATTTGTATAATAAGGGTAATTATGGTTTTTTGTATTCAAAATGAAGCTATTAGACAAAATTTGAAGTTGTTATTCCTATTTGTTGAATGGGTTGTGATAATGACTCTATTGGTAAAAAATCTATAAAAATATTAATAATACATACCGTTAAATTAAATTTTTTTTTATTATTTGATAATAGTAATTTAAACACTCAACAATAATATTTTTATATATTAATAATAATATACATATTAATACTATAATATTTAATAATAATAATTTTTAAATAATAAATAGTAATAATAACAAACCATCACAACAACAAAAATTAACAATAATAATAATTTAGGTAATTTTACACTACACCAATTTTTCATTCCTTATTCATACCAATAATAACAATTGTCATTCCTATTTTATTCCTTTCCCACCTTCGTTCCATTCATGAGTTTATTCAATTCAGCCATATTTTCATTCCATCATACCAATCATGCCGTAAGGGTATTGATCTTTTGGACGTTCTAGTTGTTCCCCATATTACCAAGAACCTCCTTTCTATTAGCAAACCCACGTCTGATTTTCCAGTTGATGTTTATTTTTCTGACAAATCGTTTATTATTCAGAATCGGGCTACTAAGGAAGTGGTGGCTCAGGGTCGATGTGAATAGGGATTATACGTGTTGGAGAAGGCACTTCCAGCTTTGGTCGCTGCTTTGAAGCATGGAGTGGCAAACTCATCTTTTGATTTATGGCATTTCCTTTTGGGTCATGTTTCTTTTGATACTATTAAGGAATTGAATAGATTAGGGCATCTTTCTGTTAGTTCACTTTTGTCAAATTCCACTGTTTGCACCTCTTGCCAGTTGGCTAAGAGTAAACGATTGTCATTTACTATTAATGAAAAACGAGCTTCTGCAATTCTTGACTTAATCCATTGCGACCTATGGGGTCCAGCTCTTGTTAATGCTTCATCTGGTTTTCGTTATTATGCGGTGTTTGTCGATGACTATTCTCGATTCTCGTGGTTGTATCCTCTCCGTGCCAAATCAGACTTTTTTGCAACCTTGGTCGCGTTTCACAAATTTGTGTGCAACTAGGTCTCCTCGACCATCAAAGTTTTTCAGAGTGATGGTGGTACTGAGTTCGTCAGCAGATTTGTTCGCACTTTCATGGCTGAGCATGACATATTGCATCGTATGTCATTGTAACACCCCTAAAATCTCAAGTTAGTTATTTTATATATACATGTGATTTTGAAAATTATAAAATATTTAGATATTGAATTCAAGATATATTTTTTAATATTATATATGTATACTCACGTGCCTTTACCAAATTTTCACCAATTCCTATTTTCAAAATTTCAGTAATTTTCTCAAATAACAACTTTTACCCTTTTTAGTCGTAATCCTAAATTTAAAATCGGAAGTTTTAATTTATTTAGTATTATTATTATTAGGGAAAATTATTGTTAAGGCCATTTCACTAAGAGTTTTATCTAATTGGGAATAGGTTATTAATTTAAATCTATTAGAGTCAAAATGGCACCTAATAAGACATAGTTGCCATTTACCAATTTAAATAATTTAAAATTAATAAATATTAATTAGATTTACATCAAATCTTTTGAATTAATGCAGTTCCTCCTCGTTATACGCGCTGTTCTATCACCTTCCAATTTGTTCCTAAATTGAAGCAACCTCTAATTAATTAGCTGAAAGGATTTCTTTACCAAATATTCTGCAGACATCGTCGGAGAGATTTCAAGGAAAGAAAACCCATTGTTTCCGGCAAAAAGTTCATTCAAGAAAATCAACACTGTGAGAAAAGGAATGAAAACCCAGTGTTTGAATATGCATACATATATGAAGATAGATTATGAAGTTTAATATGCACGGAAAACGTGGGTACATGCATTTTACATATGTGCATATGTGAAATGCACTATACGATATGCATGTATATATGCATACGGTAATGTGAATATCTAATGTTCACCTCCATGTCAAGCTGCTGTATCCATGAAACTTCTCCTTTTTTCGCCTAATCCCCGAGTACTAAGTTGCACCCTCAAGAACGTAATAATTAGGGCGATTCTTGCTCAGAAAAATACTAACCGGTAATTCCAGGCATGTAGGAATCGGCGGCATCGTTCGAGTCAGCGTCATCCATGGAGGAATCGGGTCTTCACG
Organism: Galeopsis tetrahit; assembly: GCA_963675135.1. Taxonomy (NCBI): domain Eukaryota; kingdom Viridiplantae; phylum Streptophyta; class Magnoliopsida; order Lamiales; family Lamiaceae; genus Galeopsis; species Galeopsis tetrahit. The sequence continues at coordinate 22,955,188 of OY776126.1, forward strand.
ATTACATAATTCTTCTTCACAAAATACAACTGCGATAAAGAAGTTACAACCCCAATCTCAGAATTGCGATAGGGTCGCCAGGCTGTGGCGGCGGGAAGTGGCCGTGTCGGACCAGGGCAACGTGGGCTGCGGCGACAGCAGAATAGGAGAAAGCGAGGTCGACGGTTTCGCGTAGTGGCTACTGTGAGCCGGTGGTGAGATTGTGAAATTGAAGGAGAAGGCGAGCGATGCAGATCTCGCCATGGCTGTAGGGGTTGCAGAAGTTTCTCCCTCCTTATTCTCTTTTATGCGTCTTGATTTGCCCATTACAGAGCCCAAGATTCTCGCAAATCGATTGAATAACCGTAGATTTGATTCTTGAACCAGCCCTAAGATATAAAATTGAATAAGAACCTTAGAAATTAATCGAGAACAGGCCAAACAGAATGAGATCCAATCCCAGAATCCAACGCCTAAATGTCCAGAAATTCCAGAATTATGCCTCGATTTCATTGATGTTAATGAATCTCTAAACACTGAAAGTGAATGCGCTTCGAAAGATCAATCATTCCCACATAATCAGGCTTCCTGGATTTTGCCTCTGCCAAGGCACCACCTACCTCGTGTATGAGTACGCTGAGAACGCCGGCCTCAGCCCAGAAACCGATGATGGAGATGAATAAAATCGTAATTGCGTTTTCTGGAATGAAATGTCAGGATTCGATTTTAAGAAGGTCAAGATTTTTTTTGAATATGCGTTATAATTGGGGAATTGATGTGCTGAAATTAAGATTTGAATTTAAAATTCGAATTAATTGGTAAAATTTATTAATTAAGGAGTTATATGAATATTAAGGGCATTTAAGGTTTTTTGACATTAATTTGACCTTATTAGATTAGAGAATTTTAAAAGTTTAGTTTTTTCTTGTTTAATACTATAGAAATGAACTATTATTAGTTAATAATCTCTTATTATTAAATCCTTATTTCTCTTTCTACTGTTATTTAAAAACCATGATTTAGCTTCAAAACATAATCCAAACTTAAATATTAGTTCCGCGGTTTTTTTCTTAGTTATTATTATTATATATATATATATATTTTCTTATTTAATTATTTTCATATTAATTTGTTTGAAATAAAATTTGGAGATAATCTCTGAGCGAGAAATCTGCTAACTTATTTTATAATTCCATAGATTTCGAAATTAATCTATATTACTGCGTAATCAAATTTTCATATAAATGTAAATTCCTCATTTATCTCACAAGAAAGCTTATTTCCTCCCTATAAATTGAGACTTATTTGTAAAATAAAAATAAAAGGCACGCATACAAAAGTTTTCATAAAATAATTCCAGTTTTATTTCTTTTACTCTCGATTCATGGAAGTCAACACCATCAAGGATCTTGATTAAAGTTAATTTTCATTGCATCCACGACATAAAATCGAGGTGAGATTTTCTTACTTACGTATTCACTTTGTCACCTTTAAATGTTATTTGTGAATTTAATGGTTGCTTATCTACATGATCCTATGTTTATGCTTATTATGGGTTATTTCGACGGAAAGGTCGTTATAGCTAGCGGGGACTACGGTCCGGGATGGTAAGATCCTTGGGGGCAACTCCACCGTATACAGATTGACCAATTTAATTGGTCAATATATGGAAGAATGTTTATTATGGGTTATTTCGACGGAAAGGTTGTTATAGCTAGTGGGGACTACGGTCCGGTATGGTAAGATCCTTGGGGGCAACTCCACCGTATACAGATTGCCAATTTAATTGGTCAATATATGGAAGACTTATGTGCACATGTTTGTGAGTTTATGATTTTATTTGCATTGATATTTAAGACAAAGGGGATCCCACTGAGCTAGTTGTTTTGCTCACCCCAATCTATTTACTAACATTTTACAGATTCAAAAGATTAAAGGAGTTGTGGATGGACGATGTGGATGCGTGTCAAGAAATTAGTTGTTATTTTAATGTTGCTATTTAATTAGTTAATATGTGATTATGAGTTTTTGAGTATTTAATTAAATAAAAAAGTCACATCCTTTGTTTATTAAAAATCGTATTTTAATGTAAATTGATTTATTTTTAAGTGATTGATTTAAGTTTTCAAATTTGTCATTTCCTTTAATATTACTTCCGCTGTAAAATAGTTTTATAAATTAATAAATTTAATCCACATCAATATTTTAATGCCTTTTAAAAATCAAGATAAGACATTATTTTGTTTAGTTGACCTTCAAATAGTAGAAAAATGGTGTTTTCATCTAGGCCCCTAAAATCGGGATGTGACAGTCATGCCCTTACACACCTCAACAGAATGGTCGCGCTGAGCGAAAACATCGACATATCACTGAAACAGGCCTCTCTATGCTCTTTCATATATGCTCGTGCTCCTTCAGAATTTTGGTTTGATGCCTTTGAACGGTCTTGGGCGGCCTCTCTCCTTATCAGGCTCTGTTCGGCACAGTGCCCCTCTATGGAAATCTCAAGATCTTTGGTTGTCGGGTGTTCCCTTATCTTCGGGACTATGCTTTGAACAAGCTATCTCATCAATTCAACGGTGATCATATCTCATTGTTCACAGTTTTTCGTTGACACATTATTATCGACCATATGCCTTATTGTCGACAAACAATGGTTTGTCAAAAATATGTTTTTTTTTTAGATTTCTATTTTTTTATTTCTGATTTATTTTTGAAAATGTTTGGATTGTGGGGCGTCGAAGGTGGCAACTGCTGCTGCATAATTTAAATTAGGGTTAGATTTACAATTTTAAAGTGGGGTGTATCAGACTATTTTATAAATTTACTAAAAGGACACATGGAATATTAGACGTGAGAGTATACTTAAAAAGCTGGAGGGGTATATAGCCTACGTCAAACTCCAATTATGAGCTCTATTGATTGGCCCATTTCCGTGAATTTTCTCAATGCATGGGCCTAGCGCTTGGACTTTTGGGCCCTTTTTTTTTTTCAATTATATAACTCGTATACGTCTTTCCACACGTGACTCGTTTTTGTATTTTTAAAATATTTCAATTATATCTGAATTACATAAGACAAATGTAATATCAAAGTTTATGGAATCAATTAATGATATGTCGTAAATATATAAGTACTTAAGCCCATAATTCGTATATTATTTTCCACTCATCAATATATCATATATGATCCTTATTTCATTTAGTTAACCGCATTAAAGATGCCAGTGTGCAGTGGATTACAGTGTTGAAAATATTGGTATAGATACAAATATGAATACTTTATTGTACTTTAAGTATCTTAAAATCATTTTACAACTAAATAAGCTTTATATTTTTTAACTGATTCATTTACCTTATATTTTTTTTAGAATTCATTTGAATCCCAAGTCTTGTAACCTTTAGGAAGATCAATCAACTCTCATGTGTTGTTTTGCATAATCGAATAATTTTCGCTAGTTATAACTTCCTTCCAAATAGGTGCATCTGGCCTTGTCATAGCTTCAGGTTCGTCATCCAAAACGTAAGTAATGAAATCCAGACTAAATGTCTTATTAATTCGGGTTCTTTTACATAGAGACGACACAAATTGGCTACCAACGTGCTGCCTTTGGAGAAGCATTTGGAACACGAAGGATCTCATTGAAGCAAATTCGGCATGGAGGGTCGATAATTGGGCAATGATGTGGACCTTTGAATTTAGATGGATCGATATTACTGACCCAAAAAAACCATCACACCAGAAAGGGGGAACGAATGCGGAAATGACCGTTTTTTATTTTATTGTCCATGAATAAAGTACATGTTTGTTTTGACCAAAAGAACACCTAAAAAATCTTTACCACCCATTTGAACTGTCGATAAAAAATTCTGAAGCCCAAATTAAAATAAAAGATTTTCGGTTAAATCAGCATACTATCTCACTGTTTCAAAGTTTTCAAAATTTGGAATCAATGTGCTTTCACCAAGCACTCTCATAGGGGCGTTGAAATAATTGTGGAACCTTAATTTTCCTCCCAAATGCGCTCCCCACCAAGAACAATCTAGCCAAGCGGGGTTTGAACGTGAATCTAATTTACTCGTGCATTCAGAGAGGAACCGAAATAGGCCTCACACATTTTGTTTTAGTGCTCGATCGCAGTTCAATTCTGGGGCCACAATACGATCCACATTTATTTTCAATCTTCAAACTTACATGATTTTATAAGCCTGTGTTGGGAATATTAATATATTATCACATGTAGAGATGTCTATCGGGCTGGCCCTAGCCCTATAGGGCCAGCCCTACAGGGCTACGGGCTAAACGGGTTAGGGCCTTAACCGGTTCATATTTAACGGGCCTACAATTGTTGGGACCTAACCCTAACCCTAGCGGGCCACGGGCTAAACGGGCCACTAACGGGCTACAATAATTTTTTTTCTTTTAAAATTAAAGGTCTCAATTGGTACATCCAACAAGCAAATAAAATATAAAAAATACATAATTAGTTAATGATTAGTAAATGAGAAAAAAAAGTATAATTTAAACACCATTCTAGAACTCATTGGTCCTTAATATGACCAAATAAAACTAAACAAATATCATAATCTAATAAAAAATAGTAATAATGTCTAATGGATGATAATGGACTTCTTAATGCTTATAGTTATGGTTATTGGTCAAATGACCCAAAATTTGTTCTTAGGTTATTTATTAAAAAAAAGAAAAAAAGGTAACAACTCGGGCTAGCGGGCTGGCCCGGTTTAGCCCACGGGCTAACCGGTCCGGGTAAAAAAAGCCCGGTTTTAAACGGGCCTTAAATTCATGAACCCTAACCCTGTATTTTTCAGGGTTAAACGGGCCAACCCGGTTAGCCCGGCCCGGATAAACATCTCTAATCACAGATGATATGATGTATACAATTAAATGTATTTTTATATGTTGGGTATAAATTTTATTTTAAATTTGATTTATCTAATATATAGTATAAAGATTTCTCAAATGAATTGAAGATTCTATATTCTGATTGGTTGGCAAATTCTATACTTATTCTCAAGTGGAAAATTGCAAATGATTTGGACCTCATGCGGTGCCTTATTTATTAAAAGAAAAAATAAATCACTTCTTAATTTTTTAGGGGAAATAATACAATCCTTTTTCCTCAAATCTAATGACAAATATCAAAACCATACATATATCCCCTCCATTTCTTTTTAATTGTTACTTTTGAGATGTTGTATTACTTGTATATAATTAAAAATATTAATTAATTTTTTTTAGGGATTCAATAGGAGCTAGTAAATTAGAAGAAAACTTGAAAATAATTTTTTTTTTTTAAATGAAAAAACATCAATTAATTTGAAACAAAATTTAATCATAAACGCGACAATTTAAAAAGATGCAGACCTGCTATCACATTGACATGTAAAAACAGAAATAACACAACCGAGTAGATATTTGGATAAAAATAGAAATAAATGTTACATCTGCTTTGTCACATTTACATGACATCTAATTCAACCTCAAAAAACAATTTATATAGTTAAGAATTCAGAAAAGCATGAAAAATAGGCATAACATTTTATATTTATACATACTAAATTTTTTTTAAAAAGGGTATTAAATTAAGGATGCTCCATTTTACCAGCCCTGACAAAAAAAATATTCCCTCAACCTCCACCACAGCCGCCGCAGTCGCCGCCACCACCATCACCGTCACCATCAACGGCACGTCCAGCACCACCAGTCCGGCCCCGTTTATCGCGAGGTCTGCCGGACTCATGGCCAGTACAACCAAATATAAGCATAGACATTAGTGAAATTGATAACAAAATCATGCCCAGCATATAAATCAGCCCTGAACTATGGAAAATTGCAATTTCATCATTTCCAACTGGTGAAACCACTCTCCCCATTTTTGGCCCTGCCAAGAGGATATTAATTTTGAGAGGCTACTTTTCAATAACATTTGAACATATTTATATGTAAATATATGTACATTTAATAAATAATTTTTATTTTTGAAGTCACTTTCACGTTCAATTTATAACTTGTAAGAAACGTAATTAACCCTTTTTAATTTTTTAAGGACTTCTGGCTCTTAGTTGCTCACGGAATTTCAGTGCAATCTACTCTACAATTTCATAACCATTTAGATTTATTTATTACTATTTTTTAATATGTTCTTCAGTGAAATTTACAGGCTTTCAATTTAATTTTTTGGTTGACTTTGATTGGCCATTATTAATGATCAAGTTATCCATTTAAAAAAAATAAAAATAAAATCCCCTGGAAAAATGCTTATATGTCGGCCAACGACTAGAATTTATTGTGGATGTACGTACATAGAACGAGTCCAAGTTTTTTATTCTTTAATTTTCCCAATATACTGTTTCATATTACTATTTTTTTTCTTTTTTAAATATCTACCACACACATTATCAAATACTAAAATTGAAACAATGATTTCATTCCCTTCTAAACAAGTTTTGTCCAAATTATGTTCCAAGGGGCAAGGACTACCAGTTTATTGGGAAATAAGTGTAGTAGTCTAAAGGCTGCATTGTTTGTTTCATCAGGGGAAATAATACTCCATATATAAAGTTACAAAAGGAGGGGGAATAAAAGTAAATTAGAAGGAAACTTCTATGCATTTTTTAATTAAGGGGAGGTTATATACTAGATTGGGGGAGATTTTCACAATGCAGCTACTGCTGGTTACAGCAAATATTTTGTCTTGGTTTGCATGTCTACATCACTTTATTTATTCCCTAAAGACAACCAGTTTTATAAAAAAAGGATATTTGATGACTTGAGTATTTATGCTTGAGAATATTTCACAAAGTAAGCTCTATATTAATTTTCTTGGTTTTGTTCACACTTGTTGTATTAGTGTCACTAATTACAAAAGAAATACTATTAAAGCATAAATGATGTCTCCCTGTGTGCCGGCAATGATGCCAATTTCCGTCTTTAACAAATCACTAACTGTTTGATCCTAGCTATAATATATGTATGTACTTTTAACTTTTACAATTTCATATGATTAGTACTACACTCTCACAAAAAAAGTACAAATGCACACATATATTTAATAAATTCATATGAATCGACAATATTACCTTTCGATTAAATAGCAGCTGCTTCTGAATTCTGAATCTACAATTGTTTTTAATTATCTTCAATCCTGAACGGAAGCCTCCTTAACGAATCGATCTCATAATTCACCTTATATATATAAATCTCCTTTGAAAAAAAAAATTATAGGAAAATTATGAGATGAATCTGACAATAGGATTTAGAGATAAAATATGTAATACTACTACTGTAATGATTATGATTCAGAGAGATTATCTCAATCTTACTTGAATCGGATCTAGCTCTTAAATCAACACGTGTCCTAATTAATAAATCAACCAGGACCTTTAAAAAATCAAATAAAATTAAGGATCCTTTTAATTTGAAATAATCTTACTACAATTTTTTCAGATGTTGATGCAATCTTAACCTTAAAAAAAGTTACTCCCCTCTAATGGCACAAGTTTTATAAATGAAATAGGTATGATAAGGTATCGTGGGATCAATTGTGAATAATGGAATTATCGATCAACGAATAAAATTGAATGACAATTTGAATAATTAAGTGATGGTTGAAAAATAATGTTAAAATAATAATTTTCATAAAAGATATGAAAAGAAAATTTGATGGTCAGAACAAATAAGACATGTGATAACAAATTTGAGGGGATTTTAGGAGTATTTGACATATATAAACCCACATTTTGCTTAAATCAACTCATGATCTATTAAGGTTCTCAATTAGAAAAATAAAAATAAAAATAATCAAATAATCTCTCCTTTCAAAGAAATAAATAAAAAATCATGATCTAATAATTATGGCATATTAGGATCACTCGGACAGTCTTGTCATCGTAACCTAGTAGCACTGCTCATTTGCACAAGTGCTAACCGGTAATCACGTGGACATTTCTATTAGGGCGTGATTATTTACACAGCTAAATTTGCTTAGTTCACCCATCCTTTTCTATTATGGCCCTGCTATTCGCATCCACTAATTTTCTTAGTTCACCCACTTTTTTTTTCAAATAAAAATACTAATATAACCTTTGTAATATTTAGAAGAAAAAAAATTAAATTTACTAAACACACCCAACCAAAATCTCATCAACCCATACAAAAAATAATTAATATATACTGTATATCATTATATTGTTCTCAGAATTGAAAATTAGGAGTTTGTTGAGTAAACAATTTAAAAGGAAAAAAAAAAGTCACCGAACTATGCTAGTCTCCATTTTCTCCAAACAATTGCCGCGTTGCCATTAAATCGAAGCTTTATAAAAGGTTATAAAGACTTGTAACACGGTTTCAACATGAGATGATAAACAGACGTACTACTATCACAAATTAACACAAACTCATTTCAAAGTATTAATACAATCGTGTTAAAATTATGTCTCATCTCACTCAAAGTTGGTCGTTAGATTTTGTAGATTTGAGCGAACAAGAAAAATGGTCCAATGAACAACATCAAATAAAATAAGTGATCCACGTTTACACATATTAAAAACGAATGAAAGTATAAAAATAAAACATTTAAAAGGACTTCTTCTAACATTTTAAGAAGAAAAATCATCAACAATATCTTCATAGTTTTTTTTCCCTTGAAATAGTTGGAGATTTACTAATCAAGGTACAAGAAGTACTCAACCCTTACACAAAAGAGATGTATATATAAATGAATAGTGCCCATCAACCTTGGGGCGGTCACCCATCCTGCTCTGTCTCAGACCACCTCTGATGTCACCGTAAAACTGTCTCACACAAAAACTATTAAAAAATTATACTTGTAAATAAACGATTTGTCGACCGAACTATGTATGCTGTTGAATGGTGTATGTGTATGAGATTATCTGTGCCAGTTTTAGTATTTAACTTTGTGTTTCACCATTCGATTTATTAACATGCATTAAAAATTCAGTAAAATGAAACTCAAAAAATAAAATAGAAGAATTGACGTATGAGATAGGTGGCTGCCGACTTAAGTTTTTGGGGTGCCACCAAAACTCGTACGTGGGTGGGTCTATACAAATTGATGGGTGGATTGAATGAGTGGTGGGTGTGTTTGTTTGTAGTCTAGTGTTGTAGTTACACATGTTGTGTGATTATCGTTCTTCTTATCACTATTTCTCAACACTCATACCATTAGTTACATCTCGTAACAAACTTTAGTTTGTTGGAGTATATAAATTTGTGACTAGCTACTCATAATTCATAAATTGGGTCCGGAAAAGACATTAAAATACCAAAAGGAAAAAAATATATATATTTGGCACAATTGGGGAAAACAACAAAAGATATTACCCTCCCAATAATTCCAATAATCAAACCCACAATGTAAAATAAAAATTAAAACATAAAAAAAATCTACATTGAAGTGTTTTTGGGGTTCCAACTCCATTTGAACATTTTTTTGACTTTTCAATTAGATTTTTTTTTTATGTCACAGTATTCGGTTCAAAAATCGATTAAATCAGGGGATCAATCCTACCGTTCATTTACAGGGACTTCTTCTAAAGTCAGAGTTTTTGCGCTCTGTATGAACATGACCCATATAAATTGACTTTTCAATTAGACAAAAACTCTGGGCTGGAATTTATTTTTTTATTTATCGTCCATATGTTTTAAAAAGAAATATACAAATTAAAAGTAATTTGGATTTTAATTAAACTTGTAATTCAAAGAACAATTAATAAATAATTTTAATAATGATTTGATAACTCCAAAAAAACTATTACTCCACTATTCAATTATAAATAACTTTCAATTAAAATATTAAATTGTTGTATACTTGCATAGGCTTCCATTAGAATCGAGATAAAAAAATCTTCAATTATCTTATGTTGTTAACTTTTAAGACGACAACTTATAACTGACTGACCGTGTATAGAAACTGACTTAAGAATATACACATCTATTGTCGACAACGAATCTATGATAATTTTAATTCAATGGTTATATTTGTTTTCTTATTTTATAATATCTTTTGGTAATATTTTTTAAAATCTACATATAAATTGCAAATAGGAACTTATTAATTTACGTTAATTGTGGCACAAATTTATGAAACTAAATTACTTTATTACGTGCTCTGTACATTGGTGTCATTTTTTATTTTATTTTTTGGTCAGGTCACGCCTAGGGGTGTAAGTGAGTCGAGCCTACTCGCGAGCTACTCGTGCTCGACTCGAAAAAAGATCGAAATCGACTCGAAATTAATCGAGTCGAGTCGAGTTTCGAGCTACTCGAGTAGCTACCGAGTTCGAGTTCGAGCTCATAAATACTCAGCTCGAAAGGCTCGCGAGCCTAATCGAGCTTGAACAATATTTACTATTTTGCCATTAATATATAAATTATATTTATATACGAGTAATCGAGTCGAGTCGAGCCGAGTCGAACTCGAGTTTATTATAGAAAAAAATATGTTTTAAAATTAATTTTGAAAATTATATATGTAATCGAGTCGAGCCGAGCTCGAGTTTATCGAGTCGAGCTCGATCTTTAAAATTTTAGGCTCGACCGAGTCGAGTCGAGCTTCGAGTATAACAATCGAGTCGAGTTTCGAGCTCAGCACTACTCGGCTCGACTCGGCTCGTTTACACCCCTAGTCACGCCTGATGCAATTTTTCTACCTTTTGGAGTCTTGTTCTCGTCAGTTTTCAAGTTTTTGTTGGATCTTTACCTTTTATTTTGTTTCTAATTTTATTGATATAAAAATACTTTAGTGTGGAGTATTGATAATGGAGATCTGATTTGTATTTGGGGGCAAAGTGACACTTGTAACCCAACTTTCTTCACGATTGGAATGAGATAGCTCTCTTGATTATATCGGTTGTGGATTGAAAATCTTGCACATTTTTATCTATTGATTTGATTTCCGATCTTATAGCTCTTTCAAAAACAAAAACAAAAACAAAAATAATCGCATAGATTTTCTCTAATCAAGTATCTAAGTTCGGATTTTTCCAATGACTCGATTGAAAGTTCCTCTAAATGTAACAAAAATCAAATGGGAAACGTTTCAACCCCACATTATTTGTGCAATTGAGAAATATCAGTTCATACGTTGAAAACTATTAATTGTACATTGAATCAGGGTCAACATAGTTTAACCTACAAATTATTATTTTTGTATGAAATATTATTTCCTATCTATAAATCAATACTTCTTACTATATATTTTAATATTTTTATTAACCTTTTATTAAGATAAAAATTTGTATGAGATCGTCTCACGAATTTCTTTCCAGTCCATCCCTTCACCCGGGGCTCATGTAACACATTCACGTGGGCTTTATGTCCCAAGCCCACTGACATTTATTACTTTAAATGTGTATTTTTAAATGTGTATTGAAGAAATCAAATTAATTATAAAGTAACATTTTTTATTAAAAAAATATTAATAAAAAATTGATAAATACTACATATTACATACAAATAAAATGCGAACTTTTATTAAGAAAGTGATTTAGAAACTCGCTACCCAATTAGCAACAAACATCACCTTTTTTAGTTATTTGTCAATTTTACTTGAAATAATATAACTATCCAAAAAATGATAAAAGTTTATTTGAAAACTGATAATATATTTATTAAAAGTGCTTTCGAATCGCGGCATCGTACACAACGCAGACCTGGATGGGCCCCGAGGAGACAGTACCTTCAAAGCAGTTAATGGTTTCTTGGAACAAGAAGTGCGTGATAAAAAATGGGAATAGCGTGAACCAAACTCAATCATGGCGCCGTCATCAAATATCGAGGAGGGACCCCACAAATCGGGTGCTTATCGAGGAGAATCGGAAATAACGGCTCTGAATCAGTTAATGGAGCCCACCACCTCCAAAGAAATCGGCGAAGAGGTACGCCCTTTTGACTGTACGAATACAAACCCTAGAAACCTACCCTAGCCCACACGTTTTTTGAGCCCATCTCCCCTGTAAATGGGCCATCCATTACACCTGACTGTCCTTCGGTTTTATTCCCACCCCTCCCAATTCGCTCCATGATACACCCCCGCACACCGACGGGCCCACATCCGCCCCCAGCCCTGTATCACACCCCCCCCCACCCTCTAAACCCCTCCCTGATACACCCCCTCAAACCTATTGTCCCTCACCTGCCCCCAACCCTTTTTCACCCATCGCACCCCCAAAACCATTTCCTGATACACCCCACATCTCCTATTGCCCTACTGATACAACCAAACTCGTATCCTGCCCCCTATTCTTTAGCCCCTCTGATTACCTGCCACCCCCCGACCCTTCTCTTAACCCAAACCTGATACACAATGACATAAACACCTACCCACTCCTTTTAGACCATCCCTCAAACACACCCATTAAACAAACTTACAAACCTCGAAAAAACCCCCCTAAAAAGAAAGTCAGTAAAATGGAAATTCAGGAGATGGAGACGAAGAGATTGACTGAATTTTCAGAAGGCCTCGAGACAGAGACAGAGACAGAGACAAAAAAGATAGATGATCAAAGCAAGAAACCAAAAAAAGGGAAAGGGAAACGGCACCCACCCACCTCGTTGATACTCGATGCAGGGACCGAAGCCTAAAAAACATGGAAATTGGGGAATAGCCTAGTAATCCAGACCAAAACTTCTGATGCTCAAGAAATCAGTAAGCTCATCGAGATGGAGAAACAAGACCAACCAAAGAAATCAAGAGCAGAAGGTGAGGCAGAAGAGAGTTATCTATGAAGATTCTTTCTATGAATATTCGAGGTTTGGGGAATCGGATAAAAAAAGAAGAGCTACGGAGTCTCATCATGAACCATGGGGTGGACTTATGCTGCATTCAAGAATCAAAGTTGGAAAGTGTGGAAGAAACAATTTTCCGTGAAATATGGGGTCAAGGTAATATGGTATGGTACTCAAGAGAAGCTAAAGGAAGATCGGGGGGAATCATATCCATCTGGAACCCAAAGGTTTTCAGGGTTTCTAGTTGTTGGCATATGTCTGGTAGAGTAATATTAAACGGAGTGTGGGGGCAGGATAGAGTACAACGCTGCATTATCAACATTTATGCCCCATGCAACCTTCATGATAAGATCGAGCTATGGGACCGCTTAAGCATAATCGTGAGCCAAAACCCCGCAGCCTGCATCTGTATCATTGGAGACTTCAATGCAGTTCGTTGTGGGACAGAAGAGGGCAACAACAAAATCACAGAGACACGATGGCTTTCGACGACTTTATCAAAGCTGCAAACCTGATGGACCTCCCATTGCACAGGAGAAAGTTTACCTGGTACAAGGCGGACGGATCATGCAAAAGCAAACTAGATAGAGCCCTGGTAAACCACCACTGGCTAAACCAGTGGCCCAACACACATTTGAGAGGCCTACGACGTTCAGTCTCCAATCACAGCCCTATCCTCTTGGGGATCAAAGTCAAGGATTGGGGGCCAAAGCCGTTTCGAAGTCTCAATGCCTGGTCAACCCACCTAGAATTCATGAGTTTTGTCGAGGAAAAATGGAATAGCTACCAAATACAAGGATGGGGAAGCTATGTCATCAAGGAAAAGTTGAAATGGCTAAAAGCAGACCTGGAGGAGTGGAACATCAATACATTCGACATCATCGATCGCAACATAGAAAACCAACGAGCTGAAATTCAGAAACTGGACACAATCGACAAATTTTCGGGCTTGAGGATACTGATATCATGAACAGAAATAGGGCAGATGCATTACTGATCTGGGAGCTAAAAAAGAAAAGCATGATCAACTACCAAATATCAAGATGTAAGTGGGTGAAGGAGGGAGATTGCAATACACGTTTCTTCCAAAACTACATCAACAGAAGAAGGAAGAGAAACAAAATCCTTGGTCTTATGGTGGATGGAGAATGGAGGGAAGAAGTCTCAGCAGTGAAAAAGTGGGTTTTCGAGCACTTTCAAAGCCACTTCAAAAACCAAAGGATTGCTAGACCAATCCCTGCTGCAGGCTTTGCACGGAAACAGATCTCAACCACAGAAAACGACATGCTTATAGCCCCTTTTTATAAGGAAGAGATTCGAGAAGCTATTAAGGAATGTGAACACACGAAAAGCCCTGGACCAGATGGTTTCAATTTTGGATTCTTAAAGGAGTTTTGGCATCTACTGGAACCTGACTTCACTCGACTCATGAAGGAGTTCCACGTCCACGGACGACTGGTGAAGGGTTTCAACCCAAAATTCATAGTGCTCATACCCAAGAAGGAGGACAACTCGGATTGAACGATTTTAGGCCAATTTCCCTAGTAGGGGGAATATACAAGATCATAGCAAAAATCATGGCAAAAAAGACTCGGATCTGTACTACCGTCCATAATCTCGGCTGCACAATCTGCTTTTATCGAAAACATGAACGTTCTGGATAGTGTGGTCGTCCTAAACGAAGCAATCGATGAAGCAAAACGGGAAAAAACTAGTACGAGCCTTCTTCAAAATAGATTTCGCAAAAGCCTATGACTCGGTCGACTGGGGTTATTTAGAGCTAATGATGGAGAGATTCAATTTTCACCCTAAATGGAGAAAGTGGGTAATGGAGTGCGTAACGACAGCATCAACATCCCTCCTAGTCAATGGCAGTCCTTCTGAGAATTTAAAATGGAGAGGGGGTTAAGGCAAGGGGATCCCCTGTCCCCTTTCCTTTTCCTAATCACTGCAGAAGGACTGAGTATTCTTATGGAGAGGGCAACAAAAGAAGGACTGTACAAAGCGGCTGAAATTGGAGGGAAAACATTAGAGTATCATATCTACAGTTTGCGGATGATTCAATTCTCATGGGGGACGCAAGTTTGGAGAATGTCTGGGTTATGCGGCGAGTGCTTAGAAACATGGAATTGATGTCTGGCTTAAAAATCAATTTTGGAAAGTGCTCGATCATTGGTGTAAATGTGGAAGATAATACCCTGAGGGCATGTTTGTTTTGGGATTTTGAGGATTTTGAAATCCGAATTTCAAAATCTAGTGGATTTTAAAATCCTAGTGTTTTTTATGTTTTGTGTTTGTTTTGGGATTTATGTAGGGTAGGATTTAACTTTATATAATAGGGTTATAGGTTTTATAGGTATTTATATAGGGTTTGTAGGTATTTATAGGGTTGACTTTTATAGGGTTTATAGGGTAGGATTTTGAAATCCTGAATCAAAATCCCAAACTGTAACGGGGGTGGAGTTTCGAAATCCCAAATCCGGATTTCCCATCCCAAAACAAACATGCCCTGAGTGACATGGCGGAGATCTTAGGGTGCAATGTTGAAAACACCCCTTTAACATACTTGGGAATGAGAGTTGGATCAAATCACAGGAAAGCGGTGGAGAGTGGGCTTCGATTGTTGGAAAAATAAAAAACAGGCTAGCAAGATGGGACGACAAGAAGATCTCGATTGGTGGCAGGATCACGCTGCTAAACTCGGTTATCTCTTCTCTTCCGACATACTATATGTCCTTCTACTACATACCAAAGAAAACCATGAGTGAGATTGTGAGGATACAACGGAACTTCCTTTGGGGGGTGGGAGTAATGGGAAAAGAGTGGCATGGATAGATTGGAAAAGAGTTTGTAATACGAAACAACTAGGGGGATTAGGGGTTAGAGATATATGAATTTTTAACAAAACACTACTGGAGAAATGGGGATGGAGATTTATTAATGACAAAAACAGCTTATGGGCAAGGATTATTAGGTTTAGGTATGCGACTGTCTGGGGTGAGGGTTTTGGTTTATTTCCAACAGGGAGGGTAGGGAGGGTCTCATTATAGTGGAAGGACGTTCTAAAGGTGATAGGTGAGGGAGATGGGGGATAGTTCCATGAGAATCTTTTAAAGGTCCTAGGAGATGGAAAAAACTCTTTCTTTTGGGAGGAAAACTGGACGGGGGAGGGAACTCTTAAGGATAAATTTAGGAGACTGTATCAGATTCGTATATATAAAGGAAGAAAAGTGGGGGATATGGGTGTCTGGGAGGGGGATACATGGAGGTGGACATGGAGATGGAGGAGGGCACTCTTTGATAGGGAACTAACATCTTTTAACGATCTGATATCTATGATGGACAGGTTCCAACCAAAAGAAGGTTTCGAAGACTCGTGGAAATGGAATGCATCGAATACAGGGAAATTTTCCACAAAGGCAACGTACTCAACCTTGTTCAACCAAAGGCAAGACACTCGACCGGACGAGGGGCTGATACACAGATTCAAAAGCATCTGGAAGAATTTCGTTCCCTCAAAAGTCAAGGCTCACGCATGGAGGCTCCTATGGGGAAGGTTGCCAACACGATCCAACCTCAGAAGAAGAAACATCCTCAACCAGAACGACGATTTAAGGTGTGTACTATATGGTGAGAGCGAAGAAACTGAGAAACACATCTTCCTGGAATGCTCCCAAGCATACCAAGTGTGGATGGAATGTCTGAACTGGCTCAAGATACCGGCAGCATCACCGTTAGACCTGCTAAATCATTTCCTAGGTGTTTGGGGCCTCATCAAAGGAAGAAACGGGAAGAAGATCGCCACATGTATATGGCTAAGTGTGGTATGACTAATATGGAAATGGAGAAACGCAGACCTCTTCACGAACGAGACTTTCTCGATCACAAAGGTCAAGGAGGAGCTAAAGGCAAGACTTTGGAGTTGGTTCACGATCAAATACCCCACTCGAAACACTTCATCCTTCAAGACCTGGGTAACAGATCCACTCAAGTGTATAGTTTGAGATTTTTGTAGTATAACATTTACTGTTTTCCCTCAATGTTAAGACCTGTACATTGAACTATTCGGGTATCTCTTGTACCCAATATTAATACAATTCCTTTACCGATCAAAAAAAAAAACTAAAAAGTGTAACACATTTTTTTTATTAAAAAATGTAAGTCACTGTAATTGAAAAGTGCAACACAACTTTTAATAAAAAGTGTAAGTCATTATAACTAGAAAGTGCAAGTTAGTATAACTAAAAAATACAACACAATATTATTAAAAAGTGCATGTCAATATAACTGAAAAGTGCAATACAATATTTTAATGAAAAACGTAAATTATTATAACTGAAAAGTGCAACACAATTTTACTGAAAAGTGCATGTCTATATAACTAAAAGGTGCAATATAACATTGCCAAAAAGTGTACGTCAATATAACTAAAGATATTATTTTGAAAAGTATAAGTCACGATGATTCGGGTGGAATTTACGCGTTTTAGGGGCACATGTGAAGTGTATTTTGATGTGGATTTCATTGATTTATGCATTGAATATGATTGTTTTAGCCAAAATGAGAGAAAGGTATTGTTTTGTCGATTTTATAGGTAAAACGATGAAATTTGGAGCAAAACGCATACCACAAGTGATCGGATCGGAAAGAGGAATGCACCATTGGATCCGGCTCGAAGAATGGAGTGGAGTGGAATAGCCAAAAGAATCAAGTCGATCGGAGGTCGGAAGCTCGAGAAACGGAGGGACGAAGTTGGAGGACGAAAACGACACACGGAGCCAAGACGAATGTTTGGCCCGGCCGGGTGGCATGACTCGCCCGGCCGGGCGGCCGAGCAAGAATTTCTGGCCATAGTCGAAGTTTCGGCCCGCCCGGGCGGCCGAACACTCCACACCAATGCCCAACTTACGAACCTTCCGCCCGACCGGGCGACACCACTCGCCCGGCCGGGCCAACCTTGCCCTGTTTTCGTTATTCTCAGCCGACCACTCCGCCCCGCCGAGCCGCCCCATTTTCGGTGCCAAACGCGTGTTTTCTCCATTTTTGAGGGACTTACTTGCAAATATCACACCCAAACCCTACCCCAACACTATAAATACCCCCTTTCTTGAAATTCAAGACACATTCCCCCAATCCACACATAATTACACACATTTGGAGGTGTTTTGGCCACAACTTCTTCATCTCTTCACCAATCCATGCAAGGGAAGAGGCATTAGCTTGGGAATTTCATTCCCTACCACATCTTAGACTAAGCTTTCTCTTTCTTTCCCTTTTTATTCAGTTATTTCAATAGGAATTTGTAGTTTGAGTATGTATTTGAGTAGCTAAACAATTTGTGGTTCTAAGGCATTGTAGAGATTTGGATTGATGTTTATGAGTAATTTCTTGCTTTAATTGGTGTTTATCTCTTATTTGCATGTTTAATTATCCATTGTAAAGCATGTTGTTAGTGGCCATGATGATTTGCTTGATCCATTGTTAATTGGGGTAGTATCGAGAGATTTATTCCATTTAATCGTATGCGAATATGCAACCCGGTATTATTATGATCTCGAGAGAGGATTAATTATCGGAGAGGGAATCAAATGATCTTAGGAGCTATTTTAGATGGTGTAATATTTGTGATGTAGACATACGAGCTTATATTACATTGCGTCTTTGGATTAATTTGTATCGAGAGATCGATTAGTTCTTCTTTTGCGATCACCTTATATGAGATAACCTTAATAGCCATTTAAACGAGATAACTCTTATAAACGGACGTCTAAATACTACAATTGCCTTGGAACCCACCTTCTTTCTTTGAGTTACATCCATTTCACTTTCGTTTTCTTGATTTATATGGTATTTGATCGATTTCGTCTTTGCTCTTTATTACTTATTTGTGACACTTGGTAGGTAATTTTAGAGTGAATCATCATATTCAAATTATCGATCACGTCTACTTAGAACTCGACTAGCAAACTACCACTTTTACGCTTAGCCTTCTTGTGGGATCGACCTCATGCTTATCACGCTACAATAGACACCGTACACTTGCGGTTGTTTATTTAGTGTTGCATATCACGTGAATCACACGACAATTGAAATGTGTAACACAAGTTAATTACCAAAAAAAATTATCGAAAAAAAAAAAAAGACCAAGTCAACAGTCAATGGTTGACCATTGACTTAGTGAACTAAATTTCATATATAGACTACCCTTTTAATTTTATTTTTTTAAAGTTTTTAATTAATGTTTTAGTGACGTTTAAAAAAAATTATACATTAAAATCATTATTTTATTTTTTTTTAGAATTTTATTAATTCTTGCTCCAAGTCAATTAATTCACTCAAAATCAATTAGTTCCTCCCAAAAAAATTAGGAGTGATCCATCAAAAACAAAATTGAAAAAACTATTATGTGATTAAAAACAAAATTGACGGCAACTAAAATTATAGCATAACATTTCAAAATATATGAACATGTGAATATCAAATCATGCTTACAATATGAAATAATTTAAAGTTGTATTCTAATCTTTTTAAAATACTAACATTACACCTAAAAGATTGAGAATACAACTTTTAATTATATTTTTTTATTTTTTAATAGAAGAGAAAAAAATGATATATATGTCCTTTTTTTTAATACATGAGTGTCAAGTCATTCCAAGATAATGGATTAAAATTAAATAAAAAGGATTGAAATTAAAACATAAATTATGTATTTTATAAAGTTGATAAAAAAAATCCTCTTCATTATTATACCCAACTAATATTAGTAGTTGAGAACTGTCGATGACTATTAAAAAAAATTAGTTGAACTAATGAATATGTTGACTTGTTCAAGCTGTCAATATCAGCATTTACAACCTACGGAAGACTAATGACACACAAGACTAATGACACAATAAGTTTCATATTATTATTATTATTATTATTATATATATATATTCATTAGACATAGTCAAAATTTTGAATACCAAAATTCAGAAAATTTACTCAATAAATACTCATCATCTCCATAACCTAAACCATATTCCAAAGATGATTCCATTAAAAAAGGGGGCCATATATCTCCTGATTACAATCTTTATAATTTTGAGTTTGAATTCATGGTCTATTTTCACAGAAGCAAGAAATTCAGATTTCATGGTCCTTCTAGGTGAGTCCATTTTGAGTTTGAATTCATGACTTTCAATTTCCTCATCTTTTTTGTTTTAATAAATAAATATGATTTTGTTGTTGAAGGGCGTGAAGATGCAGTCCACCGGCGCATGAACAGGGAAGGAGGTGCTAATCCTTCTCCGGCAGCTAATACCAACAATCATGTGCATCATTGAGATTTCACACAAGACAATTATATGTAGTTAGTTACTTGTATCAAAAATTCTCTCTTTTTTTTCTTCAAAAAGTTCATATGTGATAATCATAGTATTTCCCTCTTGAAGCTCTGTTATTTTATGTTATGTAATTTAATCCACCGAATTTGTTGGCGGAAGAATTCTGCAATTGCAAAGCTAAATCGATTGTACAAGAGTTTGATAGTATCATAAATTAAACGATTCTTCACAAAACTATTAAATCAGAGTTTTAGTACAGCTCAAATAACTTTTAAAATTGGCAAAAAAACATTAATAACCAAATGTATTCCCAAGAACGATCAATTAACATCACAAGAAAAAATCAAAGAAATTGAAATACTCTACAAGCTTATCATTCATCATCTATTAAAATATATACAGAATGTAGTCATGTACATATATGTGGAACGTCCACACATAATTTATTGGGAAACACTTATAATATATGTTACTATAAAGACAAATATGTGTTAGTGTGTGTTAGTGTAAGTGCAAATAACACATAAATTGACTTTTCACATGAAATATTAATACAATTAATTTAAGGAAAGGTAAAAAAAAACTCGAGATTTTTTGCAAGTCATACAAAATCAAACATATTTTTTTTAAAAAAAATCACCCAAGAGACAAATAGAAAAACTTGTTCTTAATCTGTGTTACTTTAAATACAATTATATGTTATTGTACGGACAAATATGTGTTACTATAATGACAAGTAACACACAATTAACTTACAAATATGTGTTACTATAATGACAAGTAACACACAATTAACTTTTAAGTAACACATATTTGTCCAATTATCCTAAAGTAACTCATGTATTGGTTGATAATTGGGTAGGGATGGAGGAATGGATCAAATTTCACATAGTGTTATTGTAAAATATTTTATATAAATTTTGTCTAATTTATATTCTACCTTTTAAAATATTTACACATCATCATTAACCTATTAAAATATTAATGTAATGGTAAATACTCACATGCAACTATACTACTCCACAATTTAATTGCAATTTTTAATGATACAGAGTATTAGTTATTTTACTAAAACATATGATATTGATTATTTTTACTTGATAATATGAATTGTCTTTATCCAATAATACTAGTTGTTCATCCGTTATACAGTGCAACAAATGTACTCAAGTGTTAATCCAATACTATAAGATATGTCGATGAGGAAAAAAAAGGACAAATGTATGTTTAACCAACTTCCCTTTTTTTATATATATATATATATATATATATATATATTTAGGGCGCGGCTAAAGGCACCCAAAGATCCTATGAGTATATTCACTGGAATTTTTTTTAATACCAGAGGTATGCAAAATGACGTTTGTACCCCTTTTGCGCTTCTTTAAAAAAAAGGACGAATGAGTACACCCACCGGTTCTATTTCACTACAGAATCATCTTCACCACTAACAAAACACAAAAAATCAACACCATTTTAAAAAAAACACAAAAAATCAACAAAAACAAATTCTTAAGATTCAAAAATATTAACCTAATAAAGCTAAGATGTACGAAAATTTTTACCCAACAAACTCAATATGTTCGAAAAAATATTCAAAACATCTTAAATTTGTCCGAAAAAAAAAATCGAACAAGAGGTTCAAAATTTTTAGAAAAACAAAAACAGAATGTTCGAAAAAAAATTCAAAACAAACACAGATTGTTCGAAAATGTTTCCAAAACAAACTCAATAGGTTCGAAAATAATTCCCGAACTTCTAAAAACCCTAATTTTCCTACAATTCCTAAATTTTTCAAAAATTTTCAAAAACCTACCTCGAAACCGGCGGCGTAGGAGGATTCGCCCTTCTCCTGCGGCGGCGACGTTCGAAGCGGCGACGTGGGGAGGGGAGAAGCGGCGCTGCTAGGGAGGGAGGGTGGTGGGCGGACGAGGGCAGGGGCGGCGCCGCTAGGGAGAGAGGGGTGGTGGGCGGACGAGGGCAGGGGCGGCGGCACTCGAAGCGGCGACGTGGGGAGGGGAGGGAAGGAGCGGCACCGCTCGGGAGGGAGGGGTGGTGGGCGGAAAAGGGCTGGGGCGGCGACGAACGAGGGCATAAACCCCTTTCTCCAGCGGCGGCGACGGACGAAGCTGCGACGTGGGGATGTCGCCCGCCGCGTGGGGAGGGGAGGAGCGGCGCCGCTAGGGAGGGAGGGGGAGGTGGGTGCACCCTACTGTGTGTTAAAATGTAAGAATGGGAGGAAGATAAGGGTTTGAGATATGAGAAAGTTATTTTTGACATTTCCACGTGGGTGTCCTCATCCGTTTTGTGTGTGTCCTCATCACGTGGGTGTACTCATAGTATCCTTGGGTGCCTTTAGCCGCGCCCATATATTTAACCAACTTGCTCGTTTTAAGCACAAAGAGACTATTACAACGAGCCCAAAGCTTTTGGACTCTTTTGACTTGGCGTGGGTTATATGCCCATCCACAAATATTAGATGTACTCCCCTCCACTTTATTAATTAAATATTTATATAAAATACTTATTTTGTCATTTTAATAAAATATAAACGGATAGATACACTTCCTCATAAAATTCAATCTAACCCTATTCCTAATTAGAGAGGCAGCCGACGCCCTAAATAAATTTGGAAATAAAAAAACAAAACTTAGAATTAAAAAAAAAAAATTGGCAAACCAGAGTCAACCAAAAACACTCCCATCGACACTGATTTTTCGACAAAATTAAAATACTCCGGTCGACTCTGATTTGTCGACCAAAAACATTCACGTCGATAAGATTTTGTTGAAATAATTTTTTTAAAAATAAATAAAAAATTAAAATTTTCAACAATAAAGGTTCGAAAATAAACTCGCGGCGGAGGTTGGGCGAAGGGGGAGAGGGAGGGGCGGCGCTGGAAAGCTTGTGGTGGGGCGAAGGGCGGCAGCGCTGGAAAGCTTGGGGTGGGGCGAAGGGCGGCAGCGCTGGGTAGAGAGAGCACAGGCGGCGCTGCCGCCGACTATTTTTTAGGAATAGAAAAAGAAAAAGTAGGCGTCAGTTGGTTTGCGCGAAGGGCGGCGTCGGTTAATTGAGGAAGAATAAGTATGAGAAAGAATGGAGTGGAAAGAAGAAAAGGGAAAAAATTCAGGTTTTAGTGTAAAAATTATGATTTTTGTGGAGGTGCATTTATAATAGGAAATTTTGATAGAAAATGATTACAAAAGGTAATTTGGGGGAGTGCAAATATTATACGTCCTCAAATTGAGGGTACTTGTATTGGGGAGTGCATCTAACATTCCTAGAGGGCCAAATAACCCGCGCCTTTTGACTTTAGTTTTCAAGGTGGGCTAGTGTTTTCTAAATGAGATATCATATGGCCTTCAAATATTATGTTTTCACACACATGATGATTTCACCCTCCTAAATATGAGTCACCCCCAATACCATAAATAATCTCTCTCTTTTTTTTTTTTTTAACTTCACCCACTTTTAAAAAAAAACCGGCCATTTTCTTATTTTTGGAGCAAATTTCCCTACAATTCACCTCCTCTTGCTGCCGATCGCCGCCTCCTACAGCTCCGCCAACCTGTTGACCGCCGCCATGAACAAAGGTAAGACGCCATGGACAAAGGTAAGTATAGTTTGAATGTTTTGATTTTAAAATTGAATGTTAATTTTTTATTTAAATGTTAAAATTTGAATGTTTGTTTAGTTTTTAGGTTGTGATATATGTTATATGTATGTTAGTTTAGGTGTTCTTGATAGTTAATGAAAAAGTTAGGGTTTAGGATTTTTTTTTCAAATCTCTACATTTTAAATTTTGATTTTCATACGTAGGTTAGTTTTTATTGTTTAATAGTTGTTATTGGGAATGATTTTAGCTTTCAATCTTTGAATAAACTTGATTTTTGCACAAAACGGAATAAAGGGAGACGAAACGGTGAAACAGGGGTTTTGGCCGATTCAACACTGGTTGGTCGAGTTTTGAATCAAAACGTGGAAAAATTGGCCAAGTTTTGATTCATAACGTGGAATTTTTTTTCGAAAAATCTCACAAAACTCGGCGAATCAGTGCTGAGTCTTTACAAAACGCTTTTTAAAAAAAAAAAAAAAACTCAAAGATGAAATACATTACACATATATTTATTACAATTACACAATTATGCAATAATATGGTCAAATAAAATAATAATAACATGAAGAATAATCAATTATAAAGAAATACTATGTTTTGGATGGAAGAGGGATGTAAAAAGTCTATTTATTTTTTTTGTTTAAGAGTGAGGGTGAACATAGTACACCAGGATAGTACAGTTAAACCTCTTTAAATTAATAACCTTGGGATCATGGAATTTTATTAATTTAAAGAGGTATTAATTTATCGATAAATTAATATTTATTAATTAAAAGAGAGATTTTTTGAATTCATCAAATTTAGTACATATGTATTGAAAATAAATGAATTCATAAATGTTTCATTGATTATATTCATGCATATCAACCAATTCTTTGTAACTAATTAAATATATTCATTGTATACATGTTTCAATTAATTAGTTGCACTTAAACATATTCATGCATGATGAAGGAAATATATACTATATAAATCTCAATATAGAAATAAAATAATTCATAACACCCAACATGTCTTCTCATCTAAAAGGCATCGCAAAATCATCCATGAATGATCAAATGCGTAAAGCATTATGTGAGTATAAGAGAGATCATCCCACATGCACTCAAAAAGATTTACAAGAGTGGATTGATGAAAAATATGCAAAGCCACGTTGCTTCAAATTTGATGCTTTGTGCGCGACAACAACTCTTCACAATTTTTTGTTGCTGCTAGAGAACTCGACACCAGAACTTTTGGCTGCAATTAAAAAAGTTAGAGATGAAATTCAATTAGATTTAAATTTTAAGAAAAATCAAGTAACAATAGATTCATATTTTAGAAAATTACCATAATATTTATAATTGTAATATTTATGAATTATTAATTTAGAGTTTTAATGAGACCTAATATTTATAAAAGGATTTTCCGAAAAATTATTATCTTATTATCTTATCGAATTTGATGTTTTTTTACAAAGGCCCAAATCGAGATCGGAAGATTTTATTATTTTAGAGAGATTATTAATTTATAGAGTATTAATTTATAGAGGTTTTACTGTATAGTGTTTTTGCCTATATTAGTTCAAAATATAAATTGAGATAGGGGTGAATACATAATATGTGGGGTATTTATAGGTGGCCCATATTTTTAGAGTGTAGGCTCATCCAATAGTTTAACTAATATGTGGGCCGAAATAAATCCAATTCTCTGCCCAAACCTTTTATTTTGCATGAATGCTAATTGTAAGTTTGTAACAGCAACAACCCATAGTTTGATTTTTTAAATATATACATGGGCCACGTGGGGGGTGTTAGTTGACTCTACTACCCCTACTCTGTCCTAACCGTAAGCTCAAGTGAAAATATCGTTAATATTGAGAACTTAAATTTTTTGAAATATCAATGGATATACAAATATTAGTAAATTTTAAAAAAGTGAAAATTTAATAACAAATGTTTAATATACAAATTTAATAAAATAATTTAAATACATTTACATAGCTCATAAATTTATATAAAATATATTATATAAAGTTATTTTATATGATATTTTGTAAAATCTAAAAACATTTCTCGATTTTTTTTCATATTTTATTGATATTAGTTTCGATTATTGCATAGCAGTATTTATTGATATTTTTGATTTTTTTACAAATATGGTGAAAATATCATTTTTTTTTCAATATTGATATGGGCGACTATAAAAATTAAATATATCAAGAATATATTGAAGAAATATCCTAATATTTTCATCCGTGAGAGCTAGTAACAACGTTGAGTGTACAGTAGTTTGTTGAAGAGTAGAGAAAGAGAAAGAGGTGGGCACGTGCAAACAAGGGTGAAAAGCATTAATGGAAGATCTGATCGAGCTGCTGTGTCTTTAAATGCCATCCTTTCCTTTTTCTTCTGCACACTTGCACGCATGCAACCAACCCCCTCCCCCTTCATAATCAAATCACATCTTTTCTTTCAGTACTGTTCCATAGTTGGACTATAAATTTCTCACTTGTTTTGATTCTTTTGAAGGGCTCCAATTCTTTCTAGAGGGGACCGGAACTAATGAAATTAAAAAATAATAATACATGTATGCAAGGATGAAAATATCCCCGATATATCCTCGATATATCTGTCGATATTTTCATAAATTTAAGGTCTCGATATTTTTATCCATACCAATATTTTCATCCTTGCATGTATGTATGTATATTTTTTATACATAAGTTTATATACCTTTTTTTCATTGATTTGAGATTAATTAGTTTTAACTTAAGTAAATTAACATATTTTATATATGTTTGGTGTTATTATAATTTTAGCGATATAATTAAATATTGATTATTTTTTACTTTTTTTTTTATGGTTTTTGTTTTAACTTTTGAATTTCATATTTGTTTATTTATTTTCTTGACAGTTTTCAATTTTATTTTTTGTCAAAAATGTTATTTAGAAGAAAAAATTATTCAGATTTTATAAATTTTAATTTACATATTTTAAATTGATTTATATTTTCTAAATACAATTAATATTTAAATTTTGCATTAATCATTAATATCATAATTGAGTTTAGTTATAAAATTGATGAAAATTTACTACGGAACTAAAAGTATATGAAAAAGGACTGAAAGTGATATAAACTCATTTTTACAGGATCAAAAGTGAAAATTATATAAATTTTCAGCCGTTAAAACTAACAGAAATTCTTACAGGACTAAAAGTGTATATAAAAGGATTGAAAGTGATTTGACCTCATTCTTGCGGGACCAAAAGTGCAATTTTTCCTATATAATTCATAAGTTTTCAAACAATTGTCTTTTAATATTGGCAACTATATAATCTGATAAATTAATATTTCTCCATTTTGTTTTAAATAACACTCTTGACATGGTTAATCGTTGGATGGATGGTAGGTGTAAAGTGAATTTGGTGAGGTTTGAAGTAAAATGTAGATAAAAAGGGAGTGACAATTTTGAAAATAAAATAATGTTGAAAAAATATTAATTTTGTTGAGTATTTTCATATTAAGAGCGTGTAAGTAATTTTGAAATGTTTAAATAGAAAAATGTGCAAATAATTACGGAACTAATAATATATAAAAGAAAAATCCCAAAAATTAGGGTGGACTGGAGCCCTCCTAGACCATAAGGAGGCTCCGTCCTTGCTTGTTTTGTCGTTTTAAAATAAGTTTTTTATTTCATTTTTTACATATAATTTTTATCTCTTATAATGTGTACTATATCTATTATTATACCTCAATACTTTTTATTTTTTTCAATTAAATCACTTATACTAAAATCTATTATTTTATAATACAGAGTATTCCTTAATCTAAACACGAAATAGCCGGACGGAGGAATATATTTTAGTATATAGTAGTATTTAATTTATGGACATATATTATTTTTTAATAATTAATTCCTCCTAATAATAAAAACTTGTAAAAAAATTTAGAGAGAAAAACCTATAGAATATAAAAAATGAGTAGTAAGATTGGAACTGCATTCTACCACCCTCTCATGAGTCATGAGGACTTCTCGCAAATTATCAGATGACGCGTGTTGAGAGACAAATTTAAAGTTAAATCAGTATATTTTAGTCAATTATTTATTAATTCATCACATTTTTTTACACTTTTATTTCAATCATTTGACGGAGAGTAAGTTAGTAATTTTCTCAAATCATTTGAAACCGGGATTAGAATTTAGAAATACTAGGGTTGAGTACCTTGTGCTCAATAGCAATATACTTTTTCCAATTAAAAAAATAAATAACTAACAATTTATAGTACTCTCCATTAAATCTAAAATTTTCATTCTGCCATTTTTAACTTGTTATTGGAAACATCTAATTTTATATTATACTTCCTCCATTCTTTTCATAAGTTTTTTTTTTTTACTTTTTATATGAAAATTAAAGAATATAGTATATAAATTGTATTGAATAATTAATGTAAAGAGAGATTTGAAGAGCAAGGAGGTAAAGATAAAAAAAAAAAAATGTAGTAAGAGAAAAAATGAGAAAAAGTAGAAACGTAGATTTTTCTATTTAAAAAAATAAAAAACTTTGATTGGGAACATGTACACAGTATTTCTTAATCTTAGTGGAAAAAAATAGTTATGAAAAGTTTATTATAGCATGAAGGGTGTAATTCTTTGGATAAAACAAGACCTACCTTATTAAAAAAAATTAGAAAAATAACATCAATAAATTATAGTCTTCGTTGTCAAAATAATAATAGTAATAATAATAATTTTATAGTCTTATCCAAGCAATATAGATTTTGGGAGTGACCCACAGAATGAAAATAGTTATATGATTGCACGTGCGCCACTCCACTCATCTCTTCAACGTTTATTCTTCTCTGCCTTTGGGACGGCTAATCAACACTACTTTAACAAAAGGACCTTTATGCCCCAATTTATAAATCTATTGACAAAAATTAAGACTTTCGAATTTATGGGTCAAAAGTTTTACATCACATTATTTCACTTATGAAATAAATAATGATGGAACAAAAAAAAAAAAAGTTTTTTCTTATAATAATTGTATAAAATTTTGCTGGTATTGAACGTATATATTATTCATCCTAACAAAACAACCTTTAATTTTGTATGAGATCGTGGTCTACAAAATGCATTCCGTGTGGCATTGGAAAAAATATCATTTATCAACGAAAAATCGAGTACTCTAAACCTTCTTTAACTATACAATACTCACTCCATAAAAAATTACAAATTTTATAACTTTTTGGTGTAATATCGAAAATTATTTATTTTGGCAACATCCATTATTAGTGTCTACATTTTATTTTTCTATTCCACTCTACTTCTTTTTTTCTTTCCTCTCCCATTACATTAACAACTCACTATACATATAATATTATATTCCACTTCTTAATTAATGTGTATAAAATAAATTGACAACTTTAAAAAAGACGGAGGTGGTATGTAATTACTATGTAATTACTTTTGATAATTCTTCTACCAATAATAAAAGACGGAGGTAGTATGTAATTACTATGTAATTACTTTTGATAATTCTTCTATCAATAATAATAATAAAAATATATAATACCCCAGAAAAAATTTCAATCAAATTTTTTTTTACATAAGAATTACTCCCTCTGTTTCATAAAATTTGTCACATTTCTCATTTTGTATAGAATTAAGAACATATTTTTTATGACACATTTACCTCTCATTAATTTTTCTCTTTTATTTCTCTATTTTCTTTTCTTTTTTCACTCTTCCTTTGATCCTTCAAAAAATATACTCCAGTAATAATTAATATATTTTTTATTTTTTTTAGATATTATTAATTGGGGTAGTTTAGGAAGACCATTAATAAAAATAGAAAAAACGATAAACTTTTTAAAATAAAATTTAAGACCAAATGCGATAAAATTTTTAAAATAAAATTTAAGATCAAATGCGATAAACTTTAAGAAAGAGTATCATTAAGATGTACTCCCTCCTATCCAAAATATATGTCATCCTAAGTTCATGCACACATATTAAAAAAATAAATTATTTCTCATGTTACCTTTCATTAATGATTGTACATCTTATAAAAAAAACACATTTATGTAAATATATATTTAGTGATTTTAAAGTTAAATTTTAAAAAATGCAATTAATTTACATTAAAAAATGTAGAATGACATATAATTTGCAAAGATAACGAAAGGTTAAAACGACTTATATAAGAATAAGAATAGGAGAGAGTATTCAACTATAATCTCATCCGATCGTTATAATCATGTCCTTACATGGACATATTGGGAAAGCTATGAATAGTTTGACCTAGATTAGGGTGGTGGATGATTGAGATTAATGATGGGATTTGCAGCGCAAATGGGGTTCATGCTAATTAATTAGTAATTAAAATTAACCCAATAATTCAAAGTAGTTCAACCTGGCATCCACCATTAATTAATTTGGACCGTCCATGCCATAATTATACTCCCTATATATTAATTGTTGCTTATTGTATCCAAAAAGCCCTTCTTCATTCATTATTCATTACACTATATAATTGTTGGCACACACATCGATCGAATTCTCCTATTTCCTCTTTCTTAAGCAACATAATTCCAATTATTTCTACATTAATTAGTTGTGAGAGATTGAAATCATATGTTAAACATTTTATTTTATTGTATAGATGATTGACACGTGTCATATTAAAAAATAATCAACGTTCTACAATATTGGGGACGACACGTGTTAAAAATTCAGCAGAATGAATTATGAAATACGAAAAATGGAACAAAGAAATCGAATCGAGCTAGTTGTGATACGATCGAACAGTGATACAGAAACATAACATTTTTACACTTTAGAATAATTTTGTACTAGTTTATGTCTCGTTTCACCACACTAAATTCTTATGTAGTCAACCATATAAGAAATTCAACATCAAATTATAGGTAAGGTCTAGTATGCACTCGAGTGCATGCTGTGCACCCTAGTCAATGTGCACTTTTCAGTTTACTGACTTACACTTTTTGGTAATGGTGTTGCACGTTTCAATTATTACTCATTTACTAAAAAGTGTAAGTTAGTAAACTGAAAAGTGCACATGAACTAGGGTGCACAGCATGCACTCGAGTCCATAACAGACCAACCCCAAATTATATTATGAAGTCCGACATCAATTAATTAATATACTTGACATAGGAAATCATAAGTGTACACTTAGGGCAGCAGAGGATTAAAAAGAATTCATTATACATATATTTTTTTTTCCTTATACTTTAATTTATAAGAGTTCACTCTTGTTAATTAAATTTTAACTATCATGATATTGCATAAGATAATATAATCTTGTACTAAAAGTATCATTCATCAAAGATCGAACTTACATATATACTCCCTCCGTTTTTTATATAAGATGTTTTAGGTCTTTTTTCTTGTTTATAAATATAAGATGTTTTAGATTTTTTACAATGTTTATTTCAATTATACCCTTCTTTTAAATTTGAAATTTAATGTGTATTACAGAATGAAATTAATGTAATTAGAAACCTCCTTTATTATCTGAGGGTATATTTGTTAAAACATGTCTTTTCTTAATTTTAGTCAATTACTCTAAAATATCTTACCATAAAAAAAAGGAGGGAGTATATATTTCAATGTGTGTTTTCTTAATTAAAATACGCGATGAATGTTGCAGCTGCACGTGTATCTTAGGAACATATTTTCAAAATTTACAACAGGCATCAAAATAATACTAATTGAATTACAGATCTGATAAGTTGACTTGCTGTCAAAGAGTTTATGGATATAAAAATAAATGCACATATACACAACATATACAAATATGAAAGAAAAGATCAAATTCTAATTTTGACACCCTATTTTACTATTTATGATAGTATACGTTGATTATGAATATGTAAATAAAAAGATGATAAAATCACATCTTACATATATTTTTTTATTATCTAATAATCATGTTAATTCGTATGAAACATTTTTTTTAAAGTCCGTATGAAACATTTTTAAATAGCAACTAATTAATGATTAATCGGTAATAATTAATGCACATATGAACAAATAATTAATCAATTACAAAAACGAAAAATGGGGAAGATATTTCAACTAAATCAGTCCAACCAATCGGTGCAAAGTGCAAACTCAACTTATATTTACTTATTTATTTTAAAAAATTATTATATGTTTGAGTGGTTCTAAATGTTCGGAATTTGAACATTAACGAAATTGTTATATTATTAAAAAGTTTAATTTTATATATTTAAAATATTCATAATTGAAGAAACAAAACTTAATATTTACTACTATTAAAAAATAAAATAGCCATTTGTGAAGGTTCATAATCTGAACAAACATTCATATCCCTATTTAAATATTGAAGTGATAGATTTGAGTGTTTAAAAAATGGAGATTCTTGAAGAGAGCACCCTGTAACGGCAGAGAAAAATAGTAGTAGGACAGGGTCAACGCACAGTCCTACTCTTCTTTACCAACTGTACCCTCAATTTTATTTATTCCTCAACTGTAAAGCTGCTCTACACATGTGCCATGTTTCTTTCTATCATACTATCTTCTTTGCTTTTTTTTTTTTCTTTAATTTGCTTATTGTTTTCTTATGAAATTGTTTTACAATTTCCAATATGAATAACGAACTTTGAACATTAAAAAATATGGTAAAATAAATAAATGTTATTGAAGATGATGTGATTAAGAGAGTGAATAGTTTGTTAAAAAATGAATTGATAACTTTTAGAATAGACGAAAAATGAAAGTTGAATAACTTATACTCCCTCCGTCCCGGAGGAACTTGCACCCTTTGACCGGCACACATTTTAAGAAATGTGTAAGAAAAGGTGTAATGATTGATGTTTTGAGGGGTAGTTTTGTAAACTTTTATGAATAAAGTAAAGTAAAAAGTAGATTGAGTGTGGAAAAGTAATGGCATATGGGTAAATATGAGTATATTTCAAGGGTGAAGGTTGTGAAGATATTTCCTTTTATGGAGTGTGCAAATTGGTATGGGACATCCATATATGGAAAGTGTGCAAATTCCTGTGGGACGGAGGGAGTAATAATTATTATAAGAGATGGATATCTTTTTAAGAAAAAAACATTAATTAGGAAGAGATTTAGTACTCTATTCGTCTAAATTCATTATACTCATTTCTTTGAACACAATCGAATTTAGAGTATTGATTAGTTTTTTTTTTTTTTTTTAATAAAGTAGATAGATTGTGGATATTATAAGATATTGTGAAGACTATGAATAAAATTATTAATTTATGAATAAAGTAATAAAAATTTAAGTAAATGTGTGATGGTTAGTGAGTTAACATAAAATAGTGTGAAACCCGAGTTTGTTTGTGCATTTACGCACGTAGTTTAATGTGTGAGTTGTTTATTACTCTCTCATATTCAAAATATTACTCCTACCATTCTAAGCTCATGCACACATATTAAGAAAATAAATTATTTCTCATGTTACGTACCTTTAATTAATTAATAATTGTACATCTCATAAAAAAAACACATTTATGTAAATATTTAGTAATCTCAAGGTTAAATTTGGAAGAAATACAATTAATTTGTATTGAAAATTGTAAAACAACATATAATTTGCAAAAAAAGATAAAAGGTTAAAACGACTTATATTAAGAATAGAAGAGAGTAGTATTAAAGGGATAAAGTATAGGGTATGAACAAGTCTTTTGAGTAATAAAGTACATGATAAAATATTGTGAGTAATAAAATAATGACATGTGATGTAATTTTGAGATGTTTGAAGGATGTAGTTTAAAGTGAAAAAATGTTTTGTTGTCAAATAAGGAAATACACAATCTAAATTGAGACATCCATTTTTTTTGACAAATGCACCATCTAACTTTGAACGGGGGAGTATTGTTTTTAATAATTAAGGAATAAGAATAATAAAATTAGATATAAAAAAAAAGTAAGAATAATGTTTACCGAATTAAAAATGGAATAAAGTGTCTGCATTTTAATCAACTACGTACTACATTCTATCAGAAACTATTTTTAATCGGGAAAGATGGTTTTTAATCTCGTATGATTGTATATAAAAAAAGTGTTTCCGTGTGCATATTAATATAATTAAGTGGATTTGCAGATTCAAATTTAATAAATATGCTCTTGATTTCGTCAAACTTGATCAAATTTATTAAAAAGAGTTGAAAGTACTTTTCAAACTACTTTAATTAATTAAATAGTATAGTAAGTACCGTTCATAAAAAAAAAAAAAAATAGTATAGTAAGTCATTAAATAGAATATGTATATGTGCAAATTACCTTAAAATAGGAAAGTTAAATACTAACGGGGCAACCTATTCCTAATTGAATCCGACTAAATTGATGAGATGTAATGTAACATAACCTTTTACTGCTTTCTCTTAATTGATGAGATCTGTACACTTTTCGGATATTTCTTGTACCCAATATTAATATAATTCCTTTACCGATCAAAAAAAAAAATTTGAATCCGACTAAATTGAGTTGAGTTGGGATGTGGGCTAATTTGCACTAATTTTAAGATCCTTGAAAATTTGCATAGAACTATTTGTACATTAAATAAGGAGTATTTCTTCAATTTTTTTAAGCTTCCGTAATTCGATCAAAGAATCGATTAATGAGGGACTAATCTCATTGTCCAAGTTTATATGACAGTGATGCAGAAATCGACGCTTAATCGCTAGGCGACACTTTAACGTCACGATTTTTTCCAAATCAATAGTTTTACTTGGAACTGACATTAGCCGTCGCCTAGATAGCCCGATTGTTTGCCTAACATGCACAAAGCTACAAGCTTAAAAACCGGTGGCAAAAATCAAAACAAAATTAGGGAAAATCCATATTGCATCTGACAGGGGCGGACCCAGGATCCTATATTAGGGGGGCCAAATTTTTTTATTAACATATACGGAGTATATAATTATAATACATATATATAATATTTACATCGAAAATAGATTAGTGATATATAATTACAAGCTTCTCAAATATATCATTATATATATGAAATGATGATGTTGAGTTAAAAAAAAATTGTTTTTACATTGTGGGTCTATTATTGATAATTGATAAAATAAATACTAAAATTGTTGAATAACGAATACTTTATTTATTAATTTTATTTAATGTAATATAGATTTAAAGAAATTAACAAATTAAACTACAATTATATTTTCTCATCAATTCTTTTTTTAAGGGTCTAAATTTTTGTTCTTTATATAATATAACTATATGAGTTAATTGCAAGAATGTTTAAAAAAATATAAGGCCGATTACCTCATTTTTATCAATAATAGTTTCAAACATGTAAAATATAATTATTTTTAGGTGAATTTTTTAATTAAAATACATACAAAATAATTAATTTTATATATAAGTATTAAAAGTGCACTACAAAATTTTAAAACAATTTTTACAATCAATTTACAACTAAAATGATTTATTATGATAATTAATTACTAATTTTGCTTAATTTTTTTTAAATATTAAATTTTTTTTTTTTTAAAGGATAGGTGGGGTGGGGTTGGGGGGGGGCCAAGGCCCCCCTTGGCATGGCTTTGGGTCCGCCCCTGGCATCTGATGCATCGGGTCTAAACGCTCAACGAATTACCAAAATGCTCTTGGGTCACCGGTGGTAAACGACTCGTTGCAGGAGTACCACATAGCTCCGAAAAACTGCAAAACACGACGGGGGGATCTCTGGCGGGGACTCCGACGCTCAAGTCAGAAAATCGGCGATTCTCAATAAACCTGTTCAAGTGTGGTCTTGGGCTTCAAGGCCCTGAGAAGGTCCCAACCCATATAATCTGGCCCGTAATCAGGGTATCAACAAATATGGGCCCAACTTATCACAGTATGGGCCCTAATCATATAATTCAAACATAATTAAAGGAATAAATGGACGAATAACATATAATAATATTACCCGTATATTCCATGTGTCATCATCTCATAGAACGACACATTTTAACCACATTAGCAACTACAAATTCACCCGACATGTCGACGCCATAATTTGGATGTTGTTGTCATTGCTTGCCCACCTATCTTCGCCCTCATCTACAACATCTTTTCAGTTTTTACCAATGTTTGCATCTTTTCTGTTTTCACTCCCGACTCGAATGCATTTCCCTAATGTAGAAATTGGGCCACAATCTGTATAAATTTAACCAGCCTATTTAATTTGTAGTAATTAAAGAAAATCAGACCACCTAGGTGCTATATTGGTAGACAAAAAACGTTCGACTAATGATTTCCAATTTCTACTACCTTGATTAGTGGGTATGTGAACGACATAATAAGATACTTCGTCAGTTTCAATTTCATTAATTGTTGTTTTAACATATTTTACAAGAAATAAAAATACTCCTTAAATAACAATAAATATATGTAATGAGTTGTTTTTACCCTTTTATTTATATATATGGTTATTTTTACAGTCTCCGCCACACTTGGACCCACAACCACCCCCTCGTTACGATCCCCGAGGCAGGACCCGCCACAGAAGACGGTCGAGGCCCTTCCATTCGGGCATCCAGCCTCGATTATCGAAGTTGATTCGGTCCCAGTAAGCAACTTCTTCTCCAGCCTCTACGCTCTCTGCACAGATGAGCCCTCAGGACATCTTTCTAGAGCCTGCAGCGGTCAGCTAAACTCGGGATTTGGAGGCATCTGCATCACAACGACGCTCCTACCCATACTCGGGCGGCCTCAACTCGCTCCATGGAGAAACTCTGTTGCCACTGGGTGCTTGGGGGGAGCTTATCCCATCAACAAAATTTGGACAACGCTATCGATGAATTTGAGGTTAGAGTCATCGCGGACTACACTATCAGCTCATCGGCCGGGCTTGACAATGAAATGATCCTTGTCTCTAAGTTCAAGGGCGGATGAGGTGATGCTTTTGACCCACTATAGATCCTTCATCATATCTCGAGTTCCTTGTTTTTTATCAATTCTTTTAGACTCTTTAATAACTTTACTAATAGGTGATTTTCAGGGGTGTACCAATCTCGATGAAACCCGACCTCTGATTCGACTTATGAACTTATGACTTTTCTTTTTCCCTTTTAATACACAACCTTTTATTGTCATTTAATATATATTAATATTACTCCTACAAAAATAAATAAGGGTAAAATTGAAGTACACCATTTAATTTGTTTAGATTAGTGTAAATCACAATGAATGTGTGACAATATCCATCTCTAAAAAAATAAATTGGATTGCTAAAAATAAATTGGATGAGAGAGGGGGAGGAATTAAAGTGTCACTACAAGAAAACTGAAATTTAGCCGCGAAAAAATTCGTCGCTAATTCAAATATTTCTGTTGCTAACGTGAATTAGCGATGAAATATTTCATCTCAGGATTTGTTGCTATACGCCCGTGGCTAACATGTTTGCGATTTTTTTTTTAATTTTGTAGCAAATGTTTACGATAAAAATATGAGTTTCATCGCAAAATGTTTGCGAGAAAAATTAAACATTTGTCGCAAACATGTTAGCCACGAGTGTATAGCAACAAATCCCGCAATGAAATTATTTCATCGCTAATTCACGTTGGCAACGAAAATATTAAAATTAACGACATATTTTTTTGCATCTAAATAGTAACTCCGTACACCGTGGGTAATATTTTTTCAAGATGAAACTCGTGTTTTCATTGTGCTAACATTTAGCTATTGGTATCAGATTTACAAATATCGGCATCAAAACCCATTCCCGCACCCGCACTTGACCAACCCAACCCACACCGCACCCGATCGACTCAAACCACACCTAACCTCGCTCCCAACCGACCCAACCCACCCGCATATCCCCTTCCCCTCTTAATTAAATGATCATTTATTTGATCTTTGCGGAAATTGATCCCGGGTGCGAGGTGCCCACCACTCGGGCAGACAACTATTTGGTTTAGTTTTTAATATTATTTATATAAATATATATATATATATATATTCAATTATTAGTAATTTAATTATTATTTATTTTATATGATGTATTAATTTGTAAATGTAATTGTTTTTCTTAATTTCTTAATTGTACATGTATTCATTTTTTACTCATTCAATTAATTTATTTTAGATATTTTAATTGATTAATTTTTAACTTTTATTATATATATATATTAACTTAAAAAAAAAACCCAATGGTAAAAAATCAAATTTACTTTAATTTTTTTTTAAAAATTAATAAAAATAAAATATTAACGACGAAATATAATTGTCATTATTGTTCTAATTATTGAAAATAAAATAAAATATTTTGTTGCTAAAATAGTGATGAAATATTTTAATTTCCTCGAAAATATTAAATCCACAAAATAATAGATGAAAATTTCAATTTTGTTGCTAAAATACTAGTAACGAAATATAATTTTCATTGTTGTTCTGATTATTAACAACAAAATAAAACAATTTGTTACAAGTGTAGTAATTAAATATTTTAATTTCGTCGCAAATATTAATTCCAAGAAATTAGCCACATAAATTCTACTTCATTATAAAATTATTGCGACTAAATATAATTTTGTTGTTGTCATGTATTAACAACAAAATAAAATAATTTGTTTCTGGTGTAGTTAAGAAATATTTTAATTTCGTTGCAAATATAAATCCCAAGAAATTAGCTACAAAAAATTATTTTTCATCGCAAAATAAGTGACAAAATATAATTTCCATTGTAGTTCTTATTATTAACAACAAAATAAAACAATTTGTTGCTAATATAGCGGAAACGTATTTTAATTTCGTCGGAAATATTAATTATAAAAAACTAGCCACAAAAATTACTTTTTTTCATAATAAAATATTAGCGACGAAGAAATATAATTTTATTGTTATTCTGATTATTAAAAACAAATTAAATAATTTGTTGCTAGGTTAGCGAGAAATATTTTAATTTCATTGAAAATATTAATATTAAGAAATTATCAACGAAATATATTTTTTATTGTTGTTCTGATAAATAATAACAAAATAAAAAATTTGTTATTAGTATATCGATGAAATATATAATTTTTGTTATAAATATTAAATTTAAGAATTTAACCACGAAAATTTCTATTTTATTACTAAAAATTAATTTTAGGAATCAAATTTAGATTTTTCCCTCTTTCTTGTATTGTGTGTGTATTAATATTTTAAAATAATGCACACTTTTGAAAGTAAAAAATCCTATTGTGATCCGCATGGTTTGCAGCAATAACCCAATTATGTAATCAAATACTATAGCTTTATTATGCAATAAAATTCAAGTAAAATAATTAAATAAATGAGTCAAAGGTAGGAGTAAAATCATGAGATTGGTCCAACTGACATGCCATCGTGCTGTCTCGAAAATTGTGTTTTTGCATGCATGACATTTTTGGCATCACATTGAAAAGGACGCAACTTAACAAAGTTACTGCACTTCATCACCAAATTACTTCATTCTTCTGCCTTATGATTTCATCATACCAAATCTTTTAATTTAGACATTACTACTAATTAGACATTTCTACTTTTAATACTCCCTCCGTCCGCTTATAAGCTTTCCGTTACTTTTTGACACAAAAATTAAGAAAAGTGATTAAATAATAGATATAGTACAAGTGATGTGATTGGAAGAAGGAGAGAGATAGAGAGAAAAAGTAAGATATAAAGTGATTTGTAAGAAAAAGTACTTACCAAAAAGGGTATGAGAAGCTTATAGACGGACGGACCAAAATGGTAAAATGGGAAGCTTATAGGCGGACGGAGGGAGTATAAAATATCAATATTTTTAAAATATTTCGCACAAAAAAAAAAAAGTATGTTTAGTGGACGGATATAGTATCATTTTGAATTAATGCGTATATGATAAAAAAGACTGCTTATTAATCATTAAGAAGTTTTGTTGAAATTTGTAAGGAATCGAGAGAAAGATACTCGATATTTGCCATGTTAACCGATAAGGTTTTGACTTTTATTAATTGATTAAAAGAGATATACAAGAATACTTATTTATAAAATGCACCAGTAGAGCTGTTAAAATGAGATGAGCTTGTGTAACATCCCAAAAATTTTCAAGTTAGTTATTTTAAGAATGTATTTAAATTTTTCAGTTTCTTTCGATTAAAGAGATTTGACGTAATTTTGTAAATTGGTAAATTATTCTTGTTTAATGTATATGAATTAATTATGTTATATATATATATATATATTTTTTTTTTTTAACAGGGAATTATGTTATAAATATTATTTTAAATAAATTATATGATTTAAAAAAAATCGTTCATTCCTATATTATAAAGATTTATATAAAACAATATATATATATATATAATATTAGTATATGCACACTAATAGATATATATATATATATATATATGAAATAACATTTTAATTAATTGTTTTAAATTCTCAATATTTAATATATTGTTAATTATAGATATACTTTCCATATATTTTTAGTTAGTTACATTAAATTAAATCTTCAAATCTATCCTAAAAATTCGGGAGAATGATTCTGCCCAATATCATAATTTGATTTTGAACTACCAAACTTAATCTCTAATACAGCCGTAGGAAAGACCCAAGTCATATGAATTATTTTCAAAACCCAAAATTAAATCAAGATTTTAACGTTACTTTTCCATATTATTATTATAAATTATATACTTAATTATTAATCAAATCTCCAAATTTTAGAACTTTTCTCACAAGAAAATCTATTTTTCTTTCCTATAAATAAAGGCCATATTTACAAAGCAAAAGCACGTATAAAATATTTTCACACATAAATCGTATATTTAAATGCTCTACTATCGATCCATGGAAGTCGGATCCAAGAATTTCAAGAAGATTAAAGTTATTGCATCAATTACATTCATTGCATCCGCGACATAAAATTGAGGTGGGATTTTCTTGATTGACTATACTTTGTCATTTTTAAGTATTTCGTATGAGTGATTTTATTTCTTGCTGCATCTTACATCTTATGGTTGGTTTATCCAACAAGCCTATTTATTATGGTTGGTTTATCCAACAAACTTATGGTTGGTTTATCCAACAAGCCTATGTTATTATGGTTGGTTTATCCAACAAGCCTATGTTATTATGGCAACAAGCCTATGGTTGGTTTATCCAACAAGCCTATGTTATTATGGTTGGCCTTGCCAACAAGCTTATGAAATTGTATGCATGTTTGTGAGTTATGATTTTATTCATATGTTATATTTAACTGTGACAAAGAGAATCCCACCGAGCTAGTTGTTTTGCTCACCTCAATCATATTAACATTTTACAGATTCACATGATTATAATTAAAGGAGTTGCGGTAGAGGGAGGGTGGATGCTTGTCAAGAATTATTTAATTGTTATTTTAAAATTGCCATTTAATTTTTAGTTTAGATAAAAAGTCACATTCTTTTTGTTGTATTAAAAATTATGTTTTATTTAAAGTAAATTTATTTATTTTGAAGTGATTGATGCTAAGTTTTCAAAATTGTATTTACTTCCGCTACAAATATTTTTGTAAATAAATAAATTTATCTACAATATGTTGTTTGAAAATCCAGATAAGACATTATTTTATTTAGTTAACCTTCAACTAGTATGAAAATTGTATTTTCATCTAGGCTCCTAAAATCGGGATGTGACAGCTTGACTGGACCAACTCGTTCCACCTTTGAAAATTGTGAAATGGGCCAAAAAAAAAAAAGAAAAAAGATTACTCGCTAAGAGCCAAGAGGTGGTCCTACACGGGCTGGCCGTTTGACTAGGCTAATTTTAGTGATGTACTAATTGATGAATTTTAATTAAGAGACTTTGTGTTAAGTTTGTGTCTTGGGATTATTTGTTTTATTTGTAGACGTGATGTAACTAACTATTCCTCATTTATGGATGACAAACTCTAATTTGAACTCCCTCCATCCGTTTATAAGTTTCTCATTTTATCATTTTGGTCCATCTATAAGCTTTTCATACCCTTTTTGGTAAGTATTTTTTCTTACTCTATAAGCTTTCCATACTTCTTTCAGTACAAGTGATGTGATTGAGAGAGGAGAGAGATAGAGAGAAAAAGTAAGATATAAAATAAAGTGTAAGAAAAAGTACTTACCAAAAAAGGTATGGAAAAATTATAGGCGGACACACCAAAATGGTAAAATTGGAAGCTTATAGGCGGACGTAGAAAGTATAATAATTACAAATTAAAATTCCAAAAGCAAAACTATTTCTCCAAAATATTATTAGATTGAGATGAAGTTGAAGATGGTCCCTCGTAGTTGGAAGCAATAATTGTTGTGAGAAACCCAAGAAAGAACATGCTGCAAAAGGTTGACCTTTGACCACTTGCCCTTTCGTCCCATCTTTTAACCCAAAAGCCAACGCCATATTGGATCAAATATATCATCATATAGTTGTATTTTCAAATAGATAATGAAGAATACATTGTTGACATCAATTAATAATACAATATATATATATATATATGTAATAGATTAATTATATGGAAAATTGTAAGGTTTTATATACCTTCTCCCACCCATTCTCGAAAGATCGATCGAGGACAATTTTTATCGAGTATTAATAAATAAATGTAAATTAAAAATTAAGAGTAGTTTTTAAAGTTAGAAGAAGGTTAAAATTAAAAGAAATAGTGTAACAAAAGTAAGAACATTATTTATTTTTAAACTGTCGTGGGAGTATATTACGTTTTGGCGAGGATAACTTTCTTTTAACAAACAAAAGTAAATAAAAGTTCATTTGCAATTATGAACCTTTTGTTAGTTAAATATATACAGCTAGTGCTTCTGAAAGAAACAACATCTTCCACCCAACATTGTGTTTTAATTTGCAGCATGCAGCCCTAATACAAATCCCACAAAATGTGCTTTTATGTTGGTGCATCAGTCATTGTCCACATATACTAAGATTTATATATAATACAGATTTTAATTCAATTAATTGATTATTAATTCAATTAATTGATTACTTTCCACCCACACACAATTAATGGTAAAATTATTTAAGTGGTTAGAATAATACTACCTAAAATCATGAGGTCAAGTCATATTAATATTGGATAATCCTGATCATACAATTTCATTGGAAAAAGAATTAAGTTCACATGTTTTTAAATTTTTTTAAGCTAAACGAAGTGAGATAATTCAAGTGATAAGAGCACTAATATCTAAATCAGTATTATTCTCCCTAAAATGACTAATTATAGTGACCCTAAGTAGCTTCATATTCTAAATGATACTAACACTTTATATATTAAATTCAAGGGAACCGAATTTGTAGAATTTTGTATCCAAATAAAAGAAGAAAGGATGTTAATAGAGCGTTCGGAAAAGTTTTTAAGCATTAAGAGTCAAAGAAAATTGCAGTTTGCCTCGTGTTTCATGTTTCCACTCGGAGTGGAGATTTTTCATTATAAAATATAATAATCGTGTATTATCACTCGTTTTTCAAATTTCAAAATAATAGGAGTAATTTATATCAGAGAAAGATAAAAAAAAAAGTTATCCAAAGATCAGGTTTGGACGGATGAACCCATACAAAACAAACCCAAATGATTTTAGATCAAGAAGTCATAATAAATGTACATTAATATTTCATTTTTATTAGTTACTACTCCTTACTACTTTAACTATATCTAATTAAATAATCATCATTAATCATATACTCCCTCCTATTCTTTTTAATTGACGTCCTGTAGCTCCACACACATATTAAGAAATAAACTATTTTTCTAATATGTCCTTAATAAATAAATGAATGGCTGTTAATTTAACTGGGTGCATGCCTGATTTTATGGGAATGATGGATGGCTTATTCTTATCAATTAATTACCTAATTAAGGAAATAAAGAGGTATATTATAGATAAATTTACAAAACGTCAATTAAATTGCTAATTCTAAAAAATCTAAAACGAAAATTAAAAAGGATAGGAGGGATTATACAGTAGTGGATGTCTTTTTCACTCCAAAATAATAAAAATCAAGGCATTGAAGACATGAGATTAATTGTTACATTACCTACTTTGTCAAAAGTGTTGTTTGTTTGTTGTCATCGCTAGATTACAATTACTTACGTACGTATAAAGGACACGATCATATATTTTTTGTTATTTAAGTCGTTTGTTAACATGATGTGGTTTCCCTAAGAAACTACATAAAAGTAGCATTAGAAAGACAAAACCAACAAGCTTAGCATTTCAGGGTCAAAAAGCAAATATTAGTTTAAAATTTTCTTATTCTTTACCCCTGCAATCTTAATTTATTAATTATACAAGACTTAACGCAAGAAAATCATGACATGTAATGTACGACTACAACTATCTGTATTTATTTTGATCACCGGCCACGTACTTTCCCACTCCAACTTTGAAGATTATTTGTAAGTCAAACTAGACACGGCCGGCAAGAAATTTCGAATTTCAACTAACTCGATCAATTGAGTTTAATTTTTTGAATTTGATCAAGCCATACTCGATCGACGATAGATAGTAAGCTCAATTTGACTCGATAACTTACTTAACATCAATTAAATTCACTACAAAAAAAAAAAAAAAAAAAAAGGAATTAGCGATGAGATCTGACATTAAAAGTTTCTTGTTATTAAAGACTTTTAACTAAAAAAACTATAATGACATTGAACTATGTCATAATGTGTCACAAACACTATTTTACAACTTTATACATTTTGAAACTTGATATATAGATGCGTAAATTTGTGGGAAACATTGAATTAAGGAAGTAGTTATAATGGAGAAGAGTGAGGGCACATAATTTGATTAAAATTTAGAAGAATGGAGACAATGAATGGTGCGTATGTTATAAGTGGATACTCATAATTATATAGTGGCTAAATTTGACCGCCTAAAGTGCTTGCTTGCATGTCCATGTAGACTGTTCATTCCATAGTGCATGCATGCCAATTCATCATTTCTAAGCAATATATATATATAGTTTCTGAATTAATTGACTTGGTTTCATGTGACATCAATTATATGTTGACTTGACTTGGTTTCACGTGGCATGGACTATGGATATTATTATAGAGTTGGACTAGTTTATAAGCTTATATAATTCACCAAGCTATTAAAATTTTGAAATAGTAGATGCTGTGTAATTAATTAAAGACTATTAATTGAACATAAATATACAACATTTTTACAATTCAAATTAGATCGTAGTTTGTGAAGATGTTGTGATAC
This sequence comes from Galeopsis tetrahit, assembly GCA_963675135.1. Lineage (NCBI taxonomy): Eukaryota > Viridiplantae > Streptophyta > Magnoliopsida > Lamiales > Lamiaceae > Galeopsis > Galeopsis tetrahit. The sequence goes on from OY776126.1 coordinate 23,000,065, forward strand.
TATCTCCATTAAGCTATATATAAAAATCATAACTTTGACTTTAGTAATTGAGTCCAACATATATATTTAACTTATGCGCATAACTTAAAGGCTGTGGTAAATTAAAGATCCAGACATTTTAGCAAAACTTAAATAATTGATTTTTTACTAACAAAACAAACAACGTAATCTCAATGCTTTCGTAATATCAATCAAAGTAGTTGAATAGGAGGATCACTATGACTATATGTTGGTCCCAAAGTTGAGTTAATAATATTGAGTAAGCTAGTGAAAATGTCTAGAGGGGAGGGGTGAATAGACTTTTCAAAAATCTTTCAATATATCAGAATACACAACGCGGAATAATCAGATTACTAATGAGCCCAATCAAGTTTATACTCAACTTATATTCGAGAACTCTGTTCTATACTTAACTAGTCTAGATCAGTTAAGTAGTTAAATCAATTAAGCAATTTAAACAATCAAAACTGTAAAGTAAATCAAACACAAGATTTATAGTGGTTCGACAACTTGTCTACATCCACTCTCACAAACCCAGTTGTGATGTTTCCACTAAACTCTTCCAATCGAGTACAAGTGTATGTTCCTGTCTTTAAAGTCCCAAGAAGAAGACTTAGATCTTCAACAGACTATACCTCCAGATATGTCTACGATCTTACTAGAAATTTTACAAGTATCTAGCACCTTGAAAATAACAAACAAAAACTAAAAACTTCTCTGTTCTTCAGTAGTAGCCTTCTTGATTCTTCACTTGTCTTCTGGCTATCTTTCTGAACTTCAATCAACTCTGAGAGTAAACTTCAAATATATCTTTGATAATGCTTCACTTGAGTATGAACGTCAGTGTTTCAGTAGTTCAGTAGTTTTCAATTAATCACCATCATGAAGTATTTATAGACTTCAATCTTCAAGAACTTAGTAAGTTGTAACCAACTTTTCTTGATAACTACCTTCAACTGAATCTTCTTATCAATCCACGCGTTTCTGTTATGAATTAGTTATTCCATAACTAACTTCTATATCTTTATCTTTTCACGCGTATTTGTAACTAACCTTCACGTTGACTTGTCTTGAGTAGACTTGTATGCACTTGTCTTGTCTTGTAGTCCACCTGTCTTGAGTAGTAGACTTCTTAATAAAACTAATCTAGTCCTATCATCTAACCTAACAAGACTATTACATTACTTTAAGCTTTTATAATACAAGCTTAGTCAACTTATAAACTATACAATGAATCTAAACTATTACATATAAAAACATGAGCTCTATACAACATTTAAATAGCTCAGTAACAAACCAACATATATGAACAGATATGAAGTACTTATAAATCGTACTTATCTTTTAATAATACTTTTCTTTTAAACTGTACTTGTCTTTTGAATTCTACTGATCTGTACAAGATGACTTCAACTCAACTAGACTAGATTAGTCAACACTTAGAAAATATTCAAGTCTTCTTTTTGGCTTATCAAAACTTTATCTTCTTTATCTTTTATTCATCATTTAGGACTTGTTCTAGGATTCATATCCCAACAATTTCCCCCTTTTTGATGAAGCCAAAACTACTTGAATCTTTTCTTATTAGTAGACTAGTTAAGTAGTTACCTTGTCTTTTAATCATCAAATAGTACTTTATCTTTTCATTCATTCAGAAATAGATCAGTAGAGATTACAAATACTTCCAAAAATAACAAAATATCAGAACAAAAACAACTAAAACAATCAACTAATCTGAAAGAGTACCTCCTTCCGGGTTTGGAACACAGAATGCATCAAGGAGTCTCTTGTGAATTAAGCTAATCTGATCTTCATCTTCAATCTTCTCCTTGTCAAGTAGCTCTTCTTCAAATTTCTTGATCTGATTACGATCTACTCTCTTTCCTGAGCTTGTCATAGGAGTCTTCCATCTTGGAAAGGTCGGTATCAAGATATTGAAGTTTGCAGCAGCAGATATCCTCATGACCAAATTCCAAAGCAATTTATTCTGTCCTTCCATGAATTTGTCAAACATGACATACAACTCATCTGGACTTTCAGACTCACCATATTTTCGAATAATCCAATGATCAAGTTCCCATTGCCTCTTCACTTTGAGCCATTCCTGTCGATGCTCTTTGTCAATGAAGTAGTCAATGAACTGATCTTCCATCTCTTCTTCATTCACCTTCAGCTTTTGCAGTCTTTCAATATGTTTTTCTATCTTCTTTTTGTTTGCATAATGCAACTCGTCATCTGCAATTCTTCGTTTCTTCTCAACTTCAGCAGCAGCAGTAGGTTCTTCAATACTCAGCTTCCTCTTAACTCGTCTAGTCTGAATTTCAGTTTCTGGAGATGCAATATTCTTTCCTTTCTCCAGTCTTTTAAGTTCATCTGCTTCAGCTTGCTCTAACTCTGCAGTTTTAACTAGCCTCCTCTTTGGCCTCCTTAGCTCTTGCATAGTAGTAGCAGCATCCTTTTCTTCTGGTTCAGCACTTGACTTTACTTCAACTCTACTTGTCTTCTCTTCCCCCTTTTTGGCTTCATCACTTGCCTTAAGAGTGAATAGACTAGTAAATCGAGTCATTTCTTCCTTTAGTGCTTCCTTCATAGCTTCAGCAGCTAGCTCTATCTGCCTTTGATGTGTTTGATCCTGACTCATCTTGTCCAGGCGATCAACAGTAGACTCCAATTTCTTCGAATTAATAGTCAACTCATCTTTGAAATGAGTAGCTGTCTGACGTAGTAGAGTGTTTTGCTGTGTTAACTCAGAGAGAATAGCTTGAGACTTCACCAATTGAGCTTGTGCTTCTCTCCTCTGCTCATCTGCTATCTCAATCTTAACACGGTAAAGACGTTCCATTTTGCCAGATTCTTCAGCCAACGATCTAGCAAATGAGATAGACCTCTTCTCAGAAACTTCAACTTGTGTTTGTAAGAATCTTTCAACTTCTGCAGTCAACTCTGCTCTGAAAGTTGAGTCCATCTTGTTGACTTCTCCAACAAATAAATCTCTGGAACTGTCAACGAGTGATTTATTCTGTTCAATCAAAACATCCTTCATTTTTGATTGCAAAAACTCGTTTATTGCGGAATGAACAACCTCTTTCAAGTCCGACTTCAACTCAGCAAGATATCCTTCAGAAACACCATGAGTAGATGACTGAGCTTCAGTAACACCCTTTTCTTGAGCCTTCTCAACAAGCTCATCTTCTGTAAACATTTCGGCGTCCATGAACTCATCATCTTCTACTCCAAAATTGAAAGAATCTTCATCAGAGTGTTCAGACTCATCTTCTGACTGATCTGAAGTTTGAATTCCAGCTTCAACTGTTACAGCTCTTAACTCCTCTTCCAGGAGATCAGTCTGAGTTCCAATATCAGATGAGAACTCTTCAACCAAGATTCCATCAGGAATTTTTAATAGCCTTTTGACAAGATCAACCAAGGCTCTTGGTGGAAATAATTCTGAATGATCCTTTACACCACTATGCTCCTTTTGTTCCATCTCCCAATCCATAAAATTGGAGATTCCTCCCATTCCTTGAATAACTTCGAACAGATCATCAGTGGAGGACTTCTTAAGAGCAAACCAGGTGCATATCCTTACAAGAATTTCAAACTGTTCTGACTCATAGTCGACTTCGATAGTTGAGAGCGTCCTCTTCAGATTCTTGGTCATTCGGGATCGAATCCGCTTCTCTCTCAAACACATAGGATAGTAAACCAGGGAATTAAATCTAGCAGCAGACGGGTCCTGAGTAGATGGGGTCTCTAACTCAGTTGTTGCAGTGGCAACTGGCGTCTTGTCTGCAGTAGATGGGTTGAGGGGTTCACCATATTCTGGTGAGGGAGAGGGTGTGAAAGCACTGGTTTCAACGGGCTTTGATATGGCTTGGTTTGGTATGACAACTGTAGGAGTATCAGTTGTATCTAATTTAGGAGTGTTTTCGGGTAGGCTGGCTCTCAGCGGATATGCTGTCAGCACTTGCGAGGTTGAGGGAATAGGTCTAGGCCTAGATCGGTGTGATCTAGCCTTGGTTCGAACAGAAGTAGACGGGAGAGAGAGAGGAATTGAAACAGATTGAGTAGAGGTACCAACCTGTGTACTCAACTCGTCTGGACGAGTAGGCGATCCGACTCTTACAAGAGTGTACATTTCAGGAATTTGTTCACTCGACTCTTTCTCTTGTTGCGACTCTCCATCTGACTGAGTCTTTTCTGAGTCATCTTCACCTGACTCTCCTTTTTCAACCTCTTCCGATTCTTCATCATGAGACTCGTCTTCTGAAGAACTAGATGACCCACCATATGGCATCACATCCATAGGATTTACCTCAACTTGCCTAGGAGCAGATGGCCTAGCAGCAGCTTGCTTAGCCATAGCTTCCTTCTTCAAGTAATGCTTTAGTGGATGAAACGGCTTGCCTTTACTCCAACTTGTCTTGTTCGGCAATAGAATGGGTAGGATGATACTTAACTTGTTTCCAAAACTGACATTTGCAGAAACAACCCAGTTGGCTGAACTGGTATTAACTTGCACAAACTTCTTGTAGTACATTAATCTATCCAAGAAGAGTTTAGTCCAGTTTCCTTCCGTGATTCCATCATAAATCACAGCCATAATCCTTGCTTTCTGAGGCGTCACAGAGTCAAAACTCCCAGTAACTCCTAGCAACATTTTAGACGCAATATCAAGAAGAGTTTTGTATTTTTCCAGAAGCTCCTTCTTCTTCACCACAGGAACCTTTCCATCGCTTTTCAACTGCAGCCTTCTTCCGCAGAAAATACTTAGGTACCTCAACTCTCGACCTTCAGCATATCTCTCGATATCTATCGATCCAGATGGTAGTTTCAGCGATTCGGTCAGAAATTCTCTAGTAATCTCCACTCGCCTTCTTCCAATAAAAGCTTCAATTGAGTCGCCCTGTCTAGTTGCAGTAGCATAAAACTCCAACACTTCCTCTTCAAGAACAACCTCAGGAAATGCCTCCAAATATGGTCTCAAACCGCATCTGAAGCATTTCATCAATATTTCCTTGTTGTCTTCAGTGTGATTTCCTTTGAAAAATACCGATCCTTCTGTATGCACTCTTCCTTCGGTAATGTACTTACCAAGATCAAACCTAGCTTGCATGTTAGTACGAGCATCGAACATTGAAACGATAGACATAGTAAAAATGATTTATGAAAATCAAGAAATTTCAACGAGGTTTGAGTGCTTGAGAAGTTATGAGATTAAGAGAAACTGAAATCGTGAGTAGTTAAGAACAAGTAAAATGGGTTTTAAACATTTGAGTTCAATGGTTGAGATTTGAAGTTTTAATCCAATGGTCAGATATGAAAGGCTTTAGGAATTCAGTTTGACGGAATCGAGAAAATTACGTGATTTAGTATTGTGAAATTTGAAATCCGCTTCATCTATTGGTAGAATAGAGGGGTGTATTCCTCTAACCTAGCAAAGTAGAGTGTTTGGCGCGAACTGGTTATATACACCTCATTAAATGGCGTGTATACATCCAATTCTAGATTTTTCAAACTTTAAATACTTCAAACTACATATATATCCTTGATTCAAATTGATTAAACACTTAGAATATTCGCATCAAAAGGAACACTTATCTTGTCTGTTCGTGTCTATCCAGAACAGACGAGTAGACTGGTATGCACAAGGCGAGTTCCCCTTTTGATTGTGCTTGTCTACTTTAGATCATCAAACGATTATATGTACCTGTCTTTTCTTGTACTATAGATTAGATGTATTACAGGTAGTCGAGTAGGATAAATAATAATGAATATCAATCTAAGTCAATGATCAAGGTTCAAACAAGATGACTGTTACCAAACTAAAGAGTCAACATAAGGATCTTTAAGAAATCAAGGATTCCCCCTTAAATGTTTATTCCCTTAGTATTACCCTCAGCTTTACCAGCTTCCTCATCGGGTTGGATGGTCAACTTGTCTGACCTTGTTTACCTGTCTGTTGCGTGAGTAGACGAGTGCTCTGCTCTTTTGTGGTAACTTGTCTATTTCTCCTTTCTTCTTAGGATTGTACCTGTCTGGTTAGTGCATTGCTATATACTAGTAGGATCAAGATCAATAAGTCCTAGACTAATGCATAATTCATGAAATCGAGCCTCAGCTAATGGTTTTGTGAAAATATCAGCTCTTTGAAAATCAGTAAGAATTTTTTCCATGCGAATATCCTTCTTTTCTACATGATCACGTATGAAATGGTGTTTCACATCAACATGCTTACAACGTGTGTGCAGAACAGGATTTTGTGTAATGGCAATGGCACTATTACTATCACAGAATATAGGAACATTTGATTCACAGATATTATAATCTCTAAGTTGTTGAATAAGCCATAATAATTGACTACAACAACTACCAGCAGCCATATACTCGGCTTCAGTAGTAGAGGTAGCAACACTTGTCTGCTTTTTCGAAAACCATGAAATGAGTTTTGTGCCTAAGAATTGACAAGAACCAGAGGTAGATTTCCTATCTATTCTACAACCACCAAAATCAGAATCAGAGTAGCCACTTAGAGATAAATCATCATTTGAAGGATACCATATACCACGATTGATGGTTCCTTTCAAATATTTCAATATCCTTTTAGTGGTTTCCATATGACTCTCTTTTGGATTAGCTTGAAAGCGAGCACATACACCAACAGAAAATGCAATATCAGGTCTACTAGCGGTCAAGTACAGTAATGAACCAATTAGACCACGATAATGAGTTTGATCAGTACACTTACCTTGTTCGTCTGGGTCCATTCTGTATGTAGGTAGCATAGGTACGCCAGCAGACTTGCATGTCTTAATACCATACTTGTCTAGAAGATTTCTAGTATACTTTGCTTGATTTATGAAAATCCCTTCAGGGGTCTGTTTTACTTGAAGTCCAAGAAAGTAATTCATTTCACCCATCATAGACATCTCAAATTTACTTTGCATGAGTGTTGAGAAACTTTCACTCAGCTCTTTGTTAGGTGAACCAAAAATGATGTCATCTACGTAAATTTGGACGAGTAAAATGTCTTTCCCTTCTTGTCTTCTAAACAAGGTTCTGTCTACCTTGCCTTTAGTAAAACCATTTTCTAATAGAAATTGAGAAAGAGTATCGTACCAGGCTCTTGGAGCTTGCTTTAGTCCATATAAGGCCTTCTTTAATTTGTATACCTGATTACCTTTGACTTCGAAACCTGGGGGTTGTTCAACATACATTTCTTCCGCAAGAATACCGTTAAGAAATGCACTTTTAACATCCATTTGATATACAGTAAATTTCATGTAAGCAGCATATGCAAGGAACAATCGAATGGCTTCTAGTCTAGCAACAGGAGCATATGTTTCATCATAGTCTATGCCTTCAGCTTGTGAATAGCCTTGGGCGACTAGTCTAGCCTTATTACGAACAACTACATCATTCTCATCTTTCTTATTCTTGAAAATCCATCGAGTTCCAACTACATTATGATGTTTCGGTCTATCGACAAGTTCCCAGACGTCGTTTCGAACAAACTGATTCAACTCGTCTTGCATAGCAATGATCCAGTTGCTATCAGCCAATGCCTCATTAATGGTTTTTGGCTCGATAGATGAGAGGAAACAACACCAGCAAAACAGAGATGGACTAGATTGTTCTTGCGACTCAAAGAGTTGTCGTCTAGTCTTAACACCAACAGTAGAGTCACCAATAATATTTTCAGTATTATGTGCTGATTTCCATGTATTTCTATTCTTAACAAGAATACTATCATCTATATCATGTACAGCATCATGCATGTCAGTATCATTATTATCAGAAGATTTAATAGGAGTAGATGAGTCGACTAGTTTAGGCATGTCGACTGGTCTAGTAGAGTTACCTTGAGCACTCACCTTCTTCTGGTCGTCTGACTCGAGAGCTTTCATGAATGGATTATATGCTTGAACGGATTCATATACCTCTGAGTCTTTGTCAGTTTCGACAGTTAGCTCAGTAGCTTTCTCACTGATCTTGTTGGTAGACGGGTCCTGTTGAGATTCTTCGAAAACCACATGTGGTGTTTCTTCCACACAAAGGGTTGAGTAGTTGAATACTCTAAATGCTTTGCTAGTCGAGGAGTATCCTAAGAATATCCCCTCGTCTGCTTTAGCATCGAATGCATTCAACTTACTTTTCCCATTTTATGGATGAAACACTTGCATCCAAATATATGAAAATATGAAACTCTGGGTTTTCTACCTTTCCATACCTCATAGGGCGTCTTACCTAGTGCTTTGTTGATAGCACTTCTATTTTGTGAGTGGCATGCAGTGTTGATGGCTTCTGCCCAAAATTTCTGAGGCGTATTAAACTCTGTCAGCATGGTCCTGCAGGCCTCCTTAAGAGTTCTGTTCCTTCGTTCTGCTACTCCATTTTGCTGTGGTGTCCTAGCTGCACTAGTAAGGTGCTGGATGCCACGCTTAGAACAAAATTCTTTAATATAGCAGTTAATGAATTCAGTACCCTTGTCACTACGTATCTTGACAATTGACTGATTCTTCTCAACCTGTAACTTCTTCAATAGATCGGGCAAAAGTGTTTGTGTATCACTCTTCTTGTGTAAGAAGACTACCCACGTAAACTTAGAATAGTCGTCTACCACAACAAGTGTGTACCTTCTACCGTTCAAAGTTGGAGGAGTTATAGGGCCATGTAAGTCCATATGTAGAAGTTCAAGAACTCTACTGGTTGAGAGGGATGGAATAGATTTAAAAGAGCCCTTCACCTGTTTACCTTTTTGACAGGACGTGCATACATGTGACTTATAGTAGACTTCATTGGGAATACCTTCCACAAGGTAGTCTCTGGCTATCTTATTAAGAACCTTAAAGTTTAGATGACAAAGGCGTCTATGCCAGAGCCAGCCAAGTTCTTTAGGATTCTTAGTAAGTAGACAGGTGTCCCTCGGACAACTGTTCCAGTTCACTATGTACACACTTCCTTGTCTAATGCCGACTAGTAGTATTGTGTGTGTTTTCTTGTCGATGATTTCACATTTCTGACTTTTGAACTGCACCTTGTATCCACGATCACAAAATTGTGAAACAGAGAGTAAATTGTATTTCAAGCCTTCAACATACGAAACATCTTGAATTTCTATGTCACCATTCCGAATGTAACCAAATCCTTTAGTAACAGCAATGGAGCTATCACCAAAAATCACTTTTGGTCCTTCTTGCTCACGATAGCTTGATAAGAGAGTCTTAGTACCAGTCATGTGGTGCGAACAACCACTGTCTATGTACCAAGTTTCTCCTGTTGAGCCACCTTTCTTGTATAGGTCGAGTCGACCCTGCAATAGATGATAATACATAATTTAGGTACCCTCCTTGTTTATTGGGGTCCTTGGGGGTTAGTCGAGTTCAATGGAATCCAAATATACATTGGAGTCCTGAACAAGTTTGACCTTCTAAGCTTTCGACCATATTTGTTGCAAAATAAGACCTTGTTGTCCTTATCTGGCCTATCAGTCGAGTTCGGGTCTACTCTTTGGAGATAGCCTTTTGACTTAATCTCTACTTGAGCAGGCACTTGTCTATGATAGTCAGAGTAAGGTTTATATGCATTAGGTCCATACGGTTTATAGACATGTTTAGGTCTTTCTTCTCCTTTGATATCATATGACAAAGGTGGAGGATATAGAACAGCTTGTGTACGATATTTTGGACCTTCCTGTCTAGGTCTAGACGAGTAGAGTTGAGACTGCCTTATGTAAGGAGGTCTAGACTCTTGTCGTCTAGTCTGTACTTGTCTAGTACTAGTCTCCTCAGGATACCAGTCCTCGTATCTGACCTGATTTGGTCGTCCACGATTCCTAGTCCTTTGAAGGTTAGTTCTAGGTTGAACAGGCTTGTTGTTACCATTCTTTTTACCACCTTTGGTAATTGGAATGTTAACTCGAGCTTGTTTTGATACATTACCTTTTGATGGAGTGTCAATATCGTATATCAATGGTTCTTTTCCTTTATCATTAGTCAAAGAGCTTGAGATGAAAATAGTAGGGTTCTTAGGAACTTGAGTAGACGAGCTGGGTGTCTCAGCACCTATGCCTGTCTTGTCAGCAGGAGCCCTATACCTATCTGACAATTCAAGGTTAACCTTAGATGAGTTAACCAGGTCAGTAAGTTTAAGGTCTAATGTGACAACCTCGGTTTCTAAGAACTTATTACGTTCTTCAAGCTTTTTGAGCTTACTTTGTAAGACATTGAATTCATGTTTCTCAGTCGCATGTGTCTTAAGTAGGTCTTGATACAACTTGTCTGTCAATGCACACTTGTCTTTGAGTTGTCTCAACTCTTCTTGCAAGCGTTCATTTAGGACTGTTGTATTAGGATCTACTTTAGACTGAGCTTCTTTAAGATCAATGATTTCTTGTCTTAGGGTGATGTTTTCGTCACTGACTTCAATGAATGCCTTGTTGGCAAGTAGGAGGTCGTCTTCAACTGCACTAGTAGAGTGCTGAAGACTACTCCCTACTTGGCTACTGGCAGTGTCACTTTCATCAGAATCTGATTCATCACATGATTGAAAGGAAGTAACAGAAGATACCTCTTGGTCGATTTTAGCCATGAAGCATAAACCATCATCAACTATGAATGCTTCATCGTGATCTGGTTCAGACGGGTAGCTAGATGAGGATGATGGCAACTCGTCTGAGTCGGAGTCAGAGTCATTATTGGCCATCATTGCCTTTTTACCTCGGTTGTATCTTCTTTCCCTTCGTGCTTTGCGTTCTTCTCGATCATCAGTACTCAGGTCTGGACATTCATATATGTAGTGACCTGGTTTCTCACAGTTATAGCACACGAGATCATTAGTAGCTTTTTTAATAGGAGAGTTGTTCCTTCGTTTATCACGTCTATCAGAACGAGTAATCTTCCTACTATCAGACTCTCTATCTTGTCTGTTACCTTTCGAGACTTCGTCTCTCCTTTCGGACGAGTTTCGGTCTCGTCTGGTTTCAGACGAGTTCTTAGAAGCAGACCCTCTATGCTCTCTATAGAACTTCTTATATCTTCCGAAACGTTTATTCAGCCTATCGAACTTTCTAACCATGAGGCTTACCTGATCCTTCAGACTAAGATCAGTATCTAACTCGTCTTTCACAGAAGCAGACCTAGTCTTAGTCTTAGACCTGTCTATCTTAGACGAACTAGCCTTAAACGCAACGTTCTTAGATACAGCATGTTCTCTGTCACTACTTACTATGGGTTCGTCTTCGTCTAGATCAAACTCATGAGCCTTTAGAGTTTGAAACATAGTCTCTGCTGTCCATACGTCTATATCTTGGGTATTCTTAACAAGCATTTTTACCATCTTCCATCGACTATCAAGGCTTTTTAGAATCCTAAGATTGATTTCACGTGGAGTATAAGTTTTACCAAGGACTTCCAAGTCATTCATGATTTTGGTAAAACGAGTATCCAACTGGTCTATTGTTTCACCAGCTTTCATATGAAATGATTCGAATCTTTGGACAGCAGTGGAAAGCTTGCTTTCTTTGATTAGGGATGTCCCTTCACAAATGATAGCTAAGCGATCCCACATTTCTTTGGCAGTTTTACATTTTAACACTTTTCCCAGATACTCATTAGGAAGAGTGTGTAAGATGTAATTCTTGGCCAAGCTATCCAAATTATTCTGTCTCATTTCTTCAGAGGTAAGTTCTGACCTTGGTTTCTTGACGAGAGTACCCACTGGTTGATTTGGATCAAGGGCAGCAGTATTGGGGATCATGGTCACAATTGGACCTTCAGTAACGACGGAGATCATTAGGTCGTGAGTGGAGCTGAAGATGGCTTCCATCCTTAGCTTCCAATAGTCGTAATCCTGTACCTGAAACTTAGGTAGTTTGTTGGCGCTGATCTCAAGAGACATGATTTCAAGAAATAAGTGCTAAGTAGAATTATGATCAAGAACAACAGATAAGTCAAGAACAGGGAGCACGAAACACAGATGATACAAGTATATGATCAAGAACACGTATACAAGAACAGTCAAGGACCAAGACTTCACCCTAAGTCTTGAGTCGGTTATCCAGAAACAGCAGTTCGTAAACTACTGCTCTGATACCACTTGTTGGTCCCAAAGTTGAGTTAATAATATTGAGTAAGCTAGTGAAAATGTCTAGAGGGGAGGGGTGAATAGACTTTTCAAAAATCTTTCAATATATCAGAATACACAACGCGGAATAATCAGATTACTAATGAGCCCAATCAAGTTTATACTCAACTTATATTCGAGAACTCTGTTCTATACTTAACTAGTCTAGATCAGTTAAGTAGTTAAATCAATTAAGCAATTTAAACAATCAAAACTGTAAAGTAAATCAAACACAAGATTTATAGTGGTTCGACAACTTGTCTACATCCACTCTCACAAACCCAGTTGTGATGTTTCCACTAAACTCTTCCAATCGAGTACAAGTGTATGTTCCTGTCTTTAAAGTCCCAAGAAGAAGACTTAGATCTTCAACAGACTATACCTCCAGATATGTCTACGATCTTACTAGAAATTTTACAAGTATCTAGCACCTTGAAAATAACAAACAAAAACTAAAAACTTCTCTGTTCTTCAGTAGTAGCCTTCTTGATTCTTCACTTGTCTTCTGGCTATCTTTCTGAACTTCAATCAACTCTGAGAGTAAACTTCAAATATATCTTTGATAATGCTTCACTTGAGTATGAACGTCAGTGTTTCAGTAGTTCAGTAGTTTTCAATTAATCACCATCATGAAGTATTTATAGACTTCAATCTTCAAGAACTTAGTAAGTTGTAACCAACTTTTCTTGATAACTACCTTCAACTGAATCTTCTTATCAATCCACGCGTTTCTGTTATGAATTAGTTATTCCATAACTAACTTCTATATCTTTATCTTTTCACGCGTATTTGTAACTAACCTTCACGTTGACTTGTCTTGAGTAGACTTGTATGCACTTGTCTTGTCTTGTAGTCCACCTGTCTTGAGTAGTAGACTTCTTAATAAAACTAATCTAGTCCTATCATCTAACCTAACAAGACTATTACATTACTTTAAGCTTTTATAATACAAGCTTAGTCAACTTATAAACTATACAATGAATCTAAACTATTACATATAAAAACATGAGCTCTATACAACATTTAAATAGCTCAGTAACAAACCAACATATATGAACAGATATGAAGTACTTATAAATCGTACTTATCTTTTAATAATACTTTTCTTTTAAACTGTACTTGTCTTTTGAATTCTACTGATCTGTACAAGATGACTTCAACTCAACTAGACTAGATTAGTCAACACTTAGAAAATATTCAAGTCTTCTTTTTGGCTTATCAAAACTTTATCTTCTTTATCTTTTATTCATCATTTAGGACTTGTTCTAGGATTCATATCCCAACACTATAGCCCTTGGTAAATTTTACATAGAAGAAAATGATTTACTTATGAATGACTGGTTATAGAGAGATCATTTCGTTTTTGTAGGCTGGTTCGGCCTGTTGTTCTTTTTCCTTGTGCCTATTTCACTTTAGGGGTTTGGTTTACATGTACAATCTTTGTAACTTCATGGTATACCCATGGATTAGCCTATTCCTATTTGGAAGGCTGTAATTTCTTAAAAACCCCGGTTTTAACTCCTGCTACTAGTTTAGCGAATTCTTTATTGTTACTGTGGGGTCCCTAAAAAATATTAGACTATTTTAAATTCTAAAGAGCATGATTGGTATGATGGAAAAAAATTGTGGTTGAATGAAATGAATTCATGAATCAAATGAAAGTTTGAATGACACTACAAAAAAGAGCTGTTTTACCGACGGAAATACCGACGGAAATACCGACGGAAAAATTCCGTCGGTGCCAACCTCGTCGGTAAGTGTTACCGACGGAATTTTTCATTCCGTCGGTATTACCGACGGATTTTTTTTTCTTTTTTTTTTAATTTTTTTTAATTACCGATGGAATTTTTTTTTAATTTTTTTTTATTTTTTAATTACCGACGGAATATTCCGTCTGGTAAATCAAAATTTTAAAAAAAAAATATTTTGCCTGGGACCAGGCCAACGGGCTGGCCAGCCCGGCCAAGACCCAGCAAGGCCCGAACTAAATCTCAGAATTTAAGCGGCATACATGGGACTCGAACCCGGGTGTGTGGGCGCCTAGTGAGGAGCGCCCACCACTCGGACAAGTCTGTTTTTCGTTAATAATTGTAATATTAATTATATATGTACTCATTTTCGACCCAATTTTTTTTAAACAATTCACAAAATTAATTTCTTTCTATATTACTATAACTAAATTTGTGATTTATAACTAATTTAATTTTTTTAATTTATATATAATAAATCTAATTTGTTTATTTTTTGTGCTTTGATTAAAATTCTAAATAGTTCATATTATTATACATGTTTTACTCTTTTTTTTAAACAAATTCATTTAATAATTGAACATTCTTTTACTTATATTAATCACTATATTTATATTTGTGACTTATAACTATGGTATATGTGTGAATCTTATTTTCAAATAGTATATTAATAATTTAATGTATATATATCATATTTTTATTCAAAACAAGTTAAACAACAAATTCATTTAATAATTAACATTCTTTCACTTATATTAATCACTAAATTTGTGACTTATAAGTATTGTAATATTAACTTTTTAATTTATAAATTGTAAATGTAATTTTTTGGTTTTAATTAAAATTCTAAAATTCACATGTATAATTTTTTTTTTTGTTTTGATTAAATATGATTCCATTTATATTAATTACTAAATTTTTGGCTTGTAATTATTGTAATTTTTTTTAAATTTATAAATTGTAAATGTAGTTTTATTTTTAATTTTTTATAATTATTTTATTTATTAATTCACACTTAATTATCATATAAACTAAATTGATATAAACACTAAAGAAATTATGTCCAAACAATATAACATAAAAATTTCTAATTTAATCAATAATTTTTTAATTTAATATAAAATTTTCTAATTTGATCAATAATTTCCTAATTTAATATAAAATTTTCTAATTTAATCAAGAATTTCCTAATTTAATATAAAATTTTATAATTTAATCAATAATTTCCTAATTAACATAATCAACAATTTTATAATTTAATCGACATGTTTCAAATTTAATCAACAAATTTTATATTTTAATCAATCATAAATTTCTAACTAAAAATTTTTCCTCTTTAATTAATAATTTAATTTTCGCACAAATTTTTAATTTTGTGATTAGCGACGGAAATTTCCGTCGATAATCACAATTTTTTAAATATTTTTAATTTTTTTTTTTAATTTTGTGGTTAGAGACAGAAATTTCCGTCGGTAATTCCGTCGGTAATCACAATTTTTTTAATTTTTTTTTTTTTTTTTTTTTTAAAATATTTTTAATATTTTTTTTTAATTTTGTGGTTAGAGACGGAAATTTCCGTCGGTAATTCCGTCGGTAATCTCTTTTTTTTTTTTTTTTGTGATTGCCGACGGAATATCCGTCGGTAATTACCGACGGAAATTAAATTCCGTCGGTAGTACCGACGGAAAATAAATTCCGTCGGTAAATCGGTTGACTTTGATAATCCGTCGGTAATCCCGACGGATTTCAATCCGTCGGTATTTCGCAGTTTTTTTGTAGTGTGAAATGACATAAGAATGATCATTCTTATGATTGGTATAACATAGAAATGGATGTAGGAATGAAACGTAGAATTGTATAAATTTATTTTAAATTATTATTATTAAGTCTTGTTAAAAATATATTATCATTTTATATTAATAATATTATTATTTAACATTAATAATATTATTATTAATTATTGTTAAAAATATATTATTTTTATTATTAATATTTTAATAATTATTACTAGCTATAGAGTTATTATTAATAATATATATTTGTCAGTTTTGTCTTATTGATTTTATTATTTATAGTAAATGTGTATTTAAAAAAAATATTTTTAAATAATAATTTTTTTTACTATTAAATAAATTAAAATTAATGTAATTACTTATATTATCAAGAATTATTATAATATTATTTTATATTATTAAAAATAATATATTGTATATATTATTTATATTTTTGGAAATTATTTTTTATATTAATATATTTATAATTTAATATTATTATGTTAAATTTACTGTATATTTTTTAAATTTATTATATTTTTATTTTTGAGATTATATATTATATTAATATTTTTTAAATATAATATTTTTATTTTGAATTATTAAATAATAGAAATAATATTATTATTATTAGTTTTAGTATTTATTTATTGCGGAGTAAAAGTTTGATTCCATATCTAAACGCACAGGGGTGGAAGGAATGAGAATTCCATACTTTTGTGAATCACCATTCTATTAAGGAATGATAATTTCATTCCTTAAATCCTCCCAAACACAAAATTAGGAATGAACCCATGAATGATGAATCCATTCATGAGTATTCCACCATACCAATCAACGTATACCCTTAGGACATGATTGGTATGACTGAATGAAAATGTGACTGAATGGAATGATGAATTCATGAATGGAATGAAGGTCTGAATGGAATGAAAGTTTGAATGGTCATTCTCATGATTGGTATTGACAAAGAATTGAAAAATCATTCCTTGATTGATTCCATTCTCATGATTGGTATAATAAAATGGATGCAAAATAATGTAAAAATTTTATCTTAAATGACTAAAATACCCTTATACATATTTTATAGCAACATATTAAATTGATTAATATGCTATTATTTTAATAATAAAACTAAATATAAATAATTGTTCATTTAAAAAAAAAATATTGTACATTTTTACCCATTATTATAAGAAGTAATTAAGAAAGAAAGAAAAATATATATATATATATATATATATAAGCAAAACGAAAGATAGTATATATACATATTATAGCAAAAATGAAACATAGTAATATATATATATATATATAATATATATATATGACATAAAAATTAAATAGGAAAAAATTAAATAAAGCAAATACTGAACAATTTTGCATATAAATACAGAAATTTTGTATATAACTTATCGTAGATAATAAATTATAAATGCAAGAAATCGCATATATATATATATAACAATACACTACTATTCTTTGACTAGTTCTTCTCTTCTGCGTTTTTTCTCAGTGTTCTTCTCTTCTTCGTTTTTTTCTCAGCGTTCTTCCCTCTTTGATGAATTAGATTAAAGAAGGTTAATGAATATATCGTCAATTAAGGTTGGATAAGAGAGTTAATGAAAATCTTTTTAATTGTTGATAAGGATAATTTTGTAAAAAATATATTTTTTAATGATTTTTTTTTTTTAGAAAATAAAAATAATTTGATTTTACGTAGAATGGAATCGGCAAAGATAGGGGGATGGAGAGGAATCGTAATTCTTTATTTTTGGGAATCACCATTCCGTGTAAAAAAACATACCAATCGTGAAATTAGGAATAGGTCCATGAATGCTAATTCCATTCAAGGCCCATTACCCCATACCAATCATGCCCTTAGTACTTGTGATACATTTTTTATCATGTATATAATTTGTTGTCAAGATAAATATTCTATGATCCAACGTAATAAATTTTTGAGTGATTGAGTGGTATTGCTTAGATTATTACTATTACTTATAAGGAATATGCTATAATTCATCGATGGGGTGGGTTCTGTTTGTTTCTATTTGGGATGATAAATGGCCTGCTTAACTTTGTGGGTAGAGTATTGTTTCATACGACGAGTCATTGGTTCAAATCCAATAGTAGATAGGAGTAGAACTTATTAGAAACCTGTCACTAAAAGTCATTTTCTATTATTAAAAACTTTTAGCTAAAGAAACTATAATGACATATTTTCTGTCACTAAAATTAATTTTCTTGTAGTCGAAAGCAAAATGCTTCTCAAATTTTCTCTTTATTTTGTGTGTCTTGGCAAGGATAAAGTGCCTCTTCCTTCTTGATCGCTCAAATTCATAATTTGGGAAAATAGAATTGATCTTCATTATATTTAATTTCACTGAAGCCTACGAACTTGACACCTAAATATTAACTTCACATTCAATTTATGTGTCATACTTTTTCAATTACTTAATTTACGTTCAATTTTCACCGGCGTTACAAAAATTCGTCGAAATTTCCAAAATTTAATATCGCGTGACATGCACGTGATAGAAATAACATTGTTTTGGTCACTCCAACTAAAATTGGATATAAATAATTTAAAAGGTGAATCGATCAAGGTGCATGTACAATTTATCAGAAATAAAAATATGTATCTAATCAAATGAGGAGAATATTTTTTATTCACTTTAACGTAAAAACGTCAACTTATTTAATTTTATTATACAAAAATAATATTCGATCTCATGAAATATGATCGTTTGACGAATTTTGAAGTTCATTGTCAAGTGTCAAGATGCTCGGTGGAGACCATTTGCTTTTTAGGAATAAGGAGCCACGTGTGATGAATAACATAAACTTTTATTAATATATTTAATTAATTAAAAGAAATCTAACTACTCAACAAGTGTACCTGCAGAATTATTTACTACTACAGCTGATCACAGAGAAACTCCTAAAATTAATATTATACTCCAACATAAAAAGTACTCTGTAAAGAAAGTGACTTTAATGTATTACAAAAAAAAAAAAAGTAACTTATTGGATTGATCATCGATCTCCAGACACCATAAATCATCAAGTTGAAGATCAAGTAGCCTCTGTCTCAAAGCATTAATTAAAACTTGATTATTATCTAAAACTTTTGTCGTCCTCACCCCTATTACTTAAGTTCACTCTTTCTTTCTTTTTAAGGGTAAAAAACGAACTATATCGATTCCGAGTATAAGGGTACTCAACCTATGAGAATATTTGATAAGACATAAATAAGGATTACAGAACCAAGTTGAACAAGAATTAAGAGCAATTAGATTTCTTCCACCTAAATAACCAAATATTAATATTTTTCACCATTATTTTCAATTTCCAATATGACTCTCACCCAAATATTCGAAGCTATCTTCCTTTCAAAAAATCTGTTGTAGAAAATGTGTTAGCAAGACTTTATTATTCCCCAACTTCCCACATATCTTATCGAATCCCTTATACTCTCCTACAAAAAGATAATTTCTTTTCTTTTTTTATTTGTTCCAAAGTGTTGTCTTTTTCATATTATAAATTTTACATAATGTGTATTGGGATTAATCTAAATTTTGTATTAAACTTTATCAAATTCAAATTGAGGAGTGTAACATTTGTTGTGTTGTACTTTAATTCCACCAAATTAATATGCGACAAGTGTCATATTAAACAAAGACCTTTATATATTACAGAGACGCGCGTGTTTATAAATTGAGACACAAGAATACATGAAAATGAAAACAGAGAATCGAAGTGCTCTATATATATGTTGGCAGTTGAACTCAAGGCTGCCACACCAAGTATAAAAAATCTCAAAGTATGTTAGAATTAGGAGGGTTCGTGATTGTGAACGTTGTTGTTGTTGCTTTATTCTTGGCCTCGATTTTGTACCATTTCTTACCTTTATTGTTCTTGAGGAATGTGAGTCTCCCTAAGGGCTCGTTTGGATGGCCGTTTCTTGGTGAAACCCTTTCTTTTTTAAAGCCTCACTCTTCTACCTCAATTGGTGCTTTTTTGCAATACCATTGTTCTAGGTAAGTAATTTGTAATTACAATTAAATATGTTGTACCTTGTCACATGCTCTCTGATTTCTTTCTTTGTGTGTGTGTGTGTGTGAAATTTTTTCATAAAGCTGCCATCTCTTGCTTTTGAACAAATTCAGTGTACCAAACAAGATTCTTGAGAATTAGTGTTATATATTTGGGCATGCAAAATTGATCCTAATTGTGTGTTTTATTTATTATTATATACAGGTATGGGAAAGTGTTCAAATCGCATCTTTTTTTCTCTCCAACTGTGGTTTCATGTGATCAAGAGCTCAATTACTACATTCTGCAAAATGAAGATAGATTGTTTCAGTGTAGCTACCCCAAGCCAATTCATGGTATTCTTGGTAAGAATTCAATGCTTGTGGTTGTCGGAGACACCCACAAGCGCCTCAGGAACGTCGCCGTTTCGCTCGTCACCACCATGAAATCCAAGCCCGGTTTCTTGGACGACATCGATCGAACGGCGACGCTCATTCTTGATTCTTGGAAAGACAAGAACCAAGTTATTTTCTGTGAAGAAGCAAGAAAGGTACTTAATTTATTCTTTAAGGGTAAAATTGGAAGAATGTAAAAAAATATTTAATTATAATTACATTTGTTACGATTTTCTTAATTCGTGTGACGAATTGTATTAACGTTTTCGTATTTTATTTCATCAGTACACGTTCAATGTAATAGTGAAGCAAGTGCTAGGATTGTCACCAGAGGAGGCACAAACAAAGGAAATTCTTAAAGATTTTCTGACTTTCATGAGGGGTTTAATTTCACTACCTATCTACATACCTGGGACCCCCTATGCAAGAGCTGTTCAGGTTTTTTACATCTTAGCTTAAACTAATTAATTAGATTTATTGATGGAATATATTTAATTTAATTTATAGAAAAAGGAAAAGAAAAAAAAAAAAGTAGGCATGTGGTGAGCTTTAATTATCTGGTTGATGATCATGTCTTTACAGGCTAGAATTAGAATATCAGCAACTGTCAAAGCAATCATAGAGGAAAGAAGGGGGAATAATTCTTGCAAAAAAAGTGATTTTCTTCAAACTCTGCTTTGTGTTGATTCGTTATCCGAAGATGAAAAAGTTAGTTTCGTGTTGGATTCTCTGCTTGGAGGTTATGAAACCACTTCCCTTCTTATGTCAATGCTCATCTTTTTTCTTCATCAATCCCCACCTGCTCTTGACCAATTAAAGGTATACCTCTACTCTTCATCAATCTTTATTTTTATTTCACGAGCCGAAAATTGACGGAATTTTTCGATTTATCTTAATGGTCCCGTTAATTAATGTATATAACTTCATTCAATTTTAAGTACGTATTGTCTATCAACTCACGTATTGAGGTTAAAACGACTAGCACAAACACATTTGAATGTCGATAAAATTAGTAGATACTATTTCCATAGGATTGAGGAAAATAAAAAAGTAATACTTGGGGGTATTTTAAAATAAGAAATTGTTCAACGAGTATTGAAATAAAAGTTGACAATTTAGAGACATGTTGATGCATTATGTTTTTATTTTATCACGTTTAAAGTATGAGTAGCACTTCAGTGCACCTGTTGCACAGTGCAATTTTGACTAAAATTGTTCAATTATAATTTCACTTTTTTTTTTTTTTTTAATTAGTCAATTATTGGTCAAAATTGCAGTAATTGTACTTCTCAAGTTTTAACTGGTGGATTTTAATTATTATGAAGTCAGCACTTACAAAAACATTATAATTATTGAGTGGCAATATATGTATTAGTAGCCTTATATTGTGAATACCTTATTTTAACCTATGACATGCATCCTTGTTGTAGCTAGAGCATCAGAAAATAAGAAGCAGGAAGAGAAAGGATGAATTACTGAACTGGGAGGATTACAAAGACATGGAATTTACACAAAATGTAAGATTTTATAATTCTGATTTAACCATATATATATTGATGTTTTATTTTTTTTAATTGAGAGATTTTGTAATTCTGATTGAATGATAATATTTTTAAAATAGAGCCTTATGCCTCGACCCACTTTTTTTTAGTCATGTTCGAAATTTATAAAACATTAATTTGATACCCATAAAAATAGTTTCATACTAGAATAGTTCCTTTTTCTTCATTTTTTTATTTTTAATTGTGGAACAGCAATAATTGTGGCATTAATATTAATTATATGTGGACCTTTCTAAGACAGGTCATAAGTGAAGCTTTGAGATTTGGAAACATTGTTAAATTTGTCCACCGAAAGGCGATCAAAGATGTCAAATTTAAAGGTATATCCTAGCCTATTTTATAAAGAAAGTTCATCATTTTTTTACATTATTTTTTGCACAAAAAAAATGTTGTCCAATATATATAAATAAAGTAAAAGTACTTTCATGAATTGTACACATTGCATGGTCTTTTGTAGTAGTGGTCTCACTTTTCTCATGATTTAGTGATGTTGCTTTGGCCCAGATTACGTAATTCCTGCAGGTTGGAAGGTTTTACCTGTCTTCTCTGCAGTTCATCTTGATCCTTCTATCCATTCAGATTCTTTCCAGTTTAATCCTTGGAGATGGAAGGTACTTTTTTTAAATATAGTCCTCCCTAATTTTATTCTCATACTTTGTCATTTTAAGATAAAAGTAGATAAAGTAAAAATATTGTATTCTGGAATCCATTTTAAGTGATTAAGTAATGATTGAAGAATAAAAATAAAGTTACATTTTCCATAAAAGATAGTATAAAAATAGAATTTATGAACGGTCTAAACAAGTGAACATAAAATTCGTGGACAGGTGAAGTAATATACAGTTTCAATGCAAATGGGCGAAAACGATCTTTTATAAAAATAAGTCTACATATAAAATTTTAAAAAATCAATAGATTCTAAAGAATTACTATCCACAATCACAAATCACAATATCCACAATTAATATTACACAAAATATCATTATTCATTATTACTCCATATATAATTTCTTAATATGTATGTCAAACTACAAAAAGAGTATAAATTACACATATATATTTTCGGATTATTATAAGTATAGTATGATGATGTGGATAGATGTAATAAATGTACAGACACAAGATCAAACATGCAAGAAGTTTACTCCATTTGGTGGAGGGTCCAGATGCTGCCCCGGTTTTGAACTGGCAAAAGTTGAGGTTGCCTTTTTCCTCCACCACCTCGTTCAAAATTATAGGTAAGTAAATCCCTTTTCCCCTTCCCTTCACATGCTTTTTTTTATAATTTATTTAATCAATTTTTATAATTAATTTAATCAATTTTTTTAAGTTTAACCATTCAAATTTGAGAGAATTTTTCGACAACTTACTGCTAAAGAGACAGACAAAACTCTTGTCACAATAACTCATTTTTTATAATATTTTGCAGATGGGAAATTGAAGATGGAGAAAAGCCTATTGCATATCCATATGTAGAGTTTCAAAGAGAACTAAAGATGAATGTGTATCGCTTGTAGTTATATATTATTATTATCTTAATTAGGACTATTACCATATAGTCCTTATACTTTTTAATGCAATGGTCAAATGAGTTCAAACAAGTTTAGGGTTGATCCTAATACATAGTAAACAACCAAAGATTTGTGATTAAAGTAATGGTGCTTAATATTATAGGGTTAATTGAGAAGAAAAAAAATCACACCTTTTAAGGTTTTAATCAATTAAAAAAATTGTTGCAATTTGATACATTTTTTGATTTGTTTTGTAATTCGATGCAGCTGACTATTTTCTGGTAACACTTAAATTACGTGGTTGCCAAATCGAGGTGCCACACCGAAGCCCACGTAAATTTCACTATGGTGAATAAAACATTGCGTTTCTTCGTTTGACTTTCAAAGTGTTTCAAAGTAAAAATAGAACACAAAATTTCAGATTTTTTTTTTATGAATTGTGATTCGGAGATTTGAGGCACAAGTATATTCTTCTGAATTTTGTGGAAAAAATAAGAACAAAATTTTGGTTTGTGAGTTTTAAAAAATGTTTTGAAAGTTAAAAAAATTTATTTATCAGTCGTGACATTTACATGGGCGTCTAGGCTGGTGACATTAAATTCTTTGCTAAAAAAATATAGGCAGGTGACACACTGACACCTTACGACGACTTTGACAAAAACATCATTTAATTATTGTCGAAAAGTCAAATTTAATTGCAAAGAAAAAAAATGTTATACTCCCTCCGCCCGCCTATAAGCTTAAGAAAAGTGATTAAATAATAGATATAGTACAAGTGTGATTGGAAGAAGGAGAGAGATAGAGATAAACAGTAAGATATAAAGTGATGAGTAAGAAAAAGTACTTACAAAAAAGGGAATATGAAACTCATAGGCGGATGGACCAAAATGGTAAAATGAGAAGTTTATAGGCGAACTGAGGGAGTATTTGATAAGCATTCTAAAGATATTTGTGCAATTAATATAATTATCAATTTTGAGACTAATCTTTTTCATGAACAATTTGATTTTTCCACTAGAAGTTGCTATATATAGAGCATTGATGCATAAAACGTTCTAGGTGGCTGGTGGGGGCCTATCGCTGGCTACCGCGATTTATAGTATATCGGTACATAAAATCGATTTTGGGATTCATGAGCGGCGCCTAGGCGACCGATTCATCGATAAAAAAAATCTAAGGAAACAAAAAATTTCAATCTTCATTCATTCTCAACTCACTGCATCACTGGTTGTCGTCGCCATGCCGCGTAAGCGTAAGGAGATCAATATGAAATTGAAAGGAAATGTGCCATGGTCGTTTTTGTGCCTAGGGATGATGTGTAACCATGTGAATTAGAATTAGGGTTAAGAATATTTTTTGGGTCAGTCCAATAACTAATCCACATTTAGAGTATTTGGGCTCATATTATTGGGTCAAATCAGTAATTAATTAATTATCGATTTCTTAATTTTGCAACCTCGAACCTTAATATAGATATATTACAGACGTATATGATCAATAATGACATTTAATCCCATTCCTATCTAATAGAAAGCTCATCATAGCTGAGGCTCACTATGAACATCCGTGTGACGGTAAAAATTAAAAGCAGAAAAATGAATGAATTTTGTTTTTATGGGTATTAATTGTTGACCAGCTAGATATGCCTATCCTATACTCCCTCTGTCCCGGAGGAACTTGCACCCTTTGACCGGCACACATTTTAAGAAATGTGTAAGAAAAAGTGTAATTATTAATGTTTTGAGGGGTAGTTTTGTAAAGTTTTATGAATAAAGTAAAGTAAAAAGTAGATTGAGTGTGGAAAAATAATGTCATATGGGTAAATATGAGTATATTTCAAGGATGAGGGTTGTGAAGATATTTCCTTTTATGGAATGTACATTCATATATGAAAAGTGTGCAAATTTCTGTGGAACGGAGGAGTAAAATTTACTCACATTTTAGGCAGGTTGGGTGTAACTGGGCCGGTCAACTTGCTATTTAAAAATAGATAATGGAATTGGGCGGGGCCAACTTGTTAGTTGGCCGCGTTTGAGGGGAAAAATATTTGGGCCTGGATAAAATGGGCTATCGGCTAAAAATAGTAGAATAATTGAATGGCGCAGGCTATATACCATTCAGCTTTATTAAATATTACCTTCCACAATTACTTTCGCATTTTCCTTTTTAAAACGTTCTACAATTACTTTCACACCATTAAAATGAAAAATCCTTTCATCTCCCAGTGACGAACCCAGAAATTTAAATTTAGAGGTACGATAAGTAATATTTTAAAGTCTTTTTCGTTAGTGTATACATTAATGATAACTAAAGTTTTGACTATTCGAAAAGGAGTGCAGACCCCACTAAAAAAATAGAGGTGAAATTAAATCTAAATATAAGACACATTATGATAAAACACTGTGAAAATGTCAAAATTTATCGAGCTAATAGTTCAGAAAAGAAAACATATGAGTAAAAATTAATAGACTAATAGACAAGGGAGTAAAAAAAATACTTAAAATATATTTGGCTCACACAAGAAATTTTATAAGAAAAACATACAATTTTTTTTCAAATTCATTATTCAATTTCTTCGAACATGAATTTTAATAAATATTGATTAATTTATGATAAAATATGCATGTTGAGGGTATGATTGAGTATAAAGAAATCTACTTATAATTAAAGTGAATGTTTATGAATAAAGATAATGATAATTTGAGTAAATAAATGATGGTTTGAGAGTGAAGATAAAATAAATAGTGTGAATAATATTATTTTCAGAAAGGGAATGAGAATAATAAAATTGAATGAACAATAATTAAATAAATAGTTACACTCAATTGCATAGTATAATTGAATCACAACTTTAATTTAATTATAATTTAATGGGTTAAAAATTCAATTGAACAATTCCATATAAAGATTTATCTAAAATAAATAACAATTATAAAATGATAAGTAAACAGTAGCAGTATATAAAATTTGAAAAAAGAACTCGTACCACTAAACACCAAATACAATTAAAAATCAAGCAACAGTTGTAAAATTTTATTATTCAAAGGGCCCAATAGTAATTTTCTTTTTCCAAACGTGTGTATGTGATATGATATTAGTAGTAGAATTTTTACATTTTGGGGTACAGTTGTACCCCCTTGTATCCACATAGGTCCGCTACTGTCATCTCCAACCACAAACTCTCAAATGAAGATCTCTAAACTTCAAAATATACTTTTTTATACTTTATTTTAAAATCCTTTTTCAACCACGAAACTCTATATCTTACTCTATTTATTATTTTAATTATTTTCAATATATTACAATCATTAAATAAATTTATACAATTAAATATTTAATTAGTAAATTAAATTATAAATTAAATATTATTGATTTTATCAAATCATAAAATGTAAATAAACTTGTAGTTTTCAAATATTACTTTTATTTAAATATAAAATTACTAAACACATAATGATATAAAACGATACATGTGAGTATAATCTAATACAACACAAATTTGTGTTTCCTTATTTTAATATGTCAGGTATTATATGTAACTAGGTAATGCATGTATGTCCGTTTTTATATGTAATGTATTTCATATTTAATATATAATGTATGCTTTATTGTATTTTACGTTATTTTTTTGTAGGAAATAATAATACAAAAAAAAAGTACACAATTAAAATTATATTATAAATTAGTATAACAATAGAATTGTAATTATATTTAACAAATTATTAATATAGAATTGTAATACACAATTGTAAATATTAATAAAATAATAGATATAAAATATAGAGTTTTGAATAGTAAACTTCATATATCTATTCAAAAGTTTATTTCAAATCTTTAAAATATAGTACGGTTAGAGGGAGCAAAACTCTATAAATGAAGTTAAACTTCATTTATAAAGTACCACTGGAGATGGTCTAAACTGCACCCTCAAAATATCTTTAAATTGGGAAAATTGCAGATTTGCTCCCATTAACCATAGGTCGATTGGGTATTGGTCCTATTATATTTGGATTTAGTCTCATACGAAATAAATCTTGTAGACTTGGTCCCTTACGAAATAAATCTTGCAAACTTGGTCCCATAAGAAATAAATCTTGCAAACTTGGTCTCATACGAAACAAGTCTTGCAAACATGTCCTATACGAAATAAATCTTGCAAACTTGGTCCCAAACGTTACAAAAAAAATGCAAAATTGGTCCCAAAAGTAAAAAAAAAAAAAAAAAAAAACTCATTAATTAATTATTATTTAAATTGATATAATAATTAACTATTAATTAATATATTATAAAGTTGGTATAGTAATCAATATTAATAAATATATAAAATCTAATCAATTTAAATTTTATATAATATGTTTAAGGAGTAAAATTCATATTTTGTAGTAATATTTTTTTAAATCATATTTTCTTTTATTTTTTTTAATTCATGAAAAATATTATAAAATTACACATTGTCAATAATTTATTAATTTAATAATTTTTAATAAAGTGAGATATAATATATATATATTATTTTATTGAATTAAAATATAACTTAATTTTCTCATCATTGTATGCTTTTTAATTATTTTTTATCTTTTAAATACCCTAGAGAATCATATTTTTTTTTTCAGTTTCTGCGAATCACCATTTTTTTTTTTGTGTGTGTGTTTTTTTTTTCTTATTTTTGGAAATTACTCTAGTCACACTGAGGAACCCGCGTATGACTTTTTTTTAAAGAAATTGTTTCTAGTTTGATTTTTCCGGAATAAAAATATTTTGGGGTTGTGATTTTTTAATTTAATTATTAATGTAGTTATTAATTTGATATGTATTCATTGAGAAATACATGTCTCAATTATTGTTTTGATAAGTTTGATATAATTTTCATTATTTTTTATAAATTTTACGTTTAAAAAAATATGCATTGACGAAAAAATTAAGTTATATTCTAATTAAATAAAATTATATATATATATATATATTATATCTCACTTTACTAAAAAATATTAATTTAATAAATTATTGACAATATGTAATTTTATAATATTTTTTCATGAATTACAAAAAAGAAAAGAAAATATGATTTTTCAAAAAAAATAATATTACTACAAAATATGAATTTTACTCTTTAAACCTATTATATAAAATTTAAATTGATTAGATTTTAAATATTTATTAATATTGATTATTATACAAATTTTATAATATATTAATTAATAGTTAATTATTATATCAATTTTAATAATAATAATTAATTAATGACTTTTTTTTTACTTTTGGGACCAATTTTGCATTTTTTTAACCTTTGGGACCGATTTTACATTTTTTGTAATGTTTGGGACCAAATTTGCAAAACTTATTTCGTATGGGATCAAGTTTGCAAAACTTATTTCGTATGGGACCATGTTTGCAAGATTTATTTCGTATGGGACCAAGTTTGCAAGATTTATTTCGTATGGGACCAAGTTTGCAAGATTTATTTCGTATGAGACTAAATCCAAATACCATGGGACCAAAACCCAATGAACCCATGGTTAATGTGCAATTTTCTCTTTTTAAATTTATGCAAATATCATTACTTTTTTTTCACAAATATACAAAAATTAACTCATTTCCATAAAGGTTTGTAAAATTACCCCTCAAAATCCCCACTAAATTCACTTTTCTTATTTCGCATGTCATTTCACATGTAAAAATAATTATGGGACGGAAGAAGTAGTATAAAATTCGAGAATAAAATGAAAGAATAATTTAAAAGGAAAAAAAATAGAATTGTATAAAATACACCATGGATAAGAGAAAAGTTAGAAGAAATAGAAAATAATTTAATTTTTATAAAAAAAATATCAAATTATAGAATTTAAGAGATTTCACAATGAAAAGTTTTAGAGAAGCCGCCTCAGCAGATGGAGATTTATAATCTTCTTTATAACTATTTCTGAATCCCATATTGATTACGTGGCTTCTCACATGACTTAGATTGTTAAATTCTACTTCTCTCCGTTCTACAGAAATTTGCACACTTTTCATATATGGATGTTCCATACCAATTTGCACACTACATAAAAGGAAATATCTTCACAACCCCCACCTTTAAAATATACTCATATTTACCCATATGCCATTACTTTTCCACACTCAATCTACTTTTTACTTTACTTTATTCATAAAAGTTTACAATCATTACACATTTTCTTACATATTTCTTAAAATGTGTGCCGGTCAAAGGGTGCAAGTTCCTCCGGAATGGAGGGAGTATAATTTTAGATTTTTAAAAAATTATACTCCCTCCGTCCAATTTCATTATTCTCACTTTCCTTTTTTTGTTGTCCAATTTTATTATGCTCATTCCCTTTTTGGAAATAATACTATTCACACTACTTTATCTCCACTCTTCAACCATCACTTATTTACTCAAATTGCTACTAACTTTATTCATAAACAATCACTTTACCTATAAATAAATGGACCCCACAACATCCCATCATACCCTCCAACTTATCTACTTTATACATAAATTAATCAATATTCATTAAAACCCATGTCCGGAGAAGTGGGCATAAATAAAATTGGACGGAGGGAGTATCTTTTTTCTCTTTCCTCTCTTATCTCTTATTTTTCAACCGTTATTTAAAAAAAAATCATTTTTATTTTCTCTCTCCTTAGTCCTCTCTCATCTATTTCTATTTTTTTTCCCTATTTTTTTCTACCATTCTTTCATTTTTTCTTCAATAACTAGAATAAAATTTCATTCATCTACATTTTATAAAAAGATCTTATTAATTTTTTAAAATATATTCAGTAATATTTTTTAATAATCCCGCTTGATACGCGAGTCTTACACTAGTTAGTAATAGGGGTGTCAATTTTCGACACGACACGATAGCACGATATGAATCCGACACGAAAATTGCGGGTTGACCTTATCGGGTTCGTGTCGTTATCGGGTCGACCTGATAACGACACGAAAATTTCGTGTCGGGTTCGTGTCAATTCGTTAAGCACGATAAAATTATCAGGTAACCCATTAACTTGTTAACAACCCGTTAACCTGTTATTTACCTGATATGACACGATACGATAATGACACGTATCTGATAATAACACGATAATGACACGATAATTTTATATATTTATATAAATATATTATTTTTATATATTTAATACAATTTTAAATTCATTTATTTTCTTATCGTGTCGTTATCGTGTTGTTATCGTGTTACGTGTCGTGTCACGTCGACACGAAAATTATCGTGTTGTTATTGTGTCGTGTCGACACGAAAATTATCGTGTTCGTGTCGACACAGATCCTTATCGTGTCGTGTTCGTGTTTAGCCTTATCGTGTCGTGTCACTATCGTGTTGACACAAAACACGACACGATAGCACGATTTGCCAGCCCTAGTTAATAATAAGGAAAGATACTCCCCGCGATACACTCAAACCCCCACCCACCCCTACCCTAAAATTGAAGAATTTCTTAGATAAATATATCCCGCCAATATAAACCCTAATTTTACAATTCCTTTCTTTCTCCCCTCCTTCATTCTTCTTCCCACCATAGTCGCCGCCCCTCCACCTGACGACCCCTCACTCGTCGACCGGCGTCGCTGCTCCTCTACCCCCAGCGACGTTGCGCACCGCCTTTTTCTTTTCTTTTTTCCTTTGTAATAGGCAGCACCGCCTCTCTTTCCAGCAACGCCGCCGCCCCATCCTCCCTCCATGGCATCACTGCCCTTTTTTTTTTCCTTCCCTTTTTCCTTCTTTTAAACAGGCGGGTGCCACCCTCCTCCGCTAGGTGCCGCCGCCGCCCCTCCCACCTCAGCCTCCTATCGACCCCACTACGCTGCCACCAGCGGCCGCCGCCCATTTCTCTCCTCTCTTTCTCGCGCACAGTGGCACGGGTAGGGTTTCTGTTTTTTTTTTTTTTTTTTTTGACAATAGATTGTCAAAATTTAACACTATTCTCGACAAATTGTTATCGACCATAGTGTTAATTTTCGACCATCTATGATCGATTTTTTTTCTTTCGACCAAATGTAGTCTTTGTCGACAAACCAATGTTCAAAATTTAGACACTGGTTTGTCGAAAATTTATATATATATATTTTAATTTTTTTTTTTTGAATTTCTGGAATGTTTGGAGAAGGAGGTGGCGGCTGCTGGAGGTGATGATGGAGGAGGCGGGTGGTTGCCGAAGGGACGGCGGCTGCTGCTGCAAGATTAGGGTTAATTTAGCTAGGGTTTAGGGTTGAATTTTAGGAGAGTGTGTCTATCATAAAATAATTTACTAAAAGGGAGTAAATTTGATATTTTACTTGAGTATTAAATTAATAAATGGAGAGGGGAGTATATATATTTAACAAAGCTGAGGGGTATCGTGCGCCTAATTGAATACATAGGTGTGGGAATAGGGCGAGCCATTTATATAACCTGGTTCATTATGAATCTGACTTTTTTAGAGGCTGGCTACTATTTTTTTTAATAAATAGACTTACCTCAAAAGCTTTTTAAATTTTATTTAGTACATTTAAAATCATTTATAATACTTGTATTATCATAAAATTATTAAAATTAACCTTTTAAATCATAAAATGAAGAAATAAAAATAATAACAAATTTATCAAATTTGTAGAAAGGGAGAGGCTTGGTTGGTTAAAATGCTAGGTGCTACTAGGTTGGCTTTTTTTTTTTTTTTTTTTTTTAAAAAGAGTTATAATTGGGGCAATCAACTTTTGTAGGGGCAACACTAGTGCTACTAGGTTGGCTTAATTTTTTTATTTTTTTTATTAGTAAAAGGAATTTTATTTGTAACAATGGAGTATAGGGGTACTCAACCCTACAAATAATCACCAACTCTCCAAAAATACAAACAAAAATACCATAAAGATTCAATTCAAAGGCCTGAACAACAGCATACTCAAAACCTGAGTAAACCTTCCCTTCTGATAAGTGGAACAACACAGTAGCCTATTCTTCCAATTTATCTTTTTTTATGCAGATTACTCTCCTTCCCAACAAGTGTTTGGATTATTTCTCCACCCACTTATGGTGCAATACCTGACCTTGTTGATTTTGTTTCCAAGCCATGACTTCAGCCTCAACTTTACGGTTTCCACTACTTTCCTTCTATCCAGTTTTTCATCATTAAAACAGATATCATTCCTCAAATTCCATAGAGACCACACCACCCCCACCCATATCGTTGTTGCTATTGTCCCCTTCGCCCCCCTCCCCAGCAATGCATTAAATTGGAGAAAGTTCGAACCTGGTTCCCAATGCATGGCTACCTGAAGCTACAGCCAACTGTAAACCTCGTTCCAAATTCCTATGCTCTCTTCACATACAAACAGTGCATGGGGGATGCTTTCCTCAGCTGCATTGCACAGATTACACTTCGATGCTTCCGCCGTGAGTTGGATTCCTCTTGATTTCAGTTTATCCTTTGTCGGAAGTCTCTTTCGGATGGATCTCCACGCCGTTTTCGTAGCTTTTCTCGGTGCCCAATTTCTCCACAATTTCTTGAACATTTTCCCCCTTGGTTGTTCTACAGATCCACCTTCCTTTGTCTTTAATCTCCTTTCATAGGTGATTCACGTATTCTACAACGCTAGAATAAACGACCGCAAGTATACGATGTCTATCGTAGAGAAGTAAGTACGAGGTCGATCCCACAACGAGGTATAGCGTAAAAGTGTATTTTATTAACGTGTATTTTGTTAACGGAATTCTATTTAGACGCGATCGATAAAGTGAATGTGGTGAATTACCCTAAAATTGCCTACCAAGTTGTCACAAATAAGCAATAAAGAATAATAACGAATCGATCAACTAACATGCAAATCAAGAAAACGAAAAGTAAAACAGATGAAATTCAAGTATGAGAAGGTAGGTTCTAAAGCACATGCAATACTAATGAATCCATCTATGATTAACTATCTACTTAAGTGGTGTTCATGCTTTGTCTATAAGATTGATAACATAATAATGAATTAAAAGTTCTTTCGATCCAAGTAATCCAAAGGAAATATCACACAACTTAGTATCTCTACCTAAATTGCACAATAAAACCCAATCAAGCTCCTAAGATCATCACACATCTTCCTAATCATTGTTCATCTTTCAATCTCACAATAAAATTAGGTCAAATGCTTGCAATCAATTAATCAAAGTAGATTTCTCAACCTAATTCAATTAACTAGGATTAACATATCATCATTGTACACTAATGACATGCTTTGCAATGAAAATCAAGCATCCAAATAGAATTAAGCCACACAAACACCAAATAAGAAAAACATTAATTCATAAACTCCAACAAGAGTATTTACAAGGCTCTAGAACCAAAAGTGTTCTAGCCACTAACTAGCATAGTCAAATTACAAAACCAATTGAAATAACTAAGTAAAAAGAAAGGGGAAAGAGGAAGCTTAGTCTAGAATGTGGTAGAGAATTGAATTTCCAAACTATTGCATCCTTTCTTCCTTGATTTGATGGAGAAATGAAGAGGAAATGGCCAAAACACCTCCAAGTATGTGTAATTATGTATGAAATTTTAGGAATTGGGGGAGAGAGTCTTGGGTTTCAAGAATTAGACCTTATATAGTGTTGGGGTAGGGCTTAAAGATGAAAATTGCACTTAGGTCCTTGGAAATTGGACAAAATATGCAAAAGGCACCGAGAGCAGGGGGGCTCGGCCGAGTGGGACCACTCGGCCGAGTTGGAGTGTTCGAATGGGTGAAACGACCTCTTTAGGGCTCGGCCGAGTTGTCCCACTCGGCCGAGTGCAATTCATTCCAGGGACCAAACTTCATCTCACGACTCGGCCGAGTGTAGCTCGTTCCAGCTTCCAAGTTTCATCTCAGGACTCGGCCAAGTTGTCTCACTCGGCCGAGTGTAATTCGTTTCTAGATTCTGATTTCGCCCCTTAACTCGGCCGAGTCAGGGAGCTCGGCCCAATGACATTGCCTCACGACTCGGCCGAGTTCGATCACTCGGCCGAGTGATTAATTGTTCTAGATTTCAAACTTGTTCAGCAGCTCGGCCGAGTTGTCCCACTCGGCCGAGTGAAGTCCGTTCCAGTCCCCAAACTTTATTCAGCAGCTCGGCTGAGTCAGGGAGCTCGGCCGAGTGGCAATTGGTTCCAGATTCTGCCTTGATCAGGGGCTCGGCCGAATGGAAAAACCTTCCAGATTCTGTCCTCGGTCGGACTCGGCCGAGTTGCTGGCCACTCCAAACTTATTTCGTGCATATCTCTCGCCTCGATTGTCCGATTGACTCGATTCTTTAGGCTATTCCACTCCGTTTTTCGAGAAGAATCTAACCGTGCACTCCTCTTCCTGATCCGGTAAAGTATGGTTGGTGTTTTGCTCCAAATTCCATCGTATTTCCTACAAAATCGACAAAACACAACCTTTCTCTCATTTTGGCTCAAATCATCATAATCAATGCATAAATCAATGAAATCTCATAAAAAACATGCTTCACATGTGACTCTAAAATGCGTAAATTCCACCTGAATCAATAGGCTAACTTTGCTGAATATATTCCATTTGATGCGTACTTCCAGCTCCATGAGTCCGTTTTATTTTGCTCGGGATGATTCCTGTCAATAAGATCAAGCAAATCGTTAAATAAAAGTAGTTCTCTCTCGAACAGCCTTCTCCTCCACTTCCAATTCCACCTCCACACAACCCCCTCCTCCCAATCACCCATCTCCCTCACTAACCTGTGTTTCTAACAACTAAGTCTATACAGCTTCTTGAACTTCTCCTTTAGTCTCACCTCCCCCACCCACAAATCATGCCAGAAAATTGTTTTCTCCCCACTCCCCACAGCTACTACAAACTCATCTCTCAACCCATCACTCTCCCAACCTTCAAATAATTCCAGTATGTCTTTCCACCACCCCGAATGTGTATTTCCATATCCTCTCCCTCTCACCCCTCTCGCTTCCCTTGGTAACCCCAGCCCCCCACACTTTGATTTAAACACTCTCACCCAAAGACGCTCATCCTCCTCCAAAAATCTCCAAATCCACTTTCCTATTAACGCTAACCCAAGAGATTTTAGCCCTATTTTCGGTCCCACCCCAAAGAAAGGAGCGCTGCAGTTTTTTTATCTCGTTAATGGATTTTTTCGGTAGTTTGAAGAAGGATAAACAGTAGACTGGCATAGCGTACATAACTGATTGGATTAGCGTTGCCCTTCCCCCCATAGATATGTGCTTGTAGTTCCAAGACTCCAGTCGTTGCTTGATTTTTTGGATCAGTCCCTTCCAAGAGCCATGAAGCTTGTGATTGCACCCCACTTTTATTCCAAGGTAGACAAATGGAAATGTTGCTGCCACACACCCCAGATCAGCTGCCCATTGCTGAATTGATGATTCAGGAATGTGAAGTCCAGAGATGGAGCACTTGTTGAAGTTAACCTTCAGCCCGGACACCAGTTCGAAGTTCCTCAACAATGCCTTAATAACCGTGATATTATGCGCGTCTCCCGAACATAAGAATATCGTATCATCCGCGTATTGCAAGTGTGACACCATAATCTGATCCTTCCCGATTACTACCCCTTTGATTAGGTTCAACTCCTCCGTCCTTTTGATCATCATTCTAAGTCCCTCAGCCACCACTAAGAATATGAACGGTGACAAGGGGTCGCCTTGTCTCAATCCCCTCTTTAGTGCAAATTCGCCCGATGGGCTTCCGTTCACTAGGACAGATGCCGAAGCTGTTGAAACACACTCTCTTATCCAGCCTCTCCATTTCTCATTAAAGTTCATCCCCTCAAGAATTTCGTCTAGGAACTTCCATAATACTGAATCGTATGCTTTCGCGAAATCTACTTTAAAGAATATTCTCGGAATTTTGTTTCTCCTTGACTCCTCAATGGCCTCGTTCAGAATTAGAATTTCGTCTATGATTTGTCTACCCCCAATGAATGTCGTCTGATTATCCGAGATGACCCTGTTGATCACCTTGCTCATTCTCCTTGCTAGCACCTTCGTAATAATTTTGTAGGCACTCCCAATCAATGATATCGGTCTGAACTCTTCCAATCTCTGAGCCGACTCTTTCTTAGGGATTAATACAATGAAGGACGGGTTTAAACCTCTTACAATTTTGCCAAATTCGTGGAATTCGTCCATCATTCGCATAATATCTTCTTGTAGGACTTCCCATGAATTTTGAAGAACGCGAATGTGAAGCCGTCCGACCCCGGGCTACTACTGCCATCGCAATTCCAAATGGCCTCCTTGATTTCCTCTACCAAAAAGGGGGCAGACAGAAAGGCGTTCTCAGCCGCCTCTAATTTCCGCCCAAACAGCAGTGCCGGGAGCCTCGGTCTGGGACCAGGCCTCTCCTTGAAATGCTTGCTGAAGAATGAAAATACTTCTTTCTTGACTTTTGTTACCGATTCAACCCATATGCCATCCACCCAAAGACCTGACATACCATTCTGCTTCAGCCTGCTCTTAATCATATTATGAAAAAGGCGAGAGTTTACGTCCCCCTCTAATACCCACTTCGAATTTGCTTTTTGGTATAAGAGAGAATCCCGTGCTTTCAACGTTGTTTGTAGGTCGATGAAGGATTGCGCCCTGTTTTCCGCCTCCTCCGGTTCCAGCCCGAACACCTCGTCTATTATGTTCAGTTCCTCGATGTTCTGCTTCTTGGATGTGATATTCGCGTCTATATTCCCAAACACTGATAAATTCCATTCTTCAAAATTCGTCTTAAGCAACTTAAGTTTCTCCTTCAGGACAAACCCCCCCCCCCCCCATCCGGACACTTGGTACTGCTGCCATCTGCTCATCACGAAGGGTTTGAAATTCTCGTGATTTAGCCAGCAATTAAGAAAGCGGAATGACCTTGGCCCCCAATCCAAACTGCCTGCTTCCGCGAACACCGGGCGATGATCTGAGATGGCTCTTGTGAGGCCCCTGAGTTTCATTTCTGGCCATCTATCCAACCACGCACCGTTAACCAACATCCTATCAAGTCGACTCTTACACGTGCCGTCGGGTCTGTACCACGTGTATTGACGCCCAACTAGAGGTAAATCCACGAGATTGCTTCGAGCCAGAAATTCATTAAACAACTCGATTTCTCTTCTGTCGTCCCCGGCTCCCCTGCTTATTCTTTCACTGCTTGCTTTTATGGAGTTGAAGTCGCCTATCACACATAGGCAGATCTCCTCGTATTGTTCTGCTACTATCACGATCAAGTCCCATAATTCCCGTTTGGCCTCTAAAGAGGGTGGCCCATATACATTCAAGACTGAGCATCCGGTACCATCTTCCTTCAGAACTCCATTCACCACCAAAACACCTCTTGAGTGCCAACAACTCATTTCTTGAAAAATATCCAAATTCCACACCGAAATTAATCCTCCCGACCTCCCTTCCGACCCTCTACTAGCCCAACCAAAATTTTCACCGCCCCTCCAAAGACTCTTACATAACCCTCTACTCACAATTTCAGTTTTCGATTCTTGTAAGCATAAGAAATCAATTTTGTGTTTGTTTCCCAGTTCTCTCACCTACCTTCTTTTTTCAGTTGCCCCCACCCCTCTTATATTCAGGCTCAATATCTTCATTTACTAACCTTGTTCGAACTCCTCTTCCTCTTAGATTGGCTTGACTTGTGAGTCACTATGTCCTTGCGCACTAGAATCGCCATTTGTTGTTTAATACCGGATTTAGAACCCCCAGCGACTAGCCCTAGCATCTCGCCCACCTCCCACGCCTCATTCGCTTCCTTCGTGATCTCCAAGTTCATGATGTGGTCGTCCCATCTGGCTTCTTCGAAGCTGAACTCCGTAGTTTCTCTTTTCTTCTTATCATAGTGAGATTTTCTCGCATTTCTCGAGAGAATAGGCAACGAGAGTTGATCCTGGGGATCGCCCTCTGATCCAGAAGATACCAGGTCCTCCACACCCTCATCTGAACTTACACTCATGGGCTGAGTGGAAACCCACGGGGCAGCCTCCTTTGATTCTTTTACCGAATTCAGAGATAGCGGCTCGCTTGGAATTGGGCTATCCGGGCCGCTTGGCTTATACTTACTAATCTGGGCCGATTTGTTGAGGTCCAAACTCACAAAAGTATTTTGGGTGGGCCTCTTTAAATAATATTTTTCACTTGCTTGCTTTGGGCCCATTGCATTTTGTTCCGCCCTAGAATTCTTTGGGTTATTTCCACGCGCCTGAAAGGCGTCTTCAGCCCTAGCCGACTTAATTCCTCCATCAAGGCATGCACAATCAGTTCCCTTCTCCTTGGAATCTGGGCCCCTCGTATCAGTTGCACGATCTTTTCCCCTTTCTGTCTCGTCGGGTAAAAAGGATTGCGGCTGGTGATTATTACGCACGAATCCATGTGCATGCAACCCTTCGACTTCCGCCTGCGTTTCTTCCACTTCCGAGTCGTCGCCGGCGTCCGAGAGAATAGCCTCTGAATTTTGACCTTCCGATTCAGAGAAAGCGGATATCTCCGAAAACATGTCGTCTTCCTCGATCCAATCATCATTCCCCCACCCTTCCTCCAATTCTTCTTTCACACGAATTTTATAGATGATGCCATCCACTTGAATTTTGAAAACTTCACGGGGGATTTCAGGGTATCCTGTGTTTATGAGCAATCGCGCCGACTGCAACTTGCGACGGGACAAGGTGTCATCATCGATCTTGATAAGAGACCCAAATTTCACCGCCAAGTGTTTGAAAAACCTTGGGCACCAAGCCTGGAGTAGAATACCATACCATTTTGTCCATAACAATCTTTGGTTATGGATCAACTCCTTGTCCCATGCTTCTATGGATTCAAACCACTTCTCACACCACGTTGTGTTTTCAGGGATTTCTACATCCCGTCTCTCGGGGTCATTCGATCTAATCATCGTAAGGTGACCCCCAAGGTACGTTATCTCCAAATTCTCCGGTGCCTCCCGTGCAATTTCCTCTACTTTTTCCATCCATATCACCTCGGTGTGAAGGACATTCCTTTCCACTTCCCAATTCCAGATTCCACGACCCTTTCTGGTCCCCTAGGCATTGTCTTGTGGCTCGTTCCTATATGGCCCTTTAGGGCAGCCGCAAACGATTTATCTGGGGATGTTGATGCTGCCCTGTGGATACGAAAGGCTCTTGTAGGATGTTTATCAGGAGCCTTTTGTGACTGTCTGCCGAACTCAGCCACCTTTGCCCAGAGTTTAAACGACCCAAACCATAGCTCGTTAAGTTTTTCCTCAGTTGCTGCTACATTGATTTCCTCGCTGAATCTGATAAAGCCAAAGCGTGCCCCGTCCTTTCTGCGTTTCAGGGGTATGAAAATGTCTCTTACCGTCTCTATCTCATTAATCTTGGGTTTGATGTCTTCACTGTTGCATTGGTTGGGAAAGTTCCAAAAGAAAAAGGTCACCATAGGTTCCTTGGCCTCGTTCATCCGATCTCGAAGAACATTCCGACCTGCCGGTCCACTACTATTCCCATAGGTACTGTCTGAAGGCTTACGGTTCAAAGGGTACGGTTTATGCCTCGCCGGTTGCCACTCAAAAAGGTTGCGCTCACCCCCCCTCCGCCGGAGCGGACCTTCACTCTCTCTCTCTCTCCTCTCATAAAAACCTGATCTGGGGCGAAATCCAGGAGTTACAAAAAATATGGAAAAGCTTAATTTAAATCTAGCCCAGCCCAAATTATAAAACCAAAATGGATTTAAACTTGGTATTTTACTTGAGTTAAAAAAATACATCTATCACCACTGTGAGTGGTGTTAAGTGAACCGAGCTGCTCGGTTCAAATTATTAAGGTTCTCGTATAGATAAACGAGTCAAGCTCATTAGATGCTCGATTTATTCACGAGTCGACTCGAGCTAGACTCGTTAAACTAGATATTTACGAATTTTCTTTGAATTACTTTAGATTCATTAGGTTCATGAAACTCGTTTAGGAGTTGAAATTTCAAATTCGTTTTTTCACTCGTCAATGTAATTAACTGGGCTAGGATAGCCGTTCTAACCATGCACTACAAAAAACCATCCATATGGAGAGGGTTTTGGCGAGGGTAAAGCCCTCGCTAAGCAATTTGGCGACAGCATAGGCGAGGGGCAGTCGCCGTCGCCTAATTGCTCCTCGCTAATTTATTGGCGAGGGTGCCCTCGCCAAATCCCGAGGGCAAATTGGCGAGGGTCAAACACACTC
The DNA here is from genome assembly GCA_963675135.1 of Galeopsis tetrahit. Classification (NCBI taxonomy): domain Eukaryota; kingdom Viridiplantae; phylum Streptophyta; class Magnoliopsida; order Lamiales; family Lamiaceae; genus Galeopsis; species Galeopsis tetrahit. The sequence continues at coordinate 23,040,394 of OY776126.1, forward strand.
GCGAATTGGCGAGGGCCAAACACACTCGCGAATTGGCGAGGGCCATACCCACTCGCGAATTGGCGAGGGCGCGTGCCGTCGCCAAATAGCGAGAGTGAATCCCGTCGCCCAGTCGCGAGAGTCATAACCCTCGCCAATTCCCGAGGGCAAATCCCGTCGCCTTTTTCCGAGCGCGACGCCCCTCGCCAATACGCTGGATTTAAAAAAAACAGACCTGGGTTTCGAACCCAGGTCTTTAAGGCCACTACCCTTACCCCTCACCACCAGGCCACCCTTTATTCAAATTTTTCGCACCTGGGCGCGCGCATGGGGGGTCGAACTCGCGACCTCCCGGATTCTGAAGAGTTTATGCGCCCCCGTGTGCCAATTAGGCTAGGAGCTTTAGTCGTAATATTTCAAATGCATTATATATTTATCCCTTTTAATTTCTGTTTTTATTCTTTAACTCAATTAATTTAATAAATTACCAACTATATGTTATTCTTTTACAAACCCCTCATTACTAAATTTAATAACTTACACTTTTATATATATATATATATATATATATATATATATATATTAATTAACTCAATTTATTTAACAAATCCCTTCATTAATACTAAATTTAATAATTTATACTTATGTATGTATTAACTCAAATTTATTCTTTTATTATTAATTAAGTCAATTAATTGAATAGATTACTAACTCAATTAATTTATATATTAACTCAATACTTAATTAATTTAACAAAAGCCCTTCATTACTAAATTTAATTTAACAACTATATGCTATTAACTCAATTCATTTATATATTAGATCAATACTTAATTATTAATCACACACAAGCAATATATATGAATTAAAACCATATAAAATAAAACATTGTCTCGTACGTTCACTTCAATTCAAGTACACAACATAACAAAAAAAAATCCCAAACAACTTCATCAATTTTTTAAAATCCAACAAGACAACATAACTTAAAATGTATCAATCATCGACCATCCTCATCAGCGTCATCATCACCATCATCATCATCATCCCCGTTCCCGTTACCCGACCCCCTTCTGAACTGTCTCATCATTGATGCCATCTGTGATGCCATCTGAGCAGCAAACTCTTGACGTAAGCGCTCCTCCGTCTGAGTGACTGATTGCTGCAGTTCTTCACGTATGAGACACTCTCTCTCTTCACTAGCCCTCCGCTCTTCCAAAAGAGCATTGTCGATGTCGGCCTGACTAAATCGTCCAAACGTCTTACCAGAAGATGTCTCACCAGGACCAGAAGTGACACGTCTGTTCTTTCCTAGTTGCCCAAGACCCTTCACGCGACCGTGAGATCTTCCAACTTTCTTCACGTACAACTCAGACATTTCCGGCAAGGGTGGGGTCTGGCTACTGGAACCATCATCTGAAGGATCATGATCAGATGACGGCTGGGTGAGATGTGACAATTCCTCTTGCACCTGATCCTATTTGTGCATATGTAAAATTTGGTTAATATACATGTCAATACAATTAAATATTATATTTAATATAATATATGTATACACTTACCAGAATATCACCTATATGCCCGTATGTGTACGTTCTGTTATTGTAACGGTGGTAATATTCGATAATCTCCCAGTCGTAAGCTGGTCGTCCCGTCCTCTCCTCCTATATTTTGAAGAACATAAAATTAAATTAATTAAAATGAACTCAAATTAATTACTTATATAATTGAACATAAATACTTACAATCCGTCTGGCCACCTCGGCTGCCCCACGAGATCCCCCTTTATGTCTAGCAAAACCGGTACCCGGGCCTCCTGGCTCTGATAGACGGTTCTTCCGACACTGCTCACTCTTCTTAATTGTGTCCGGATCATTCCAGTGGCGAACCAAGTGCTCCCAGACACCGTTGTCCCAATTCGGCTTCTTCTTCTCATGCTCCCACAATCCCTTGTAGTGGTTCAACATGTCACTGTATCGATTTGCTGCTCTCTCAAGAAAGAGCTTGTACACTAATGCAGTGTCAGTAATCTCTGGATCCCACGTAACCTCATTCTGCCAAAAAAAATTTATTAATTATAACAAGATGTGAATGAATAGATATGTTACACATCATTAAATTATACCTGGAATGTATCCCACCACCGTTGAAGTACACCTGGGGATACCAAGCCGAATGTGTGTGCGCCAGCCTCCATATTCCGGTACATGATATGTCTGATGGTGGTCGAGATTAGACCCGAAGGCATCAACCTGTTGTTACACATAATTAATTTGAAAATGAATAATTATGTATTTCATTATAATGAAAATTATAAGATATGTAATACTTACGATCCACGATAGATCGTAAGACGAATACGACTATCGTGTGCGTCTGTCGACTGGGTGGCCGCTGTCTCGACAGACGCACGTCCGACTGGGTCGGGTATCGGTGGATCCTCCTGCGCTGGATACATGTGGGGCATCTGGGGGACCTGTGTGTAGTACGGATAGGGGGTCGATCCCTGCATCTGGGGCATCTGGACGATCCCAGTCATATCTGGAAAATAGAAACCCGAATGATGTGGTATATGTACAGGCGGCGTCTCACCTCTACCTCTACCTATACCTCTACCTCTACCTCTACCTCTACCACCCGAATCACCAAAACCCTGACTACTAGAACCATGTCCACCAGAACGCTGTCCATGACCCCCATATCCACTCATCTGTAAAAATAAATATTAAAATATAACAATTAATAAATTAACATTCTTGATATAATAACATCTATGAACACTCAAACTGAATCATAAACATGCATTAAGAACACTGAAACCGAGTCATAATCAACATTCGTTATATAATATAACATATACATGAACACTCTAGTAATATTCTTCTTCATCATCTTCTTCATCTTCATCCTCATCTTCTTGTTCTTGTTCTTCTTCTTCTTCTTCTTCTGGTTCTTCGTCTCCGGCTACGTCCATCAATGTACCGGTGGTATCAGTTAATATAACAGGATCATCATCTACTTGCACAATCATTTGATGTTCTATGCTTTCCTCTTGGAACGCGGGAACATCTGCTTCATCGTCAGTAGTGGATGACTGTTGTGCGTCCAAGAAGGATCTCGGCTTGATTTTGTATACAGTTATCCAATCAGTACGGGGCCCAGGGTACGAACAATAGTAGACTTGGGTGGCTTGACTTGCTAGTACGAATGGATCGTACCGACCGTATCGTCGCCTTTGATGAATATCCACAAGCTTGTAGTTAGGATCAATTTTTGTACCACTGGCTGAGTTATCAAACCACTGACACGTTATCGAACACATTTTTCTCAATGTGCATCATGTCCAAATTGTGTCGATCTAACAAAGTACTCCAATAAGGCAAATCCCAAAAAATGCTTTTTTTCTTCCACCCTCCGTCATTTTTTTTGTTGTGTGCCTCAGCACCTTCCTCTGTAACCTTTCTAAGTCCCAAATGATCAATTTCGTATAGGAGACTCGCACCTGTTCGGATAGGCGGCGGATCATCTGTGACTGCTACTCCAGCCCTGAATGTCGTCTTGTTCTTTCGCCATGTATGATTAGGTGGTAAGAACTTTCGGTGGTTATCGAACCACGATTGCTTTCGACTGAGCCTCAAAGTGAATGCATCGGTGTACTCCCCACAATATGGACAAGCAAGCTTTCCAGCTGTACTCCAACCAGACAACATTGAGTACGCTGGAAAGTCGCTAATGGTCCAAATCAGTGCAGCTCTCATAATAAAGTTTTGCTTCCTAGAGACGTCGTACGTTTGCACCCCATTTTCCCATAAAAATTTCAAATCAGCTATCAGAGGTTGTAAAAACACATCAAGCTTGTCCTTCGGACTTTTTGGCCCGGGCACAAGAAACATGAATTGATCTTTCATGCATAACCACGGGGGTAGATTGTACGGAGTAAGAATAACTGGCCATGACGAATATTGCTTCCCCGTCATTCCAAACGGTGCAAAACCGTCTGTGCTCAAGCCCAACCTAACATTCCTAATTTCAGCTGCAAAATCAGGATACGAACGGTCCAAATGCTTCCAAGCCAACGAGTCTGCAGGGTGACGCATAACACCAAAGTCATCAGAACTGCACGAGGCATGCCATGTCATATCCTTCGCAGTGGCCTTGGACATGTACAATCTTTGCAAACGAGGAATTATGGGAAAGTAGAACATTTCCTTAACCGGACGTTTCTTTTTCAACCGACCATCTTCATCAACCCTACTCGGCTTATACCGTGGTCCACCACAAATCTTACAGAACTCTAGTTCGCTGTCTGCACCCCAAAATAACATGCAGTTTTGTGCACAACAATGAATCCTTTCTACCGGAAGACCCATCCCACTCATCAAGTGTTTGGTATCGTTAAATTTCTTGGGAACCTTATTTTCTGAAGGACAAATCTCACGAATCAACTCAACGACTTGATTGTATCCCCTTTCAGACAATCTGTTTTCGGTTTTAATATTCAACAATCTGGAATTGAACGACAACTGCGAATGAGATTCACAACCGGGATACAAGTCTTGGTCCGCTGCACGAAGCATGTCGTAGAACTGTGACGCATTCTCATTAGGGGGTTCTTCATTATGTGCCTCCTCTTCCGCGTTGATTCCAAAATCAATGTTTTGGTTACCCATTAATTCTTCTACCATAGTGTGGTACGAGCTAGGTCCCATAGGGTCAACTTCATTTGAAGTTGACGCAAATTCACTAGTGTTTTGAAATGGACGTGGACCCCAACTCTCTTCACCGTGATAAATCCAATTATAATAATTTCGTGTAAACCCATTTCGATATAAATGAGACTTCACTTCATTAGGATCTCTATAAGTCTCATTTCGACATCTAGCTTTCGAGTAAGGACACCTAATTTTCCCTTCCCAAATCGAATTCGGATTACTAGTGGCAGCTTCAATAAATCCATTTACACCACTAATAAATTCGGGGCTCATAATCCCATTGACCAATCTTGGCCTATACATCCAACTACGACTTGAATAATTCATGTTAATCGATTTGTTTCAAATGTAAATATATATAGTTTATATATATATTTTTAAAAATTTCGGCAGAGTTTCATCTAAATCTATCGTATCACCAAATATTTACGTTCCTAGTGCATCCATTTCCGACTCGAGTAAAATTACTCAAGTCGGAACGCACAATCTACAACAAACAAACAACTCATCCCGGCCTCCAACATCGATTTAATTTCACTTATTTCCAACAATTAATTATACAATTAATTCTCCCAATTAATTAACACATTCATGCATAACAATTAACACACCGTACCAATTAATAATTAACACATATATATACATGCATATATAAAACATATATATATATAACAATAATTATATTAACACATTAATTCATAACAATTAACAATTTTTATAACTTTCATCAATTAACAATTAATATTCTTAATTAATCCTAATAAACATTATACATATTTTTCTAACATAATTACAATCCTAACATTACACAACAAAACTATATACATTCATATATATATATATATACATATATAATATAATACAAACATATATATATATACAACTTTTAATTTAATCAATAAAAACGCATAAATTTACCGTAGAAATGAACCCCTCGAAGTGTAGAACGGAAATATCCAAAAATTTGTCTCGATCGGTAGCTCCGGCAGCGGCGGTGGCGCGGTGGAAGGAAGCTCCGCGGCTGTTTTCTTTTTTTGGGGGTGAAGGAGGCTGTACGAATTTGGGGAAGAAGGAGAGGGTTTTAATTGGGAAATAGGCGAGGGCAATTACGAAGGCCCCACCCCCCTCGCCAATTAGCGAGTGGGGAACCGTCGCCATTTTCCGAGGGCCACAATGCACTCGCCAATGAGCGAGTGCACAACACGCCGTCGCCAAATCCCTCGCCAATTGGCGAGGGCATCTTTTTCCACTCGCTAAATAGCGAGTGTGATTCCGCCCCTCGCCAAATCCCTCGTTATTTATTCCCCTCTTTAAATCCCTCGCCAAATAGGAAGGGTGAAATACCCCTCGCCAATTCCCCTCGTTATTTGAGCAATATTTTGTAGTGATGGTGAAGTAATTCAATATTAATTTGTTCTCATTTTTTATTTTTATTTTATGCATTTGATTGGCTACAAAATATACTTCATTTGTCTATTTTTATACTCCGATTGTTTATGTAAAAAATGAAAGTTTAAGAGTGAATTAAAATAAAGTAGTGTACGTATCGTTTTTAGAAAATGAAAATTATAAAATTGTAAAAATAGAGAGGGGGAGTCTTTATTGCAAAATTTTGCTGATTTTCGTTATCCATTCGAGAAGGTTTTGTGTGGGTCTGTTGTAATGATTAGTTTAATTTGGTAATCAAGGCAGAATTGGTGGTTAAAGAAAAAACAAGCACCTGCTGCCAATAAATTTTCAACTTAATTAGGATTAGAAATCAAGTACCATGTTTGAAATTTTGAGCTTATTCATCACTATCCATGCACCAAAAAGTCACATTATTCAATTTAGATATAGTATTTGTTTATTATTTATCACTCATTAAAATTTGAATCTTGAACTGCTATGGTTTCATTTTTTTAGACCCCTTCTGTTACAAATTAATGTACTAGTAATTTGCACTACTATTGAATCCAGACTCTAAAAAATCAACGCTGAATTCAACATATTTTAACTAATTAGCAAATATTTTTCTCGCTAATCTGTGTGCATGGTATATACTCGTACAACCGAAGTCATTTGTTACACATCTTTTATTAAAAAATGACATATGGTATGCATATAATTATGGGTACTTGAGTAGTATCATTTAAGAATATATGAAACTAGAGAATATAAGAAAACACTATTTTAATTAAGTGAGAGAATTAATATTCATCAAAGGTGAATTGTTTTAAGTTAAATAAGAATTTTTACTATAAAGTGTAATTGAAAAATAAGATTTTTAGTGGTAGTAGGCTAATTTAGTCACATTAACTTCCCCCTTTTGCTTTGGTTTCCACTCTCCACCCACACTGAGTTGAAAGTTTAGCAGGTTGCTTTACTCAAATTCACAAAATGTTCTGTAATTTTTTTTTTAAAAAAAGTTATTTTAGTCCAAAATTTGGTTCATACATTGAGGTCCTCTTACTTATTTGAAGGGATCACGTGGACATAACAATATAATTTTAATTTAAATACAAAATATCCATTCAACAAATATATTTGTTAAGAGAGATAAAATAAGACACTAATTCCAAAGTTATGAAACAAAGGGGTTTTAATTAATTAAAAAAAAGTGGTGCATGAGAGTACAAGATTAGTAGCCAATGAATGGCGAAACAGACCAAGAAAGTAGTATCCAATTCTTCATCATCACGAATGGGACTACACTAAACTGAAGAATATGAGTGGAGGGACCATTTTCTACCCTTTTTTAATATTGCCATCACTACTTAGATTTCCCACAACTAAAAGTAAGTTGCATAATTAAACAGCTGTATCAAATATAGTGAATTGGTACTGATACATTTCCCTTTCTTAATATATTTTCTTTGTAGAAATAAATCAATGATTATTTGGGGGAACTTTGAATTTGTTTTACAAAAAAAAAGTTACATAATACATATGGATTGTGAGTGGCAAAATATGTTACTAATGAACCAATACTGAATTTCTTATTATAAATGTCTAGAGTGTGTATATCATCAATTTGTTTTCAATTTTCATGGGCCAATTGCCTACACAAATTATATATTTTTTGGTGCTTTCTTTGAGCTGTTTCTGGTGAGCAGCCATTATAACAGTACATGATACCAAAACCTGTATTGTTGATGATAAAAGAAAAGAGACGTGGGATCAAAATATGGACCATCAATTGGGAGAAAGGTAACAAAATAATGACAATTACGATACATACATTTATTATATATACACATTCTATAGACTATATATAGTGGACACGTGAAAAATAATAATTTTCCATGCTTCATGTGCAAAGCAAATTAAATCAAATGTAATTAACTTGCGAGAACTTTATGAAGGTTGGTACAACTTTTAAAATTTATATAGTATTTGAACAATTTGAATCATCTATGTTATATTGCAGTATAATAATACTAGTACTTTTGCATAATACACTATTTGTAATAATGTATTTTAAAAAAGAAAAGAACAAACTATCTCCTACATGGCATAAAATTTCATTTAATAGTACTCCCTCCGTCCCATATTAATCTTCATAGGTTGATGGGCACGAAAATTAAGAAAGTGTAATAATGAGTGAAGTTTTTAGGGATAATTTTATAAAATTTTATGTATAAAGTAAAGAAATGAGTTGACTTTTGTGTTTGTGTGGAGATAAAGTAATGACATTTGTGTAAAATTGAGGTTATTGTGAGGGTGGAGTTTATAAAGAATTTTCCATTTTAAGGGTGTGAAAGTTATTGTGGGACGTCCCGAAAAGGAAAGTGTGAAAATTATTGTGGGACGGAGGGAGTACATTATATGACCACAAGTTTATAAAATCTCAATCCAATCTAGTCTAGTTTTAAAGAGAGACATGACTAAAATATCAAATTAGAGCTTCGACCGTCTTGGGAAATAATTTTGTCTCATCTAAAAGTACGAACTTATACCCTTTAGAGAGGAGGCCCATCGAGTGGACAATTTAAATGGATGAAGTTGCTTTTAGCAGGAATCGAACCTAGAACAGAACATGTGGGTGAGCCTTGAGGCTCTGATAACATAAAAAAAAATTGTCTCATTTAAATGCTTGAACTTGTAAGAGGTGGAGAATTAATTAACACTCTATTGAAACATGACCCAAAGCAATTTTTTAAGGAATATTTCCATAAAAAAGGCATATGACACTTTACAGTTTCCATAATTGTCTGTACCTATAGTGGGGATAGCAGAAGATAGTGTTTTTCACCATAAAAAAACACCTCACATTGCCCAAATTTCTCATCTCCTCCATTACAATTCTGACTAAAGCATCCATCCCTGAAATTCAACATTCCCTCCAATTAAATCCAAAATGTCAAAACGACCCCACCATTGTCGAAATCTATACAGATTTGTCCATTCCTTAAACCCATTATCCTATACAACATACACAAGAAAGCTACAAACTCAATGTAATATCCAGCATTACTATAATCATTCTACTTTGCCTTTACACACCAAAAGAAGGAAGAGGTGGCTATAGAAAGAACGATAATGTTATATATAGATAGATTAAGAGATAAAGAAAGGCAATTAATCATACAAGGCCCTGTCAATTAAGAATAAGGAAAAAGCAGAAAAAAGTACCTCCAGAGGTTGTTTTCTCTTTCAGGGTAGCTTAATATTCCTGCCTTTCTTCTTATTCTTTTAGGTGTTGAAATCCTCAATCAAGATTGAAACATGTTATCTTCAAATCTTCCACCATCAGTTGACTCGTCCCATGATCAGACGACGATGGGATCGGGCAACGAGTTTAAGGTATGTGTTCTGTTGAATTATGATCAACTTCCTTTGTGTTCTGACCTATAGATACATTCCAAGAAGTATATATATATTGTTGGTATTGAAGAATTGGGGGCTGACTCTGTGTGGTTTCAGATGACTCCTCAACTGTTATTCGAGATCAAATTCCATGGATTCCTTCTTTGGGCTTCAGTTGGTTTTCTAATGCCAGTTGCTATACTTGCAAAGAGGATGTCTAATAAAGAGGAATCTGGTACAAGGCTAAGAATCATATTCTATGTTCATGCTATAACACAGGCAAGTCCAAATTTCTTACATTTCTATTTTAGTTGAAAAACATTATAAATCAAATCCATGTTTTCTTTTTCTGTAATATTTTCATCTCTGTATGATGAACAGCATCTCTACAGTGTCATAATTAGTAATTACATCTAATTATAACTTGGGACCTTGTTAGTTAGATAAGGTGCCCCACAATCAACTTTTAATGACTTAAACAGAATCTAAATTAATGACTTTTACTTGATAGAAATAATTATGACTTCCTAACTTAAATGCTAGGTATCAAACAAATCCCAATAAAATTATTAAAATATAACAAGTCCAAGGGGAAAAAAAGGAGCTTAATGGCTATTAGCTACAAATCAATCCACAAGAACGATGATTAATCTAACCAATGCCTAAACATTAGCTAACCGCCCATAAACGACGATTAATTTTCTTCACATTCACCATAAAATGAGACATATACATCTGCAGGTTGTCTCAGTCCTACTAGCTACAGCAGGGGCAGTAATGTCAATAAAATACTTTGACAACTCATTCAGCAACGATCACCAAAGAATAGGCATAGCATTTTATGTTGGCATGTGGCTGCAAGCACTGGTTGGCATTTTCAGACCCCAAAGGTAAAGAATCAATCTTTACATGCACTGTGTGTATGTGTGTGTCGAATCAAGCAATTTAAAATGTTCACGATCCAGAGATGATAGCATCTTTCAGCACTAACTTCTTTCTTAGACAACTTCAATGGGTAAAGAATAAGATATATAAATCAGATTTATTTTAAAACTCATTGTTGATATTCTTTGTTTACAGAACAAGCAAAGGCAGAAGCATATGGTTTCTTTTTCACTGGCTAGCAGGAATAGCTGTTTCTTTACTTGGTGTCATCAACATATACACAGGTTTACAAGCCTACCATAAGAGAACGTCGAAGAATGTCAGGTTTTGGACCATTCTTTTCACAGTTCAGATATCGCTCGTATTCTTCCTCTACCTTGTCCAAGAAAAATGGCATTATATAAAGAAACAGGGCACAGTTCTTAAAAACAAGCCCATACGGCTTACTGATCAAGAGATATCTTCAGGGTTCCAGCAGAAAGAAGCATCACCAGAACATTGTTGAAACATACTCCCTCCGACCCACTATAACTTTCTCACTTTTCTTTTCTCGACGTCCCACAATAAGTTTCCTATTTTATTTTTGATATATTATTTTATATCTCTCAATCACATCACTTGCACTACATCTATTATTTTATCATATTTCTTAAACAAAACAACAAAAAGAAAGAGGAAACTTATACCGGGACGGAGGGAGTATTTAAATTCTAGTAATGTAGTCATGTTTGTATTCTTTTCAACATTTCCAGGATTAGCATAAAGTTGGTGTGGTTTGATTAAATATCGAATTCATATCTGTAAATTGTGATTAGACAAGAAAGTTTTATACTATACATCATACTCTTTGGATTTTTGTATGACCATACTCGTTCAAAAGCAGATAGAAAGCAGTAAAAAAAAAGTTACAAAAAATGTAATGAGAATTTACAGAGCTAAGGGCAAATGTGATTTCACTATAACATATACTGATTGATATACAGAAAGTACTAATTATCATGGAAAAAGTTGCACATAACCTGTAGCGATTGCTATTCCTAATATAACAACAGGCGGAAGTATAACGAATGCACCAATGGTGGCAAAGAAAACTGAGTCGTTCCTACGAGATACTTCATTCAAGTAAGCCTGCCTTTTGATGTTTCTCTTCTGTGATGTGGTTAAAAACTTGGGGGTCACCTTCTTTAGATTTTTACCTAATGGAATGCTAAAATCATCATCACGATCTCCAAATAAATTTGCAAGTTGTTCACGTATTGTTGATCGGTTAGAACTGCTCTCGTAGCCTGATTAGGAATCAATCAAAGTTAGATTGAAACACACGCCTAATAGAAATCTTTCTTTTTTAGTGAAAAAAGTAGAAGGATCTTATTTCTCCATCTTCCAGAGAGAGAGAGAAAATACCATCAACAGAGGGGCTACGAGGTGTGAGTTGTTCCAAGAGATCAAGTTGCATACGAGCTGGAGAGGACGACCCTTTGTTCAAAATGAAGGAATACAAAATCAGAGAGGAAAAAAAAAAGGATGCGTGACAAATTAAAAGCAATAAAGTTTTAACTTCAATTTAGTCTAAATAGGTTACAACTGACTACACAGCAAAGTAACTAGCTACGTATAATACCAGAAACTCAATTACTAAAAGGTTCTTCAATTTTTCTTTTGCCCATGTTCGTTTCTTTAAGATGAGTACTACGAACTTTTATATATTCCTTTTATGGTGTGACCACAGCCTTTAATATGTAGTTACTCTAACACAAGAAGGCACAAATCCTGTTAACTACTTCTTACATTCGTTTCTACCGTCTATGTCTTTTAAGAGCCTGCAACTGATTCATCCACCCTCATGCCTGAACCGTACAAGTAATCAATTGGAGAAACTCATAACTAAGCAAATTCAGGGATCACTTTCCTACATAGAAACTATCTTAAAGTGATAACATATTAGCAACAAATCTTATTCAGTCATTATCTAACCATGTGGTTGACATTTAAGCTCTAGTTAAGTTCATCTCCAATTCATTCTAAACAGGTTCACCACTCAACACTATCCTAAATATCAGCTGCCTTGTAATAATAACATAAAACAATCAACTAATAAGCTACTACTTTGAGCTTGCCAAAATACTTGGTATGCATCCAATACAAGATTCTTCAACACACTGCAAATCCTAGTCTCCTTCCAAGTTAACGCAACAACTCGGTTATTCGTAAAAAAATGAATTCACATTTTGACCTAAATCCCCAATTAAAAAAACCCACAATTATACAAAACTTCATCAAATCAAGAAAAATACCAGCGTAAGTAGGAGGATCTTCCTCAGTGACTCTACTGTCAGTTCCTTCAGAGAGAGAAGCCGCCGCCTTCAGACAAGATGGAGGTAGAGTGTCATAGAGCTTCAGCCCAATTTTCTGCTTCGAAATGTGCGGCGAAATTAAGGGTTTTGGGTGCAAAATAGTAGAACCAGTTCCAAGATTGAGGGCCATTGAAATATTTGTGGCTTTGTTTGGGAATTTTTATAATTGGAAAAGGGATTTCAGTTCGAGTCTCCATTGTAATACAGTAGTTGCCAAAATTTTGTTAAACTTAACGACCACCTCAATTTAAATGGCGCTTCAGGAAATTAGCTCCTCCACATATATTATTTATTTTGTGGGTCACTGCCACTGGAGGAAAATTGACAAATTATTTAGGAAAACAACGAAATTTGGTAGTATGATTTAGCAAAAAATCTGCACACTTTTCAATTTAGTTTTTTATTTTTATTTTTTGTCAAAAAACAATGCTTTAAATTCTCTAGTCAAAGGGGAAATATTTTGGTCTTAATTTCGTCTGAGATCTTTTATCTTTTTTTGTATTTTAGTTATTGTCTATTGGTAATCAATTTTCACTCGTATTTTTTCAGGATTAACTTACTCCATCTTTTTTTTTAATAACGTACTCGATCACATTTAAATTGTAAGTTGAGTTAGATGAAACATAAAAATAACCATAGACAAAGCTTTGGGCATCACACGTTGATTTTCAATTTGTTAAAAGTATCATATTAAAGTATTACACCTGAGTTCACCAATTCAATCAATTTTTTTTATTATTATTATAAAAATAACTATATGATTCTTTTATTTCGTTTTTATTTCTTTCTTTTTTTAACATCATTTTTTGCTTTTTTTTTTTTTTTTTAATATACACATTCTCCATTTAAATTAAATTTGGGGAAATTCTTGTTAGAATCATTTCAACTTTTTTCTAATAGGTGTTGCCCTTTTTCAATTTAAATGATTTCAAATTCTTTAATATTCACTTTCCATAATTCAAAAATTCCTAAAAAATTACAGATATTTTATAATTTGAATTTTTTTTAATTAATTAGATTTATAAATTTTAATTACAGATATTTTATAATTTGAATTTTTTTTAATTAATTAGATTTTTAAATTTATAGGTGCATCTAATTAACTCCCAAAATAAATCATTTCTTACAATTTATTTAAAATATGATGATTATTTTGTATATAACGTTATGCATAATTCAAAATATGATTATTATGTTGCATATCACGTTATGCATAATTAGGGCTGTCAAATGGGTCGGGCCGGGCCAGCCCGGCACCGGCCCACCGGGCCACTCATTTTTATCGGGCCAGGCTGGCCCGGCCCAATTGTTATCGGGCCTGAAATTTTGAGGCCTAGCCCGGCCCTGGTCGGGCTGCCGGGCCACCGGGCCAAAATAGCCCGTAATATTTTTTTATTTAATTATTTGATTAGGCCATTAATTAATTAATTTGTTAGGGTAATAAAATAATTGGGCTCAAATTTATTGTTTTGTTAATACTGATTGGGCCACTTTACAAGCCCACTTTTTTTTGTTTAGTTAATATATATACTTCAATTAGGGTTTTGTTATAAAATAATATATAAAATGGATGTCCTTTCAAATACTTTTAGATGATTCTAGTATAAGCACTTATGATGATCTTTATGTTAGAATTCTAGGAGCTTCTCTTGCTCCCTATAAAAGGGTGGTATGCCACCCCATTTTGTACACTCGATGAAAAATGAATAAAAGTATTAGTTTCACAACACGTTATCAGCACGAGTCTCTACGTTGAGCCAAAATAATATTTTCAAGTATTATATACTTGAACCTCTTCAAGGTAGATTAAGGTAGTGTTTTTTTTTCTCCTTTCTCATTTCATTCTTCATTATGGCTACTTTCACAAAACTTGAATTTGCACCACTTGATATCACCGGAAAAAATTATTTGTCATGGATTTTAGATGTTGAAATTCATCTTGAGGCTATGGGTCTTGGTGATGCTATTGTTGAAAATAATAGTGCATCAAATCAAGACCGTGCCAAAACAATGATTTTCCTTCGTCATCATTTGGATGAAGGATTGAAAACTGAATATTTAACAGTGAAAGATCCACTAGTTTTGTGGAGAAATTTAAAAGAAAGATACGACCACCTGATGATGGTCGTCCTTCCAAAAGCCCGGTATGATTGGCTTCATCTACGTCTGCAAGATTTCAAAACTGTCAATGAATATAATTCGGCTATGTTTAGAATTACTTCACAATTAAAGTTATGTGGTGAAACCATAACTGATGATGATATGCTTGAGAAGACATTCTCTACTTTTCATGTCTCGAATATGCTCCTGCAGCAACAATATCGAGAAAAAGGTTTTACGAAATATTCTGAACTAATTGCATGCCTTCTCTTAGCCGAGCAAAATAATGAATTATTGTTGAAAAATCATGAGTCCCGACCCACCGGTTCTAGTCCATTCCCTGAAGCGAATGCGACTCAATCTCAAAATTATGGTCGTGGTCGTGGACGTGGTGGTAGCCGAGGACGTGGTAATAATCGTGGTCGCGGTCGTGGTAGATTTACTCCATATAATAACAACAACCATGATCGTGACAAGAAACAAGTTGTCTCCCAGAAGAGAGACAATGGAGAAAAGAATGGAGAAAAGAAGAAATATGAGGAACATTGTTACCGGTGTGGAATGGAAGGTCATTGGTCCCGCGTGTGTCGAACAGCGGATCATCTTGTTGAGCTTTATCAAGCTTCTTTGAAAAATAAGGCAAAAAATGTTGAGACAAATTTTATTGATAACAATATTGCTCTTGATGGTGATGATGTGGTTATGACCCATCTTGATGTAGCCGATTTCTTTAACGATGTTAACTAAGCATATGATGAATACCCTATAAGTATTTCATGATGAATAAAATATTTATATATTTTGCATCTTTTATTAATATTAATTTCTAATTTATGTTTTATTTTTTTTTATGAAGAAGCAATGGATGCCAAACATTTGGGAATGAATAGTGATGGTGATATTTGTCTAATTGATAGTGCTACTACACACACTATACTTAAAAATGAAAAATATTTTTCTCATTTGCAAAAGGGGGAGACAAATGTTAACACTATAAGTGGTAGTGCAAATTTGATTGACGGCTCCGGAAGAGCCACAATATTTCTCCCTGAAGGAACTAAACTAGTTATAAATAATGCACTACTGTCTCCCAAGTCTCAAAGAAATTTGTTAAGTTTTAAAGATATCCGCAAAAATGGGTATCATATCGAGACTCTAAATGAGAAAAACAGTGAATGTCTATTGATTACACAAGTTGTTTCTGGAAAGAAACGTGTGTTAGAAAAGCTGTATTCACTCTCTTCTGGCCTATATTACACGAATATAAATACAGCTGAAACATATCACCTAATAGACCAGAAGTCTATTACTCCCAATGATTTTATGGTTTGGCATGATCGCCTTGGACATCCTGGTTCCACCATGATGAGGCGCATAATTGAAAATTCACATGGCCATTCATTAGAAAATAAAAAGGAATAAAAGTATTAATTGTTAGACCTTCACCAACTAAAGTGGGGATTGAATCCCCTGCATTTCTAGAACGAATTCATGGTGATATTTGTCGGCCTGTAGATCCACCATGTGGACCATTTCAATATTTTATGGTGCTAGTTGATGCATCAACGAGATGGTCACATGTATGTCTCTTATCCTCTCGCAACTTGGCATTCGCAAGATTACTTGCCCAAATAATAAAGTTGCGAGCACAATTTCCAGATCACCCAATAAAGAAAATTCGTTTAGATAATGCTGGTGAATATTCATCACATGCTTTTTATGATTATTGCATGTCGATTGGAATAAGTGTTGAACATCCTGTAGCTCATGTTCACACACAAAATGGTCTAGCCGAATCATTTATCAAACGATTGCAATTAATTGCTAGACCATTGTTAATGAAATCAAAACTCCCTTTATCTGGTTGGGGACATGCTATACTACATGCAGCAACACTTGTGAGAATTCGGCCGACAAGTTATAATAACCTTTCTCCCCTTCAATTAACATTTGGTTATGAGCCCAATATCTCCCATTTAAGAATTTTCGGGTGTGCGGTTTATGTTCCAATTGCACCGCCTCACCGAACTAAATTGGGCCCCCAACGAAGGTTGGGAATATATGTCGGGTATGAATCACCTTCTATAATTAAATATATTGAACCATTAACAGGTGATTTATTTACTGCTAGATTTGCAGATTGTCATTTTGATGAATCTCATTTTCCGACATTAGGGGGAGGTAAGGATCAACCGAAAAAATAAATCAATTGGAAAATTGCATTAGATTTCCTTGATCCTCGTACAAAAGAATGTGAACTAGAAGTTCAAAGGATCATACATTTGCAACAAATTGCAAATCAATTACCGGATGCATTTAGTGACTCCAGAAGAGTTACTAAATCACATATTCCTGCAGAAAATGTTCCGGTTAAGATTGATATCCCTGAAGGACAAATAACAAGTGCTAATGAATCTAAAGCACGCCTGAAGCGTGGTAGACCTCTTGGTTCCAAAGATAAAAATCCTCGAAAGAAAAGAGGAATAATTAAGATCGACGAGTCAAATGAGGATGAACAACTCGCACGTAGTGAGAAAATTCAGCTTCCTGAAGAAGTTGTCTCAGAAGATGTTGCTCCTGAAGAGCATGAGGTTGTAGAAACTTCAATAAATTATATCACTACGGGAAAAAGTTGGAACCGAAGAGAAACAGTCATTGACAATGTTTTTGCATATAATGTAGCACTTGATTTTTTGGAAGAATTTGAGGATCATGAACCCAGATCGGTTGATGAATGTCGGCGTAGAAATGACTGGCCAAAATGGAAAGATGCAATTCAATCCGAGTTGGATTCACTGGCAAAACGAAAAGTATTTGGACCTGTAGTCCAAACACCTGAATGTGTAAAGCTAGTGGGATACAAATGGGTATTCGTGCGAAAAAGAAATGAGAAAAATGAAGTTGTGAGATATAAAGCACGATTGGTAGCCCAAGGTTTTTCACAAAGACCTGGATTTGATTATGATGAAACATACTCTCCTGTGATGGATGCAATTACATTTAGATATCTTGTAAGTTTTACCGTGCATGAAAAACTTGAGATGCGTCTAATGGACGTAGTCACTGCATACTTATACGGTAATCTTGAAAAAGATATCTACATGAAAGTCCCTGAAGGATTCAACATGCCTAAAGCATGTAAATCAAATCCAAGAGAAATTGATTCTATTAAATTGCAAAGGTCTTTGTATGGGCTCAAACAATCTGGACGTATGTGGTATAATCGTCTTACCGAATGTCTAGTCAAGGAAGGTTATACCAATGACCCAATATGTCCATGCGTTTTTATAAAGAAAAATGGATCACGTTATGTGATAATTGCAGTGTATGTTGATGATCTCAATTTAATCGGAACTCCTGAAGAGCTCGAAGAGGCAGTTGCATATTTAAAGAAAGAATTTGAGATCAAGGATTTTGGAAAGACAAAATTTTGCCTTGGTTTGCAAATTGAACACCTCGAAGGTGGAATTTTTGTCCACCAAACTGCTTACACCCAAAAGGTTTTAAAGAGGTTCTATATGGAAAAGGCACATCCACTAAGTACCCCAATGGTCGTCCGGTCACTCGATCCTAATAAAGACCCTTTCAGACCGCGAGATGAAAATGAAGAGATACTTGGTCCTGAAGTACCATATCTCAGTGCAATTGGTGCACTTATGTACCTTGCTAACTACACAAGGCCAGATATATCATTTGCAGTTAATTTACTAGCAAGATTTAGTTCATCTCCCACAAGGCGACATTGGAATGGTATAAAACACATTTTTCGCTATCTCCAAGGAACAGTTGATCTTGGCCTATTTTATTCAAATAAATCTCGACCTGAATTGCTTGGTTATGCTGATGCTGGGTATTTATCTGACCCACATAAAGCAAGGTCTCAAACTGGATATGTATTCACATGTGGTGGTACAGCCATTTTATGGCGATCTACAAAACAGTCACTTGCTGCCACTTCTTCAAATCATGCTGAAATTATAGCAATTCATGAGGCCAGTCGGGAATGTGTTTGGTTAAGGTCAATGATTAATTATATTCGAAAGAATTGTGGATTGTCTCATAACAATAAAAATCCTCCAACTTTATTATATGAAGATAATGCAGCTTGTATAGCTCAACTAAAAGGAGGATACATTAAAGGAGATAGAACTAAACATATTTCACCAAAATTCTTCTTTACTCATGAGTTGCAAAAGAATGGTGAGATCGATGTGCAACAAATCCGCTCAAGTGACAATTTAGCAGATTTATTTACCAAGGCACTACCTACTGCAACATTTGAGAAGCTGGTGAAGCGTATCGGAATGCGTCGATTAAAGGATTCCGCATGATGCTTGGATCAGGGGGAGATTGAATACACTAAGTAATATGTACTCTTTTTCCCTTGCTAGGTTTTTGTCCCACTGGGTTTTTCCCTAGTAAGGTTTTTAACGAGGCATATTCTTTGTGTAATGACGGACATCCAAGGGGGAGTGTTATAAAATAATATATAAAATGGATGTCCTTTCAAATACTTTTAGATGATTCTAGTATAAGCACTT
This sequence comes from Galeopsis tetrahit, assembly GCA_963675135.1. Taxonomy (NCBI): domain Eukaryota; kingdom Viridiplantae; phylum Streptophyta; class Magnoliopsida; order Lamiales; family Lamiaceae; genus Galeopsis; species Galeopsis tetrahit. The sequence goes on from OY776126.1 coordinate 23,059,753, forward strand.
ATGATGATCACTTATGATGATCTTTATGTTAGAATTCTAGGAGCTTCTCTTGCTCCCTATAAAAGGGTGGTATGCCACCCCATTTTGTACACTCGATGAAAAAGGAATAAAAGTATTAGTTTCACAACAGGTTTTTAATAAAAAACATATCAATATATCATGAATCAGCGCAGCAACTTTGATTTTTTTTTTCTTTTCTTTTCTCTTTTCTAATCGAAAAAAGTGGTGATTGAAGATTTAAGTGTTAATTTAGGTGAGAATGTATGTTTGTGCCCTTCTCTTTGATTTAATTATTCATCACAATTCAATGATTATTGATTCATCATTCAAACAAAACGTAAAAAACATCAACAAGAATTTGTAGATTAACTCATAAATACCAAAAGTTTTGAACTTACGAGTGTGGAAGTTGTCGAAGTAAGTGATCTCATATTTGTGTGCGGCTCGCGAGCGCTGTGCCATCGCCTTGCGAAATGGATTTGGGAAAAGGGAGGCACAGCGGCTGGGTAGGAGTTAGGTTTCTTTTTTTTTTGTTTGACTTTTTGTATAGCAATAGTTAGAATTTTAAAAAAAAAATGTCAGAATCGGGCCAGCCCGAAAATTCGGGCTTAGCCCGACCCGACCCGGTCAGCCCAGTTGTTCAAGTGGGCCGGGCCAAAACGGCCCGGTTGTTTTCGGGCCAATAAAATCAGAGCCCAGTCCATAGGCCGGGCCCATTTTGACAGCCCTATGCATAATGCATTCGATTGAAATATGATGACTATTTTGCATATCACTTATGCATAATTCAAAATAATTTCTTCCAATTTAATTAGAATCTGATGATTATTTTGCATATAACGTTATACATAATTCAAAATATGATGATTATATTGTATATCACGTTATGCATAATGCATAATGCTTTCGATTGAAATATGATAACAATTTTGCATATCACATTATGCATAATTCAAATCATTTCCTAAAATTAGATTGAAATATGATGATTATTTTGCATATCACATTTACTAAAATAATATGATGAAAATTCTGCATAACCTAAAAAAAAACTTAAATATAATTGCATAAACGATCAACTAATAACAAAATTTCATAACACTGCATAACCTAAAAAACAAGTTTATTCAGAGTTTTTGATGCCACAAGCGACGGGTTTACACCAGCAGACCTAACACGTTTAGATTTACTTTCAAGAACTGAAACAGGGCTTTGAGTCTCTTGAATGCTGGCAGATTTGTTCTATCGACAGATATGTGAAGTAGATGCCACAACACCGTTGGACAACGATTTTTGCTCTTTAGCTTCAGTGATTTGTTCATTCACCGATGCAAAACAATTAGAGCAAGACCAATTCACAGATACATCAATAGAAATGACCAAATGGATAACATGTATGTAAGTAAAATAAATTGAATTACATATTAAAAAATCGAGAAAGATTTACTGGAAATACAACATGTAAATCGTATTACAAGGATATTTTACAGCGTAACGCAAATTACACAGGCCTCTTGTACAGTAAATCTTTACACAGACACTTAAAGGCCAGAACTGATATATTCCACCTTTTGTTCATCAACCACTTCACTTAGAATTAGAGAAAATGAGTAAAACATTTGTTCACATAATTAGAATGAATCATAACACCATTTACTCTAATTCATAATCTTGAAAGCTACAACAAAAATATGCATCAACATAGGGAGTCTCATAAGCAACTGGTCTGTGAAGACATCGATCAACGCCTAACAGTCACAAAAACCTTTGAATGTCTGACTTCAAATTGAATACTACATGTATTCAACTAAACTATTGAGATAAAATAATGCGACAAATAGTAAACTATGACATTAGTCAGAGTTTATTATCTGAGATTAGGCAAAAATTATCATACATATTGCGTGCTCAAAATAATTTGAGAAGACAATTACAGATTATAGATCTTAGCTTTTTTTTTTCAAAACAATTTGAGAAGGCAAATGCAGATTGGGAGGTTTGTTAAAATTCAAAAATCACAAATCAACAATCGAAAAAGGGTGAGAAAAAAGAAAACTTACATATAAAAACACCATAAATAAGAAAGCCTTGTGGTCGATAGATTGGTGCATCGAAGTCGAGGGGGTTGCAGATCGGCGGCTGCTTCGTCTTCGACGACCAGACGACGGTGTGCACGAGGCTTTCTTCTTCGGCCACTTCGTCTTCCTCGGCGAGTGCGGCGGCAAAGCAACGACGACGGTGGAGGTGCTGCTTCGTCTTGGTTTAGGCGGCGACAATAACTCCCCAAACGACACAGATCTGTTCGCCTTGGTCGTCGTTTCGACTTCTCCGGCTATGGCAGATCAGCGGCAACACCTCCACACACGACACAGATCGGCGGCCATGGAGGGGGCGGCGGGGAGGCTGTGGGTAGCGACGCCGCGTGGGAGATGGAATTGCAGACAGCGGCGGTGGGAAAATGGGTAGCGACACCGAGGGGATGGTGGAGAGGGAGCTAGGGTTTTGATTTTGGTTTTGGGTGAATGAGGAGAAGGAATTACGGAGCAGATGAGTAGAGAGATTCCTATTTATAGGAGGGTATTCTTGGTTTTTTAACTCTATTTTGATCCTATTAGACAATTATACATGTTGGTGTTTCTATTAACTTAATGGGTTCTAATAGTGGACTTATTAGGCAATAATCTCATTAAATTTTTATTCAATAAAAGTATAACACAAAATTATTAAAAAAATTGTAAGTCGATATAACAAAAAAGTGCAACGCCATATTTACTAAAAGTATAAGTCAGTTTAACAAAAAAGTGAAATACGATATTTCTGAAACGTGCAAATCAATATTACTGAAAAGAGCATCACAATATTAATAAAAAGTGTAAGAGTTTATAACTAAAAAGTGCAACACAATTCTTTTACCGAAAAATGTAAGTTATTATAACTGAAAAATGCAACACAATTTTTTACTGAAAAGTGCATCACAATATTATTATAAAGTGCAAGTCAGTATCACAATTTTTAATAAAACGTGTAAGTTATTAAACTGGAAAGTGTAACACCATTTTACAAAAAATGTAAATAATTGAAAAATGTAAGTCACTGCAATTGAAAAGTACAACATAAAAAAAAAAGTCAATGGTCAACTCAGTTAATCAGAGTAGGATTTGGGGGATTATTTATAATTGAACTGTTTGAACATGACGTATTAATTAGCATGTACTCAGTACTCCATCTCTATTATGCTTATTTAATCATGCATCCTATAGTTTGAGATTATGTGAAATGTTTTAATGTTTTACAATTAATTAAGCTGCCTCGAAGTCTAGAGTGTTAGAAATTCACCTTTTTTTTTATTTTGAGCCCAAATTTGTTTGTTCACATTTTTTTTATTAGCTTAATCAGAATTAATTATTTGTCAATTTAATCACATCCGTATACTTATTTTATCGATATACTTTGAAAAAAATTAAAAAATCCTTATAAAGTTATCTCATGATTATTATATATGAGCACTAAATTGGTGTAATTAAATAATTAAAGGTATATATGTTAAAAGAAATCCAGCAGCATTTATCCCCTACGAATCCGATTCCATAACGATGGCCCCCTACCTAAGTGCCCAAAACCCATTCTCCATTCTCTCTCTCAATTCATACACATTCATGGGGAAAAATGAAGATGTGCATCAGGGAAAAAAAGAGAAGAATAGTAGTAGTAGTAAGATTAATTTGATTAGTAAAAAAGAAAGTGAAGAGCAGCAGCAGCATCCGGATGCGTTTCATGTGTCTGGGCCACGTAAAGTTGCTACTGTTAATTGGAGACACCTCCTAAACTCCACTTGGTAACTCACTTTTTCTCTAGCTTCATTCTATTAGTAATTAGTTACCATCATTTTTTTTCCTTTTTTTGTATATATATCTTACTCTTAGTCATGGATGATTCATTGGATTTGCTATTTGGGCACTCTTGTCCAAGCCTAGCTTTTTAAATGGCAAAATTTCATGTAACTGAATTATAATTTGTAGGAGGGTAACTAAATCAAAACCTTTATTTGAAATTTGTAATTTGATACTCCCTCCATCCCGGAGAAAGCTTCTTATAAGCTCCAAGCACGGACATTAAGAAATACTAATATAATTAGTAGATGTATTAGAGGCAGTGTGATTGAAAGAGAAAAAAATATAATGAAATGTGAGAGTGAATAGTTATCAAAAAAGGAATTAGTAACTTTTATTGGAACGGACAAAAAAAGAAAGTTGGATAGTGAGTCCGGAGGGAGTAATTATTAATTTGAGCTCGAGCGGGGTGAGATGGTATTGTGTCCAATTTCGTGGGTTTTAACCAAATTGGTTTTTAGACCTTAAAGAGTAGTAGTAATTGATAAATTTAATATAATGGGTTCTTCGTTTTAATAAAGTCCTTTAAAACATAAAATGACTTAAACGTCCAGGGCTACATTGGGCCGAGCCCATAATAATCTGATACGGAGTATATGATTATAACAAGGGTTTAACTATATGCACCTCCATTTTGGAGAGATGCACGCCTCCGATAGATGCACCCCCAAAATTTGTCAACATAAATGCACCCTCCCCTCGAATTGTTCAAAATTCTATTTTCTTCATTTTATCTATAAAATACATATTTACTACACACACCCTCTCCAAACCTAATTCATCTCCTTAACCCTTCTTCTACCTCCCAATTCCACCCACTGCCACCACTCGCTGGCAGCCGCGGCTCCCTTCGTTGGCAGCCGCCCATGTCGCTGTGGCCCCCTTCGCCGGTAGCCTCCTCTCCCTCTCTTCTCTCCCCTCCCCTCCATTTTCCCTCACCCTCTACCATGGCGCCTCCGCCCCCACTACCTCGATTTTGCAAAAAAAAAAAAAAAAAAAAAAAGAAATTTGCAGCGGCCCACCCTCTCCCTCTCTTATCTCCCCTCTATTTTCACCCCTCCACCATGCCATGGCGCCCCCGCCCCACCACCTGTAAAAAAAAATATATGTTCTACAGCGGCCGCCCCTCCCTCTCTCCCGATTCGTCGCCGATGGCCCCAGCCCACACCCTAGGTTTGTCCGCCCCTTTTGGGAATTTGTTAGGGTTTTCGACGATGTAATGTCGACCATGTATCTTCCCGTCGACAAAATGTTGTCGACGGGAGTATATATGGTCGACAATGGTTTGACGATTTTTTTTTTTTTAAATGTTAGTTTTTCTAAGTTTTTTTTAGGCCGAAAAAAAGAGGTTTGATAACTAAACATTCCAACTTGCTTGTTAATGGGTATGATAATGGTGTTTTATGGATGAATATGGTTGATTTGTTGAAATTTTTAAATTTTTTTGATTTCTTGCTACCGGAAAAAATGGTGACGACGGTCGGAAGTTTGATTTAAGGAAAAGATGAAAGAAATGATAGTAGGAGATGTGTTCAGTAGGGAGGGTGCATCTAGTATGCTGGATTTTAATGAAGAGTGTTTTGGATTTTTACACTATTATCAAATTAATAAATTGATTGGGGGAGTGCATCTTTCTCCAATGGAGGTGTGCATATAGTCAAACCGTTATAACAAAGGCCCTAATTTGATGCTACGGAGTATATAGGAGTAGGTTCAGTGCAAGCCCACTAACCCACTTATATTTATAAATTGTCGAAAAGATAAAGGGTCTGACTATATGCACCTCCATTTCAGTTTGATGCACTCCCCCATCAATCCCCAGATTTATACACTCCCCAAATTTAGGTCACACCCCCCTTCAAATGTCATAAATACCCCTCCTCTCATAACATATATATTACTACACACACCCCACCCTTCCTCTTCTTCCTCCCCATTTCCCCCAACCCACCTCCTCCTCCCCATTTCCTCAACAGTCGTCGCCGCCGCCCACCCCCACCCACCCTCGCCGCCGCCCCCTCCCCTCCCTTCCCACTCCCCCGATGAACTTTAATTCCTTCATCTTCATTTCTTTCATTTCCTCCCCAACCTCACACCAGCTGCCGCCACCGTCGTCCCCGCCCCTGCCACCGCCGCCACTGTCGCAGCCGCTCCTGCCACCGTCGCCCCTCCCTCTTTCCCCTTTTTATTTTCTGTGATTTCCCCCTCTCCGTCCCTCTCCCCGTCGCGGCCACCCCCTCCCCCTCCCCCAATCGGCCGCCGCCGTAACCCCTCCCTCGCCCCAGTTGCCGCCGTAACCCCTCCCTCTCCCATTCTCTTTTTTTTTCCCTGTATTTTTCCTCCTCCCTCTCCCTCTCCTCGTCGCGGCAACCCCTCCTCCCTCTCCTCGTCGCGGCCACCCCTCCTCCCTCTCCCTCGGCCGCGACGGCTCCCCCTCCCTAGGCCGCGATGAACTCCCTCTCCTACGATTTCTGCTTTTTTTTTTTTTGGTTCAACCCATCCCCCTCCCGTCCGACGCCGACGCGACCCCCAGGTTTGCCCCCTTCCTCCCTCCCCCTCCTCCCATCTGTAAAAAAAAAAAAAAAAAAAGATTGCGGCCGCCCCCTCCCCACCCCCTCTCCGACGCCGACCCACACCCAGCCCAGATTTGCCCAACTCCCAATTCCAATGTTAGGGTTTTCTGCAAAAATGCAGAAAACCCTAATTTTTTTTAATTTTTTTTTTCATTTTCGACTATAATGTCGATTAAATACACTCTCATCGGCAAATTGTTGTCGACGAGGGTGTATTTGATCGACATTACGTAGTCGAAAATGAATTTATTTATTTTTTTTAATAATTTTCGACCAACCAGTGTCGACCACATACACTCCCGTCGATAACTCGTTGTCGACGGGAGTGTATGTGGTCGACACTGGTTGGTCGAAAATTAGTAAAAAAAAATTGTGATTTTTTTGAGTGTATGGTTGATTTCTGTATTTTTTTTTGAGCTTGATGGTCGCCGGAAATGGTGTCGCCGGCGACCGGAAGTTGTGGGTTAGAAAAATGTGAAAGAAATGAAGGGGGGTGCATTCAGTAGGGGATAGTACTGTATATTTAATGAAGGGTATTTTGGGTTTTTTACCCTATCATTTTATTAAAAAACTGAAAGGGGGAGTGCATCAAACTGAAATGGAGGTGCATATAGTCAGACCCAAGATAAAAGCATCTCCAACACTAGTATTTCAATAGCTAGAATCAACCCTTTTTTTATTCTTTACATAAAAACATACCTCATGAGATTTTCCACAAGTATCATTATTGCATATGACTTTTCAATAGCGATTTTTCTTTATTTGGAAAGTCCTTGGTGAATGTACAAGGAAATACAATACAATAGTTACAACTGATGAGATACAACAGAGCCACCAAAAGGACTATGTCTCAATATGGATTAAAATTAATTATATTATCAATTTTTGATATTTAATTAATTTAATACATACTCCTTGTTTAAATTAAATTACAGGAAGGATGCCAACTACAAAAGAACAGTAATAGCATGCTTCATACAAGCAGTTTACTTGCTCGAACTTGACAGGCAGGAAAATCGGAATGACCAAAATGCCCTTGCCCCAAAATGGTGGACACCCTTCAAGTACAAACTCGCTAAAACCCTAATCGACGAACGAGATGGATCCATCTTCGGGGCAATACTGGAATGGAATCGAGCTTCAGCTATGGCCGACTTCCTACCCATCAAACCTAACGGCGCTCCAACGGCGGTCCTCGCTCTTAGAGGAACTCTTCTCAAATCACCAACATTCAGAAGAGACATTCAGGACGATTTGAGGTTCCTAGCATGGGAAAGCCTCCAAGGTTCCGTCAGATTTAGTACCGGTTTAACGGCGTTAAAATCCATCTGCAATAAGTACGGGAGTAACAACGTCTGTTTGGCAGGTTTGATTCTCCCGTTTCACTTTTAGTGTTCTATTCTACTGAATTTTTAACATGTGTCACGCTCATCATTTTAGGAAGTTGGAGATTTTTTTTTTTTATTTACATCTCTTAACTTTCAATTTTTAAAAAAAAAAAAAACGCCCCAAAAAGATAAAATTTTAATTTACGTCCCATAATTTCGTAAAGTGGTTATTTTACGTCCATTTTTTGCCAGAGATATCAAAACGCTATCGTTTCACTTACGCTTTTGTCACATGCACATAAAAATTATGGAAAACCGATGGAAGTTTGTAACATGGTCAAACTCGATTTGTATAGCGTGAAAAAATAATGACCATGAGAAATTTAAAAAAATTAATACAAATCACTATTAATTTATAATTTGCATAATGAAGAAAAAATGTAAATTAATGAAATTAAAGGACATATATTAAATTTTTATCTTTTTTGAGATATTAAATAACCAATTTACGAAACTATGGAACGTAAATTAACCAATTTACGAAAATGTGGGACGTAAATTAATTTTTTATCTATTTTTTTGGGCGTTTAATTAATGTTTTTTTTGAATGGAAGTTAAATAGGCGTTTAATTAATGTTAATAATTCTTTTCTATAGAACATTGATTATTTTTTAAAATGACACATATCTATAGAGAAACAATGAATTACGAAATTATAATTTCATTGAGTAAGTATAATGTGTTTACAAGTGGAGTATTTATAGATACAAGATGTATCCATATTTACAAGATATGGATCAATATTTACAAGATATTTTAGAGATCATATAATATTAAAAGATATATTCATATCCTAAATATTATATTCCTAATACGCCCCCTCAAGATGGAGCACCGTAGGAGAGTCCAATCTTGGTCATGAGAAGTTGCAGTCGAGGACGAGGAAGTGGTTTGGTAAGGGCATCAGCAAGTTGATCCGCAGACGAAACATGTGAAACCCGAAGCTGAGATGTCTTGATCAAATCTCGAACAAAGTGGAAATCAATTGCAATATGCTTCATTCGAGAGTGAAAGACAGGATTTGAACAGAGATAAGTGGCCCCAATGTTGTCACAGTAAAGAACAGGAAGATCTGAGACTGAGAAGCACAACTCACGAAACAGGGATTTTAACCATTGAACTTCAGAGGCAGCGGAGGCAATAGCACGATACTCAGCTTCTGTTGAGGAACGAGCTACTGATTTTTGTTTCTTGGAGGACCAAGAGATGGGATTGGCTCCAAGAAAAACAATATAAGCACTTGTGGAGGAACGATCATCACTGTTGCCAGCCCAATCAGCATCGGTGAAGCAGTGTAGAGAAGAGGAGGTGGCAGGTTTCAATGTGATTCCTACATCACGGGTTCCATTCAAATAGCGAAGAAGCCGTTTGACAGCTCCCCAATGAGTTGTGGTTGGGGCATGCATGAACTGAGACAACTTGTGAACAGCAAATGCAATGTCAGGCCTGGTGAATTGAAGATATTGAAGACTACCAAGTACCTGACGATATTGAGTGGCATCAGTGGGAGGCGTCCCATCCGCAAGGATGAAACGTGCTGATGTGGCCAAGGGTGTCTGAACAGGTTTGGAGGTCAGCATGTTGTATCGAGTAAGGAGATCAACAACATACTTACGTTGGGAAAGAAAGCAAGCTTTGTTGGTCCGCAGAACTTCAACTCCAAGGAAATAAGAAAGTGGGCCTAAATCTTTAACTGAGAATTTAGTACCAAGGTCCTTAGCCACTCGAGTGAGGAAAGAACTGTTATTTCCTGTGAGAATGAGATCATCAACATATACAAGAAAATATGCAGTGATTCCAGATTTATTATACACAAAAAGAGATTCATCAGATTTTGTGTGAATAAATCCAATGCCTTCCAAAAAAGTCCTAAGAGCATAGTACCAAGTACGGGGTGCCTGTTTTAAACCATAAATAGACTTATGCAGCTTACAAACATAGGACGGACAGGCTTTATCAATAAAGCCAGGAGGTTGAGCCATGTATACTGTGTCAGGTAAAGTACCATGGAGAAAGGCATTATTAACATCAAATTGCTGAAGAGGCCAGTTTTGAGTGACAACAATGCTGAGAACAGCTCTTACTGTAGCAGGTTTGACAACAGGACTAAAGGTTTCTGAAAAATCAACACCCGGTCGTTGATGGAAACCTTTGGCCACGAGACGAGCTTTGAATTTGTCTAAGGATCCATCTGGTTTACGTTTGATGCGAAAGACCCACTTTGAGCCAATAATGTTTTGGGACTCATTAGGAGGAACCAAATCCCAAGTTCCATTCCTGAGAAGAGCATCAAACTCAGAGGACATGGCCTCCCTCCACCTTGCATCTTTTAAGGCCTGTGTAACACAAGTTGGTTCAGTCTCAGATGATATTGATGATGTAAGACCATACCTTGGGTTAGGTTTGAAGATCCTGTTTTGGGATCGAGTGACAATGCCTGATCTGGACAAGGTCTGAGATGGAGCCGGCGGTGCAGGAGGCGGCTGAGGAGCGTCAGGTGGCACGAGCGGGGTTGTGGTAGTTGGTTGGTTGATTATTGGGGGTGGTATGGGTATAGGCAGAAGAATGGGTGGATTTATCGTATCTGTGGGTGCGTCAGGTGTATGTATCAGTTCTGTGGGTGCAGCGGGTGAATGTATCAATTCTGGGGGTGTATGGGGTGAACTTCCCAAAACAGTGGGTGTGGGCGATTTTGAGCAGATTTTGGAAAAAGGGAAGGTATGTTCAACAAATTGAACATGACGGGAGGTGTATATTTTGTTATTGGATATATCTAGACAAAGATAGGCACTTTGGGTGGGGGAGTATCCAATAAAGATACATGGAGTAGAACGAGGATCGAGTTTGTGAGAGGTGTAAGGACGGAGCCAAGGATAACATAAGCATCCAAAGACCCGAAGTTTGGTGAGGTTGGGTGATTCTTTTAAGAGATATTGAAAGGAGGATTGCATTTTTAGATTAACTTTGGGAAGACGATTTATAATGTAGGTGGCTGTACAGACAGCATAGGGCCAGTATGTGAGGGGCATGGAAGCGTGGTGTAGAAGAGCTAAGGCCGTGTCAATAACATGTCTGTGGCGACGTTCAGACATGCCATTGTGTTCGGGTGTATGTGGGGGAGTGGTAAGATGGGTAATACCATGAGTTTGGAGAAATGAGCGGAGAGCAATGTACTCTCCTCCATTATCAGAGTAAAGGGTTTTTATTTTTGTTTGATAGAAGTTTTCAACAAGGGCTTTGTAGGTAGTAAAGGTGGACAAAACATCAGATTTACGTCTTAAGGGGTAAACCCACATGTATTTGCTAAAATGGTCAACGAAGATAACATAATATTTGAAACCATCGTGAGATATTACGGGAGAGGACCACACATCAGAAAAGATAATATCAAGAGGATGATGAGACACAATACTTGAATCATTAAAGGGCAGTTTGTGACTTTTGATACAATTACAAGAATCACAACTGAATAGTGGAGAAGCTATGTTTGGTAAACGAAAACTAGATAGTGTATGTGATAAAATTTGAGTGGATGGGTGACCTAAGCGAGCATGCCAGACTGGTACGGATAAACGGGTGGAGATAAAGGTGGTGGGTGAGTGTTTGGATGCTCGTGCCGGCCAAACGTAGAGGTTATCAACGCGTCTCCCGACGAGGAGAACGCTCCCCGTACTGCCATCCCGCACCTGAAATGAAGAAGAACCAAAAATGACGTCAAAATTGTTATCTCGACATAAGCTTGCAACCGAAATTAAATTCTTTGACATTTTTGGAACAACCAACACATTTGGGAATTTTATCATACTAAATTCTGTAAATGATAAAGAACCAATATGTGATATATTTAAACCTTTACCATCCCCAACGATCACATCATCTAAACCTTCGTACGGGGAGTGAATTGACAGGTTGTTAAGATCTGTAGTGACATGGTGAGTTGCACCTGAGTCCAAAATCCAGTTTTGAGATTGCCGAGTTGAAGCAGCCGAGTTGACTGAGTGAGGTGAGGAAATTGGGCGCTGAGGCACCGAGTTCAAGATTTGGGAATTCTGAAATTGGGGGTGGGGAAACTCCGGGCATCTCTTTGCGGAGTGTCCTATGGTGCCACAGAGTTGGCATTTGCCAAAGTACCGTCCCTGTCCAGAATTGGGAGCGGCCGATTGTGAATTAGGGGCAGAGGACCTCGAATTGGGGGTGGGCAATGGGTTCTTTGATTGGCGATTCGAAGATCCGGAGCGGTTGGGATTTCGACCGGCGGCCAGAGCGGACACCGGCGAGGGGGAAGAAGCGAGGCGGCCGGCGATTTGAGCCTCGGTGCTGAGTAGAATGTCCGTCAATTCGTCGAAGGAGACGGCCGTTTCGCGCGCTTGAACAGCATGAGAGATATCTCGAAAGGACTCATCAAGTCCATTTAGGACGGCAAGTGTGATGTCCTCAGAGTCAGTTGTGACTCCAAGGAGGGCCAATTCATCTACTGTTGTTTTGATATCCGCCAAGAACTCTGTGATTGACTTGGAGCCCTTTGTTGGTGTACGGATCTTGTTTTTCAGGGCAAGAATTCGACCCCTGGATGAACGGCCGTATATATTAGCGAGTGTTTTCCATGCCTCGCGAGATGTTTTGGCACCAGCTATGAAGGGGACGATGGTGGGTGAAAGAGATCCAACAATGGCAGAAAGGATAAGATGATCCTGTTGTGTCCATTTAAGAAACTCGGGATTGGATTTTTCAACTACGGTAGCCGTCGCCGGAATTTCAGGAGCCGGACAGGGGAGTGTGCCATCGAGATAGCCGAACAAGTTGTAACCGGTTAGGAGGATGCGAAATTGAAATGACCATGCCACATAGTTCGTGGAGGTAAGTTTAATTGGGGCTTGTGCAGAGATATTAAAGGCGATGAAATCACCATTTGGTTTTGCCGGAGCAGCCATAATTGGGAAAGGGAAGGTGTTGGTTGTGAGGGTAATAGGATATTGGGGTTGTTTGATTGAGAGAGGTGGGTTGTTTGATTGAGAGAGGTGGACGGCAGGGGAGTTGTAACATGGGGGGCAGTTTTAAACAGGGGGAGTTGTAACAGAAGTGAGAAGTTGTAACAGGGGGAGGTGTAACCTTGTGGAGGAAGAAGAAAAAGCTTTCTTGAGGAACCGTGTAGGTTAGGATGGATCAAGGCGTGAGCCTATTGACTCGTTGATACCATATAGAGAAACAATGAATTACGAAATTATAATTTCATTGAGTAAGTATAATGTGTTTACAAGTGGAGTATTTATAGATACAAGATGTATCCATATTTACAAGATATGGATCAATATTTACAAGATATTTTAGAGATCATATAATATTAAAAGATATATTCATATCCTAAATATTATATTCCTAATAATATCAACCATCCCTATAGTAGAATAAAATGTGGAACAAGACGATTTCATTCCCTGTTTGGCAGGTCACTCATTAGGAGCCGGTTTCGCTTTGCAAATTGGGAAAACGGCGGCCAGAGACGGAGTTATCGTAGAAGCACATCTATTCAATCCGCCGTCAGTTTCAGTAACGACGAGTTTGAGAACCATGGGGGAACGGGCTGGGGAAATGTGGAATAAGGTAAGGTCCATGCTACCTTACGGTGAGGCTCCGAAAAGCTGTGAAGGAGTTGTCGGAACGTTGAAGAATAAATGGATACCTAATTTATACGTGAATGATAGTGATTATATATGTTGCTATTATTATAGTGATCGGGATGTGGCTGAGGAGCGGCGTCGCGATGACGGCGGCGGTGGGAAGATGTTTGTGAGGAAGGGGAAACAGACGTTTCTAGAAGCGCACGGGCTGCAGCAGTGGTGGTCGGATGATTCGGAGCTGCAAATGGCGTTGAATAATAGTAAGCTTATTAGTAGTCAACTCAAGTCCTTATATACTCTTCCATCATCAGACCAATCACCTAAGAATTGATATATGAAGAGACGGAGATTTACTTTAAATAATGATTCGAATAAGATCATAACTTTACGAGTAATTCAATATATATGTGAAAAATCGTTTAGTGTCATATAAGTTTTATCTTATTTTATTTCAATATTTTTGTGACATGAATGTGTGGTACGATCTACTTAAAGAGAAAAAACACATGAAAAAGATTAAAGATTAGTTTATATACACGAAATCATCTCAATGTGATTCTATAATTGTTTCACATAATTTGTTCTTATAATTTAATATTAAAGACTCGATTTGTTAATTTATTTGTATTCTATTCTGTTTTGCTTTGTACAGTATATTAAATGGTTTCTTAATTAATAATGAATCATTTTGAATTTGAGCTTTATTAATAAAGCATAAAAACATGATGGCAAGGTGACTTAAAATAATATGGTGGTACATGTTGAATTAAATAATGGTATGCAATTAATATAGGGATGAATTTATAAATAGCCCAATATTGAGAAAAAAAAATGTTGTTTTTGTGTCACAAAGTTTGTAATTATGATGGCAAGGGGTGACTTAAAATAATTGTACAAGCTTAATTAATATACGGTGGTACTGGTAACTATAATAATTGTGTTCACCTAAAACATGGTACCAATGGTATGATCGGGATATGAAATAATTGTTGTATGAGCTTAATTAATATGAATTAAAGTTTTTACAGTCCTTTAAATTGGACTAATTTTGAATTTGATTCACATAGAGTACACATTTTGATTTTGATCACATAAGTTGGTTCAAATTTTGAATTCAGTCCAATTACTATCATTGGAGGTAAATGAACGGGTCAAATCCTTAGCTCGTGTGCAATTCAAATCAATCGTGAATTTGCTCATGTGCAGAAAAAATGTATTAAAAAGTGGATTTGACTGGTTCACTTACATGCAATAGTAGATAATTTGACTGAATTCAAAATTTGGACCAATTTATGAAATCAAAATTAAAATGTGTATTCCATTAATATCAAATTCAAAATTAATCCAACATAAATTACTGCAAAAACTTTAATTTCTAATTAATATATATAACGATACAAGCATAAATATGATGGCAAGGCGAGCTTAAAATAATGGTATATGAGTTGGATAAATGGTGATACAAACTTATTTATATGATGGTATAAACTTATTTACATTAGGAAAAAAAACATTTGTCTTAGTTAAAAAAGAATAAAATTTAACATCTTGATAAAAAAAAAAGTAGGAATAATTAAGAATGAATTTACCACTTAAAAGGTGTTTACAAAATCTTGTCAAAATTAATGAAAAAAAAAAGCGTCAGGCTATATATCCCTCCACACTTAATAAATATATCCCCTCAAAATAGATTAGGTTAGATTTACTCCCCTAAAATACCTACTATGCCCTTTTACACATTTAAATCAAATTATACATACACTCTTCCATTTAAATTCTTATACCCTAATTTTTTTCCCCACTTCTTTCCACCATCCAAACCACCTAACTATCGTCTTCACCGTCGCCGCCCTCCCCCAAGCTCCCTCGTCCAAGCCTCTCGTCGCCCCAAGCTTCTCTCTCTGTGTCTTTTTTTTTTTTAATTCCTGTAAATCAGCGGTGGCGCTGCCCTCCCTTGCCAAGCGCCGCCGTCAACGCCTCCTCCCTAGCCCCAACCCGCCGACGCCTCCTCACTCTTTTTCATTTTTTTTATTTCCGTAATATGGGCGATGGCACCGCCCTTCCCTTGCCAAGCGTTGTCGCCGCCTCCCTCGCCCCAAGTTCGCTGACGCCTCCTCCCTCAGTCCATTTGTGTGGTCGCTCGCTCGCCCCCACCCCAACAATTGGTTGTTAGTGCTGGTAGGTTTTCTTCTTCTTCTTCTTTTTTTTAACAAACCAGTGTCGAGAAGATGCAGTACTATTGTCAACATTTTTTAAAAATTTGAATATATATATTTTTTTTAAAATTTTGAAAAATATGTGTCGATGGTATGCACTATTGTCGACAATATTAATACATACTGTCGATACATATTTGTCGATTTTTTTAATTTCTCTGATTTTTTTTTTTGTTGTGTTTGACACTGTGTAGGAGGTGGTGTCTTCTGTCGGAGGCGGCGGCTGTCATTAGGGTTTGAAAGTTAAGGGGGAGTGTATCTAACGTGTGGTATTTTATTAAAAGGGCAAATTGGGTAATTCACACGAATATTAAATTAATAATAGGGAGGGGGAGTATATTAACAAAGCTGGAGGGGTATATAGGGCTCAATTAACTAAAAGCAAAAGGCCCAAAAAGTAAAATGAAAGCCCATTGGGTATATAGGGCTCAATTAACTAAAAGCAAAAGGCCCAAAAAGTAAAATGAAAGCCCATTAAAAATAATTCGACTCTGCTGGGGATCGAACCCAGAATCTCTGGTTTCGTAGACCAGCGCCTTATCCATTGGGCCACAGAGTCACTTATATGAAAAGATTTATATTTAGATAATTTTGTATTAAAGTCAATATTTGGTTTTCTTAATAAGTTTTGCACATATGAGAATGTAATAGAGTCTAGCTAATCCAAACTTTCAAGTTTTTATTTGGTTTGTTTATTACCTAACCCAAGTCTAACCCATGCTCGTGGTTAATTATCAAATATATTATTGATTGATTAGCTTTTTCAAATTTAATCGAATTTATATGAATCTAAACAAAAATTAAATAGATTATTCAACAAAATTAAATTATATACTTATTTCTTAAATTGAGTTTGAATTTGTTTGTTTTATATCGATGCATATGAGTAGATTAACAATTTAACATGTACCATGTTCCACATTTTCGGAGAAAAACAATGATAATGATCATCATTTTACGGCATAAGCCACAGAATCATGTACTTAATTGTTGTTTGTTGATATGTGACATATATTCGAATGGGTAAAACATTAGATCAAACACTAATGAAGTCTAAAGTATCTTTCACACTATATAACTATTCGATTGTCCCAAATATGAATTTTATACATATGTGTGTTTTTTAAACCATAGAGCTCATATTTGGGTAACATTATATGCACGTTCTAATTTCCATTCAATTTAATTGGAAAGCGCCAAATTTGGGGTCACGTACGTGTATCACGTGACCAATATAAAAGTTTGATTAATTTGTTTCATCTTTTATATTTTATTGTGTATTTTATTTTATGAATCCTTCTCACATATTAATATGATATATGTAGTTCATTAATTATTATTTTTATCATGATTCACATTTCATACCTTCAAAATATGAAATACAGAACACAAAATGGAACAAATGAGCTATATTGTAAGCACTTCTTAAAATTAGGAGATTAATTATTTTCAATAAGAACATATATAATAATAATAATAATAAAAAAAAGATTTCTTAAAGTAGTCTTCGATTTGTACAAAGATGTACATATATACAAACATACATGTAGAGTCATAAAATTACATTCACACCTATAAATAAATACCTGCAAATTTCTTAATTACATCAACTCGATAATAATTATTTCAAATGAAAGTAGGTAACAAATGATCATAATCATAATTAACACATGCCTGATCTTGCTGAAACGTCGACCCATAACATGCCGCATTAAAATCACATGAATTACTGGAAGAATCCATCTCCATAAGCATCGCCTCCAAATCCTTAAAAAAGTCCATTTTTTGTTTATCCAAATCCCCTAACTCACACCTCACGTTCATAGATATTGGTGTTATGCTTAAATCCGGTGAGCCCTCCAATGGGGTGGTCAAACACGATGAGTCGAACGATAAGTCGTTGTAATTCTCGTCGTGGTGGTGGTAGTGGTGGTAGTGATAATCGGTATTTGAAAAGGGAAGAACTTCTTCTTCCCATGTTGGTGGAGGAGGAGGAGGCGGAGACGAGTCCATTGACACCGGAAAATATTTTCCGTTTCCGGTGTGTTGTTGGACAAGAGATTTGAAGTTTGAAGGGTCTGTGATGTACACTTTGGGCCTCTGAATCTTGTTCATCATATTGTTGAGATTTTGTTTCTTTTCATGCTTAGATTTTTTCATGGAAGAAGAATTACTTGATTTTTTTCCCATGTTTTTTTTTTTTGTTTGGTTGTAAATACAGAGGATATACTTGGAGGAATTAATTTGAAGAATTATATATATAGTTAGAATAAATATTAAGGAGTAATCAGAGAGAGATGCTGAAAATGATGTTTATTCTACAGAATATATATAGGTAAATTGGAGTCTTAATCAAACTACTACAAACTAACAAAAGACACTTTTGCATGACTCAATGTAAAATGTTTAAAACACCACTAATATTCCAGGTTTTGTAAGTATATGGATTCCGTTTGGAGCATTTTTTTGGATTATTCTGTTCAGTATATAAAATGGATGCGGAATTACTAATTCGTGATTTTATTTTTATTACTCCGTCGACTATATATTTCATAATAAGTATAGTTAAAAAATACTAATTAAAAATTAAGAAATACAGAGTATGATATTTTGACATATTTACTTTCGATGGATAATAAAATTTTAACCAATAATTAAAACGACAATTATCATATAGAACAGAGAGAATGTACATTGATCTTGTATTTTAATTTTACACGTATACAAAAGCTGATATCAGAGTAGCATTCATGTATAATCATAATTAAGAATTTAAGATAAATAGGGAAAAATTAATTGTTATTCGTGTATATCAAATTGAAGAAATGCAGTATAATACAGTACGAAATTGTATAAGTAAAACATATGATTATTACACCCAATATTGAAATAATATAGTGTCACAAACGACCACTGCAAACAAATTTAAATTATTGAAAGATGTTTTTTTTTTTTGTCGGAGCACATAAATTATGTTCTTCCAATAAGTTCCAAATTAAATTAAAGACTTGATTTAATTATATACGAATTAAGATGCAGATGCTGGTCCATTCATATATATAATTATATAATGTAATTAAATTTTGGGGAAATTGAGACACGTACGATAATTACGTGTGATGTGAGGTAGACCAACAACGTACGTACCTAAACTATTCACTGTCTTGTCTTGTCTTCTCCTAAATACCTTCATTAAAATATTTTGTGCGTATAAGATCAGAAATGTATGCGACTCATCCATTTTTTATTTTATTTTTTTGATGGAAATAACCAAGAAATGAAATCTACTGTAAGACTCTTTCCAGATCAAAAGAAACATTGAGAGTTCATCAATTGAAATGTGGAGAGAGTTTCGAATGGTTGATTTCTGCCGGCAACGGAACACGAACGCCTCATAAGCGGCGCGCCCGTGTTCTTTTAAAAGGCAATGTTAACTCATCCATTAAAAAATATACTAGGTCTAGTATAATGAGAAATATTATTCATGTGAATTGGAATAACTTAATATATAGCCTATATAAAAGAAAAGTAGGAGTATTAGTTAATTTAATTGTAGCTAGGCTGAATATATATTTAATATGCGATTAATATTTTTATTATATTAAAAATATAATTATGGTGTAATAATTTTGTATACACAATTTATATTATTTAAATTGGACTAGAAGATGAAATGTGATTTAAAAGAGAGGATCTCGTCAAACTTAATACAAAGTTGAATGACTTAAATCATTTTAGTGATATTCCATATTAATTGTGGCATGGAGTCAATTTGAATAGTTCATATATTAATTATTCCAGAGTAGGGACTATATTATGGAACCTTTTGACTAATTAACTAGTTAAAATGGTAATTAAATTTAATGAATCAAAAAGGAGTATAAATTAGAGGCAAGATGACAATAACTAAAGTACAAGAGGAAGAAGTTTCTTCAACCAGCAAACACAAATATCTGTTAGTTTATATATATAAAAAGGAGCCCATTATATATAAAAATTGTCATATACACTAATCACTTCGTAATTGTCATCTAAAGTACAAGAGGAAGAAGTTTCTTCAACCAGCAAACACAAATATCTGTTAGTTTATATATATAAAAAGGAGCCCATTATATATAAAAATTGTCATATACACTAATCACTTCGTAATGAAAGAGAGGATATATCCAAAAAATACATTATATACACAAATTACACGTGTATAATAATTAAATATCACGCCTGATGTCACAATCAGCTATCCAAATCTTAAATTTTGGCGATGGTTAATTGTCTCTTTTCTTTTCCCATTTATGCACCTAATATTTTGGGAGTTGGTCTCCTGTGCACGTGCACACTAATGCACAAGCCAATCCTATATATATTTATAAAGATAAATATAAATAATTGAGTAATGAATGTTCTAGTGGTTATAAATACTCTTTTTAAGCATGAGGTTTCAAGTCCTTTTCAAACTTGTTTTTTTTTTTTCGTTTTTTTTTGTTTCTTTTTTTTTTTCGTTTTTTTTTTTCTGTTTTTTTTTTCATTTTTTTTTTCGTTACTCACTTCCACTTTTCAATAATTACTCACTCAATAATTACTCACTTTTCAATAATAATAGTCCCTACTTTTCATTAATAAACTTTCCATTTTTCACTAATAACAGTTACCACTATTCAGTAACAAAATTTTCACTTTTCACTAATAATAATTATCACTTTTCATAACAAAATTACCATTTTTTACTAATAATAGCTACCACTTTTAAGTAACAAAATTTCCACTTTTCAATAATAATAGTTACCACTTTTCAATAATAAGAATTACACTTTTCAGTTAAAATATCTACCACTTTTCAATAATAAAAATTACATTTTTCAGTTAAAATATCTACCACTTTTCAGTAACAAAATTTTCACTTTTCAATAATAAGAATTACACTTTTCAGTTAAAATATTTATCACTTTTCAATAATAAAAATTACATTTTAAAGTTAAAATATCTACCACTTTTTCAATAATAAGAATTACACTTTTCAATTCAAATATCTATCACTTTTCAATAATAAGAATTACACTTTTCAGTTAAAATATCTACCACTTTCAATAATAAAAACTACATTTTTCAGTTAAAATATCTATCACTTTTCATTACTTTATTAATTAATTAATTTACCTTTATTAATTAATTACAATTCTCATTTTATCGACCAATATTTACAATTATTAATTAACTTACAATTCTCATCACTTAATTAATTTATAATTATTAATTAATCTATAATTTTCATTTTTATTTTGCTTATTGCTATCATTGTTAATTTAATTAATTAAAATGGGTATATTTAATTATAAATTGTACCGTTAAAATTATTATTATAATTGAAAAAATGTTATTCTTATTATTAAAAAGTGGTAGATTTTGTTATTGAAAAATATAATTATTATTATTGAAAAGTGGTAGATATTTTAACTGAAAAATATAGTTTTTATTATTGAAAGTGGTAGATATTTTAACTAAAAAGTGTAATTCTTATTATTGAAAAGTGGTAGATATTTCAACCGAAAAGTGTAATTCTTATTATTGAAAAGTGGTAGATATTTTAACTTAAAAATGTAATTTTTATTAGTGAAAAGTGATAGATATTTTAACTGAAAAGTGTGTTGGTCCCAAAGTTGAGTTAATAATATTGAGTAAGCTAATGAAAATGTCTAGAGGGGAGGGGTGAATAGACTTTTCAAAAATCTTTCAATATATCAGAATACACAATGCGGAATAATCAGATTACTAATGAGCCCAATCAAGTTTATACTCAACTTATATTCGAGAACTCTGTTCTATACTCAACTAGTCTAGATCAGTTAAGTAGTTAAATCAATTAAGCAATTTAAACAATCAAAACTGTAAAGTAAATCAAACACAAGATTTATAGTGGTTCGACAACTTGTCTACATCCACTCTCACAAACCCAGTTGTGATGTTTCCACTAAACTCTTCCAATCGAGTACAAGTGTATGTTCCTGTCTTTAAAGTCCCAAGAAGAAGACTTAGATCTTCAACAGACTATACCTCCAGATATGTCTACGATCTTACTAGAAATTTTACAAGTATCTAGCACCTTGAAAAATAACAAACAAAAACTAAAAACTTCTCTGTTTTTCAGTAGTAGCCTTCTGAATTCTTCACTTGTCTTCTGGCTATCTTTCTGAACTTCAATCAACTCTGAGAGTAAACTTCAATTGAATCTTCAATATCGTTTGTAAGTAGTAATTCTTCAGTATCTTTAGTAATCAGTCCTTAATGAATACCTTGGGGTATTTATAGACTTCAATCTTCAAGAACTTAGTAAGTTGTAACCAACTTTTCTTGATAACTACCTTCAACTGAATCTTCTTATCAATCCACGCGTTTCTGTTATGAATTAGTTATTCCATAACTAACTTTTATATCTTTATCTCTTCACGCGTATTTGTAACTAACTCCAAATCAACTTGTCTTTTGTAGTCTTCTTATCTTGAGTAGTAGACTTCGACTCTCCTTGTCTGGTCTTTCTTCTTCAAACAGTAAAGTAGACTATACTAATCTTATCCAGACTATTACATTACATTAAGCTTTTATAATACAAGCTTAGTCAACTTATAAACTATACAATGAATCTAATCTATTACATATAAAAATCATCATGAGCTCTATACAACATTTAAATAGCTCAGTAACAAACTAACATATATAAAGTACTTATAAATCGTACTTTTCTTTTAATAATACTTTTATTTTAAACTGTACTTGTCTTTTGAATTCTACTGATCTGTACAAGATGACTCCAACTCAACTAGACTAGATTAGTCAACACTTAGAAAATATTCAAGTCTTCTTTTTGGCTTATCAAAACTTTATCTTTTATCTTTTGTTCATCATTTAGGACTTGTTCTAGGATTCATATCCCAACAATTTCCCCCTTTTTGATGAAGCCAAAACTACTTGAATCTTTTCTCATAAGTAGACTAGTTAAGTAGTTATCTTGCCTTTTAACATCAAAATAGTACTTTATCTTTTTCATTCATTCAGAAGTAAGATCAGTAGAGATTACAAATACTTCTAAAAACAAAATATCAGAGCAAATATCAACTAATCAAACAAAACTAATCTGAAAGATTACCTCCTTCTGGGTTAGGAACACAGAATGCATCGAGGAGTCTTTTGTGAATTAAGCTAATCTGATCTTCATCTTCAATCTTCTCCTTATCTAGCAGTTCTTCTTCAAACTTTTTGATTTGATTAACATCAACTCTTTTTCCTGAGCTTGTCATAGGAGTCTTCCATCTTGGAAAGGTCGGTATCAAGATATTGAAGTTTGCAGCAGCAGATATTCTCATAACCAAATTCCAAAGCAATTTGTTTTGTCCTTCCATGAATCTGTCAAACATGACATACAACTCATCTGGACTTTCAGAGTCTCCATACTTTCGAACAATCCAATGATCAAGTTCCCACTGCCTCTTCACTTTAAGCCATTCCTGTCGATGCTCTTTGTCAATGAAGTAGTCAATGAACTGATCTTCCATTTCTTCTTCATTCACCTTCAGCTTTTGCAGTCTTTCAATATGTTTCTCTATTTTCTTCTTGCTTGCATAATGACTTTCATCATTAGGATCAATAATCTTTTGCTTCTTCTCAACTGTAGCAGCAGTAGGTTCTTCAATACTCAGCTTCCTTTTCACTCTTCTAGTTTGAATTTCAGTTTCTGGAGATGCAATCTTCTTACCTTTCTCCAGTCTTTTAAGTTCATCAGCTTCATCTTGCTCTAGCTCTGCCATTTTTACTAGCCTCCTTTTTGGCTTCCTTAGCTCTTGCATAATAGTAGCAGCATCCTTTTCTTCTGGTTCAGCACTCAGCTTAGATAAGCTGACCTGCCCTGCTCTACTTGCTTCTTCCCCCTTTTTGGCTTCATCATGAGCCGTAAGAGTAAACAGACTAGTAAAGCGAGTCATCTCTTCCTTTAGTGCATCCTTCATAGCTTCAGTAGCTAGCTCTATCTGCCTTTGATGTGTGTGATCCCGACTCATCTTGTCTAGGCGATCACCAGCAGCTTCTAACTTCTGTGAAGTAATGACTAACTCGTCTTTGAAATGAGTAGCTGACTGACGTAGTAGAGTGTTTTGATTTGATAATTCAGAGAGAATAGCTTGAGACTTCACCAACTGAGCTTGTGCTTCTCTCCTTTGCTCATCAGCTATCTCAATCTTCACACGATATAAGCGTTCCATCTTGCTGGATTCTTCAGCCAATGATCTAGCAAATGAAATAGACCTCTTCTCAGAAACTTCAACTTGTTTCTGTAAAAATCTTCCAACTTCTGCAGTCAACTCTGTTCGGAAAGTAGAATCCATCTTGTTGACCTCTTCAACAAATAAATCTCTGGAACCATCAACGAGTGATTTGTTCTGCTCTAGCAACACATCCTTCATTTTTTATTGCAAAAACTCGTCTATTGCGGAATGAACCACATCTTTCAAGTCTGACTTCAATTCTGTAAGATATCCTTCAGAAAAACCATGAGTAGATGACTGAGCTTCAGTAACACCCTTTTCTTGAACTTTCTCAACAAGTTCATCTTCTGTAAACATTTCAGCATCCATGAACTCATCATCTTCTACTCCAAAATCAAAAGTATCAGCATCAGAATTTGCAGACTCATCTTCTGACTGATCTGAAGTTTGAACTCCAGCTTCAACAGTTACAGTTCTCAACTCCTCTTCCAGGAGATCAGTCTGAGTTCCAATCTCAGATGAAAACTCTTCAACCAGAATTCCATCAGGAATTTTCAATAGCCTCTTTACAAGATCAACTAAGGCTCTCGGCGGAAATAATTCTGAATGATCCTTTACACCACTATGCTCCTTTTGTTCCATTTCCCAATCCAAAAAATTTGAGATTCCTCCCATTCCTTGAATAACTTCGAACAGATCATCAGTGGAGGACTTCTTAAGAGCAAACCAGGTGCATATCCTTACAAGAATTTCAAACTGTTCTGACTCATAGTCGACTTCAACAGTTGAGAGCGTCCTCTTCAGATTTCTGGTCATTCGAGATCGAATACGCTTCTCTCTCAAACACATAGGATAATAAACCAGGGAATTAAATCTAACAGCAGACGGGTCCTGAGTAGATGGGGTCTCTAACTCAGCTGTTGCAGTGGCAACTGGCGTCTTGTCTGCAGTAGATGGGTTGAGGGGTTCACCATATTCTGGTGAGGGAGAGGGTGTGAAAGCACTGGTTTCAACGGGCTTTGATATGGCTTGGTTTGGTATGACAACTGTAGGAGTATCAGTTGTATCTATTTTAGGAGTGTTTTCGGGTAGGCTGGCTCTCAGCGGATATGCTGTCAGCACTTGCGAGGTTGTGGGAAAAGGTCTAGGCCTAGATCGATGTGATCTAGCCTTGGTTCGAACAGAAGTAGACGGGAGAGAGAGAGGATTTGAAACAGATTGAGTAGAAGTACCAACCTGTGTACTCAACTCGACTGGTCGAGTAGGCGAGTCAACTCGTACTAGAGTGTACATCTCGGGAATTTGTTCACGCAACTCCTTCTCTTGTTGCGACTCACCATCTGACTGAGTCTTTTCTGAGTCATCTGCACTGGACTCTCCTTTTTCAACCTCTTCCGATTCTTCATCATTAGACTCGTCTTCTGAAGAACTAGATGACCCACCATATGGCATCACATCCATCGGATTTACCTCAACTTGCCTAGGAGCAGATGGCCTAGCAGCAGCTTGCTTCCTTATGGCTTCCTTCTTCAAATAAAACTTCAACGGATGAAACGGTTTCCCTTTACTCCACTCTGTCTTGTTTGGCATCAACAAAGGAAGAAGAATGCTTAACTTGTTTCCAAATCCAACAACATTTGTCACCACCCAATTTCTAGTGTCAGTATCGACGCGAACACTTTTCTCAAAGTACATTATTCGGTCTGCGATCAGCTTAAACCAGTTTCCTTCCGTAATTCCATCAAAAATAGCAGCCATTACCCTTGCTTTAACAAGAGTAACAGAATCATGCGAACCAGTGGCACATAGCAGAATTTTGCTGGCTATGTCCAGTAAAGTGCGATACTTCTCCAGAAGATCCACCTTCTTAACTGCGGGGAGTTTGCCATCCGGTTTTAACCTCAATTTCCTTCCACAAAAAATACCTAGATATCTTGCTTCTTGACCAGCAGCGTAATTTTCCACATCAATAGTTCCAACAGGCAACCTCAGATGTTCAAACAATGCTTCTCGAGTGATTTCCACCCGATTTCGTCCAAGAAATGATTCAATCATATCTCCTTGTCTAGTGGCGTTGGCATAGAACTCTAGGACCTCTTCCTCCAAGACGACTTGAGGAAAAGCCTCCAAATAGGGTTTTAAGCCACATCGACTGCATTTGGTTAAGATCTCCAAATTTCCATCAGTATGCTTCCCTTTGAAGAACACCGAAGGTTCAACATGCACTTTATTTTCAGATATGTATCTGCCGAGGTCGAACCTTGCTTCCATGTTAGTCCTTATATCAAAAATAGAGATGATTGTCATAGTGATAGTTTGAGTAATAATCAAATATCGAGAATCACAAGTAATCGAGAATCACAAGTAATCGAGAATGTTGAGTTACAGAAGTAAGAGATCGTGAGATGAGTAGTGTGTTAGTGTTGAGTTTTGTTAACACTTGAATATTTGAATCAATGGTGAGGATTGAAACCAAATGATCCAACGGTTGGGACTCTTGGTATTCAGTTACGGAATCGAGACAATAATGTGTTTTGATATTGTATAATTTGGAATCCACCTTTCCTATTGGTTAAAACAGAAGAGTGAACATATCTGTCCTAGAATAATAGAATTTGGCGCGAACTGGGTGTATACACCTCATTAAAAAATGGAAGTGTATAAATCGAGTTCTAGGGTTTCCAAAAAAAATCAAAATACTATAATATCCTTAGTTTCCATTTTGTTAAATACTTAGAGTATTTCAGGTTTTAAGTAAGCACTTATCTTGTCTGTTCGAGTCTATTCAGAACAGACGAGTAAACTGAAGCACACAAGACGAGTTCCCCCTTCAACTATGCTTGTATTCTTTGAATATGAACACTTCTACAAAACCTGTCCTTTCTTGTGCGACAGATTAAATGTACAGGTAGAAGGATAGAATAATTAGAATGAATATCAATTTAAATCAATGGTCAAGGATCAAACACGATGACTATCAACACACTTAAGAGTCAACATAAGGTTATTTAAGAAATCATAGATTCCCCCTTAAATGTTTATTCCCTTAGTATTACCCTCAGCTTTACCAGCTTCCTCATCGGGTTGGATGGTCAACTTGTCTGACCTTGTTTACCTGTCTGTTGGGTGAGTAGACGAGTGCTCTGTGCTTTTTGTAGTAACTTGTCTATTTCTCCTTTCTTCTTAGGATTGTACCTGTCTGGTTAGTACATTGCTATATACTAGTAGGATCAAGATCAATAAGTCCTAGACTGATGCATAATTCATGAAATCGAGCCTCAGCTAATGGTTTTGTAAAAATATCAGCTCTTTGAAAATCAGTATGAATCTTTTCCATGCGAATATCCTTCTTTTCTACATGATCGCGTATGAAATGGTGTTTCACATCAACATGCTTACAACGTGTGTGCAGAACAGGATTTTGTGTAATGGCAATTGCACTATTACTATCACAGAAAATAGGAACATTTGATTCACAAATATTATAATCTCTAAGCTGTTGTATAAGCCATAATAATTGACTACAGCAACTACCAGCAGCCATATACTCGGCTTCAGTAGTAGAGGTAGCAACACTTGTCTGCTTTTTCGAAAACCATGAAATGAGTTTTGTGCCTAAGAATTGACAAGAACCAGATGTAGATTTCCTATCTATTCTACAACCACCAAAATCAGAATCAGAGTAGCCACTTAGAGATAAATCATCATTTGAAGGATACCATATACCACGATTGATGGTTCCTTTCAAATATTTCAGAATCCTTTTAGTGGTTTCCATATGACTCTCTTTTGGATTAGCTTGAAAGCGAGCACATACACCAACAGAAAATGCAATATCAGGTCTACTAGCAGTTAAGTAGAGTAATGAACCAATTAGACCACGGTAATGAGTTTGATCAGTACACTTACCTTGTTCGTCTGGGTCCATTCTGTATGTAGGTAGCATTGGTACGCCAGCAGACTTGCATGTCTTAATACCATACTTGTCTAGAAGATTTCTAGTATACTTTGCTTGATTTATGAAAATCCCTTCAGGGGTCTGTTTTACTTGAAGTCCAAGAAAGTAATTCATTTCACCCATCATAGACATCTCAAATTTACTTTGCATGAGTGTTGAGAAACTTTCACTCAGCTCTTTGTTAGGTGAACCAAAAATGATGTCATCTACGTAAATTTGGACGAGTAAAATGTCTTTCCCTTCTTGTCTTCTAAACAAGGTTCTGTCTACCTTGCCTTTAGTAAAACCATTTTCTAATAGAAATTGAGAAAGAGTATCGTACCAGGCTCTTGGAGCTTGCTTTAGTCCATATAAGGCCTTCTTTAATTTGTATACCTGATTACCTTTGACTTCGAAACCTGGGGGTTGTTCAACATATACTTCTTCCACAAGAATACCGTTAAGAAATGCACTTTTAACATCCATTTGATATACAGTAAATTTCATGTAAGCAGCATATGCAAGAAACAATCGAATGGCTTCTAGTCTAGCAACAGGAGCATAAGTTTCATCATAATCTATGCCTTCAGCTTGTGAGTAGCCTTGGGCGACTAGTCTAGCCTTATTACGAACAACTACATCATTCTCATCTTTCTTATTCTTGAAAATCCATCGAGTTCCAACTACATTATGATGTTTCGGTCTATCGACAAGTTCCCAGACGTCGTTTCGAACAAACTGATTCAACTCGTCTTGCATAGCAATGATCCAATTACTATCAGCCAATGCCTCATTAATGGTTTTTGGCTCGATAGATGAGAGGAAACAACACCAGCAAAACAGAGATGGACTAGATTGTTCTTGCGACTCAAAGAGTTGTCTTCTAGTCTTAACACCAACAGTAGAGTCACCAATAATATTTTCAGTATTATGCGCTGATTTCCATGTATTTCTATTCTTAACAAAAATACTATCATCTATATCATGTACAGCATCATGCATGTCAACATCATTATCATCAGAAGATTTAATAGGAGTAGATGAGTCGACTAGTTTAGGTATGTCAACTGGTCTAGTAGAGTTACCTTGAGCACTCACCTTCTTCTGTTCGTCTGACTCGAGAGCTTTTATAAATGGATTGTAAGCTTGAACGGATTCATATACCTCTGAGTCTTTGTCAGATTCGACAGTTAGCTCAGTAGCTTTCTCACTGATCTTGTTGGTAGACGAGTCCTGTTGAGATTCTTCGAAAACCACATGTGGTGTTTCTTCCACACAAAGGGTTGAGTAGTTGAATACTCTAAATGCTTTGCTAGTCGAGGAGTATCCTAAGAATATTCCCTCGTCTGCTTTAGCATCGAATGCATTCAACTTGCTTTTCCCATTGTTATGGATGAAACACTTGCATCCAAATATATGAAAATATGAAACTCTGGGTTTTCTACCTTTCCATACCTCATAGGGCGTCTTACCTAGTGCTTTATTGATAGCACTTCTATTTTGTGAGTGGCATGCAGTGTTGATAGCTTCTGCCCAAAATTTCTGAGGCGTATTATACTCTGTCAGCATGGTCCTGCAGGCCTCCTTAAGAGTTCTGTTCCTTCGTTCTGCTACTCCATTTTGCTGTGGTGTCCTAGCTGCACTAGTAAGGTGCTGGATGCCACGCTTAGAACAAAATTTTTTAATATAGCAGTTAATGAATTCAGTACCCTTGTCACTACGGATCTTGACAATTGACTGATTCTTCTCAACCTGTAACTTCTTCAATAGATCAGGCAAAAGTGTTTGTGTATCACTCTTCTTGTGTAAGAAGACTACCCAAGTAAACTTAGAATAGTCGTCTACCACAACAAGTGTGTACCTTCTACCGTTCAAAGTTGGAGGAGTTATTGGGCCATGTAAGTCCATATGTATTAGTTCAAGAACTCTACTGGTTGAGAGGGATGGAATAGATTTAAAAGAGCCCTTCACTTGTTTACCTTTTTGACAGGAGGTGCATACATGTGACTTATAGTAGACTTCATTGGGAATACCTTCCACAAGGTAGTCTCTGGCTATCTTATTAAGAACCTTAAAGTTTAGATGACAAAGGCGTCTATGCCAGAGCCAGCCAAGTTCTTTAGGATTCTTAGTAAGTAGACAGGTGTCCCTCGGACAACTGTTCCAGTTTACTATGTACACACTTCCTTGTCTAATGCCGACTAGTAGGACTGTGTGTGTTTTCTTGTCGATGATTTCACATTTCTGACTCTTGAACTGCACCTTGTATCCACGATCACAAAATTGTGAAACAGAGAGTAAATTGTATTTCAAGCCTTCAACATAAGAAACGTCTTGAATTTCTATGTCACCATTCCGAATGTAACCAAATCCTTTAGTAACAGCAATGGAGCTATCACCAAAAATCACTTTTGGTCCTTCTTGCTCACGATAGCTTGATAAGAGAGTCTTAGTACCAGTCATGTGGTGCGAACAACCACTGTCTATGTACCAAGTTTCTCCTGTTGAGCCACCTTTCTTGTATAGATCGAGTCGACCCTGCAATAGATGATAATACATAATTTAGGTACCCTCCTTGTTTATTGGGGTCCTTGGGGGTTAGTCGAGTTCAATGGAATCCAAATATACATTGGAGTCCTGAACAAGTTTGATCTTCTAAGCTTTCGACCATATTTGTTGCAAAATAAGACCTTGTTGTCCTTATCTGGCCTATCAGTCGAGTTCGGGTCTACTCTTTGGAGATAGCCTTTTGACTTAATCTCTACTTGAGCAGGCACTTGTCTATGATAGTCAGGGTAAGGTTTATATGCATTAGGTCCATACGGTTTATAGACATGTTTAGGTCTTTCTTCTCCTTTGATATCATATGACAAAGGTGGAGGATATAGAACAGGTTGTGTACGATATTTTGCACCTTCCTGTCTAGGTCTAGACGAGTAGAGTTGAGACTGCCTTATAAAAGGAGGTCTAGACTCTTGTCGTCTAGTCTGTACTTGTCTAGTACTAGTCTCCTCTGGATACCAGTCCTCGTATCTGACCTGATTTGGTCGTCCACGATTCCTAGTCCTTTGTTGACTTGTCTTAAACGGAACAGGCTTGTTGTTAACTTTCTTTTTACCACCTTTGGTAATTGGAATGTTAACTCGAGCTTGTTTTGGTACAGTACCTTTTGATGGAGTGTCAATATCGTATATCAATGGTTCTTTTCCTTTATCATTAGTCAAAGAGCTTGAGATGAAAATAGTAGGGTTCTTAGGAACTAGAGTAGACGAGCTGGGTGTCTCAGCACCTATGCCTGTCTTGTCAGCAGGATCCCTATACCTATCTGACAATTCAAGGTTAACCTTGGATGAGTTAACCAGGTCAGTAAGTTTAAGGTCTAATGTGACAACCTCGGTTTCTAAGAACTTATTACGTTCTTCAAGCTTTTTGAGCTTGCTTTGTAAGACATTGAATTCATGTTTCTCAGTCGCATGTGTCTTAAGTAGGTCTTGATACAACTTGTCTGTCAATGCACACTTGTCTTTGAGTTGTCTCAACTCTTCTTGCAAGCGTTCATTTAGGACTGTTGTATTAGGATCTACTTTAGACTGAGCTTCCTTAAGATCAATGATTTCTTGTCTTAAGGTGATGTTTTCGTCACTGACTTCAATGAATGCCTTGTTGGCAAGTAGGAGGTCGTCTTCAACTGCACTAGTAGAGTGCTGAAGACTACTCCCTACTTGGCTACTGGCAGTGTCACTTTCATCAGAATCTGATTCATCACATGATTAAAAAGAAGTAACAGATGATACCTCTTGGTCGATTTTAGCCATGAAGCATAGACCATCATCAACTATGAATGCTTCATCGTGATCTGGTTCAGACGGGTAGCTAGATGAGGATGATGGCAACTCGTCTGAGTCAGAGTCAGAGTCGTTATTGGCCATCATTGCCTTTTTACCACGGTTGTATCTTCGTTCCCTTCGTGCTTTGCGTTCTTCTCGATCATCAGTACTCAGGTCTGGACATTCATATATGTAGTGACCTGGTTTCTCACAGTTATAGCACACAAGATCATTAGTAGCCTTTTTAATAGGAGAGTTGTTCCTTCGTTTATCACGTCTATCAGAACGAGTGATCTTCCTACCATCAGACTCTCTATCTTGTCTGTTACCTTTCGAGACTTCGTCTCTCCTTTCGGACGAGTTTCGGTCTCGTCTGGTTTCAGACGAGTTCTTAGAAGCAGACCCTCTATGCTCTCTATAGAACTTCTTATATCTCCCGAAACGTTTATTCAGCCTATCAAACTTTCTAACCATGAGGCTTACCTGATCCTTCAAACTAAGATCAGTATCTAACTCGTCTTTCACAGAAGCAGACCTAGTCTTAGTCTTAGACCTGTCTATCTTAGACGAACTAGCCTTAAACGCAACGTTCTTAGATACAGCATGTTCTCTGTCACTACTTACTATGGGTTCATCTTCGTCTAGATCAAACTCATGAGCCTTTAGAGTTTGAAACATAGTCTCTGCTGTCCATACGTCTATATCTTGGGTATTCTTAACAAGCATTTTTACCATCTTCCATCGACTATCAAGGCTTTTTAGAATCCTAAGATTGATTTCACGTGGAGTATAAGTTTTACCAAGGACTTCCAAGTCATTCATGATTTTGGTAAAACGAGTATCCAACTGGTCTATTGTTTCACCAGCTTTCATATGAAATGATTCGAATCTTTGGACTGCAGTGGAAAGCTTGCTTTCTTTGATTAGGGATGTCCCTTCACAAATGATAGCTAAGCGGTCCCACATTTCTTTGGCAGTTTTACATTTTAACACTTTTCCCAGATACTCATTAGGAAGAGTGTGTAAGATGTAATTCTTGGCCAAGCTATCCAAATTATTCTGTCTCATTTCTTCAGATGTAAGTTCTGACCTTGGTTTCTTGACGAGAGTACCCACGGGTTGATTTGCGTCGAGGGCAGCAGTGTTTGGGATCATGGTCACAGTTGGACCTTCAGTGATGACTGAGATCATTAAGTCATGAGTGGAGCTGAAGATGGCTTCCATCCTTAGCTTCCAATAGTCGTAATCCTGTACCTGGAACTTAGGTAGTTTGTTAGCGCTGATCTCAAGAGACATGATTTCAAGAAATAAGTGCTAAGTAGAGTTATGATCAAGAACAACAGATAAGTCAAGAACAGGGAGCACGAAACACAGATGATACAAGAATATGATCAAGAACACGTATACAAAAACAGTCAAGGACCAAGACTTCACCCTAAGTCTTGAGTCGGTTATCAAGAAACAGCAGTTCGTAAACTACAGCTCTGATACCACTTGTTGGTCCCAAAGTTGAGTTAATAATATTGAGTAAGCTAATGAAAATGTCTAGAGGGGAGGGGTGAATAGACTTTTCAAAAATCTTTCAATATATCAGAATACACAATGCGGAATAATCAGATTACTAATGAGCCCAATCAAGTTTATACTCAACTTATATTCGAGAACTCTGTTCTATACTCAACTAGTCTAGATCAGTTAAGTAGTTAAATCAATTAAGCAATTTAAACAATCAAAACTGTAAAGTAAATCAAACACAAGATTTATAGTGGTTCGACAACTTGTCTACATCCACTCTCACAAACCCAGTTGTGATGTTTCCACTAAACTCTTCCAATCGAGTACAAGTGTATGTTCCTGTCTTTAAAGTCCCAAGAAGAAGACTTAGATCTTCAACAGACTATACCTCCAGATATGTCTACGATCTTACTAGAAATTTTACAAGTATCTAGCACCTTGAAAAATAACAAACAAAAACTAAAAACTTCTCTGTTTTTCAGTAGTAGCCTTCTGAATTCTTCACTTGTCTTCTGGCTATCTTTCTGAACTTCAATCAACTCTGAGAGTAAACTTCAATTGAATCTTCAATATCGTTTGTAAGTAGTAATTCTTCAGTATCTTTAGTAATCAGTCCTTAATGAATACCTTGGGGTATTTATAGACTTCAATCTTCAAGAACTTAGTAAGTTGTAACCAACTTTTCTTGATAACTACCTTCAACTGAATCTTCTTATCAATCCACGCGTTTCTGTTATGAATTAGTTATTCCATAACTAACTTTTATATCTTTATCTCTTCACGCGTATTTGTAACTAACTCCAAATCAACTTGTCTTTTGTAGTCTTCTTATCTTGAGTAGTAGACTTCGACTCTCCTTGTCTGGTCTTTCTTCTTCAAACAGTAAAGTAGACTATACTAATCTTATCCAGACTATTACATTACATTAAGCTTTTATAATACAAGCTTAGTCAACTTATAAACTATACAATGAATCTAATCTATTACATATAAAAATCATCATGAGCTCTATACAACATTTAAATAGCTCAGTAACAAACTAACATATATAAAGTACTTATAAATCGTACTTTTCTTTTAATAATACTTTTATTTTAAACTGTACTTGTCTTTTGAATTCTACTGATCTGTACAAGATGACTCCAACTCAACTAGACTAGATTAGTCAACACTTAGAAAATATTCAAGTCTTCTTTTTGGCTTATCAAAACTTTATCTTTTATCTTTTGTTCATCATTTAGGACTTGTTCTAGGATTCATATCCCAACAAAGTGTAATTCTTATTATTGAAAAGTGGAAATTTTGTTACTGAAAAGTGGTAGATATTTTAATTGAAAAGTGTAATTTTTATTATTGAAAAGTGGTAGATATTTTAACTGAAAAGTGTAATTCTTATTATTGAAAAGTGGAAATTTTGTTACTGAAAAGTGGTAACTATTATTATTGAAAAGTTGAAATTTTGTTACTGAAAAGTGGTAATTATTATTAGTGAAAAGTGGAAATTTTGTTATTGAATAGTGGTAACTTATTAGTGAAAAGTGGAAATTTTATTAATGAAAAGTAGCAACTATTATTATTGAAAAGTGGAGGTGAGTAACGAAAAAAAAAAAAAAAAACGAAAAAAAAAACTAAAAAAAAAAAGTTTGAAAGGACTGTAATTTATTAATTAATTAATAAAGTAATGGATTATAAATTAATTAATTAATTAATAAAAAAATGGAATTATAACTATAAGTAAAAAAAAATGGATAATAAGTTAGAATAGGAGGATAAAGACAAAATCATATGCACCAAACCTGTTTTGGTTTCCCATATTTTGGATAACCACTGGATTAACTAAATTAATAATAACAAATATTTGTATAAGAGGGTATTATACTTGAGGTGAATTTTATCCCATTTATATGATTCATGAATTTTTAAATTAAAGCCTAGTCGAATCATGATTCAAATGGCAGTATG
Source organism: Galeopsis tetrahit (assembly GCA_963675135.1). Taxonomy (NCBI): domain Eukaryota; kingdom Viridiplantae; phylum Streptophyta; class Magnoliopsida; order Lamiales; family Lamiaceae; genus Galeopsis; species Galeopsis tetrahit. The sequence continues at coordinate 23,094,928 of OY776126.1, forward strand.
TTGTATGATGTAGTTTCGCACAAAACTCTCATATAAACATTTGATATAAACCCTTAATTTAATTTTTTATATTTTTGGTTGTACTATATTTGTAAAATTAGATTAAATTTGAGTAAGATTTTTTTTACACCTTCATTTAGGTTGAGAACACTTCACTGCAATTGTGCGAAAAACTAAAAATATCCTTTCAGCAAAATGTACTCTAAGGGGGTGTTTCTTTTGGGATTTGGGTGGTTTTAAAAACCAGATTTTTGAAATCCTGGTTTTTGAAATCCCGATGAATTGTAATATGGGTGTTTCTTTTGTGTTTTGGAATAGTGAATGATTTAACTTTATGTCAAATCAAGTTGTAAGATTGAATGAGTTTGTATTATTATATTATTGTTTGATGAGATTGTAATGATTAGTTAAGTGTGTAATGATTAAATGTATTATATTATTGTATTATTATATTATTATAGTATTATTATATTATTGTTGAAAAAGAATATAATGATTGGAGTAATATTATATAGATATAACTTTATGTCAAATCAATATGTTTGATAGAAGTGGTTTTGAGTGGATTTTGAAAACCGGTTTTTAAATCCCGAAGTAAAACGGGTTTTGGATCTTGAAATCCAAAACCTGGTTTTTAAAACCAAAAGTAAACATCCCCTAAATGCACCTCAAATACTATCTACTCTCCTTTTAAAATTTAAACACCAATCCTAATTGCAGCCGCCACCACCCCTACTTCCAGCCACCGCCACTTTCGACCTCCAACATCATTCAAACTAAAAAAAAAAAAAAACTTAGAAATTAAAAAAAAAAAAAAAAAAACTTTGAAATCTAAAAAGAAAAAAAATTATAATTTTCGACACACCAGGGTCGACCATATACACTCTTTTCGACAAGAGCGTATATGGTCGACCTTGGTGTATCGAAAAAAAATGTAAAATTTTTTTTAAAAATAATTGACCATTTGAGATCGACCGTATACACTCTCGTCGACAACAATTTATTGACGAGAATGTATATGGCCGGCCTAAAATGGTCGAAAATATTTTTAAAAAAATAAAGAACAGAAAAAAGGTCAAAAAAAATGAAAAACAAGAGCAAAAAAAACTCTAAACCTAAAATTCAAACCTGAGGTAGGGCGGCGACCGTCTTGGATCGGGGTGGGAAAGCCGACAGCAGCGAGTGGGTTGGGGGGAAGGGGACGACAAATAGAAGAACAGAAGGGAGGAAGGAAAAAACGCAGAAAAAAAAAAGGATAAAGAGAGGGAGGGGGTGGAGGCTGGCGTCTTGGATCGTGGTGGGGCGGCAGGTGGGTGGGGGAGGGAAGAGAAGAGAAGGGAGAGGGAGGGGCAGCAGCCGACAGCGTTGGTGGTAGCAACAGGGGGCGGCGGGTGAGAAGGGAAATGGGGCGGGGAAGGAGAAAAAAGAGAAATTAGAGTTTTGGGGTGGAGTGGAGTGGGGTGTGTTTAGTAAATATTTTTCAGAAATAAAAGAGTATTTAGGATAATTTTAGGGAGGGCTTCATCTATTTAGACAAATTTGGGGTGCATCACTGGGGGAAGTGTTCACTTCCTAAATGAGAATGTAAATAGTTAGACCCATTAAACACCCAAACCAAGGCTCAATAAGTGACCTTAGTATACTTGTAGATAGGGGTGTGCACCGGTCCAAAACCGGATCGGACCGGACCGGGACCGGAATCTTACTAAAAGTTCGGACCGGAGACCGGACCGGAATCTATCCGGTCCAGACCGGACCGGACCGGGTTTGGACCGGTTGGACCGGAATTGTTTTTTTTTTTAATTTTTTTTTTTAATTTATGAAAGCAAGAACAAGATTGATGAATTTGTGTATGAAAATTAAAGTGTTTGCTCTTCATTACGTCAATGTGAATTTTATTTACATTGTTATTAATGATCTTTTGACCCTAAAAATAAATTAAATATGTTTGTTATATTTGTAAAAAATGTAATAATATCTAAACACATTACTTGGTTTTGAAAAATAATTGAGAGTGTATTAGTAAAAAAATATAAAAAAAATTAAAAAATTTAAAAAAAAAAAAAATCCGGTCCAAACCGGTCCGGACCGGAAAATTCCGGTCTTGGACCGGACCGGACCGGAAGACCGGAATCCAAAATTTTCCGGACCGGAGACCGGACCGGAATCTAACCGGTCGGTCCGGTCCGATTCCGGTCCGGACCGGTTCCGGTCTTTTTTCCGGTCCGATCTTGTTTTGAACACTCCTACTTGTAGACCCAAATTTAACCATTTGGGTTAGGCCACGGATAAATGCCCCCAAATTATTATGTCTTTCACCCGTAGGATGTCTTCACCCCTCAGGCCATCTCCAACTACAAACTTCCAAATGAAGATCTCTAAACTTCAAAATACACTTTTTCACACTCTATTTTAAAAACCTTCTCCAACCATGAAACTCTATATCTTACTTTATTTGTTATTTTAATCACTTTCAATATATTACAATCATTAAATAATATATTTATCTTCGTATTTAAATTAATTTATACAATTAAATATTCAATTAGTAAATTAAATTATAAATTAAATATTATTAATTTTATCAAAATCATAAAATGTAAATAAATTTGTAGTTTTCCAACATTCCGCCGTACTAATGTATCATTTTTTATTATGTGTATTTGTATTTCTTTTCAGTTTGTGTTCACTTATTTTAATATGTCGGTGTTATAGTTAGGTAATGCATGTATGTCCGTTTTAATATGTAATGTAATTAATATTTAATATATAATATATGTTTTATTGTATTTTACGTTATTTTTTTGTAGGTAATAATAATACACAAAAAGAAAATTAATTACACAATTAAAATTAAATTATAAATTAGTATAATAATAAAATTGTAATTATATTTAACAAATTATTAATATAGAATTGTAATACATAATTCTAAATATTAATAAAATAATACTTATAAAATATAGAGTTTTGAATAGTAAACTCTATATATGGAGTTTACTATTCAAAACTCTATTTTAAATTTTCAAAATAGAGTACGGTTGGAGGGAGCAAAACTTCATAAATGGAGTTAAACTCCATTTATGAAGCACCGTTGGAGATGGTCTCACACATGAGTTCACCCACCACTTATTTTCCAAAATTACTCTCTTTACTCATAAACCCTATTTTTCCTTCCACTTCACCCTTTTTTTGGATTTCTCTTCACCATGGTTCGATTTCGCACTCACTACATAGTACTCATTATTTAATATATGTGTAATGTATTTCGTTTCCGAGTTTTTTTTACAAAAATCGCATTTTGCAAAAACTCAGCACTGGTTCGCCGAGTTTTATGAGATTTTTCGAAAAAAAGTTCCACGTTATGAATCAAAATTCGGCCAACTTTTCCATGTTTTGATTCAAAACTCGGTGATCGAGTTTTGATTCATAACGTGGAAAAGTTGACCGAGTTTTGATTCATTACGTGGAAAAGTTGGCCGAGTTTTGAATCAAAACATGGAAAAGTTGGCCGAGTTTTGATTCATAACGTGGAATTTTTTTTCGAAAAATCTCACAAAACTCGGCGAACCAGTATTGAGAATTTTTGCAAAACGCGATTTTTGTGAAAAAAACTCGAAAACGAAATACACTATACATATATTCGTTACATAGGAATAATATAGTCTTTTTTTATGGGTTGTTTATCCGCGGCCTTTGGGTTAGTACCCCTTGACAGATCTGATCCAGCACAGGCCCATAATTAGCTGTGAATTGAACTGTCAATCAACTGCGCAGCCCATAGGACCATAATTAATTGTGGGTTAGGCTTTTGAGGAGTGTGCTCTTTTTTTTTTTTGGGCGCGGCTAAAGGCACCCAAGGATCCTATGAGGACACCCACGCGATGAGGACACCCATAAAACGGATGAGGACACCCACATAGAAAATACAAAATTACCCTTCCCTCAATTAAAATCATTCATTCTTCTTCCTCTCTTCATTTCAGTACACCCAGGCCGCCACCACTCCCTCCTCATCACTCCAATGGCCGCCGCCCACCCACCTCCTCCCTCCAGGCGCGGTCGCCTCCCACCCACCTGCGCGGCCGCCGCCCACCCACCTCCTCCCTCCCAGGCGTGGCCACCGTCCCGTTTGAAGAAAAAAAGTCGCCGTCATGAAGAACAGTCTGCCGTCACCGTCCGTTCGGCGGCACCAGATCTGTAAAAAAAGACCGTCGTCGCCGTCCGTCCGGCGGCACCAAATCTGTTAAAAAAGCTCGTCGTCACCGTCCGTTCGTTGAAGGAAAAAAGACGTCGATGTCGCTGTGTTGAAGAAGCCCGTCGGCCGCACCACCTCCTCCTTCAAGCGGCCGCCCCCCACCTCCTCCCTCCAAGAAAGCCGTCGCCCACACCCCCTCCTATGCCGTCGCCGCCGTCAAACGAAGGTAAGTAGTGTTTTGGAATTTTTATTACAGATCTAAACAAAAAAAATTAGGGTTTTGAATTTTTTTTTTTGGTTTTTGAATTTGTCCGAAATTTTCTTCCTAATCCAGGTACTTTATTCAATTTATTTTCCCGAACACCGTGTTCGATTTTTTTTTTCGCACAAATGTAAATTGTTTTGGAATTTTTTTCGAACACAATGAGTTTGTTTAGGAAAAACTTTCGAACATATTCACTTTGTTGGGTTAAAATTTTCGAACAACCCTTGTTTTCCCTTTTTTTTCGGACAATGTTGATATGTCCGAAAGAAAATCCCGAAATACAGTCTTTTGAAATTTTCGGACATATTTGAGTTGTTTTGGAATTTTTTTCGAACATATTGAGTTTGTTTTGGATAAAATTTCGAACATTTTTTTTTTGAAAGAGTTTCGTACGGTTGTTTGTTTATTTTTGTTGAAATTTTGATGTTTTTTTTGTTGAAGAATGGTGGTGGTGGTGATAATTTTGTGAAATAGTATGGGGGTGTACTCATCTTCGTTTCTTTCATAAATTTTACCCCACGGGTATACGTGACATTTCACATGTTCAGAAAAGCTAAAAAAATGTTTGGTGGGTGTCCTCATAGGATCCTTGGGTGCCTTTAGCCGCACCCTTTTTTTTAGATCTAGATTCGAAATTTATAAGGCGCAAATAATTTTTAAAGAGTCAATTTATACAGAGTTTTGCTCTAACTTTGTCCAAAGTGAATAATGAAATTGATCCTCCAAATTAGTCGATCCTTGAACATCGAGACTTCAAAAAAATAAAGGATTGGGGTATATACCCCTCCAGCTTTGTTTAATACACTCCCCCTTCATTTTTATTAATTCAATATTCTTATAAAATACCAATTTTGCCCTTTACAAAATCTTGTTAGATAAATACACTCCCCTCTAAAACCCTAACCCTAACCCTAATGCATTAATCCTAATTTTGCAGCCCAGCCGCTGTCGTCGTTCCTCCGGCAACCACCATCACCTACGGCGGTCACAACCACCTTCTCTTACATCCACAAAAAAAAAAAAAAAATTCAACAACAAAACTTACAAATAAACTTCCACTAATCCACAAAACTTAACAAAACTCAACAAATCCTAAACTCTAAACAAAAAACTTAAAAATTCAACTAAACCGAAAACTTATTTTCGATAAACCAGAGTCGACTAAAAATCCTCCTGTCGACAATGGTTTGTCGATCAAAAACAATTCGGTCGACTCTGGTTTATCGACCAATTTTTAAAAAAAAATTAAAATTTTCAATAATATTGAATCTACCAAAAATTATCCCATCAACAATGGTTTGTCGACCAAAAACAATCCGGTCGACTCTGGTTAATCGATCAAATAATTTTTTTTAAAAAAAAAAATTCGATAATATTAAATCGACCAAAAATAATCTCGTCGACAAACCAGAGTCGACCGTATTGTTTTTGGTCGACTCAATATTATCGAAAATAAATAAAAAAAAACCTGGAGAAATCCGCACGGGCGGCGCGGGCAACGAGAGGGGGAGGGGGCACGACGGCTGGGCGGCGCGGGCTCAACGACGGAGGCGGATTGGGGGGTGGAGTTGCAGAAAACGAAAAAAAAAAAAGATGTTGCAGGCGGCGACTGCTTGCTGCGACGAGAAAAAGATGAGGACGACGGAGGCGGCTGCTTGGTGGACGGCCGGCAGTGTTCGGCAAAGGGTGGCGGCGGTGTTCGGCGAAGGGAGGCGGCGACGGCAAGTTGGATGGAAGGGAGGAAATGAAGAAGATGGAAGGAGGCAAAAAATTGAGAAGAATGGAGAAGATGAAAATGGGGAAGAAATGAAAAATAATTAGGGTTAGGGTTTTAGGGGGAGTGTATGTATCTATATATTTTAGTTGAAGGGCAAATATGGTATTTTTTAAATATTTTATAATTAATAAATAGAAGGGAGAGTGTATTAAACAAAGCTGGAGGGGTATATACCCCAACCCAAAAATAAACTGTGGAATTATTGGTTACGCTTAATTGCACCTCCTTAAATATTAGATACACTCTCCTCATTAGCTCAGTTTCTTGAAATATGGAGATACAATCTCCTTAAATTGTTCAAACTACTATTTTCTCCATAAAACCACCTTAGTAGTAGATACACCCAACCCATAAAAAAGAGCTCTAATTTCACCATCTTGATTAAGAAAAAAAACAATAGTCCTTAATCCACCATATTTATCTTATGTATTTGTGAGTCTCCCATCTATCATACCCGACATCTTCTACTTGAAATTCTGCATTTTGTGAGTTTGTATTTTTTATTTTATTTTTATTCTTGACAATTTTAAACGATTTTACGATTTAAACGTTGAATTCACGACGGTTAACCATCAAATTTGGTTTTAAAATTTCTAACCAAAACCGAACCATGGATTCCGATTCTTTTTGGACATGTATATAGACGGTTCGGTTGCTAATATTTAGAATAATTTTTATCTTGAATATTAAAATAAAACGTGGTTACTGAGCTAGTAATATTAATAATACGACAAAGAATATGTGCCAATTCGTTGTTTCTATCATCATAGTAATTAACTTTGGCAAATTGACCCAAAGTGTTGTTGTATGATCTCTCTCTCTCTCTTTCTTTTTGTATCTTCAAAACTCTTGTTATAGAATTTGTTGAAACACTCTCAATTGATCTGAATTACATACAGTACCAGTCAAATATATAATAGAAAAATAAACGAAAATTCTTGTATGGTACTTAAAAAAGAAAATATCAGAAAATATAATTTTAGTGGTCACTCAAAATGGTAAGCAACATACTACTATTATTGTAAAATTAAGCTCATAAAAATGGTTAACTAGAAAGAATTGATGATGGCCTAATGAATCTGAAAATAATGATGATAAGAAAAAAGTTAAAAGTGACAGCCACAACAGAGGTAGAAGACGCAGAGGGTGGAAACAAGAACAATGGCTTCCACCACATAAACAATCTTGAAAATAACATCATCAACCACCCATACTTTAATATTCATCTTCTTCATTTTCATGGAATTAATTCTCTCGAGAGCTCCCTTCAATGACCAAATCCTCCTCAACATCTCTCCTCAATTCTCTCTCTTGAGTGTGTTTATATATAGTATGTATGTATGTCGCTCTCAGAATAAGTGTTATATATGGATTATGGAGGAATAGCATAGATTTTATCAACTAACTTGCTGGCCGAAGCTGTTGTATGCTGTCTGTCTTTGGAGTTGGAGTAAATATTCTTGTGGTCATTTTGTCGAACAGCTGATGCGCATTCATAGGTGGTCCTTTTTCCTATTCCAAAGGGAAAAAGTTGCCAACCCATTTTTTAATTATTAATGCAGCAGCTCAACGGTCACAAAATCTTTTACTTAATTTCGCAAACGGCTACTTCCCGATATTACTCCACTTGTTAATTGTCTTGACATTCTTTTTTTTTTTTTTTTGACGGTCATATTTTGGGTTTTTAAGATAAAGATTGAGTCAATTATTGGTTCAATTTTACTCCCTCCAATTTATTTGTCGTTCTAAGAAAACTCATTTAATAGTTAATAGTACATAGGGTTGGGATTTTATTGAAGGAGTGGTGGAACAGAACGGTGACGCCTATATATGCTTAGCAAGAGATTTTAACGCCATAAAAGACGCGGATGAGAGGGTTGGCAGAACCGAACGCGAAGATAGACGTGACATCGAGACATTTAGGGAGTTTATCTGTCAAGCTAATCTGATTGACCTACCACTCCTAGGGAGAAAGTTCACGTGGTATAGGCCGGACGGGACCTGCAAGAGCCGGCTTGACAGAGTTCTGGTGAACTCGGAATGGAACGAGAAATGGCCTGATTCATCACTCAAAGGTTTTGGGAGATCCGTCTCGGATCATTGTCCGATTTATACGGCAAATCAAAGCATAGATTGGGGTCCTAAACCGTTTAGATTTTTCAATGCATGGATGAAACACCCATGCTTCAAAGATTTCGTGGCGGAAAAATGGGGGAGTTATGAGATTCAGGGATGGAGTGGTTTCATATTAAAAGAAAAATTGAAAGTTCTGAAGGGGGATTTAAGAGAATGGAACAGAACAGTTTTCGGGCACCTAGATTCGAATATTGAGAGCAAAAGAAAAGAAATTGATAGACTTGACACTCTTGATGAAATATTCGGGCTAGAGGACAGGGAGGAGGAGAGGAGAAGAGAGATGCTTGCGGGGTTAGAGAACGATATGAGAAGCAGGGAGGAGCAACTCCACCAATTGGCCAAAGTAAAGTGGTTGAAGGAGGGCGATATGAACACCAAACTATTCCATCGGATTATTAATGGCCGAAAAGCTGGAAACTCAATCCGAGGCCTGTACATAAACGGGTAGTGGACCACCTCAGTTCAGGAAGTGAAAAATGAAACTTTTAGATACTTTAGCAAGCACTTTAAATCGAATAGGTTCGATCGACCTAGACTCCCTCAGGGTCTATTCAGGTGCAAACTGGAATCATGCGATAATGATGTCCTCATCTCGGAATTTTCCGAGTCCGAGGTGAAGGAAGCTATCTGGGATTGTGACACTAATAAAAGCCCGGGACCTGACGGCTTCTCTATGGGCTTTTTCAAAAAAAATTGGGAGATGCTGAAAGGGGAAATTCTACAAATGATGAAGGAATTCCATCAACACGGCAGGATGGTGAGGGGTTTTAATCCCTCATTTATCGTTTTAATTCCGAAAAAAGAAGGGGCACAGGCACTGGATGAATTCCGACCAATCTCTTTGATTGGAAGTTTGTACAAAATTATCTCTAAAACCTTGGCGCGACGGTTAGCGAAAGTTCTGGAGATGGTCATTTCAGAGTGTCAATCGGCATTCATTGGTGGACGACAAATTATGGATGGAATTTTAATTGCGCACGAGGCAATTGATGAGGCGAAGAGGAAACGTAAGAAAATGACAATCTTTAAAGTAGACTTTGCAAAGGCCTATGACTCGGTTGAGTGGGCGTATCTTGATAATATGATGGAAGGCATGAATTTTGCACCAAAATGGAGAAGTTGGATGAAAGTATGTGTTTCGTCGGCTAGCGCTGCTGTTCTGGTGAACGGTAGCTCGTCGGGGGAGTTTCAACTTGAACGAGGGCTGAGACATGGGGACCCCTTATCTCCATTCTTATTTCTGATAGCAGCCGAAGGACTGAATGCGTTGGTATGTAGGGCAGTAGAGCTTGGCGAACTGGAGCCTGTTCGAATTGGGAGCAACAAGATTCAGGTGCCGATCTTGCAATATGCGGATGACACCATGTTTCTTTGCGAAGGGAACTGGAAGGATATATGTGCAACTAAATCTATACTGAAACTGTTTGAGCTCGTCTCTGGCTTGGGTGTTAATTTCGGAAAATGCAGCTTGATAGGTATACATATGGGGGAAGAGGAAAGGCAGGAAATGGCAGAGTTTCTGGGCTATGCCATTGGGAAACTCCCAATGGAATTCTTAGGTATGAATGTGGGGATAAATCACCACAAAATAGCGGCGTGGGATGGGTTAATTAAGAAGATTAGGAGGAAGCTGGAACGATGGAAAGACAAACAGGTGTCGCTTGGGGGCAGAGCGACCCTAATACAGGCTGTTTTATCCGCCATCCCAACATACTACCTTTCATTTTTCAAGATACCAAAAGCTGTGTTAAATGAGATTATTAAATTACAAAGAAACTATTTGTGGGGAGGAGGGACAGGGGCAAATAAAAAGATTCCGTGGGTAAGTTGGGATGATATCTGTAGAGAAAAGGATAAAGGAGGTCTTGGCATTCGTGGCTTGAATACGTTCAATAATGCTTTAATCGGAAAGTGGATATGGCGATTTTATGTGGAGAGAGACAACCTGTGGATAAGAGTATTACAATCAAGATATGGAGACATATGCGAGAATGAGACTGATATTTCAGGCAGAAGAACAAGTAGAACGAATAGATCTTGCTGGTGGAAGGATTTAAAGAACATATACAATGATATGGCCGGGAGAGAAGCACGACACAAAATTCGCAGAGTGGTAGGGAATGGAGCAAAGACAAGTTTCGGGTGTGATCAGTGGATTGATGGGGCCGAGACGATACGTAGTACCTACCCAGGGTTGTACAATATCAGCGGCCAAAAACGGGAGAGGATAAGTCAGATGGGTCAATGGGCGGAGAATGGCTGGAATTGGGAGTGGGTGTGGGAGAGGCCTCTTAATGATAATGAACAGAGCATGCTAACTGAACTTTACATTCTTTTGAACAGGTACAAGATGTCACAGAACATGGAGGATACATGGGAATGGGAATTGGCGCCGCTCGGAAAATACTCGACAAGCATAGCATACGCGAAAATGATCGAATGAAGGGAGAGTGGCAGCGGTGACACAGCGGAAAAGAGCGAGTTCAAAATACTATGGAAGAGTTATGCACCACGGAGAGTAAAGATGATAGGATGGAAGGCGTTAAAGGGGAGGCTTGCAACGATGGACAACTTAAGAAGACGAGGAGTAAACATTGGGGAAGAGGAAGCAAGATGCAGCATGTGCGGGCGAGAGGCGGAAAGCAATCGTCGTCTGTTGCTGGAATGCGACTTTGCTGCTGCAATTTGGAATGAATGTCATAAATGGATACAGGTGGCCATGGTTTCGCATAATGAAATCGGCATTCACTCACTGCAACATTATGAGGCACTGGGATCTGGAAGGGTGAGGAGGAGATTCGGAGCTAGCTTGTGGGCGTGCGTTATCTGGGAAATATGGAAAGATAGAAACACGAAGAGATTTGAGGGAGAACGACGAACCGTTAAGAAGGCAATGGAAAGCATAAAAATTAATTTATGGTCATGGATGGGAGGGGAAAAACTACTACTACCAACATCGTCTATTGCAGCATGGTGGCACGACCCGTTTTTGTGTATCATTGAGTAATCAATTAGAGTGTAGGCGGTTAAGTATCCAAGCACAAAATTGTACTATAACTTTGCCTTGTATAGCCATGGGTTGAGTACCACAAATACTCGTGATGATATAAATTTCTTTTACCGTTCAAAAAAAAAAAAGTTATTAATACATAGGGTTCTAAGTTGATGGTCCTTTTGTATTCTTTTACACAGACCCAAAAAAATTGTGCTTAAAATTCTAAAATTTACCTATAAATTACTGTATTAAATATATTTCTATTTATTGAACATTAAAACAATAATTATTCATTTAATATGACTATTTTGAACATTTTACATACTTTTAAAAAGAAAATGAACAATATTTTAGGGAAAAAAAAATATATATATATATATATATATATAAATGTGTTATTCTTACCATCATTTAATCCATATTATTATAAAAAAGAAATATATGGGTAAATTTTGAAATACGATATTTAAGTATTCTAGATGGGTGCATAGTGTCAAACATTTTTGAACCAAAGTTCATCAATAGAAATACAAACAAAATGGGACCTGAAGAGTATTAGGCATATATAAATATATTAAGAGATATTATATATATCTTGTATAATATATTTTATATATCTTGTAAATCTTTATTTCTTTAGATAGAGTTGTTTTTTTAAATTAGAGATATATAGTAGATATATTTTGTATCTATAAATACTCCTCTCATTTATTCTTTACAATCCATCAATGAAATTATAATTTCTTAATTTATTGTTTCCATATATGGTATCAACGAGTCGTAAGGCTAACGCCTCGATCCGAAACCCTCCACGGTTGTAACAACCAAATCCTCAAGAAGTTTACTTCTTCCTTGCACCTGTGCCCTTCCATTGCCATTGCCATTGCCAATGCCAATTTGCCATAACAGAAGTTGTAACAGAAGCTTGCTTTCATTCATGGCGGCACCTGCAAACCCCAAGTTATATACATCATATAACTTCCTCAAGATGGATTTTCCATCTTCCTCAATCTGTGCCCTCTCCTCCGTAGCATCCAGTTCAGCCATAACCGCCGGCCGGCACCTTGAAGCCCGGCACATCCTTCCGCTGCAATGTTATGACCTTTGGTATTTAATATTTAAAATAACCAAAATAGGAGCAAGACAATTGATATATCAATTTAATTGAAATTTAAGAAATCTGCTACAGTAATGGTATTCCAGAAATTAACAACTAAATGAAAATAAGGGAAGAAATGATTTAGAAGAAGATCCAGAAATTAACAACTAAATGAAAATAAGGGAAGAAATGATTTAGAAGAAGATGATTTGAAGAAGTTGAAGAAGATAGAAGTGATTTCAGAGAGAATAGAGAGAACATACAATTTCTGCTTATCCATTTGCAGGGTCGGGTAAGTGATAATTAGATCTTCTATTTTAAACTCATGTTGCCCTGATTTTCCCAATTTGATGCAAACGACACCGTATGACGTGCTGGTGAAATTGAGCGTTGAATAACCATGTTGACTTTTCTATTTTTTTATTTCATTGTTTTCTCCGGTCATAACATTCCCCCTTCCTTGAATTGATCCTTGTCCACAAGGATCAAAGTCTGGAAATTGAGCCATAAGATTATCATAATCTTCCCAAGTGGTATAATCAGTAGGTAAATTGACCCAATTCACCAATAACTCAACTCCCATGGCATTTCCTTTCTTGTAAATTCTCCTATCCAAAACAGATAGAGGATACACCCTAGTATACCCCTGGTTATCAACATGTGGTAGTTCAGTACTTGGAATATACTTGTTGCCAATTCTTTTCTTCAATAAGGACACGTGAAACACAGGATGTATCATTGAATCTGAAGGTAGTTTAAGTTGATAAGCTACCTGTCCAATTCTTTTCTCCACTAAATATGGCCCATAGTACCTTGAGGCAAGCTTCATATTTCTTCTTAACTCCACAGAAGCTTGTCTATAAGGTTGTAGCTTGAGGTACACATAATCACCAATTTCAAAATGTCTTTCAGTCCTTTTCTTATCAGCATACATCTTCATTCGTTGTTGAGCTATTTCCAAATTCTCCTGCAATAATTGAGTGACCCTCTGTCTCTCTTGCACCATATCTATCACTTTTGGACTGTGACTCCATATTGCTTGCCCTAAGCTTACTTGAGGTGGTGGATAACCATACAAGGCTTCAAATGGGGTCATTTTAATTCCCGTATGGAAATTTGAATTGTACCAATATTCAGCTAGAGGCAGCCATCTAACCTACTGCTTAGGTTTTCCCAATATCATACACCTCAAGTATCCTTCAACACACTGATTCAATCTCTCAGATTGACCATCAGTTTGTGGATGGTAAGCTGTACTAGTATCCAAGCTTACCCCAACCAATTTGAACAATTGTTTCCAAAATGTGCTTGTAAATATTTTGTCTCTGTCTGAGACAATGCTTTTTGGCATGCCATGTAACCTGTAGATTTGATCTAAAAAAGCCTTTGCAACCCCTTCAGCTGTGTAGGGATGAGACAATGCCACGAAATGCCCATACTTAGAGAATCTATCCACCACTGTTAAAATCACATCTTTACCTTCTGATTTAGGAAGCCCTTCAATGAAATCCATAGCTATGTGACTCCATGATTGTTGAGGAATGGGCAGTGGATTCAATAATCCAAGATATGGAACATGTTCATCTTTATTCCTCTGACATATATCACACTCTTTCACAAAGTCTTCAATACTTTTCTTCATACCAATCCAGTGAAAGAGGGGCCTAATCCTTTGATATGTTCCTTGTATTCCAGAATGGCCTCCAAGAGGTGAATCGTGTAATGCAGTCATTATCAACTCTTTAATCTCCTTTTGTCCACCAATACAAATTCTTCCTTTGTACCTTAATATTCCACTTTTAAGGGTATGATCTGGAAAATATAGTACATCTAACATCTTAGATGTGACAATTTCCTGAATAACTTCATCACCCTCATAGCTCTTAGTAACTTCATTCATCCATAGTGGTAGTACTTCAGTTACAGCTTGGCAATGGGACTCTTCCACCACAGTTTCTTCTTTTCTAGATAAAGCATCAGCTGCCCTATTTTATGTCCCCTTTTTGTACTGCACTTCATAATCAAGTCCCAACAATTTGCTTATCCACTTCTGCTGCAATGTAGTTGACAGCTTCTGATCCAGTAAATGCTTCAAACTCAACTGATCACTTTTGATAATGAAGTGATTCCCTTGAAAATAGTGTTTCCATTTGTTTATAGCTAGCAAAACTGCCATAAACTCCTTCTCATATATTAACAATCCCATGTTTTTTAGTCCAAATGCCTTGCTCAAATAAGCAATAGGCCTCCCTCCTTGCATTAGTACAGCACCCATTCCACTTCCAGAAGCATCAGTTTCAACAATGAATGTTTTAGTAAAGTCTGGAAGTGCCAATACTGGAGTAGTTGTCATTGCCCTCTTAAGAGCCTCAAATGCTTTAGTAGCATCCTGTCCCCATTCAAACGAATCTTTTCTGAGTAGTTTAGTGAGTGGTTTACTAATGATTCCATAACCCTTCACAAACTTTCTATAATATCCAGGTAACCCAAGAAATCCCCTCAAGGCCTTAATATTTTTTTGTTTGGGCCAACTGACCATACTTTCAATTTTGCTTGGATCTATGGAAACCCCATCTCTTGAAATTATATGCCCAAGGTACTCTACCTTCTCTTGCCCAAAGGAACACTTGCTCATCTTAGCATACAATTTATTTTTTCTAAGAATTTCCAATGTAGACTTCAAATTCTCAACATTTGTTTCCCAGTTAGGACTATACACCAATATATCATCAAAAAAATACTAAAATGAACCTCCTCAGAAAGGGCCCAAACACTTGATTCATAAGAGTTTGAAAGGTAACTGGAGCATTGCACAAGCCAAAAGGCATCACTATGAACTCATATTGCCCACTGTTTTAGAAAACTAGTCTTTGGTATATCTTCATCATTCATTCTTATTTGAAAATACCCAGACATTAGATCTATTTTAGAAAAATATCTAGATCCATTCAACTCATCCAAGAGCTCATCAATTACAGGTATAGGAAACACATGTTTAAATACCTGTAATCAACACACATTCTCCAGCCTCCATCTTTCTTTTTCACCATTATTATTGGAGAAGCAAAAGGACTCTGACTTGCTCTAATCAGCCCTGCCTCCAGCATTTCTTTAATCAACTTTTCTATCTCGCATTTCTGTATATGAGGATACCTGTAAGGAGCCTCAAGTGTTAAGTTAATATGATGCTGGATGTTTCTCATTGGGGGCAAAACAGTTGGTTCCTTGAATACATCCTCATACTCTTCCAGTAACTCCTTCAAATGGGAATTGTTTGAAGGTTTCTTCATCTGAACCGAGTATAGCTTCCCTATTAGACAACAATTTCCACTTTTCAACAATTTATGCATACTTTCCCTGGTGATAATCTTTACTTCAGCTTCTGGGGTCATGGCCTTAATACTCACTTTTTTTCCATTACTGTTTATTGAGATTTTCATATGATTATAATCAATCTCAATAGGGCTGTGTTTTCTCAACCAATCTCCACCTAAAACCATGTCACACCCTCCTAATTTGATGATTCTCATAGGATAAGTGAACTTGTGCCCTTAAACTTCCCATGTAAAATCTGGACAGATTTTTCTACTAATCACCTTGCTTCCATCAGCTATGGTCACCATCATAGGTGTAGCTTGCTCCACCTTGCAATTGGTCTTATAACATATTTCCTCATCTACACAACAGTGAGTGCTTCCACTATCAATCGATTTTCCCAATTTGATCTTCTATAACATATGTTATGATCGGGTAAGTGATAATTGGATCTTCTATTTTAAACTCATGTCGCCCTGATTTTCCCAATTTGATGCAAACGACACCGTATGACGTGCTGGTGAAATTGAGCGTTGAATAACCATGTTGACTTTTCTGTTTTTTTATTTCATTGTTTTCTCCGGTCATAACATAACTCCACCTTCCAGCGACCTCGATGGCCGCCCATCCTCCTCGGCTCACACAACTGACGCCATCTTCTCCGGCACAAGCAGCTCAGTCCCTCGCAGCCTAGACCGCATTGAATCGCTCCGCCGTGTTATGCCCGGCGTCGGCCATGGTCGCCGGCGCCTCTAACCGCCCATCCCGAACCCCTCCCACCTGTCAATGGTGTCTTGCTCGGGGGCACACCGGTCGAACATGCCCAGAACTCCAGCATCTGCTCCCTGCTCAGATCCACAACTCACTGGGTCGACTCGGTCCCCACTCACCGAGTCGACTCAGTCCTTACTCAATAGATACCCACACCCCCAACTCTGGTAAAAATACCCCCTCGAATCTACCCACTCACTACCCTGCTACATACACCCCCAACTCCCGTGAGTACACCCCCACATCTACGCACCCACTACCCTACTACATACACCCCACCCAGTACATACACCCACCCTGCTAGTACATACACCACATACGCCCACTCGGTTATTTCACATACCCATCCCTTGGATCCTATACTCCGGGGCCTTTCATCATATCACAACTCACCCCCAAAATTTATTCGTTTCCTCTCCATATTCCGGCTCGGATGCTGTAGTCATCGATGATGGTAACGATTTGAAAATTTCCCATATTGGTTCCTTGTCGTTTCCTCATGTTAATATGCTAACATTCTCAAACGTCCTTGTTGTCCCATATTAAAGATAATTGATTTAATTCCCTTAATTTATGTCCTGTAAATCAATTAGCTTGATTTGTAGTCAATCAGTCTTAGTTTCCTTTACTTAGTAGTCAATTGTGAATAATAGCTTATGTAATTTGTCTATATAAGACTATGTATCCCTTCACAGAAAAGATATATGAAATATACACTTCTCCCATTTTTTAACCTTGTGTCGAGATAATGATGTTAACATTATCATTCCGATCATCCCGCTTTGGTTCTTGTTTCCAAATTACTGGACGGAAATAACTATTCATAATGGAGTCGATCTATGCGGATAGCTTTAAACGCTAAAAATAAGATCGGTTTCATCGACGGTACAATCAAAGCACCTGCGGCAATCGACGACGACTTTTCAACATGGGAACGCTGCAATCACATGGTACTCTCTTGGATAATCAATTATGTTAATCCTGACATTGCAGGAAGCATTATTTATGCAGAACCGGCTGTTGATGTATGGAATGATCTACACGATCGTTTCTCACAAGGAAATGATGCTCGAATTTTTGAGATCCGCCAAGCAATTGTCGATCACCGACAAGGACATCAATTTGTTTCCATCTACTACACCAAACTAAAGGCTTTATGGGATGAATTGTCCTCTTACCATGAGCCAATTGTCTGCACATGTGGAGATCTTAAGAAACTCGTTGAACGAGAAGAAAAAGAATGTGTGATGCAATTCCTTATGGGCTTAAATGAATCATATTCGGCAACACGTGGATCTATACTCTTGATGAATCCCCTTCCTGATACACGAAGGACTCATGCTTTGATATTGCAACAAGAGAGACAAAATGAAGTTGCTGCCAATCGTGATTCCAACGGACAACACGTTGCCAACTGGACGGGTTCAAAGACACAAAATGGACCAGGTGGAAGCACAAACCGAGCAGCCAACGGTAGAAAGAATTTCCACTGCACACACTGCGGTATGGACACCCACACGATTGATCGTTACTTTTACATTCATGGTTTCCCTCCTGGATATCGATTTCATGGAAAGGATGTCAAGCCAAAGGGAAAGAGAAATATCAATCAATCATCTGCCTCCAACGTTGCTACTAAGCAATTCACAAGCGAGGAATATGCCCAACTCATGGCACTTCTACAAAAGGAGACCAGTAATACCGAACCTTTTATTAATTCTTCTGGTAACGTTTCTAGTTTCTCAAATAATAATGTGTGGATATTGGATAATGGTGCTACAGATTATGTATCCAAGATACGTCCAAGTACAAATGAAATATCTCCTAAATATTCTAGTGTCAAGTTACCAAATGGGGGAGATGCCAAAATCAAATCAATTGGATCCATGGAAATTTGCAGTAATATGACTCTTGATAATGTGCTTTATGTTCAAAATTTTAAAGTCAATTTACTTTCCATTAGCAAGATTACACAAGCCTTGGGTTGTAGTGTGATATTTTACCATGATTATTGTGTGATGCAGGATTTAACTACGAAGAAGACGATTGGAACGGGCAGGCAGAGTAATGGTTTATATTATCTTACGTTAAACCCAAAACCACACATTTCCAACGCCGTCTACAACACATCCAACCTTTGGCATAAACGTCTCGGACATCCCTCCATCCAACCACTAAAGTCATTATCTAAAACTATTCCAAATATATCTTTTGATTTCAATAATATTTGTGATATTTGTCACTTGGCAAAACAATCTCGCTTACCATTTTCTATTAGTAACATTTCTACTCGTGAAGCTTTTGACTTGATACATTGCGATATATAGGGACCCCATAAAATTTATTCACATTCTGGAGCTCGTTATTTTTTTACGGTTGTTGATGATTTTTCGCGTTACACTTGGGTTTACCTTATGCGACACAAATCTGAAACTCAAACTATCATAAAGAATTTATTTGCTTGGGCTAGGACACAACATAACTGTTCCATCAAAGCCGTAAGATCTGATAATGGGCAAGAGTTCATGTCTTTACAATCTTTCTTCAATGAAAATGGCACGAACTTCCATCGTAGTTGCACATGCACACCTCAACAAAATGGTGTAGTAGAGCGGAAACATCGCCATCTCCTAAATGTTGCACGAGCCATTCGATTTCAAGCTAATCTTCCATTAAAGTTTTGGGGAGAGCACATCAAAACAGCTTGCTATCTAATTAATCGCTTACCCTCACCTCTATTATCTAGTAAGACACCATATGAGTGATTACATAAAATGCCCCCTTCTTACTCACATTTACGTGTATATGGTTGTCTTTGTTTTGCCACAAATTTGCAGCCTACCCACAAATTTGACTACCGTGCGCACCGATGGATCTTTCTTGGTTATCCACCGGGACAAAAGGGGTACATTTTATATGACTTGGCTGAAAGAAAAATGATCACTTCTCGAGACGTAATCTTCCATGAGAATATTTTTCCCTACTCAACCATACCACACGATGACCAAAATAACCTCCCAACTCTACTAAATCCAATTTCTATTGATGTTGAGCCATCTACAGAAATTTTGCCAACACAAACTAACATGTCCCAAATAATTGCTCAAGAAGACACTAATATTCCACAACAACCACCTGAAATAGAAAATAATCTTTGTCGCTCTAATCAATCCACCCGCATGTCGGCTCACCTTAAAGATTACCAAGTTAACCATTCTTTGTCTGCTAACTATTCGTCTCTTCCAATTAAATCCAGCACTCATCACCCAATATCCAGGTATGTTTCATATAATAACCTTTCTCATGCTTATCATACATTTATTCATAATATCTCTCACACAGTGGAACCAGAAACATATGAGCAGGCTTGCAAAGATCCAAAATGGGTCACAACAATGCAAGATGAAATTGCAGCATTGGAAGCAAACAAAACTTGGTCATTAGTATCTCTACCATTGGGGCATCATCCCATTGGCTGTAAATGGGTATACAAAATTAAGTATAACTCTGACGGAACAATAGAGCGATACAAAGCTCGCCTTGTCGCTAAAGGTTTCACACAACGCGAAGGCATTGATTATAATGAAACGTTTGCTCATGTTGCCAAACATACAACACTCCGCTGCCTTCTTGACATTGCCTCAATTCGGGGATGGCATCTTCACCAAATGGATGTCCAAAATGCCTTTTTACATGGAGAGCTTTCGAAAGAGCTCTGCATGCATCCACCTCCTGGTTTTTGTCGACAGGGGGAGCCACTTGTATGTCGACTTCACAAGTCTTTATATGGCTTAAAGCAAGCCTCACGAGAATGGTTTCATAAATTTCACTCTATAATCACTAAATTTGGATTTCAACAATCACGAGCTGATCATTCTCTCTTTACAAAGGTTTGTGGACACTCATTCACAATTATTTTATTATATGTGGATGATATGATTATAACAGGAAACGACCAAAAGACCATTGACACTATGAAGACATCTCTTGCATCATATTCAAGATTAAGGACCTTGGACTATTGAAGTATTTTCTTGGTATTGAGATAGCCCGTTCTAAGAAGGGCATCTTCATTAATCAAAGAAAATACACCCTTGATATTTTACAGGAAGCAGGTTTACTTAGCGCAAAACCAGCAAAGATTCATATGGAGCAATCGTTGAAGCTCACATTTACTGATGGAGATTTACTCAAAGATCCAACACACTACTGAAAATTGGTAGGAAAAATGATATATTTAACCATCACAAGGCCATAAATCTATTTTGCGGTCAACACCCTCAGTCAATTCATGCAAGAACCTCGACGACCCCATCTTGAAGCTGTCCATCGTTTACTCCGCTACTTAAAAGGTTCACCGGGACAAGGATTATTTTTTCCATCCGAAAATGATTTTAATCTAGTTGGGTTTTGCGATGCAGATTGGGCAGGAGATGTAAACACTTGGCGATCGGTGACAGGTTATTGTGTCTTCTTGGGAAAATCTCTCATTTCTTGGAAAAGCAAGAAACAAAGCACGATGTCTAGATCCTCAGCCGAGGCTGAATACAGATCAATGGCTACTACAACCTGTGAGATAACTTGGTTGAGATGTTTGCTTCAAGACCTACAAATAAGTATTGACCATCCAGTGACCTTATATTGTGATAATCAAGCAGTCATGCATATTGCTTCTAATCCAGTATTCCACGAAAGAACAAAGCACATTGAGATTGATTGTCACTTCATCCGGGAATGCATAAACAAAGGAAAAATCAAGACTCAATATATATCAAGCAAGATTCAAGTTGCCGACATATTCACTAAAGCGTTAGGAGTGGAGTCATTCCGATCACTTGTTCACAAGTTGGGCGTTCTTGATATCCATGCTCCAACTTGAGGGGGAGTATTAAAGATAATTGATTTAATTCCCTTAATTTATGTACTGTAAATCAATTAGCTTGATTTGTAGTCAATTAGTCTTAGTTTCCTTTACTCAGTAGTCAATTGTAATTAATAGCTTATGTAATTAGTCTATATAAGACTATGTATCCCTTCACAGAAAAGATATACGAAATATACACTTCTCCCATTTTTTACACAAATGGCCAAAAACCTTATCTCTATTTCAACCTTGTGTCGAGATAATGATGTTAACATTATTTTTTGTTCTACTTATTTTCAAGTGCGGGATGGCAAAACGGGGACCATTCTCCTCACAGGGAGTTGCGTCCAATCTCTACGTATGGCCGACTCGAGCATCTCTTAACCCCACAACCTCCATCTCGGAAAAACAACCATCACCCATCTGGCATGCTCGTTTAGGTCATCCGTCCTCCAAAATCCTTTCCCATACCTTATCCAAGTATAGCTTACCTATCACGAACTCAAAACTGCATTATTGTGATTCTTGCAACTATATTAAAAGTCATAAACTTCCTTTTTACGATTCAAGCATTATATCTAGTTCCCCTTTTGAGGTTCTTTTTTCTAATGTGTGGTCGTCCCATGTCCTGTCAACTGAAGGCTTCAAATACTATGTAATTTGTGTTGATCACTTTAGCAAATATATATGGATTTACCCTCTAAAACGCAAATCTAATGTCCTCCCCACCTTTACATCCTTTAAAAGCATCGTAGAAAACTTCTACAACACCAAAATCAAAACCCTCTATACTGACAACGGGGGCGAATTCATTGCCCTACGATCCCTCCTTCAAACTCTTGGTATATCTCATCTCACAACTCCTCCCCACACCCCTGAACACAATGGCATGTCTGAACGTCGTCACAAACATGTTGTTGATACTGTCTTAGCCCTTTTACATCATGCCTCCATGCCCCTTACATATTGGCCTCATGCAGTTTGTGCTGCTACCTATATTATAAATCGTCTACCAAAACCCAATCTTAACATGTTGTCCTCATATCAATTCCTTCTAAAACAAATTTCCAACCTAGCCAAACTTAGAGTTTTTGGTTGCTTATGTTATTCTTGGCTCCGCCCCTACACTTCCCATAAATTAGACCCTAGATCCACTCCATGTGTCTTCATTGGATACTCTTCTACCCAAGCTGCTTATCTTTGTCTTGATTTAAAAACCAACAAAATATATACCTCTCGTCATGTTCAATTTGTTGAAAATGTCTTTCCTCTAGCCACTCCTAAAACTGCTCTTGATATACCCCCTGCCTTAACAGATACACCCCCCAATCTGCCAGACACACCCACTATTTTAATTTATCCACCCCATACACCCACCAATACACCCCTGGCCCATTCCCCCAATCCTGCCCCACCCACAAACCTTACGAATACACCCCCTCCCCAAAATATACCATCTCTCGACGAGAATCCAGCCCCGCCACCACCCCCGTTACCTGTACCCCCTGTTCCGCTTAATACACCCCCAGCCCAACGTCCAGTCCGGCTGCACCCCCCAGATTACTAAGTACACCCCCATCAACTCCAAACCTTAATGCCACCATACAAACCCTTGATCTCGAGTCGCCAAATGCTCCCTTACTGCCATCCCCACCTATACAACAACGAACTCGAATGGTCACTCGAGCCCAAAACAGTATCTTCAAACCAAATCTGAGGTATGGCCTATCTTCTACTTTATCTTCTGACACTGAACCTAGTTGTGTCTCTCAAGCATTAAAAGATGAACGATGGAGGGAGGTCATGTCATCTGAATTTAATGCCCTTCTCAAAAACTGTACTTGGGATTTAGTACCACCTGATGATTCTACAAACATTATTGGTTCGAAGTGGGCCTTTCGCATCAAACGGAAACCAGACGGTTCCTTAGAGAAGTTCAAAGCTCGACTTGTCGCCAAAGGCTTTCACCAACGCCCTAGGGTTGACTTTTCTGAAACATTTAGTCCTGTGGTCAAACCAGCGACCGTTCGAGCAGTCCTGAGTATTGCAGTCACCAAAGATTGGCCACTTCGTCAGTTCGATGTGAATAATGCTTTCCTTCACGATTCCTTAGCTGAATCTGTATTTATGGCTCAACCACCCGGGTTTGTTGACAAAACCTTCCCTACATATGTGTGCAAGTTACATAAATCCATCTATGGCCTAAAACAGGCACCTCGAACTTGGTATTTTGCTCTTCGAACCTTCTTGGAGAGTATTGGTTTCATTCACACCAAATCTAATGAGTCTCTCTTTGTATACAACAAATCCGGTATAACTGCATATTTTCTCGTGTATGTTGATGATCTAATCCTTACAGGAAACAACACCTCGTTCCTCACAAAAGTGGCCTCAGACCTTAGTACAAAGTTCTCTGTCAAAGACTTAGGCTCACTTTCCTATTTCCTAGGTGTGGAAGTGCTTCGTACTAAGAAAACTTGTTTTCTCTCCCAACGTAAGTATATCATTGACCTACTCACCAAATATAATATGCTCACTTCCAACCCCTCTCTCCACCTCTACTCGTTTATCTCTTTCTGATGGAACACCGCCCACTGATATCACCCAATATCGTTAAGTTCTTGGAAGTCTCCAATACCTCCAACTTACTAGACCTGATATTGCTTTTGCTGTGCATAAATTGTCTCAACTCATGCATGCTCCCACCACAACTCATTGAGGCACTGTAAAACGCCTCCTTCGATATCTTAATGGAACTAGAGATGTTAGAATTACCCTCCGCCCCAACCCATCTGACTCACTTCACTGCTTCACGGATGTTGATTGGGTCGAAAATACTGATGATCGTACGTCAACAAGTGCCTATATTGTCTTTCTTGGACCAAATCCCATCTCCTGGTCTTCCAAGAAACAAAAGTCAGTTGTTCGCTCCTCCACTGAAGCAGAATATCGGGCCATTGCATCAGCTGCCTCTGAGGTACAACGGTTAAAATCTCTCTTTCAAGAATTGTGTTTTACCATCAAAACTCTCCCTGCCATCTACTGTGACAATATTGGTGCGACGTATCTTTGCTCCGACCCGGTTTTTCACTCTCGAATGAAACACATTGCCATTGACTATCACTTCGTTCGGGATTTGATCAAAACAACTCAGTTACGTGTTTCACATGTGTCTTCCGAAGACCAACTAGCCGATGCTCTCACAAAGCCTCTTGCTCGTTCTCGTCTTCAAATGCTGATGATCAAGATTGGACTCTCCTATGGTACTCCATCTTGAGGGGGCGTATTAGGCATATATAAATATATTAAGAGATATTATATATATCTTGTGTAATATATTTTATATATCTTGTAAATCTTTATTTCCTTAGATAGAGTTATTCTCTTAAATTAGAGATATATAGTAGATATGTTTTGTATCTATAAATACTCCCCTCATGTATTCTTTACAATCAATCAATGAAATTATAATTTCATAATTTATTGTTTCTCCATAAAGAGTTCATTGCTTTATCAATTTTTTCAATTTTATTGAAAGTTATAGTCTTCAATCATGTACCCTTGATTGTAAACATAAAATTTAAGTCCCTCCCAATTTTTTTAATGGTCACTTTTGAGGTTATATATAGGATTAAGGAAAATAAAATTTTGACAAGAGAAAGCGAGAAGAGAGTGTGTGAGGAATTATCATTTTTAATAATAAATGCAGTAATTTTTTTAGGATACAATAGGAGTAAGACAATTAATTTAAAATAAAATTCAAATCCAAAAGCAACAACTAAAGAGAATGGGAGGGAGTAATTTCCGAGCATCTTTTTATAACATTTCTCATATTCAAAAAAATTCAACCATAAACCACTTACCTATTGTTTTAATAAATTGATTAAATTTAAACACAATGTTGAAGATTTATCATTATCAGTTCCTAATTTTTTATATGATATACATGAAGCTTAAAAAGGATATAATACAAGTAGAATTTAGTATATGAAGGATAAATAGCTCAGCTCGAATTACAGAATAGTGTGTGTGATTTTTTACAAAAAAGCAGAAAGCAAGATCTCAAGTGGACGATGGCTTGTCGTCCTTCTTGCCTGCTAAAATCATGGAAATCTGGAGGCCTCGACTGAACGCTTGATTGAAGAGAAGTCGCGTCTGGAACTCCGACATGAATGGGAACCACGATAAGACAACGACAGGCATGAATATGACGAGCCCCATTATGGCCTCATACGCTCTCGATAACTCCATTACCGAATCCCAAACTCCAATCCCTTTCAAACACGGCCTGCATGCTTGAGCAATCTGCCATTGAGAGTAATAAATAAGCATGTTTATATAGTTCATCATAATATTCAATACTGTATTAATACTAATAGAGATAATTACCAGAATAAGGGCCCATCCAGTAGGCAAAAAGGCCAAGATAGCAGCAAATATATCACTAATTATAAGGTTAGCAACCACGAATAGTACGGCCATCACTGATATAAATCCCAGGAACAAAAGTGCTTTTAGAATCCTGAACATCAGCTGAAAGTCTGTCCCGAATTTTCGTCTTCCCATTGACACCATCTGTCGCCAAAACAACAAATTATCATATAAAACCACACTTTAAATTTCATCAATTTTCCACTCCAGAGAAAATATATACCTTTAATACCAGAAGAACTGTTAGCATAACGAACCAAGATAGCCCGTATACCTATCAATATGATCACAACCAAGAATTAATGATGATGAACATGCATGCATGCACAATTAAAAACAAAAAACAGAATTACAGCAGTAGTAGTATTTTACCAGAATATCCTTCTTGTTGTGTGATATCTTTAGACGATAAACAATCCCATATTGGTAAAGAAAAAATCGAAGCGAGAGGATAATTTCCAACACTCTGCCTCTTAAATTTGTGTACTTCAAGTGTTCCTGTTCTCCGTTCCACCAAGATTCCCAGCTTTTATCGGGTGAAATCCCAATTCCACCTCTGTTTCCCATCCACCTCTTCCAATCCGCCCAATCATCCACCGTTTTCTGCCACTCAAACCCGGATGGATTGAAAACAAACGGAGCAAACAACCACGAAGCAACTAGGAACCACATTGAGAAAGTGATGAAAAAATACAGTGATGAACTTCGATACGAGCTCCCATACACCTCGTATACAACCAAAAGTATAAGAAGTTCTAAACCTTTAACGAAATGACTACGAGAATACAATCTATAGTTATCAGCAAACTTTGCATGAAAAACGACAAAACCACGACCTGTAGCTCGGTATTTCGACCCCCCATGTAACATCGTTCTACCATAATAATGGGCTTTTGTTCCCAGCTGAAATGTAAAGAAAACGGATGCCAGCTGTAACTGCATAACGATTAAATCACCAATGGCATTTCGAAATCCTCTTTCAAGCCCGATTTCCATCACCATGGGCAGCACGAGCAACAGGCCTAGCTGGAAAAGAGACTGAGTAGCCAAAGCCTCTTCGAGAGCTTTACTCTGATGAATAGACGAATTGCCCAGAATTCTCCTTTCTAACCCACTCAACACCATGTATAGTCGTCCATACAAGAACACATAGACAGTAAGCACGGTAACCTGAAGGGCAAAAAGTGAAACTTTAATTAAATCAACCTCAAGTATCGGGAAAGAAAGAATTCAGATTCATAATTCCATTTAATCTCACATACCATGCTACTGAAGTAAAAACCGACAGTGGTGAAGTAGAAAGACAACATTCTATAGAAATCAAATTGACGTCCAAGTCGGTATACATCTCGACTAAGAGTCTGCTCTCCGTTGCCATTTGCAACCTTTGCCTCAAAAAGAGATATCTGGTTCATACCAACATCTCGTCCCTTGCCTACTTGGATGTATTCATGATGCGTTACATATCCTCTCCGAAGGGTTGAATTGTAACCTAAAGATATTGACTCCATCAAAAAAACAAACAAAAAAAAAACAATGATGAAGAAAATATTCTGTCTCTTAAGGAGAGTGTGGGATATTTATACCAGAAAATATATCTTCACTCAAGTTGATTGTTTTCGAAGCTTTACTTAAGCCCCCTCTTGTCAAATGAAAGATTCTGTCAAATATATCAGGATGCCCATAGTGGAACCTTACCCTGTGGAGGAAGAAATAAGAACTCGAAACATCAGAAAGCTGAATTCCAGTTGATGAAAAAAAAATCAACTATTGAATTTGATAGAGGATCTGACGACGTTTGTCAAAAAATAAAACATCCAAATCTTGAGTTTAAACTAATCAAAGCACAACTTGTATGGTGTTTTTCAGTTTTTCCCCTCATAAACATTATGCTCAACAGTTGTACAAAGCAAACAACTACGGTGTTAAAA
The DNA here is from genome assembly GCA_963675135.1 of Galeopsis tetrahit. NCBI lineage: Eukaryota > Viridiplantae > Streptophyta > Magnoliopsida > Lamiales > Lamiaceae > Galeopsis > Galeopsis tetrahit. Next base: position 23,122,710 of record OY776126.1, read on the forward strand.
ATTCCCATGGTTAACATAGAATAACTCAATTTATCACAAAACACTTGAACTTAATAATAAATTTACCACTATCCGCAAATGCAAGAATAATAACATTATTATGACATCATTGCACACAAAATACAATTCAACACCACTAAAGTGGGATGGGTGGACAAAGAATACATTTACCTTAAAGGATTTGCCAAAATTCTTTGTGCAATTGTCACAAAACTAGTTTCTTGATTGGACATGAACCAAGCAAGAGAAGATACACTATCATCAAAGAGAAAAGGTGGGGTTAATCATGATACAGTACAGTTGCAGATTATTTGTCTAAATATAATGTTGATAAGCCTTTCAAATGAAACTACAAACCTTCCTGTGAAAATATGCTCCCTTAATCCCAATATTGTTGGCCTTCTTTGCCCAGAATGAGGTTTTAATAATTCTTGCAAAACGTTGCGCATTTTGAAAGCTTCCTCAAAGTAATTATCCTAAGGAAAAATAATCACATCAAATGCCATGTTCATACAAGTGAGGAATGGCAATGTGTTATCCATTTCCCTTCCATTAAAAAAAGAGCCTATTTGCCAACTACAAATATGCATTAAGCACTAGATACCTCATCGTTTCAGCTCACATGATGGACATAGACAAACATTTATTCAACTAACATTGAATTATAGAATATACTCCCTCCTATTCAAAATGTATGTCACTTTAGACTTATGCACACATATTAAGAAAATTAATGACTTCTTATTATACCCCTAATTAATTACTCTAGAATTCTACAATATACATTAAAATTTACTACTATTTAAATTATTATTATTAATTAGTTTGAGGGGTTATTTATGAAAAAGTGTAATTAATTTGCATTGAAAAGTGCAAAACGTCATATAATTTGCAAAGAAAACGAAAGGTCAAAACGTCATACATTTTGAACAGGAGGGAGTAAGTATTCCACGGGATTTAAATGCAACTTGCGTATCTCTTATTAAAGCATTCCTTTAATTTTTCGTAAAATTCAAATGAAGAAAAATGTTTTCTTAGTCGTTAATTAACTTACCTGATTCATGTCTATGGTTTGCAAGGCTTCTCCACGGGTAAAAATGATAGCATGGTTTTGGTTCTCGGGTTTCCCCTCTCCAATCTCTGCCGGAGGACCCGGAAGTTTGATACGATATATTTCCTGGCATTACAATATACAAAAATGTAACAGTTAAGCTAAAAGAAAAATATATCTTGAAATGAATGAAGTGTTGAAGTTATAAAGATAGTGTTTTTCTGCAAAGAAGTTTCTGCTTAAGATTTGCATTTTGCGCCTCCTTAACAGTTATTCTCATATATACCTCATCCAACTTATCCCCTCCCTTGACCAATACAGAATAATAAACCTTCTCTGTGGTTTTCTTGTCACCTGTCTCATCCCTTGCATCTATATAAGCAACACGCAGGGATGGATACCTAAAAGATGGATTAAAATTTAGATTTTGTCGATGAATTACCAATAATAAGATTAAGAAATTAATTTCATAATTCAACTTACGCTAACATAAGATTCAGAATATTCATATAACAGCTCCGGTCTCTGTTATCGCTGGACATCTTCTGTGCACCGTACACCTGGCAAGATACAACATAAGTGAACTTAAGATCGGCTAAGGCCTGAGCGCGTTCCTTAAGGATTCTGTAATCTTCATGATTTATATCAATGGCACGATAGCCACCAAATATAGCTGCAAAGGAAACATTAAAAATGGTAATCAGCAAATGCCTCCATATTACAGAAAGAGATTGGAAAAAAAGTACAGTAATAGATTAATCTCTCATGTTCAATAAAAGAGAGACAGAAAGAGATCCACCAACCATTATCATCAGCAAAATCCAAAAAGCATTGAAGTTTCAAAGCCTCTCTATAGTACATCATCCCTCTCACTAGAAATCCACCAAAAATAAAAAAGTATAAACAAAATTTCCATATGAATTTATATTCATCTATTGTTAAATGATATGCTAGTATATACTTATTATCTGACCTGTTCTAGCAAGTGTCTGGCCCCTGTAAGACACCCAATGACGATCTAAATCAGACCTGTCTTTTTCAGCATAACCGAGTTTGGAATCTTTGATCCGCTCCTCATAGTTTTTCCATTCATCTTTAAGTGACATTAAACAGTGGAATAAAATTTTAATATCTACAGGGACAATTGCAGTAATCGTTAGAATTATGAAATATGGAACTCACCAGGATATATTTTCTGAAGGTAAAACAAAGTTGTTATGCCGTCCTCATTTTCCTTGTGAAGATCGTCCACTGAATAAAGCACATCTTCTCTATAGTATGGAGTCAAAACACTGGACATAAAACATAGTAAAAGTTTAACTAGAATTGCAAGAAAGTGAGCAATTAATCACGTCTTAGGATCCTTTCAAAAAAAAATCATGTCTTGGGATCAAAATCCAGATCGTCAAAGAAATATATACAAAAGGTGAAACTTAAAAAAACTAGCCAAGATTTCACCTGAAAGACATCATGTTTCGAACTTTGGGGGCATGGGGCATCGTCATATATAGAGAGTTTGCAAAGAAAGTAATGCGCCGACGAGCCTCTAAATTCGTGGGCACATTGATTGCTGATTCTTTCACGGTCAACAGCAAATGAAGTCGGACAACCTGCATTAGAGAATATAAATTAAATTTTGGATTCTAAAAAACAATTCATGAGGTACATAAAATCTATAAAAAAAATCTAATACCTTTTCCCTCCAGGAGCTGCTTTCCAAGAGATTAACATTGACCCTTTCAAATCCCTGTTCTTTCTGATTCCCATGATTGAAATTTTCCAAAATCCTAAGGAAATAAGGAAAGGGTTACATCTCAAATTGCTGAAAATAAATAATCACAGGTAGCTGCCTAATGAATTTGAGACGTACTTATGGCCATCAATCATTATATCTTGAATGATAATCTCTATGATGTCCTGGAGCTTGTTTATGAGCTGAGATCTATATATCTCGCGATCATCATAATCCTCCATCTGCCATATAACAACATTTCCAAAGTGAACTCACAAGAGACATTCAGTAGGTACATTCACTAAAGAAATTTGATGCTGAAGAAGAAATAGGACAAAACTTACAAAAAGGTTGAAAAATTTATCCAATTTATCACTTAATAAAGGCAGCCCTGCCATATTAAACTGCCTCAAGAATCTTCGATCATGTATGCTGCTATCAACTTTGTGGCATATTTGCCTGATGATTCTGATAGTTGGACAAAAAGAGTTCAAAAGTGGCTCGCAAATTTTTATTTTTTTTCTTATAACGAGAAATTAACTATTATGTTTCTTACTCTCTATCCCCTTCATCCAGCAGAAGGGCAATTAGCACTTGCTTCAAGGTCTCATAGCATTCAATTACTGCAGTATACATGAAATCATCATTCTTAATTTTCCTAAAGAGGTCAGCATCCTCTTTCTCCTTGAAATCCTTAGCCATGTCCAACGCAATGGGAATCTGATATCAAAGTTAAGGCATTAAATCAACAATAAAGCATATTAACTTTTCCAAAAATGACAAGTTGACTAATTTTACCTTACTAGCAAGCAAGAAAGGTGGCCACTGGACAACAGAGACATCACTTGATGAATATGGCACAAGAAGCAGATCTCTCTCCCTGGAAAATTGATTCCATAAACACATTTTATCCAATCAACTTTGAAACAAAAGCATATAATTTCACATCAAAGAAAATAAGATACTAACCTATGACTAATAAAATCCTCATTTCTCAGAGATGATATGAACTCATTCCACATCTGAGAGAACTTTGCAATGTTTATCCTCTCCAACGTATCATCCTGTACATAGCAGTTACAATGAGAAGGCATCCACTACAATCCCAAATGAGATAATTTGCATGATCATTTGACAAAATATAACAAAACTAACAAATTTTCTAGAACTTATCAATACATACCCTCTGATGCCGTTTGACGTCCTCTTTGGAATACGGAACAAGACGCTGGCTGAAGGCTGAAGGAACAGATTCAAATCTTGCCCTTAACATGCCAAGTGTCCTAATCTAACAAAGGAAAATGGCTCAGAAAAGAACAATGAGACATATAACCTTACCCAACATAACGTGTTTCATATAAATGTTGGAAAGAACCTATTTTTTAAGAAGTTGAGTAGCTGTTTATGGCATTATCTCACAATGTGACAAGAAAAGAATCACTAACCTCTCCAAGGTGGCTAAATGCTCCATAGATTCCGCCAATGATAGTTGAGAATATAGCATACCAGATTTGTGTATCCATGAAATAGACCTATATGAAATGAACTTTTTGAAGAAATTGAGAAGAAATGTAGCAGAAACATTTCACATTAAGAGTAAATCTGATTACATACCAGAATGACTGGAGCCCAAATAGCAATAACAACACCAATATTATGAGTAGCTGCATCATGGTCGTCATTGCATGAAAATTATATCATCAACCACAAAAGTAATAAAAACAAGATTGTAAATGTGAGAAAATGTTACCATTTGGGAAGAATTCGTGCCAATCATAACTACTGACAGTTATATTCATGATCGTCCTTGTTGGTTCAATTAATGGCAATATCTAATTAAGACAATGTGAAGATCTGGTGAGAAAATCAAGATAGTAATGTGTTCTTTGAGAGAAGAAGGCTCATGCAAATACATTAGACACAGTGAAATAGAACTTGTGAAACAAGAGAGATCGTGAGGATATGTATCGCATAAAAGGTTCAATTAAGGTATAACATAGTCAATTTTAAAACCTACAATGTATGACTGCTATGTGTGAGTAGAATTATTGATGCATACATGATCAGAATGTAAAATTATTCAATCAAATTGTTGATAAATACATGATCAGATTGTAAAATTATTACATAGAGAAGATTGTAGTTATCATAATGGCACTCAAAGATTTACTCTTAGCCAAGTTTAAATATTGTTGATTCGTTTATTTCAGTTAAAAGACCTGAAGTAGCAAAGCCCTAATACTCAAGATATTGAAATGATATTTAGTTTCTCATTATCATTTAGGAGTCTGTGATCACAGAAAAACTGAATTTGAAACACACAGTTTCCGTAGTTATACCATCACACGTGAAGTTTTATCTTTCTTTTGGATCAGTCATATATAGAAAGCGTGTGAAGAATAATAATGTGTGAACATTCAAAAAGGACATTTAGAAATTCAATAGATCAATTAACTACAGCACCTAATCTTACAAGTGTTCCTCAAAGTCCCTAGCATGCATACATAAATAAGACCAAGGCAGAAAAAGTTACCTCAACATAATAACTGAATGCTAGCTTGCTCATTAGCAGGATAATCCAAAACAGTGTGTACCTGATCAGAAAAAGAAACTTACAATCAGAAACCAGTAGGTGCTGGTCTCCTGAACTCTTTCAGGCACGTTCTCTATCAATTTACAATTAGGAACAAAAAAAAAAATAGGACAATTTTTGTATTTATTGCATTTGTTCAAATGTTATGCACCCGAGTTCAATCGGGAAAACCAAAAAGAAGAAGGAATAAGAAGATTAGACAAGGAAAAAGTAAGGTTGGTTAAAAAAAGATAACGAATTAGCATGCAGATTTTCTCTATTTAAAGGCAACTCTGCTATCATACTTGAAAAGGGAGAACATATCTTCATGCATTCCTCTTCCAACGTACAGCTTTGGCTGAACCCAAAACGGACATGTTAAACCAAAAAGTAACAGATTATAGTCATGAGAACCACTTATTACATGGACTTACCTGAGACCACCACGTTAGGAGGTTGATAATACGCCAATTTGAACGTTCAATGGATCTCCGTAGAAAAGGAAAGAGAAAGAGAAATGCAGCTAACATGTTAGGTATTAAATAAATTGCAACACAGTAGTCGTATAGAGACTGAGTCTGCCAATCTGCTCCCAAACTACTGAAGAATCTCATTATCCCAGTTGGGTTCTGGAAAGATCTGGAATATGTCACAGGCATGACTACAACCCAAAATGAAGCAAGTGCAAATTTCAGGAGATATCGGAGTATTTGATTAAATTTCAGGCTCCTCCAGGCACCAAAACTAAGGATGATGTCCAAGAAAGCTGTAGATAAACCAGGTGGATAGAGATGAGAGATAGAGTGGAGATAGGAACATACAATAAAAAAATGGTACCTCGCAAAAAATTCAAAATGGCAGCAGTGATAAAGATGCTCAAAACGCTTCTAATCACAGGCTCGTCATAAAGAAAAGTTGAGGACACGCGTTGATTCCATGCGATTATAATCATTGCCTGATATATGTTGATTAAACTGACAGTTAAAGAAGAAAGGAGAACAAGAAGGAAAAATAAGAATATCAAAGGAAATCAGCAAACAAGCTCTCATAGTTTTCCCCCATAAGACTCGATATCTTCTGTATTTTTTAACCTCACCCAACTGCATATAATGACCGAAATTCCACATCATGATGCATCATACTGGCCTATTTAATGAATGGACTCTGCAAAAATAGCACTATCTCATGATTGTAATCTCTTATGAAGATATTTTAACTTGTTTTGAGAAGTATCTTAAAGTTTAATTGATAATCTTCGTATAGAGGAATCCTATTCACATTTCACAATGAAGAAAAAAAGCTCTTGTGAAACTAAAGAAAATGTGGCTGAAGAATATCTACAGCATATTATAGAAAGCCAGATACTTTTCTGATAATGCCCTCCATGTATCTGGCAGCATGCATCTATATTCCCCTCGAGCATCTATATTTAAAAAATAGTACTCCCTCCGTCCCCCTTTAAGCTTTACATTTGGGGGATGACACAGATTTTAAGGAATAAAGTATTTATGTAAAGTTGTTGGTGAAAAGTGTAAGAAAAGTAGAAAGGTGGAGAGAGAAAGGAAAAGTGAGTGAGTGGCAATTGGTGTAATTTTGTGTAAAAGTATGGATAGTTGTTAATAAATGTGGGACCACAACTTAACAAAAAAAGGAAACGGAAAGCTGTAAACGGGACACCCAATATGGCAAAATGTAAAGCTTAAAGAGGGACGGAGGGAGTATTATTTTATAATAATTACAGCTCATAAATCAACTCAAGATGAGCATGCCTAAAAATTTACAAAACAAAGTAAAAAGTTATGATCAGTTGTGAAGTACCTGGAGCGCCAATATAAAGAAAATCCACATTCTGTCAAAACTCCTATAAAGGTGCAAAAATGTGCGCACTTCCACGAAATTAGTCTTGGGTTTTCTCTTTCCCACATCCTGCTTATTTCCCTGTGAAACATGCTCTAACTCAATATCAATGTTTCTTTAGTATGATAAAAAAGAAAGATTAGAAATATTATCACAAAACAGGGTCATACATAAAATAATCAAAAGAACAACTTCAAGTAGACATCTCAAATCAGTGAATAAAGTACTATCATAATACCTTGTTTGCTGACTTTATCACATCCGAATGCACAAAGAAATCAGCATCCCTATCCAGTGGCCATCTCAACCTAAAACACTTCTTAGTCCTGAGGAGGGATAAAAGACAAGTTGATTGGACTAAAAAAAAAACTTCAAGTTATAGGCCTTGATAAACAAAAAGTTACCAAAAGTATTCATTCAAATCATCATAATTCCTCCATGCTGAATGGCTTGCTTTCCCATTTTGGTTTCTCTTGGCTTCCTTTACTTACAAAGATAATTCAATTACGATAAAATGAAAAAAAAAAAAAAATTGATAACCAAAATTAGCATTGAAGAATATGATTTACCTTGCGCAAAACCTCATAAATAGGAGTCACCACAGTCTTGAGAAATGATTCATCATCTAGTGGTGCTATTTGAGAAGAAGCTCCAGTAACATGTTGGACATTGCTAAATAAAGTTCCATGCATCTCCTTTGCCATCTAGTTTTCCCAAAACAGAACATATTACTTTTTGCATATTGGGCAGGCACATTAGCGAATAAAAACATTAAGAGATTGAGAACTAAATATCAATTAGGCAAAACTGGATGAATGAAGGAATCAACATGTATTATATTGGATTTGCATGATTAAAAACATAAAACAGTCATATTTAATTGCATGACTAAACATATAATAGCATGTCAAGCAAGATTTAGCTGTGTATTAATTGAAGGGAACATACACAGTGGAAAATATAGCATAAGCACTCCGGCATGAATCGAACGTTTGATGCTTCACCCCAGATAAGGAGATAAAGTCCAATGTACATAAGCTGTAACTGTTGTCTTCTTTCACTTGGACAGCTGTATGCAGATAATTGAATATCTAGATGTTTATATGACACACTAATACAGAAATTTAGGTGATAATGCAGTCATAAGGCAGAAAACTTACTCCAGATGTTGTTTAAGGTGCAGAAATTTACACCAAGTCTGATAATTCTTAAAAGTTTTGTCCATCAATTGCTGAACCGTATTGCTATCCAACTGCCAGCACACTTTTCATCAGTATCTCTAAGAATACCATATGGAATAAAGAAAAAGCAGTCCTCATAAAGAGGTGACAGTATACACACATGTACTTATTTTCATCGTTTTTTAGGCCATATTTATTTTTATCTTAGATGTTTCAATTAAGAGATAAATGACATACATACCTGGCCATAAGACTGAAGATTCTTGTGCCTTACGTCCATATTAGCAAGAAGCAGTATCAAGTGCTCCCTCTGATTTGCAACATTTCCTTTCTTCATAACAAAAAAGAACATAAGAACATTGTCAGTTAAGGTGAGTCAATTAGAATCAAAATGGAAGTGAGATCATGAACTGCAGAGGCCCAATTTAAATCTAAATAGCCAAAGCTACTAAGCATTATGACAAAACAAAATGGCAACCCAAAATCCTTAATAAAGAGTTTGAAGTATGTTAACACATAAGTACATAACATAAATACTAAGTGGTAAGCATACCTGAAACCCAAAGCGTAAAGCAAGCCACTCAAGGATATCATTAAATGGTCTCTCTTTTTCATCAGGCATCAAGAATGTAGGAAGGTTATCTATATGGCGAATAGCTTGAAGTGCTGCTTTGATCTGATTAAGTAGTCAAGCAAAAAACTCTATAATATACAGAAATAAAAAAAGACGAAACTTCTGTATTGCAAATTTATGTGGACAAAACACAAGCATAAAAAAAATAGGTGCATTTGCACAAGTAACCTCAGCAAGCTCCATAATTGCTGGTTTAACACCAACTGAATACAAGGGAAGAATGTTGTAGTGCTCGTATTGCTCTTTTTTCTCCTCAACATCTTTAGCATATCTTTGGGTCTGCATTTATCATATTAAATTAATAAATAAAATTGGCAGCAATCTTAAATTTAAAGAAGTAGAGGAAACATAAATCAAACCTCAGTATCAACTTTTGATGAAGGTACAACCGTCCTCAACACATCGTACAAGACCGTAGCAATCTGATAGATTTTTGCCATCTCCTCCCTGTAAGAATAACCAAAAATGTTAGTCAAATAAACAATCAAGTGAAGTGTTCTGCAGATGATCTTAATGACGAGATTGAATTGGAATTAAGCCTCACGGTTTCTTTATATGTTCCCCACTTTTTATATTCTTCTCATAGAACATCTGATAAAACTTTTGAATTTCTTTGGGATCACTATTTGCAAGTATATGTCCCGTCTCTTCTTCTTCCTGTGACAAAAACAACAATAAGAAAGAATAAGGAAAACAAGACTAGATTTATTCAGTCAAAGAAAACATTGAAGATCCAAGACGAGTACTAACATATGAACTCTGCTATGTGTATAAACACAAGCTGCTACTAGTAGACATCTATGTTATTTATAATACAATTTTAATAAAGGACACAGCAGAAATGGTGAATTTCCAATAGCTGTCTAAATCTGAAATATTATCCCAAAAGGCTATAATAGATTCTATGGTTTTAAGTAAAGAAACTAGGTTCACACGGTTAAATTTCACCTAGAATACACAATTGACTGTTCATCTGTCACCTTTTCTTTCTTTTTTGTTTTAATGTCGATGGCTGAAAGGAGTGACAGTAAATTTCATTGGGTACAGTAAATGAGCCAAGTCGTTTTAACAATTTTGAACACAGTAAAATAACGAGTCCAGAAATCAAGAGACGAGTACACACAAAAAAAACAAAAGAAAAATAGACATAATATATGAAGTCGTGTTTCAAAGCTCAAATACCTAAATTCAATGAACAGGCTATCATGAAGAAATCAATATAATTTGTTAAAATCAAACTCGAATCAACAATATTGCATATACCTTTTCAAGTCTGTGCAGTAAGTATGTCTTAAATTGCCTAACACCCCTCCCGCTTGATGTTGGGTCTGTCTTATGTGCTCGCTCGAATGCATGAAAACGGCCTAACCGAAAGAGACAGGAAGAAGAACTAAAAACTCTTAAGCATGATAAGAAAGAACTAAACAAGGTAATCACATTCAATTCTCAACACTCAATATAGCATCACATTCAGTAAAGAGGAACCAGACAAGTATACATGCCTAGCCTTCTAAGGCATGAGATAAGACTAATTCTTGCTCCAAAGTTGGGAGCAAATCTGTAATAAAAGATGTTACATACATCATTGTGTAACGTGAAGAATCAATAGAAAAAAGAGGCAAAACTCAAGCATGAGACGGAATTACATACATGCATGATGAACAAATGTCACAGAACACCACCATTTGAACCCATTTCTATCTTAGCCAAGATTTTCACAAAACAATGTTATAAATAGAAACAGGATTTCTCCTGTTTAACATACTCTATTACACCTTCTTTCTTAATGAATAACACATTAGAATCCTTCAATTACTCTTCTATTCTTATCCCACGTGTAATAAATGATGCTACTCCATTGTTTAACATCTCAATCGAAAAAATAAAGTATAGACATGTATAATGAAAGAAGAGTGTGTGTGTGTTTCAGTTGAAATTCTATGCTTACATAAATAAGCAACACGAGGGTTCTCCTTCTCTATTTCATTGGCCACACGGAGGATGGGGGCAATGAACGCCAGAGACGACGGCACAAGCTCACTGTCGATGGCGGAGTTGTCGTCGGTAGGGTCCACCACCGTGAGCGCTCTGGACATTCGCTTCGACAGCGATCGTGGCGGGGCCACCACATCATCCTTCGTCCCACTCGAACTCGCCATATTTACCCCTTTTCAGTGCAATTCAGGAGAATTTTCCAATATCGCCATAATCCTTTTAGAGTAATTTCAGTTGCGAAAGTGTAAGTGAAGATCATTGTTGAAGTGTGCATATATTATATAGTTAGCAGCGAAAGAATGATGCTTTGGTGAAGAAGTGGGTCTTTCGGTTTCTCTTGGAGGAAGTAAAGAATTTGAGAAATCTTTGTTGGAAATGTTTGGTATGGATGCTTTTTTGCTTTGCTTTAATGGCGATTACATACCTACAGTACTTTGTTGAGAAATCACGGCGCACTTTCACTCTTTTTTTTCTTCATTTTCCTCTTCCCGCCCAACCCTTCTCTCACACTTGACACTCAAGTCTCCTTTTATCTTTTCAACGGAGTTATCAACACCCCAAATTGTTATTCCTACCCCACTTAAATTTAAAATTCAATTTAAATTATTAAACATGCTCTAATTTATTCCTTTTCTATTCTTTTTATTTTAAAATTTAAAATATTTACCCTTCTTAACTAATACTCCCTCCGTTTCATACTTGAAGGCACAAATCAATTGGGCACGAATTTTAATGAATGAATTGTTTATTAATATTGTGTAAGATAAAGTGGGGGTAGTGAGGACTTTTCAACTTTATAAATAGTAATAAAGTTATTTTTTAATGTAATAAAATAGTGGCATTTGTTTTAATATTGTGATGTTTTAAGGGAAGTGTTTAAAAGTGTTTTTGCTATTTTAAGTAATGTGTCTTCAAGTATGGGACGCCCAAAATGATAAAATGTATCTTCAAGTATGGGACGGAGGGAGTACTATACACACATCCCATCCATTTAAAAAAATTATCCCCCCTCCCTCACCAACAACCGTGTCTTTTTCAAAAAGAAGAAAGGGAGAAAATTTATAACCGAACAACAAATTAAAATATTAAAACACAATTAAAAAACTGCACTATACACAGACTGTACGGCCACAACTTTATGTACATATATGGAAGTGTTCGGCCATAATGTACGGCTATGGATATGTTCGGCCAGTGTACACAATGTACACATCCATGTGTGTTCGGCCAGTAGTGGTCGTACACCACTTAACCAAAATTTTATGCAGATTGCGTTCGGCCGGTTGTGGCCGTACACTCACAGATGTGTGCGGCCAATATGGCGGTACGTACAGTGATGTGTTCGGCCACGATTTCGGTCGTACATGTCGCTAGGGGTGTGCAACGCAACCGAACCGAACCGAAATTGAAAAACCGAAACCGAATCGAATTTCATTATAATTAACCGAAACCGAACCATAGTAAGATAAAACCGAAAATAACCGAACCGAATAATTCGGTTCGGGTTCGGTAAAAACCGAAAACCGAAATAAAAACCGAAAATACCTAACATTTTATATGAAATTTTAAATAAATGTCCAAATAATACAAATAAACATTTAACAAACATTTAGTGATTTAACAACCATTTAATATTAAACCTAATATATCAATTCTCAACAAATTTTATTAAATCTAACATACTAATAGTACTAAACAAATAAATGAAAAACTAAGTATTAAACCTAAATGAATTCGGTTCGGTTTTCGGTTAACCGAATTTTTCACTAATAAAACCGAAACCGAAATCTAAGAAAAATGCTAACCGAACCGAAACCGAAAAACCGAACCGAATTCATATTTCGGTTCGATTCGGTTTTTCGGTTTTTGCTCAGCCCTACATGTCGCGACTGCTACCACTAAAAAAACTGTATAAAGTGTAAAAAAAGTGTAAAAAACATTAAATATACTTACATTAATTTCCTCCATCACGATTTCCATCACTTTTTCTTCTGTAATTTTTGCGTCTATTTTTTTTTCTTTCTTCTGTCAAAATCGTCCGGCTGAAAACGTGGTCGTTCAATTAAGAAGGTGTACGGCCGAAACAGTCGCACGCACAAGCCAAGCAGGCGAACGGCCAAAATGGCCGCACAACAGAATTACGCTAATTAATATATGTTGTTTGCATTTTATATTTTTAATGCCGAGGAAGTGATGACATGCTATTCAGGTTAATATACATATGTAGTTTGTAATTTTCGTTTAATATCATTATATTAATTATTAAAGTTGATTTTCAAGAATTATGCTTATGAGTTATGACAGTGATTGAAGGTTAAATGATGGAGGAAGGGTTTAAGAATGAGGTATTTGGGGTGTGGATAACATATGAGGTGTGTTTATAATTATTTTGGGTGTGTAGAATTTTTTGATAGATTTAAAAGAATTACTTAATAAATTTACTTATGTCTATTTTTGTCTTAAAATATTTGAAGTATGTATAACATATTTTGGGGTGTTAGTAACCCCACCCATAAGTAGACCTGTCAAGACGGGCCGGCGGGGCGGGGCTGGCCAAAACCGCAAAAGCCCGCCATTTGACGGGGCGGGGCGGGCCAACCCGTTTATCAGGCGGGCTGCCAAAACCTCAACCCAACCCAAAAATAGGCGGGCTGCGGGTTTTGGCGGGCCAAATTTTTTTAATTTTTTTTTACAAAATAATTATTAAATTCATCAAAAAACATAAAAAATTACAGTAATATATAATTACGAACAGTAATATACTCTTTTGTACACAATTTTGGTCCCAAATTTTTTAGTCTATAATTAAGAACATAAATATTCATCAAGAAAAAGGTATATTTTCAATCTATTGTATATAAAAGGAATAAATATGAAGAATTACCGTAATTATTAATTAAGAACAAAAAAACTAAATATGAATACTTTTATTATTAATTGTATAATATATTACAAACAGTAATATATATATATATATATATTATGAGTACAGAAATTCAAAAAAAGAAGAAAGAGAGAAAAAATGCGGCCGCTCTACAGTTTTTGCTTTTAGTTAGGTTTATTATATATTGTTTTTTATATTTTTTAATTAAATAAAATATTTTTAAAAAAAAAATCAAAATTGGCGGGCCAGCCCGCCAAAGCCCGCCCCAACCCGCCTAAGACCGCGGCCCAAACGGGCCAACCCGCCTGGGCCCGCCTCCTAGCGGTCCTAGAAAATCTTGGCCCAACCCACTGTTTTAAGTGGCGGGGCGGGCTAGCCCAACGGGCCCAACCCGTTTTGACGGCTCTACCCATAAGCTATTCAATTATTAATACGTAGTATTAAATAAGGCCTCCAACTAATAATAACTTAATTAAATGTTTTTCAAGAGCACTAGCTTCCTTCAAAGTTAAAACTCAATGTGTAATTTAGAATGGTGTGCTTTCAAGTTTCTTTTATTAAGAATAAAAAAGCCCTCTTTAACAATCCATTGTAATTTGTAAATATTTGTCTATGTACATTTAGCTTTACGTTATTTGAATTAGGTTCATATATTTTTAATTGTAAAAGTTGACTCGTTAATTTTGTATTTGCATTAAAATAATAGCGTTCATGTTTAGAGGAGGTGAATGTTCAAAACAATACTTACAGAACAAGAACAAGAACAAGGACTCATACATGTTTTTTCTATAAATAATGCATGTAATTGAAAGATATAGAAATGTGAGATGATTGTTTTTCAAAAATAAAACAGATAGTATCATTTTATGTGGTGTTTCAGATAACTAAATTATTACTCCCTCAAAATAAACTTATTAAATATATTCAATCAACAAATGCAAATGGTAAAATACTTTTAAAAAAATAAAAATTGCATTGTTTTAATTGTAAAATCCAAAGAATTCAGGCCATTGTGATGGGCCTATATTTTGGCGGATCCGGTTCAGAGGCAAAATTGGGCTTATGCTCCTAACTTTGTCCCTTGAAAGTGATGTAACCTAGTATCTGTTGTAGCAATTAATTCACGAATTCCAACGACGTTTAGTAATAAAAAAGAAAGTACTAATATACTTTTTGTATACAAATTCAACAAGTCTAATTATTCTTTTAGTTTGTCAAAATTTATTAGTGCTGCACTTTTATAAATGGAAATATTTATTCTTTTAACTTTGAGTATTAATTTAAGCTCTTTAGCATTTCGTTTCCCATTCACTAAACCAGATAGTGTTTTATTTAATGATAGTTGCATAATTTAACTCGAATATATAATGGCTCTTAGATTAAATGTTGTTTTTATGTTTAATCTAATTATCGTTCTATATATTCTTTTTGTTGCCTAAAATCTAATGCTTTCTTTTATGATACAAGTCGTGGTCTTTTTATTTTTTAGCATCATGTTGGAACATTTGGAAATATAATGTTTGGGTTGATCTATTGTGAAATATTTCATGTATGCATTTTAGTTTAATTAGTTTAAAGTTAAAATTCTAAATTCATTTAGTTTAAAAATTAAAATAAATATTGTGTCCCATCACTTTAATTTAATTTCTATATATACTTTAATATACTTTAATTTTTTAACAAAATAATTAAAAAAAATATCAGTCTTTTTATCTCCTTAAAAAAATAAATTAAATAATCAAAATACTTAATATAACTTACCAATTTTATTATGCCCACTTATCCGAGCACGAATTTTAAAAAAACTCGAACCCAGGACCTAAGGTCTAGGTAGTGGTGCTCTAGCCACTTGAGCTATCCCACTTTGTCGCACGAATTTTAATGAATATTGATTAGTTTATTCATAAAGTAGATAAGTTGAGGGTATGAAAGGATATTGTGGGGTTCATTTGTAAATAAATGATTGTTTATGAATAAAGTGAATGGCAAAGTGGGTAAATAAGTGATGGTAGAAGGGTGGAGATAAAATAGTATGAATAATATTGTTTCCAAAAAGATTATGAGCATAATAAAATTGGACAACCAAAAAAGAAAAGTGAAAATAATAAAATTGAAGTACTACATATTATAATGTAAGTTACTACATCAACAAAAATACTATAAAAATAATACTAATATTTTACTACATAAAAGAATATGTATTTTACTATATAAAATAGCTAGTTTGTGTTATTACTACATGTAATAATGTGTTTAACTACATAAAAAAATTACTTCATCCGTCCATCAAAAGTGTGCTCATTTCTTTTTTTTGGTTCACAAAAAACGTGCTTATTCTATTTAAATAGTTAACTTTTGAGTAATTTTTCTATTTTATTAACAAGATTAAATATCTACCAACAATTTTTATTACTCGTTACCTCACATATATTTTTTATAATTAAAAATTTTTTTTTTTTAAAAACATGTATAAAAAAAAGTGAGCACACTTTTAATGGACAGAGGGAGTATATGTTACTACATACTACAGTTCGAATTACTACATTGAACAATGTTTGTTATTATATGTAACTTCATCAAATGATTTAATATTTTTGCATCATCCTGCAATAAAAGAATCAGTATTACAACATGGTTATTGTGCATTACTACATGCAATGTGGGTTACTACATCAACAAAAAAACTAGAAAAAATGTGATACTACATAAAAGAATCTGTATTACTATATACAATAGTTTGCGTTATTACCACATAAAATAATGTGTGTTACTACATATACAATTTGAATTACTACATTTAGTAGTGCATGTTCTGTTACTACATTTAAAAAAACGTCACAATCGCTTGAGGAAACCGTCGGAAGAAGAAATCTCCAACCGGCCGCTTGAGAGATAGGAAAGAGAAGACGAATTGAAATAAAAGAATCGAAAATCGACAATAAAATAAAAAATAAAAAAATTCATAGAATCGGGTCAAATATTAAAACACAAGCGTGTGAATTAACAAATACGTTAAGAATTGATCCAAATGAATTAATGGTAGCCAAATAACATATATTTCCAGCTCATTAACTTAATAAATCAATATTTCTGTCAGTCAAATTGATTTAATTGGTTAATATTGAATACAAGTTTTTGTGATAAGTTTACATACTGTGAAATTGAAAATATGTTAAATATGTCTATAAACAAACATGGAATTGGTTATAATATTGGTTGTTTCATTAAAATGCATAGTTAATATTACTTTTACATATATGTGGGCTGTGGGATTAGTTTCCCGAGAATAGTCGATCGTAGGATCGGATACCCGAGACTTAAAAAAAAAAAATTTATATACATGTATTATCTGTGCATACTCATTGATCCCGCTTTAATTGATAATTGAAATCTTCATTAGTGGACAATGAAATTGATCCTTCAAATTAGTCGATCATAATTAATCGGTCATTAAAACGAATACAAAAAATTCAAAGATAAATAGTTGTTTCTTTGAAAAAAAATATTAGTGTAGTTGTTTTATTACAGTCATAATTGCAAATTAATTGTACGATAAACTGATATATATAAAATTAACTTTCCTGAGTCAAGTCCCTCCTATTTGAATCCAGCTCTCAGTACAAAAGGTTAATACCTGGCTTACTTTGAGACGAAATTCAGGGACAATGATACATTGATTCACATTTGTTTATCTTAAAATTAATTGTAGAATTTTGGTTAATTAAAAAAACTTAAACTACTTAATTTTAAACAATTACTATACAACGAAGTTGTTGGATCCACGTCCGCTATTACCCGAACACAGAAATATTAGTATTTTATAATCAACTCTTAAAGTATGAGTGCTTTGGCATCCAATAAAGAAATGGAGTACTAATTACAATTAGTATTATATATGGAATTAAATTAGATATGTATTAAACAAAAAGCCTCCCCTTAATAAGAACATGCCGGCAACTAACAAGCACCCAATGTTCTAGGATTAAAGTCATAAGTTTATCACATTTAAGATTTAAAAAAAAAAAAACTGTTATTTCTATCTCGATAAATTAGTTAATCAAGTTGTTAAAGTAAATTTGAAAATTTTGAAGCATGGTTAAATTTAATTGATTACTTGTTATTTATTGGTGTATGAGAGTATTGGTAGGCATTTTTTACTACCAAAATAAAGGGCACCTCCTTCCGAAATTAAATTTGGGCACCTTAAAGTAATAGTAGAAGGTTTTGCAAATAAAATGAGATTTTATGGCTGAACTATTAGTTAAAAAAGAACAGCACGCACGCTCAACTCAAAGAATGAGTCGCCGCACTCATTCCAAGTCACTCAGCACTCGCAAATCACTATCAACTAACCATACTATCACAACATGTGACCTGACTATGAACCATCCTATCCCTCCACATGGACAGGCCCATTGGAGGGTCTAGGCGAATTTACACAATACTCCTAATCAAGAAAATATAAACCAATTACAAACATTATCACATAACAACACAAATACTGCCCTATCAACCTTACCACCCTACGCCTACTACTGCCCATGTCCAGAAAAAATCCAGGTCCACGAACAGCACCAAAACTCACTGAAAATCCACTCAACCGAAACCTTTCGAGGCTGTTTTTGCCCCTTCTCCCACCTCCCATCGCCTGCCTTTGCTGCCCTTGATGTGCTGCTGCAGCTCTTGCCCAGATTCTGTCTTATTTATTGCTCTTTGCCCACTCTCTAGGTTCTGCTCACTTTCGACTTCCCCCTTACCACCCTTTTGAACATCTATCATAGGTTGATCACCATCCACAATCTAGTTTATATCTTCATCCATATCTCGCAAGGCATCAAACTGACCAGTGCTTACTTCATCCGTCTTGCACCCACTTGTAGAGCTAACGTCCTTGCCCACTGCCCCAGCTGGACCACTTTGACCTTTCCCCTTAAGTTTGATAAACCACATGTCATCAACCTCCCTATTTTTAATCAACTTGCCCTTCAACTCCCCCACTTTTTCCTTAGGTTTGTTAGGCGCTTTAGGTGCTCGAATAATCGGATTGCACCTGTCTGTCGTGTGTCCGAGTTTTTTACATTTGCTGCAATACTGTGGCTCGAATTCAAACTCCACAGATTGCGTCCACTCCTTGACATCTCCAATTTTCACCCCTATCTCCCTCACAAGAGGCTTGGCCGCATCCACCTCCACAAGAACCCTAACGTACGAAACACGATATTTGGTATTTGATACCTTATCTATTTTACTATATGTTTTTTTATCGTAAAATTACACCCTTCGTCCCCGATTAAAACTATTCATTAACTTTGAACACTGAGATTAATAAAATTTTGGATTGTTTATGGATTGGTAGCTTTAAACACACATTATGTATTTTGTATACTATACGTGATAATGCACGGTGATGGTATAAAATTTCCAGAGATTTTATGCATATTTAATAATTCAAGAACTGCCTTAATAAATTCGAACTTCATTTTCCTTTTAAAATTCGAGAAACTTAATTTAACCCTAAAAAAATCATTTTTTAGAGTTCTCTTTAAATAATAAAATAATAATACATGCATTTAGACTTTTTAGTGTGACATCATAGGCTTTGTATACAACTAACCCAACATCTGCACAACAATATGGCAATAAAACAATATTTTTTAATTGTAGAATCAAATCACATTCTAAAATTAGTTAGGAATAATATAATGACGAATTAGGTAGAGTTATTAGTTATGTATTCGTAATAAAATAATTAATACAATTATTTAATTCAACCGAACTTGCAAATTGCAATGCATCATGGCTAGGTTCGTTTTTTATTCAAATAAATTGCACAGATCATAATTCAGAATAATAAAAATACGTAAAAGTAATTTATTTTATTTGTTTGCATTTTTTCCCACCCTTATTGTACAGTATTTACTAACTATCCTTGTTTTTATATTTTAAACCATTAAACTAATAAATAAAAAGTCCAAATACTATACCAAATATTAAATTTGATAGTACGAAAAAACTTACATTTAGTAATAAAAACTTACATTTATTAATACTCTTATTTTATCATTTTAATAAAAATTAAAAATACTCTAATACCATTATTAATTTTTTCAATTTTTTTTTTTAGTTTTATGTGCCCAAACAATGTAAAAACTAATTTGAAACGGAAAATGTATTAATTTATGATTTGAAAATAAAATTATCAAATTAAAACTAACAAATGTAGTGCTCTCTTTTTGCACTTTATAATTTTATATAATTAATAGTGTTTTGCTTTTCTTTATTTTCTCAAAAAAAAAAAATCATGAACTTAAAATTAATTTCATCAATTACAATATCAAAAGTGTAGTTTTTAGATTACTACGGATTGCATATTTGTGGGTTTTTTTTTTTTTCATTCTCACATCATTTTGTTTTGATTAGTTTATTCGATTATTCTTTCTAAACTGTTAAGTGATGAAATTAGTAAAATAATCAGTTCTGGGGGCATCTAATTGGAGTGTTAAGGGGACACACAGAAAACAACAAATTATGGAACTCTTATATTTCAGTGTCTCTCCACCAAACCTCATAAAAACTAGGAATGTGATACCTATTACTCTATTACTACTTAAATATAATTTGTTGCCATCTCCATTGGCTCATTTTTTAAATAAAATAAATCTTACTTGGGGTTGTGTGTCGGATTAAAAATAATTAAGAGATATTTTGGATGATGTAGTATGATGTAGAATAAAATATGAATTTAAATGTGTGATAATTTTAAAAATAAAATAATATTATAAATGTATTAATTTTGTGAGTGATTTTCATATCGATAATGTACAAAGTAAGTAATTTTAAAACAACACAACAACAAAAATGTGTAAGTAATTATGTTTGCCTAACTAAAACAAACAAAATATATACTGTCAAAATTCTAATAATTTATTGATTGTATTTTTAATTTTTACGGTACATATTATTGATAAATATTTTATTTTCTTATTGATTTAATTATTTTATTGTATTTTTTTGTTATTCAAAATTTATATTATTATCAATATATATTTTGATTTTATAAATTATTATTGATTGTAGAATTATTATTATTAATTACATTATTTTATTTTTATTGGATTTTATTATTTTCCATATATTATATTATCAATATACATCTTATTTTTAAATATTATTATTATTGATTATAGAATTACTGTTATTATTAGTTATATATTCATCTGTCCATACTTAATATTATATTTTTTTTCTTTTTTGACTATCAACACTTAATATGCATATTTTTTAAAATGCAAATATTTATTTCTTTAGTACACTAATACACCATTGTAATTTTACCTTACATGTCTCTTTTTACATGAATTATCAATATTTATTAAAACTCGTGCACATAAAAAATAGGTGATTACATTTTTGTAAAAAATGAAAAATTCATTCATCAATGCATGAAATACATAATATCATGCACCTGATATACGGAGTACAAATTTTATATTTGTGCACTCATCAAATCTAGTGTTATATTTGAGTTAAAGTCATGTTTTATTTACATATATGTGATCATTTTATATAAATTAATTTTGTTAAGTTATACATTTGTCCCCCTAAAAGTTACTATTCATTTATTTTTCTGCACATTGATTAAAAAATATAATATTATATGTATAGGGAATTGTTGAGGTAGATAGAAATGAAAAAAAAATTGTAGAGAGAGATATATACAAGAGAAAATGTAGACAACGATAATAAAATAAAAGGTACGGAGATATAGTGGATGCTGCCAAAAAAAAATGTAACTTTTAGTGGAACGTCCAAAATGGTAAAAATTGGTAACTTCGAAGTGGCCTAAAGAGAATTAGCTTGCACATTTCAATAAAAATTTATGTCACGTTACATCTATATGTTTAATTACACGGTGCAACTGTTGCACAAGAATGATGTAGCGAGCATGTTGATTGTAAAAAAAGACATTTTCCACCTAACGTTGATACAAAGAATACCATGGAGATAGGGAAGAAGGGGAAAAAATCATAGATTTCATTCATAATCATTCAATCTAAAATAAGGATAGAACTACGTTATAGCCAAGGGGGTCATGTGCCAGAGAGATTACATAAGGGTGTTTTTTTATGACGTAGCTAAAACTTCATTCGTTGCAGTGTTAATGTTATGACACATACATTTACTAAAATATCACTTTTTATAACAGTCCTTATATTTGGATCGAGTCTCGTAGGGGGTATTTGTTTTGGGACTCCCCCGTACTTCGTGATTTCACATTCGATTTTCCCCATCCAACTACATCCACCCCTAAAAATACCTATACATTCCACTATTACATCCTATTATTACATCTCATCCAACTACTCTTACACAATTTGATTTGACATAAAGTTACATCTCATCCTACTCAAAATTTCAAAACAAACACACACAATTACTATTTATCAAAAAATTTCCATCCAGAATTTTTCCATCCAAAATTTCCCCCAACCTACATAATCCCAAAACAAACATCCCCTAAAGGTTCATCACATTTGCCCTTGCAACTATTACATCTTTACTTGCTTTGAAGAAAATTATATATATTCGTATAATTTGAGAAAGGTGAATGGCTTCCCACGTGCAGTACATGTGGCGCACGTGCAAGATTTTGGCTATTGTACAACCGTTTCAGGAAAAACCCACAAAGATAAAATTCAAGATCCATTGGTAGAAGAAAATGTGAGGCTCTGAAAATTTTCTGAGGTCAAAATTTGGAAGGATGGGCCCCACGAAAGTGGGCCATGACCTATGAAAATTGGCCACACCACTTTCCTTTAATTAATACTAAAAATACCATTAACCTAATTAATCTTTAATAAAGTATGTAAGATTTGAAATGAATTAGTCTTAAGTCATACTTTAATGAAAAGGTTATGCTTCAAATCAAAGACTAATTCCTCCTCCAATAGAGGCTTTTATCTCAGTAAATAATAATGATATTTTTAAATAAAGGGATTGTTTAGTATTATGATTTGAATTTACTGTTTTGCCCTTGAAAGACGTTACCGTTTAAATGTGTTTAAAACTTTAATTGTAGTTAGAGATGGAGTATAATGTATGCAATAATTTATAGACAGATAATTAAAAACATTAAAAAAAAATGTAGAAATGCTTCACTGCATGCATTATAATCAGCCACGAATTTCAGTGATCCAAATTTCCAGATTCATGAAGAAATTAATGAATAGTTTGACAGGTGAGTTGACCATGATAAATTTTCATTTTAATGCATTAAAATCGAGGACGAAAGTTCCCTAAATTTGGCCCATATTTTTATTTTTTGGACATCTAGATATAAGCATTTGGTCGAACGAGATTTAAAAAAGAAATATTGATAGCAATAAATTCATTGCTGATATTTTTTTAATTTTCAGATTATATTTATGAAAAGGTTTGAACTAAATAAACAAATAACGATGTGATTAATTATATCAAATTTATCATTTCTTATGAACTTAATGAATTGCCATACATAGTTAAAATGAAACTATACTAGTAAAATTGTAAATTATAATTACATGAATATGAATTCATTCTTATTGAGTTATAATTAAATGAACAAAATAGATTTTCCTTATGAATATCAATATACTTGCAGTACTGTTTAGTTCAAAATAATATTCCATCTACTATTAAATTTGAGCCTCATAACTCGATCATATGGCATCAGTTTGGCATTATCCACTTCTTCAGACTGCTTATACATTTTGTTTATTGTTGTACTTGTCATAAATTAACAATCCATTTTGTTGACATTTTAAATAATATATTAAATAGTAGTAATACTATTCCACTAAACATCCATGTTAATTTTCCTTCATTTTTATAAAATTTTAATCATTCTTTTCCTTTAAAGATATAGAAATTTCTCGATATTTCTATTAATACATTCGTAAATATAAAACGTTGATATTTCCACTAATACTGATATTTTAATCAATGGGCATACGTTTGTCTTGATTGACAAATTCTTAATCGGTCTCTACGAGCATACAATGTGTTGTCTCGATGAGCAAATATTTATCTAGAGATAATACTATTAAGATACTATTCAAACATTCATAACACCGATACAACATTCAAATGTTCATACTATGAATATTTAAATGTTGTTTCGATGGACAATTATTTATGTCGATGATAAAATAATGAATAATAAATAGAGTGGATGATATATTTAAGTCGAATGATATTGAGTATTTTCATATAAAAATGAGAAAATACTTTTATGAAGTGAGTAGAAAATTATTATTTTTTCTTATAAAAGAAGGGTACGAATCTCGTTGCCCTAAAAAACCGTTTAAAAGACGATTTCGGTTCAATTTCTTAACTGAAACCACCGGTTCGACTCAAATCTCAAATAAATAAATGGAACGAATGTTTTCAGAAGGTCACCCTAGGGGATGGGAAAATTGACTAAGGTCCTAGGGGATGGGAAAAATTATTTCTTTTGGGAGGAAAATTGGACGGGGGAAGGAACTCTTAAGGATAAATTTAAGAGATTATGCCTGATTAGCGTAGACAAGGAGAAACAGTGGGGGAAATGGGTGTTTGAGAGGGGAATACTTGGAGGTGGACTTGGAGATGGAGAAGGGCACTATTTGATAGGGAACTAACATCTTATAACAATCTTCTATCTGTGATGGACAGGTTCCAACCAAAAGACGGAATCGAAGACTCATGGAAATGGATCGCATCGAACACATGGAAGTTCTCCACAAAAGAGACGTACGATCGACCTTATTAAACCAAAACCAAGACACTCGATCGGAAGATAAGCTGATCCAAGGATTTAAAAGCATATGAAATAATTTTGCACCCTCAAAAGTCAAGGCTCATGCATGGAGGCTTTTATGGGGAAGACTGCCTACACGTTCCAACCTTAGAAGAAGAAACATCCTCAACCAGAATGACGATTTAAGGTGCGTACTATGTGGTGATAGTGACGAAACCGAGAAACACATCTTTTTTGAATGCTCCCAAGCATACCAAGTATGGATGGAATGTCTGACTTGGCTCAAGTTCCCGACAGTACTCCCGTCAGACATCCTAGATAACTTCCTAGGCCTTGGGGGCATGATAAAGGGTGGAAATGGGAAGAAGATTGCCACTTGTATATGGCTATGTGTGGTATGGTTTATATGAAAATGGAGAAACGCAGTTCTCTTAAAAAATGAAACCTTTTCGATCACAAAAGTCAAGGAGGAGCTAAGAGCAAGAATATGGAGTTGGTTCACGATTAAATATCCCACTCGTAATATCCCATCGTTCAGGTTTTGAATATTAGATCCACTTAAGTGCATGGTTTGAAATTTGTGTAGTATAAGAGTTAATATTTCTCTCATTTGATATGCCTTGTACACTGACTTTCTCGAGTATCTCTTGTACCCAATATTAATATAAATCCTTTTACCGATAAACAAAAAAAAAGGGTCACCCTAAATAAAAAGAATGTTTTGAGAAGCTCTATAATTTGGCTATGAAGGTCGGTGATGCGCACATTCAATGCCAACCAGATTGTGGGTGTGAAACAACTCTATGAGTCTATGAAATGGTCAAACTTCTCTGTATTCACAATTTCCATCATTCAATCCAGGGGAAAAAAATCTAACATATGGATTTATATATTTATTGTTTTTTGAAAAAAACAGACATAATTTTTTGGATAGTAATTCAAGAATTAATTGAGACGTATTCAAACAAAATAATTGTACTACCTTATATTTAAAATATATATTTAGAAAATCATTAACTTTTCATTATACCCTTAATTAATTACATTGAAAATTTAAATGAGACTTTGAATACTATTAATATCTAAGTATTTTACTATTTTTAATGTTCCAAGAGTAAATTAGGGAAAAATATAATTTATTAATATTGAAAAGTGCTTAATGATTAAAGGTAAATTAGAAAAGAAATATAATTAATTAACATTAAAAAGTATAAAAACATTTAAATTGTAGATAAAATGAGGAGTTAAAACATATTTTAATTTGAATTGAAAATAGTATTTATTTTAGCATTAATAATTTGAGTCCTACCCCAATAATATTGAATCTACGTGCTCATAAACCTTGTCAAGAATATTACATTACTTTTAATATATTAATTTATTTATATATGCATATTTTTATATATAAATAAGCACGTTGAATATTCTAGTCCATGAATTATAACAAGTCTCAAATTGCATTTCAACAAGTCTCAAACTGTTTATTTAAAATAATAGAGCCTAATCAAGTTTATTGGATTTGTGACCAGAGCTTGAATTGGAAGAAATAAGTTCATTCAAATTTGAATCGACCTCGAATTAAAAATTTTAACATTGTAATCTAGCTTAAAATATATCAACTCAACTCTTTTTGATACACCCCTTAAATTTAAAATTGCATTAATCATAGATATGTAGGTGTGCTATTGTTTAATTATTCTAGTTAATAGGTTTGATATTATATAAAATTATTAATACTCATCCATTCTTTATTATTTAATGTTTTAGAATTAGTTGGTGAAATTAAGAATCATTTAATAATGACAAATTTATCCTTCATTAGAATAAATTTTCGAGATCAAAATATGGCTATTTTTTTTAAAGGTGAAAAAATCGAAAATATCCAATAATTAAATCACCCTAAAATATTAAATAATAAAAGTGGAGGGAGTAATTCACAAGTGAGATTTCAGAGTAAAATATTAAGTTATTATAAAATTTAACTGTACATCAATTCATCTGTTCCATTTTTTATGCTTTAATCGTTGTTTCATTTTATAGAATTTTTAACACATGTTGTTCCATATTATAAAATATTATTTTAATAATATTTTTTTTAATACATGTCAATAAATCAGATAATAAAATAAAAGATGAAATACTAAAAGATAATAATTAAAACATGTAATTTCATACTTCATAATTATAGGAAAATTCTAAAAATCACATATTGTGATACTAATTATTTATTTTCTTTTTGGAAAAAGAAATAAATGAATAATCCAATTATCCAAAGCATTACATATGTACATCGATGGACAAGGGCAAATTTGTAAATCCAGTTCTAAAAGTCTCCAAGGTTTTCACCTTCTCCATATCATGGTTACCCTTTTTGGCTTTTTCTCCCCTGTGCTATAAATGCAATCTTCTGTCTTCCCATTTTCATTACTTTTACTATTCACTCACTTTATCTCTCTGGTTTCCTCCATTGCAAACCAAGCTTTCTTTTCTGATGCGCCTCTATTCTCCCACATTCACCTACCTAATTCACCCAACTTTGCTTTTATCTGCCATCTCCCAGCGCTGTTAATTCTTTCCACCATTAAAATAAAACTCTGCCCACTTATAAAGATTTGATTTTTGTCTGGCATTGTTTGAGAAAGAAAAGAATTACTCTGCCATTTGCATTATTGTTATTGTTTTCTTGAATTCCCTCTGGCCCACTGCAGGGCCATATTATTCTTCTTCTAAACTACTCCTCTTCAGCTGCTTAACTTTCTTTTTCCTAAATTGGTTTTTCTTTTCTGGGTTTTTTGTATTTTATCTCACATTGCAATTCTATGCCCATTCAGCCTCTGTTTGCCCCTACAAAAAGTGCCCTTTATTTGCTTCTTTGGGTTTTCAAGGAAGAAGATCGGGGGGCCCGAGTCAGATCAATTCAATAGGTGACATAGCTTCTCTAATTTACTTTTCTTGTTAGAATCAAGTTCCTTTTTTTCTTCTTCTTCCATTTGCTTTTGCTGCTTAGATCATAAGGTATGCTTGCTTTGAATTTGCTGTCTTTTGTTATTCCAACATTGAGATTTGAGATTTGGCTTTAATTATCCATGTTTTTTAGGTTAATTGAGATTCAGTTCGATTTCTGAAATGCTCTGACTTTTGTGAAGATTTTATCTTGTACATGATAGGTTCCTATTGTTTTCTTCCTTGTGAAGATTATGAAAACAAAAATTTGTTTTATGCATTGAGATAGTAACCTTGATTCTCCCCTTCATTTCATACCTATAATGGTGTTTGATTCGGTCTGCTGTAAAATTTGATTACATATAGCAGTAGTTAAAGTAATGCAGTAAAAAGGATTCATTTGTTGGAGATGGGGAATGCTGAATCTGAATGACATCTGCTTGGTTGAGAATTGCATTTTATACTGTCAATAATTGTTGAATCTTCTAGTTAGATGTTACGATTTAGTGCTTTATGGTAATGTGATTTGTGTTGTGTGATCTAGGGTTCAATGGATGAATTATAGTCCAGAACATATAGAGGGACTGAGCAGAATTTCAGAATTTCTTCCTTGCCTAGCTCCAATTTGAAGAATATGTCCTCGGAGAGCTTAAATTCTGAGTTATCGAAGAGATATGGGGGGATAAAACTATGGGTTCTTATCTGCATATCCATGGGTGCATTTATAGTTCTAATACTTGGGATCCTGTCAATATGGGTCATGTTTCGTAGAAAATCTCGAAGAACCAACAAGTACAGCATTTGCCAAATCCCTAATGTTTCGAAGGAAATCAGGGTCGATAGAGTTGGGGGTCAGAGCACATTTGATCATCCCGATAGTTTATTCTTGAATGTTAATGATACGAGTGATAAGATGTCCGAGAAAATGTTAGTTCATTTAGGAAGGAGTAAATCGAGTGAAGTTGACGATATTAGCCAGTGCAGTTCAGTGTATCATCATGAAAGGGCAGGTAGCTCCCAATCAGGAGAGGAAGGGCATTCCGGTAATTCCAGAAAACAACCTTCTTCGTCGTATGGGCACGCTATGGCATCTCCTTTAATTGGTTTGCCAGAAACATCTCATCTTGGGTGGGGCCACTGGTTCACACTTAGAGATCTTGAAACTGCAACAAGTCGTTTCTCTCCAGAGTTTGTTATTGGGGAAGGTGGTTATGGGGTTGTTTATAGGGGTAGATTGGTCAACGGCACGGAGGTAGCTGTTAAGAAACTTCTTAATAATCTGTGAGTATCAAACTTATTTTTCAACTTATCTATAGCTTGTTGCATTAACCTTACAGATTTATTGATGCTATGTATGATTAAATGATAAATTATGTTGTAGTGGCCAAGCCGAGAAAGAATTTAGGGTTGAAGTAGAGGCCATTGGTCATGTTCGTCATAAAAATCTTGTTCGTCTTCTTGGCTATTGCATAGAAGGAGTCCACAGGTGAGAAGCTTCTTTACTTAAACAGAGCATCACACCTTCTAGAATGTTCTATAATAAGTTTATTAGCTGATCTAGCATCGCTTGTGCATACAGGATGTTGGTATATGAGTATGTAAACAATGGCAACCTTGAACAATGGCTTCATGGGGCAATGAGACAACATGGTACCCTAACATGGGAAGCTCGTATGAAGGTTCTGCTTGGTACTGCAAGAGCGTAAGTTGACTTTTCAAGAGACTACTCAAAACAAAACACTATTTATTTGTTCATTTTTTGGCATCAACAACTAATTTTAATGAAATTGAGCTTACTTTGCAGACTTTCTTATTTGCATGAAGCTATTGAACCTAAAGTAGTGCACCGTGACATAAAATCTAGTAACATTTTGATTGACGATGAGTTCAATTCAAAAGTTTCTGACTTTGGTTTGGCTAAGCTCTTGGAACCCGGAGAAAGCCATATAGCAACGAGAGTGATGGGAACATTTGGGTATATGTTATTTTGATCTCCCGTTTTACCTCTATTCTATGCCACTCATGTTTTCAATTCAGTTGTTTCTTCTGTTTGGTATTTTTATAACTAAGTCTTTTTGTGGATTTCAGTTATGTGGCTCCTGAATATGCAAATAGTGGCTTGTTGAATGAAAAGAGTGATGTTTATAGTTTTGGTGTTTTGCTCTTAGAAGCTGTTACTGGCAGAGATCCTGTGGACTATGGCCGTCCAGCCAATGAGGTACTAATTTCTTCAATTTGGTCATTTAGGCTCTGAATTAGATGTAAATACATATTCCCTCCAGTTCAATTTTTTTGGACAAATTATGGAAAGTCGTTTTGTAGATTTCTATTTCTGAACTGCCCTCATATTAAGGGCAATTATAGGAATCTAATTGGTTTCTTAATATACACGCATTGATCTAAAACATCACATATTTTGAACTGGAGGTAGTATAATACCTACAAAATTTATTACTTTTAAAAAAATAAAAATTCATCAAGATTCCACTATGGCGTGTGTATGGCAGGTTAACCTTGTTGAGTGGTTGAAAATGATGGTCGGGAACAGGCGAGCGGAGGAAGTTGTTGACCCAAACCTTGAAGTCGCGCCCACAACCCGAGCTTTGAAGCGTGCACTTCTAGTTGCACTTCGGTGTGTTGATCCTGATTCCCAAAAACGCCCCAAGATGAGTCATGTGGTCCGAATGCTTGATACTGACGAGTTTCCTTATCGTGAGGTGAGCTTATATCTAAGAATAATGCACTAATACTTATGACATACTAATCAATTAATATTTATTTAACTTGACTAAATATAAAAATGTTTTTGGAGAAGAGGACAGCATAGGTTCAGTGTATTCTTTGCTAATTTTCACTATTGATGTTCTGTGTGTTCAGGACCGGAGGAATAGGAAAAATCGAGCTACGAGCATAGATATCGATTCTGTGAAGGAGACTGAAATAGAAAGCAGTTTGGATAGCCACACATTTGAGACGAACAATGCAGGCGATAGAAGCTAACAGAGGGAATGCAGTTTGAGATTAATTATTGCTTGTAGCCTCCTGATTTTAGAGCTTAATTTCATGACTATGTTCATCTTCAAAATTTGCTACTTTGAAAAGTTTTTCTTGCATGACAGAAATCAAAACTAGGATGGCCCAATTAGCAGCAGCTCTTACAGATCCGGGGTTGGGGGTGGTGGGTGGTGTTTGTGGGAGGATTGTTTTTGTACAGGTGTTTCATGGATCATTGAACTCTCTCTGATAATGTTGTGAATTCATAATCTATCATTCTTTTTGTCGGATTTTATGGATGTTACATTAAGTGAAA
This sequence comes from Galeopsis tetrahit, assembly GCA_963675135.1. NCBI lineage: Eukaryota > Viridiplantae > Streptophyta > Magnoliopsida > Lamiales > Lamiaceae > Galeopsis > Galeopsis tetrahit. The sequence goes on from OY776126.1 coordinate 23,153,646, forward strand.
TACATGTTTTGCTCAATCATGTTATACCAAGTCTGAGGTTTTTCATGTTGGTTAGGTCTATTGTTGAATTAAGTTCATATGAATTTTAGTATATAAAGTTGGGTAAATATCTTCTTTTTTTGTCTCTTAAGTTTTGAATCAGGTTCATATGTATTTTAAGTTGTACTCCTACACTTTATAAGACCAACTGATAGGTCATCTTATAGATCCGTTAGAGAGCCACTTACCTCTATTGATGTGGACCATTGAGAACGTAACAACGGATGTACGGGTCTAACACAAAACTAAACAACACAGTGCAAAAGATCATGAAAAAAGTGAAAACTACGATATGTAAAAAAGTCGTATTCACGTGACATCCTAATGAAGATTGCACAATATAAATACTATGAATTTAAATTTACTTTTCCAGTGCAACATTCAAATTCACACTATAAATATGAACTCAATCTTTAAACAATACATGTGATACACGTGTTATGTAACACTAAAATAAACAACCGCAAGTGTACGGTGTCTATCGTAGCGTGATAAGCACGAGGTCGATCCCACAAGGAGGTTAAGCGTAAAAGTAGTAGTTTGCTAGTCGAATTCTAAATAGACGTGATCGATAGTTTGAATATGGTGATTTACTCTAAAATTACCTACCAAGTGTCACGAATAAGCAACAAAGAGCAAATATAAAATCGAACAAATACCAAGTAAACAAGTAAAATGAACGTAAAACGAATGTAACTCAAAGAGAAAAGGTGGGTTCCAAGGCGATTGTAGTACTTAGACGTCCGTTTATGAGAGTTATCTCGTTTAAATGGCTATTAAGGTTATCCCGTATAAGGTGATCACACAAAAAGAACTAATCGATCTCCCGATACAAATTAATCCAAAGATGCAATGTAATATAAGCTCGTATGTCTACATCACAAACATTACACCATCTAAAATAGCTCCTAAGATCATTCGATTCCCTCTCCGATAATTAATCCTCTCCCGAGATCATAATAATACCGGGTTGCATATTCGCATACGATTAAATGGAATAAATCTCCCGATACTACCCCAATTAACAATAAATCAAGCAAATCATTATGGCCACTAACAACATGCTTTACAATGAATAATTGAATATGCAAATACGAGATAAACACCAATTAAAGCAAGAAATTACTCATAAACATCAATCCAAGTCTTACAATGCCTTAGAACCACAAAGTTGTTTAGCTAACTACTAACATAATCAAATTACAAAATCCAAATGAAATAACTAAATAAAAAGGAAAAGAAAGAGAAAGCTTAGTCTAGAATGTGGTGTGGAATGGAATTTGGGAGCTAATGCATCCTTTCTTCCTTGATTTGGTGAAGAATTGATGAAGATATGACCAAAACACCTCCAAGTATGTGTAACTATGTGTGGATTGGGGGAGAATGTCTTGGGTTTCAAGAATGAGGCCTTATATAGTGTTGGGGTAGGGTTTAAGGATGAAAATTGCACTTAAGTCCTTGGAAATTGGACAAAATATGCAAAAGGCACCGAGAGCAGGGGTGACTCGGCCGAGTGGGACAGCTCGGCCGAGTTGGGGTATTAAAATCGTGGCCAAAATCTTCAGGGCTCGGCCGAGTTGCCCCACTCGGCCGAGTGCAATTGATTCCAGCGTCCAAACTTTGTTCAGCAGCTCGGCCGGATGGAAATTGGTTCCAGATTCTGCATCCTTCAGTAGCTCGGCCGAGTGGTCCAACTCGGCCGAGTTGTTTCTCCAAGCTTTTCCTCGCACTCGGCCGGATCAGCTAGCTCGGCCGGATGGAAGTTGATTCCAGAATCTGCCTTGATCAGGGGCTCGGCCGAGTTGGCTAGCTCGGCCGAGTTGCTGGGCACTCCAAACTTGTTTCGTGCATATCTTTCGCCTCGGTTGTCCGATTGTCTCGATTCTTTAGGCTATTCCACTCCGATTTTCGAGACGAATCCAACCGTGCACTCCTCTTCCTGATCCAGTGAGGTATGGTTGGTGTTTTGCTCCAAATTTCATCGTATTTCCTACAAAATCGACAAAACACAACCTTTCTCTCATTTCGGCTTAAACAATCATATTCCATGCATAAATCAATGAAATCCACATCAAAACACGCTTCACATGTGCCTCTAAAACGTGTAAATTCCACCCGAATCAAACTCCCCCAAACTTAAAATGTTGTTTGTCCTCAAACAACTAAGCACTTAAAGCAATGAGGGTGGAATGATCACAATGGAATATTCAATGCAAATCACACATGAAAAGTAAGATGTAATGATATCTCTTTCTCCAAGTGCATTTTTTAATGAAAGTTATAGGTTCACTATTGCAATCCACATTCATAGATCAAAGAATGCACAAGTACACAACACATTGTGATGGGAAACAAAATCCAAATGCTCAAGTCCTCTACTCACATGATGGAGTGTTTCTCTCAAACACACAAATAAATTAAGGATATTAAAACACTCATCAACCAAGTTATGCTATGCAATCACCATATGCTTGCCCAACTTCTACTTTCTACACACACTCAAATGCTCAACAATGTGATCAATAGGACTTAATCAAGGATGTAACATTGGCTCTTTGGACAAGGTAGGATGAATTTGGGAATTGTGACTCTTCTAGTGGAGGACAAAACTTGTTTTTATACAATTTGTGCTTTCACTTTCAAAGCTTACAAACTTCATCCTCACTTTTCTTTTTCCTTTCTTTTTCAAGCATTCATCACCTCATCTTTTGAACCCTTTTTCTTTTCAAGCTTTTGGGGCTCTTTGTCCCTCTTTTCCTTGATTTTCTTTTCATCTATCTCTTTTTCTTCTTTCAACTTTTCCAACTTCTCCTTTTCACCAAAAGTATTCATTCAAGCACATATTTTCCACTTTGTCTTTTATCCTCCACTAGATATAGGAATCAAAGGCTCAAAAAAAGCTAAGTGGTTAACATTGTAGTTTGCCAAGAAAATGAGGAATTAAGCTCAAGGGGCTAACTACGGACAATTACTTCGGTTTTGGAAAATTTTGGCTAAGTGACTCTTTAAGAACAAGATGGCCTATATCACATCACATCATCTCACACAATCATGCTTTCAAACAAGAACTTAGGCAAGTTCTAGGATCATTAGCAATAACCTAGTCCACTCTCAAATGAACTAAACCGTATTACATGCTCGATTTAAGGCTCAATTCTCACCGGTTTATTCAATAGGACTCCCACATTCATCAAATGTTCCCAAACAACAACACATCATGCATCCATGCTATCAAAGATCACAAATATGAACACAATCATGATACTATATCCAACATCAACCATGCTTACATTCAAAGCAAATAAACATCATCACAACTACTCAACAATGGATTCCAATGACTATTCATGCTCACATTTCACCAAATGTCCACTACCCAACATATGATCAAAACCAACTTAAACAATATAAGCATGTGAAAGCCAAGTGTGCGCCGGTGCAAAATGTGACACAAGTAGAATGACGAACCGGTGCAAGGGTAACAACTAGTAAAAAAAAAAAAAAAAAAAATAACTCCCCCAAACTTAGAATTTTACTATGTATAAATTCTAAGTTTGGGGCTACAAGTTGTTACCTCCCTCCTTGCACATCCAATGCTTCTTCAAAGATCACCATTGCAACACTTGCTTCCTCTCTCCAAAGTTGGTTTTTTTTTTTCTTCTCTATTCTTCAAGATCATCCATACCTACAAAATAAACTAAGCTATCAACACTACTAAAGCAATAAAAACAAGAAAGCAATAAAACCTTGGGTTGCCTCCCAAGAAGCGCTATTTTTAACGTCCTATGCCGGACGGTTCTCCTTGAGGGGAATATCAAGTCACCCCCTTGTCACCCTTGTTCTTGACCTTCCGTGCCCATACAACTTTCTTAAGTCCATCAAAACATCCACTAGCTAGCCCATCCGGCTCCTCAACCATGTCATAAGATGTTGATGCCTCATTCATCCTCAAGTTTGCACAAGTAGCGTTCTTTGATTTGGGGGAGTTTTTGGAAAAAACTCCCCCAAACTTGGTCTTTTTGCCCATCTCTAATCCCTTATCCTTCTCTTTGGGGTTCTCCTCCATAACATTGATTTTGAAATCTTCTTCCACCTTCTCTTTCATTGGCTTTGGAGGGTGATCTCCTCTAGAGTATCCATACTCTCCATCTTCATCGTCCCGGATTTTGATGGCTCTATAAATGTTGAACAAGACTTTCTCATCGTTCACTTGAAGTTCTAGCTCTCCTTTCTTCACATCAATTTTTGCCCCACCGGTTGCCAAAAATGGCCTTCCCAAAATCAATGGAACATACTTATCTTCCTCCATATCCAACACTACAAAGTCCACCGGGAATATAAACTTATCAACCTTAACCAACACATCTTCCACTATACCCAAAGGGTATGTCACGGATCTATCCGCCAATATAAGGCTCATTGTGGTTTGTGTAAGCTTTCCCAAACCAAGTGACTTGAATATGGAAAAGGGCATGAGATTAATGCTTGCTCCCAAATCACACAAAGCTCGAAATGTACCTCCATCTCCAATAACACATGGCAAGGTGAAGGATCCGGGATCTCTAAGCTTTTGAGGTAACTTTGCTTGAATGATTGAGCTACATTCTTCGGTCAAATGCACCGTTTCATACTCCACCATCTTCCTCTTGTTTGACATGATTTCTTTCAAAAACTTGGAGTAGTGGGGCATTTGTTCTAGAGCTTCGGCAAAGGGAATGTTGATGTGGATCTTCTTGAACATCTCCACAAACTTGGCAAACTTGTGATCCAAACCCTTTTTCTTCAATCTTTGGGGGTATGGAAGGGGTACCTCATTTTTGCTCTTGTCTTGAGGAGGGATTGCCTCCTCACTCTTCTTCTCCCCTTCTTTCTCTTTCACTAAGCCATCATCTTTGTCAACACCCTCGGGTGCTATTACCACTTCCTCCTCTAACGGCATCTTGGGCCCTTCGTAGCTTGTCCCACTTCTTAGCCTTATGGCATTGCATTGCTCCTTGGGATTTAGCTCCGTGTTAGAGGGGAATTGCCCCGGAACGTGTTGCTTTCCAATGGCATTAGAGAGTTGGCCTATTTGCTTTTCTATGGCTTTCATGTTGTTTGCCATATTCTTGATCATTTCTCCTTGTTCATCAAATCTTTGCCGAGTTATGTTATCATTCTCTCTAGTCTCTCTCATGAATTTCGTGGTTTCCCCCATAAAAGCACAAAACATATCCTCCATTGATGGCTTTGATGAAGACTCCACAATAGCTTCATCTCTAACATTAAAATTTGGAGGTGGGATGATGGCATTCCTTGTGTTGGCATAGGAGAAATTCTCATGTTGCCTCAATCCGGGATGGTAATGATTCGGGTTAGGGGGATTTTGCCTCTCGTTCCAACCTCTTTCTCGAAATTGACGGTCCCTTTGATTGTTCATATAATGGGCCTCTTCATATTGATCTTCACTAGGTCCCATCAATGACTTGGCCGCCATCATCGAAGTCAACTTGTCCATCTTGTTGGATAAAGTAGCAAAATCATCCGACTCCTTAGTGGAAGCAACTTTCCGGGCTTGTCTTCTCTCGGATGGCCATTGGTGTCCGTTCTTTGCCATCTCCTCTAGAAGCACATAACCTTCATCCGTCGTCTTGCCCAACAACGAACCTCCACCGGCCGAGGCATCTACCATCCCTCTCGTACGGTGGTCCATCCCGTTGTAGAAGTAACAAATCAATTGGTCTCTTGAGAAACCATGTTGAGGGCAACTCCTTATCAAATCTTTAAAGCGCTCCCAAGCCTCGACTAACGACTCATCGTCATCTTGCATAAAGGAAGAAATCTCTCCTCTTATCTTGATGGTCTTGCTTGGAGGAAAGTACTTCATGAGGAAAGCATCTACAAGATCGGCCCAATTCTCAATGGTTCTTAGATCAAGGGACATGTACCATTGCTTTGCACGATCACGGAGTGAGAATGGGAACAATTGGAGACGAATATAATCTTGAGGAACTCGGTTGATCTTAACCGTTCCACTTATCTCTAAGAATTGAGATAAATGGAGGTTAGGATCCTCCTTTGACAACCCTCCAAATTGGTTGTTTTGGACCATCATGATTAAGGCCGGCTTGAGCTCAAAGTTATGAGCGTCAACGGGTTCCCGACCCGCTCCTCCATAGGGCCTTGGGATAGGGCGGAAGTGATCTCTCAAAACTCTTTGATTTCCATTGTCCTCCCGTTGCTCTCCATCTCCTTCAAAATTGACATTCCCTTCATTCCTCCGGTTGAGGTTATCTCTTATGCCCCCTTGTGGTCGATTACCACCATTCCCATTTGGCTCTACTATGCCTCCAACATCCTCTTGGTTCCTTTCCTCTTCCACCATTGGATTCTCTCTTCGATTCATTCTTTCCAACTCTAATCTTCTCCTTTCGGCGTTCCTTCTTCGACAATTGGCCTCAATCTCCGGATCTAAAGGTAGCACTTCTTGGTGATTCCTCCTAGATCGTGTGATCATAAACCATGTCTATCAAAAGAGCAAACGAGAGTGAGAAATACAAATAAGCTCAAAGTAACAAACACAAATATTTTTGGATTTTTTGCAAATAAGGAAAACAAGTAAAGTGTCTAAACTAAAACTCTCCTAGCCTACACTCTAGAGCTTATAAACCTCCCCGGCAACGGCGCCATAAACTTGATACACGTGTTATGCAACACTAAAATAAACAACCGCAAGTGTACGGTGTCTATCGTAGCGTGATAAGCACGAGGTCGATCCCACAAGGAGGTTAAGCGTAAAAGCAGTAGTTTGCTAGTCGAATTCTAAATAGACGTGATCGATAGTTTGAATTTGGTGATTTACTCTAAAATTACCTACCAAGTGTCACGAATAAGCAACAAAGAGCAAATATAAAATCGATCAAATACCAAGCAAACAAGTAAAATGAACGTAAAACGAATGTAACTCAAAGAGAAAAGGTGGGTTCCAAGGCGATTGTAGTACTTAGACGTCCGTTTATGAGAGTTATCTCGTTTAAAGGGCTATTAAGGTTATCCCGTATAAGGTGATCACACAAAAAGAACTAATCGATCTCCCGATACAAATTAATCCAAAGATGCAATGTAATATAAGCTCGTATGTCTACATCACAAACATTACACCATCTAAAATAGCTCCTAAGATCATTCGATTCCCTCTCCGATAATTAATCCTCTCCCGAGATCATAATAATACCGGGTTGCATATTCGCATACGATTAAATGGAATAAATCTCCCGATACTACCCCAATTAACAATAAATCAAGCAAATCATTATGGCCACTAACAACATGCTTTACAATGAATAATTGAATATGCAAATACGAGATAAACACCAATTAAAGCAAGAAATTACTCATAAACATCAATCCAAGTCTTACAATGCCTTAGAACCACAAAGTTGTTTAGCTAACTACTAACATAATCAAATTACAAAATCCAAATGAAATAACTAAATAAAAAGGAAAATAAAGAGAAAGCTTAGTCTAGAATGTGGCGTGGAATGGAATTTGGGAGCTAATGCATCCTTTCTTCCTTGACTTGGTGAAGAATTGATGAAGATATGGCCAAAACACCTCCAAGTATGTGTAACTATGTGTGGATTGGGGGAGAATGTCTTGGGTTTCAAGAATGAGGCCTTATATAGTGTTGGGGTAGGGTTTAAGGATGAAAATTGCACTTAAGTCCTTGGAAATTGGACAAAATATGCAAAAGGCACCGAGAGCAGGGGTGACTCGGCCGAGTGGGACAGCTCGGCCGAGTTGGGGTGTTAAAATCGTGGCCAAAATCTTCAGGGCTCGGCCGAGTTGCCCCACTCGGCCGAGTGCAATTGATTCCAGCGTCCAAACTTTGTTCAGCAGCTCGGCCGGATCAGCTAGCTCGGCCGGATGGAAGTTGATTCCAGAATCTGCCTTGATCAGGGGCTCGGCCGAGTTGGCTAGCTCGGCCGAGTTGCTGGGCACTCCAAACTTGTTTCGTGCATATCTTTCGCCTCGGTTGTCCGATTGTCTCGATTCTTTAGGCTATTCCACTCCGATTTTCGAGACGAATCCAACCGTGCACTCCTCTTCCTGATCCAGTGAGGTATGGTTGGTGTTTTGCTCCAAATTTCATCGTATTTCCTACAAAATCGACAAAACACAACCTTTCTCTCATTTCGGCTTAAACAATCATATTCCATGCATAAATCAATGAAATCCACATCAAAACACGCTTCACATGTGCCTCTAAAACGTGTAAATTCCACCCGAATCAACATGGAGGTGTGCCTGGTGATAGCTATAAAGTGAAAAAGAAAGTAAAATTTTCAAGCATCTCCATTCAAGTGAGTTCAATCTAGTGAATTAAGCATAAATTCAATATTCTATGTTTAAAGAAATTTTTTCAACCTTAACTTAAAATTAAAACATTATAAGGAAAAATCTCACCTAGTTGATAAATAGGTCACAAACCTATATATACCCTTTTGAGAGATTGAGTGTAGTCTTAAGTTTGTTTAGTAACTCTTGTAAGTGGGTTAGGACTAGTTAAATCTATTCATGACACTATAAAATAAAAGTTCTTTGTATAAGAAATTAATATCACAACTTGATTCGGAAGAGTGCACACCAAGTTAACATTCTTACATAAATAAAAGTTTTTCACTATTCATTTTCGGGGTCTACAATTTGTTTCAAAATCGTTAAATTGTTGTGTTTCGTCAACCATACAATACCCTCTCCCTTTCGTATTAGATTGAACATTTACCGTTTGTATAAATTTAATACAAAAATTATTTATTAATATTAAAGTGATAAAATTAATTTTTCAGAAGAGTATGATGGTCAATTAACAAGAATAAAATAATAGAAGAGGATAGTGTAAGAAAAGTAATTTTCCCACAATTGTTTGCACTCTTTTCTTATTTGTTCGTTCCATAATTGTTTGCACTTCCCAAAAAGAAAACTTTTTTATAAAACTTCACTCTCACAATATTCACATATTTACACAAAACAAAATGTCATTACTTTTACCCTCAATCAAATCATTCACTTTACTTTATTCATAAAAGTTTACAAAATTACCACTTAACACTCCACTCATTACACATTTTTCTTAGTTTGTGTGCCCCATAAAGTGATGCAAACTATTATGGGATGGAGGGAGTAGTAATTTAAAGATGTTTGGGGAGATACTTAAGGGGTAATGTTACGGAATTGTATCCACAAAGCAACTCCTTACAAATGATAAATCAAGACAACTAGAAACGCAATTAATTGAAACGTATAAAGAACTCAAAGAAAGAACACGGGATTTACGTGGTTCGATCAAATGATCTACGTCCACGGAGGATAGAAGACTCTCTTCACTAATCTCAAATGAAAGTTACAGATTACAAGTATTCACTAAGCTTGATCTCTCGAAACTCTCAAATTCAGTAACCCACAACCTATGCACTAGATGGTGTATTTATAGATGTACAATGCATTGGATAACCGCCACTAACCAACTAACTAACTAACTAACAGAAATAACAGATTTAACTAACTCTGAAAACTAGATTTCAGTAGACTTGACCCAGCGGAGTTGTCTCAACAGACTTGGGATAAGCAGACTTGTCTTCAGCAGACTTGGCCCCAACTCTCCTGAACTGACTTCAGATAACTTGTCTAGCAGAGTTGTCCAAACTCATAAGCAGAGTTGTCCAAACTCATCAGCAGAGTTGTCCAAACTCAATAAATTCAGATTAGTTGACTCCTAATAAGACCACTAAACCTTATCAGTTGAATTACTCCTTAACTCAACTTTGCTGAACTCCAAGATCAGAACAATAGCAACTCTTCTGATAGATAGATATTAGATGACATCCAATATTGCATTAATCCTAACAATTCTCCACCTTAATGCAAGATTGCCTTCTTCCCAGCCCTCCTCAAGGCTGTTTGTTCATTCTCTTCTTAATGAACATCCCAGGTACTAAGGTTTACCAACTCCATGCAATGGTTGAACTTATTGCTTGGTAATGCCTTAGTTAACATATCAGCTGCATTCTCTTCTGAAGCTACCTTCTGAACTTCAACAATGCTCTTCTCCAAGATGTCTCTAACAAAATGCAACTTCACATCAATGTGCTTTGACCTCTCATGAAACACTTGATGTTTTGCTAGATGAATTGTACTCTGATTATCACACAGCACAGGAACACTTTTCTGAAATATGCCAAAATCTCTCAGAATGCCCTTCAACCACATTGCTTCCTTCACAACTTCTGTTAAGGCTATGTATTCAGCTTCTGTTGTGGATAAGGTCACCATAGATTGTAAAGCTGCTCTCCAGGTGATAGCAGTGCCATACAATGTAAACACATAACCAGATAAAGACTTCCTTGTATCTATGTTTCCAGCAAAATCAGAATCCACAAATCCAATCAAAGGTCTCTTGGTATCAACTGATTTTTCAAACAATAATCCTAAGTCTTCTGAACCATTCAGATATCTTAGAATCCACTTCAAAGCTTCCCAATGTAGCTTTCCTGGATTTCCCATGAACCTACTCACCATACTAACAGCATAGGCAAGATCTGGTCTGCTACAAACCATAGCATACATGAGACTTCCTACTCCATTTGCATAAGGGACAGTAAGCATCTGCTTCTTCTCTTCAGCTGTTTGAGGAGATTGCTTGGCTGACAACTTAAATTGCTGGCCAAATGAGGTACTAACAGGTTTGGACTGGTGCATAAGGAATCTTCTCAACACCTTCTGAATGTAACCTTTCTGGGACAAGAACAGCTTCCCTGCTTTCCTGTTTCTGAGAATATCCATGCCTAGTATTCTCTTGGCTTCACCCAAATCCTTCATCTCGAACTTGCTACTCAACTGCTGCTTCAGCTGGGTAATCTTTCTCATACTCTTGCTAGCTATTAACATATCATCTACATAGATCAGTAGATAGGTGCTCTCTAGATAATCTTGTTTACCAATATATACACATCCATCATATTTGCTTCTTAAGAAACCAATAGAAAGTATGAATGTATCAAACTTTCTATACCATTGTCTAGGACTCTGCTTGAGCCCATACAATGATTTCTTAAGCAAGCATACCTTACTTTGAGTTTCAGGCATGATAAACCCTTCTGGTTGATGCATATATATTGTTTCAGCTAGTTCTCCATGTAGGAATGCAGTTTTAACATCTAGCTGATGTAACTCAAGATCATCTTGAGCAACCTTAGACAAAAGTAATCTTATTGAACAGTGTTTAACAACAGGAGAGAATACCTCATTGAAGTCTATGCCTTCTCTTTGTGTGAATCCTCTTGCCACCAACCTAGCCTTGAATCTGATCTGCTCTCTCGCACCACCAAATCCAACTTATAGCTTCTTCTTGAACAGCCATCTACAGCTGACCAACTTCTGGTTGTCTGGCTTCTCCACAAGGATCCAGGTCTCATTCTTCTCTAAGGATTGCAACTCTTCTGACATGGCTGCTATCCACTGCTCTCTTTCAGGACTGGTGATAGCTTCCTTATAGTTTCTTGGCTCATAATGCTCCACCTCTTCTGCTGTGATCAGAGCGTATGACACAAGATCAGCTTGACCAAACCTAGATGGGGGGTGAATCTGCCTCCTGAGCCTATCTCTTGCAAGGCTGTAATTTCTCAGATCAGCAGGGTTGTCCTCCATGGCCTCATCTTCTGAATGATCTTCTGGATCATCTTCTGGGACCTGTTCTGGAACAACCTCATCAGGGGTGTTGTCTCCTGTATCAGCAAAGTTGTCCACCTCCTCTGGGGTCAACTCTCCTGATGTGGGAAACTCCACCTCAGCTGAGAAACTCTCTTCTGACTCATTTACAATTCTTCCATCTAGGTCATGGGAGTTTCCATTATGAGGATATCCCATTACCTTCTCATTAAAATCAACATCTATGCTGATTATCACTTTCTTATGACCAGGTTCAAGGCACCACAGTCTATAGCCCTTGACACCTATTGGATAGCCAATGAATATACATTTCAGAGCCCTAGGCTCAAGCTTATCCTGTCTAATATGTGCATAAGCCTGACATCCAAACACTTTAAGTTTTGAATAATCAGACAACTTGCCATACCAGATCTCATCTGGGGTTTTACCTTCTAAAGCATATGAGGGAGTTTTGTTTATCAAGTAACATGCAGTACATACAGCTTCTCCCCAAAAGCTTTTAGGTAATTTAGCATCAGCTAACATGCATCTGACCCGTTCTAGAATAGTTATATTCATTCTCTCTGCTAATCTATTTTGCTGTGGATTAAGAGGGACAGTTCTATGTCTAGTAATGCCCTTCTCTTTACAAAATTCATTGAATTCAGCTGATAGATACTCAAGGCCATTATCTGTCCTCAAATGTTTTAAGGACTTTCCTTTCTTGTTCTCTATCTCAAGTAGCCATTCTTTGAATTTTGTAAAGGCCTCACTCTTCTGTTTGAGAATGAACACCCAAAATTTTCTAGAATAGTCATCTATAATTGACATGAAATACTTACCTCCACCAATGGTTTCAGTCCTTGATGGCCCCCAGAGATCTGAATGAACATAATCCAGCAGCTCCTTTGTAGTGTGCTCACCCTTCTGGAATGACTTCTTCTTGGCCTTGCCAAGAATGCACTGCTCACAGAACTCCAGGCTTTTGAATGTCTTCTGGTGGAATGCCCCCTTCTTGGATAACTACATCAGACCTTTCTCACCCACATGTGCCAGCCTCTTATGCCAAAGCATAGCATCTTCAGAACTCATGGTAACATCAGCAGCACCTGTGATTGTCTCACCAATTAAAGAATATAGACCATTAGACTTCTTCCCTTGCATCACTATTCTATCAGCTTTGGTGACAAACAAACATCATTTTTCAGTCTTGAATTCATAACCCAAAGCATTTAGTGTGCCAAGAGATATAAGGTTTCTCTTCAAATCTGGAACAAATCTGACATTGGTCAGGATCACATGTTTATCATTAAACATCTTCACCCTCACAGTGCCAATACCTCTCACATTGCAGCTTTCATCATTACCCAACAGAACTGATCCATCATCCATCATTTCCAGGTTTTGAAACCAAGATTTGGTGGGACACATATGGAATGAACATCCAGAATCCAACACCCATTCATTAACAAGTTTGCTATCTGTTATGCTCATGACTTCTGCACTATCATATCCTTTTGCCTCTGCTATATCAGCTTTGGCAGGATCAGTAGGCTTCTTATGCTCAGGACAGTCTTTAATGAAATGTCCTTCTTTATGGAATTTGTAGCAAGCTCTGCTCTTGGCTACAAACCCATTCTTCTTTTGATTTGGCTTGGCATGAAACTTCTTGCCTTGCCCTCCTTTCTTGTCATTCTTGAGTTTGATATTAAGACCCTCAGCTTGGTTCTTGGTCTTCTTGGTTGAGTTTGCTACATGTAAACTCTTAGTTTTCAGAATGGACAAGACTTCTTTGAATTTTGCCTTACCCTCTTTGGTAATCAGCAAAGCATCCTTGAAGTTATCATATGAAGGTGGTAAGGACTCCAATAGTAGAAAAGACTTCTTGTGATCATCTAAGGTGACTCCAACATTTTCAAGATCATCAATAGCTTGCATGAACTCTATTAACTGCTCATCAAGGGTCTTATCATCTGTCATCTTGAAATTGTTGAGCTTCCTCTCCATAAACATCTGGTTTGACAAAGATTATGTCAAATACAGATCATCAAGGGTCTCAAATACAGCAGCAACATCCTTCTCCTTCATAACTTCCCTGAACACATTGTCTCCCAAACTCAGAACAACAATGTTGTAAGCTTTTTCCATAAGCTCTTCTTTCTTGGCCTGGTCTGCATCGGATGCAGCAGGGTCAAGAGGAGTAAGGGCCTCTTTCAGCCCATGGTGTGACAGCATAGCCTTCATCTTGGCTTTCCATAAGCCAAAATCTGTCTTACCATTGAATTTCTCTATCTCCAACTTCACAGAGCCCATTTCTGATTCTTGACTTTATCTTCGACTTCCCACAGACGGCGCCAATTGTTACGGAATTGTATCCACAAAGCAACTCCTTACAAATGATAAATCAAGACAACTAGAAACGCAATGAATTGAAACGTATAAAGAACTCAAAGAAAGAACACGGGATTTACGTGGTTCGATCAAATGATCTACGTCCACGGAGGATAGAAGACTCTCTTCACTAATCTCAAATGAAAGTTACAGATTACAAGTATTCACTAAGCTTGATCTCTCGAAACTCTCAAATTCAGTAACCCACAACCTATGCACTAGATGGTGTATTTATAGATGTACAATGCATTGGATAACCGCCACTAACCAACTAACTAACTAACAGAAATAACAGAATTAACTAACTCTGAAAACTAGATTTCAGTAGACTTGACCCAGCGGAGTTGTCTCAGCAGACTTGTCTTCAGCAGACTTGGCCCCAACTCTCCTGAACTAACTTCAGATAACTTGTCTAGCAGAGTTGTCCAAACTCATAAGCATAGTTGTCCAAACTCATCAGCTGAGTTGTCCAAACTCAATAATTTCAGATTAGTTGACTCCTAATAAGACCACTAAACCTTATCAGTTGAATTACTCCTTAACTCAACTTTGCTGAACTCCAAGATCAGAACAATAGCAACTCTTCTTATAGATAGATATTAGATGACATCCAATATTGCATTAATCCTAACAGGTAACAAATTAAATTTAAGACAAACTTTTTCGACAAATGTTCAGTCGAGTACGAGGACGAGGGAGTATTACTTTGTATATTAAATATGATTGTATTTTACATTTTATTTTATTATAAAAGCAAAGTATAATTAAATTAAATTTAGAAAAGCAAAGTATTCAAATTTTAATTGAGTTAGAAAATTGGTATGTTCACGTGCCAAATTACGGTCAAATGACGGTGCGCGTGATTAGACAAATTGACACTTCATCCCCAAAAGGAAGGCCGTGAACGTAGCTTTATTCCACCACCTACGACTTTTTTGTTTTTCTTCTCCAAATTTTAAAATAAAACCATCATCAAATAAATTAATACTATAACATTACATCTTTAAATATGTCTCATCGAAATTTATATTTCTAAATATTAATTGTAATGTTAAACAGTATCACATGGTAACAATTGTTCATTATCAAAAGAACTTAACACAATTGTTATTCTTTAATTCCATACTATATAAACTAATCAACCTCTAAATATTAATATATCAACATTGAATATGATGAAAGCCTATGTCATCCATCAAGAAGTGCCTTGACCTAATTATTTTTTGAATGCCAAATATCCAGTCCAAAATCGACTAATTCGGGGACTAACCTCACCGTTCACTTACAGGGACTGTTTAAAGTCATATTTTAGCGCTCTGTATGAATATGATCCCATATAAATTATTTTTACCTAAGATATTTCTATCCCTAACACATAATAATAATAATACTCTTTTTTGTCTGAGAATCCGGTATACAATCACTCCATATGATACGCCTCATTTTAAGGGCATTCCTCACGAGCCTAGCTTGGTCAAATTAATACACATGCCTTATAATACAATAAACTTTGACCAACCATCATGTTCATACAGACTAGTCACTGAATCATCAAAAATATATTACTATAATATTATATCTAGTTAATTTCTAAATTAAACTTAATATATCCAAATAAGTATAATAAAAATAGTTTTTATATTATAAGAGTCCATGATTTTGTGTTGAAGAAAGAGATATTTAAATGCAACCCCTACCTAAAAAAGGTTTCAAAGAATATTATTCACACCATCACTCTCATGCTCAATGAGTCATTATCTAGAGTCTACTATATAGAAAAAGAGAGAGAGAGCAAAAAAGATTAAGCTATGGTATCCCAATCACACAATCTAATCAATTAAAAAAAATATCTCATAAAGAAACTTATACTTCTCCTACTCAAACTCCTCTTGTCCACTCACAATCTTGAAATAATTCACCCACCCCCATCCCCCATGTCTGATGAAGACAAGAGCTCACAACCCTACAATATTCAAAACCATTCTTCCAACATGGCAGGATCTAAAGGGTTTTCATTTTCTTGCATAACTCATGAAGATTTCAACCCCTTCATGTACAACCACCATCAAAACCCTAGTACTGGATTTGGTCATGATATGAGCTGGTACTTCAATCAAAGCATGGAGTACAACACTGCCAGCTTTCATGACCTTCCTGATTGTTCAACTAATTCTGATCATGTGAATAATTGTAATAATTCATCAAGCATCAATCTTGGAGAGACTTGTAGTAGTACTGCTGCTGAGATTAATCCACCAACGACACCGAATTCTTCCGTCTCGTTTCCGTCAGTTGAGCAAGAGGATTTGCAGCAACAAGTTATGTTTGAAGAAGATGGAGATCATGCCAAGTCTAAAAAAGTGTAGGTTTGGTAATTTATTTATTTATTTTTTACTATTTTTTCTAGTCATTTTGGTATATGTTTGGGTGAGATTTTCAATTAATTATTGGTTAGATATACATTGATTTTATATTGCTATCAAGGTGGACCATTTTAATTATATCTTAATTTCTAATTTCTTGATTCAACTATATAGCTAGCTTGTTTTCAAAGCTAGCTGAAAATAACAGGATATATATAGTATATACTAGTACATCAAAGGTATACAGTGTTCGTTTATATAATTTTGATTTGAGACTATATAGATATATATATATATATACTTGATAAGATGCGGATTTTAATTTAGCTTTCTTTATTTCATGATCAGCCAAATTAATTTAATTAGTTAAAGTTTCTTGTAATATTGCATCGATTGATACATACCTTTGAGGAATTTTGATAGGAAACCCTAAATCTAGCTAGCTAGCTACATTAATTTATATATACTAATAAATTGATGAATTATAATTGCAATTGATGAATAGGAAAGAAAAAAAGAAAGGGCAGAAAAAGGAGAGAGAAACAAGAATTGCGTTCATGACTAAAAGTGAGATGGATAATCTGGAAGATGGATACAGATGGAGAAAGTATGGCCAGAAAGCTGTAAAAAATAGTCAATTTCCAAGGTTAATTAATTTACATTTGATCATATTTATAGTATATTTTTATGCAATTTATTAATTATTGATGATAATGTATATATGTAACACATAATTAATTAATTAATTTGTAGGAGCTACTACAAATGCACGACACAAAAGTGCAATGTGAAGAAACGTATTGAGAGATCATCCGAAGACCCATCAACGGTGATCACCACCTATGAAGGTAAACACAACCACCACAGCCCCGTCTCTCTCCGCGGTGGCAATGCTGCTGCCATGTTGTCGCGGCCGTCTCCACCACCACAGCTTGCTTATTTTCCCGGCAATATCTCTCAAAACTTTCTATTTCACCACACCATTCCTAACATGGACTCGTCCACCTTTCTTCACAACCCATGAATATGAATTAATGCCTCATCTCTAGCTCTCTAGTCATGTATTATATGCATAAACTTGATTCTTGATGATTTTGTAAGTGTAATTTATTCCATGGATTTAGGCACTGTATGTATGAATGCAAATTTTCCTACTTGTAGAGTGGATTTTTTTAATTGGCTGAATTGAATTTCGCATCCTGCTAATTTTTAAAATTCAAATTTTTAGTCATTTGATCAGTTACAACGCGCGTGTTAGTAACAGGTTATTAAAAATTAAAAGAACGTGATGTTTAAGAAAAAAATGTAGCGCCATCTCAACATTATGGGGTATTCTCAAAAGATTAAAATGTTGAATTTTGAAAGTTAACATACTAACAAAATTTAATTTGAGATCGAGTCTTTGATCATTTTTAATTTTCAACTTCTTGGAAAAAAATTGCGACTTTTACTGACTTGTGATTTGAGAATACTAACTAGTAATTTCTTTTAAGGTTTAAATATGAAGCAAAAAACTAAATATATTACTACTAATTAGTACTGATGACTTTTTGTCTGTATTATATTCAAATTTTAACTTGTAATCACATATTTGAAAGTTCACATATTTATTTAATTGAACTATACGAGGTTTAGGATGCAATTGTGAAGACCATGGAAATTAAAGGAAATTGGAATATATTGATTGGAACACTTATTTGCTAATAATGGATTATATAATTTGTACTCTCTAAAATTTGAACAGTAACACATATACAAACTAGGTACGATATTGTGACATGTATTACACTGTGGTTGGTATCAAGTTTGTGGCCCCTTACACACACGTAAATTTCAATTGCCCAATTTTATTATGTTTTTTTATTTGAGTACGCATTTTAATAAATATTGATTAATTTATATAAAAAGTAGACATGATGAAGGTATATATGGTGAGGTATTATGAGATTAATTTGTAAATAAAATCATTGTTTATTTATAAAGTGATGATAATTTGAGTAAATAAATTATGACCGATTTGAGGGGGTACGGTAAATAATATTATTTCTAAAAAAATGAGAATATTGAAATTAAATAATAAAAAATGAAAGACGGTGAAATAATGATTTTGGGGGGAGTATCTTGTTTAACTCATTTACAAAAGAGATCTAAAAAAAAAAAAAAAACTTTGTATATAAATTAATAAGATCTATTAGAATTTTATATATTGTGTAGGATAAGTCATGAAATTCACGAATCTCAATATGTACGTGAATCAAATTCATAAATTAGTTTTTGTTGTCATCATTCTAAAGTTGCGTTAAGCTTTACGAAGACCATTTTAATTTTTGCTTAAAGTTATGATACTTAATTAAGTTAAAAAATTGATCAGATAAAAAAATAAGAAAGGTGACAATCTCATTTTGAGTTTTATCACTACAAAAAAATTGATAAATGGCATCGGGGAAGGCATCGGATCTGCCGTCCCCAAAGATGAAGGCAACGGCAAAGGCATCGGCAGTGTGCCGATGCCAATATGCTCGATGCCATTTAAATGGCATCGGATTTGGGGAAAACCGATGCGAAATGGCATCGGCAGGTCGCCGTTACCAAATGGCATCGGGGCCCACTGCCGATGCCATTTTGCATCGGGGACAGCCGATGCCATTTCGCATCGGGGAAAGCGCCGTTACTAAATGGCATCGGGGCACTGCCGTTACCAAATGGCATCGGGCACACTGCCGATGCCATTTTGCCGATGCCTTTTTATTAGAATTTAAAAAAGACGAATCTGGGTTTCGAACCCAGATCGATAGGCCACCAACACCCACCCCCCACCGCTGGGCCACCCCATTTTCGCATATTCAGCCCATTTTCGCGATTTCAAGGGTTCGAACTCGTGACCTCGCGGTCTCGAAGGCTTTTAAGTGCCCCCTGTGTGCCGTTTAGGCTAGGAGCTTTTAGTCGACATGTTTTGAATGCAATTAATATATATTCAATTTAATTTGCGTTTTTAATTCTTTA
This sequence comes from Galeopsis tetrahit, assembly GCA_963675135.1. Classification (NCBI taxonomy): domain Eukaryota; kingdom Viridiplantae; phylum Streptophyta; class Magnoliopsida; order Lamiales; family Lamiaceae; genus Galeopsis; species Galeopsis tetrahit. The sequence continues at coordinate 23,173,127 of OY776126.1, forward strand.
ATTAATTCAATTCATTCTAACTTTAATTGTTGTTTATTAAATTATTTATCAAAACATATCATATTATTTCTAAATTATGTTTTTCAAATTAACTAAATTATGTTTTTCAAATTAAATAATTTATTTACGGTATCAATTATTCACACTATTTAAATTTATTCTAATCTTCAATTTACAACATTTAAATTCATTCTAATTTTTTATTTCACAACATTATAATTACATACAACATTGAATATAATTATTTTCACTTATACATTTAAATTTATTCTAATCACATCATTTAAATTCATTCTAGTTTTCAATTCACAACATTAAATATATATAATTATTTTCACTTATCCATTTAAAAATATGAATTCACTTATACATATAATTAAAAAAAAATCATCTATTATAAAATTATTCTCTAGTTCATTTTCAATTAAAATAACATCATATCACAAACAACATTAATTATAATCATAATTAGCATGTTCACGTCAATTAAAATAAAAATTAATCCTCAACGTCAATGTAATATAATAACATCACACGTAACAAAGTAATATAAAAATGTATCACTCCTCATCACCACCACCATCATCCTCAGTATCATCCCAATCCTGAACCTGGCTACTATAATGAACGTTGTGCGACGGCCTCGGCGGCCTCGGCTCCCCACCTATCCGACCCATCTGTCCCATCATCAATGCAAGCTGGTCCTGAAACTCCTTGCGTAAGCGCTCCTCCTGCTGCCGCATTTGTTCCACTAAGCGCTGCTCTCTATCTTCATTGACTCTCCGTTCTTCAGCAATAGCATTGTTCATGTCTTCCTGGGTGAATCGTCCATAAGCCGTACCACTTGACGTCTCGCCAGGACCGGAGGAGACCCGTCTGTTCTTGCCTACTTGTCCAAGGCCCCTAACACGTCCATGAGACCTGCCGACCTTCTTCACGTACAGTGCAGACATATCGGGTAAAGGTGGGGCCTGGGAACCATCCTCTGAACTAGGTTCATCTGACGGATCTCTTGTAGTATTATTGGTGAACTCGTCATGTATCTGGTCCTATACGTGCACATTTAAAAGTGGGTTAATACATTTTCAAGTACAATTAAATATATATTTGTTATATAATGTAATGTATATATATATAACTTACAAGTATATCACCCATATAGCCACAAGTGTATGTCCCGTTTTCGTAACGGTGGTAATATTCAACTATCTCCCAGTCGTATGCAGGGCGTCCCGTCCTCTCCTCCTGTATTTTGAATCGAAGACATATACGAATAAATAAACTAAATAATTAACTAAAATTAATTATATATAATTGACCACAAATACTTACAATGCGTCGTGCGACCTCTGCTGCTCCACGAGCTCCGCCTTTATGAGTACCATGGCCAGTACCCGGACCTCCAGGCTCGGATAAGCGGTTCTTACGAGCCTGCTCGCTCTTCTTAATTGTGTCGGGATTGTTCCAGTGACGAACTAAGGAGTTCCAAACATTCACATCCCACAACGGCCTCTTGTTATCCTTCACCCACGCTTTCTTGATTTTTGATAACATGTTAGTGTACCGAGTTGCAGCTCTTTGAAGAAAGAGTCTGTACACCTCTGTAGAAGATGTGGCTTCAGGGTCCCACCTGACCTCGGTCTGCAAAAAAAAATTAATTAACGAAGTAATATAACAAAATAACTAAATGTAAAGTTATTATTTTATACCTGGAATGTATCCCACCACCGCTGTACCGTGCCGGGTGATACCATAGCCCAGGTGTGTGCTCCAAGCTCCATATTCCGGTACATTATCGATCTGATCGTCCTCGAAATTAAATTTGAAGGCATCAACCTGTTACACGTATTTTATTAATAAACATGTTATACATACGTCTAATGAAATTTAAATATAATATACTTACGTATCCATGTAGATAAACAGTCGGATGCGACTGTCGGGTGCATCAGTCGACATGCTGGCCTGTGTCCCGACAGACGGATGTCTAACTGGCGAATGTATCGGTGGAGGGGATTGTTCCTGTGGATGTGGAACCATATGAGGCAACTGAGGCACCTGAGTGTAATAGGAATTAGGGTTCATTCCGGGCATTTGGGGCAACATTATCCCAGTCATATCGGGCATATACAAACCATGTGGTGTCTGCACAGTCGGTGTCTCATCCACCGGCTCTCCTCTGCCTCTACCTCTACCTCTACCTCGCCCATGTCCAGAAGAACCCTGACCAGAGCCATGTCCAGAACCATGTCGACGACCACTCATCTGTCAAAATGAACATTAAAACATTATTAACATTGAACATTGTAACAATTAAAAAACATTATATATGAACATCACTGTAACGATTAACACTAAAATATAAATAAGGAATATAATTAAGGAATTAATATTTAGATAACATTGTCTAACAATTAATATTTAGATAACATAGTCTAACAATTAACAACATCATTCATCTTCATCATCTTCATCTTCAGCTTCATCTTCGTCGTCTTCTTCTCCGTCTTCTTCTCCGTCTTCTTCTTCATCTTCTTCATACTCTGCCATTTCCATCATTGTACCGGTGTCATCAGTTAACATGACAGGATCATCATCTACTTGCATTCATCACCGTGTTGAAAACGTTATCAAACACATTTTTCTCAATATGCATCACGTCTAAATTGTGTCGTATCAACAAGGTACTCCAATACGGCAACTCCCAGAAAATGCTTTTCCACTTCCACCCTCCAGAAAGTTTTTTGTTGTGAGCCTCAGCACAATCCTCTGTAACCTTTCTATATCCCAAATGATCAATTTCGTATAGGAGACTTGCACCCGTTCGAATAGGCGGTGGATCATCTGTGACTACTACTCCGGCCATGAATGCAGTTTTATTCGATCGCCACGTGTGATTCGGTGGTAAGAACTTTCGGTGGTTGTCGAACCACGACTGCTTTCGACTTTTATTCAAATAGAATGCATCGGTGTACTCTCCACAATATGGACAAGCAAGTCTTCCGGCTGTACTCCAACCAGACAACATTGAGTATGCTGGGAAGTCACTAATGGTCCAGATAAGTGCAGCTCGCATCAAAAAGTTTTGCTTTCTAGCAACATCGTAAGTTTGCACCCCATTTTCCCATAAAAATCTCAAATCTGCTATCAGTGGTTGCAAAAACACATCAAGTTTGTCCTTCGGACTTTTATAGGCCCGGGTACGAGAATCGAAAGAAACATGAATTGATCCTTCATGCATAACCACGGGGGTAGATTGTACGGAGTAAGTATAACTGGCCATGACGAATATTGTTTTCCCGTAATTCCAAACGGTGCAAAACCGTCTGTGCTCAAGCCCAACCTCACATTCCTAATTTCAGATGCAAAATTAGGATACGAACGGTCCAAATGCTTCCAAGCGAGCGAGTCTGCCGGGTGACGCATAACACCAGAGTCATCAGAAGCGCACGAGGCATGCCATGTCATATCCTTCGCAGTGGCCTTGGACATGTACAATCTTTGCAAACGAGGAATTATCGGAAAGTAGAACATCTCCTTAACCGGGCGTTTCTTTTTCAACCGACCATCTACATCAACCCTACTCGGCTTATACCGTGATCGACCACAAATCTTACAAAAATCTAGTTCGCTGTCTGCACCCCAAAATAACATGCAATTCTGTGCACAACAATCAATCCTTTCTACCGGAAGACCCATCCCACTCATCAAATGTTTGGTGTCGTTAAATTTCTTGGGAACCTTATTTTCGGGAGGACAAATCTCACGAATCAACTCAACAACCTGATTGTATCCCCTTTCAGACAATCTGTTTTCCGTTTTAATGTTCAACAATCTGGAATTGAATGACAACTGCGAATGAGATTCACAACCAGGATACAAGTCTTGGTCCGCTGCACGAAGCATGTCGTAAAACTGTGCCGCATTCTCGTTAGGGGGTTCTTCATTAAGTGCCTCCTCTTCCACGTCGATTCCAAAATCAATGTTTGGGCCACCCATTAACTCTTCTACCATAGTGTGGTACGAACTAGGTCCAGCTGGGTCAACGTCGTTTGAAGTTGACGCATATTCATTAGTGTTTTGATACGGACGTGGACCCCAAATCTCTTCCCCGTGATAAATCCAATTATAATAATTCAGTGTAAAACCATTTCGATATAAATGAGATTTAACTTCATTAGGATCTCTATAAGTTTGATTTCGACATCTAGCTTTCGAACAAGGACACCTAATTTTTCCTTCCCACATCGAATTCGGATTACTAGTAGCAAATTCAATAAATCCATTTATTCCACTAACAAATCCAGGGTTCATAATCCCATTCACTAATCTTGGACTATACATCCAACTACGAATTGAATAATCCATGTCAATCGACGTCTACAAACACACAAACAACCAACGTCTCATTTCCAACTCTATTAAAATCAATTAATATAATTCTAATTATATTCTAATAATTATACTAAAACCCTAATTAACAAATAAATTCATATATATAGACATATAACACAAATATAATTCTAACACTCTAATTAACAAATAAATTCATATAACTTAATTATTAAAACATACGTACATATAAATACATGCTTATAAACACAACATAATTAATTAACAATTTATAAATTCTTACAATTAACACATGCATGCATAAAAATTAACAATTCTAACAATTTTATATATACATACAACATATATGCATATATATACATATATATACTAAAACTATATATACACATATAACTTCAAATTTAACCAATGAAAACGAAAAAAATTACCGTAGAAATGCTCCCGTCGAAATGTAGAACACAAATGGCCAAAAATCGAGTTCGATCCGCAAACGAAGGTGATTTTTGAGTGGGGATGGCCAAAAACTCGAAGCTTCAATTTGGGGGAGGAGGGGGAGGAGGGCAGCGGCTGTAACGCGTTCTGGAAGAAGGGGGTTTTATATTTAATTAGGGCATCGGGGAAGGCATCGGGGGGCCGTTACCAAATGGCATCGGGGCCCACTGCCGATGCCATTTTGCATCGGGCATTAAATGCCGATGCCAAATGGCATCGGGGCCCACTGCCGATGCCATTTTGCATCGGGCATTAAATGCCGTCCCCTTTTCGCATCGGCCGGCCTGCCGATGCCATTTGCCGATGCCTTTTGGGCAATATTTTGTGGTGTATGTACAGGGAGGGGCTATCAACACCCCATATAATGTTATTCACACCCCAAAATTTTTTGAACCAAAATAGACATAAGTGTATTTACTAAAATATCCTTTAATTTTAAATCTTTTAAAAAATGTTAAACACACCCCTATTAATGTTATACATACCCCATGTTATACACACCCCATTCTTGATGGAGAAAATTAATGTAAATATATTTAATATTTTTTACACTTTTTTCACGCTTTTTTTATTTATTTTTTTACGCTTTTTCACTAAATAATCTTTTTTTTTATTTACTTGATTTTCAAATTGGGAGTTCTTACAGAAACAAAGGTCAATAAAAGTGGGTCTTAAATTTATTTGTTCATTAACAAATTTAGATTTTTAAAAAAAAAAAAGACAAGGAAGAATAGAAAAATGATTGGAAATATGAAAACATTTGTTGAGTACAACATTTATAGAATAATACTCCCTGGCCGTGCACCCCCAATTGAGTGCGGCCAAATTGGCCGTGCACCTCTGTTGCAAAGCGGCCAAGCAGACCGTGCACGATGGTCAGCGCGCGGCTGCGACAATGGCCGTACACGAGCACAACAAAAATTAAAATGAAACGAAAACAGCAGAAATCAAATCTAAAATCAAACTCAATTAAACTCAAGGCATGTTATACATTCATACCCAATGCATTTTAATAGGATTTTTGTATAATAACTAAACTCATTCAACAATTTTAAAAAATCACTACAAAACATATAAACCCTATAAATTTAGAAAATAAAAACATTTGAAATGAAAGAAAGTTCTTATCAAAACTTGGACGACCTTCAATTTCGTTTGTTGTTCGGTAGAAATCAAGAGAGCTTGTTCGACCAAGACGGGTTGAACACTTGCACTTTTTCTTTTTTTCTTTTCTCTTTGAAAGACACGATTGTTTTGATTTTGAGGAAGAGAGATGGGTTAAAATGGATGGGGGTGTGTATAGTAATGGTTAATAAGAAAAAATGTTTTGACTTTTAAAATAAAAAAGGGTAGGAAAGGAATAAGTTGGGGTGTGATTAGTAGTTTAAATTGATTTTTAAATTTAAATGGGGTGTGTATAACAATTGGGGTGTGAATAACACTATTTGGGGTGTTGATAGCCCCTCCCTTCTGTATATTATATGCTCCTCATTCCTTTAATTATAGTTTTTCAAATTTAATTTCTGATTTAGTTTTATTTCTTTCAATAATATCTTTTATATATTAGGTCGTTTACCTTTAAGTTTATTTTTGTTAAGCCCTTGAACTTTTCAATTTTTGTTTTGTTACACCCTTATGCCAAAAATAATTAAAATTTGAGAATTCAAAGGCTTAGTTACACAAAATAAATGTTAATATTAGGCTTTGGAAATTCAGGAGCTTAATAAAACAAAATAATTGACAAAAAAGAAAATTACGAACTTATAAAAAATAATTAATATATATATATATATATAATGTGCACTTATAATTCCTTTCCATGCATGCATGTATGTGGATCATGCACATATATGTTGTTACTCATTGAACATTCTCATGTTATCATGTGTCAAAGAGCCAAGGTTTAAAGAATATATATACTCCCTCCATCTCAGTGAAAGCTACCCAACTTTCTTTTTTCATCTATCACAATGAAAGTTTTCCATCATTTTTTTGATAACTATTCTCTCTCACATTTAATTATATTTTTCTATCTCAATTACATCACCTCTAATACATTTATTTATTATATTAGTATTTCTTAATTTCCATGCCCGGAGCTCATGGGGAGCTTTCACGGGACGGGGGAGTATATATATAGTATATGATATTCGAATTAAGAAAAAAGAAGTGGTCAAATTAAACGGGTGGTCAATAATTAGATATTTAGGTGTATGTTTTTGTATACTTGCATGCGTTCCAACAAGTAATCATCATGATTTTGAAGAAGTTTAGTATTGTTTTATTATATCTCCTTTTCATGTTAAAAACACATGTATATGGGGTGTCTCATGCCATGGTCGAAAAAACTCGTTCAATTAATAACACCATTATTCTGTAAAGAAAACTTGCATTGTAAATTACAGTAACACTTTTTACCTCCACCGTACAATTTTATTATCTCCATTTTTTAAAATTTTATTATTCTATTTATTATTAATTTTAAAAATAATATTATTCAAATTAATTTATCTTTCACCTTTCAAAGATCACTTCTTTACTTAAATTATAATTATTCACAAAAGTGAATCAACATTAACTTATTTAGTTAATTTATTTTATACATAAATTAATTATAATATATATATATATACTTAATACGGAGTACGGAGTATTAAATATAGTGAATTTGTACAGGAATAAATACTCTTTGATTAGGAAACCTGCAACTACTTATCCGATGGGCACTGATTCACGGGAATAAACTCAATTCCCGTGAATGAACAACAAATTAATTTATAACATAAAATAATTTTAAAATTGTACCCTATAATTTTTTATTTTTTTTTGTTGGATTTAGGCCAAGTCGACTAGTAGCCTAAAATAAACATACAGTGACATTGATGTCAATTTTATGTGTTTATTTATTTTTAAGATTTTAATAAATTTTATTTATTTATATATGAAATAGGGCTAGTCTTGTATGAAATATTACATACATGCATTTCAGTTATTCACACACATGTTCTTTATAAATACACACACAAGCTTAATTCACACACACATTTTTTATAAATACACCCACAAACTTAATTCACACACACATTTTTTATAAATACACCCACAAACTTAATTCACAAACACATTTTTCATAAATACACCCACTGACAACTTAATTCGAAATTTTTAATCCGTTTATTTTACTCGTTTCTGTGATTTTTTTTATCTTTTATTTTATTGTCGACCGCGGGATATTAAATGTAGTAATTCAAATTGTAATATGTAGTAATACACATTATTTTATGTAGTAATAACACAAACTATTTATATAATAATATAAATTCTTTTATTTAGTAACACGTTTTTTCTAATGTTTTTATTGATGTAGTAACTCACATTATAATATGTAGTAACATATATTATCGAATGTAGTAAACGCAATAATCATGTTGTAATACAAAATATTTTATTGCAGGATGATGCAAAAAATATTAGACCATTTGATAAAGTTACATATAGTAACAAACGTCTATTCAATGTAGTAATCAAACTGTAGCGTGGAGTAACATATATTTTTTTATGTAGTAAAATAAATTATTACATGTAGTAATAACACAATTTTATATAGTAATACTGATTTTTTTTTTTTTATTGATTAAGTAACCCACGTTATAATATATACTCCCTTCGTTCCGGAGGAATTTGCACCTTTTGACCGGCACACATTTTAAGAAATGTGTAAGAAAATGTGTAATGATTGATGTTTTGAGGGGTAGTTTTGTAAACTTTTATGAATAAAGTAAAGTAAAAAGTAGATTGAGTGTGGAAAAGTAATGGCATATGGGTAAATATGAGTATATTTCAAGGGTGAGGGTTGTGAAAATATTTCCTTTTATGGAGTGTGCAAATTGGTATGGGACATCCATATATGGAAAGTGTGCAAATTCCTGTGGGACGGAGGGAGTAGTAAGATATATTATTGCATGTAGTAAGATATATTATTGCACGTAATACAAAATAACATTGACCCATAATAATTAGTATTAAAGAATATTTAAAGAAATATAAAATATTTAAGGAATAATGTCATCGTAAATTGCAGCGTCCGATCGCGGCCTGAGGTGACCGAAAACTGGTCGGAGAAGACGATCATGTTCAATTTCTGTCAGTGGGTGCATTTATAAAATATGTGGGTGTGAATTGAGCTGTCAATAGGTGTATTTATAAAAAAAATGTGTGTGTGAATTAAGCTTGTGGGTATATTTATAAAAAAATGTGTGTGTAAATTAAGTTTGTGGGTGTATTTATAAAAAATGTGTGTGAATTAAGTTTGTGGGTGCATTTATAAAAAACATATGTGTGAATGATTGAAATGCATGTATGCAATATTGCACATAAATTTTTGTGTATGAAATAAATAAAATAAAGAATAGATAAAATAGATGTGGTAAAATATATTTTATATTTTCTTTATTTGTACAAATAGAGTATAAGTTGATAAGAAATTGTAGCATATATATATGCTTTCTCTTTTAATATGTACGTACGAAAAAGCGAAACAAAATTAAATCGAAAATACGTAGCCTGACATTGTTGACCCTTTAATGGTACTAAAATGTGTGTGGACATGAAAGTTGCATAGTTCATGGGTTATGTTCGCGAATCTTTCAAGAACTAGTGTCAATCAATCAATCATGAGTTATGTGTACTAGTAATATTTTATGGGAGAATGCATAATTACGACTTTAATTTGTACTTATATTATAGTACTCCATATAAAAAAAATTGTTTATATATAGACATTGAAACTTGTAATTCTTTTTTTTATGAATATGCATGTTTGCTTAGAATCAATCATCAGTACTGTTGGACGTATATATAAACCTAACTCCCTTAATTAATGCTTGTATTTTTTTTCTATTAAGAGAAGAACCACACTCATGGCAAAAATGTGCAATGGGTGTCAAATATATAGTCCACATCAAAATATATTGAGATATATGGAAAGATAGGGGAGGTCCACTTAAAAGGAATTTCAACCTAATTTTTTCATTGATTGAGATAAAAAAAGGCTGCAGAACATAGTTCTAGTTCATTGAACCTAGCTATCTATAATTCTTGCCCTAAAGATGACCACATTTTTTTTCTTTTTTGTAATAATTTGTGTGACTGGCCCAATAGTGAACTTAAACATTGAAACTAACTTTAATTAGTTATACGTCGGTAGAGACTTATAACAAACACAAATGCAATTTGTTTCATGAAATTCATTTCAAACCCTTTATATTCGCATTTAGCCATTTACAGATATAACGTGCAAATTTTATCAGAAAAGTCAACTTTCTTTTCTCTTTAATATTTTTCTAATCATTCACTAATCACTCGTTCATCGCCGCCCTTTCATTTTACCCAAATAAATATTGCATTAATTAATTTTTTTCAAGGGTCATTATGGTCCGTTTACTGTGGGGGTAATTCGATCGTTTTATACCCAGTCAATTTCACAATTAATGATTTTAATTAATTAAAACTAAAAATTTCTAATTAATATGGATATATAAATCAGGAAAATATACTAATCTTCACAATATGCAAATTCCGTACATTAATATGGATAAGGATTCGAGCTGACCAGTCATTTTTTTTTTACGTTTTTATTTTCTGAAACGTGTATGTTGAAAAATGTAAGTTATTATAACTTAAAAGGTGTAACACAATATTACTGAAAAATGCAATACAATTTTTTTATTAGAAAATGTAAGTCACTATAATTTGTAAGTATTATAAATGAAAAGTGAAACACAATATTATTGAAAAGTGTAAGTATTATAACTGAAAAGTGAAACACAATATTATTGAAAAGTGTAAGTATTATAACTGAAAAGTGAAACACAATATTATTGAAAAGTGCAAGTCCATATACCTAAAATGTGCCATATAATATTATAAAAAAGTGTACATCAATATCACTGAAAATTAAGGTGTAAGTCACTTTTCAAAAAAAAAAAAAAACTCAATTAAGTTCTATATAAGTTTGAGTCTTACACAAGACCAACTCTTACAAAATTAGATTATAATTATTCAACTATTAAAAATTTAAAAGTACAGCCCAAAAGCGTATTTAATAATTATAAGTTATTAAGGATAGGTCCATATGAAGATCTTAAAATAAAACTGAATTAACTTGATATCATATGCTTACCGGATTTTCATTAAAAAAAACTCTAACTATAAATGACAAATATTTGTATGAGATCTTACATACATGTCTAATTTATTACAGTACATTATTATGATCCACGTACGGATTTATGGAGTCTCTATCAGTAATGTTTTAAATTAAACTAAAATATCTTATCTAATGCTAAATTAAGATTTATTTTATGTATATGACCGTCCAATTACTAAACTCCCTCAATTATAATTAAAGAGAGAGCAAATCAGATTTTTATATTTTCACCGTACCTCAAAGCTTTCAAATTTTCAATAAAAACGGTTGTACTGAAAATTTCGTAATATTAATACGGTAAAAAAAAAAAAAAAAAAAACTTACCTTGTATAATTTCATTAATTTGTATACCGATTAACGATGATTGGATGAGTTTTTGCTAAATGCCAAAATTATACTCCCCACATTCTAATCAAATAGGAATGTCCCTGCAGGCTTATTTATTTATGAAAATAGAAAATTTAATTTGTTTTCACATCACAGTTACTTAATCAATGTGATGAGTGAAATCAGCCTATTTAATTGGGCGAGGGATCAGTAATCAACTTTTCTGATCTGACTTACATAAAAATCGGGTAGTTATGATCTAATTCCATGGAAATGTGATTCTAACTGTCGATATATATATATATTAATCCAATGAAAAATATGGAAAATTTATAAAACCATTTTATAAATGCATTATTAATATTCATCTTCAAGGAACCAATAAATTGTGGCGTACCAGTTACCACATTGAAATTATGAGATTCTAACTATGGAAAAATCCTAAAACCCACATTCAAAATTGCAATTAAATTCTGACTCTTCATTTCCTCCCACGCGTGCATATATAGTTTTTGTATACAAACTAATTCATCCACTCACAAAATCACAACAAATAAAAAAAATGGCAGTGAGATTTGTTAACATTCTTGAATTTTTTCTCTTGTTTTTGTTCATAGCCGCAATCAACGGTCGTGGTTTGCCACCAAAAGTGTTTAATGTGATCAACTATGGCGCCGTTGCAGATGGCGAAACCGATAACACTCAGGTAATTCAATTATTTAATTATTATTATTATTATATTAAAAAAGTACAATTTATGGGAATTAATTTATTAGATTAATTGTGTTAGGCTTTTCTTAAAGCATGGGAAAATGCATGTGAGTATGAAGGAAGGGGTAGGGTTTGGGTCCCACGAGGGACATTCGTGTTAGGTTCGGTTTCATTCGTAGGAATGTCGTGCAAAGGTTCAATGGCATTTCTGGTGAAAGGGGTTCTAAAAGCACCCACGGACAGCCGGAATTTTTTTACCGACACTTGGATCGGGTTCCGTTACGTCAATAACTTGACGGTGGGCGGCGGCGGAGTTTTGGACGGCCAAGGCCATTCAGCCTGGCGTTACAATGACTGCCAAACTAATCACAATTGCAAGACCCTTCCAACGGTACACTTTTTAATTTTTTTTGTCATATAATAATAATAATAAAAAAAAATATTAATGTAGGCAAAAATTTATAGTCATTTTACGGTTTTTTGTTAGTGTGGGGGTTTTAATTATAATTTTAAGTAACAAAATCGAGTGCAATTTACATATGTGTTGATTAATTGTTTATGGTTGTAACGTTTCCTTATTATAATGTTTTTTGGTTTATAGACAATGAGGTTTGACTTTGTAACTCACGCAAGGGTCCATAATCTCCATTCAATCAATAGCAAAAATTCCCATGTGAACATATTCGCATGTGAAAACGTGACATTCAGTAACATTGAATTGAGAGCTCCCGGAGATAGCCCCAACACCGATGGATTCCACATTGGAATATCCAAAAAAATCAGGATTCGACATTCTATTATTGCCACAGGGGATGATTGTGTGTCAATGGTGTCCGGTAGTCGAGACATTGACATCTTCAACGTTACTTGTGGCCCCGGCCATGGTATCAGCATTGGAAGCCTAGGGCGAAGCCATCAGACCGAATTTGTCAGGGGTATAAGTGTTCGAAATTGCACCTTCATTGGTTCGGACAATGGTGTAAGGATCAAAACTTGGTCACCTTCATATTCTAGCGTGGCTTCTAAAATATTATTCGAGGACATTGTTATGCTAGGATCGAAAAATCCTATTGTCATCGATCAAAATTATTGCGCGTCGTCCCATTGCTTAATTGAGGTATGTACAATAGTGGTGTAACGTTATTTAAATGTAACAAGAGGTTAATAAGTCCAATATTTTTTTGCACGTGCTATAGCTAATAATTATGTTCTATTATAGGGTGATTCGAGATCGGGTGTGCAGATAGAGGATGTGACGTTCAAGAACATACGGGGTGTCTCGAGTACCAAAGTTGCGTTGAACTTGCAATGCAGTGGGTCAGTGCCTTGTAAGAATGTTACGCTCATAGACATCAACTTGGCTTACAATGGTCCCGGTGGTCGAGCTATGGCTCTGTGTTCTCATGTGATCGGGTCGTCTTCGGGAAAACTTGTCCCTTCTGGTTGTGTCTAGCTGTTTTTACTTATTATCTAGATTATGGTAATGTCTTTAGGTATTTCTGATTTGCAGTAGGTGAGTGTAAATTGCTCAATTGTTCAAGCTTGTTTGAATTAATTGTTGTTGATCCAACTTCAAAACATCTGTTTATGATTTGGCTTTTATAACAGAGTAGTTTGATTTCAAAGATAATTATTTTGGAGCATTTACATTTACAGATATATTTTCTTTAATCAGTAAGAAATCTAATTTAATTGTTTAGATTGTTTGCATTTTGGCTTTAAGTGAAACTTGATTTATTTAGTTTAGTTCATTTGTTATAGACTTGTAGGCTTATATATTGTGACAGAGTAGAGAATACATTTGGTCCAAATGGTTTAAATTAGACTGTAGTAAGGTTAGAAAAAAAAAATGGAGCAACTGTCCAATAACAACCGAATAAGGGTCGATGGGAGATCAATGAAGTCCATGTCCTAGTTTGGTGACATCCATTGGAAACCCGAGTGGGGCCCAAGTGGTCGAGCCTTCGTCATAATTTGTGGTAGAGCATTCGCATGGCCCTGCCTAATTCTTGTCCTCTAAATTATGATTTTAAAGATAAGTTTTTTTTTTTTTTTTTTTTTTGAATGATAATATAAAATTTATTTCCTCATTTAACATAAAGAGTAGACTATTATTAAAATCTTCTTCCAAATGGAGAAATAATCTTGTTGAAAGGGGTTCAAATGTGTCAGTGCCTGATATACAATGGTTTTGCCTCTAGAAATTCCCTATATATGATTTTATAATAGAACCAAGGATAAAAGACTTAATTGATGTTTTTTTTCTTTGGGAAAAGTCAGTGATTTGTATTATTTGCTAATTACAGGATACTTTGGCATTTGACTCCATTAACAAAATAAGTGAATGTCTTATGTTAATTTCAATTTGAACCAAAAAAAAATGGACCACATATTCGTTTATTAAATATGTTGAGTTATCTATGATTAGATCTAAACTGGCCAGATTGAATTGCAAATGGTGTATTTTTCGATCATTTAATATTCACACAATCAAGTGTATTTTTACATATTGAAAAGAAATTTTATTTTAGATCTGATTATGCATCTATCTTGGGGTCTGATTACCTATCTAACTTGAGCTAATCTAGCGTACCAAACTGGACTTTATAATGTAGTATAGAATCAACATGTAGTTTATTTAGTTGATGAGGACAAAATTTTGGGCATCAACAAACACTCCTTTATTAGCATCAGAGGGCGTTTTGAGGTTGGAGTTCTTCTTCCTAACTTGAGCGTGAGACTCAGCCTCCTGATGAAACATCTTCACAATCTCGTCAAGCTCCACTTTTCTCATTTCCGCCTTCTCTTCAATCAAGGGCTTTTTCAGTCCGAGATAGATCAATCCAATCGCTATCAACACAACTCCTACCAACGCCAGAGTACCAGCAAATACGGCAAATGCATAGGGGGCATGGCCCGGAATTCCATCTACATTTACTCCCCAGAGTCCCGTGATGATCGAAAGAACAAGGCCACAACCTCCGAATACTCCTAGGTTATGTTGCACACGGAGGCTCTGATCCTGAAATATCAAACTACTCGACCTCACATCATGTTTAATTATAGAGTAAAAAAGGAAAATGTATTTTCTAGTCCTGTAAGTGCCAATTTTTCTTTCAACAACAATCCACTTTCATGAATTTTCTGTCCAAGATTTAACACTTTAGTCATTTGACCTCCTAAAACAGGTTAACAACCGATTTTGAAAGTTAACAGGACAAATAAAAAAAATCGTAAAAATTGTCTTGTCAGCTCAAATAAGAGGCTGGTAAGCCCTTATAACTGATTTAAAGACTAGACATTTGAATTTTGAAAGTTAACCAGACAAAATTCAATTCGGGAAGGTGGACTATCCTAAAAGCAAAAAAGAAATAACCTTACAGGCCTGAAAATACATCTGCCTTACCAAAAGAATCCTGTGGTTTGAATAATTAC
Organism: Galeopsis tetrahit; assembly: GCA_963675135.1. NCBI lineage: Eukaryota > Viridiplantae > Streptophyta > Magnoliopsida > Lamiales > Lamiaceae > Galeopsis > Galeopsis tetrahit. The sequence continues at coordinate 23,188,653 of OY776126.1, forward strand.
CAAATATCCCCAAAAAAGAGCAAAAATATTGTTTGATTGATCAAGAAATGCAAAATCATTTAACTTATATGTTTTCCTTATACTTGCATCGATTGATCATTTTGTAATTTTTCATTATTTGTTAGTCAAACTAATTTTATAGTCATTCTAGGGGGCATGTGATAATTTATTCCAACAACAGAGTTGTCTTGGTAATTTGGACAAACTTGGGGAGGGATTTTGGTAATTTACTATTGACAATAGGAAAGGAAAGTGTATAGATGAAAGAAAAATTTACACAAGGCATGAAAAGATCTTAAAGTTTATATACTAATCTTTATATTTTAACTAATTAATTGCTAAGCTAGTAACACTTGTACTATTTGTAAATGACACTTTCTTCATATCCATGCATGTATTAAGGTGGCACTTGGTTCAAATTCTTCAATGGAAATGAGAATGAAAATCTCTTTTCCCTCTACGCCCCCGGATATGCTGGAGGAAGGAATTCTCCATAGTGGTTACATTACTGGTGCTGTACTCTAATTTTGAAAAAAATGAGACAAAAAATGGTTGTTGGTTGGGGCATTGAAGAATGATAGGAGAGGAGATGGTAATTCAAAAAGGGTAAGAATACCTTATTTAGTAAGGAAAATAGTGACATGGATCATCATTTTTCTCATTAAACGCAATAATTACCCTATATTTATTCTCATTGAAGAATTTTCTAACCAAGCGCGCCCTAAAGCTCGTTCAATTCAAGCTTTGATTCAGTTGATACTCACACACTCAAACACAATTTCTGAAGCTTGAAAAAAGTTTCAACAATAGTGAACTCATCCCAATTCAATATATTTATAACGCAACTTATATTACCTGCAACCATGCGCGGACAGTGCTCTGCATGACGTCTTGTATTGTAAACAAGCGACCACGAACTGCTTCTTGCTCCTGAATCATTTCCCTTGTGCTCTTCTTCATTCCTTCCAACAAACTTCTTGCTGCATTCCCTCGTACATGCTGCAGAAGTTCAAAAACAATCTCCTCCCTTGCATGTAAACACCATTTTACTCTAATTGCCTATAACGAAACAAATTGAATTACTCAAACTCCCCTCAATTATGAAGAAATTACAGAAACTGCCCTTATTATTATTTATCATCAATTTACTTGTCAAGAGGACTATGTGAGCATACCTGGGTTGAAAGTGTTTTAATTTCTTGGTTCAGAATTATGCTTAACATATGCATGTCCTCCCGAGTTCTCCTGTTGAAAATGATCTTACAACTTGGAATTTGATTCAGAAAAATGTGGGATAATATCATTTTGTCCCTATAAGTTTACAATTTCCCTGTTTCACTCACTATCAAGTTTGATGTTGTATTCCCACATTATCCGTTCTGTTGACAGGTGGAATCAATTAGTTGGGTTGCTAAATGAGAACTTTTAATAATTACATTTAGCACTTCTCAAACAGTTGATTCCGTCAGTCAACAGACGGTCAACTAACGTGGGGATTAAATGTGAGAGTAAAAGTAAACGTTAGGGACAAAAAATGATATATTAACCCGAAAAATGCTGAAAAAGTAGAATCTTACCAATTAATGGAAAATCTTGGCACAGTATAAAATTAAGAAATTACCTGTTCATGAACTTCAGCTCAACTTCATCTGCCGCCCCAAGAATGTATTTACGAAATAACCTAGAAAGATCAAACAAAATGTTGAAATCATCAACAATATGAACTGAAATATTATTACTACAGATTTGTAACAATATTAACTAACTAGAAAGATATTGACCTATCGTCCCAACGAGCAAGGCGACAAGCAAGGAGGGCTATCACCTCATGGCTTGTTCGTGGTATATTACTACCTCCAGCAGCAAGCAGTTCCTGATTCAACCAAGTAATTGATCCAAAAGAGGATTCAAAAAATTCAAAGCCCAGTTGCTACATTCTTTAACAAAGTTTTGACTAACCTGAACTTCTGAAACACCTAACACATTGATGTTTGATGCAGTCCCTTTAACATGCAAAGCAGTCAACAGAAACTTTTGTGCTTGCCAAGATCGTATAACAACCGGGAGATCCTCTTCTACATCACAAGGATCACCCACTGACTGCCCTAACAGCTCAAACAGCAATCCGCCAGCAACTCTGACAGGAACCTGTTCGCAAAATAAATTAAATAGCCCAATCCTCATTTTAAATGCAAAATGAATTTGTAAATTCCAGATTTTCATCTATCCTTCTGATGTCAACATTTTAGAGGATTTGAATGTCTCAAATAGTAATCTTGTATCTCTTGTTCTGTAACGTCCAAATAAGATTACAGTACATGAGAAACAAACTAAGGGGGCACTTGGTTCATAATTCTTCAATGAGAATGGTAATGGAAATAAATATAGAGTAATTGTGGTGGTTAATGAGAATAAAAGATGATCAATTAACCCATTTTGATTATCTACCTCCTCTCCTATAATCATTTCTCCTGAATAATTCCACTATTTCTCAACCAACAATCATTTTTTGTAGCGACCAATTCCAAGATTAGAGCAATACACTAACAATGTAATATCATTCTCATTGTAATTCTTTATTTGATGGTTCTCAGTTCCATTCCCATTGACAAATTTGAACCAAACGACCACTAAAAAGACGATAGTGAAAACGAAGTACAAGAAGATTACCTCATAGAGGAGGTGCTTCATACGTTCACTAATCAGCTTACTTTCGTCACGCAAAGCAATGCTAATTGCAGGATGTAACCATTGAGCATTGCTTAACCATGAATTGATAAAAGGGTGAACTGCATCAACATGGCACCACCAAGTAGGCCCAACGGGACGTTCCCAATAAGGAGCTGCCACATCAGCAACAGTGATGTCATCTTCATCAGCGATTTCCATGGCTTGAGATGCCCAATCAGCATCAACTTGCACTGTTTCGAGGAGCTGCGAAATTCTGTTCCATCCTATCGGTATCCAGTAATTTCCTAAAGGTCTTTCATGGGGATATAAACAGCCTAAATGGTTTTCTTGACCTTGAGAATGGTTATCTAGTGTATCAAATACGGGCTTTTGTGATTCGTCATCAACAGCATCAGTTTGTGCAGAAGGGGCTTTTAAAACAGTGCCCGTATAAGGCGACTTCCTACTGCCTCGTATAAATTCAAAAGCACATATTAGCCCATCCGTCCATAACTCACCACCTAGTGTGACATCCCTATTGAATTGGTGTCTAGGATTTTCTTGTTTCTTAGAATCATTGCTCATTGTTGTGGGGTTATCCTTGTTATTAATCAAGGGTCATCGAGTGTTTTATCAGAAGTTGAAGGAAGAACATTACCCTGAATTCTCAAAAGGGTGAACATCTGACAATTAAATGCAGAAAGTAAAAGGCATTAGTAACTAGTATTGTATCTCCTAACACTATATGATCTAATTTGAGAGATGATGTAAATATTTCCATACTCAGCCCCTAATTCTTACACCAGAAAACACCCAAATCAGGCACTAAAGACATAACTATCAAATGACCAGACATCTAATTCATAGTGAGGCAGAGAATCAAGAGAAGGCAGTATTACACAACAAAAGGTGCATTGAATCCTTCGAAGCCTAAACCAATTTCCCATAAGAAAAAATACAGATACTCACTAGAATCTATCATTGAATTCCAATTGCTAAAATTTCTTTGAAGGAGATCCTTCAGTTCACTACCTTGAATTACAATAAATTAAAGATGGACTAAATCATTAAAGTAAGAGTGTAATCATCATCACACCACAAATGAGGAACACATTATCTGGATAAATGAGTACACATAACACCACAGCTACAAGGCACACCAAAGAAGAGGGTCAATCAAGAATCGACCCATAACATTATAATCCGATAAAACTAGTAAATCAAAATTAGCATTTCTTTTTCCAGGTACAAAATGTTTCATACCTCGAGAAGGGGTGGAGCTCACCAGAAATGGAATGATTTTGATTAACCGAAAACACAAATCTTTAAATTGGTCTCTTTGGGGGTATTATGGGTTTGGGAGTGGATTAATCAAAAGGGATGTTTGGGATTGTGGCAATTACTGTAGTTATATTATCATGTATGTATGTATGTGAGGTTAATTAGTTATGGTGGAGAAAGTTGCAAGTCTTTCCTGGAAGAAAGGACAAATCTCATCTTTGTTCTGAATCAAGATGACAAACATTTGGACAGTTTAAACACTACTGTAACACCCTTTCTCATATTTTATTAAGACAAATTAAATAGGTAGTTTAATAAGAATGAAAAAAATTTAATACTATGAGTTAGACCTCCTCAAATTTATTTTGCAACACATTTGGTTTATTTTTATTTTAACCCATAAAAATAATGGTTCAGTTTTCGTAATATGTTCTTTACTAATCCCTCCGTCACATTTTATATCAACATTTACGATTTACATGCGAAAGTTATTTATAAGTATTAAATAATTTAAAGTAGAAGGTATGAGAGTGTTTTGAATAATAAAATATTATGAGTAATAACATCCGTGCAATATTGCCCGGCCTTATATTCGTTGCTCTCTTCTTTTCACTTTTTTTTGCGTTACATTTTTTCTCTTTCCTCACTTTATTATTTTTTTTTGGCGTTTTTTTAGTGTTCAAATTCTTTCATTTTCATTCCTTTTTAATTTTTTTTTATACTATTCTATTTTTCATACTATTAAAAGTTGTATTGTTGTAAATAAGAACGAAGAGTATTATTGTGTGAGGATGTAAATTTATTCTTATTGGTACCACTTTTTGTTCATGTAGTAACATGAATCATTTGATTAGTGGACTATGATGTTAAGATTTTCTACAATATTTTTTTTTTAAAAAAAATTGTTGTTCTTCGTATGTTGTTTATCTTTTCTCCTATGTTTGTGTTCTACGTCAGATTTGATAATCGCTCATGTTTCTACATGATTTCTTTTCTTTAATTGTGAGTTTGTTTTGTTTGCGTTCCGGAGAAGAAGCAATTAATGTCCTACTTCTTCCCCTGCCTATTTTTAGCTGGAGGACATGTCCTGTCCACACAATTTTTAATTTGTGCTAAAATTATAGGTGAAATAATATTACACGTAAATATTGTTCAGTTTTTTTTATACAAAGGAGACAATTGTGCAAAATTTAGTAAGTTATTAACTATGCACGCACATATATTTTGACAGGTGAACATAACTATATTTTATTAATAATTTCTATAAAAACTTTATTTTATTAATAAGATAATACATTAAATATAGTAGATTTTCAAAATTTAAAGCTCCTCCTCAGAAGCACATTCACACTCACATATATGTATGTGTGTAATGTTTTTATCAAAAAAAAATTGAAGTTTTTCACTCAAAATTCACACGGTGACTTTTTTTTTTGGGATCCGGAAAGGATTAGTTTTTATTATTTTATTGATATAAGGGTAACGATAATTCAACCACAAACTCCGATTAATCTACTTAAAAATGAGACGAGCTAAAAGGATGTGACTCTCTAACCAATTAATATGGACTATCACGTTAGCACCCCTTCGTACGAATGACACCGAATCATTATTAAAATGGACACAATTAATTTTACTTTTTCAGTTTCATTCATTTTTTTGTAAAACCATCTCTCTTTTAATTTCTTCTTCAAAATTTATACAAATAAAATGTGATCAATTCAAAATATATGCCAACTTAACACAGCTTAAGTTTAAAAAGTATATGAGCACCACTAATTAAATTTTAAATTTTAAGCGGCCACTTTAAATACATTGTCCATAATTAAACCATTTTTCAAATTCGATCCACTGGAGAAAAAAAGTCAATATTTCACTTTATTTTTAGCATAAAAAGAAGCTAACAAATACAATAACACATTGGAGATCAATTAGTCAAAAAGTACATACTGAGGTTAGGATTTTGTATTATCCAAATGAAATTGAAAAATTACTTTCACCAAGGGGAGATTAGTTCTATAGGGCCCTCACTAATCACGATACACACACAAACCCTAATCCCACTAAGACTAGCTGTAATTATTGAGATCTATAAAGAATCTTGCTTTTAGAAAAAACAGTTGTTCCTTTTTTTTTTAATTTTAAGGTTATTAATAGGAAGGATTTTGAAAGAATTCTTCTCATGAAAGAATTTCGTCTCATCTAAAAGTCTAAACTTATAGAAAAGTGTAAAATTAATTCTTGTATATTAATTTCTATTAGATTTTATTATAAAAACACAGTATATTATTGTCATTTTTTCAGAGTAATTATAATTGCACGGTTCAAAATTGTCCTACTATCGATTTTCAACTTCTATTGTCGACTAGAACGCCTAAACTTGTCGATTTACAATCACTGCTTATTTATCTCCAATGAGCTAGCGAGATCTTAACTTTGAACCTTCATTTTTCAGCTTGTTGTAAACTTGTAATTAACTAACTTCAACATAATATTAATCAAACAACTTATTGATCAGAGTGGTTCATGCATGTTTGTATCATATATAAAAAGAATACAATAAATTAACTATGATTTACCAATCTTAATTATAAAATGAAGAGTATGTGATCAATAAAAGAAGACGTACTGAGAATTAATTTAAAAAGAGTGATAAAGCAACAAGACTTAAAGGCAAAACTTGACAAGGTCGTTAAGCCAAAACAATATTTTTACTAGGAAAAAAAAAAAAAGGATGAAACATGTATAAAGTTGAATTGACACATTGCTATATAAGGTGTCAATGCTTTGCATTTTATGGTCAAGGTCGCTTAACTCTATTTATAAATATATGCTACTGCTACTGCTACATTCTTGGTCTGAAAGGGGTGGATTTTAAAACACCAAATCTAAGGTTAAATGTACTATTTTCTTAGTTAATCAATGATATGCATATTGTTTAATTTGTACTATCTCTCAACTTAAAGTCTTAAACGATGTGTTAAATTGCAGTATCATACTAATATGAATTGAAATGAGATGATTTAAAGTGTTGTTTACGGCAGAAAAGGAAAAGAATACATTTTTTAATTAATTAATCTTGTTCCTAGCTAGTAACCTATGCCAAACTTTATAAGGCAAAGAAAGATAAAATACTTAATAAAAAGGTAGTAATTTGCAAAAAATCATCATTACCATCATGATCAATGCTTCAACCCCACAGTCCTCCTCTTCACCACCTTTTTCCATACTTTTGCAAATATGATGGAGGAGGACATAAAGTCTTGTCTTTACAAAGGCTAGTACTGATTGATTCTCATCATATTCATATATGCTTCTTCTTTAACACCACACTAACAATAACAATTTTTGGAGAAAATTAATTCTTCTCGATCAACAAAATCATACGATGGGAACAACAAGAGCTTTCTATTTTTATCAAATGATACATCTAGCTGCAATCCTAATCTATTCAGGTGAGTTCATGACAAATTATCTCTCATATTGTACACTGCAATTATCAATAAATTAATGTTGAATTTCAGGCTCAATTAATATCCAAGAAACAGATGCTAGAAAAGTTGTTGAAGAATCTGTATCATTAGTTTCAACAAAACAAAAGGATGTTACAACCCCTATGACAACGCTTCCTATAACCAATCCACCCACAACCACTCCGATATTAAACCCGACCCGTTCAGCCTCCGACTCCCCTACCATCACCAGTACCACTCCATCATCAACCCGTGGATCCTCACCCGGGAGCTGGTGCGTAGCTACCCAGTCTGCACCACATGTTGCATTACAGGTAAATCGAATCGATATTTAATTGTTTTTTATATTAATTATACTAAGTATTTTTAATATGTGTGTGACATATATATATATAATAAAATAATTGGACATATATACATATAAAGTCATGAATCGAATTGTGAATGTCACAGATGGCATTAGACTACGCTTGTGGATATGGTGGAGCGGATTGCTCGGAAATCCAACCCGGGGGAAGGTGCTTCGCCCCGATGAGCGTTCGTGAGCATGCCTCGTACGCGTTCAATAGTTACTATCACAAGAATCCGATCCCTACTAGCTGCAATTTTGGTGGCTCCGCAGTTACTACAAGCATTGATCCAAGTAATTATACTTTTCTAATTTCCAATTTTTTACTACTTTTGCACTAAAACAGGACATTTCACATTATTTTAATATTGTTTTTTCCTTTAAATTCAGATATCTGCCTTAATTTTCAACTACATTTTTTTCACTTGATCATCTTCTTGTGCAGGTTATGACACGTGTCAGTATCCATCCACCAGGTGAAGTCTTATGATCTGTTACTCATTCTTGTCATACATAAAAATAATATTGAAATAAAAAAAAAACTTATAAGGGTGTTAATTGACTTGCAGCACAACTTCATCTGTGCTAAATATAACAAATTCAATGGGAGCCCATGTTTTCGGCGCCAGACCCATCACTCCTCCACCTCCTTCTGCAGATGCAATTTCTAGAACCTTCCATTATTTTCAACATATTTTGCTCCCTTTTATCATCATTATATATATATATTCCATATAATTAACTAGTAATGTATTTTATTTTATTTTTTGTGGCTAATATGCAGGAATTTGTTTATATTGACTTAAGAGAAGCATTTTTTTTTCTTTTTCTTATTGTTTATAAAATGTAGCAGCCAATGAAGGGAGAGTTTGATTGGTGCTCTTTCATTTGCAGAATGTACTGTGTACATCTTTGTAATGAAAAATAATAATTTTAATTAATTGTATTTTGTATAGATCGATATTGAAGATAGAGAGAGATCAGACACTGGAAATTTGGTAGAGTTTGTTGTGATTATAAATATTTTAATTAATTATTTACGAAAGAACTAATCGGATTCATCAAAAAATTACTAAGGTTTAATTGCTATAAAAAGAAAAAAAAAAAAGGTTTAATTGCTATAGAAAAACCATTGCAATAAAGATTTAAAACGAGTTGAATGAGCAGCCTATTTGGCACACAATGCCTTGTAGAACATTCACAGTGAAAAATAGAAAGATTATCAGAAAACAGAGAAAGTCAATGTCATAGAAGTAGTTTAATTATTAAGTACAAGGAAACAAAGTAGCATCTACTGTACACTTTTAAACAGCACCCCGTCTATACATCTCCGGCTCCCACCCACCTCTATACAACTCCTATACAGTTCGACAAAAAAATGAAGCGGAGACATGAAAAGGGGAGAGAACAAACGAGCAGTAGAAATGTCTCCCTTTGTTCATTACAATCAGCAGCAGCCGGAGTACATAAAGACAAAATGCTGGCACTGCCTCTTTAAATACTTCTTCGAAGCTAACAACGAGTATCCATCCATCACAAAAAAAGAGCGGACACTGGCTAGTACAAGGGTAGCAATATGCACAATTGAGTTCCACTATTAACACAACACATTTTATATATATATGCAGGAGAATATACAAAAGTTAGCACAATTCTTTTTGAGTTGGCCAGCACACTCAAATTCCAAAAGGATCAGGATCGCACTTTGGGCTGTCCAGAGAATCTCCTGCATAGGATCCATCCGCCTGACGGATAAAGATGTTGAGATTGCCAGACGAATAATGTTCCTGAGTGTTTCCAAATAACTTAGGCTCAGATACTCAGACAAGTAATAAATTATACGGAGTTTGCTAACAAGATACATGATAATGGCAACATTCAAGGTTTAATTTTTTTAATGTAATTTTCCCATATTGATATAGCGATAAGATATGACGATGACTCAATGAGCAAAGCATAATTCAAGAGCACAAATAGGACCCGTAAACTATTTCCTTTAAATGCAACTGGGTGAACCGAAATTTGAATTAAAAGAAAACTAACATCTTCTAATGACACAAACATCTCTAACAAGTTTGTGAAACGTACCAGATCATCAGTCCCTTGGCCCTCGGATTGGAAAACAATTGGGCGGCAGCGTTTGTCTTCATTCATTAAACTTGAATTCTGAAAGTGTGAGATAAGAGCAGACTTTCCTTGGATTCTCGCGTATGCCAAAGAAGCCACCTTTTCACTATTAAACTTTTCCCACTTCTTCCCGTTAAATGCCTGCAAATGTTAACAAATCATGCATGAACACTTCGAATTTTTCTTAGATACATCTTAGACAACATGGTCTGTCACAGTTCTTAGAGCCAAAATCCAGGAAAAGGAAACATGCAACATAAAAATGATACTGTAAAATAATGTAATGTAAGGTAAGGATACTCCCAAATTAAGTGAACATGGAATGAAACACAAACCTCATAAAAGGAGATGATGTGTGAAGGAGTCACCATATTGATGAAGGCATACCCAACGTTGCATTTATTCTGGATCAACAGAAATAAAATATGATTTCTTGTTTGAAGTTCAACAGGTAAAGTAAACAAAAATTTGAACCAAACATTACCTTAAAATCTATTGGTAGATATAGGAAATCATATGTACCCTTGTGGGTTTCATCAATAGCAGTTAGAAGCATCTTCGAAGTGTACCTTCAGAAATGGAAAAGGAAAAAAAAAAGCATAAGAAAAAATTTAACAGATTAACGAAGAAAATATTGTCAATTCTTACTTGTTTGGGATGTTTTTAATCATCAAGGTAGTCCTAGTATCTTCACGATTTACAATCTTTTCCAAATCAAGTTGATACTGCTTTTTGTTATCCATCTGGCTTCCACTATCTGCCCTTCTACTTCGACCACGATCAATCATTCCATCACTACTGGTTGCTCCGAACGAACCATTCCCATAATATAAAGGACTGTTTCTCGGGATAGAGATCATCCTCGAACTAGGAGAACCACCACTATCTGTGAAATTTCCAGCAAAAGCAACTCCTATGTTCATAGCAGCTCCAGGGATTCCAACATTCCGACCAAAAGTTGTCGCTCCAAACGCAGCCTTGTTTATATATGATGTGTCAGGAGACTCGGGGTAAAACCCGAAATGCCTTTCCAGTTGATAACCAGATGGAGCAGACCCCACATGATGGTGGGACCCAAGCAACGAACCACGTTGACCAGTATATGGAAAGCCAATGCCCTGTCCACTAGAGGGAAAAGGGCGAGCTTTAGACCACGCTGACGATGAATTGATTTGCTCCGAGTGAATGGAGGGACTTCCCCATAGGAACTGAGGACCAGAAAGTGTTCCAACACTAGATGGCTTCGAATAATCGAATGGTGAAACTGGCCCGGGACTTGAGCTTAATGTTGGATCAGCTACTGAGTAGTGATTCTGAAAACTTATTCCATGGGTTGTATTAATCGTGGAGATTATCTTTCCAGAATCTTTACCTATTGGTGCGATTTTCACAGGACTTGATGATACTGGAGAAGGAAGAATAGAAGCCAAGCCTGTCAAGTGATCGCTCCCCACAGGGCTCAAGCTTCCTATCTTTGGAATCTGATAGCCGTGCAGTGAATTGGGCTCAATGGGACTGCCATAATTGGGCCAGCTACCTGCAAAGAACTCGTCGCCATTTCAATTCATGCAAAACATAAAATCTTGATTAAAACAAAAAAGAGATAGTTAAGAATGTGGGCTCCATCAACATGCCTGGAGGAGAATCGCCTACTGGAGAACCAACTTGATGCAGGAAGGCTCGAGCTTCATCTTGCTCCTGATCTTGACTCAACTGCTGCATTAAACTGTGAAAGCAGACCCGTTTTTGCTATTAACTTGCCATATAATCAATCATAAGCAAAACAAATACTTGCATTCAGAAAAATTATTGAGAATCTAGCTAAATTCACGGCAATATCTTATAGCATGTTTTTGGAGATTAGAACAATGCATTCTAAAATAGTCTCATGAAGGATTTGGATAAATAAAATCATAGACCCATATCTGTTGGTAGTAACATTGCATGCATCAATACATTTAAACTAAGAGTTTTAGAAAGATTTTACGAATAACTTATGGATTCCATGTACAAAGAGATTATTACATACTTGGATTTTATAAAAAGAGCTTATATGTTCATCTCATAAAAAATATTACCAAATCATTTACGGAAATTTATAAGCTAACAAGAAGACAAACGCACTCCTATTAGAGAATTCAGGTGGAAGCTAACAAACAACTATTTGTTCTTGTAGAAAACAATGTAAAAAGTAATAACAAAATACAACAATCAAAATATCAGCAACTAAAAAGCATGACATTGGGGCATACCTCCGACGGGCCCCACCAGGGCGGCTAGGCTCAAGCTTTATACGTTTCCCAGCTATGTCACTCCTATTTAAAGCCTTAAGAGCTGCATCTGCAGCTCTAACATCATAAAACTCGATGAACTTATGGTGTCGTTTATGAGGTGTTTCCCTTATCTGCATTGGGTGCAACATACAGCTTTAGCAAAATCCAGGAGAACATAAATGCCCCAACAATGAATGAAAATTTTATTGCAAGACTCTACCTCCTTAACTTCCCCGTAAGCTCCAAATATTTGGCGAAGGTCATCATTGGTTACAGATGCATCCAGATTGAAGACCACCAAAGTTCCTTGGTTAACATCTTTTTCTGATGGATTATCCTGCACAGGCAAACGATTAGATAATAAGAGGTTATCCAATCAGCAAAATATTAAATTGTCCAAATGTTACAGTACTTTGGTTCACACCTTAGGGATTGAAAAATGAATATCAAGTTTTCTTCGTCTTAAGGGCTTGCTTTGTAATGCACGCATTGCAGTTCGAGCAGCTCTGATATCATAGTAAGATATCATCACGAATCCCCGGTGTTTACATGCTGTATAAAGAGTCCTGATGTCTCCATATTGCTATTAGGAGGAAGAAACAAAAGGAGGAGAACATGTTAGTACATCAATCGACTTTTTGAGTTTACAAATGTGTACATAAATGAAACGAGAAACCTATAGTAGAAACAACAAAGAACTTAGAACAGAAACATGACTATATAGCAAAAAAAAGTAAGAAATGCCATAATACTTGAAAGAACTATCCCATCAGCACAGCACAGAAAGCAATAATTATGAAGATTCATAAATTGAACAAAACATGAGGTAAACCTTTTTTTGAGAGAAAATGGGAGAGAGAAATTTGTCAATTGTAATTAGCAAGAAAACTTTCATGCATAAACTAACTAGATTGATGCCATCAGCAACTTCACTGAATCACTGAACAGTATAAAGACAAATGATTAGATACTATGCCACAGACCAGTGAGACTAAGAAAACAGACACAATGATAATGAAGTAAGAATTTAATTTCTTTGAGCAATGGATAGCTCTATAGACAATAAACATTTTTCAGAAATGACAGCATGAGTTAGGCACTGTTCATGAGTTCATCTGATGAAGAATTACCATACATGACAACATTGGCCTAAATTCGTCAAAGTGAACAAAGACAATATTTTCCGCCAATAATCATAGACTACAACTATTTTCTCCAACTTCAAAGACCACAACAATGTACTCACTACTCAGTTATCTATTCCTACTTGATTTTTGCATAACATGTAGGCTGTAGCATCTTATTCACATGATATGTTGAAAATATTGCAACCCTTCATAACACCGTCTGACTCATTCAACTGGTTACAAACTCCAAAAACATTTACAGAGGCGCCACAGCAAACAAAATACATAAGAGCTAATATACCAGAAAAATAACTTAAGAAATGTGAGACATTTGAATATGGTTATCAATACCTCAAAGAGAGACTTGAGCTCAGAGTCCTCCACATTACTGTTGATATTTCGAACAAATAATGTCCTAGACGGGTGCTCTCCATACGGGTGTTCGCCGCTAACAGACCCAACACCATTAGTGAAACCATAAGCAGAAATGGTGTTGCCACTGATTCCATCTGACATACTTAACCTCGATATACCATTGACTAGAGTCTCGTGGTTTTCAAGGTCTATTTCCAGCCCACCCCCACTTCCAAAAAAATCATCATCCAAGTCCTCAAGTTGAGTTGGCAACCCACTGAGATCAAAGTCATCTGTAAGGCCAGCTAAGAGTTCGTCTTCATCACCAGGAAGAAAGTTTCCTATCATATTTGGTTCAATATCTTCAAGTGGATCTTTAATTTCATCCTCTATACGAATCTTGCTAAGGCTAGGGAAGCCATCATCAACTGATTGACCAATTTGTTCAAAATTAACTGCAAATTAAAAGCAGCAAGTTAAGAACTCATTGCAAAGTAACAGTGAATTACGAATTAGTAGTATGCTTACGTTTCACATGTGGAAGGACGGGTAAAGAGGTAGAAAACAGGCTAGCATCACTGGATGCATGATATGCACTAGTTACATTAGGAAGTTTCCAAGCACTTTTTTCTTTCTCGGGAATGTTTGTGAATGGGATTTTAGAAGGACCTACAAACACAGATTTAAATTAGTGGAGATTCAGGATAAATTCCTCAAAGTGCACATGAAATAGCCTCCAATATAAATCTTAAATAATTTAAAAATGACAGTAATGGAGCTCTTTGCACTTACCAGCAAAAGAATTATTTGGTTGCTCCATTGAAATCACTTCCTGAAACCGCAGCTCATTGGACACGAAGTATTATGGCACCTCTGTTTTTGCAAGTCCAAAAACAAAATAGACATTTAAATTCAATACGTTTAAGAAAAAAATTCTTACATAACACCAGGATAGATCACAAAAGTGGAATATCACCTAAGGTGAACTGTACCAAAATCAGAAAAATAAATAATTGAGTCAATCATACAAAGCACACTGAATCCAAGAGAAGCAGAAGTTAAATGTCCAAACCAAACTCAGCAAAATGAAAACATGCCAGAAAAAGCTTGAAAATAAAAAGGGAAATTAGATTTTAATCAAGAAACAAACTCAACAAACTCTCATGAACAGAAAGCAGACTTAATTACCCACTTTATGCCACACCAATGAAACGGCCCACATGCATATCATATATAAAATTGAGGAAAAAGAATGATGTACACAGTTGCGTGTCTAATTATAGAGAGAGGACAAATTACAGCGAGTCAGCAACACAAAATTTAGCTTTGATCCATAAGATTAGTGCAGAATTGTGAGGTCACATATTCATATAATCGACTTGAGAGCTCATTGCATTAATTAAATAAATAAAATCAAACAATTCCAACAACAGATAAAGATTTAAGTAGGTTTAGCACAACTTAGTTCTATGAAAGCCCTAATTGACCAAAAATGTCAGAATCCCCAAATCACAAAAATCATAAATTCATGCACCCACTTGAAATTGAAGACTTTCGAGTCCAAAACATGCAAAAACCTAACAAAATCCAAGAAAAAAACCTAGCATCAGCGCTATTTACAGCATAAAGATCGCAACTTTACCAAAAAAACTCATCCGAATTGAAAGTACAAGAGCCCCCACATCTTAAATAATAAGGAAAAAAACCATAATAGAAACAAAACCCACCTCAATCACTGAAAAAAGGACGAAATTCCATAACTAACATGTAGAGAAATAGAGAGAAATAAGTACCTCAAAAACAAAGCTGCTGCTAAGTGCCAAAAAAGAAGATGTAAGAGAGAGAAAATCTACGGCTAGGTGGAAAAAGGGGTCAAGGGGAGTAAAGAAATGAAATTTAGGGGTTTTTAACACGAAACAGGAGCGATCAAATAATAAAGAAGACAGTTGAAGAAACAGTTTCGTAGAAGCAGAGGAATTGCTTTCGTCTACTCTTCCACTTCCTTCTCTCCCGCCGGAACACCAGCAGTAAGTGTTGTTGTTTTAGAGAGAGAAACTCAACAATTTCTCATACACACAGAAGAAAAGCGCATAAAAGAGGCCACACGCACACAATGGGGAATGATTGGAGGGAAAGGGGAATCTTACTGCGTGAATCAAAACAGTGAATTGTTTATTAGATTTTTTGCTTCATTTAAACTCCAATTGTACAAGACACAAAAATAATTGCTTCTTTTAATAATACTTTATTTTTTTGGAAAATTGCATTTGTTGTACAGCAACAGTGTGGGCTCACCATTTTGGTCCAATATAATAATATTTTGTCTATCCAAAAATGTATTTAAACTTTTGGGTAAATGATTTTTAAAATTTTTTTAGGTAAAGTGAATAAATTAATAGTGTTGTGGAGAAATTGATGATTTTCATAAATTAAATGAACAAACTTTTGATACCGACAAATAAATAAAATGAGCGCATTTTTATAGACAGCGAATGTATATAATTACCTCTATTACTCTATACACCCTTTAAACTTTACATTTTACCAAAATTTTCTTTAAACTTTACACTTTACCAAAATTTGAGTGCCCTTTAAAAGCTTTAAATTTCTTTTTTTATAAGTTGTAACCTTATTATTTATTAACGGTTTAAAATTTTACTCACTTCTTTTTATACATATTTTTTTTAAAAAAAATATATGTGTGATAACAAATAAAAAATATGGTTAGTAGATATCAATCTTGTTAATAAAGTAGAAAAAATACTCAAAAATTAACTATTTAAATAGAATAATCATATATTTTGTGAACTCAAAAATAGGTTTGAGCAAAATTTTGCAAGATAGAGGGAGTATATTTTTACACCAATTAGTAATTACCACCCCTTTTTTTTCCCAGCTTTTTTTTTTTTTTTTTTACACTTTTTCTCTTCACCTTTTTTTTTCTTTTTCACCAACATCTTTACATAAAATATTATTCCCTCGTTCAATTTCATTAATTACATTTTTCTTTTTTATTTGTCTAATTTTATTATTCTCATTTTCTTATTTAAAAATAATAATATTCACATCACCCTTTAAACGTCTCTTATTTTAAATTGTCATCACTTTATTTATAAATTGATCCCACAATATCTCGTAATACCCTTAATATATCTATTTTATACATGGATTAATCAATATTCATTTAAATTTGTGTTTGAATAAATTGTAATCCGTATAATAAATTTGGTCAGATGGAGTATATTTCTTAAAACATGTGTTATTCATTAAATGTAAAGTTTAAAGAAGGGTGTGGTGATTAGGGGTGGAAATAGAACAGGCCAACCGACAAGGGCCTACAACAGTACAACCTAACCTATTAAGGGTCTTGTCAGACCTGACTTATTTATAATAAAAGTCGGACTAAGACTTTTTAAAAAAACTATTTAGTTGAGTAGGCTAGACATAGGTTTTATATAAGGTCTTATAAGCCTAACTGTCTAACATGCCGACGACCTATATAAGATTACATATTATGTTTATAAAAAATAATTTTTAAATATTAGATCGTGTTTCGTATTGAACATATTTTAATAGACTTCTAAAAGGCCCGTAGGTTTGACATATTTACTTAAAAGGTCATACTAAGATTATAAAAAACATATCATATATAATAGGTAGGCTTATACCAAATATTTATAAACCAGGTTTAGACTTTTTTACGTAAAGTTTAGTCTAGCCCCGCCTATATATATATATATATAATTGGGAAAAAAAGATTTTTCTGAGTTATAAATTTATGACGTTACATGTTCTTTTAAGTTTGTCTAACTTTTAATATGATTGTGATACATTTTGGTATAGTGTCTGATGCGGACAAAATATGTCGCTCTTGGAAATGCCGACACGTGGAAATGAGATAAATTATAATAGTCTTAATTAGGATAATGGGCTTGAAGGTGGATTAATACACTCCTAGGCCCAAAGAAAGGAATAAGGACAATTGGGCCTCTTAGCCCATATTTAAGGGTCAATAGCTTTTGGGCCCAAGGATTTGGCCCAAAGGGAACGAGTTTCATAAGTCATTTTCCCCTGGTAAAGCAAGAGGAAGGAGCCAAAGCGAGAATATAGGGCCAGTACGCTGAAGGGCCAAGTCTTAAGGGGTATGGACCAAGTCTTTAGGGATCTGGGCCGAATTTACAGGGAGGTGCGAGTGAATGTAGGGGGAAAAAGTCTTCTTCTCTCCCGGGGAGAGATGCCAGGTATATAAACAGGTTACAATTATTTTATCATTCACGTTTTGATATAGAATATACATACTTTTACAAAAGATACACTGAATTCGGAAGAAATATTGCATTTATTCGCCAGAATTTCCCTAGAATCACAGGGAAATTCCTCTTTGATTCTCCTAAGAAGAATTCTGACTTGAGCGTCGGAGACTCCGCGCCGGAGCCCCCCTCCGGTGTGCTTTTGCAGGTCATTTCAGGATTTTCAAGGAGATTGTACGTGAGGATTACCAAGGATAAAGAGCGATTCAAAACCCGTGATTCGCAGCGCTCGTAAAGGAACGATTAATATCCATAGGCGTTCTTTTCCGACGCAACAACTGGCGCCGTCTGTGGGAACATTTCGAGCTAGGAAGTGAGAAAAAGTTCCATATTAAATGGGTGGAGAGCAAGATCCGACAAAACATACTAAGGAAAAGGGAGATTCCACTCCTCTTCCCTTTCCTCCGCCCCCACCAGGTTTTCCCGTGAACAGAAATCTAGGGAAACAACCTGCAAATCCTACACTGGAAGATATCCCTCTCGCCCAGGAGGGGAATGTGATGGGTACTTCGAGAGTTTCGGGAAGTGGGACGAATAAGGATACCCCTCAACCCAATGCCCAACCGGAACTCTTTACTATCTCTCAAGACCAAAATCCCCTGGAACATGTCATTGATTCTGCTCCGGTCCCCTCTAGGAATGAGGGTCTCCCTCAGAACCAGGAAGAAAAGGTGTTTTCTCAAGCTGTGAGAAGCGTCCTTGATCGCCCCCCCCTCCCCCCCGGAGGAATATGGAGAGGATCCCTGGTGATACCACTTTGGATACAGGGATAGGAGAAAGTACGGATGACACTTACCAGGGAGCGGTTAGTGATCAAATACAGGCTTTACGAAGAGAAATGAAAGACATGTAGAAACATATGACCGACAACGTAAGTAAACCTTCTTACGTTACTGGCTATCAATTCTCATCCAATATTTTACAAGATGAACTGCCTTCTAATTTTAAATCTTTAAATTTTGAATATGATGGCACCACGGACCCATACGAACATTTGATGAGGTTCGAGAATGCCGCCCTATTGCACCGGTAAGGAGAGGGTGTCAAGTGCAGGGTATTTCTAACTACCCTATCCAAAACGGCACAACAATGGTTCACCCAGCGCTATCCATTCATGGTCGGAGTTTAGTGAATTATTCTTGCACCAATTTGCCAGCGCTAGGAGGCAACCTAGGGCCATCCTTACCCTGTTTAACATGCGACAAGGGGAGAATGAGAGTCTTCGGGCTTTCTTGAAAAGATTCAACCAAGCAGCCTTAGAGGTACCAACAGCTTCTTTAGAGGTCAAAATCAATGCTCTCACCAATGGGCTAAGAGATGGAGACATGTTTACGTCTCTAGCCAAGAAGCCAGTACGGACCTTTGATGAATTACTAAGGAGAGTGGAAAAATACCTCACCCTGGAAGAGGTAAGGAAAGTTAAGCGTTCGGAAACCAGGACAATAGGGGGGAATGGAGAACGAAGAAGGGAAATAATGCCAAGGAGGCCCAGTCCAGAGAAACACAGGAATACGAGGGGGCTGGGAAATGTAAAAGGAGAAGAAGCTGCGCCCTGGAGCTCTAGGGGAAGGATGAGGAGGTATACCCCTCTGAGAATAGAGCCAGCAGAAGTTTTAGAAGTGGCAGGGGACCATCCCGATATGAAGTTCCCCTATTCAAGAAACAGGGGCCCTCAGAATCCCAAGTCGGACAAATTTTGCAGATTCCATAATGATTACGGCCACGATACAAACCAATGTTGGCACCTGAAAGACGAAATAGAAAGAATGATTCAAGCAAGCCATCTAAAGGAATTCATCTTTAGGGATCGACAAGGTCCCAGAGGGCAAAAGAGAAAGAACCCCGAGGGGAAGCCAGAGGATAATGGAAGAGAACAGAGGAAGAACACAGAGGATCAGCCACCCCCTCCCCAAAAGAGGGGAACTATTCACATGATTATGGGTGGCCCTGCTGATGGGGATTCCTTTAGACAGAGGAAGCAGAGCGTCAGATCGTTGAAAAGTGAAAGGAATACGGAACATCGCGAGATAGCAAAGATGACAGTAGCTCCTGATATTCATTTTGGGCCAGAAGACGTTGGAGAACCCAGAGAAATCCATAATGATGTCTTAGTCATTACCACGGATATAACAGGATATGATGTGGCCAGGATCTTTGTAGACACGGGGAGCGCTGCTGATATCATGTTCCTAGAGTGTTTTAAGAAGATGGAATTAAACATAAAACTCAGGCCAGTGGAGACAGCCCTCTATGGATTTTCAGGGGGTGCCATTCAACCCCTTGGTTCAGCGTTATTACAGGTAGGGTTAGGAACTGCTCCTAACCGACGCGTGCAAGTGATAGAGTTTCTGATAGTAGATGTCCCATCTTCATATAATGTGGTGATGGGAAGACCAAGCATGAATATCTTACAGGCCGTGATTTCCACCTTCCACATGAAGATGAAATTCCCTGCCTCAGGGAGTGTGGGAGAAATATGTGGGGACCAGTACCAAGCAAGGAAATGTTATGTAGAATCGGTTAAGATAGCGGACAGGGCCATGCTCCGAGGGATGGAGAGATTCAAGGGTGAAGACCCTGAATGGAAAAAACAGAAAGTGGGTGAGCTGGTGCAGGAGCAACCCAAAGTTAAAGCAGATGAGGAATTAATGAACATTGAGCTTTACCCAGGAAAAGAGGGATTCACAACCAGGATAGGTACTCACATGAGTCCCGAACTTCAAGAAAAGATGACACTCACCCTTCAGGAGAATGCGGATATCTTCGCCTTCACCTCGACAGACATGACTGGTATCCCTCCAGAAATAGCGATGCATTACCTTAATGTAGATCCCAAAGCTAGGTCAGTAAAGCAAAAATTAAGGAACTTTGGTAAGGAGAAAAACCTAATTGTGAAAGAGGAAATTGATAAGCTGTTGAGTGCAGGGCATGTGAAGAGGGTGCAGTTCCCTGAGTGGTTGTCGAATGCAGTGCTAGTATCTAAGGGAGCTGGCAAATGAAGAATGTGTATTGACTTTAGAGATCTGAATAAAGCATGCCCCAAGGATCATTATCCCCTCCCTAGAATTGATCAATTGGTAGATGCCACATCTGGATTTGAATTGCTTAGCATGATGGACGCATATCAAGGGTACCATCAAATCCAGTTGAACCCCCTTGATATACCAAATGTATGCTTTATTGCGACATGCGGTACTTTCGGTTATGTACGTATGCCTTTTGGACTAATAAATGCAGGAGCCACCTATCAAAGAATGGTAGACTCGGTGTTCTGAGGACAAATTGGTAGGAACATGGAGGTCTACGTGGATGATATGCTAGCTAAGAGTGTCAAAGCAGAGGAACATATTGACGACCTGAAGGAGATATTCCAGGTAATCCGAGAAAATGGTATTAAATTAAATCCAGCTAAATGTTCTTTTGGAGTAGGGTCAGGTAAATTCCTGGGATATATGGTGACTCAATGGGGGATAGAAGTTAACCCTGCTAAGGTGAAGGCGGTTCTCGACATGCAACCCCCTCGAAATCTGAAGGAATTGCAGACCCTGAACGGCAGAATTGCAGCTCTTAGTAGATTCATAGCAAGGTCAGCAGAAAAAAGCCACCACTTCTTCAGAACATTAAGGAAGGGGTCGAGGTTCGAATGGGACGAGCAATGCCAAAAAGCTTTCGAAGAACTTAAGCTCCATCTTGAACAACTTCCGAAGCTGACAAAGCCCTCTCAAGGAGATGTCTTACTCTTATACCTCTCAGTAGGGGAACACTCCTTGAGCACGGCCCTGATGAAAGAGGAAGGCTCCACACAACAACCCATATACTATGTGAGCAAGGTCATCCAAGGGGCAGAGATCCGATATTCAGAGGTGGAGAAAGCAGCCCTGGCGGTGGTAGTGACGGCCAGGCGGTTACGCCCCTATTTCTTGTCTTATAAAGTTATGGTGCGGACTAATTTCCCTTTAAAGCAGACACTAGGGAGAGCAGACTTGTCGGGAAGAATGGTTAGATGGGCAGTGGAATTACAGGAATACGATATTGATTACGAAGCAAGGAGGGCCATCAAGGCCCAAGCTCTAGCAGACTTTATTCAAGAGTCTACCAGAACGGAGGAAGAGCAAGGTTGGAAAGTGTATGTTGACGGCTCAGCATCTGCATTTGGGTGTGGAGCCGGGATAGTGTTGGTTGATCCAGAAGGCCAAGAAGTACAAGTGGCCGTCAAGTTCCGTTTCTCAACCTCAAATAATGGCGCAGAATATGAGGCCCTGATTAGAGGGGCCAACATGGCAGCAGAGTTGGGGCACAGAAAGTCACCCTATATTCCGACTCACAGTTGGTAGTGCAACAGGTCATGGGGGAGTACATCGCCAAAGATGAAAGGATGATCGCCTATCTAGAACAGGTAAAGAAGTTAAAAAATAAATTTCATACCTTTGAAGTAATACAGGTACCAAGAGAAGAGAATGTAAAAGCAGATGGGCTATCTAAACTAGCTAGTTCCACTGAATTCGAGGGACACGGAAAGGTAACCTTGTTAGTGGCAGACCGATTGGCCACCAAAACCCTGATCGGAGAGATAACATCAGGGGATGACTGGAGGAGAGAGATATGGGAAGAGCTGAACAGAGGACAGGTAACCCCAATGTCCAGGGAAGCCAAAGCTTGGAGAAGAAAATATTGTATCCTAGGGGACCAATTATACAAGAGATCCTTCGCTCAACCCTATTTGAAATGTCTTTCAAAAAGAGAGGCAGAGTTAGTAATCAAGGATATCCATGAAGGTTGTGCGTCCAGCCACGAGGGTTATAAGACTATGATGAAGAAGGTATTTAGAGCAGATTTTTATTGGCCTAGTATAATCAGAGACGCGAGGGAATTTGTTAAGAAATGTGAGAAGTGTCAGAAGAATGGACCTCTAATACGAGTACCTGCAGAGGAGATGGGTGCCATGTACTCACCCTGCCCTTTCGCCAAATGGGGGATAGACCTAGTGGGACCCTTCCCCTTAGCACCTGGAGGAAGGAAATTTTTTATCGTAGCCGTGGATTACTTTAGTAAGTGGGTAGAGGCCGTGCCCTTGGCCAAGATAGAGGAAGATAATGTAATTCTTTTTCTGGCTAGACATATTTGTTGCAGGTTTGGAGTGCCGAGAATCTTGGTTTCCGACAATGGAACACAATTCAATGGAGAGAAAGTGAGGAAATGGTGCGAGAGATGGAATATTATATAGAGGTTCACTTCGGTGGCCCACCCACAAGCCAATGGACAAGTGGAAGTTACAAATAGAATCCTAGTGGATGGTATTCGAACACGACTGCAAAAGGTAGGAGGAGGATGGGTGAAGGAGCTAGACAACGTCCTCTGGTCCTACAGGACTAGTCCTAAGACAGCTACAAGTGAATTTCCCTTTTATTTGGTGTATGGAGCCGCAGCAGTGATACCTCCCGAGGCCAGGCTAGGATCACACAGAATCACGTATTTTGAAGAGAAGAGGAACGAAGAGCTGATGAGGGAGGCCCTAGACCTGGTAGAGGAAGAGAGAGAGATGGCAAGACTGAAAGCATAAAGATACAAAAACAGGATCAAGGCAGCATATGATCGCAGGGTGATTCCTCGTTCCTTTAAAGCTGGAGATTTAGTACTTCGAAGAGCAGATGCCTTGAAAAATACAGGAAAAATGGAAGCTAATTGGGAAGGTCCGTACAAGGTGGTACAGGTACTAAAAGGCGGAGCATACAAACTCCAGGACATGACGGGGAAAGAAATATTGCGACCATGGAACGTGTGCCACTTGAAGAGATTTTATGTTTGAGGAAGGTGTTATTCCCTTACTATCTTTCCCTTTATGAACAATTTTAAATGTTTGTTTTTCATTCGAATGATTGTACACGTTGCTTCACCGGCACTCTCTTTCCCTCTACGTGGGTTTCCCTTTAGGGTTTTACCACGAAAAGGTTTTTAATGAGGCCGACATAGGCTCCTCTTATTTGCCTATGTTGATGAACACTTTTGATCAATGGAGCATCGTTTTTGGAAAAATTTCAGTGATTTCCCTTAATACCTGTTAATGTGATGATGAGATGATTCCTATATTCCGATTTTATGATGAGATGCTTATCATACGTTAAATATTGTGCTGAGATGATTGCTATGTGTTCATATAATGTTGAGATAATGAATGTATTTTGAAAGCTGAAACAATAAGATAATAGAGATACTGTGAGATCCATCTCACCTCCTGCGAGGTTTGCCACACCCTGAAAAAATTAGGAGGATTAGATAAGCCTCATTGGATGAAACAGGAAAATTTACACCAACACACAAAGATTCGAGAGGGAAATGCCTAAGGATAATTCCTAGGGTCTTCATCCACGACAGCCTCTAAAGCTAGGGGGAGTAGGAGATATAGAGCGGAAGATATGATTAGCCTGTCGATTATCAAAATGGCCTCGAACTTCAGGGAGAGTATAATCCCTAAGAACTCTTACGAGTATAAACAACTTCAGGGAGAGTATAATCCCTAAGAACTCTTACGAGTATAAACAACTTCAGAAAGAGTATAATCCCTAAGAACTCTTACGAGTATAAACAACTCCAGGGAGAGTATAATCCCTAAGAACTCTTACGAGTATAAACAACTTCAGTGAGAGTATAATCCCTAAAAACTCTTACGAGTATAAACAACTTTAGGGAGAGTATAATCCCAAAGAACTCTTACGAGTATAAACAACTTTTGGGAGAGTATAATCCCTACAAACTCTAACTTTTGGGAGAGTATAATCCCTACAAACTCTAACTTTTGGGAGAGTATAATCCCTACAAACTCTAACTTTTGGGAGAGTATAATCCCTACAAACTCTAACTATTGGGAGAAACTGGAAGCATTATCAAGTCATCAAGTACAATCCCCATATTTTCATCTAGAATTTCTCCATGAGCTTTAGAGCCTTTACGTGTCAAGAAGATGCTAGAAACATGTTGAATTTATAAGCTGAACAGGCAGTGCATCATATGTCTAATAGCTAAGACAGATATATATATATATATATATATGCATACAAGGAGATAATGTGCAGGTACGATAAGCAAAAGTAAAACAGAGATATCCAAGACCGAAGGCACCATGCCTTGGCCCTCCACAAAAAACGCAGGAGTGTGGAGTCTCTTGAGAATACCAAAAGAGACCTTAAAGGTCTCAACAAAAATAAAAGTGTTTTAAAGTACCAGAATGTTATGAGAGAAATAGAATTATGAAGAGAGGGGAATTTCACTCTTCCCCTCAAAACCTTCCCCTGCTTCATCAACCTGCCCACTGGAGCCGCCTCCTTCGACCTTCTCCTCTAGAGCATCAGCCATCACGGTCGCCACGGGATCAGGGTTGGCCACATGGATAGGGAATGTCAAATCCTTTGCTGGTACCAGATCGTCCAACTTCAGAGCAGTTTTCTTCAGCTCTGAGATCGCCTTCCTCATCCCAGGCAGCCACCAGGGAGTGCTGATGTCCTCCTTAGGATCCCCAGGGAACTTAGGGGGAGTGGCTAACTCATCCAACCGAAGGGCACGAGTGTATTGGCCATCAAATCCTGGGGCGGAGTGTTCAGTCACGGCGTTGGAAAACCCATGATCAATGAAATGGGGAATATATGCACCCATTGCCCCCAGGAAGCTGGTACTCTTAAGAAAGGCTTCTAACCATTCTCGATGCAAGGTACCTAGAAACTTCTGCCCCACTGCGGAGGTAAAAAGAGAATCGATGCACAGCCTCATCCCAGCCAGAGGAAGAGTAGCCTCCAAACGCTCAACCCCTTTATCCCGCTCACCAAGCTGAGTCTTAAGGGAGAGACCTCCTCCAAAAGTTTTGTCTTCTCAGTCTGGGTCGCCTTCCATGCCTGGTTGGATTCCCGTAACTCTGCCTCCAGAATTTCTTTCTTTACTTTCTCCAGTTCCACTTGGCTCTGGAGATCATCCACCAACTGGAGGGATTGGAGGGCCCGTTCGGATATGTCGGAGTATAGGAGGTCAAACTATACAAGGAATAATATGAAGAAGTAAGATGTTTATGTTGTTTCCCATTAGTTATGAAGAACAACATCTATATTAAGAATCTACCTGAGAGAAACTGTGGGCAGCATGCACAATCCGGTCTTCTGAAGATAAGGCATTGAGGGCCTCTGTGGCAGGGGTCGGAGCGTGACGATCTATGAAGGCCGTAAATTGATCAATGCTGATGTCACCAGGGGTATCCGGAGTAACATTGGCAGAAGAGGGCAAAGAAGACTTAGTCTTTGATTTCTTTTTCTTGGAGGCATCAGAGACAGGAGGCAGCGAGGAAATAATGGCCTTCTCGGTGGAAGATCTTGTACGCTTGGCAACCGACCCGGCGGAGGGCTTCACCGGAGATGGGTGAATGGGAGCTTTCATAGAACTTTCGGGAGCAGGAGATTTAGCCACCATGGAAAGAGGGGCAGCGTCGCGAGAAATCTGGGTTAGCCAACTCATAGCTGCAAAGAAAAACACAAAAGATATTAACAATTATATAGCAGTTTCCATCTCAAGGATGACGGTGAGGGAAAGGAAATGATATTACCATCATCTGGACCTAGAGGGTAATCAGTGCGGCCAAAGCCAAAATGGGATAAAGCCCTAGGATTCTTACATATGCTCATCACATCAAAATACCCATGAGCAAGCACGTTATCATTCAAATGATTCATTATATCCAGGTTAAGAGAAGAACAAACAGAGAGGGAAGGACGAGGCACCCCGGGGTTCTCGTAAATCCATTTTTCATGAGGAAACTCCCAAGGAGAAGGACTAGTAACAAAGAAGTAGTAATCCTTCCAGTCCTGGACCCCCTCATGGAGCTTTTCCATGAATTTTCCAGTCCTGGAAGGACGACCACAGACATAGAAAAAGCCGTCCGCAAACTTGCACATATACTGAGTTAGGAAAAGTTGGGCTGAGGGCTCGCCACCGTTCCCCTTGACCAAAATGTAGAAGCCCAACATCGCCCAAATGGCGTTGGGAGTAAATTGATTGAGCGGTATGCGAAGGTAAGTAGAAATTTCAGAGAAGTAAGGGTGGATTGGAAAGCGGAGGCCTGCCTTCAGTTGAGCCTCCCAAAAAGCTAGGGTATTAGGACCTGAGAAATTGGGGCGTTCTTTCCTATGGGCTGCCCTAACTATGTAATCGGTCGGGAAAATCCCCGAGCGGAGAAAAGCGGCAACGCGCTCTTGAGAAAGGATCGAGGAACCAGAGATTGTATCCTTTAGTGCAGGGTTGGTTATGGAAAATAAAGAAAGTGAACCGGAGGCCGAACTCTCCATAGAAATGGAGTCCGACGGAGTAGAGACAGAAGATGACATGAGGATACAGTAAAAGGAAAATGAGAAAGGAGATGAGGTACCTGAAACAAGGACGGGTTTCGAAAGCGACGGTGTAGCCGATGAACGTGCGTGAGAAGTTAATTGCAGTCGAGAAGAGGTGGAAACAAGGGTTAGCAGAAAATGGATAAGCTTGAAGAAAGAGAAGGGTCTTTGTTTGGAGTGAAAGGGATTTTGAATTAATGATGACGAAGAGAAAGTGAGGGGGAAAACCGAGAAGAAGTAAATGCCTCCCAATGAGAGGGCGCGTGACTGAAGAAGGACGGCTGGATGTTGGTCCTCGAGCAAGCGCCTGAATGCAGGTTTCGAAATCAAGTTGGCGTGTGGAAGTGGAAAAGGCGTGATGATTCTGGAACAATTATCGAAAACCGGATATGTCATATTTTGAGGGAAATGTGAAGAAGGAGTAATTAAAGGAAAAAATTATTTCTCTTAGAATTTATCTCATTACTTTTTCCTACTCTCTTAAAAATTACCCTTTTGTACGAGAGTAGGGGGGAGTAGTTGATGCGGACAAAATATGTCGCTCTTGGAAATGCCGACACGTGGAAATGAGATAAATTATAATAGTCTTAATTAGGATAATGGGCTTGAAGGTGGATTAATACACTCCTAGGCCCAAAGAAAGGAATAAGGACAATTGGGCCTCTTAGCCCATATTTAAGGATCAATAGCTTTTGGGCCCAGGGGTCTGGCCCAAAGGGAACGCGTTTCATAAGTCATTTTCCCCTGGTAAAGCTAGAGGAAGGAGCCAAAGCGAGAATATAGGGCCAGTACGCTGAAGGGCCAAGTCTTCAGGGGTATGGACCAAGTCTTTAGGGATCTGGGCCGAATTTACAGGGAGGTGCGAGTGAATGTAGGGGGAAAAAGTCTTCTTCTCTCCCAGGGAGAGAGGTCAGGTATATAAACAGGTTACAATTATTTTATCATTCACGTTTTGATATAGAATATACATACTTTTACAAAAGATACACTGAATTCGGAAGAAATATTGCATTTATTCGCCAGAATTTCCCTAGAATCACAGGGAAATTCCTCTTTGATTCTCCTAAGAAGAATTCTGACTTGAGCGTCGGAGACTCCACGCCGGAGCCCCCCTCCGGTGTGCTTTTGCAGGTCATTTCAGGATTTTCAAGGAGATTGTACGTGAGGATTACCAAGGATAAAGAGCGATTCAAAACCCGTGATTCGCATCGCTCGTAAAGGAACGATTAATATCCATAGGCGTTTTTTTCCGACGCAACAGTGGCATCCAAAATACGAATTAGTTTTTAAATTTGTGACGTGCGTGATGGAAGTTGAAATATCTAAATTATCAATTTAATGTTTATTACTCGAATAATATCATTTATAATATACTTCAGAAAAAATCGAATCAAATGTTGAATCATATTTAATTATTTAAAAAATAAATGAATATAAATATTTGCACAAATGCAAATAAAATACAGTGGTTTCACTCCATGCACAAACACACAATTACAAAAAATTAAAAAATCATGTCCGGTCAATAAAAATTGTTAAAAATCACGTTGAAATTTTGTAAATTCGAAATCAATCAGAAATCGATTTGAAATTTGATAAGAGACTTTGATTCCCCAGAGTTAAGACGAAGATAGTCTCATCGGATTTACATTAATATATTATTCAGATTTAATTGTGGGTATATTAGTTCATTTAGTTGTCGTGAAGTGTTATTATTATTATTATTATTTTTTGGGTGTTTTCTAAATCATTCTTTATTAGATATTTCAAAATTGTATTATTTTGATTTTGGTAAAGTCTAGTATGCACTCGAGTGCATGTTGTGCACCCTATTGCACTTTTCAGTTTTACTAACTTACACTTTTTGATAAATGGTGTTGCAATTTTCAATTATTACTAAAAATATTATTATACAGTTTAATAATTGAAAAGTGCAACACCATTTATCAAAAAGTGTAATTCAGTAAAACTAAAAAGTGCAACATGAACTAGGGTGCATAACATTTTGATTTTAGGTATATTTCATTTGACTTTTTAAAATATATATATATATATATATATTTTTTAGAGCCTTGGATTTAAGGGTTTTAATGTAGATTTTTAATTCATAGATTATTTAGAGTAATGTCATAATTTACATTAAATTATTATTTGGTTTTTTTTTTTGTATTTTTAAATTATGTTAAGATTCTATTTTTTTTTCTTCTGTTTTACATAAATTATTATTTAATTTTTAAAAGAAAAAACCATGCATTTTCATATAATACTTAAATTAAAATATATAATTTTTCAAATAAAATTTATAATTTGAGAATTCATTTGATTATATAATTTATTTATTTTTAATACTATTTATTAAACTAACAATTTCCATCAAAAAAATTAAAGGTAAACTACTTTCAAAATATAGGAATCAAAAGTTCTACGGAGTACTATTTACATGGTACTTAGCAGTTAGCACAATATTTTTTTTTTCTTTTTTTGGAAAGTTTGGCAGTAGTCTAAAAGTAGGGCTCACATGTAATGGTTTGTAAAAGGTCTTCATTATGCCTTACGGAGTTTAATTTAGTAGGCGTAGCAATGCATTTCTTAATAGAATTTGAAGGGTGGAAAAACAAAGTGGTTAAAATTAATTTTTATAGTAAGATTGAGGGTGGGTAGTGTTTTAAAAATAAACACTTTTAATCAATTTTTTTATATGTTAGTATAATGTATACAAAACAAATCACTTTTTTATAATTTTATAAAAAAATATCCTTATTATATTTGGATAAAATAATAGTTAAAAAAATTAATTGTTTTAATTGTCAACGTAAAATTGTAAAATTAGTTAATGAAAGGATGAGAAACACTTAGAGAATGTTTGTTTTGGAATGATGTAGGATGGGAGAAATTCTAAATGGGAAAATACTAATGAATAATAATTGTGTGTATTTGTTTTGGAATTTTGTATATGATATGATGTAACTTTATGTCAAATCAAATTGTGTAAGAGTAGCTGGATGAGATGTAATAGTAGAAGGTATATGTATTTTTTGGTAAATGTAGTTGGATGGAGAAATTCGAATGTAAAATCTCAAAGTAGAACTAGGACGTGGGACATTACGTCCCACATCCGAACGGGTGAGTTTCAAAACAAACATCCCTTTAAGAACCGTTAAAGCAGACATGGTAATGGGTGCTTCCCAAAACTGATTTTAAATAATTAATTTAATCATATAATTGTATTTATAAATACTACTGGAGTAATTTTTTTAAGTGTTTTTAAAACACATAGTAGAATTTACAAATACTCACTTAAATACTGTATGCACTTGATAAATTAAATCAATGCAATAACCTATAAAACATACTACAAAATATATAAATCATACTCCCTCCGTCTATGAAAGGTAGTCCATTTATCTCATATTCTTTGTCCATCAAATGTAGTTCCATGCATAGAGTTGTTATTCGAGCCGAGTATTTGAGGTTCAAGCTCGACTCGAGCTCTTATCGAGTCGAGCCGAGCTCGGCTCGATAACATTACCGAGTTAAAAATTGTGCTCGGCTCGACTCGTTAACGAGTCTATCGAGTCGAGCCGAACCTAACGAGTCTAATGATTTTTTTTACAAAAATTTAATTATCGAGCCTAACAAGTCGAGCTCGAGCCGGCTCGTTAGTAAATCGAGTATTTAACGAGCTCGAACTTGGCTCATTAAGCTAAACGAGTCGAGCCTTAACGAGTCGAGCCGAGCCGAGTTCGAATAACAACCCTACCCATGCACTTTATTGAAACCATCACTTAATTACTCAGTTTGCCATTAACTTTATTCACAATGAACCCCACAGTACCTTATAATACCCTTACTTTATCTACATTTTTCTTAAAATTTATGCCCACACCCCATAAGACTACATTTGGTGGAGGGAGTAGTATTTTGCAAGCTCGAGTGAGGAGATAAAATGAAAATTTTGAATTCGTGATTTTTAATATATTATCGTACTTACGTAATGATGTAATCATCAAAATTCATTAATTCGATCAACCAAATAATCCACATTCATGAACGACAACCGCAATCCGCTTGAACTTAGTTTAATTACGTGAACTCTTTTTATTTTTTAAGCACCATTATTATGTATTACGTGAACTCTTTTTATTTTTTAAGCACCATTATTATATATTTGAAGTGTTATTATTATTATTATTATTATTATTATGCATTTAGGTCATGTTTAATAGTTTAAATTAAATTTGGATTAACTTTATTTTAAGTTTATAATTTATTTGATAACTTAGCTTAAGATAGATTATGCTTTAAATATACGAAGTATAAATTTTAAATATCATCATAATTTAGTCTACCATAAAGTATTATTGTTCAAAAAAAAAAAAAAAAGTATTATTGTTTTAAATATGAATCGCTGTTTGAAAATTAAGCATTTTTTTAACAATGATTCATATGCATAATAATATCATTTTATATGCACAACAATGACATTTGAAAATAGAGTGCATACGAACACATGATCATAAGAGACCTACTTCGACTATGAGCTATATGTATTTATAAGATACGATTTTAAAATCAGGAGTTAGTATTTGTAGGATTGACATTTTTGTATAATTTATAGATATTTATAAGATAATATTTTAAAACTCGAATTATAAAATTACAAATTAGAACCAATGTTAAAATTCACATTTTCAAACTCGATTTTTAATCTCAAAACAAAATAACCTTATATATGAGGGACGGTGTCACGTTGGGGCCAGGGGGGCCACTGGCCCCCACCAAATTTTTTTTAATATATATATGATAAATGTTTTATAATAATTATATATTCCGTATATTATGTGATAATATTTATTCTCAATATATATATCCTAATCTTATCTTAATTATCATATATTTACAAACATTTTAGGTGCTAGTCTATTTTTTAAATTTTTTATTAATCATTAATGTGTCTATTTTTTAATCTTATCTTTTGAATATTAAAATTTAAATGAAACTTTTTTATATATGAAAATAAAAATATTATTTTTATTTTTTGACATATACATATTAAGTATAGACGAATAAAAAATAAATGCTTGCATAAAAAGTTTGAAAGGAGTAATATATTTTTTCATGTGTTTTTTACTTAAATTTATTTCTTAATACTCCAAAAATAAATTATTTCTTCAATAGAGTCAATAATATAGATTGATATGGTGTATTTGAGAATTATTGTCTAAGTTTTTATTAAGAATTGCAAAATATTTTAGCAATTTTTAAATTGTTTAGCTTCATTTTGAATCGAACTATCAAAACTTCAAAATAAAATGAAAGACAGCTTGTTCAATTTAATTTAATGAAATGTATTGAAAATTTTATCATGTAAAATTTCAATGAGTATAATAAGTATATATTATTTTATTTTTAAAGTAATGTTAATCGAGCCCCTAACCAAGATTTCCTGACTTCGTCACTATATATGAATATAATTTAATTGATTCGATTTAATGCTCACTCTAATAGTAGTAATAATAAGTTTGGTGAAGAGGTACACCAATTCTCACAAGAGATAATCTCAATTTCTCTTTTTATTTGTCTAATATTATACTTTTATACTCTTTTTTTTTTTTTTTTAAATAAACGTAAAACATTATTTATTATACATGCAATTCTAAACTTTATCTATAAACTTTAAAATATACTCTTATTTATTAAATATTAAAAAATGGACTATATTTAATAACGAATCAAAAGAGATTAAGGTACCATAGAGAATAGTCTTCCCTATATTAAAAGTGTAAATTATTTAAATAGTCCCAATTTAATGTATCTTGAGAATTGAGATTAATGTCAATTGCTTTTGTATTTAATAAATAAAGGTATATCAACAATTGTATAGACACAATCTAAAATTTCATTCACAATATTTTATGTAAAATTCAAAGTGAAATAGTTTTTGGTATTGTGCAGAGTTGTTCTCCACCTGGAATGTCCTGTCGGATAAATTCTTTTGTTGTGTGTATATGTAGTTGAAATAATTGTTGTTTGGAGTCCGTTGACAATTAATTACTTAAATTTGAGATTATCTGGACATGCAAGAACAAGATAGGGCTGAGTTTTTGTGCTAAATACAAGCAAGGCATCTGGTTGGCATGGGTGGAGAGAGACAAAAGTATTTTATTAGTACCTTTAATTAATAATTCGAATATATAATATCCCACTTAAAAATCATATGAATTCAAGAAAGAATATACCAATGTTATTGTGAGTTTTAAATTGTGGAAAGGACAAAACAAGGATTGGGAAATGGGATTTTTTAAATTCTAGAGGGATTCAAAATTATTGTTGTCCATGTGGGTGGGATTTTCTAGCCATTTAGAATTTCTATGGTTTGATTGATTATATTGTCCCACCCAAAACAATTAATAATAAAAAAATAAATGATAGAGAGCGGGGGGAGATGTTGTGAAAAAAAAGAACATTTTTTTTTTAATTCTGAAACTTTGTATTCAACTATGTAATAGTAATACTACTTCAAATGCTAAAAAATATTCACTCCAACTAATCGCCATTATTTTTAGATTGTGTAATATTTTTTTAAAAGATATACTACTTCACATTATTTTTATCTTCCTTCTACTTTATCTGTGTTATACTTTATTTTATCTACTTTACTTTATAGGAGTACATAAAAACTGTTGCTCCTATTCATTAAAAAAATGTACTTATATTTTTTGACACAAGTTTTAAAAAAAACTGATAAAATAAATAAAGTGAAAGTATTATGGGATTGTTATGTAATAAAGATAAAATAAAATTGTTTCTATAAAAAGAAATTAACACATTTTTTATAAATAAATAAACGAACATAATTTTAATGAGTGTGTAAATATAAATATTCATTAAAACAAGTGTTCCAAATGAAAATTTTAAGAGGAGGAAGGGAGTAGCATTTTAAAGACACCATACATATAAAGTTGGTTCAAATGAGATCTATTCTTTATTGCATTAATTTTCAAATCATAAAAAATATTAGTATTTAATGAAAAGATATACTCAGAATATATTATGCTAAGGTCTTTTTTATTCGTTAAATTACGGCTCTTTTTCAATTAATTTTTTCCCATACATGTAGAAAGTGAAATGTGGGACGATATTTTTAAATATTGTATTTAAACGCGTAAGATATTGATAATATATGTGCTCATTCCTATGATACAAAAAGGATTATATGATGCTAATAAAATCGGTTTTTTTCTTGTTCTATCACATGAATTGTAGTATTGCACCTCCTAAAATGATAAATCAATGCACTAAAACTATTTTTTCAGTAGATTTTTTGTAAGGTAGGGTTCACGAAAACTATATATTTTAAGTATTATCGATGACGGTATAAAATACTATTATTATTTAACATACAAAATGTCACCGTTTAAATATATTTAATTTTGTATTTTTATCAACTCAAAATTATTACATAATCATATATTTTGGACAACAATATTCATTCATTATAAAACTTCCTGAACCAATTTCATAAAGTTTTTGTCCATTTTATAAAAGCAAAACTCCACCGGTTATATAATTAAATCAACTAATTTTTAGTGTAAGTTTAAAAAATAGAAAAATGTACTATAAGTTTTTTAGAATTAAAATATCATTGCCAGTCTGGGCTTCGTTTAAGATATTATCAAAAGAGAAACAATTGTGTAAATTTGAGTTTCTTGATTTTATTTTTTAAATTATTGTATACGTACAAAAAGTGAGATTGTGATGCAGCGGAATAATATCGAAAGGGGTAAAATGCTATCGAAACGTTGATCCAATGAAGATACCGTTGATAACACGAAAGGAATAACTCCTTGAATTTTCTGAACTTCAAAACTAATCCCAGAAAAATACATCAGGTGCCTATATATAGGCAAAGGCAAATAACAACAACTAATTGAAAGGCACAAAACTAATACAAGCACTATTGCGCATAGCAGAAATTAGGAATCCTCCTGTCTGATTTATTTAATTGCCTTGGCTAAGCAACTAGCAGTTGCATCTCCATCATTCTCATCCTCTTCGAAACGATTCGCCCTCGAATCGTCGCCATCAGTTGCATCTCCATCGGAATTATCACCATGAAACGGAACTAAATGCTTCACGTTAAAAACATCACTTGTACGAATGTGAGCCGGGAGACGAACGCGGTAAGCGTTTGGATTAATTTTTTGAATAATCTCTAGTGGACCAATCTTTCGGGAAGCAAGCTTATTGTACTCGCGCGGTGGAAAGCGATCTTTTGTTAAAACGGCCCAGACCAAATCACCCTCCTCAAATTGTACATCACGTCGTCTAATGTCTGCAGCAGCCTTATATTTAGATGTTGCGCTGTAAGGCGGGCGTGGGTAAGCGAATGAATGAGCTGTAGATCTACGATCATCTCCGTGGCCATCTTGTTAGCTGAAGGCAGGGATGGCACGGCAATAAGGTCGATAGGGGCGCGGGGAATGCGACCATACACAATTTGGAACGGACAGAATCCTGTACTCCGATTTATTGCCACGTTATGTGCGAATTCAGCTTGTGGTAGTTTAGAATCCCATGCTTTGATGTTATCTTCTACCAAACACCGCAGCAGGTTGCCGAGCGATCCATTAACAACCTCTGTTTGGCCATCCGTTTGCGGATGGTAGGCACTGCTGAAGTTTAATTCCGTGTTAGATAAGCGCCACAACGTCCTCCAAAAGTGGCTAATGAATCTCGTGTCTCTATCCAAAACTATCGACGAAGGGAGGCCGTGTAACCTGTAAATTTCACGAAAAAACAAAAGCGCAACATTAACGGCGTCAGCAGTACGTTTGCAAGGAATAAAATGCACCATTTTTGAAAAACGATCAACAACGACGAAAATGGAATCATTTCCCCGTTGAGTGCGCGGAAGGCCAAGGACGAAATCCATGCTAAGGGCCGTCCAAGGAAGAGTAGGAATAGGTAGTGGACGGTAAAGTCCTGCATTCGACGCCGTGCCCTTTGAAGTTTGACAAATACGACATCGTGCAACAAATCTTTCTACGTCGCGGCGTAAGGTGGGCCAAAAAAATTTACGAGCGACGAGCTCCGTTGATCGATCGCGACCCACGTGGCCCGCTGAATGTGAGTCGCTCACTATTTTCTGTCGCAAGCTACAGTCAGGTACGCACAATCGGGTACCTTTAAACAGAAACCCTTCCCACAACGCGAAGTCTTTAAAGGGGCCGATGGACACCGCCTGAAAGATGGGAGAAAAGAACGCATCAGTAGGGTACAATTGACAGAAATAATCAAACACAATAACAGAAATGCGAGATTCAGAGATGAGGCAATGCCGACGACTTAGTGCGTCGGCTACTTTATTGGTGGCTCCCG
Organism: Galeopsis tetrahit; assembly: GCA_963675135.1. Lineage (NCBI taxonomy): Eukaryota > Viridiplantae > Streptophyta > Magnoliopsida > Lamiales > Lamiaceae > Galeopsis > Galeopsis tetrahit. The sequence goes on from OY776126.1 coordinate 23,225,360, forward strand.
ATTGATGGCGTATGACGAAGGTAAATTGCTGAAGATAAGACGCCCATTTGGCATGTCGAGCGGATAATGACCGTTGGGTGGCAAGATGTTTAAGAGCTTCATGGTCGGTGTAGAGAATAAATTCTCGATGAAATAAGTAATGTCGCCAATGTTGGACTGACCGGACGACGGCGTAGAATTCGGTGTCGTATGTGTTGTATCGGGAACGCGGGCCAGTTAACTTCTCACTGAAATAAGCTATCGGTTTGGATCCTTGGCTGAGAACGGCACCGATACCTACTTTCGACGCGTCACAATGGAGCTCGAATGGGGAATCAAAATCTGGGAGTAAGAGAACAGGAGCGTTGGTGAGTCTTGTCTTAATGGTTCGGAAGGCCTGTTCGGCTTCAGCGGTCCAAGTGAATGATTTTCCGTGCATGACATCGGTTATGGGGGCCATTATAGTACTGAAGTGGGGGATGAAGCGTCGATAAAACGATGCCAATCCGTGGAAACTCCGGGCTGCGGTGATGGTGGTGGGCGTGGGCCATTCTCGAATTGCCACGATTTTTTGTTCGTCCACGCTAATACCGGTAGCCGAAATATTGTATCCCAAAAATAGAATAGTAGTTGTGCAGAAAGTGCACTTAGCAGCTGAGGCATAAAATTTCTCTTGTCTCAGAATAAGAAGAACAGATTTCAAGTGGGATAGGTGATCGTCCTCGTTCTTGCTATAAACGAGAATGTCGTCGAAATAGACGACAACACAAGAGCCAATGAGAGGGCGGAGGGCCTGATTCATGACGCGCATAAAAGTGCTCGGAGCATTGGATAAGCCAAATGGCATGACAAGCCATTCGAAAAGGCCTTCACGGGTTTTAAATGCGGTTTTCCATTCGTCTCCTGGTCGGATCCGTATTTGGTGGTACCCACTTTTGAGGTCTAGTTTGCTGAATATGACGGCGCCGCTTAACTGATCAAGAAGGTCATCTAGACGTGGAATAGGAAACCGGTATCGAACGGTAATTTTATTAATCGCTCGGCTGTCAACACACATTCTCCAATCCCCTGTTTTCTTTGGGATGAGCAAAGCCGGGACAGCACACGGACTAAGGCTCTCACGAACATGTCCCTTTGTGAGGAGATCCTCGACTTGTTTACGCAACTCTTCATGTTCGGCGGGGCTCATGCGGTAGTGAGGGCGGTTGGGTAAGGGGGCGCCCAGAATTAAATCGATGTGGTGTTGAATATCGCGTAACGGGGGAAGGCCTGGTGGTAACTCGGGTGGGAAGAGGTCTGCAAACTCTTTTAAAAGGGGGCGCATGTTCGGTGGGTGTACGGACTGAGAGCCCATCTCACGTGGTAAAAGAAGAAACGTGCATGGCGCATCCTGCATCTCCTTTAGAAATTGGCCATGGGAGAGGAGTAACACTGTCGGCGACTGAGTACGCGGCTGTAACGAGTGTGGCATCGCAGGTAGAAGTGTGATTTTCATATCCAGAAAATGAAACATGTATGTGTTTCGACGGCCGTCATGAGTAACGTTGCGATCGTACTGCCAAGGGCGACCCAAAAGTAGGTGGCATGCGTCCATTGGTACCACATCACACCAAATGGAATCTATGTATTTTTCCCCAATCGAAAATTTTACTTGTACGCGCTGGTTAACCGTAACGTTGGTGTCCTTTTGTAGCCAAGAAAGATTGTATGGTGTTGGGTGGTCTTCAGTAGGGAGGGCGAGCTTGGTTACTGCATCCGATGCGATCACATTCTCGCAGGCGCCGGAATCAATAATAAAGCGGCACACTTTGCCGTTTATCGTGCAAGATGACTCAAAAAGGCAGTTGCGTTGTTCGGACGGGTCTGGAAGGCGGGGAGCGAGGCATGCGCGGCGCAAAATTAAAGCTGGGCCCTGATCGCCCGAAAGAAATTGCTCTGTCGCGGAATCTTGGGGGTCCTCGTCAAAAATAGGAGGGCCTGAATAATCTGCATAGGGTTCGTCGTCCAAAAGAAGGCCTCGCGTGTTGCCAAGTTTAGGGCAGTTCGCCATTCTGTGGCCGAATTCGCCACACGAAAAACACTGTCCTGGACGTGGTGTCGATGTAGAACCCGACGGACGAGACGGGATGGGTTGTGACGGCGTGCGCGATGTCGATGCGCGAATATCTGATGAAGGAGTGGGGGCCGAGAACTGTTGGGAAGGGGATGTGAAAGGTCCTTGGGAGCGGCGATTTAACTGCCTTTCCAAATGAACCGCACGCTGATGTGCTTCGGACACTGAGATCGGAGAGAACAGATTCAAAATATCTTGAAAAGGCATACGTAGGCCGCCAATAAAACGAGAGACAAGTTGATCGTCCGTTTCGGTAATATCCACACGTGTTAAAAGTTGGAAGAATTCTGCTGCGTAGGCGTCGACTGTGCGAGACCCTTGACGAAGATTTTGTAGGCGCTGGTACAAGACTCGTGAGTAGTTGAAAGGCAAGAACTCCTCCTTGATCAACTTCCTGAATTTATCCCAAGAAAAGGTCAAAGATTTACCCTGGCGGCTACGGGTTGTCTTTAATTGATGCCACCACGATGCGGCTCTATTACGGAGGCGGGTGGCGACAAGTTGCGCACGACGGTCGTCAGGGACGTTCTTGAAATCCATAAGGTCTTCCACGACAAAAAGCCAATCGATCAGTTTCTCAGGTTCGTCGCATCCATTGAATTCTGGGAGGTCAAGTTTAAAAGAACTCTCCCAAGAACGGGTCTCCACGTGGCGGCGGGCATCCCGGTGGTGCAACGGGGCGAATGGGTTGTTGTCCAGGGTAGCTTCATCGTCGGAAGAGGCTGTTGCAGGGTGTGGAATCGGGCGGTTATTGGGGTGTGGCTGATCTGTTTCGGCAGTAACAGTGGCTTGGGCGGTGAGTAATTGGACAACCGTAGCCAATTGGGCTGTGAGATCATCGAGGCGCTGGGCAAGACCCACGTCGCGGTTGACATCTCGGCGGGGCGGCATGATTGGAGCGTCGGCTGGTCTCTGAATAGCAACTGATGCAGCGGAATAATATCGAAAGGGGTAAAATGCTATCGAAACGTTGATCCAATGAAGATACCGTTGATAACACGAAAGGAATAACTCCTTGAATTTTCTGAACTTCAAAACTAATCCCAGAAAAATACATCAGGTGCCTATATATAGGCAAAGGCAAATAACAACAACTAACTGAAAGGCACAAAACTAATACAAGCACTATTGCGCATAGCAGAAATTAGGAATCCTCCTGTCTGATTTATTTAATTGCCTTGGCTAAGCAACTAGCAGTTGCATCTCCATCAGATTGTTGTACATACAAAATGTCATCATTAAAAAAAGAAAAGAAAAATACGTCGCACTAATAATACTTGGGAGTAAAATGATTCACTTAAGTTTTTCCTTTATCATAGAAAAAATTGAATCAAAATCAGTTTATTTATTGAATATATCATGTTAAAACATACTATGAATCGGTTGATTTTATAAGATGTTAGGTTACTTTGATACAAAATTCACCACTTTATTTGTGATTTCTTCTCCTGGTGGGATTTTCTTCTCCTTTGTTATTCAAATTTTTCTGTTTTATTTTTGTATGACACAAATTTTGAAGGATTTAAAGTCTAGTTAAATTCATTTTTGGTCGTGAAAATAGTGATAGGGTAACGTAATATTTGTGAAGGTTGTTTATTCGATTCCTGATGCAATACCATTATTTGGATTGAGACTTTTTTTAAAAAAAAATTATTAGAGGAACTGATGGAATTAATGTAATTTTTTTTCATTCAATTTATTTCGTTAAAAATAAAGGTTATACATCCATGAATAAAGTGTTCAATTCAAATTAACTAATTATTCAGGCCCATTTTAATGAGTAAAAGGGCCTTCACAATTTTGGTTTGGGCGCGGCTAAAGGCACCCGGATTTCCTATGAGTACACCCACGGAGAATTTTTTTATCCTGAGGGTGGTGCGAAAAGATGTTTTTACCCCTCCTATAGTTTTAAAAAAAAACGCCTGATGAGTACACCCATCTATTCCGGTTCACACGGAATTCATCATTTCACATCCGAATCATTCCGGATTTCCACCATCAACACCAAAACATAAAAAATCCTAAAAATTCAAAATTTCAACAACAAAAATAAAATCTTAACATGTTCGAAAATTTTACCAAAACAAAATTGAGATGTTCGAAAATTTTACCAAAACAAACCCATTCGAAAAAAATTCAAAACAACTTAGATTTGTTTGAAAAAAAAAATCGAACATCTTTTTTCGAAATTTTTTCCAAAACAAACTCAAGTTGTTCGAAATTTTTTCCAAAACAAACGCAATATGTTCGAAATTTTTTCCAAAACAAACTCGATATGTTCGAAAATAATTCCCGAACTACTAAAAACCCTAATTTTCTGTAAAAATGTAAAAATTGTAAAAAAAAAAAACTTACGTTGGATTGGGTGCCGGCGACGTGTGTGGGTGCGATGAAGGGGAGGGGGAGGAGTTGCAGCCGTGAACGGCCGCGATGAGGGGGGGGGAGGGTTGCGGCCGCGAACGACCGAGATGAAGGAGAGGGTTGCGGCCGCGAAGGGGAGGGGCTACGGCTGCGAATCGGAGGACGTCGACGAATCGGAGGAAATCTTCGAGAAGCTTCTCCATCAGATCCGAGTACTCACTGTCGCGAAGAGTGTCGCGAGACTGCGGGAGGTGGAGGAGATCGTCGAGCGGACCATGAGTGGGAGGGGGAGGGGCTGCGGGAGGTGGCGGCGGCGGACCATGAGTGAAGAGAGAAATGGAGGTGGGAGGTGGGTGTCTAATTGAGAAAGAGAGAATGTGGTTTTAATTGAGGGGAGGGTAATTTTGGGATTTTCAGGTGGGTGTTCTCATCCATTTTGTGTGTGTACTCATAGGAAATCCGGGTGCCTTTAGCCGCGCCGCCCTTTTGGTTTGTAATTTTGTATTCACTATGACACAATTATTTGCACTCATAGAATTAATTAGTACACTCACTGACTTAGAACACCACTCCTAGAATGAGTACATTACCTATGAATTCTCCAATTCCCTACTTCTAATAAACATTCACCTAAGCCCATCCAACTCTAAATCTTTCCTTATTTCTCTCTTATTTTCTTCCCTTTCCATGCCCCACCACCATCGTCTTTCCCCTTCCATAGTCCCATGTATCGTCGTCCATCCCCTCCTCTTCCCTATTTTGCACTAATACACCGCGTTTCAAGCCGCCGCCTTCTATTTCCATCGTGTCCGTCCAAACCTCGTTCCAAGTCGCCACCTTCTTCTTACAGATCTAACACGGTAAAATCACACCTTCTAGTTTCAATTTTGAGTTGAAAAAAAAGATTTGTAATTGAATGTTCCCCACTCCTCCCCCTTTTTATCAAAATTCTTTAAAAAAAATCATTTTTTTTTTTAAATTGTTGATTGAAAAATAATTTCAAAAGAGAAAAAAAAGTTGAGAAGATGAGCATAAGGGGGCGGAGGCGAGGCAGCGCCGACGTCAAACTCGTAGTATTAGGAGATGAGTGTACTCAAAAAGTGAATTTATTTGAAAATAAGGAAAGGATAGTTTGGACATTCAGGGTGTGTTTGCAAACTCTATAAACAGCTTAAAAGCAATTTTTAAAAGTAAAAGCTATGAGAGGACAGCTTTAAAAAAATGATTCTAAAAGTAGTTTTTAGAGTTTGAAAACATACCCTCAAACTTGTCTTAAATTAATTAAAAGCAAAATGGGTGAATTAATTAATTACGTCGGCGTAGATAACCGTGGCTATTCACTATTAAGACGCTCTGAAAACAGCCCTTAATCGTGGCCCAATGGGCTCCAATGAAGCAAAAGAAGCACGAGATGGAAGATCCGAAGATCCAATTGACATTGGCGAAGTTTATCGTATCATATATATTTTAGGGATTATATTTTTTTTAGTCCATTAAGTTATCACAATTTTGAATTTAGTCCATCAGGTTTTCATTTTTTGAATTTAGTCCATTAAGTTTTGATTTATTTTATTTTTGATCCTGTTACCTGCTATAGCAGGTTTAACAAGTCATTTTTTAAAACACACCCCATAAAATGTTATATACACCCCAAATGTTAAACACACCCCAACTATTTTCTATTTAATAAATTATCAAAAATAATTAAATTAAAAAAATAAGAATTCAAATTAATATGAAAAATATAATAAAACCTATAAAAAAATCGCCTAAATCTTTTAAAATTAAACAAAGCTAAAATAATTAAATTAATTAGTTTTAAAAATTTAGTTGATTTTCTACTATTTTTAAATTTTATTTAGCCTTATTTTCGGCATTTTATTATACAGGTTAGAACGCAAATAAAACATTAATAAAGCAATAGAGTTTTAAATTATTTTATTTTATTTTTCTTTTAAATATTTCTTTTATATTACATGAACCTACTAACACCCATAAATTTTATATACACTCCAAACGTTAAACACAAAAATTCAAAAACAAAATGTTTAAATAAAATCATAAACATATTTAATAAATTGCTAAAAATAATTAAATTAAAAAAAATTAAGAATTCAAATTAATATAAAAAATATAAATAAAACCTATAAAAAATCACTAAAATATTCAAAAATTAAACAAAGCTAAAAACATGAAATAATTTAATTAGTTTTGAAGATTTAATTGATTTTTTTACTATTTTTGAAGATTTGTAATAAAAAAAAAAAAAAAAAACCAACCTGAAAAAATTATTAAATTAAATAAAAAAAAAATTCAAAATATTAAAAAATCAACTAAATTTTTAAAACTAATTAACTTTTTAGCTTTATTAAAATTTTGAAGATTTATTTATTTTTTATAGGTTTTATTTATATTTTTCATATTAATTTAAATTCTTACTTTTTTAATTAAATTATTTTTGAAAATTTATTAAATATGTTTATGATTTTATTTAACTATATTAGATTTTTTAATTTTTACGTTTAACGTTTGGAGTGTATATAAAATTTATGGGGTGTTAGTAGGTTCATGTAATATAAAAGAAATATTTTAAAAAAATAAAATAAAAAAATTTAAAACTCCATTGCTTTATTAATATTTTATTTGCGTTCTAACTTGTATAAAAAACGTCGAAATAAGGCTAAATAAAATTAAAAAATAGTAATAAATCAACTAAATTTAAATCAATTAAATTTTTTTTAGCTTTATTTAATTTTTGAAGATTTGGACGATTTTTTATAGGTTTTATTTATATTTTTCATATTAATTTGAATTCTTATTTTTTTTAATTTAATTATTTTTGGCAATTTATTTTGAAGATTTGGACGATTTTTTTTATAGGTTTTATTTATATTTTTCATATTAATTTGAATTCTTATTTTTTTTAATTTAATTATTTTTGGTAATTTATTAAATAGGAAATAGTTCGGGGTGTGTATAGTAATAACAAATTATTTTTAAAATTTAGTGTGGTGTGTTTAACATTTGGGGTGTGTATATTATTTTATGGGGTGTGTTTTAAAAAATGACCTGTGAAACCTGCTATATTAGGTAACTGGACCAAAATCAAAATAAATCAAAACTTAATGGACTAAAAAAAATATAATCCCTAAATTTCAACTTTATCACTTGTATAAAAATAAAAGAAACAAACATAGAGTAACGATTTTCAAATCCTGATAATAATTCATAAAAATTACAAATAATAATATAGATAATGATAATTTTGATAAGATTTTTAAATAGGAGTAAAGTATTAGTAAAGAAACTTATCACACTAAATTTGCGAACACCACAAATGCAACACCACCTATTCTATTAATATCTTCTATCCATTCCTTAAATGTCATTCTTAATGTAATTGTGCCCTATAATTATATTTGCAAATAAATACTATCATCATTTAACACACACCCCTCCCCCAACAAAATTAAAATTAATACAATTAATGTAGTTAATTATTAATTGTGAAATAAGTAATGATTAAATTAGTGGTCGAATTCACATTATTATCTAATTTTTAATAGTGGACGAATGGTTAATAATCATAATTAGATTATGATTATTAATAATTTATTAAGTAATGTTACATATTTTATGATTTATTAATTATTGGTATTTTATAAATTAATACGTAATTAATATTTATTGCCTAGTGGTCAGTTGCTTGTTGTTTTTGGGAGAATTACACTATAGGACATTTCACCCCAAGTCTTTGTAAATCAAGGAAAATTTTATTGCAGTTACAAATCAAGACAAATTAACCAATTGAAGTACAATTATACCCCTACTGTCTTGACAAAAATTTCAATTTCGAAATAATTAGATTTAAATAATTAAATTAATGGAAAGTCAACTAAAATCAAACACATTAATAAAAATCAGGAAGATTTTTTTGCTCCATAATCGCTCATGATTCTTAATTCAAAAAACTTTCCTAATACCTCAGTCAACATTAATTCCTAAAACATTGACCATTCTCTCTCCATTGAAGCTGAAAGAAGAAAACGGAAAGTAAGAAGAACCCTTGTGCCGAGAATCCTTCAAGGTATTTAGTGTAAAAATCATCTCCTGCAAAACAAGAAAAACTATTTCATTAATTAATACATAATTTTTTCAAATTAAATATTCGGTATACGCAATCATATGGATAAATACAAAAATTATTATCCACAATGAATATATATTTCTTTTAATTAAAATTATTTAGAAACATAAAAAGGTACAAACAAAAGGTATATACATTATTATTGTTTAGTATAATTAAATATGCACAGGAAAAGAAACGTAGGGGTACATAACACATGCACAACGTAGTGCATATAAAATATAGCATACGTTAATGTTGTGCATATAGCTGAAATATATGCATAGAAATATACATATGTTATATAATATGCAATACTATTATACATAAAAAGATCGAATATATATACTTTAATTTAATAGTTTCGGTATTGTTATTTGGAAATGCAAACAATACTTATAATATATAATATACATAACTATTATAGACAAAGTAGTGCATATGTAATATAGTATGCGATAATGTAGTGCATATAGCTGAAATATATGCATAACTCTATCACCCCCAATAAATCTGAATCAGATTCTAAACAACATTTATTAATGTCACCAATCGAGTATAAGATTGCCGGATTACCTGAAGATATATGAGGCCACGATGCAGTAATTTGATCAACAATCTCCTGGAAAGAGGATCCGGCGGTGATAAGAATCATTTTACACTTTTCTTCGAAATCAACCTTCAGGAACACATTATAATCCATGGCAGATGGGCTTGAAATTGATAAGACAATTGATGTTATATGATAACGTAACCGTGTGAATTGATTATCCCCAAATTTTAACAGAAATGCATGAGGATGATAGAGGTTATCATCGATTCATGGAGATAAACGCTGAAATTGATTGCAAATTTTTGGAAACGAAGAACGAGATGAATTGATTACATTAGTAATAAAAAAATGGAAATGAGTGATTCAATTGGAAATAAACGGTATAAGGAAAAGTCAGCTGTAATTAAGGGAGACTTATTCAATTTTAATATTAATTGTCTAGCTAAATAATATTAATTCGTTTAATATATTGGGTTGAAGGCATATTAGGAATGTAAAATATAGATTTGTCTTAAGTTGTAATATCCAGAATTTTTGCCTTAGATTTAAAAGGTGGGCTTGGATCTTGGTCTATATTGTTAATAAACTCGTTGGTTTTTTTGACAGGAAAATTAAGTAAAATCAATATTCTTCTGCCTCCTCATGCGCAAGATATCTTGTAGAATCGACCACGTTAGGATGTAATTGCTTGTGATTTTAAATTAAGCTAAATCCAAAACAAACGATATTTTTCTTTGTTTTTAAAAAACATTTTTTTTTTGTTGAATAATTATTTAATGATTGATTATCACGTCCTGCACAAACGCAGGAGCATTAGCAAGCATCCAACTCCATCATCGATCTTTCTCCAAAATTTACCAACAATTGATAACGAGAGGTTCACTACTTTTACCTGTGTACAACGGACGGGGGAGAGCGGCGACGGAGTGAAATATGGAGTATTTAGATTTTGGTTTTTTTTTTTTTTTTTTTTTTTTATGGCATAAATTTAGGTTTAATTGATATTATGGCATAAATTTAAATAAAAAATAATACATATTATATAAAATAAAAAATAACTATATTTATATTAAATATTTATATATAAATATTCTGTATATAAAAACATTATTTATATAATTAAATTATAATATATATTTTGGGTACGGTATACCCGAAGGCAAGTGAAAAAGAAATTCCTTTCCGATATGTTGACTATGGGTTTAATTATCTGCATGGTGAAGTAAAGAAAAAAGATTCACGGAGCATCAGTCATACTTCTAAACTGAAGGATAACTATTTCCCATTTGAATGTAAAGCAAAGGAAAATGGAGACATTCCATGCCCTCCAATAGATAAGAGAGGTTGTGGTGGAGAAATTCTAGAATTAAAGTGCTTGTTAGGGGACGAGTGTGTCTCAGAATTGCTTATAGAAGCAAAACAAATATCCTATAGACGTGAAAATGATTGTATGCCTGATTGTTTTCAGAATATCTGTTCATGTTCTTTATTCGAGGGTCACGATGATATCATGAGTCAAACATCACTCAAAGCATCTTATCGAAAAGACTTTTGTAACAACCCTTTATACTGTCAGTTAGCTATTGACATTTAAGCATGAGGCCCTGAAACATTTTCAATGGCATTGGTCGAAGGGTGAGCTTGTAGTAGTTAGTAATGTGCTTGAAACTAGCCTTGGATTGAGTTGAGAACCAATGGTCATGTGGCGGGCCTTGCGATAGTTAAAAAATCATGAGCATGATGTACTTTTTAATGTAACTACGACAAATTGTCTAGACCAAAGGAAAGTGAATGAATCACAAACCTAAGACCATGTTTATCCATGCCCGATCATGACCGGGTCATCAAATATAAAATTCATTTCTCACTCCTCCACCTACACATTTTACACCACAACCCAAACTCATCTTTTTTCACACTTTATCCATAACCATCACAACCACAACCAACATTTAATAAATTATTTCTTTTATAATATAATAATTATATCTATTATTAATTTTTTATAATATTTTCACAATATTTAAAAAATATATACCGTTATTTAATATTAAAAAATTCATAACTATAATAAAAAAATTACCATAGACTTAAAAAAAAATTACAACATTCAATAATAAAATTAAAATTACAAAAAAAATTGAAATACAACTGAAAATAAATAAATTGAACTACAAATAAATGTCTAATTACAACAAAGCAAGAAATGCAAATTACATATTTAATTATCGAATTTTTGCTATATATGCTCAATCAAGTCGTTCTTAAGAGCGGCATGAGAATTTCCGAAATTCGGAGAAAATTGAGAATTTTAATAATATTGAGAAAATTGGGAATTATAAATATTAAAAAACGATTGAAAATTTTGTGAACTTGACTGATTTTGAAAGTCATGATGATAATTGTGATCATTTGGATCCATGTTAGAAGAGAAAAAAGACAATTAAAATAATTTAGAAGAGAAAAAAGATAATTAAAACAATTTAGAAGAGAAAAGAGAGTGTATGAAATTGCGATCCAAAATATATCAAGATTGGTCTCTATTTATAGAGAATTTAATTTTATGAATTTTAGTTTTTTTTTTTATTAAGTAGATAAATGAAAATAAAAAATTATCTAAATAAAATATTATCGACAAGTAAAAATTTGACATGTGGCATATTTTGATTTTTTTGAAATTAAAAATTACCCCCACAGGCCCACATGTACACTGAGGCCCACACTCCTGGGTTGTTATTGGTCGTCCGTCGACCATGGTCATCCAAATTTTTTCAATTTTCATTTTTTTTTTGTCCGCTAGTGGATGCCCTGGTCGTGAGTTCCCCGATAAACATGGCCTAACAAACATAAATACTATCACAAACAAAAAGCTTCACTTATATTAAATTAAATTTGAACAAATTCATCTCAGTCTTTGGTGGTCAAGAACGTCGACGCCATAGCATGCAAATCAAAATTTGCAGAAAATATAGCATACCTTGTTTTGGTGGCTTTTGTTTCTGTTTTTTTGGTCTTTGTTTGTGGACAAGTCTCATGGCCTGTATCCTTCTTTCTTTGGAATAAAATCCATTTTTACCGATTAAAAAAAGCCTTGAGATTCTATCAACTAGCCTTAAGTCCCTGCACATGTGTAAATCTTTGTAAAATGCATATATTATTCCAAGATTTTCACAAGTGACAATCACCCAATCAGGCTCTTGCCAATCAAACTGTTGTAGGATTTCAATAGTTGCAGTATTCTACCCTTATAATCCAAATCGTTCCAAGAATATGCCCGGTAAACTGGCAGCTCAGTTATGACTTCACAAATCACAACTAGCTGCCAATTGAGGTCATGAGAATATGACTTCTTGGAAACAATGCATAGACTTCCCATATGAAATGAACTGTATAAAAAAGAACTAGTCCAAACCGGTACCGGTATTTTGACCATCCCTTCCTTCGGTCTACCTTAATATGAATGTTATGATGAATAGTGATTATTGATGTAATCCAAGTTTGATATCGATTTCAAGATAAGTATTTTTAGATTCAGTTGTGTGTTTTTCTCCTTGAAATTTTTTATGTAGATTTAATCAATTTTAAATTTTGATATAATTTGTCTTTTATGTAGTTTTTTTTGGAATAAACGTCGACATGGAGGATCCTAGGTATGTTTTGATTTAGGCTTTTTTCATGGTCATATATTATTTTATTTTTATAGGTTTCACATTATTCTATATCCTTTTGTATGAAAAAAAAAAAAAAAAAGCAAACAAACAAGGGGGCCTCGAGCTGTCGAGCATTTCACCCGTAAAAATTATTACAATTTTTTTTTAATGTTATTATTATTATTTTTTTAAGTTTTGAATTCTCTTAATCTGTGGAATTGCAGAGTGCCACGTTCTCTTGCTGATCTTTATAGAAATTTGGATGCTCAATTCAGAGCCGAAGTGGAAAATAGCAATGAGGCCACTTGTCTCTTTAGGATACTTAGGTTTCCAAGTGTTAGTATGCTAAATCCACTTGTAGATGCCCTTTTAGAATATTATAGGTTAGATGAAGATCTTTTTGTCTTCGACAATTTTAGATTAGGTATTACATTAGAAGATGTGCTTAAGTTAACTGGATTACCCTGAAAGTGTGCTGGTATGGATGTATAAAAGTGTTTAAGTAAGTAGATAAATGTTGCACAGAATGTTGAGACAAATAGTGCAACACTGACTCTAACAGAATATCAGAAATTATGATTAACACAGCGGAAGACTTGAAACACTAAAAACAAACGTGACACAATGGAAATAATTTTTCACATAGATTTTATAAATAAAAATCTATGCTAGCCTTACGGCGAAAACCAATACTTATCTTCAAGTATAAATGTTGTGTGAAATGTTACAGCATTAACATTCACAACAGAAACCACAAACGAGGCAGGTGCCTTGTTCTAAAAATGAACTAAGTGTATAATGTATACACTGTCGAAATGCCTAGTCTATCTAAAGATTACACTCTCAATAGATAAGAAGACACACAGCCATACGGGTGGGATACGAACGTATGATCTAAAAGGTAGTTCTACTGGCCACAATTCCTAACAGGGATATACGCTCGGTCTAGGAAGTTGATCGAATAGAGTACACTGATTTGAGAAGCCTTCCATCGGTATTTATAGTAGTGGGGTGCTGATTCTAGAGGCTTCCACATTGAGGTCCTATTTTTTAGGAACTCAACTTCCACAACTTCCATGATCTTTCTAGATCCTTCTAGGCTGCTCCAGGTCGTTCCAAATGTATCTAGGCCGTTCTAGTATGTTCTCCAATGTTCTGGAATCTTCCAGGTTCCAGATCCTTGTAGAAGCTTCTAGATCCTGCCAGAAATGCGACAACATTTAGATCAACATTTAATGTAGCATTTCAGAAAAGACTTAGAAAAAATCTCGGAAGGTCAAATTAAGATGTTGTTGATAATGTTAAGGCATTTAAGGATTAACAACATCTACAATCTCCCCCAATTTGACCTTTCGACTACAACACACCTGATGCACATATATTTCTATACATACTCAGTATTATGTACTTAGTTGAGGTTAACATCATTGCTAAGCACTAGTCAAGACAATACCTGTTGTAACCGTTCGATCAAATCAAATGAAGATCAGGGATAATTTTACAATGATCTGTGCCATAAGATCAAGATAAATTTTATCCGAAATAGAACAAGTATAAACACTACACTTATTCACAACATAAGTAACTTTACTAAGATAATAAGTTGAACTGGAAGAAATTCACTTAGAATCTAAGTATGACACTAACAAAATAAAATGAAAACATCAGAGCAAAATATATAATGAAAAACAAAAAACAGAAACATAAACAAAACAGAAACTATACTATACACAACCTGCAATAGTAGACACATGTCAATCTGCAAACAACTTAAGCAAGGCAGTAAACAAATATCAAGTGGAATCATTAAGCAAGTTGCAGTAGTAAGTACCCTATCATCTAGGAATATAAGAACAATTGTATCAGAATTTCAGAATTCAAACTTAAACATTAATACAAAGGTAGAACTGAATAAATGGCTTATATTGCTGTGGTAACAGCTGCAGCATCATCTTCCTGCACCATAGCCATTGTGGAATTCAGATCTCCCCCTGTCTAACAGCTTTCTCCAGGTAGATCACCATACAAGGTGTCCATCTCAGTAGTATCATCATCATCTCCTTCATCAACAAAGTAAGTAGTTGCAAGGTGTGCAACAATATCAGTAACAGCAGCATCTTCTCTAGCATCAGGTCCATCACCAGCATCATCAGCAGCAGCTGGAACTCCATCATCATTAATCTCCTCAATGACCACATTGGAGTTGGATGGTGGTGGTACTCCCCCTGTTGTAGGTGAAAGCAGGGTGGTCCACCTGTTCTTCAGGAACTGAAGCTCATCTATTGTGTCCTGCAAGTGTTGGAGTTGGAGTTTGATGAATTCCTGTGAAAGATACACATTACCAGAAATGTTGATACGGATGTTCTCAACATTTGGGGTTGCATTTCTCTGTCTTTGTGTGGATGATTCAGGATAATCAGTAGTAGAGGGTCTGGTTGGTTCTGGTTGAGCAGAAGTAGAGGGTCTTTGCCGATGTTCAGTACCAGTAGCAAGCAATGGAAGATCAATTACTCTATCCCCAGTGAGTAAGGCAGGAGCTATGGCCAACAGTGGAACTCTCCCCCTCAACACATCAGTGTTCTTGGCAACAAAACCATGATGTCTCAAGTAGTTAGAAATCAGAACAGGATAGGGTAAATTGCCTTTCTCAGAAACTCTCCCAGTAAATCTCATCATATGTTGGAATATTGTCAGACCCAAATTAAACTTCTTAAGCACAGAAATCCTATAAATCAAAACAGCTTGATCCTTAGTGATCTTGGTAGTATTTGTGGTGGGAATCCAATTGTAAATGATGAGTTTGTATAGCACAGAGTGTAGGGAAGTGAGGTCTTTGGCTAGCATGTGTCTAGTCCATTTAACTACCCTACCAGCAGTTATAGCAGAAATGACCACATCCATGTCAGGTTCTTCATCAACCTCAACATTGGGAATTTTTAAAAACTCATTTATCAACTCAGGAGTAAAAGGTACATCCCTCCCCCTAAAATTAACAGTCCCATACCACTTAGAAGATCTCCTACCAGTGCTCTTTTTCAAACATGCATAGAATTCATATGCCCAATTTGTCAAGAAAGACTCACCAAAATTTACAGCATGCATCAAATTCCTTTCCTCTAAGAAACTAATCATGCCTTTACTATCAAAATCAGGTATATTGATCCTCTTCTCTATCAGCAGTTTTCTTTTAGAATAAATGGCCAATCTATTCTCTAGTGTATCAAGAGAATCAGAAATACCTCCCTCTTCAGAAGCAAGGTCATCTGAGCTCGGTGTTGAGCTTTTAGCAGAGCTCTGTTCAGGGCTGCTTGCTGCACTGGAAGAGCTATCTCCACTGCCACCATCTTCAGGTTCTGGTGCAGTTTCCTTTACAGCAGCATTGTGCTCAGCATTTTTCCTAAGAGACTTCAGAATGTCTCTCAAGCACTTTTCAGAATCAGAATTGGACTCTGACTCAGCTGGTTCATCTTCAGTGATCATCTTTTCTTTGCCTTTTGGTTCAGCAACAGACTTTCCTTTCCCTTTCTTTTCAGCAACAACCTTCGTTTTGGATTTTTCAGCAACAACAGTCTTAGTTTTCTTTGGTTTCTCAGCAACAATAGGAGCTTCATCTTCAGAATCTGTGAACACTTGAATAGGTTCACCAGCATCAGCTCCAGCTTTCTTCTTCTTCCTCATGGATTCAGAGTAATCCACACGAGTGAATACACGGTACGATCTCCTTCTTTGTACAGGGCTTCTCTGCCTTTTTCCTTTCTGTGCAATTTTCTTGAAAGGAATTGGAGCAGACTCATCTGAAACAGAGAGTGAAGAGTTTGTACCTTCAGAAATGTTTGCATCTTCCATTTCAACATCTTCAGGGTCGGAAGTAGCAGTGGCTTCTTCTTCAACAGAAGCTTCAACATTTTCAGTTTGCAGTTCGTGAACAGAGGGTGATTTAGGGCTTTTTGAAGCGGCAGCCATTTGGGCGGTTTGATCAGCCAAATAGCTTGAGATATCCACTGTGATATCTCCAAATGTCATCACGGGCAAATGACCAGTTGTTCGAAGAGAATCAGACACTTCTTCGATAGCCTTGTTGAACTGTTCAACAGTTGCATCTTGAGGAATGTTGGTTGTTGGTGGAATGGTTTGAGGAGCAGTTTGAGGAGTGGGAGTGGTTGTTGATGGAGTTGCAGAGACATTCGAGTCAGCATTTGAAGCGGTAGAGTTTTGTGAAGCCATGGAAGCAAGAATTTCGAGAGGATTTGTGCGAGAGTGAGATGAGGTTTTCGAATCAGAGAGGGATTGTGAGGAATTCGAGTTTGTTCCAGCCATTTAAGTTAGGCGGTTGGAATTTCAAGGTAAGGATGGAAATTTGCACACACTTCTTTGAGATATACACAACCAAATAACAATTTTGCAATCTTAGTAGTCAACACAATCAGAAATCACAATTTAGCAAATAAATGACATCTTATGTTCGATATTTATAGAGAGAGTAATGTAGTTGGAGGTTAAGAAAAATAAAACAGAAGAATTAATCTAGAATTTTTCGAAAGTGCTCCACATTATTAGCCACAACCTAGATCATGGTTAATTAGTGGTAAAAATCAATTAATTAAATTAATTAATTAGATAATTAGGAAGATTCCAGAATTAATTTCGCATAATCTGAAAGAAATAGATAAGGGTCAGTAATTAATTAAATAAATAAACTTAATTTCAATAAATAATTAAATAATTACACAGATAAAAATAAATTCGAATCAGGCAATGTTGTGCTCAAAACTGTTACAAACACCTCAACACGGTTTTTACATGAATTTGCTTCATTTGTGTTGCACCATAATTTTTTCTTTTTGTGTTATAGCATCTAATTTGTATTGATCCATTGTTCCTGTAGAGTACATCGTAGTAGCGAACTCCGTGCCCCATACTTACTTAATGGATTACAAATATATTGATGTTTTTACCAAAGAATCACCTTTTGAAAAGAAGTCATCGTAGTAGTGAACTCCGTGCTCCATAGTTACTCAGTGATTTGGTACATCTTTTAGTATGCTAATAACATTCTCATTTTTATGCATTTGAGAGGTGTAAGACATGTTTATTTTTGCACTCCAATGTTCTTAGATTCGTAGATATTTTACAAAGGAATTATTTAACTAAGTAAGAAATAAATTCAACTTATAAAATTTATACAACCCATGATGTTGTCACAAATGCGGCAACAAATGCTGCCGCATTTGTGACAACATCCATCCGAATTTTTTTTTCAGATAGTGCTCATGCCAAGAGATTTCCTCAAGATAGAGAATCTCTCATGGTCTAAGGCTTTAGTAAAGATATCAGCATTCTGTTTTTCAGTAGGTACATACTCCAACTTAACAATATTCTTCTCTACTAAATCTCTCATAAAATGGTGTCTAATGCTAATGTGTTTTGTGAGTGAGTGTTGTACAGGATTTTTAGAAATGTTAATGGCACTAGTATTATCACAAAAGATAGTAAGTATACCATTCTCCATACCATAGTCATGGAACATCTTGCTCAGCCACAAGAGTTGTGTGCAGCAGCTTCCAGCAGCAATATACTCAGATTCTGCAGTGGATTGTGAAACACAATTCTGTTTCTTGCTGTGCCATGATACAAGATTGTTTCCCATGTAGAAACATCCTCCACTCGTACTCTTTCTATCATCTATGTCTCCAGCCCAATCAGCATCACTATAACCAATTAAAATGTTGTTGGTGTCCTTAGTATACCAGATTCCAAGGTCACTTGTTCCTGAAACATACTTGATGATTCTCTTCACAGCATTCAGGTGTGATTCCTTTGGGTTTGCTTGGTACCTAGCACAAACACACACACTGTACATAATATCTGGTCTACTAGAGGTTAAATATAGTAAACTACCTATCATGGATCTATAAAGTGTTGGATCAACATCTGTTCCAGCACTGTCTTTGCAAAGTTTCAAAGTAGATCCCATAGGAGTTTTCATTGGTTTTGAATTCTCAAGACCAAATCTTTTAACCAAGTTCTTAGCATACTTACTCTGGGAAAAGAAAATACCATCTCTGCACTGTTTGATTTGAAGACCTAGAAAATAGTTCAAGTCTCCAACCATACTCATTTCAAATGTTGCAGTCATTGCCTCAACAAATGTACTCAACATTTTATCACAAGTAGAACCAAACACAATGTCATCAACATATATTTGAGCAATCAGTATATCATTTTCAGTGTGCTTAATGAACAAAGTTCTATCTGCTTCTCCTCTAATAAATCCATATTCCAAAAGAAAGTCAGTAAGCCTACCATACCATGCTCTAGGAGCTTGTTTAAGACCATACAATGCTTTCTTAAGTTTATATACATGATCAGGATACTGTGGATCTTCAAATCCTATAGGTTGTTCAACATATGCTTCTTCATTCAATATGCCATTTAGAAATGCAGCCTTTACATCCATTTGATGAAGTTTAATATCAATAAAACATGCAATAGCTAGCAGTAATCTAATAGATTCTATCCTAGCAACAGGTGCAAAAGTTTCATCAAAATCAACTCCTTCAACTTGGGTGTAACCTTGTGCTACTAACCTAGCCTTGTTCCTAACAATATTACCAGATTCATCAGTTTTATTCTTGAATATCCACTTTGTTCCAATGACATTAGTATGACTAGGTCTAGGAACAAGTGTCCACACTTCATTTCTTTCAAACTGATCAAGTTCTTCATGCATAGCATTAATCCAGTTTTCATCAGTTAAGGCTTCTTTAGCACTCTTAGGTTCGATTTCAGATAAATAGCATTCAGCATTTACAACATTACACATAGAAGACATGCATATTGTTCTTACCACATCTACCTTGTTTGATCTTACTTTTCCTCTTGTTTGCACTCCAACTGTAGCATCGCCTATGATCTGGTCAGAAGGATGACTTTTGCCTATTCTTGAAGAAGGATTCGTTTTGGGAATGTACTGATCATTCTGTGAATTTACAGATGTTGACCCAGATGTGTTAACATTTGGTGCAACATTTTCAGACTTCAGTGTATTCTCAGAAGTGTCAGTAACCTGTGATACATCTTCTTCATCCTTGTCATCTGTAAGACCTTTATCATCATCAAACACAACGTTAACAGATTCTTGAACAGTGTTAGTTCTAAGGTTATAAACTCTATAAACTTTACTATTTCTAGAATAGCCTAAAAAGAAACCTTTATCACTTTTAGAATCAAACTTATGAAGTTGATCCCTATCATTCAGAATATAACACACACAACCAAATACATGAAAATATTTCACACTTGGTTTTCTGTTGTTCAAAATCTCATATGGTGTTTGACTTGTGCCAGAACGAATAAAAACCCTATTAATAATATGGCATGCAGTATTCAATGCTTCTCCCCAAAATTTCTTAGCAAGACATTTGGATGTTAGCATAACTCTAGCCATTTCTTGTAAAGTTCTATTCTTTCTTTCAACAATTCCATTTTGTTGTGGAGTTTTAGGAGATGAATACTCTTGCAAGATACCCTTTTTATCACAAAAATCATTAAACATGCTGTTTTCAAATTCCCTACCATGGTCAGTTCTAATACGGCCAACTTTCAAGTTAAACACATTTTTGAACCTTTTATAAAGAATTTTAAATGCAGCAAATGCTTCAGATTTGTCTCTTAAAGACTCTACCCAGGTATATCTAGAAAAATCATCTACCACAACTAAGGAATACCTCTTTCCTCCAATGCTTTCAGTTTCCATAGGACCCATCAAGTCCATGTGCAGTAATTCAAAACATCGATGTGTAGTACAATGTGACAGCATTTTGTGTGACATTCTTACCTGCTTACCTTTTTGGCATGGTCCACATACAGTGTTGTTGTGAAGATTTAGTTTTGGAATTCCTTTTACTGCGTCTGCTTTGATTAGTCTATTCATTGCTCTGTAATTTGCATGACCCAATCTTTGATGCCATAAGACATTTTCATCATATTTTGACAAGTTAGACATATTTGTTCCAATAAGATAGCAATTATCAGCTGACCTAGTACCAGTCATAACACAAACTTCATCTTTATTAAGAACATAACATGAATCTTTATCAAATTTCACATGCAAATTATCATCACAAAGTTGACTAATGCTAATCAGATTTGCAAGTAAGCCATCAACATGTAAGACATTTTTAAGCTTAGGAAAACCTTTAACATTCAAAGTTCCTTTACCAAGAATCTTTCCTTTAGAACCTCCACCATATGTAACATTACCACTATTCAAGGTCACATAATCAGATAAGAAATCAGTACGACCTGTCATATGTCTAGAACAACCACTATCAAAGTACCATGAGTCAGGTAGACATGCTTTTAAGGAGGTATGAGCAACATTACAGGTAGCTTTTGGTTTCCATGCAGATTTCAAAAACTGTTTACCAGGATGTGACAGTTTCTTATGCAGCATTTTCAAAGTTTTCTGTTCTTCAAACAATTTTACACAGTAAGGGTGAATATGACCAACTTTAGAACAGTAATGACATATATACTTTCTTTTAACCTTATGAGGATTTGATTGTGCAGATGTTGCATCAGATGTGACAACATTTGCCTTCACAAATTTCACAGGTTTTCTAAATTTATCAGAAATAGAAGCAGTAGTACCATCATAACCTAAACCATGATTGTTAGACTTACCAGTAGCTATAGCATTATTTACCTCAGAAGCACTCTTGGAATATTTCTTGAAACATAGAGTAGAATTTATCAAATTCTCCTTTAAGTTACAGATTTCCAGATCTCTTTTGGTAAGAATAACTTCTAGCTTGGTGATTGTGTCTGTCAAATCCTCATTCCTTTTATTCAGAGAATCAAGGGTGAGTTTCTGATTCTTCCAATCATCCAACAGCTTTTGGTATTCATTGTCATCAGTCCTTTTTCCTGCATCATCAACTAAACCATTAAAACAGTTCAAATCTGGGTGAATCTGTTCTGATGTTGCTGTAGATGTTGAGACATCAGGTACAGCATCAGAATCTGTTTCATCCAGATCATCATCTGAGGAATCATTATAATCAATTCTGGTAAAATTAGAATATTCAGTCTGATTTAATTCATCAAGATCATCATCATCAGATTCATCACTCAAGGTAGCACTAAAGTTCAGTTTTTGCTTAAGTCTAGTGTTGGCACATTCATTTGCATAATGGCCATAACCAGAACAAGCATTGCATTGAACTGATTTTCGAAATTCAGGATCATACCTTGGTTTACCTTCACTCTTTGATAGTCTTGGTGTGAATTGAGCTTTCCTCCTTTCTGGTTGAGGTGTTGATGTATTGATTTGATTCTTAGGCTGAATGTTTCTAGATTTGTTCACAAATTTCTTAAGAAACTTATTAAAGTGCTTAGTGAGCAAGGCAATGTTGTTAGGATTGTTGAGACATTCATCAAGAAATTCTTCATCAGAATCAACTTCAGTAATGATGGGTTGAGCTTCAGAAGTGTTTGATGTTTCCCCTTTAAAAACTACAACTTTCTTATCAGCATTAGCTTCATCATCTTGATTAGTGTTTATTTCATATGTTCTAAGAATACTCACTAACTCATTTTGACTTAACTTATCTGTATCTTTTGCCTCTTCAATAGCACAAATTTTAGCATCAAATCTTTTAGGAACAGATCTTAATATCTTATGAACTACTCTAACATTAGAAATAGGGTCACCAAGAGAATGTGATTCATTGATAATCTCACTTAACCTTTCATTGTAGGCTGTAATTGTTTCATCTTCCTTCATTCGGAGATTCTCAAACTTTGTCCCCAACATTCGAAGCTTTGTCCTTCGAACACTGTCTGAACCCTCACAATGCTCTTGCAACCTGTCCCATGCATCTTTAGAAGTAGAACAGTTAGATATAATTTTAAACATTGAAACATCAACAGAAGTAAAAATTGCATTTAAAGCTTTAGAATTGTAGCTTGCTGTTGTTATTTCATCAGCCGTCCAGTCAACTTCTCTCTTGAGTTGTATTTCACCATCTGCGTCTGCTGGTCTTTTTGGAGCTTCCCAACCTGTAAGTACAGTCCTCCAAGCACGTTCATCAACTGACTTGATGTACATACGCATCTTAGGCTTCCAATAAGCGTAATTCGATCCATCTAATACGGGTGGCCTAAGTGCCGTGGATATGTGATGTGTTTCCATTGCTAAAAACACACTTGACCAAAGATCTAACCTAGTGTCGTCAGGTATCTGCTCTGATACCAACTGAAAGTGTGCTGGTATGGATGTATAAAAGTGTTTAAGTAAGTAGATAAATGTTGCACAGAATGTTGAGACAAATAGTGCAACACTGACTCTAACAGAATATCAGAAATTATGATTAACACAGCGGAAGACTTGAAACACTAAAAACAAACGTGACACAATGGAAATAATTTTTCACATAGATTTTATAAATAAAAATCTATGCTAGCCTTACGGCGAAAACCAATACTTATCTTCAAGTATAAATGTTGTGTGAAATGTTACAGCATTAACATTCACAACAGAAACCACAAACGAGGCAGGTGCCTTGTTCTAAAAACGAACTAAGTGTATAATGTATACACTGTCGAAATGCCTAGTCTATCTAAAGATTACACTCTCAATAGATAAGAAGACACACAGCCATACGGGTGGGATACAAACGTATGATCTAAAAGGTAGTTCTACTGGCCACAATTCCTAACAGGGATATACGCTCGGTCTAGGAAGTTGATCGAATAGAGTACACTGATATGAGAAGCCTTCCATCGGTATTTATAGTAGTGGGGTGCTGATTCTAGAGGCTTCCACATTGAGGTCCTATTTTTTAGGAACTCAACTTCCACAACTTCCATGATCTTTCTAGATCCTTCTAGGCTGCTCCAGGTCGTTCCAAATGTATCTAGGCCGTTCTAGTATGTTCTCCAATGTTTTGGAATCTTCCAGGTTCCAGATCCTTGTAGAAGCTTCTAGATCCTGCCAGAAATGCGACAACATTTAGATCAACATTTAATGTAGCATTTCAGAAAAGACTTAGAAAAAATCTCGGAAGGTCAAATTAAGATGTTGTTGATAATGTTAAGGCATTTAAGGATTAACAACATCTACATTTATGGCAATCCAGTTATTAGCGAGAACAACCGTGATCCAAATGCTTTTTCACGGTTGTTAGGAGATTTAGATGCCTTACAAATACCCAAGAAGGGTATTGAAGCAACGAAGCTGAAACTAGTTGTCTTAGATGTTAATCGAGACTTTAGGACTAGGAAGATGGTGTTTTTATTGTTCGTACCTCAAATTCCAATCGAATTTGTGGTCACTTCATCAAATTCATGGAAAGGCTAGAAGGTGTCGATTGATATGCTTGGGGGGCAGCGCTGTTGTCCTTTCTCCAGGGGGCAGCACTGTTGTCCTTTCTCCAAACCTGGTTTGATAAGCGGGTGTTGAATAATGTAATCGAGAGAAACCATTGGATTATATTGGTTAATTCTTTTTATTAATGGTCATTCAATATCTCATGTTTTGTTATTTATTTTTAATTAATTAATATTATCTTTTGGTTGGTAGGGTTTTTTTTTATGCGTCTGCCTCGATTAGCAGAAATATTTGGGATATAGTTGGATCTCACTAACGCTCAGGCACCGTTTTTGGGTACAATCATGAACGCGGTGAGAACCATAAGTCCAAACCGTCATGCCCTGAAAATTGATAGAGTGGCTAATTTCCTTCATGATATTAGTTTTGATGTAAGTATACTTCATTATTTCGTATTAAAATTTACATCATGAATATCTATTTATGTTTTTTTTTTTATATACAAAAGGATATAAAATGGCACCCATAAGCTTGCAGTCATCTTTCTGCTTTTGTAACGGCCCAAGTCAAGTGTACGGGACTCTTGTAGCCCAGTTGTTTTGCAACAACGATGTGGTATATCATAGGCCGCATCTTGTTGTAAGGCAATTTCCCGTACTTGACGGACTAGACTTATCTAGTCTGCAGGAGGTGGGTTCTTCTCCAATAAGGAAAAAGTGGAACAAAGGGCCAGTGAATCAAAAGCTTAGGGAATTCTACAAAAAAGAGCTTCAAGAGTTGAGAAACGAAAAATTAGTTGAGGATTTGCTCTCTCCAGCTGATGCTGGTGGCTAGGCTGAGGAAGTCCATCACTTTCCCCTTCCGGCTCCCATTGAAGAAACCTAAACCCCAAACTCCCATCTCTGTGTCATCTCTGGTGAGGAAATCCATCACTCCCCCCCTCCTCTCATTGTAGAACTTCATACCCTAGGCCCCCATCCCTCCGTCAGCTCTGGTGGCTCTTCAGTCCATCACTCCCCTTATTCTTCTCCCATTGCAGATCTGCGAATCTTAAACCCCCATCCCTTCTTCTGCTCTTTGGAGGATCATGTAAGTGTTCAATGAATATATATATATACATACATATATTCCATGTGTTGGATAAATGACCCCATGCTAATAAGGATTGATAGGGTGGGGAAGCCATATTTGACGAGAGAGTCTCTACTCCTTTTGCCTTTGGAACTCCTAATGCCCATTGATTCGGGTGGAATTTACACACTTTAGATGCACATGTGATGCTCAATTTTGATGTGATTTCATTGATTTATGGATTGAATATGATGATTTGAGCCAAAATGAGGGAAAAGTTGTGTTTTGTCGATTTTGTAGGAAATACGATGGAATTTGGAGCAAAACACCAACCATAATTCACTGGATCAAGAAGAGTATTGCACCTTTGTATTCTTCTCGAAAAACGGAGTGGAATAGCCAAAAGAATCAATTCAATCGGACACCCAAGGCGAAAGATATGCACGAAACGAGGAAGGGTCGAACTCATGCCTCGGCCGAGCTGTTTTTCAAGCCAAAACAAGACCACGGTCGAACATCGAGCTCGAAATTGGGAAGCTCGAGACAGATTGTTTAGGGCGCCAAGTGAGCACGGCCGAGCTGCTCTCGAGACGAAATTTAAAGGCCACGGCCGAGAGAGGAGCACGACATAGGGCAGCCCGAGACAACAACATTTGGCCCACGACAAGGCACGGCCTAAGCACAAGCTCGGCCGAGCTCGAGCAATCCCAGCGCCCACACGCCTCGGCCAAAACAAGGCCACGACCGAGCCCCTTCAGTCCCCTGTTCCGCATGCCACGACCGAGCTACCTTCTCGGCTGAGCATCCTCCTAACACTTCACCCGCCGAGCACGAGCCCTTTCCAGCCCTAATGTCCATTTTGCACGGCCGTGCTACCCCCATTTTCGGTGCCTATCTCATATTTTTGCCATTTTTGAAGGACTAACTTGCAATTTTGGCATCCAAACCCTACCCCAACACTATATAAGCCCCAATTCTTGAAATCACTTGTACTCTCCCCCAATTCCTCAAATTCCACACATAGTAGCACATACTTGGAGGTGATTTGGCCATATCTTCTTCATTTCTTCATCAATCAATGCAAGGAGGGCATCAATAGCTTGGAAATTCCATTCTCCACCATATTTTAGACTAATCTTTCTATTTCTCTCTCTTTTTATTTAGTTATTTCATTTAGTTTTGTTTATTTGATTATGTTAGTTCTTGGCTAGAACACTTTTGGTTCTAGGGCTTTGTAAATATTTGGATTGAAGTTTATGAACTAATTTATTGTTTTAAATGGTGCTTGTCTCTTATTTGTATGCTTAATTCTAATTTGAAAGCATGTTATTATTGGCCATGATAATATGTTTAATCTAATGTTAATTGGGGTAGTATTGAGAGATTTATCCCATTAATCGTATGCAAGCATGCAACCCGGTATTATTATGATCTCGAGAGAGGATTAGTTATC
Source organism: Galeopsis tetrahit (assembly GCA_963675135.1). NCBI lineage: Eukaryota > Viridiplantae > Streptophyta > Magnoliopsida > Lamiales > Lamiaceae > Galeopsis > Galeopsis tetrahit. Next base: position 23,251,998 of record OY776126.1, read on the forward strand.
GGGAGGGAATTGAATGATCTTTGGGACTATATTAGGTGGTGTGATGTTTGTAATGTAGAGATACGAACTTATGTCGCATGCTCCTTTGGATTAATTGTATCGAGAGATTGATTAATTCTTCTTTAGTGGTCAACCCTATAAAAGGACAACCTTAATTGCCATTTGAATGAGTTACAAATCATAAATGGATATCTAAATGTTGCAAATGCCTTGGAACCTATTTTCTCATCTTGAGTTCATCCGTATTTTATCTCGTTTATTTGAATTGCATGATATTTGATCGATTTTTCTATTACTCTCTCAATTGTTTACTTGTGACAACCTTTGGTAGGCAATTTTAGGGTAATTAACCACTCCACTTTATCGATCACGTCTATTTAGAACTAAAATCGACAAACTCCACTTTTATCACTACACCTCCTCGTGGGATCGACCTCGTACTTATCACGCTACGATAGACGCCGTATACTTGCGGTCGTGTATTTTAGTGTTGCATAATACGTGAATCACCCATTTTGATTTTTTTTTTCAGAAGCAGCGAATGAGGTCGAAGAGAAAAAAGAAGGGGAAGCTAAATTTAAAAGACTGAAAATGCTTGGAGGAATACAGCAGGAGTAATACATGTATTCTCTACGAAATTCATGTTGTTTATATCTTATTTTTCTTAATAAATAATAGTGATTTTGTTTCTAAACTGATTTTTCGAGCCAAGGGTACAATGTCATTTTTATCGTTCTACCTATCATAATTATTGTACTTTTTAACAAAGTATAGAATTTGGCAAGGTATTTTTAACAATCAGTTTAGTTTCAGTTATATCTATGAAAAGTCTTAAACTACGAGAGGAGCAGTTAGGAAGAAGACTAAGTTACTAATTGTGTAAATAGATGTAGAAACTATTACGATTTGTAGTCTTTGTGAATGCCTGAATTGAGTTGTAATCTTTGTTTTTGTTATCCCATTTGGCTCATTTGGGGATTGATGTTGATGTAATGTATTGCGTGATAAGGTTTATTCATATTTGAGAGAAAAATTTGTGTGTAGGCCTATTTCTGTTAAATGCATTTAAGGTGTTTGATAAATGGCAAAGTGTTTGATAAATGGCAAAGTGTTTGATTGATTCATATGCTATAAATAATCTGTTCCGGGTTGCAAATTAGAGTAGTTGATTGCTATTTTTTTGTCCAACGTTTAGGCACAAAGTTCGATTTGATTTTTATTCAGGGTTAGTATTGAAGTATTATTGATGTGTTGTTGCATGCAGAATGTGTCGTTTTATGTTTTTTTATTATTCAATGAATTAACTTTGGATGTTTATGGGGGAATTTATGAAATTTATGTGCAGTTATTTATACAAAGCATGAATAAATCCTAAAATAGAGCTGGACCTGGGAACTATTTTTTTAGTTACTAAAAACAGGGAGATCGGTGGCAATCTTTACCAGCCACATGCAAAGATGATGAACATGTGAAGAACTAAAGCAGAAGGCACAAAGTGAATGTGAAGAAACTGAGGCAATATAATTTTATGAAAACTACAATAAAAATGATGGACTAGAACTAACACTGATCAACAAAATAAAGGTAGATATCAACCGTAGAATAACAAGGGAAGCTTGTAGTGCATTTTCTCTTTCATCATAATATGGATCCCTTCATGGATTAATTAGTACTACCTTTTTTATAATTTTGTGAAGACTCTGTCTAAAAACTCTATGCTAGATCATATTAATAGGTAGATATTGGAGTCGAGTTATTTTGTATGTTTTTCTTTTGAAAATAAACGTAATAGTATACTATACATTACTACTCATTCACTTTGTTTCATATTTTCTCCCTGAGAGGGATTCATTCATTCAGTGCATTACATGAAACACCCATACTTCATCCATTTTTCATGCATCTACATTAAATTATTCTATCAAGTACCTCGATTCAAGGTTCTCTTCTTCTCCAAGTTAAGGTTAACCAGAAGTATATATCTTGAATGCTTGTTTTCTGATGATGCGCTTTTGAGAGATTGTTGATGTTATATATCTTAGAAAATGTCATTAATCTTCCTACAAGAGTATCAGTTTCTGAAACTAAACTTGAGAAAGGAGTGACTTGAACGAAATTTTGGTCACTATATGTTGACTATCTACTTCCCCTCAAGCATAAGGGTTCGTAGTAGTAATGGAAGTATTCGACCAAGTAGTATCGACCTAGGAGGTGGGTTTGTGCAATAGATCCCTAAAGTTTTGTGTTGTAATAACTAATGTAACTACGGATTCAGGTTTTTGGGTTTCTAAAATTAAACTAACTTACTACCAAGATGTAAGAAATTAAATCAAATACCAACCTAGAAACTAACAAATGATTTATACCACTAAAAGTGAGAAAAGTACCAATAAGAGAAATTACCACAACTTAGCTAAGAAAATCACTAATAAAGCAAGAGATCAACAATTAAAACAAAGAATAACTACGAATATAATTTGAAGAAGTGCAAGGGTGAGAGAATGCTTCGGGTGTTCTCTACCTAGTGAAATGGAGAGGAATTGTTTTTACTTTGTTATTGCTTCAATTACGACTTGCTAAGAGCACCTAAATGCTAAGACGATAACCATTTCCCTTCGGGTAATATAGCCTTAATTCAAAGGTGTTCCCAAACCCGGTAATAAGGTTTTCTTCCTAATCCTCACCAACTACTTAAACAACCATTCAAGTAATTAATGTCCTTTAATGGGGTTCTAATACAATTAACTCTCTCTCGACGAATTGAAAGTATAACTAACACATTTGCGTACCAACAACTCACACCATAAATGTAAACATGTCCATGTAACTCTCGTCTATGCTAAACATGCATCTAAATATGGATTAATAGAAGTTAACATACAAAGTACCAATAATACCCAATAAAAGAAGCAATAAACCTAATATCAACAATAACAAAGCTCAAACAATTCCAACTTAATATTCACATGGTTTTAGAACACTCAAAGCATAAATAAACTTAGCCCATGGTGTTTTGAGAAACACCCATGACTAAAATATCAAAAGAAATCAAGATAAACATTAAATATGAAATTATATAGAAAATGAGAGAATGGTTTGAAGTCACCTTGTTGTTTCTTCAAAATACCTAGCTATTACAAAAGTGTGGAGCCTTCTTCTTCAAAAACCTATGCTAAGTACTCTATCTTTAAGCTAAACTATGAATTAAATGAGCAATAAATGTGGAAATGGGGGTTAAGATGAACTAGGGTTTAAGAGTTGTAAAAAATGAGGCCCGAGATCCCTTTACAAACTGAGTTTTGAAGCTATTTAAAGCTTCCAAAAGTGTGTGAGACGAAATTAGCATTTGGGTCCTTGAAGTTCTTCAAAATTCGCAAAAATCCCCGAAAATGTAAGTTCACTCGACCGCCAGTGTGAGGTGAAACGGTCGGCCGAGTGAGAAAAAGTTACAGAACCAAAAGTGGTTCTAGAACCCACTCGACCGCCCGTTTGGGCTCACTCGCCCGGTCGAGTGAGATGAACTCCACTCGACCGCCCGTATGGGCTCACTCGGCCGGTCGAGTGAAGTGAAAAAGTTTGAAAGTTTCTGTAACTCGACTTCACTCGACCGCCAGTGTGGGCTCACTCGACCGCCCATTTGATTTCTGCATCCTTGGACTTTTTCTTCTATTTTTCTTGGCTCGCCTTGCTCGTCCTTCCACCGAACTTCAATTCCAATGCGCCAATGCTCGTTTTCCCTTTAAAATGGACTATTTCACCTTGTTTCCTACACTTTGAACACCTTTCTTGACAACAAGATTAGTAACACCATTTCTATCAAATACGCACAAAATCACATCAAAATGCTACAATAATATAGTAATAATGAGCACAAAAACGAGCAATCTCACACCCAATCAAGGAGCATGTGGGGAGGATGAACGTATCTATTGGTAGGTTTTGAGAGAAATTTGCATTCATTGGTATCATAGAAGTTTTGAGAGAAATGCAGTAACAATTGTCGAACTTCTATTGTTGATTATCATAGAAGTTGTCCCCTATGTTCCTATGATCTTTGTCTTAGTTGTTGCCAAGAACTCAGGGATGGACATCCAAAGGCAAGTGAAAAAGAAATTTCTTTCCGATACGTTGACTATGGGTTTGATTATCTACATGGTGGAGTAAAGAAAAAAGATTCACGGAGCATCAGTCATACTTTTGAACTGAAGGATAACTATTTTCCTTCTGAATGGAAAGCAAAGGAAAATGACGCCATTCCATGTCCTCCAAAAGATAAGAGAGGTTGTGGTGGAGCAATTCTAGAATTGAAGTGCTTGTTAGGGGATGAGTGTGCCTCAGAATTGCTTCTGGAAGCAAAATAAATATCCTACAAACGTGAAAATGATTGTATGCCTGAATATTTTCAGAATATCTGTTCATGTTCTTTATTCGAGGGCCATGATGATATCATGAGTCAAACATCACTCAAAGCATCTCCTCGAAAAGACTCTTGTAACAACCCTTTATACTGTCAATCAGCTATTGACATTAAGCATGAGGGTCTGAAACATTTTCAATGGCATTGGTCGAAGGGTGAGCCTGTAGTAGTTAGTAATGTGCTTAAAACTAGCCTTGGATTGAGTTGGGAACCAATGGTCATGTGGCGGGCCTTGCGACAGCTAAAAAATCATGAGCATGATGAACTTCTTAATGTAACTGCGACAAATTGTCTGGACCAAAGGAAAGTGAATGAATCACAAACCTAACAAACATAAATACTATCACAAACAAAAAGCTTCACTTATATTAAATTAAATTTGAACAAATTCATCTCAGTCTTTGGTGGTCAAGAACGTCGACACCATAACATGTAAATCAAAATTTGCAGAAAACATAGCATACCTTGTTTTGGTGGCTTTTTATTCTGTTTTTTTAGTCTTTGTTTGTGGACAAGTCTCATGGCCTGTATCCTTCTTTCTTTGGAATAAAATCCATTTTTACCGATTAAAAAAAGCCTTGAAATTCTATTAACTAGCCTTAAGTCCCTGCACATGTGTAAATCTTTGTAAAATGCATATATAATTCCAAGATTTCCACAAGTGACAATCACCCAATCAGGCCCTTGCCAATCAAACTGCTGTAGGATTTCAATAGTTGCAGTATTCTACCCTTGTAATTCAAATTGTTCCAAGAATATGCCCGGTAAACTGGCAGCTCGGTTGTGACTTCACAAATCACAACTAGCTGCCAATTGAGGTCATGAGAATATGACTTCTTGGAAACAAGGCATAGATTTTCCATATGAAATGAACTGTATAAAAAAGAACTGGTCCAAACCGGTACTGGTCCGGACCGGTATTTTGACCATCCCGTCCTTCGGTCTGCCTTAATATGAATGTTATGATGAATAGTGATTATTGATGTAATCCAAGTCTGATATCTGTTTCAAGATAAGTATTTTAAAATCCAGTTGTGTGTTTTTCTCCTTGAATTTTTTATGTAAATTTAATCAATTTTAAATTTTGATGTAATTTGTCTTTTATGTAGTTTTTCTTGGAATAAACGTCGACATGGAGGATCCTAGGTATGTTTTGATTTAGGCTTTTTGCATGGTCATATATTATTTTATTTTTATAGGTTTTAGATTATTCTATATCCTTTTGTATGAAAAAAAAAAGGCAAACAAACAAGGGGGCCTCGAGCTGTCGAGCATTTCACCCGTAAAAATTATTACAAAAAAAATAAATTAAAAATGTTATTATTATTATTTTTTAAGTTTTGAATTCTCTTAATTTGTGGAATTGCAGAGTACCACGTTCTCTCGCTGATCTTTATAGAAATTTGGATGCTCAATTCAGAGCCGAAGTGGAAAATAGTAATGAGGCCACTTGTCTCTTTAGGATACTTAGGTTTCCAAGTGTTAGTATGCTAAAGCCACTTGTAGATGCCCTTTTAGAATATTATAGGTTAGATGAAGATCTATTTGTCTTTGACAATTTTAGATTAGATATTACATTAGAAGATGTGCTTATGCTAATTGGATTACCCAATTATAGCAATCCAGTTATTAGCAAGAACAACTGTGATCCAAATGATTTTTTCACGGTTGTTAGGAGATTTAAATGCCTTACAAATACCCAAGAAGGGTATAGAAGCAACGAAGCTGAAACTAGTTGTTTTAGATGTTAATCGAGACTCTAGGACTAGGAAGATGGCGTTGCTTCTTATTGTAATAAATGAATTTATTGTTCGTACCTCAAATTCCAATTGAATTTGTGGTCATTTCATCAAATTCATGGAGAGGCTAGAAGTTTTCGATGGATATGCTTGGGGGGCAGCGCTGTCGTCCTTTTTCCAAACCTGGTTTCACAAGCGGGTGGAGAAGAATGTAATCGAGGGAAACCATTGGATTATATTGGTTAATTCTTTTTATTAATGGTCATTCAATATCTCATGTTTTGTTATTTATTTATTTTTAATTAATTAATATTATCTTTTGGTTGGTAGGGTTTTTTTTTTTTTTTTTTGCGCCTGCCTCGATTGGCAGAAATACTTGGGATACATTTGGATCTCACTAACGTTCAGGCGCCATTTTTAGGTACAAACATGAACGCGGTGAGAACCATAAGTCAAAATCGCCATGCCCTGAAAATTGATAGAGTTGCTAATTTCCTTCATGATATTAGTCTTGATGTAAGTATACTTCATTATTTCGTATTAAAATTTACATCATGAATATCTATTTATGTTTTTTTTTATATATACAAAATGATATAGAATGGCACCCATACGCTTCCAGGCATCTTCGTGCTTTTGTAATAGCCCAAGTCAAGTACGGGACTCTTGTAGTCCAGTTGTTTTGCAACAACGATGTGGTATATCATGGGCCACATCTTGTTGCAAGGCAATTTTCCGTACTTGACGGACTAAACTTATCTAGTCTGCGGGAGGTGGGTTTTTCTTAGGGATGACAGTATTGGACCGACCCGCGGGCACCCGCCCCGCCCCGAGAGGTTTGGGCCAGATTGGACTCGACCCGTATGCAAACAGATCGGGTCTGGGTTTTATTTTAGACCCGTGGGTACCCGACCCGTATATAATATATGAAATATTTGCTTATATATATATAAATATTAATATTTAATCATTATCCTTCAACTTTTCATCTTCCCTCTCAGATTTCAAGATAGGATTAATTGTCCTTTAATCAAAGAATGCGGTTAATGCTAATGCCTTCTCAGTTTTCTCACATATTTAATTTTGAATAGTAGCAACAGTGGCTGATGTACAGAGAAGAGGAGAGGAGCCGCTACCTTGAAGTGCCTTCACACCATTGACGTTTAGAGAAGAGGATCCGCTGCGCGCGGTATCGCCTCCGTGACCCACACCATTGACGTTAAAGGTAACAACAATCATTGAAAATTTGAAATACATAAATCTACTTCTTTAAGATGTGTGATTTGAAATACATAAATCTGTTGTTTTAAGATGTGTGATTTGTGTTGTCGAAAAAACAAATGTGTGACTTAGTTTTATTATATAAAGTTAATTTTAATGTTTAAATAGTTTAATATGTCATGACTTTTTGTTCATATGTATGTACTTATATTTAGAGAACTCAAGGAGCACAAGATATGAGACAAGTCTCTATGATTCCGATGATGAGAAGATTGAGATTGTGGTATGTTAGATTTTTTGTTTAGTTATTTAATTGTTCGTATATTTATGCATTAATATTTAAATTATCTTAATTTTCTTTTGTTATTGTAGGATTAACTCTGGAAAGATTTTTGCTTGCGGGATGACTGGATGAGTAGCACTTCTTCATTGCAACTTTGAAGTTTATTTATATTAATTTGATTATTGTCCTTGAAAAACTTTATTACATTATGTTTATGTTTTAATTTGAATTTTATTTAGACTTGATGCATTTTTTTTAGTCAATTGTGGATTGGATATTAGACTAAATTTATTTTCATGTTGGTTTATATTATTGTGGATTACATGTTAATTTATATTATTGTGGTATAAAATTGAAATGAAAAAAAAAAAAGGGGCGGGGCGGGTCCTCCCCGACACACACGGGGCGGGGAACGGGGTGACTACCTAGGACCCGTACGGGGAACAGGGTGGGTCCGGGGCATGATATATTAGAACGGGGCGGGTCCGGGTATTCAACTACCCGGCCCGACCTGCCCCATTGCCATTCCTTGTTCTTCTCCAATAAGAAAAAAGTGGAACAAGGGGCCAGTGAATCAAAAGCTCAAGGAATTCTACAAAAAGGAGCTTCAAGAGTGGAGAAACGAAAAATTAGTTGAGGATTTGCTCTCTCCAGTTGATGCTGGTGGCTAGGCTGAGGAAGTCCATCACTTCCCCCTTCCTGCTCCCATTGCAGAACCCCAAACTCCAATCCCTCTGTCGTCTCTGGTGAGGAAGTCCATCACTCGCCCCTCCTCCCATTGTAAAACTTCAAACCCCAAGTCCCCATCCCTCCGTCAGCTCTGTTGGCTCTTCAGTCCATCACTCTCCCTATTCTCCTCCCATTGCAGATCCGCGAATCTCAAACTCCCATCCCTCCTTCAGCTCTTTGGAGGATCATGTAAGTGTTCTATGTGTTGGATAAATGACCCCATACTAATAAGGATCGATAGGGTGGGGAAGTCATATTTGACGAGAGAGTCTCTACTCCTTTTGTCTTTGGAACTCCTAATTCCCATACCACTCATCCCTCTGTTAGTTCTTTAAAGGGTGGGTCTCAAGCAGAAAAAATTAATGTTGACATTGTGTTAATAAATATAATTATAATGTAATTAATTAATTATGAATTAATTAATGTTGGTTTTTTTTTTTGATGGGGGTTTACAAGATCATAAAATAGAGTTACAAATCACGAGCCTAAAATCTTGATCTTCAAACCAAACGGATATCGCCGTCCACTCCAATCGCGTGAAGAAGAAAGACGAGCTTCCCTTTGCCTTAACAGGTGTCCAGGACCAGGTCTCCAATCTTTAAATGAGTCAATCCCACATTAAGTTGTTCTCATATCAAGAATAGGAAACAAAATAAACAGACAAAGTTCCACGAGTACCGGATTCAAAAGTACTAGAGCACCAGGGCTCTCGAGACTATCTCAAGGAGTCCAACTATAAAAAAAATGTCTCACAACCACAACCACAACAAAGCCAGCGCAACAGAGACAACCAACAGAAACAAAAACAAAAACTAAGCAAGCACCAAAACTACCTAAGAAAGCAATAAAATAGGATCAACGAAGAAATACCCGAACGATCACCGTGGCTCCGTTACGGACAAGATCTACGTTGATCCCTAACAAGAACTGAAAAAACTACACCAAATCTACAGATCTGTAGATCTACAACTCAAATCTACAGATCTACAACTCAAATCTGCAGATCTACAACTCAGATCTAGGAAAAACTAAAAAAACAGAGGAGATCGGAGAGAAGCAGAAAACTAAAAGATCTGGGGCGACAACAAGGACAGAGCAGCAACAAAGACAAAAACGATGAAGGCAACGTGAACGATAGATCTGCGACGAAACGGTGACGAAAGCGGTGAAGAAAGGGAGAAGCAACTCTCTATATAGAAGCTCTCCCTTCTCAATGTTAGTTTTTTTTTGAAGTCGTTAATGTTGAATTTAATAAGGGGAGAAAAAGTGGAACCCAAATTCAAAATTAATAATGCGTTAGAAGATTTTTTTTATTATAGTAAAGAGAGTGCAAAAAAAAAAAACACTTAGAGTAAAGTAGGGCATTTGACATAATTCTCATATATAAAAAAATCATGTATCCGATACTTAAGAAATGACGCACATTTACCCGCGTAACACCTATTTAGACCGAAATACACTTGATCATATTTTTCGGCGACCCTCAAATACCTGAAACATACTGAAATACACCTATTAATATTTCACCCATTAATTAGAGGGGATTTTTTCTCTTAATTGTGATTGTACTTTCCTACTTTATTGAGATATTCGGTTCTAACTTGAGCGTCATAGTGTCTGTGTCGAAAATTTCTCCGACATGCTTAAGATATTGAGGTGCGTGATTGGTTATTGTAGTGTGTCATTTTTTGACGTATCACTATCCATACTTAATTCATTTAAGTAATTTTGAAAGTAAATGAAATTTCATTTATTTTGCTTGTTGTATAATCTTGGGTATGTTTCGCCATTTATTCATGTTCAAGATAATCATTTGCAAATAATGCTCAATAAAGCTAACAATATACTGGATTTGAATCCACATATATACAATATGAGTCTCTCTTTTTTTAAATAGATCTGTATAGATCCATGATTTTATTTTTACCACATAGATAGAACCGTGTTTTAATTACATGATGAGAACCACGATACTAAATACGAATAAATCCGTAATCCCTAGCTCAGGCTAGCAAGAAACGGGGTTGCAAACTATTTTGCAAATTGAATTCCATGAATTCTCTTATTTTCTTCCTCCTTCATACAGTACTTTCACCCTTAATATATAGGGATTTAATTCCTCCACAAAATATGTAAATATCCTAACAAACTAACAAATCATATCTAATGCATATCTATATTCCTAAAAATAAGGCAACAATAAAATAAAAGATTATCCCTAACTGGGCTTAGCAACATTCTGGGCCTCGACGTCACCTTGGTCTGCTTTATTCATTGGGCCGCCCTTCAACCCGGCTCTCGACGGTACATAATTTTGAGCCCACGACCCTCATTCTCATCATTCCCATCTCCTTCACAAACATCCTTGTCCTCAAGGATGAATTTCGAATTATCGGAGTTCGATCCAACGACGTTGATCAAGAAAACATGTTTGGTCTTATCCGATTCAATCGAGAGTGCTTTTCTGCAATATTTTTCGAGAAATTTGAAGTTTTTGTGTTGCATGTAAATCAATGCTAAATTTTCCAACAATCTCGAACAATCTTTCTCAACCATGATTTGAACCTTATTCCCTTGAGGTCTTGCGAACTTGGTTCTTTTTTCAGAAATTGTTAATTCTTGCCTATTGCAGTCAATTCCATCTTCATCATCAACCTCAACAAACTCATCGAAAATTGGTGGTACATCATAACCACAATTTTCATCAAAATATTCATCGAGAATTGGTGGTCCATCATAACCACAATTTTCATTTAAATATACATCGAAAATTGGTGGTCCATCATAACCACAATCTGTTCTAATTTGTCTTTTCCCGTCCTCTTTGGGCGTCGGGTTCACCCATTCGTCAGAGCTTGTACCGAAGGTGCGGTGTTCTTCAGATGACGAACTTGACTTGATTCTTGACCTGGTTCTTGATGATTTCTTGTGTAATAATTTCGACATCATTCGTTTCATCTTGGCATCGATACTTTTGAATCTTTTGAATCTTGTTTCAATTTGATGAAATCTTGTCTCTAGTAACTCAATACGTTCCCTATGAGTTCCTACCATGACGATCATGATTCTCGAATTCTCTCAATGAAAGCACCAATTTGATGAAAACCACGATACTAAATACGAATAAATCCGTAATCCCTAGCTCAGGCTAGCAAGAAATGGGGTTGCAAACTATTTTGCAAATTGAATTCCATGAATTCTCTTATTTTCTTCCTCCTTCATACAGTACTTTCACCCTTAATATATAGGGATTTAATTCCTCCACAAAATATGTAAATATCCTAACAAACTAACAAATCATATCTAATGCATATCTATATTCCTAGAAATAAGGCAACAATAAAATAAAAGATTATCCCTAACTGGGCTTAGCAACATTCTGGGCCTCGACGTCACCTTGGCCTGCTTTATTCATTGGGCCGCCCTTCAACCCGGCTCTCGACGGTACATAATTTTGAGCCCACGACCCTCATTCTCATCATTACAATACTACTTCGGTTTTTCAATATGAGGTCAACTAGCTATGTCTAAATTGAACATATATTTCCGGATTGAATAATTCAAAAAATTAAATACATCATACAAAATTTGTATATAAAACGATTTTATACATAGCCGTAAAACAAATTCATATTTTGTATTGTATTAAACACGTGAATACCTGTGATAAATAGGTTCAAACCCAAAGACGGAATATAGGATTCGTGGAAATGGCTGGCATCAAACACGGGGAAGTTCTCCACAAAAGCAACGTACTCGATCCTGTTTAACCAAAGCCAAGACACTCGACCGGACGACAGGCTGATCCAAGGGTTCAAGAGTATTTGGAAGAGTTTTGCACCCTCAAAAGTCAAAGCCCACGCATGGAGGCTCTTATGGGGTAGATTGCCAACACGATCCAACCTTAGAAGAAGAAACATTCTCAACCAGAACGATGATCTAAGGTGTGTACTAGGGAAAGTGAAGAAACTGAGAAACATATTTTTCTGGAATGCCCCCAAGCATACCAAGTTTGGATGGACTGTCTGGATTGGCTCAAGATACCGTCAGCACTACCGTCGGAATTACTAGAAAATCTCCTTGGTTTTGGAGGCCTTATCAGACGAAGAAACGGGAAGAAGATTGCCACATCTACTTGGTTATGCGTGGTATGGCTCATATGGAAGTGGAGAAACGCAGTCATCTTCAGAAACGAGGTCTTCTCGACCACCAAGGTTAAGGAGGAGTTAAGGGCAAGACTTTGGAGCTGGTTCACAGTCAAATATCCCACTCGGAACACCTCGCCTTTCAAGGATTGGGTGACAGGCCCACTCAAGTGCATGGTTTGAGATACTAAGTATTTTAAATGTTTTACTGTTGGTCTCTCTAATGACTAAATTTGTACATTGAATTATTCGGGTATTTCTTGTACCCAATTTTAATACAATTCATTTTACCGATAAAAAAAAAACACGTAAATACCCAAGTATACATGATACATGTGTACAAGGTACTTCGTAAACATCCAACTATACATTGAATCCGTTGTAAAAAGAAAGAATACATTTTATTTTTGTTCTTTAAAGAAAGAAATAAATTGAATCCAAAGTAAAATAGGAAAAAAAAAAAAAAAGGCGGTTATATTCGTTCTTTAGAGTCGCTTGAAGAAAAAGGAAAAGCACTTGCGTTAGTGGTTCTATTGATCACTTTATTTACATCTATTGATTCCATGTATCCGTCCATACCCATTTATTCAAGCAAAGTTGAAATCTTTGTCACCAAGAAAAATAAATTCTAGTAGTATAAAAATACTATAAATGTCCTTCAACATCACTCTTTTTAGAACCAACGTACCATCAGATTTTATAAATGCTCTAGTGAATTATAAATTCATAATTGAAGAAAACGTTTTTAAATTTTACCTAAAATATGTAACTAAAGTCATAGAATCCCTAGAATACTTTGCAGAATTTATCCACTATATATTTAAATGATTGCACTTACTAGGCTTTCGATAGTTATTAAATATAAAATATTATATATCCAGTAATTTTTATAACTAGCTAGTATATATAAAGATTTAAATGAGCCATGGGCACTTTTGTAATTGATCTAAATTTGATTTATAGAAATAAATAGACTTTAAAAAAAAGTTGCACCCGAAAAGGCCATTGCTAATATTGGAGCATAACGTAATTGAAAGAAATCTATTTCGGAGCAATTATAAGGGAATTACTATTATAACATAGCATAATTTTTAATTATTCAATACCCGGGAGCTACTACTACGGTATAAATAATATAGTACTCCCTCCGTCCACCAAAAGTGTGCTCACTTGTTTTTTTATTTCACAAAAAATACGTTTATTCTATTTAAATAGTTCACTTTTGAATGTTCTTTTTACTTTAATAACAAGATTGAGTATCTACCAAATATATTCTTTACTCGTTATCCCAAATATATTCTTTATAAATAAAATATGAATTTTTTAAAAACATATATAAAAAAAAGTGAGCACACTTTTGGTGGACAGAGGGAGTATGTGTATATAATTTATACTACATTTTAATTAATACTCGTATTTTAATAGATTAGAAATTTTAAAGTAACTTTTATGGGAATTTAATCTAGCTTAAACACCGTAAATTGTATATCAAGTATTCAAGTGACCAGCCACAAGTGTATTTCTTTCGGAAGCTACATGAAATTATTTATCTTCAACACGAATATATCAACTGTACATTGATAGTGTCTAAAAAAAAATGTTATGGGTATTAAAAACATTAGTTTTTGGGGGTGAAATATAGTGTCGAAACATGGCATAATTCTTTCTTTTAAAAAAGAATAGTATATAATTATGGCAGACACATATACAATCAGCTTCCACATTTATTTTCTTTTCTTTAGTTTGAGTATAGTGGAAGGTCGACTATCTATATATATATTTTTCCAACTTTTTCACCTCCATAATTTTTTGATTGCGACCGATACCCCCTCATGCCCAAGCAACGTTATTTCTCTTGTGTAAGTTATATAATTAAATATACATATTTGAAGGGTAAATAAATTAATGAAGAATAACACATTCATTGAGTTCCTTGAGTTGAGGTGTATATAATAGCTAAAAGCTTTGATATATATATATATATCAATGAATAAATGGTTAGTTCATAGCAATTCATTTTAAATTAATCTTTGTTTATCCTGATTTTGGTATAAGCTACTTTAAATCCTCTAAAATTTCACTTTATAATACCATTTTCACACAAATATTAAAATATTAGTACATAATCTAACCAACTCAATATTCTATCTCCTCCTATATATTACTCGTAACATACTTTACACTCTCTCTATCATTCAATCATCTATCCAACTCACTATTATCTTTGATTCTATCCTATACTCTTGGGCTATATTTACCTAATTAAAATAGTTGTATTTTATATGGATAATAATTGAGATAATCATTTTATACTGTTGTTAGATAGTACGGAGTAGTATTGTTATATTGCAAAAAAAAAAAAAAAAAAAATCTTACAAGGCCGACACATAACTCGATTTGATTAAATACAACAATATTGTCTTAACAAGGGCGGAGCAGGAATTTTTTTTACGGCGGGCTGAATACTTTAAATAGAGAGGCTAACGAGCAGAAGAAAATTAAAAGTGCCATTTTATTTATTTATTTAAAAGGTTTGAATTGATAAATTAATTTTAGATTTATTACTCCCTCCGTTCACCTATAAGTTTCTCATTATAGTACGTTCGTTTATAAGCTTCTCATACCATTTTTGATAAGTACTTTTAAATTTTTATTTTTACACTTCATTTTACATTTTACTTTTTCTCTCTATCTCTCTCATTCTATCAATCACATCACTTGTATTATATTTATTATTTAATCACTTTGTTTAATATGTGTGATAAAAGTAGCGGAAAATTTATAGACGTAGAGTGAGTATTTCATTTAAATTTAAATTTATATAAAGATTAAAATTAACATGTTTACAAACAATTTAGCAAAATTGAAAATGGTTTAGTGGAAATGTCTTCCATTATTGTTGAACAGATCATATGTTCAATTTTGGGTTTATGTTTTTTTTTTTTTTTTTAATTTTATGATATATAAAATAAATTTTTTTTTACAAAAAAATGGGGTGGGTTACAGCCACCCATAGCCATGCTGTAGCTCCGCCTTGTCTATCCAAGTATCCAACAACATATAAAATTATGTAAGGTACATGATGTACCCACCTTATACCCCTTACCAAACACATCATTACAATATGATAATTAAAATACATATTTTGTTTATTTTAATTATCCTACAAAATCCGGTCTTCTAAAATCTAAATATATACGTAATTCAATTACACATTTTACTTTATTCAAATCCACCTTACAGAATTTCAAATCCCCTCAAATCATTAAATAAACGAACCCGGTGTGTCGAACCATCAGACATGGATTTAGAGGCACCAGAGTAAGATTGTTCCATTTGGATTTTTTTTAACAATTCATTACATATTTGTAAGATTTTTTTTTGTTTCAACTTTATATATATAAGGATTCATCCCTTTGAAATTTTGCTTACAAAAATATGAATTTCTCCCCCTTCAAAAATAAATGTTAGATCCGTCCTCAAATAGTCAAATCATGCATGTTGCTGTAGCATGAGAAAATATAAAAGTCAACTAATACATGTAAAGTTCATGCAAAATCAATAACATACATTCTCCCTTCACATTGTTTCTTGCTTTTGAGTTAAATTTTATTTTAAAATAATTGTCCTTTTAACTTATTTCTTTATGCTTCTTTTCAAATTATCTTTATATCTACCCCTAAAATTTATCCTCTTAATTTGGAAAGTATATTTTGGACTTAAATTTCTATTTTTGCTGAAGGATAATTAATAATAATAAAAATTATATACAAAACAAGACAAATAAAATGAAACGAATAATGTGCTCCCTCTGTTATAGAATGAATGTCGTTTTTCTTGTTTTGTATAAAATTTAAAAAACTTAATTCTTTTACAAATCTACTCTCCATTCATTTCAGGATTGGTGTTGCAACCCTAGACTTTGTTGTAAGAAACTCTAAGTGATAGGCTTGGTTATGCTTAGATTAGTTTTGGCGTCATTTTATAATTGTAACTCTGATTGACCCTTTTGAGTACCTCTGGTACTCGATAATATATTACCATTTTGCTGTTCAAAAAAAAAAAAAAAAACAAATCTACTCTCCATTATTATTAAAGGTGGAAAGAAAAATTAGGAAAAATATAAAGAAACGAGTAATAACTTGCTTTTCAATTACTCCCTCCATTTTTTAATAAGTGTCACTTTGACATTTTTCAACAAATTAAGATTATAAAGTGTGGTCCATATTACCCTTTATTAATTATAGCTAATTTTGATATAGAAGTTTTGTTTGATAAAGAATGTGGTCAAGAATGTAGCTAGTATTCATAAACCAAATTAATTTTGGTATAAACAATGTTTATGGAATTTATTTATGAACAATATATATGGTAAATGAATAAGGGAATAAGGGTAAAATAGTCAAAATTAAAGAAAAAAACTCAGAATGACACTTATTTTAAAATTATTTAAAAAGCCAAAGTGACACTTATTAAAAAAACGGAGGGAGTAATTATTAAGAAAGAGAAATTTAAAAAAATAAAGAAGAAATTGTAAAAATTACTTATAAATATATTAGGGAGATTTGTGATAAAGTAAACAATATATTTTTTAAAACAAGATATATGATTGAAAATGACAATCTTTTAGAAATGGCGTGGTATATTTCAAGTAATTATAACTATCCTCAAAAAATAAAAATAAAAAGGAATTATAACTATCCTTATCAGCGAAGAAACATTGTGATTGGATGAAAAGGTGCATTAAAGCAAGTTTCTTCTTTATTACTCCTTTCTTATGTAAATTTAGAAAGTTTAAAGTGCAAGTTGCATGAATGTAATCTAAATAAGAAAAGGAAAAAGAATCATGATTTAGGGCATGGATTCTAGAAATCCATGATTTTCATAACTGTTAATTAAATATTAATTGATCTTGATAAGTAATTTGATTAATTCACTGAGTCATTATTGAGAAATTAGATAAATTAAATACACCATACACATCAAATCATTTTGTTCACATAATTTTATCTTTATCCTCCCACTCAATTAATTAATTAGTTTACAATTCTCATTTTGTATTATTTTATTAATTAATTAATTTACAATCATGCACCATGTACGGATGTGATCGACCAATCCATCACTTAATTAATTATTTTAAAATCTACAATTGTCATTTTTATTTTGTTTATGCTATAGTTGCTCATTAGTTAATTAAAACTGGTATATTTAGTTACAAATTGTTTATTAAAATTATTATTAAAACTGAAAAATATTGTTTTTATTATTAAAAAATGGTAGATTTTGTTACCGTAAAGTGCAATTCTTATTACTAAAAACTGGTAAATATTTTAACTCAAAAATGTAATTTTTATTATTGAAAAGATGTAGATATTTTAACAGCGTTATTCTTATTATTAAAAAGGGATAGATTTTATTATTGAAAAGTGTAATTCTTATTATTGAAAAGTGGTAGATTTTATTACTATTCTTATTTTTAAAAAGTGTTAGATATTTTGTTTACTTAAAAGTGTACAAATTGTACGGTTAAAATTATTATTAAAATTGAAAAGTGTTATTTTTATTATTGAAAATTGATAGATTTTGTACTGAAAAATGATAGATTTTATTAAAAGTGGTAGATTTTATTACAAATTCTTATTATTAAAAAGTGTTAGATATTTTGTTTACTTAAAAATGATGGTCACAGGTTTTGAACGATCTTGGACAATGATTACTTTTATAAAAAATTTCAATTTGAGTAATACTACATATTGATTTGATTTGTGTATTAGTGTACAATGGGCAAAAGAGCTAATAAAAATGACTTACCAGTTACAACAGTCAAAATGACGATTACTTGTATTTTGTATTTGTGTGATTTGTTGTGTTTGGCTTTGTTGAGGCTGTAATTCGGTCGCTGCTTGCTGACGGTTTTTTAGCCTTCTGACTCTGTTTCGGTAAATTGATTTCTGGCGTTGGTTATCTTTGTTGAATTTTTTCGTGATTTGATGTCAGTTTTGAGGAATCGAGACGAGTTTGGGTATTTTTTTTCTCGTGATTTCCTATTTATTTGGGCATTGGATTCGAGTGGAATTGAATTAGGGATTTCAGACTGAAGTAGGTTTTCGGGTTTGGAGTTTGGCTGTGTAATTTGACCAATTTTGAATTTGCGGTTGTGTGCTGCTTTTGACTGTATTTGGTCTCTAATCCGTCTTGTGAACTTATGGCTTTATATTTTTTTTTACTTTTAATGCAAAACTTTTTTTTTTTTTTTTTGTCAAAATGATGATTACTTAGACATGAAGACTACATACACAAGATCCCTTAGGACATGTTTGTTTTGGGATTTTGAGAATTTTGAAATCCGGATTTCAAAATCTAGTGGATTTCAAAATTCTAATGCTTTTTATGATTTGTGTTTGTTTTGGGATTTATGTAGGGTAGGATTTAACTTTATAGAATATAATTATAGGTTGTATAGGTATTTATATAGGGTTTGTAAGTATTTATAGGGTTGACTTTTGTAGGGTTTATAGGGTGGGATTTTGAAATCCTGAATCAAAATCCCAAACTGTAATGGGGGTGGAGTTTCGAAATCCCAAATCCGAATTTCCCATCCCAAAACAAACATGCCCATAGACATGAAGACTAGATACACAAGATCCCTTAGGGCATGTTTGTTTTGGGATGGGAAATCCGGATTTGGGATTTCGAAACTCCACCCCCGTTACACTTTGGGCATGTTTGTTTTGGGATTTGGAGGATTTTGAAATCCGGATTAGATTTTGAAATCCTAATACTTTTTATGTTTTGTGTTTGTTTTGGGATTTATGTAGGGTAGGATTTAACTTTATAGAATAGGATTATAGGTTTTATAGGTATTTATATAGGATTTGTAGGTATTTATAGGGTTGACTTTTATAGAGTTTATAGGTATAAGGTATTTATAGGGTGGGATTTTAAAATCCTGAATCAAAATCCCAAACTGTAACGGGAGTGGAGTTTCGAAATCCCAAATCCGGATTTCCCATCCCAAAACAAACATGCCCTTTGAGATTTTGATTCAAGATTTTAAAATTCCACCCTATAAATACTTATAAACCCTATAAAAGTCAACCCTATAAATACCTATAAAATATATAATCCTATACTATAAAGTTAAATCTTACCCTACATAAATCCCAAAACAAACACAAAAAACATTAAAATTTTGAAATCCACTAGATTTCAAAATCCTCAAAATCATGTTTGTTTTGGGATGGGAAATCCGGATTTGAGATTTCGAAACTCCACCCGGTTACACTTTGAGATTTTGATTCAGGATTTCAAAATCTCATCCTATAAATACCTATAAACTCTATAAAAGTCAAACCTATAAATACCTACAAACCACTTATAAAACCTATAATCCTTTACTATAGAGTTAAATCCTACCCTACATAAATCCCAAAACAAACACAAAATACAAAAAACATTAGGATTTTGAAATCCACTCGATTTTGAAATCCAAATTTTAAAATCCTCAGAATCTCAAAACAAACATGCCCGGTAAGGGTCCATTCAAAATCTCGCTTATTATATTATTATTATTATGTAAAGTTACAAATTATTAGACTGGATTTTTACCGTACAAGTTTTTTTTTTAAAAATCTTATATATAAAAAATAAAATTAAAAAATTTCAAGGCAGCAACGGAACCCGCACCCCTGAATATTTTCGATTAAATTTGTTAGTGTGCCCAAAATTAAAATTTTGATGAATAGTATATTTGAGAGTATAAGTTTGTTTGGAGTTTTTTTTTTGACAGTGATGTAATTTTTTTTATATATCATTTTAATTTTTTTTATTATTATTATGTATTGTGTGAAAAAAAAAATAAAGGAAAGAATAAGTAAGCGAGAAAAAATTTGTGATTTAATTGTTGAGCTAGTTTTGGGGTGAGACCGTCTTACGAAATGAGATCCGTGAGAGTTGAGACGGGTCTCCGTAGACCCTCATTGAAAAAGTGATAATGTTTAAATAAAAAATGATGAGGTTGGTCTCTGGTGCATAATGTGCACGGTGCACACTATGGTGACGTGTCAACCCTTATTATCATGAAAAAAGAAAATGTAAAACAATATAATCGTTGGTGCAGCGGTAAGCTTAGGCCAGGTACAAGTAGGGGTGTGCACCGATCCAGAACTGGACCGGATCGGACCGGGACCGGAATTATAAAATTTTACGGACCGGAGATCGGACCGGAATTAATCCGGTCCAGACCGGACCGGTAAATTCCGGTCCGGTCCGGGTTTGGACCGGTTGGACCGGATTTTTTTTTTTAAGTTTATGGAAGTTAGAACAAAATTGTTGAATTTGTGTATGAAAATTAAAGTGTTTGTTCTTCATTACGCCAATGTGAATTTTATTTACATTATTATTAATGATCTTTTGACCCTAAAAAAAATTAAATATGTTTGTTAAATTATATATTTGAAAAAAAATGTAATAGATTTCAACACATTTTCACCAATTACTTGGTTTTGAAAAATAATTGAGAGTGCATTAGTAAAAAAAAAAAAAAAAATTCGGTCCAAACCGGACCAGAAGACCGGAATCCAAAATTTGTCGGACCGGAGACCGGGCCGAAATCTAACCGGTCGGTCCGATTCCGATCATTTTTCCGGTCCTGTTTTTTTTTTAACACTCCTAGGTACAAGGCTGTAGGTTCAAAATCTAAATTTTTTGAACTCTACAATTATTATCATTTTTCACAGATTTTAACAACACTACAATTATTACCATTTTTTAGTAATTCTATAATATTATCATTTTTCACAGATTTTAACACTACAATGGAGTACTATTTTTCACTAATATGGAGTAATAGTTGCCACTTTTCAATTTAATTAATTTTTTAACAGTTATTACCATTTTTCACCGATTTTAACACTACAATTATTACCACTTTTCAGTATTAATAATTATCACTTTTCACTAATAATAGTTACCACTTTTCAGTATTAATAGTTACTACTTTCACTAATAATAGTTATTACCATTTTTCAGCGATTTTAACATTGCAATTATCACCACTTTTAAGTATTAATAACTACTCCCACTTTTCACTAATAATAGTTACTACCACTTTTCAGTATTAATAGTTACCACTTTTTACTAATAATAGTTACCATTTTTTAGTATTAGTAGTTACCACTTTTCACTATTAATAGTTACCACTTTTCAATATTAATAGTTGTCACTTTTCACTAATAATAGTTACCACTTTTCTATATTAATATTTACCACTTTTCAATAATAAGAATTACACTTTTCCAACCAGCTCATACGTTGATAATTAAGCAGAAATAGTCGCTTCAACAGATATAGCCTTCAAAGTATTCAACATCCTCTTACTAATTTTCTTAGAATAAACCTGCAGAATCTCGATCCCGTCGTCATCGGCGATCGCGGCCTTTCCCGCCTCTCTGAAACGGTGTCGTACCGCTTGGAAAGGATGGATGGGGGGCGCGATGCGAGGGTTTCAACCAGGCAGTGTCTAACAGCCTCGCGAGTGCGTTCCGTTGTGGAGGTTTGAGATTGTGGCGGTGCTTGTTCGGTTTCGAGCATGACGATGGCTGAAGTCGGAAGTTGTTGCGCTTTAAACTATGCGCAGAAGGATAAGCATTAACTTAATTGTAGAGAATTCAAATTAAATTGAATGGGGTTTAGACATGGGTCAAGCGGGTCAAATATTAGAGTGCACGGATCTCTCTTTGGTGTGTGGGGTGCGGTGCATATAAGACTTTTCAAAATATGATAGTTACTTTTGTAAAAATATTATCACTTTTTTTACAATTATGAAATATGGAGAAAAAAATGGGTTGTTCTATTAAAAAATTTGGAACATGGGTTAAAATGAGTCTGTTTCACAATAAAAAAATCGTTAGACAGTTTTATACAAATTTGAAATTTGTCTTAATTGTATTAGATCTTGTTAAAAAAGGTAAAGGCTTATATTTAAAAAAAAAAAAAATCTAAAGCCATAAGTTCACAAACAGAATCAAAGTTCGAGGCGTCATTAAAATTGTGTCTGTAAAAACCTTTAAAAAAAAATCCGATCAAGAAAAAAAGGTATGCCCCCTCTAAAACAACCATAAAAAACCGTAAAAACTAATAGAATTTGAAATAATCGAAATAGAGAAAATGACTCATGGAAATCAAAAGCATTACCCCATCATCCCGTGTACAACATCGTCCAAGATTTTGTTAAAATAGGTGAACAAGAAAATCGGCTGTGAAATTCTGAAATGTAACCTAACAAACATCACAAAATTCTAAAATTTGAAAAAGCTGATACAAATATCACAGCTCGACTAATTGTAATATACAACTAATCGAGATCCATTAACATGGGTTTATTAAAAAGGCTAAACATGAATTTAATTTATAAATCGATTGAAATAAATCTACATCAAATCTTCATATTAATTAAAGCTGATTTGCTCTAAATGCATTTTATATCGTTTCAATCATGCGACAAGTGCACAAAATTTATTAATCGAATCCAAAATTTTAATGCAAAAAACGATATAGTGGTGGCTGCAACTTGCAAGTATTATTATTTCCATAGAACAATCTTCTAAATTTTGGTGTGGGCAAGAGTTAAGTACTTATTTTTATATTTTGTTTAGTAATATTTAATAAACATAAAATACAACAACTGTCGTATATATCTATTTTTAAATCTAAAACATTGATTCCCACCACTGGTTATTGGCATTATCGACTTTTTATGTATTAACTTTAATTTTATATAATTTTTTTTTTTTTTATAAATGTTGAGTTTTGCAATTATTTATCCTTCGTAACTATAACTACCAACCGACGAAAAAACTAACTAATGGGGTTTAATTTCATTTGCAGTCTTAATTAAATAGGTAGTAATTCGTTTTCAAATCATCGCTACATTACTTATAAATGGGTTTCAAGTAACTACGATTTAAATTTCCTAAGTCCATAGAAATTACAAGGAAATATAATCCACAAAACTAACTCTTTTTTTTGGTTAAATATAATTTTTATTTGAAGTTAGAAAAACTTGAACCTAGCTAGAATATTGTTCTAATTAAGAGGTCACTTATTATTGGGCCATTCTAAATTAAAAAACCAAAGATGTTAGGTTGTCTAATATAATTAGTCACATGCATTTTTAATATAAGAAAAAACAAAGGAAGAAAACGTAGGGTAGGAGGCAGGTTTCACCCACCTACTATATACACAACTAATTAATATTTATGTGGATTAATATTTATGATAATTGTAATATTGGTAAAAGCCTTCTAAGTCAAAAAAGTGTCATTTAAATTAATGAATTTGTATCTTCAACTTGACCATATATACTATAACTGTATAACAGAGCGGATTTTAGTCATAACAAAGTATCAAATAATCCAGAATCAAATTCAGGATTACCATATTATAATTAATTAATTATAATTTTGTAAGATTGTAATATAATCATAATATTAAACATAAAAGATAACATAAACGCACTCGTAAAAATACGTTATGTTGGCCGATTTTAATTTATCCCAAATTTGGAGTAATTTACTTTGAGAAAGCTAACTAAAATTCTAATCACCAGCCATTGCATTCATCATTTATAATGTGAAAAATATGATTTTCTCTTCTAGGGAAATTCACAGCCAATATTTCTGGAAATTACGCTCTCGTAAAATAAATTACAAATTAAAAAAATATAACAAACATATTTTATGTTTTAGGATAAAAATGCACGTTACAAATATTAGAATAACTTATTCAAAAGAACAATGGTCGAATATAAGTAGTGGTTAGAAAAACGAATATATTTTGCTGTGCAATATTCTTATATAAAAATTTCGAATCCAACAATTGTATTCCCATAATCCCATCATAACTTCAAAAGTTTTACACATTTTTTTTTTCTTTTTTCGTTCCAACACAAAGTTTACATTTTTTTATTTGACAAAGTTCATTATTTCTCCCTACTTTTTTTTCTTCCCATTTGTATTTCTCTTTATTTTTGTCTTTTCTAATATATCTCTACATTTTCTTCTTTCTAACTCAATTATTCACAACATGTTTAATATTAAATTTCTTAATTTTTGTGTCAATACAAATGTAACTTATCTAAAGACATAGGAAGTATTAAGTAACAAAAATGTTTTAGTCAAAGTGGGGTAGTTCAAATAGTTAGAGTACTCTATTATTATCTAAGTCATGATGTCATGAGTTCGAGTTATGAAAAATTAAAATTTTATTAACACAGTTCTAGAATAGTCAATTTCTAGAATTATTTGACAATCTCGAATAAGAATATTTAAAAGGCAATTACTTATGTGTACCAGTTACATGTATGTAACTGGCTATTTACCCTCCTTTTTAACTAAGTCCACACTTTCTTCTTTTAGGCATTCCCTTTTTTTTAGGCACTTATTTGTACAAGTTACATACATGTAACTAAATCCAATTATTTATATGGGTTATTAGTTATTTATCTTCTTTTTTATTAATTTCACC
Organism: Galeopsis tetrahit; assembly: GCA_963675135.1. Taxonomy (NCBI): domain Eukaryota; kingdom Viridiplantae; phylum Streptophyta; class Magnoliopsida; order Lamiales; family Lamiaceae; genus Galeopsis; species Galeopsis tetrahit. The sequence continues at coordinate 23,277,060 of OY776126.1, forward strand.
CCCAAATTTTTTAAAACAAAAATACATGTAAAATACTATATTACCAATTTACCATTATATCAATTAAATTAAAATACAACTCATTAAAATTATAATTATACACCGACTATCGATTCACCAATGAAACACCACGAAGTCAAATATTATTCTATTTTTTTAACTTTTAAAAAATAAATATAAAAAACATAATGAATATTAAAAAAAATATGAAACTCAAAAATAAAATTATGAAATAAAATTTCCAGTTTTTTTTTTTTCAAAAAATAACCAAAATTTAGAAAAAAAATCGAAAAAAAAAACTAAACTAAAAAAATTCAATTATTTTTTTAAATTTGGGTATAAATGTATGAATATGACATGCTCACTTTCTAGCTTTAATCTAATTTATAATAACTAAGATTATTTTGTTATGTCTTCATTATTTCTAAAATGATATCTGATTTGTTACAAGTTTTTTAAGGTTGTAGATTATTTTTTAAAACTAATTAATAACATAATCTAATTGAAAAATAAAATTTATATTTAGAAACTTAAATGAGTGGAGAATTGGGGAAGAAACCAGCATAATATTGCATCAGCTTTATTATTTTCTTTGAGGTCATCGCCATGTTGATGCATTCATATGTTTATTGAGTGTGATCGTATCTATTAATTGAATTGTCTGTTCAGTGTGATTCATTTTCACTTTTGTTCTTCTTACTAGTTAGTTAATATCAATTTTTTAATATTGATGTATTAATTTGCATGGTATGCATGGGATTATAAATGTGTTAAGTTATGTATTTTTTGTTAAATATAAATATTAGTTTAAATACGATATAGTATTAGTACGCCTATGGTATAGTACTAGTTAATATATTGTATAGTACTAGAGATTAATGTGGGTATAAAAATATTATTTAATATATGAATTAATACTATACAATATTTGAATTTATACTATACTATATTTGAACTAGTACCATAGAATATGTGAACTAATACTATACAATATGTGAACTAATACTATACTATATTTGAACTATTACCATAAAATATGTGAACTCGAAACTCGAAAAAAATAGAACTTATACCAGTATAAACTAATATACAATACTGCATATTAACTAATAATATATCATAATACTTATCAACTGTTATCATAACACTTATAAACTAAAAATTATATTCATAAAAAATTAAAATAAAGTGATTAAAAAATGAAAGTTCAAATGAAAAAAATAATTAAACAATGTAAAACGAAGTAAAATTTGTAAGGAATGAAGTAAAATTTTGAAAGGATAAGGTGAAAATTATACACCAATTAATTAAAGTAAAATAGTACCAATAAAATTAAACACTTGCGTAAGAGAGGTGCGAGTTTTATATTTTAAAACAAATTATTATTATACTATTTAATACTTAAAACAATTAATATTATTTTTAAATTTTTTTTATTAGACTTTAAAATTTTAGAATAATTATTTACGACATAAAACACAAATGATAAATAGGAAGAAAAATAAATTAAAAAATTAATATTAAAAAGATAAATATAAATATCAATTGAGTAAAATAAAAAATAAAATTTTAAAAAATTAATGGAGTATTATTTTTTAATGATAAAATTAATTGAAGTAAAATAAAGGCCCAAGAAAAAATTTATGTGTTAAATTGATATAGTAAATGGGTCATGTATTATTTGTAATGAGTTATTTGATTGGATATAATAAATGAGTCATGTGTTATTTGTAATGGATTATTGGATTGGATATAGTAGTTACATATATTGGATTGGATATAGTAGTTACATACATGTAACTAGTACACAAGAGTGCAACTCTATTTAAAATTGTTGGCTATTAAATCGGGGAGCTAGTGTTTTAGTCTTAATTTTTTATTAAAAGTTCAAAATTCCACAATTACAATCAAGTTTTTAAAAATGAAAATAATGGTTTGATATCGGATCCCACGATTTAAAACCGAAATCAAAATTGGATTTCTACCTTATTCTAGTTCCATTCCCCAAAAAAATGAAACAGTCGTTTGAATCGTGAGCATGTGTAATGGGGAGGAGTTGAAAAAAATTAAAAAGAGCCGGCAAATAAACAGAAAAAAACTTACAACCATAAATTTATAAGTTGAATTAGAGATTGAGGAGCAATTAAATACTTGTTTGGAAAAACCTTCTATAAGAACAAAACTCAAGTTAAGAGAAAAATGTACACCCCTCTAGATCAAATAAAAAGAGCACAATAACAAACCAAATGTAAACAGACAAAAAACGAGAGCCGAACAAAAAGTCGTGACGGATCAAAGGCATCACCCTTTTAATACGAGGCGATAAGACACATTTCATTAGCAAAAGGTGACAAATCCACCGTGAAGCCCTCTAAAACGATAACTTTAAACATGTTGATGACATCTTCAGGTAAAAATATGTTTCAAGCACATAATATTATATAAAAATATTAATTAAATATGGTATAATTTGACAACGAATTTCGTGATTAATAATATAAAATAATGTTATCCGGAAGGTGCGACACACACAATCCACATGCCAAAAAGCAGAGGGTACACCGCATAAGCAGAGACGTACACCTCCTTCCACTTCACAATCTATACATACATACAACACCTCCGTGATGTCTCCATTCTCTCTGTATTTTACCTTTCTCTATCTAAAACGGTAAAACCCCTCTCTCTCTCTCTCTCTCTCTCTCTCTCTACTTTGTGTGTGTCGGTGTCTGAAGCAACCTCACCCCCAACTCCTACCCTACGAACAACACAACCGAAGGGTTCCTTAAGATCCACACATTCACACTCCAAATTGTTGTATATAAGACACCAAAGCAGAGAGGGCAGTGGTTGCTGCTCTATGATTGTTGGTGAAGACGAAGAACAAGAGGTGCGTTATATGAGGGATCGCCTTCTCTTGGTCTTCAACTGCAATTCAAAGCGTTCGAGGTGGGACTGCTCCTTTGCTATCCGTAGCCGGGGTGGATGGGGGAAATGCGGCTGATTTTTTCTTCATAATCCCCAATCCCTTCTTCCAACTCTCCTCCTTACATTACATTACAACCCCGCTCATAATCTATTTTTCTGAATTTCATTCCAAATGCAGCCGGATCACCGCAAGAAGGTCAGCTGCTTTTCTTTCTTTTCCTTATCTTTTCTTTTTTTAATTTCCAGAAATAGTTTATTCAGTTATGGTAGAAACTGGAAATCGATGAAGAAGACAGTGTTCTTGGGAATTTGGATCTTCTTGTTTAATTGTTTTATGTTCATATTCAAATTCTGTTATGGAGTATTAATGAATTGAGTTGTTCTTGGTTTGAGGGAGTAGTTAAGATTTGTAAAACTGTCGACTGATTATGCAATTGTTTGATGACTGATTGAGATTCTTGGTTGGACTTTCTATGATGAGATGATGAATGATTTTGGGTGTGATCTTTGTTTCCTTGTCCTAATATAACTCTTTGATCATCTCTAATCTTGGCTTAACTCAATTGATGCTGTTTTCTCTTTCTTTCTTCTTTGATATCCCATGTTCTTGCATTCCATATGGCTTTTCAATCACCTAGATTAGTGAAGAAATTCTTGGTACCTATCTTTTATTCTTAACAATGAACTTTCTAGTTCACCAAATAAAACAATGTATGTACTTATTAAGCTATTTGCAGAGGAGAAACCAGTAGAGTTGCTATGTTCTTGTGTCTTTCTTTCTTACAGTTTCCTGAAATTGAAATGTTAAAATCAAATCATTTGAATCTGATATCTTTTATTGCATTCTATACATATTGAATGTTTTTATCACTTGCAAAATAAATGAATTTGGCTTCTCTTTCATTTCGATTTGTGGGAAATCTCTTGCGGTCTCATACCTATAACTAAGCCTTTTATTCTAATATGTGCAATTGGGAATATGGATAAAGTCTTGCTAACAAGTCAGTCAAGACACAATTCTCATTTATATCTAATTGTAACAATTTATTTTTTAATAATACCGTCAAATTTACTTGGAAAATTATATTTATTGTTTATACATGTAATCCGATTCGTTGATTGGTACGTCATAACTGCTGACAATATGCTCCATTTATTTATAGTGAATAATCAGATCTTATTCTATGAAACAGAATTCAACGGAGATGGACTTCTTCTCCGAGTATGGTGATGCTAGCAGGTATAGAATCCAGGAGGTCATAGGAAAAGGAAGCTACGGTGTTGTTTGCTCTGCGATTGACACTCATACTGGTGAAAAAGTGGCTATAAAGAAAATACACGATGTTTTTGAACACATATCCGATGCTGCTCGAATTTTGCGAGAGGTAAAGCTTCTCAGGCTTCTTCGACACCCAGATGTTGTTGAAATCAAGCATATTATCCTTCCCCCTTCAAGGAGAGAATTCAAAGACATCTACGTTGTTTTTGAGCTCATGGAATCAGATCTACATCAAGTCATTAAGGCTAATGATGACTTGACGAGGGAGCACTATCAATTTTTTCTTTATCAATTGCTTCGTGCCCTTAAGTATATTCACACAGGTGATTCCCCTGCTTAAGTTTTCTAATATCTAGCCCAAGTTACTCTTATTTAGCAGCCTGAATTTTCTTGTAAATTGTCAAGATGGATGGTGTTGTATGCTACTTTTTTCATTCACTTTGTTGTTTTATTACGAGTTTGTGAATTGATCTGATGATTAATCATTTTTGGCTGTAGCTAATGTTTACCACCGAGATTTAAAACCAAAGAATATCCTGGCAAATGCAAACTGTAAACTCAAGATATGTGATTTTGGATTGGCTAGAGTTGCATTCAATGACACGCCTACAACTATATTTTGGACGGTATGAATATAGAATTCGAGGAAATTATTATTAAATTCAGTTGATGTAATTCTCTTTCTCCTGTTACTGAACTTATTGTATGTCCTCTGAGACAGGATTATGTTGCTACGAGATGGTATAGGGCTCCAGAATTGTGTGGCTCATTTTTCTCAAAGGTACATTTAATCATTTTGTTGCATTATCATTTGTTCTCTGTCAATGAGAACTCATTTTTCTTTTTTTGCAAGATACTATTCCCTCTGAAATTTTAGAATTTTATTCTTATTGTTTCTGTATCAATGCGTTTCAACATTTCCTTTTGTATTTCCTCGTTCTGATAATTCAAGATTATAGTTCCCCTGGACCTTGTCATTCAAATGCTATGTTCTTCACACAGTAAAACAGTGGATTTCACAATGAGGGCTTTAGTGTGCTTCAGTCATATGCTTTAATTAAGCTGCTATGAGGCATTCATTTGGTTGAAACTATAGGGTAGCATGTGTGTAGACCATTGATCGGTTGATTCATTTGTAATGCTTGAGGCCACTAACTATTGTGGTAATTGATTTGTCTTTGGTTTTGTATTGCATATTTTCAGTATACTCCAGCTATTGATATATGGAGTATTGGCTGCATTTTTGCTGAGGTATTGACTGGGAAGCCACTTTTCCCTGGAAAGAATGTCGTTCACCAGCTGGATTTGATTACTGATCTTCTTGGAACTCCTTCTATGGATACAATATCTCGGGTAGGCATTTCTCTCAATTTTTATATCTTCAAGCTTTTGGTTCTGCATAAATGGAAAACCTGTTATTGTTGTATTCTTTCTTATTTTCTAGGTGCGAAATGATAAGGCTAGGAGATATCTCACAAGCATGAGAAAGAAGCAGCCCGTTTCTTTACCTCAGAAATTTCCAAATGCTGATCCTTTGGGCCTGCGGCTTTTGGAGAAGCTCCTTGCTTTTGATGCAAAGGATCGTCCTACTGCTGAAGAGGTTTGTTACGCCAAAAATACTTGTTTTCAGTTTGAAGTTCTTCCAACTTGTTTTAAGAAAACGAATATATATGATTGTAAGGGTTAACGTTTTTTGTGTTTAATTTTATTCAGGCACTTGCTGATCCTTACTTTAAGGGATTGGCCAAAGTTGAGAGAGAACCATCGTGTCAGCCAATTTCAAAGATGGAATTTGAATTTGAGAGACGAAGGGTCACAAAGGAGGACATTCGAGAGTTAATATTCCGTGAGATACTAGAGTACCATCCTCAGCTGCTGAAGGATTACATTAATGGGGTCGAGAGAACTAATTTTGTGTACCCAAGGTGATAACTGTTTTGAATCTGATTTTCTTTTCCTTTAATATTTACTAATGTTGGAGCACGTATATATCTACTGCAGTGCTGTTGATCAATTTAAAAAGCAGTTTGCTCATCTAGAAGAAAATATTGGCAAAAGTTCACCGGTGATTCCTCTTGAAAGAAAACACATTTCTCTTCCTAGGTATGCTTACCTCTTTCCTCTTTCTCGTTCCTTTTGTTCTACCAGTTCGTTTGCCATGGTGGAGCTTTCTATTTCTATTTGAACAATAAATAAGTAGCTTATTTGTGGTAGTCTTGTGAAGATGTTTTTGCATACAAATAGGAAAAATAGTTTTTTTAGTCTTGTAAGCTACCTTAACTTAGATTTTTAGTTCTGTAGACTTCCACAAATTGAAAATAGTCCTGTAACTTTCATTTTTTCGGCATTTTGGTCTAGTGACCGACTGTAAGAGGTGAAATACTTGGTTGACCAATCGGACATTGCCTCGTGGACAAATCAAACTCTGACATGTTAACGTCAACCGGATACAAAACTATTTTAAATTCGTGAAAGTCGATGGGAAAAAAGAGGAGGGTTGCTTTAGCCATGTGGAAGCCAGTGTAAAACTTTGTCATGTCACCATGCCAATAGCCAATCATCGAATTTCATTGGGGCATTATTCATGCACTCAACCGAATGTGATTCTATAATTGGTACATATTGCAGTCCAAAATACGAATAACTTGCAGGACTAAAAAACTGTCTTCCCATTCAGTTATAATGACATGCAATGCTAATCGTGATTGATATATCATGTGGACACTTTCATTATTTCATGCAGTATTAAGAATTTTAATGGTGCAGGTCTACCATTATACATTCAAGACCAGTACTACCAAAAGATCAAACTACTGTTGTGAATTCAAAGGATCGGCAGAATGAAGAATCATGTAACCGAAACTCACGAGAATTTGATGGGCTCCACGTATCAAAAACATTGCAACCACCGCAGAGGTTCCCTCAAGGTGTTTGATAAAACTAACCCCTTCTCATGCTCTGTTCTACTAGTTCAATTATTCTTGTTTTGTCCGAAATCTTCAGTTTTTAATAGTTAACAACTTTTGATGGTCAGCTAAACCGGGTAAAGTAATTGGTCCTGTCTATCAGTACGATAACGGGAACACCATCAAACCCCAGGTGCCCTCAGGTTATTGTTACCAAAGAAGCAGCATAGGGAAGACAGTAGCTGAGGCCCCAAGAAACGTGACGTCTCATACGAAACAAATGCCCAACTGTGGCATGGCCGCTAAATTAACCCCTGATATAGCAATAAACATGGAGAGCAGCAGCAACCCTTCGTATATAACCCGAGTGGATTGTGTTAACGATAGAGTTGTGATCGATACAGAGCTTCTTCAGACCAAAGGGCAATATGTGGCTCCACATAGGAAGGTAGGTAGTGTCCAGTTATTACATGGTGTTGGTAGGATGTATTAATTAGCTTGCATTTAGCATTGTAAAGATGACTCCGTTGAGGTGGCGCAATGCAACGGTGTCCGGTGCATAGTGTATTGGAGGGGAAGAGGGTCTTTCATTCATGGTGTCTTGTTTGGAAACTTTGGTGAAGAATAATGTGATGCATGGTTACAGATTTACAACTTTGATTAACATTATCTTAGTATATGAAATTACTATAAAACATTTAATTTGTTCAAATCATAAAAAAAGATTCTTTAATTAAAAGGATCTACTCAGACTATGTTATGCTAAGGTCTTTTTTATTGATTAAATCACTGCTCCTTTTCAATTAAAGTGAAATGTGGGACGATATTTTTAAATATTTTGTCTTTAAACATGTAAAATATTAATAATATATGTGCTCCTTCTTACGATACAAAAAGAATTATATGATGCTAATAAAATAGGCATTTTCTTGTTCTCTCACATGAATTGTAGTATTGTACCTTCTAAAAAGAGTATTGATAAAGTGTTAATATATGTTAATGATTTACGAAATTTCTATCATTTAAGTACTACAAATCTATACTAACTTATGCTCGTTGAATGATATTTATCTCTTTTTTTTTTTCAAAATTAAAAGTTCTAATTCCTCGACATCTCTTGTTTTCATTAGCAGTTCTCTTCAAACTAAATAAATACAGTATGTGTGCAACTTTTAGAATGTATCTATATTGGATAATTACTTTACAGTATGAATCTGGGACTAGAGTAGTTGGCAAAATGGCAATTGATCCAAGAAAGTTTGTACTTCCAATGTCCAGAGACGAGAATAATAAATAAACAAATAAATAGGTAAAAGAAATTATAGGATATGTCATATCATATGTTCCACTCTCCGCCGACTCGTGTCCCCTTCTGAGAAACACCACTCGTGTCTAAACCGTACTATATTCAAGTTTTTAAACTGTACTACTCCCCCCTTGCCTAGTAAAATTTTCATTTTATTATTTGTCTTTAAATTTTTTATAAAATAATCATTTTATTAAGTTTGTTTTTCAATAAACTTTTCATACTGTTTTATTTTTTATAAATATATTTTAATTTTTTATTCTTACACTTCTTTTTCTCTCTTTTTCCCTTTTACAATCACATCACTTGTGGGAAGCTTATAGACGAACAAAATGAGTATTTTTTTTTTAATTTCTTAACATATTTATCAAAAAGTAATGACAAACTTATAAACGATGTAATAAATTACATTAGGTGAAGTAGATAAAATTATTAACTCATTTAAAAATATATATATTCACTTGATTTTCCATGAGAGGTTTCTTACAATTTTTAAATGGGTTCACTACCTTAGGATGTTTATAAATTATAAAAATTTCCCCTTTTTTTCGCAATTTGATGCATTTACCTATTTTTTTTACAACACATAAATGATATGAATGACGAATCTGCCTTAAGGTGCTACACATATGTCCACGTAAATGTCATGACTGGTGAATAATTTTTTTTTTCAAAATATTTTTAAATAAATATTATATGCAAAATTTTTTATTATATTTTGTGTACTCTGATTTGGAGAACGCGATCCTATTCTTTTAAATTTTGGGAAAAAATGATACGCGGTAATAATTAAATTGGTTTATGATATAATTTTAAAAACAATTTTTTTAGTACAATATTGTTTTTAGTTAGAAACGTTTAAAATAAAAAAAAATTATTAACCATTTGTGACATCTATGCGAGACCTTGAGAGCTTTGACAATCACATTATAATTTAATTGTTGTTAGAAAATAGACATATGCATTGAATTGCAAAATTAAAAAAAGGTGGCGTATCAAATTACGAAGAAAAAAAAGATACTCACTTCGTTCCGTGATTATTTGCACACTTTCTTTATTGAGAAGTTTCAAGATTATTTGCACAATTTTAATATTAAAATACCCCACAAAATTAATATTCTTCCAACATTATTTTATTTTTAAAATTGACACTTCTTTTTTACCTACATTTACTTTACACCTCACAAAATCACTTAAAATACTCCAGTTTATCTTACATCACCAACCACTAAATACTATTTTCTTAAAAAGTGTGTCGATCAAATCTTGCAAATCATCCCGAAATAGAGGAAGTGTTTTATAATTGATAAACACCCTAAAACTGATGATTTTTTTTTCTTATACTCCCTCCGCCCATAATTATTTTCACATGTGAAATAACACACAAAATAAGAAAAATGAATTTAGTGAGAATTTTAAGGGGTAATTTTGTAAATCTTTATGTATAAAGTAAAAAAATGAGTTGACTTTTATGTATATGTAGAGAAAACATTTGTGTAAAATTGAGAATATTGTGAGGGTAGAGTTTATAAAGAATTTTTTATTTTAATAGTGTGAAAGTTATTGTAAAACGTCACGAAAAGAAAAGTGCGAAAGTAATTGCAAAAATGAGGAGTATTACAATTAACCCTCGTTAAATCACAACAAGATTTCGCACAATATTTATAAAGCACAAGTCTTGTGCAATTAACAAAATATATTAATTTGTTAATATTTGTTGCATACAAAATATTAATTATATTATAAATTGGTGGAAGATGGAACAATTTAATTTATTTACATGGCAACAAAAAACAATCTAAGATGAAAAAAAAAGGATTAACTTGAAATCTATTTCTCATGTCATGAGTTATGCACCAACTGCAGTAATATACAATAAACTGTGTAAATTATTATAGCTAAAAAAACATTTATTTAATGGAAAATTTAAAATTAAAATTTACGAGACAAATATACTCTCTCCTTCTCATAATAACTTTCACATTTTTTTTTTTCGGACATCCACAATAATTTTCACACCTTTAAAATGGAAAAGTCTTTATAAACTCTACCATCATAATATTCTTAATTTTATACAGAATAAGGAAGTAACCGAAATGTAGAGATTGCGTTAGTTTGTGAGGCGGAATCCGATAGAAATAGTAGGTTTGTGGGGCTCAAAGATAGGGAACACGTGGCGCATTCATGACAATAACTAAGCACATGTGAGATCACATGTAGGTGGACCCTGCGCCCCTATCCGGTTCCCTTCCAATCCCGTTCCGTTACCCCCTTAATTCTTTTTCAACTTTAACCTAATTTTTAAGGAGTATCATTTTAGACTATTTTATTTCTAAATACTTTTTCGAATTATCATCTCTTATCTTTAAGGGGGAGGAGACCCAATTTTTAATGGATGAAAGTATTAATTCTTAATACTCAACAAATTTATTTATTACTCCATCTTCTCGATGTCTATGAATTGAAATTTATTTTCATTTTTACACAGTTCTCTTGTGATATTAATGTACAATACATAGAGCATATATTGTGAGGATTTAGAAATGAAGAAGGAATGGGAATGGAATATTATGATGTCACATTAATCCTGTAATTAGCATGAAAATGGTAATTAAGGGATGAATTAGGCTTGTAGATGATTAGTCTAAAACAAATCCGTGATTAGCCCAGCCCACCTTCGTTGGCATTGACTTGACATTTCTAAAATAGAACTACACTCCTTTCATTTCCTTCCTTTACTTTCTCTACAATAATTCCTCGCCCAAAAAAAAAAAAAAAACTTTGTCTACAAATAATATCACTCCACTCCACTCCCCTGGCCTCACTCTATTCTTCAGTATGGACATTCCCAAGTACCCCGAAACGACGACGTCGGCGAACCAACAAACGAAGGCCGCCGCAGACGGAGCGGTGGAGAAGAAGATTGCGGCTCTAAAGAAAATAGTCCCCGGCGGCGAAGGGCTTCCGGTGGAGGAGCTGCTTGAAGAGACGGCGGAGTATATATTGACACTGGAGTCCCAAGTGAAGGTGTTGACTTTTCTTATTCAAAACATCAACAATAACATGTTCGCGGGTGCTTAATTCATTGTATATCCATGCTTTTTTAATTACCCCTCTCTCTCCCTCAACATTTCTACTATCTTTTTATTTTTTTCGAAAATTAATATACATATGCATTTTCCAATTTAGTGTTCAATTTCAACAATATATATATGAGGGGAAATTGGCCTTCCAGCTCTTGAACGAGTTAACTTTGTCGGAATAAATATGTTACGATTGTTTGATGCAATTTATTATGTTTTGTACAAGTAATTAATTTCATAGTCAGTTAGAGCATGTTTTGAAACTCTACAAACTGCTTCTAGAATCACTTATTTTTAAAGCTCCCTCTCACAAGCTTTTGAAAAAAAGTGATTCTGGAAGCAGTTTGTAGAGTTTCAAAACACGCCGTAAAGTGATTTGGGTTTTCTACGATTGGACAGGAGCTCTATCTGAAAAACTGACTTATCATTTAATTTTGTTTGGACAAGCTAAGTTAACACATCATTTACTTCAACAAAATATTTCATAAGCCTAATTGCAACTATGGATTTTTATATGAATCCTCTTAATTATAAAATGTGTTTTATATTTCATGCAGTAATAAAGACTACTTGCATAGTGACCTAATTAATTAGTATAATAGTATTAGTAGTATTACATTTTAAACTCGCTAATATAGAATTTATCACATATTATTATTAATTTATATGTAAATTTAACATTAACTTTACACCCTAAGCATGTTTGTTTTAGAACTCACACATTCAAATATGGAACGTAATATCCCCCATCTTGTTATAGTTCAAGATTTAACATTCGAATTTCAACATTCAATTATGTTCACCCCTAAAAATACACACACATATATACTAGTATTATAATAATGCAACACCATTCACTCTTATACAATTGATTTGACATAAAGTTACATTATACTCTCTCCGTCCAAATTCATAATGCTCATTTTTTTAAGCACGAGTTTTAATAAATATTGATTAGTTTATGTATAAAGTAAATAAACTAGGGGTATGATTGGGTATTGTGGGGCCCACTTATGAATAAAATGAATGACAATGTTGGTAAAATAAATGATGTTGGAAGGGTGCAGATAAATTAGTGTGGATAATATTATTTAAAAAAAAGAAATAAACATAATAAAATTGGACAATCAAAAAAGGAAAACGAGTATAATAAAATTGAACGGAGGAGCATAATACAACATCATCAATTTTTACTCAATTGATTTGACATAAAGTTACATTATATAATAGAACATCACTTATTCTTACACAATTGATTTGTCATAAAGTAACATTATATAATTATACATCATCACTTATTCTTACATAATTAATTTAACATAAAATTACATTTTATCATATTCAAAATTTTAAAACAAACATACCCGATTACTATTCATCATCAAAATTTCCCTATCCGAAATTTCTTTTTCCAAAAATTTCCCCATCCTAATTAATTTCAAAATAACCATAACCTTGGTGAATCACGGATGGAAAAAGTAAACATGACGGTCAATTTTAGTGAGTTGACAATATCATAGTATCATGGATAGTGATATATCAATATGGATATGAAATTTGTAGGCTAATGTAGATTCAAATTAAGGTTCGTGACCTGTATTCCAAGGACGTGCTGTGATATAGTTAGATAGGCGTTTCAACCGGTTGAATATTAGAACTTGCATGCATGGTTAGGGAAATATATTCTTATTGAGATTATACTGATTTACATATATAGGGTGCCGAATTAGACTTCAGTTCGATTTTAGTGATTTTTAGTGGAGAATTTCCCTATCTAGCCTCTACAATAATTGAAAATTGGATACCATATTCCATGAGGTCATGTCATCATATAGTGATAACTTAATTACTTAGGAGGAATTTGCGTTGATGCCTAGTTGTGCAGCATGCAAGAAATCGACATGTTTGTTTTTTGACTCACACGTTGGACGTAATGTCCTAATTAAGTTTTGTTTTAGTTCGAGATTTAACATTCGAATTTCACCTTCTAACTACATTTATTCTTAAAAATACTATATATTAATCTACTATAACAATAATAAAACATCACCACTCTTACACGTACAATTGATTTGACATAAAATTATATTTTTAATACAACATCACACACTTTTATACAATTGATTGTTAGAAATGAGGTGTATGTGTAGACGAAGATTAAATACTGACATAGACTTAAACATGAAAGTTGAGGCTAGAGTTTGACTCTATATCCGTAAGACGTTATTGCCCCGTACACAGGTGCAATACGGATCACTGGCAACCGTCCCCAAGATACAACGACTTAAAACTTCACGAATGTTGCACTACAAATCGAAAGCTATCGGCGAATCGCAAAATGGATATCCGGAACTTTCGACTCGACTCTAATGTAACAACTACAATTCTAAAATGCTAAGTATGCATATGTAGTTTTAACTCAAGTTCTCACTTCCTGACTATGAATCAATGGAAATGAATTTCCGAATGATTGAATGAAATGACCAATGTAGGGGGGTCTATTTATAGACTTCCAATAGTCTTTAGGTAATAGGCGTGACTCTTCATAATAAACTTATTTTCCCAAAAGTTGCAACCTTTAGAAATACGCAACTATTCACAAAAGGTATGTCTTTTAAATTAACACAATAATTCTAAAAGACACATCTTTGGATAATCAATTATTCACCAAAAGATATGTCTCTCAAATTAATACAATAATTTTAAGACACAACCTTTGGAATAATTAAAATCATTCCACCAAAAGATATGACATTTCATGTCTATAAGTCACAATTCATCACTATTACCATTATACATACATTCAACAATGTATTTATCCATACATTAAATGACCAACTTTAATATTATTAATTTCTCATTCACCCAAAATTTGGTTTTGAGAAATCAAATCAACTAAATTCATTTACGCAAAACGAATTATAAAATTGTCACTTAATATTTTATAAAATGTGGTCAAAACCAACATTTTCCAATAATCCCCCACATGAATGAAATTAATGCATGTGACTCCCTATGAAAGTTCCGACGAACCGTTACTGCATCGGGATAGGTAGCTTCAGGCTTTGAACCTTCCCTAGTAAATCAGAACCGACGTGTTCATTTGAAATGAAGAGGAAAAAATTAATTTCACCCCTTTCATCTGAACCATTTTCCAACTCTTTGGAATCGCCACGTACATTCTGGATAATTTGCAGATCGACTCCACCTCTTATGGCGGACCAACGCATAACAACGTGATATGATTCTCTGAAAAACCCATTTTGTAATTGGCGGTCGAGGGCAAGATCTAATTCTCACGAAACTCTCTTTCTCTCGAAGAAATTTAATTGTCCCTGCAAAACTTCATTAGACATAATCGAATAAATGCGCACCCGGTGCAATCTCAATATAATTGGATCTCCAGGCATGCTTTCAGAATCCTGCATATCACCTATTTGATAAAATGCCTCTAAGAAATTGAATTTTCCCAGTGGCTTGGTGGCTATGCATGTATCATTAACATCAAGAAATTTAATTAAATTTTACAAAGGAATTTGAATTAAACTTCCCTGACTAATCGAGTGAGATCTTCTGTGGCTTGCAATTCACTTCGAATACACAAAAATAACGTCTTACGATTGTTAGAAATGAGGTGTATGTGTAGACGAAGATTAAATACTGACATAGACTTAAACATGAAAGTCGAGGCTAGAGTTTGACTCTATATCCGTAAGACGTTATTGCCCCGTACACAGGTGCAATACGGATCACTGGCAACCGTCCCCAAGATACAACGACTTAAAACTTCACGAATGTTGCACTACAAATCGGAAGCTATCGGCGAATCGCAAAATGGATATCCGGAACTTTCGACTCGACTCTAATGTAACAACTACAATTCTAAAATGCTAAGTATGCATATGTAGTTTTAACTCAAGTTCTCACTTCCTGACTATGAATCAATGGAAATGATTCCGAATGATTGAATGAAATGACCAATGTAGGGGGATCTATTTATAGACTTCCAATAGTCTTTAGGTAATAGGCGTGACTCTTCATAATAAACTTATTTTCCCAAAAGTTGCAACCTTTAGAAATAAGCAACTATTCACAAAAGGTATGTCTTTTAAATTAACACAATAATTCTAAAAGACACAACCTTTGGATAATCAATTATTCACCAAAAGATATGTCTCTCAAATTAATACAATAATTTTAAGACACAACCTTTGGAATAATTAAAATCATTCCACCAAAAGACATGACATTTCATGTCTATAAGTCACAATTCATCACTATTACCATTATACATACATTCAACAATGTATTTATCCACACATTAAATGACCAACTTTAATATTAATTTTTCATTCACCCAAAATTTGGTTTTGAGAAATCAAATCAACTAAATCCATTTACACAAAACAAATTATAAAATTGTCACTTAATATTTTATAAAATGTGGTCAAAACCAACATTGATTTGGATGCGGTGTTGCGTGAGCTATGATACGGCTTGTTTTGAATATTGGTTGGTTGTGCATATCCCCTAATAGGCTTAGCTCGATCGCCAGGTAGATGGTATGAGCTGGTCTTGGTGAGCTAATCAAATACTAATTGGTATGAGCTGATGACCTCAATGACTTGTTCAATTCAGCTCGTCAAGTAGGTGGTATTAATTAGCTGATCTTGATGATTTGGCTCCATTTACAAAACATTTAATTACTTGTCAGTACGCCAGACAAGTCTAATGAGCTGAGAACTTAAGTCATCAGTTTTGTACCGCCATTTTCCTCCAAAATTAAAGGATTTGTATATATCAAATTGTTCCTCTCTTCAAGTTCGTCGGTTTGGTACTCCCAATTGTTCGTTTGATATACTACAATTACACGAATTTAAGTTTGAACAATTCATTCACGTCAATTCACAGTTGCTTTTTTTGTGACTATTTTTCGTCGAATCAAATGTCAAGCCATATATCAAATTGTTCGTCTCCCAAATCCATGTCATTTTGGTATATGGCTCATCCTTCGATATTCTAGAAAGCAACCGTAGATTGATAAAAAAAATTACTATGTTGCCGCTAGTTAAATCCATTCGCGAATCAAGACCATTTTCAAGCGAAATAAAGACGAATCATATATCAAAATGATGGACTCAGAGAGAAAAACATTTTGTATATATATGACCTGACCTTTGTTTTGCGGAAAATTTGTCGAATTTTGCTCGCGGTCGAAGAAGGTAATGCGAGTTGACGTGTGTTAATCGTTCAAACATAAATTCATAAACTTATATATAGTATCCGAAACGAGCAATTTGATGAACTATATTGAAGAACTTATTGAGACGGGTGATTTTATTTATCATTAATCCTTTAATTTGCCAAAAAATGGTGATGACGACGGCAAAGAGTAGTAAAAACAAATTCGATGACTTTTGCCATACATTGAAAAAAATAGTGAGTAGCTAGGAGGCATAATGCTAACCTAAAATGGCGACAATTTTCACTATCCCCTTCAACCTAAGGGGCAAGTTTTGAAACAAACATAACAAAATGAGACATTAATTAGATTTAATTCATCAATTAAAATAATTAAACAATGGAATGAACATATATAAAATCAAACAAGAATTTAGAGCATAATTGTCTTGTTTATTAAATAGGGGTCTAATTTTCTTGTTTTTAGAAGATATATGTGTTTAATTGAAAACTAATAATTAATTAACAGACTAAACAGTTGAACGGTCTATTGGTCCGATTTTAAAAGTAAGGGTATTTAATTGGACAAAAACAACATAATTCAAAGATTAATTTGTACCTGAGTATGAAGTCTAGGGTCATATTTTTACATTTTTCCCCTTGTGATTCCAAGTTCTCTTAATAATAATAATAATAATTTTTCCCCTTGTGATTCCAAGTTCTCTTAATAATGATAATAATAATTTTATTATTATTATTATATGAAGAGAAGAGGCCCAAAATATTTGGAGCAGGGGTTTGACTATTTGCACCTCCATTTATGATGGATGCACACCCCCTAAAATCGGTCTAAGATAGATGCACTCCCTTAATTGTCCTAAATGCCCTTGTCTCCATAAAATTTCTATTATTACCCACACCCCTTCCCCATTAAAACTTAATTTCATCTTCATTCTCTCCATTTTCCCATCGATTGCCGCGCCACCTCGTTCGGCTACCCGACGTCATGGCCCCCGCTGCTGCGGCCTAGCCATTGCCCTGGGCTGTCGCGGTTCGTCCCTCCCCCCTTTTTTATGTGTTGATGCATCACACCCCTCCCTCGTCCGGCAGTCTCCCTCTCCCCTCGATTTCGGCACGGTCCCCTCCATTTTTTGCGTCGACCACGCGGCGCGGCCTCCCTCTCCTGCTCCCGATCGACCTCGTCGTCGCCTCCTTGTCCAAGATGTCGGCCACCCCCACCCCCACCCCCAGGTTTATGCATCCACCCTTTTTTTTGTTAGATTTTTCTGCATATTTTTTAGTAGAAACCTTTTTTTTTTAAATATATTTTTGACAACTTAATGTCAACCAAATACACACTCGTCGATAAATTGTTGTCGACGGGAATGTATATGGTCGACATTGTTTGGTTGAAATTTGTAAAAAAAAAATCGTGATTTTTCTAAATAATTTTTTGAATTTCTGTATTTTTTTGGTTTGTTGGTCATCGAAAATAATGTCGGCGGCAGCAGCCGGAGTGATTGTTAAGAAAAAAAAAGTGAAAGGAATGATAATAGGGGGTGTGTTTAGTAAGGGGTGCATATGCATTTTAATGAAGAGTATTTTTAATTTTTTACATAATTATTATATTATTAAAGTTTCGTAAATGGAGGTGTAAATAGTCTGAATCCATCCTACTGTATAATACTACGTGTCAATAGTCCAGATTCCTCACAGCAACAAATTGGAAAAATAGTGGGCTTATTGCCATTGGATTGTACATTTGTACTCAACTAGGCCCATATGTACTACCAGGTCTGAGGTCTCCATATATGTTATTTTGCCATAATAACAAACTTCAAATTTTCTGCCAATAAAATCAGCCCTAAAAAATTAAAATAATCTAAAATATCCAAATAAAACTTATATTTTAATCATTTATATAAAATATAGTTTTCAAATTCTGGTAATCCTTTTAATAAATTAAATTATAATATAATAATATTTGAAAAACTAAATCTTAATATTGTGGTAATCAAACTTAGAATTAATGTATACTTTAATCGAAGTACACACGCACATATCCAGAATATTTAAGAGGATGTAATTAAAGATAATAACGTTTTAAATTGGGATTATTAGTACAATTTTAACTCATTTTGATGGTGATGCAGGCATGCAGCGTGTGCGTAATCAAAAGAAAGAACAACAAGAATCGTTGATTCACAGAATACCCGAATCTTGATAAAACGAAGAATAATTCTTCAATAATAATTTCAATCTGCAAAAAACTGCTCAACAATGTTTGGAAAACGAGAATAAAACCAAACCCTAGTGTACGGAATTAAGAAATTACAAAAAAAACCCAAAACAATTAAAAATTGCAAAAATAACACCCAAAAAGCAGTAAAACGCGTTTTTGACCACTCAAACGATGGAATTTGGCCAAAAAGCGTCGCACATCACGGCAAAGTTGTGAGTTTGACTCGTAGCATCGATTCCACCCGAAAAAGTGTTCTCACACGCCAAAATCGGGTTCTAGCTCCCAAAACTTCAAAAATTATTCGGATGCTCTTGTTTCTTCAAAAATTGCAACGCCACTCGTGCTACATCATTCCCTCCCGGGTAGAAGAGATTCACCCTCGAATCTGAATCGGCCTCATCACTGGACGACGAATCCTCAACAAAGGGAATCAAGTGCTTCACATTAAAGACATCTGACGTACGAACATGACTTGGTAATTGCAGCCTATATGCATTCGAGTTGATTTTCTCCACGATCTCAACCGGTCCAATCTTCTTAGCAGCCAATTTAGAATACTCACGAGCAGGAAAACCGTCCTTTGTTAAAATAGCCCACACAAAATCACCTACGTCAAAATCAACCCGACGACGACGCAGATCTGCATGTGCCTTATACTTAGAAGTAGCCTCAACAATCTGAGCATGAGTGTCACGATGAACCTGCTGAATCTGTGTCACCATATCCGTTGCGCTAACATGGGAAGGGACCTTACTAGGCAAAGGCAGCAAGTCAAGCGGACCACGGGGCACAACACCATAAACAATCTGAAAAGGGCTAAAACCGGTAGTACGGTTGACAGCATGATTGTGAGCAAATTCAGCCTGACTAACCTTCGAATCCCAAGATCTGGGATTATCACCAACCAAGCTGCGAAGCAAATTACCCAAAGAACGATTAACCACCTCTGTTTGGCCATCAGTTTGTGAATGGTAAGCGCTACTGAAATTTAGGGACGTGTTCACTGAACGCTACAAACTACGCCAGAAATGACTAACAAAACGAGTGTCCTGATCAGAGATAATGGAAGAAGGGAGTCCATAGAGGCGGTACACCTCACGAAAGTATAAATGTGCCACATTAACAACATCAAATGTTTTCTTGCAAGACATGAAATGAGCCATCTTGGAGAATCGATCAACCACCACAAAGATTGAATCATTCCCCTGTTGTGTCCGTGGTAGGCCAAGAACAAAATTCATACTCACATCAACCCACGACTGCGTCGGAATGGGAAGGGGCATATACCAACCCGCATTAGATGCAACCCCTTTCGACACCTGGCAGATACGACAACAAGTCACAAACCTGCCCACCTCTTTGCGCATCGAAGGCAAAAAATAAGAAGCTGTTGCAAGCTAAAAAGTCCGGTCACGACCCACATGACCCTCGTTGTGCAATTCCTGGATGATTTTGGGACGAAGGCTGCAATCAGGAATACCACATCGTTTAGGAATAAAGGGTGAGGTAGTTCACATCGGAGATGAAAGAGTCAATATGGGGTGAAAGACCGTGGATTTCGTAGAGCATAGAGCGTGGGAAGCGCAATACCAGCAATGAAAGTTTGGCTCTAGAAAGAAAGAAAGAAAGGAGTGAGTAGTTGATGGTCAGACTGAAGCTGACCTGTCATGGACTCCTGAGACACCAACCGCCAACAGAGAGGCATAGCCATAGTCAGCAGATAAGGCATCAAGAGAAAGAAACGTAGCAGGTCGTCAAAGTAGTACCTCCCTAGAGGTCAAGAGCTCGGGCTAAAGCATCTAGGCTTAGGGCTTTTAAATTAAAGATTAGAAGACTTCTTTTTAGTTATATATACATAACTCGAGGTTACGAGCTCTGCTTACTTAGCCGCTCACTCGAACTTGAGTTCTCGTTTTCTTGTCTTATCTTCTTAAAAGAAGTAGATCGTTATCTCTGTTCTGTGAGTTCCCTTTTTTTTTTGTGGATAGATCACTGAACTAAGCGCCTATCTTCGCTTTTCGATCAGCTGTAGCTCCCCGTTCACTTACCCTACGAACTACAACGCGTCTTACTGGAAGAAGAACTCCAGGTTGGCCCGAAGATGCCAACAGTATTCCGTTCACTTACGCTCACTCGTTTACTTGTTAGCTATGGCAATTCCACACCTTTGCTTTCAGGGAAGATAAGGTTTTGAAAGAACCTAGTAAGTGTTGAACGAAGTTTCCTCGCTCGTAATAGAAAGTGAACGGTTGGCTGTAAGAAGGAAGAATCGAAGGTGACCATCTTCTATTAAAGCAGAAGCGTCGGGCAATTCTTTTTGCACAGAGAAAGATGTCCTTTGTCCAACATTTATCAATGAAAAAACTTCAGAGGTTCTCCCCTCTGTTACCAACCCTAGTGGTCAACTTTCCCGGGTTAATGCAATTACTGAGTCAGACTTTGGTTATTCTCCAACATTTTCCTGTGATCCGGGAAAAAGCCGTATAGGAAGTGCCCTTTGGCTAACTCTTTCTAAAAAGGACCTTCTCTTTTACTAGAGGAGAGTCTGCCCAGCTCATCATCAAGTTCGAAAGTCAATGTCTCAAGATAAGCTCAGAATTGTAGCTGTAGTCATTCCTATTCAAGATAAGTAGCAGGTTCGCTCGCTCGCTTGCTTGCCTATCGCAATGCCCCATAGCTCTGGTTTCACACCACGAATATCCTATTCAATGGGCAAGTGGTTCCACGCTCTACTATCTATTTATTCACACGCACAACCTTATCCTATGAGTCCGCCTATGCTACGCGCCTGCCTTTGAGAGCCTTTCCGCTGGTTCCCTTCGTCGGCGTCATTGAACCTCGTTAGCATTTCCAAAAGAATGTTCAGCTCAAAACAAATGGTCAAAGGAATTGATTATTCGTGTTTAGTCTCCGATCTTCGCATAGTCTTAGAACTTGCACTGTAGAGAGGGGAACAAACACCTCTTTCTGCCGCTCTCCTCCGCAACCACCATCATCGAAACCTATTAAACCACCACCGTCAGACTTGAATAAAGGGTCTGGTTAACAACCAAGCTTAAAAGAAAGGGATCAGAATCCGACATCAATTCAAGTGGAGACTCAGACTCTTTAATAAAGAATATAAAAGGGAAAGCAGAGGCTGGAAGTTGCCTCTTCAATAGTTGTTCCCGAAGGGCGGATATCCTAGCTTCTATCGTACTCTCTAACTCCCCTACTATACGAAATGGATTCTTGAAAGAATCTGCCTATCAAAGGTAAACATAACATAAGTAGGCGCATTCTCCCATCTCTATATGTGAAAGGGGTTATTACCCATTAGCCCTTCGATCAGATCAGGGCGGGGAACATATTTAGCTGAGTCTCGTTGGATTGGTGTACCCCTCTAGCTTTGTTAGATACACGCCCCTCCCACTTTTATTAATAAAATATTCATGTAAAATACCACATTTACCCTTTTAGTAAAATATTAAAGATACATACACTCCCCTTTTTAAAACCCTAATTTTAGGGCACGCAACCGGCCGCTGTCAACACCACCACCACCAAATTTAAAAAAAAAAAAAAAAAAACATAGAAATTAAAAAAAAAAAAAAACTTATTTTCGACAAATCAGTGTCGACCAAAATCCCTCTTGTCAACACTGGTTTGTTGATCAAACACCTCCCTGTCGACACTGATTTGTCGACCAAACACATCCCCGTCGATAGGGCTGTCAAATGGGCCGGGCCGGCCCGGCACCGGTCCACCAGGCTAATCAATTTTTCGGGCCTGGCCGGCCCAGTCCGGCTGCTACCGGGCCTAGAAATGTGAGGCCCAGTCCGGCCCTGGTCGGACTGCCGGGCCATCGGGCCAAAACAGCCCGCTTTTTATAATTATGGAGTATTTGTTTTATTGGACCAATTAATTAATTGTTTTGTTAATATAAAAACTGGGCCCATTGGTAGTATAATTTTGGGCCATTGATTTGTTAATGTAACTATTTGGGCCACTTTATAAAGCTTTGGTTTAGGTTTTTTTTTTTTTTATGGAGCAGCACTATAGTAGGCAGCAATTTTGACCAGTTTTTATTTCTCCCGTCTTTGCATCAATTTCTACATACATGGAGCAGCACTGCACTTTGATTTCCAGTTTCTATTTCTCCGTCTAGACATCAGTTTCTATCTCTCTATTCCTCCGTCTAGGCATCAGTTCTAATTTTTGATGAAGAAGCGACCACACGACCAACTGTGCGATAGACGCTGTCCGAGTGCTGTCGTGCGAGCGGCGCTGTGTGAGTGCCAACGTGCGAGCACCGTGTGATTGTGAACTGGGTTTGGCCTGAAAGAGAATTCAGGGTTGCGGCTTAGTTTTGAAGTCACGTAGCTAGGTTTTGGATTTTTGGGGCTTTTATGTCCGTTACATTAATGTATTATTAATAATTAGTATTAGGGTGACATTAGAATAATTGAATTAAAAAATACATATATTTAAAAAAAAAAAAAAAAAACATAACCGGGCGGCCCGAAAAATCGGGCTTAGCCCGGCCTGAGCCCGATTGGCGTGGTTGTTCAAGTGGGCTGGGCCAATTTGGCCCGGTTGTTTTCGGGCCGCTAATATTATAGCCCAGCCCATAGGACGGGTGGGTCGGGCCGGGCCATCGGGTCGAGCTCATTTTGACAGCCCTACCCGTCGATACTGGTTCGTCGAAAGAATTTAAAAAATCTCGATGGTCGATGAGAGTGTTTATGGTCGACCCGCTGAAAAAAAAAAAAAAAAAAAACAAACAAACCTGGACGGAAGTGGAAGCGGCAGCTGGCGACGGAAGTGGGGAGCGTGGCTGGTTGGGGGATGAGCCGGCGGCATCGCTCGACAAAGGAGGCAGCGCCGCCGTGTGTTGCAAAGACGAAAAAAAAGGGAGTGCGACGGGGAGAAAGAGCAGGCGGCACGAGGGGGAGGGAGGGGAAGTGCGACGGCGAGAGGGGGAGTGCAGAAAATGAAAAAAAAAAAAGAGGGGGAGTGCGACGGCGATGGCGAGGGAGAGGGAGTGAGACGGCGACGACGAGGAAGGGGGAGTGAGATGGCGACGGCGAGGGAGAGGGAGTGAGACGGCGACGACGAGGAAGGGGGGGTGAGACGGCAACGGCGAGGGAGGGGGAGTGCGAGCGGGAGCGGCGGCGATGGGGGAGTGACGGCGTGAAAAAGAAAAAGAAGGTGAAGGAGAGTGAATTTGGGGAAAAATGAGGAAAAATAGGGTTTTATGGGGAGGTGCATTTATCACACTGAATTTTAAGATAAAGGGTATAATAGATAATTTGGGGGGAGTGCATCTATCGCAGATGTATTTTGAGGAGAGTAGTTGTATCGGGGGAGTGCATCTAACAAAGCTGGAGGGGTATATACCCCATCCCATATATATATATGCTATTTAGATTTTAATTTTTAATTTTTAAATATTATAGCTCGTTAGTGACCCGTTTAGTCTAAGATTCGTTAGAATTAGGTCTCAACTATTGTAGGATCGTAAAAAATTATTTGATTAAGACCCTAGTAAGTTTACCCCTCGATCCTACAGGCTTGGACCAGCCCAATAAACATGGGAGTATATTTTAGAGTTATAAAATGTTTTTCTTACAAACAAGCAAAAGAATTACTACCTTGTTGAATTTTTTTTGAGATAAATTACATTAAAATTGTGCAGGTGTTGCGCTGTGTTAGTGTACAATAGAAGAACACATATTATAAACAATTCAAAATTAAGGTATCTTTACTAATAGTAGTGTTTAATTAATCCAGTATTTAACTTTATTGATAATCCATCACATTATATCTGAAAAGGGCATCTAATTAATTGTTCAGAAACCACACGCTAATCTGAAAAGGGCATATATATACTGTAATTTGTTGTTCAAAAAACCACACGCTGTTAACGCTATCTACACCTTTTAACGCGCAAACCAGCTAGCTTTGGGTTTAAATCCAGCTCATTTTCACTGGGTTTGACTTTCCCCCACCCAAACGGATACTTCCTACCTACAGCTGGCCACCCCTTAAACACTCCTATATATACTCTTCCATTCACCATTCTATTTCCATCATCCTAAACCAAAACATCTCCTCTCAATTCTCAGAAAATTAATTAAATTATAATGGCAACATTTTCACAATCCCTCTCTAGTTTAGTGCTGCTGCTTCTAGTTCTATTGTCCTTCAGTTGCGCATCTGCCGATTTCTACCGCGACGCCGACGTGACCTACGGCGGCGACCGCGTGAAGATTCTAGAAGGTGGGCGGACGCTGACATTGTCTCTGGACCAGACTTCCGGGTCGGGTTTCCAATCAAAGAAGGAGTATTTGTTCGGACGATTCGATATGCAGCTGAAGCTCGTACCTGGCAATTCCGCTGGAACAGTCACCACATTCTACGTATGTCCCTCTCTCTAATATTTAATTTACTCTTCTTTTATGTATCCCTATATAAATACTGATGATGATTTTGCATTAATTGCAGTTGTCTTCTATGGGAGCAGGGCACGATGAAATCGACTTTGAATTTCTGGGGAATTCAACAGGAGAGCCATACACTCTTCACACCAATGTTTACTCTCAGGGCAAAGGCGAAAAAGAGCAACAATTCCAACTGTGGTTCAATCCAACTACATCATTCCACAACTACTCTATCCTCTGGAATTCTCAACGCATCATATTCATGGTGGACAGCATTCCAATCAGAGTGTACAACAACAACCAAGCAGCAATCGGCACTCCATTCCCAAAGAGCCAACCCATGAGAGTCTACTGCAGCTTGTGGAACGCCGATGAATGGGCCACCCAAGGCGGCCGGGTCAAAACCGACTGGACCAACGCTCCCTTTTCCGCCACTTACCGCAACTTCAACATCAACGCCTGCGACGCCGCTGGATCCTGCGTCGACGGTGCATCGGCGAATTCAGTAAACGCGGAGGCGACGAGATCGTGGCAAACGAAGGAACTTGATGCCAAAGAGAGGAACAGATTGAGATGGGTGCAACAGAAGCACATGACCTACAATTACTGCTCTGATTCCAAAAGATTTCCCAACGGATTCCCCCTTGAATGCAACCGATCCAGATTCTGAAACTCCTCATTTAATTCCTTTGTTTACACCAAATATTCATTTTTTTATTCATTGATTCGTTGATTACATTATAGTAGTGTAATATGTGTAATTCTATTCTGATTCGAATTGAAATTAATTTTGAGTAACAATACTTTTCTACCTTTAAATAAATCTGTCGAAGCTTCCTTTTAAAAACTAATAAAAAAAGAAATAGCAATGTACTCCATTAAAAAAAAAAAAAGTGCCTCGATCTTCTCACTTTTCAAGCAATTAATTGCAACCCCATAAATTTGGTTGCCACTTGCCAGCCGGACATTATTTACTGGCCATTTGCCAACCATTTTTGTGTATTAAATTTTTTTTTAATTTTTTTTTTTTGAAGGGTGTTACAAGATCAATACAATTACAAGCACATTCTCATGATCTTCAACCCAAAGCAGATTCACTGGTATCGTTGCCCCTCCAATCTCGAGGAAGAGAAAAACGAGCGTACCCTTCGTTCCACAGTGACGTTCAGGCCCCCCTTTTCAAAACGAGACAACCCCACACTAAGGTATACTCATTTTAAAAAATTGAGAGACAGAAAAATTAGAGACGAAGATCCACTAAATACCGAATCGTAAGGACACCCAACCCATTCAAAAACTAACCCAAACACCAACTGGGACAAAACAAGGATCCACTAAGGGATACGAGGCTGCACTAGGCATACTAAAAAATAACAAAAGATACCGAAGCAGAAAACCAAACAAACTAGGCAAGTAAAAAAGAAAGAAAAAACTACGGGATCAACGAGTCACTCACCCAATCGGTCACCGTAGCTCCGTTAGGGAGGATTGACTCGTTGATCCCACCTAAATCATAAAAGAACCTCTAGATCTGGTCTTCACAGTGGAAGGCGGCGCCGACAGTGAAGGTCGAGGCAGCAGCTCCGGCGATTCTGACGACCCCGGTCAATCGACGGTGGAAGGAGTGGAGAGGACGGCAAGAAAGGAACGAAAGGCGGAAAATGGTGGCCGATCTACATTGAAAATGAGAGAGAGTGGAGAAACATGGTGGAGAGGAAGGAGGTGGTCGGAGGTTTGGAGATGGCGGCTGGATTTAGGGTTTAGGTTAGAGAGAGGGAGGGTGTATTAAATTAATTTAATGCAACTATTACTGCCACCAAATCTAGACAAGTAAAATTTCTCATTAAGTTTTTCAAAATCAATTAGCTAAGAAAGATAATTTAGGTTAGATAATTTAGGTTGTGTTTGGATGGGTGGATTTGATTTGAGAAGATATATTTAAAAATAGATGGTTTTAGTGAGGATTTAAAATTCTCTTAATTTTAACTAAAAAAAAACTGTATGAGCAAAAATTTAAGTATTTGAAATCTATTCATAATCCAAAAAACAAGTGGGGTGGATTTGGATGATGGATTTAAAATTCAAGATCAAATCCCTCCATTCAAATGGAGCATTAGTGAAAATAGGTTTTTTCTTGGAGTGCTGCTAAACATCCAGAATCTGGATATCCAGAAAAGGGCAGTTTGGTAATTTTATGTTTTAAGTTGTGTTAAAATGACAAGTATACCCTTAAGTGTAAAAATCATATTTTTCGAATTAAATAATAAAATCTGACTTTATTCTCTCTCTCTTTGTGTTTTCAAGGCAGTAATAATTACACACACCAACCCATTTCAAATGTTGTATTTAATTACACTCCATCTCTATTTCCTTCTTTCTTCTTTCCTAAGAACTCCATCTTCCTCAAAGGAAAAACTCCATTTTTTGTAATTTTGTGCTGGAAAAAAAAAAAAAAAACTTCGTCTTCTTCGTCAGAATGTATAGCGAATCGGAAAAAAAGGTTGAAAAATTTTACGTCGTCTTCAAAGGCGTACGAGTAGGTATATACGATAGTTGGAGTGATTGTGCTCCACATGTCCTCGGATTCAAAGGATCCTTGTACAGATCTTACCGGAGTGAAGAAGAGGCTATCGATGCATACACATATATCGATGCATACACATCATTTTTCGAGCAGAGGTCGTATGGTGATGATTCCTATTTCCAGCAGAGGTCGTATAGAGATGATTCAATTTCGAATCTTGGATTAAATGTGAATGAAGATGAAACGAAGGAGGCTGCTTCAAGTTCTTATCAGCTGACAAGAATCCGAAATGACCTTATGCAATATTACCAGTCTTTAGCCATTCTTGTTCCTATACTTCTGTTTTTTTTGTTTTGTTTCTGGAATTGTAGGTGGTTTTGCAATTTTTTTTTTTTTTTTGTGTTCATTCTATAATTGTAAAATGTAATCTGCATTTTCAGCCCTCAATCAAGCTATGCAATGTTATTTTTTAAAAGTGTGTTTATTGTTAGATTAATTTGATGAATTTAGTGGAATTTGTTGGAATTTAAAAGAATCGACGATTGTTAGTGAAATTGGGGAAGATTACAACTTAAATTTCATTAATTCTGATAAGTGAATTCCTTTGATAAGAATTGGGGATTTTTCAGAACATGTTAATTTGTATTAATTTGGTTAAGTTATGAAATTTTTCAAAAGATGTTAATTTGAGGATTTTTACAAGTGAAAAATGTTTAATATGTTTCGATTAATTTGATAAATTTATTGGAATTAATAAACTTCAAACATGATTACATCCAAAAATTGGTGTTAGTCGCTTTAATGGTGTTGTTAATTTAGTTGTTTATCTTACAAAACACAATAAATAAAGTAAACTGACTCATTAATAGCAAAAGCAAAATACTATTTCATTACGGGACATTCGATTGCAAAATGGTGGGGAATATTATATCCCACAATGACAAAAAAAAAAAAAAAAAACAAAACAAAACAAAGATAAACATAAACTTAAACTTAAACTTAAACAAACACCTAATTAGTAGTTAAACTTAACCATCATTCTAATCACCACCACCCTGAACGCTGTCTTCCATATCGCCTTCATCGCCTCCGCCGCTACCGCCACCGCCACCGACACCCCCACCACGGCCACCGACACGGCCACTACCACCGCCACCGCTTGCAGAATTTTCTTGATCTCGAACAGTTGAATCAGAGAGCACAATGACTGGAATTTCCTTGGCCTTATGAGCTTCAACAAAGAACTCATAAATCCTATGCAAGGGATCCTCGTCCAGGATCACATTGCTCAATGATTGTGGTGTGCAGTGAAACAACAATCTCTTCATAAAAAGCTTCACTTCATCTTTGAGTTCTTCGTGTTGCCTCTTTGTGTACTCGTACATGGACAAGAGACCTTTTGGGGAGGAAGGCACAAACTCTTGAAACTTACCTGACTTAGAAGGTGTTCTTGCCATTTGGGAGAAATTTAAAGTTTAGAAATGAGGATGGATGTAGGGATGAATGAAAACACAAATGGCTAAGAGTATTTATATTGTCATCCCAACAGAGCTTTGCAACCTTTGGCATCCCCCAAATCATCATCGTGACGCATACCCCCATTCGATTCGACCATGCATTCACGCGTTCCAAAAAAAAAAAATATCATTGTCTACATACATAATTTACCCCATAATTTATTCATTAATTAACTGTTAATACAAAAACAAAATTAAACCTAAAGTTGTATTCACTTAATCTGAACAAAATTAAAATTAATTAAGATGAAAATAGATGAAATTAATTAGAGTATTACTAAATGAAAAATTAAGATGAAAAATAGATGAATTAATTACAGATTTAAGATTTTTTTTCTTGTTATATAATATTCGAATTAACTTAAAATTAGGAAATATTAAAGTTAAAGTTAAAATATATGAAATTATTTCCATAATATTCGAATTTACATTGTAAAAATTTACATACTTATAATTTGACGAATTTACCTTGTCATATAATATTCAAATTTACTTAAAATTAGCAAATATTAAAGTTAAACTAGCAAAAATTATTTTCATAATATTCGAATTTACCTTATAAAAATTTTCATATTTATAATTTTCGAATATTATGTGGTGAGGATCAAGGAAATAATTAGTTTGTTTGTAATTCAAAGTTTTCATACTTCAATCTGTCAAAATTTCCATACCTTATAATTTGTTTGTAATTATGGATTTTGAAATTTTGTCAAATTTACCTTATAAAAATTTCTTATTTATAAAAAAAATTGAACATTTATATAGTTGTGATATAAAATTAAAATTAAAATACAAAATTAAAAGTGCAAAACAAATTAATATACGGTTGATATTCACTTGCATAACAAAAGGGGAAAAAAATTTCAACCGATCAAGGGCTAGCTATATGCCCATACATACTTATATAACAAAAAAACATAATTAAAATACTTAAAGAGTCCATCATCCATCATCCATCATCCATCATACTAAAACATAAAAATAAAACATACATAAACAGGTAAAAAAAAAAAAAACAGCCCTTCACGCCTCCACCTTCAAACCCCAAAGCAAATTTTGTGTTGTGCATCGTATGCAGCAACAACTTCATCCAGATCAGCGTTCACCTCCGCACGTAGGACTTCATCCTCTATCTCCATGACCCTACGCTCCAGAGACTGACGAGCGTCGTCGAGTAAACTTTGAAGCTTGTCCCAACGCTGCCTTAAAAAACGTCTCTCGGCCTGGTGCCTCAACCGCAACTGATGCACTTCACGGCGGTTGTTCTGGACAATTTCCATTAGGCCGGTGAAGTAGTCCTAGAAATACACAACAAAAGAAATCAATCAAACAACAAAATAATTAAACAATAGATATGTAGAAAATCAGCATATTGTGGATCGAAAGAATTCATCACAGAAACGAAAGAGAATGAGAGATTGATTTTGTCAAGAATCAAATAAACCCTACCACCCCTTAGACATTGATTTTGGATGATGAATGTTTGAGAGATGAGAGATGAGAGATGAGAATGTATGTTTTGAGGTTGTGAGTGACCCAATTTATATTTGAAATGAAAGGGTTTATGAAAGGTTAATTTAATTTAAATCTTAATCGGACATTAAAACTAATTAAAATCGTAATTTAAATCTTAATTTAACATAACTTAAGTAAAGATAATATTAATTTAAATCTTAATCGGACATTAAAACTAATTAAAATCGAAATTTTAATTTTAATTTAATTTAATATAAGTTAAGTAAATATAATATTATTTGAAAGAAGATAATGTTAATTTAATTTAATTTAAGTTAATTTAATTTAATTAAACTTAACTTAATTTAACTTTAGTAAAGATAATACTACTCGAATTAAGGGTTTAGGGTCCGATTACTCGTTTCAATGTGTGGTTTAGGGTTTAGGTTTTAGGTTTTAGGGTTTAGGGTCTGATTACTCGTTTCAATGTGTGGTTTAGGGTTTAGGGTCCGATTACTCGTCTCAATGTGTGGTTTAGGGTTTAGGTTTTAGGTTTTAGGGTTTAGGGTCCGATTACTCGTTTCAATGTGTGGTTTAGGGTTTAGGGTCCGATTACTCGTTTCAATGTGTGGTTTAGGGTTTAGGGTCCGATTACTCGTTTCAATGTGTGGTTTAGGGTTTAGGGTCCGAGTACTCGTTTCAATGTGTGGTTTAGGGTTTAGGGTTTAGGGTTTAGGGTCCGATTACTCGTTTCAATGTGTGGTTTAGGTTTTAGGGTTTAGGGTCCGATTACCCGTTTCAATGTGTGGTTTAGGGTTTAGGGTAATCGTTTCAATACAATTACTCCTAGAATTACGTTTAGTGTCCGATTACTCGTTTCAATACAATTACACTTAGAATTACGTTTAGTGTCCGATTACTCATTTCAATACAATTACACTTAGAATTACGTTTAGTGTCCGATTACTCGTTTCAATACAATTACACTTAGAATTACGTTTAGTGTCCGATTAAATTGAATTAAATTTTGTACAATTACACTTAGGTCTCCCTAATTTTCTTTCTTTTAAGTGTAGATTAAATTAAATTAAGTTAGATTAAGTGTAGATTAAATTAAATTAAATGTTGTACAATTACACTTAGGTTTCCCTAATTTTTTTTTCTATGCCTAAGAAATCATTGATCAATTCTGGTGTAAATGGAACTATACTCCCCCTAAACTGTACATTCCCATACCAACGGGAACTCCTCCTACCATTACTCTTCCGCAGACAAGCATAAAACTCATACACCCAATCAGAAACAAAAGTATCACACAAGTTCAGAGCTTTCATCAACTTTCTATCCTCTAAGAATTGAATCAAATTCTTACTCTCAAAATCAGAAATATGAATTCTCCTTTCCATCAACAATTTCCTCATAGACAACCTAGTTATCTTATCAACCAATCCATCAATATCAGAATCTACTTCAGTTTCAGAATTACCTTCCTCAGAAGTAGTGTCCTTTGAGCTTGGTTCTTTCACCTCTTCAGAGCTTGATTCAGAGCTTGATTCCCCTTCCTTTTCAGAGCTTTTGTCAGAAGCTGCACTGCTTGAATCACCTCCATCATCAGGTTCTGGTGCTGGAGCACTTGATTCAGCATGTGAGGCAGCATTCTTCTTCAGGGCTTGTTGTATATCCCTGAGACAAATCTCCATTTCAGAATCAGAATCATGTTCTGGTTCTTCAGGCATTGTTCGAACAGCATCAACCTTCGCCTTTCCCTTCCCCTTAGGATCAGCTTTCTTCTTAGTTGGCTTCTCAATCACCACTTCTTCTTCAGATTCAGAGAACACCTGAATTGGTTCAGCAACATCACCACCTAGCTTCTTCTTCTTCCTCAAAGAGTCTGAGTAATCAACTCGAGTAAAAACTTGACCTGATCGTCTTCTTGGAACTGGGCTCCTCTTTCTCTTCTTCTCTTCAGCATTCCTCTTGAAAGGAATCGGTTCAGAGTCGGATTTCGAGATGTCAGAGTCGGTTTTGTCGGATTCTTCAGCATCCTCCATTTGAGCGTCCTCATTGTCGGATGTCTACGCATTCGACGGCTCCTTTGACTCAGCAACAGGGGATTCTTCAATCTCCTTTTCAGTCTCCCCCATAGAGGCAGCAGTCGGGGCCTCTGTTTCAGCGTTAGGGCTCGAAATTTGGGGCTTTTCGGCTGTGGATGAAGAAGGTGCAGTAGTGATCACTTCTTGGGTGCGCAAGTAGTGAGAGATGTCAATGGACATATCACCAATCGTGAGGATGGGTGGATTAGGTGATCTCATCGATTGAGAAAAATTCTCAACCGCCTGGCTCAGCTCGGAGAGTGTAGCTTGGTTTGGGATGTGGATGGTTGTCGGAGTAGCTGGAGTGGGTGTGACGGTTGTGGCAGTTGGGGGTGAATTTTCGTGTGAAGCAGCCATGGAAGCTAGAGTATGCAGATTAGAGAGGGATGAAGATGACGGTTGTGAGTTGGGAGAGTTTGGTTTCTGTGAGTTTAATTTCTTGTTTCCTGCCATTTAAACCAAGAATTCGAAAAGAACCAACACAAGAATCGAGATAAACACAAAATATCTTATAACAAAATCTGCAAAAACTAATACTCAACTTACTCAATTAATTACAAAGCTTAGAAAAACATGAAATGGGAGTATTTATATAGAGAGAGCTTAGTAGTTGGAATAATGTACGTGTGATTAAGGCTTGACTTAAAGAAAATTCTAGATTGAATGGATAATGCTCCACAAATTCAGCCACAAGTAAATCATGGGTGAGTTAGTGGGGTAAAATCTTAATTAATTAATTAAATTAATTAATTAATTAAATTAAGAAAGTTCCAGAATTAATTAAAAATAAAAATGCGTAAAATCTGAAATAAAACAAAGTGGTTAGTATAATTATAAATAAATAAAATAAATTCCCACAATTAATTAAATAATTACAACTTATAAAAATATAATTGAATCATGTAATGTTGTACTCAAGGATTTGACATACACCTCAACATTGGTTTTTCACAGGTTTTACCTATCCAATGTAGCCAATTTTTCAGCATTTTTCTTTTCATTGCATTTCTTCTTTTTGTGCTACAGCATCTAACTCGTATTGATCCATTGTTCCTGTAGAGTACATCGTAGTAGCGAACTCCGTGCCCCATACTTACTTAATGGATTACGAACCTCTTGATGTTTTTACCAAATTCACCTTTTGAAAAGAAGGCATCGTAGTAGCGAACTCCGTGCTCCATAGTTACTCAGTGAATTGGTACATCTTTTAGTATGCTGTAACATTCTCAATTTTTTAAGCTTTTGAGAGGTGTAGTACATGCCTATTTTTGCACAAACAAATTTCAGACTCAAGAATATTTTACAAAGGAATTATTCAACGAAAATAAGAAATAAATCAAATCTATAATAACTATACCACCTTAGGCTGTTGTCCCAAATGCTACCGCATTTGTGACAACATCCTCTCAAGAATTATTCAGATATTACACATACCAAGAGATTTCCTCAAAAATGAGAATCTCTCATGGTCAAGAGCCTTAGTAAATATATCAGCATTTTGATTTTCAGTAGGCACATATTCCAACTTAACTATGTTCTTCTCCACTAAATCTCTCATAAAATGATGTCTAATGCTAATGTGCTTAGTGAGTGAGTGTTGTACCGGATTCTTAGATATGTTAATAGCACTTGTGTTATCACAGAAAATTGTGAGGATATTGTTTTCAATTCCATAGTCATGAAACATCTTACTTAACCACAATAGCTGTGTGCAACAACTTCCTGCAGCTATGTATTCAGACTCGGCAGTGGATTGAGAAACACAATTTTGTTTCTTGCTATGCCAAGACACAAGATTGTTCCCCATGTAGAAACATCCTCCACTTGTACTCTTTCTGTCATCAATGTCTCCAGCCCAATCCGCATCACTGTATCCAATCAATGTGTTGTTGGTGTCCTTAGTGTACCATATCCCTAGTTCACTTGTACCTGAAACGTATCTGATTATCCTTTTCACTGCATTCAGGTGAGATTCCTTTGGATTTGCTTGGTACCTAGCACAAACACACACACTATACATAATGTCAGGTCTACTAGAGGTTAGATAAAGTAAGCTACCTATCATGGATCTATACAATGTTGGATCAACATCCTTTCCACCATTGTCTTTGCAAAGTTTCAAAGTAGAACCCATAGGTGTTTTCATTACTTTTGAGCTTTCAAGACCAAACCGTTTGACTAAGTTTTTAGCATACTTACCTTGAGAGAAGAAAATACCATCCTTACATTGCTTGATTTGAAGACCTAAAAAATAATTCAAGTCTCCAACCATACTCATCTCAAATGTGGCTGTCATTGCTTCAACAAATCTGTTCAGCATTTTATCACATGTTGAACCAAACACAATGTCATCAACATATATTTGAGCAATTAGTAATCCTTCTCCAGTGTGCTTAATAAACAAAGTCCTATCGGCTTCTCCTCTAATAAATCCATATTCTAAAAGAAAGTCCGTAAGCCTACCATACCATGCTCTAGGAGCTTGTTTTAGACCATACAATGCTTTCTTTAGTTTGTACACATGATCCGGGTATTGTGGATCTTCAAAACCTTTAGGTTGTTCTACATATGCTTCTTCATTTAATATGCCATTTAAGAATGCAGCTTTTACATCCATTTGATGTAGTTTAATATCAATAAAACATGCAATTGCTAGTAATAATCTAATAGATTCTATCCTAGCAACGGGTGCAAAAGTTTCATCAAAATCAACACCTTCAACTTGGGTGTAACCTTGTGCAACTAACCTAGCTTTGTTCCTAACAATGTTTCCAGACTCATCAGTTTTGTTCTTATAAATCCACTTTGTTCCAATGACATTAGTATGACTAGGTCTTGGAACAAGTGTCCAAACTTCATTTCTTTCAAACTGATTAAGTTCCTCATGCATAGCATTTATCCAATTTTCATCAGTTAATGCTTCATTTACATTTTTAGGTTCAATTTCAGAATAGTAACACTCAGCATTCACAACATTGCAAATAGAAGACATGCATATTGTTCTTACCACATCTACCTTATTCGATCTTATTCTTCCTCTTGTTTGCACTCCAACTGCAGCATCGCCTATGATCTGGTCAGAAGGATGACTTTTCCCCATTCTTGAAGAAGGATTCGTTTTGGGAACATACTGATCATTCTGTGGAATTACAACTGTCTGTTCTGTAGATGTTGCTCCAGATGTGTTAGCATTTGGTGCAGCATTATCAGACTTCAGTGTATTCTCAGAATTGTCAGTGACTTGTGATACATCCTCTTCATCTTTATCATCTGTAAGACCTTTATCATCATCAAACACAACATTAACAGATTCTTGAACAGTGTTAGTCCTAAGGTTATAAACTCTATAAGCTTTACTATTTCTAGAATAGCCTAAAAAGAAACCTTTATCACTTTTAGAATCAAACTTGTGAAGTTGATCCCTATCATTCAGAATATAACACACACAACCAAATACATGAAAATATTTCACACTTGGTTTTCTAACATTCAGAATCTCATAAGGTGTTTGATTAGTACCAGATCGAATATAAACTCTATTAATGATATGACATGCTGTATTCAATGCTTCAGCCCAAAATCTTTTAGAAAGACTTTTAGATAAAAGCATGACTCTTGCCATTTCTTGTAAAGTTCTATTCTTTCTTTCAACAATTCCATTTTGTTGTGGAGTTTTAGGAGATGAATATTCTTGCAAGATACCTTTCTTATCACAGAAATCATTAAACATGTTATTCTCAAATTCCCTACCATGATCAGTTCTAATACGGCCAACTTTTAAGTTAAACACATTTTTGAACCTTTTATAGAGAACTTTAAAAGCAGCAAATGTTTCAGATTTATCTCTTAAAAACTCAATCCAAGTATATCTAGAAAAATCATCTACCACAACTAAGGAATATCTCTTACCTCCAATGCTTTCAGTTTCCATAG
This sequence comes from Galeopsis tetrahit, assembly GCA_963675135.1. Taxonomy (NCBI): domain Eukaryota; kingdom Viridiplantae; phylum Streptophyta; class Magnoliopsida; order Lamiales; family Lamiaceae; genus Galeopsis; species Galeopsis tetrahit. The sequence goes on from OY776126.1 coordinate 23,313,929, forward strand.
GACCCATCAAATCCATGTGCAACAATTCAAAACATCGATGTGTAGAACAATGTGACAGCATTCTATGCGGCACTCTTACCTGTTTACCTTTCTGGCATGATCCACATACAGTGGTATTCTGGAAACTCAGTTTAGGTAGTCCTTTGATTGCATCTGATGTGATTAGTTTCTTCATTGACCTGTAATTTACATGTCCTAATCTTTGGTGCCATAAGACATTCTCATCATGTTTTGACAAATTGCATACATTAGTTCCAATAAGATAACAGTTATCTGCAGACCTAATACCAGTCATTACACAATCATCATCTTCATTAAGAACATAGCAAGACTCTTTGTCAAATTTTACATGCAAATTATCATCACAAAGTTGACTAATACTAATCAGATTAGCAAGTAAGCCATCAACATGCAAAACATTTTTAAGCTTAGGAAAACCTTTAACATTCAAAGTTCCTTTTCCTATTATCTTTCCTTTTGATCCACCACCATATGTAACATTACCACCATTCAAGGTCACATAATCAGATAAGTAGTCTATTTGTCCTGTCATATGTCTAGAACAACCACTATCAAAATACCATAGACCAGGTAAACATGCTTTCAAGGATGTGTGAACAACATTACAGGTAACTTTTGATTTCCATGCAGATTTCACAGAATGTTTCCTAGGATGTGAAGACATTCTGAATGACTTAAATTCAGCTCTCAAATCTTTAAACATTTTCAAGCAGAAGGGACGAATATGACCATATTTAAAGCAATAATGACAAATATACTTCCTTTTAACCTTGTGAGATTCTGTTTGTGCAGATGTTACACCAGATGTGCTAGCATTTGCCTTCACAAATTTCACAGGTTTTCTAAAATTTTCAGAAATAGAAGCAGTTTCACCATCATAACCTAAACCATAATTATTAGATTTACCAGTAGCTATAGCATCATTCACTGTAGAAGCACTCTTGGAAAACTTTTTGAAACTTAAAGTAGAGTTGATCAATTTCTCCTTCAGTTTACAAACTTCAAGATCTCTTCTGGTAAGTAAGACTTCTAGCTTAGTGATTGTGTCTTTTAGATCCTCATTCTCTTTATTCAAAGAATTCAGAGAGAGTTTCTGAGAGTTCCAATCATCTAACAATTTCTGATATGTCTCATCATCAATCCTTTTTCCTGCATCATCAACAAAACCATTAAAACAGTTCAAATCTGGGTGACTCTGTTTTGATGTTACTGTAGATGTGAAGACATCAGGTGCAACATCAGAATCTGTATCATCCAGATCATCATCTGAGGAATCATTATAATCAATTCTGGTAAAATGAGCACTTTCATTTTCATTAAACTCATCAAGATCATCATTATCAGATTCATCACTCAAGGTAGCACTAAAATTCAGTTTTTGCTTCAGTCTGGTATTGGCACACTCATTTGCATAGTGTCCATAACCAGAACATGCATTGCATTGAACTGATTTTCTAAATTCAGGATCATACCTTGGTTTACCTTCACTCTTTGATGGTCTTGGTGTGAATTGACTCTTCCTCCTTTCTGGTTGTGGTGTTGATGTGTTGATTTGGATCTTAGGCTGAATGTTTCCTTTAGATTTATGCATAGACTTCTTAAGAAATTTATTAAAATACTTTGTAAGAAGAGCAATGCTGTCAGGATTGTTAAGGCATTCATCAAGCAATTCCTCATCCGAATCAACCTCAGTAATGATAGGCTGAATCTCAGATTTGTTTGATGTCTCTCCTTTAAAAACAACAACTTTTTTATCATCTTTAGCTTCATCAGTTTGATTAGTGTTTATTTCATAGGTTCTAAGAATACTCACTAATTCATTTTGACTCAACTTATCAGTATCTTTTGCCTCTTCAATAGCACAAATTTTAGCATCAAATCTTTTAGGAACAGACCTTAATATCTTATGTACTACTCTAACATTTGAAATAGGGTCACCAAGAGAATGTGATTCATTAATAATCTCACTTAACCTTTCGTTGTAGGATGAAATGGTTTCATCTTCCCTCATTCGGAGATTCTCAAACTTTGTCCCCAACATTCGAAGCTTTGTCCTTCGAACACTATCGGAACCTTCACAATGCTCTTGTAACCTGTCCCATGCATCCTTAGAAGTAGAACAGTTAGATATAATTTTAAACATAGAGGTATCAACAGAAGTAAAAATAGCATTTAAGGCTTTAGAATTATATCCTGCTGTTGTTATCTCATCGGCTGTCCAATCAACTTCTTTCTTAAGTTGAATTTCACCATCGGCATTTGCTGGATTCTTTGGTACGTCCCAACCTGTAAGAATAGTCCTCCAAGCACGTTAATCAATTGACTTGATGTACATACGCATCTTAGGCTTCCAATAAGTATAATTTGAACCATCTAAAACGGGTGGCCTAAGTGCTGTGGATATGTGATGTGTTTCCATTGCTAACATAAACTAAAACACACTTTAAGCAAGGATCTAACCTAGTGTCGTCAGGTATCGGCTCTGATACCAACTGAAAGTGTGTGTGGGGTGGTATCTAGTGTTTAAGTAAAAAACAGAACAATGTTACACTAAATGTTGTGACAATTAGTGTAGCATTAACTCTAACAGAATGTGAATAAGTAAACACAGTACACAGCGGAAGTCTAAAACACTAAACCACAATACGAACACAATGGAATAATTTTTAACATAGATTTTATTAATAACAAAACCTATGCTAAGCCTTACGGCGAAAAGTAACTTAGTTCCTAAGTTATACAAAAATGTCGTGTGAAATGTCTTAGCAATTACTTCAACATTCCACAAACGGAAACTACAATCGAGGCAGGTGCCTGAATCCGCAAACAGACTTAAGTGTAAAACACTGTCTAAAGAACTAATCTAATCTTGTGATTCACTCTCACTCGATTCAAGACTAGAACAAAGTACACTGGAAGGCGGTATCCCTCGGCGTACGTTAAAAGATACAACTACTGACCATAACTCCTAACTAGGGTTGAACGCTCAAGGAGGTGTTACTCGAATAGTGCATACTTTGAAATGAGAGGTTCTGGCGGTATTTATAGAGAAATACACAGCTTCTAGATCCTTCCATTATGAGATCCTATTTTTTAGGACCTCAACCTCCATGATCTTTCTAGATCATTCTGCCATCTTCCAGGTCGTTCTACAATGCTCCAAAGCCTTCTAGCACCTTCTCCAACCTTCTGGAATCTTCCAGGTTCCAGACTCTTGTAGAAGCTTCTAGAATCGTTCCTGAATGTGAGAGCATTTAGTACAACATTTAATGTAACATTTCAGAAAAGACTTAGAATAAATCAAGGAAGGTCAAATTAAGATGTTGTTGATAATGTTAAAGCATTTAAGAGTTAACAACATCTACAAACTTTAAACCCTAAACCCAAAACCAATCCTTAAAAAAAGTTAATGTAAACAACACAACCATAAATACTCATAATGTAAACATTCTCAAAACAATTTTGATGAACAACACATATGCATGAACAACCAAAAACACCCTAAACCCTAAATGTTAATGTAAGCATTCGGAAATTAATTTTGTACCTATTGACGAGATACGTTGTGTCTAAACTCACGACGTCATGAAACTCTTCGTAAGCAGCTTTATTTCTAGGATGGAACCACAAAACGTTGCATAGCCTATTATCATCGTCAATATCCATCAAATGAAAGAAGCTGTTATCCCTCACTTGAAGTTTAGCAAACATCTTACGGATTGCGTCTACGTCTCCCTCACCTAATCTCAGTCTTCTTCTTTGTTCAATGAAATTCCTACAATCCTTAGAAAGGCACCCAATATTTTCTGGGCCACCCGATTGAACTTCACATAATCTTACATTTTTGCATGTCCTTATTCCCGCAATATCATTTGCTTCTAGTTGCCTCTTCATGTGGACACTCAAATGCCTATGAGCAGGCATTAACGGGGAGAAGACTGGATCGATTTCATGGTTGTGTTCATGCACCATTTTACTAACAGTCCAAGTTCCATCGTCGAGTTTTTTTGCATTCAAACGAGCTTTGCAATTAACTTTTTTCGACGCCTTATTTGCCTTAGAAACCCCAGCCTTATCACAAATCATCAAAGCATATATGTATTGTGATTCATCCCCTTTCACCAATGTCCGTTTAACAATGCTAAAACCCTTTCTTCTAGCATGTTCCTGATAAGCTTTAAACAACTCATCAATGCTCCCATAGACCATTCCAGTTTCTACAACAACTTCATCGTTGTTAACAATTTACTCGTTGTTAACTGTCGGATGAGGTGGTGTTGAGCGACCTTGAATATTATCTTCGTCAACAGAATCATCGATGTTAACTGTCGGATGAGGTGGTGTTGAGTGGCCTTGAATATTCTCTTCGTCGTCGGAATAATCTCCAAAAATTGATTGAAGTAATTAACGATCAGCCATATATTGTTGAATGGAGGATGAAAAAGTTGTTCAGATTTCGTGTAGGGTTGATAATGGCGGAAGCTTAAGTTTTTTTTTTTTTTTTTTGTTTAACAGACAAAATGGTGATAATGGTGGGAACTTAAGTTAATGGCAATGGCTTTAATGGTGGGAGAAAGAGAAAGAGAAAGAGTGTGGGAGAAGAATTAATCATCACATTAAATTAAATGCGCCGTCAAAACATTAAATTAAATGCAGTCCCAATATTTAATTCTGTTAATTCTGGTGCATGCAGTTTTAATTAATTTATTAGTATTATGACTAACTGAGGGTAGAATAGTAATATCGTAATTAATAAACCATTAATTAATTTAAAATCCAGATTCTGGATATCCAGAATCTGGATACATAGCATTACCGTTTCTTGAAAGAATTGGAGAGATAATCGGCTCGTTTTGTAATTAAGAAGCAAGGGGAAGATATTTAAGCGGCTGATCCTTTTTATCTTTTTATTCATTTTGATTAGTATACTAGCATCTTCAATCAAAAGATATTAATTAAGTTGATGATCAAAATTTCTTGTGGAGTGGGAGGGAGAACAAAATGGCTTGGATAGAGTGGGAAAAATATGCAATCCAAAACATTTTTTGGGGGGTTAGGGGTGAAAGACTTGGATGTTTTTAATAAAACTCTTTTGGGAAAATGGGGGTGGAGGTTTCTCAATGAAAATCAGAGCCTTTGGGTGAGACCGTGAGAGTGCTAAAGTCCAAATATGGGGAGACGGGTAATTCGGGCTTTAGTAGACTGCCTATGGGGAGAAGGGGTAGAGTTTCTTTGTGGTGGAAGGATATATTAAAAATTACGAGTGTGGGGCAGGGGGATTGGTTCGAGAGGGGTCTGGTAAAAGAATTAAGGAGTGGCAACAACACAGCATTTTGGGATGAAAACTGGTCTGGTGAGGGGTGCTTCAAAGAGAAGTTTAACTGATTGTATAATATAAATCTAGATAAAGACAAAAGGGTGAGAGAGATGGGGAAATGGGATGGGCAGGTTTGGGAATGGGTATGGAATTGGAGAAGGCCACTTTTTGATTATGAAGCTAATACTCTCAACAGTCTTATCTCCATCTTAAACAGGTTCACTCTACAACCCAGTGGAGACGACGTATGGAAATGGAGGTACTCGAAGTCGTATATATTTTCGTCCAAGGAAACCTACAAGGAGCTGCACAAAGGAGGCCATAACACCCGACTCGACGAAGACTCTCTGAAGGCTTTCAAACACATATGGGAGAATTTTGCACCACCAAAAGTTATTGCCCACGCGTGGAGACTTATTTGGGGACGGTTGCCGACGAGATCGAACCTATGTAGAAGAGGCATTCTCAAGACAACGGATGATTTAAGGTGCGTATTCTGTGGGCTACATGAAGAAACTGAAAAACATGTATTTTTTGAATGCATACATGCACACAAAATTTGGACAGAATGCTTCTTATGGCTGCGAATCTCGACTGTGATGCAAACTGGAACTATTGAGAACCTTCTAAGCTTTGGCAACCTTTTAGATATAAGAAAAGGGTGACAAAAGGCTACATGCATATGGCTTGGGGTGGTTTGGCTCATTTGGAAATGGAGAAACGAGGCTATTTTCAGAAACGAGAAACTGTGTATCCCAAAATTCATGGAGGAACTCAAGGCGAGATTGTGAAGTTGGTTCACAATTAAATATGCACGGCAGAGTAATTTCAAGTTTAAGGAATGGATTGGAAACCCAATTCAATGTCTTGGGTTTTGATAGATTCTGGCTGTAACTCTGTAAGTTTTAGGAAATGTAAAATTTGATGCAAATTGTACGCTACTATCCTTCTCTTTTCTGTTGGGGTACTGCTTGTACCTCCAACAATTGAATAAAACTCCTTTTGACTGATAAAAAAAAAAAAAAAAAAAGTTGATGATCAACTTTATTTTTTTAGCTTTATTTGATTATAATATAAATATAACAATCATCCTAATTCGTTGGGGTGTTTTGATTGTGTTATGTACACCAACGATGAACAAAATAAAGGGAGTTAGCTCTCGAAAATTGCATTATTACTAAAATTCTACAAGTTATTTGGTTCGATTGGTTTTTTCCGGTTAGAACAGTATTTTGCACACCTCTAGTGCCACCAATAGACACAATTAGAACCGTAAATAAGTTGAGTCAAGCCAAAGGTAATGTAGTTCAACTTTATTTGAATATTATCGAGTTTTAAAATTATTGTTTAATAATTAAACAAGTCGAGCTCGAACACAAGTTAAACTCAAGTAGTTTGATATTTTTACACTAATTTTATCTTTTTTTTTTTTTACTTATCGAACTCGAGCTAAAATTCAGATGGTAACAAACATAAATATATATTTATGCTTGTTTGATATTTATATTAAATTGAGTTTAAACAATTTTTTATCGGGTAGGGTCAACAATAAGGATAAATTACGCGAAAAACATGTAAGTTAAATGTTGTGGTTGAAACGGTTGGGCAGGTTATATGGTGTTACAATAATAATTCCAGTTATACTTTTCAGTGATGTTATGTAACACCTTTTAGACATATTTTGCTGCACTTTTCAGTTGTAGTGACTTATAATTTTCAACAATATTTTCAATTATAGTAACTTACACTTTTTAGTAATGTTATGCTACACCTTTTAGTCGTATTTTGTTGCATTTTTCAGTTGTAGTGATTTACAATCTCCAACAATATTTTCAGTTATAGTGACTTACACTTTTTAGTAATTTTATGCCACACATTTTAGTCGTATTTTGTTGCACTTTTCAGTTGTAGTGACTTACAATTTCCAACAATATTTTTCAGTTATAGTGACTTACATTTTTTAGTAATGTTATGCTACAACTTTTAGTCGTATTTTGTTTCACTTTTCAGTTGTAGTGGCTTACAGTTTCCAACAATATTTTTCAGTTATAGTAACTTACACTTTTTAGTAATGTTATGCTACAACTTTTAGTCGTATTTTGTTTCACTTTTCATTTGTAGTGGCTTATGATTTTCAACAATATTTTAATTTATAGTGACTTACCCTTTTAGTAATGTTATGCTACATCTTTTAGTTGTATTTTGTTGCACTTTTCAGTGGTAGTGACTTACAATTTTCAACAATATTTTTGAATATGAAAGGCTGGCAGCAACCTAAATGGAGAATGTGTATATTTTTAAAAACAAGTTAAATGTTTCACATCTCATTTCCTCCGCAATTTTTTTTTCATTTTATTTTAATATATAAATATTTTAATGAGTGTGATAGTAGCTTATTATATTGTGAGTGTAAATTTTTTTTTTTAATTTTGAGATAAAATAATTCAAATCTTTCTTCAAACAATTATTTAATTAATAAAAAAAATTAATTGAGACTAATTAAAAGAGAAAAGAGACTAATTAATTGAGCTGGGGCCAGCGTTGAGTTTAATTTAAAAAAAAAATGAAAACGAATTGATGTTGAATTTAATTTTAAAAAAAAAAACTAATTAATGTGGATCTAATCTAATTAATGTGAGTCGAATCATATAATTTTAATAATGGGTAGAACTCGAGTTCATGTATGGACTTTGGTTTTTTTATCGAAAAATCTTAGATCCAGTATTAAATATGTTTGATCACAAATTATCTTTTGCGGATATATGTCTATTTCCAATTTACTAAAAATCACTGTATAGCTCGTTACAAAAAAAGAAAAATGAAAAAAAAAATTGTATTGGACAAATGCCATAAATAAACTATAATGAGCAGTTCCATGACTTTTCGGTCTAGCGCCCCCAAACAAAAATCCCTTTTTGCAGTGATTTCATAAACCCTACAATCTTCCTGCACACGGCACACCTAAGGTAGATCACTTTTTTGAATAATAATTATTTATGATACACAATTTGTTTACACATTGAAACCCCAAATTCCCCTGTTTGGTTGCTCTAATTCTGTCCTATAGTAGTTTCTTGGAATTCTTTGGAAAATTTCGAATAAATCTAAGTGAAAGTTATGTTTTGTCGAGACGCTTTCTATTTTGTAATCGAATGTTCAAATTACCTTTGTTTATTTGAGTTGATTTATTTGTGGGTTTATAGGAATTGTATAAATGGCAGACGACAGTCACGAGACAGAGATCAATGGGAAATTTTTTGATGATCTCAGTTACGAGACAGAGATCAATGGGAAATTTTTTGATGATCTCAGTGCAGAAGTTACTGGGGATGATTCCCCGCCGAAAATATGGGCGCTCAGTCAAAGGATCAGTGATCTCGAGCAAGAAAACGATACAATCATTCGGGAAAATGAGAAATATAAGAAGCGAATTGAGGATTTGAAGGTTTCTATGAAAGAATTAAGCGCTGAGAACGTTGATTTGAAGAAGCAGTTGGATAAAGCCCACTCCGAAAATAGGGCTGCGGCGGTTGTGGTTGCGCGAGCGGCGGAGCTTGAAACTGAGGTGTCAAGGCTGCAGGGTGATTTGTTATCGGCGATGAGTGATTTGCAGGGTTCAGCTGTTGAAGTATTGGATTTGAAGAGGGAATTAGAGGGTATAACAAGTAGGGAAAAGGACAAGGGTTTGAAATTGGAGGCCATGGAGAAGGAGAAGGTGTTGTTGATGAGTAAAGTCGAGAAACTCGAGAGGGTTGAGAGCGGTTTGAGGGTTGAATTGATGGGTAAGGAAATGGAAATCCAGGTTTTGAAGAGCAATGTAGAGGAATTGGAAGTGGTGGTGGAGAATAGTAAGAGTTTGGTCACATTAAAGAACGAATTAGAGACACAGATTGTGATTATGAAGGCTGAGATCAGTAGTTTAGAGAGTAGTTTAGATGAGAAAGAGAAGGTGATCAGTGGCTTAGAAACAAAGGAAAGAGCAATTCTTGATGGTTTTAATGATATAAACAATGTTGATAGTGCGATAGAAGGCGATAAGAAAGGATTGGTTGGCGATTCGAAACAATGGAATTGGTTGGTTGCAGGGGGTTCAACCGTTGCTGCTGTTGTTGCACTAAGTGTTGGTTGCTACGTAAAAGCTGCAAGAAGGCATTGATGTGAGTGATATTTTAGGTTTATTGCAACCCCAAATTCCTCTTTGTCGAAAATATAGAGTTTTAGAATTGATAAGTGGTGTTTTTTGTGTTTGTGATCTTGGATACAAATTTGGTGATCATATATTGTTGACAATTATGTTCTGTAATGTTGTTTGAGCGATAATGCTAATAATACTCATATTTTCGTTATAGAATTGCTTGGTTTTTGATAGTTTGTGCTTGTGCATTCACTCTGAACATGTGGTAAATTGCTATATGTCTTCAAGGGCTAGAGCCATGATGACAAGAGAGTTCTTCAGTTAGAAACTCGGTTTTATTGATGATAGTCGTAAAACTGTGCACAGTTACGCCCTACTTATCTTCGTTCAAGCACCGGTAAGTATTCATTCAATCTTGTACTGCTTTAATAGGTTTCATTAGGCTGGTTCTGTTTGTATTGGAGGATGATTGTGCTAGAGCTGATCATTTGGCCTTTTTAACATGTTTTAGGAATATGTGATCTTTGAATTTGCTGGTTTTTAAATAGGTCATTCATATTTGTCCCAACATTGTATAATTGAATTCCAATCTTTGATGATTTATGTGTAGTTGAGGCTACATTTGCTTAAATTTTGGAAGTTTTTTTGTAAACCCAAAACACTTGCATTATATGCAAATTTGGAAGGATTTAAGATTTATGCAAATCAACTCACACCCCAAAATTTTAATAGACTTCTTTTCGAGCACTCTTTGTTGAATTATTTCAATTTTTTTTATTTCAACGAAATCTTGTCGACGAGAGTGTGTTTTTTCGACACAATATTGTCGATCATATACCTTATTTTCGACAAATCAATGTCGATCAACATTGGTTTGTCGAAAAAATGTCAATGTGTTTTTGTGTGTGTGTGTGTGTGATTTCTGTTGGACTTTGATTTTGGTATGGTTGGAGATGACGACGGTCGGAGGGCGTGGGGGTCGATGGTGGCGGCGGAGGCCGTTAGGGTTGGTGGTGGCTGCATAAAATGGTAAATTTAGTATTTTACATAAATAATAAATTAATAAATGGGAAGGGGAGTATACTTAACAAGTATGGAGGGGTATATAGCATGGCCCACTTACAAGTTGTACAGGCCCAATATTAATCCCTACTCCCTCCGTTTCATAAAGTTTGTCGCATTTCTCATTTTGTATAGAATTAAGGAACATATTTTTTTGACAAATTTACCCCTCGTTATTTTCTCCCCTTTTCTTCTTTTTTTCCATTTATTTTTCCACCTTCCTTTTTCACCATCTCTTTGACATTTCCAAAAAAAATCGTAATTAATATATTTCCAAAAGAATAAGGGCAATTTAGGGAGATCATTGGTAAAATTAGGAAAAGCGACAAACTTTTTGAAACAAATTTAAAGTCCAAATGCGACAAACTTTTTGGATCGGAGGGAGTATTTTGTAATGTTTCATAGTTGGCGCTAAAGACAGCGGTAAAAACAAAAGCCTGCTACTACCACTTTCTATTTTGTTTTGAGCGGGAGCAGTATTTGAAATAATTGTATATATATGGTTAACTGATTCTAGTACTTCCTCCCTTACACGATTATTTACGCCGAAATTTATGTATACAGACTAAGAAAAATTTATAATCGAGAGCAGGTTTGAGTGTGGTAATTTTGTAAATTTTTATTAATAACTAAATAAATAGATTGTATAGAATGTAAAAAATAATACTTTCTTTGTCACAAGTTAAATTGTATATTTACTTTTTAAGTGTGGTTTTCTATGAGAGTTGTTTATTAGTATTAAAAGAATAAAGTAGAGGGTATAAAAGTCTTTTGAGTAATAAAATGAATAATAAAATATTGTGAGTAATAAAGTAGAGACACCTGATGTAATTTTGAGATATTTGAATGATGTGATTTAAAGTGAAAAAATGTTTTATTGTCAAATAAGGAAATGTACAATCTAAATTGGGACATCCATTTTTTACAAATGCACAATCTAACTTTGAGACGGGAAAAATATAATTTTGTGTAAATATGTAAATATTGTGAGGGCATAATTTATGAAAGAATTTTTGTTTTGTTTTATTTTTAGCGGTGTGCAAACAATTGTGAACGAACGAATAAGATAAATGTGCAAACAATTGTAGAATAGAAAAAATGACTAGTTATTATCGTTAGGGATGTAAACGAGCAGAGCTGAGTAGTGCTAAGCTTGAAACTCGACTCGATTGCTATACTCGAACACAGTCAAGCCTACACCTTTAATCTCTAGCTTGATTCAAAGAGAAACTGGGTAAACCCCGATATAAAAAATATAAATTATATAATTAATGATAAATAGTAAATGTTGTATAAACTCAATTAGGTTCGCGAGTCTTTCGAGTCGAGTATTTATGAACTTGAATCAAGTAGCTATTTGAGTAGTTTGAAACTTAACTCAATTAAATTCGAGTTAAATTAAATCTTTTTTCAGTTAAATGCAAGTGAATTGTGTGTTGGCTTGACTTTGTTAAAAAAATATAAAAAATTTACAAACGGACGAATTAAAATGATAAAATAGAAAATTTATAGATTTACCAAAGGGTATTTTTTACCTATTAATATAGGTATGATGATTTAATAAAAAAATCGATTTTAAAGGTCCAAAAATGAAATAAAATAAAAAAAGGTAAAAAAAGTTTGGGTAGAGGGGCGGGGGCTACTTTTAAGACGCGAATTTAAAGCGTTTCACCACAGTTTAAACCTCTTTCTTTATCCGTTGCTCTTCACATTTTACCCCCCCTCCCTCTTCCTCGTGAATCGTGCACTTTCAACCAAAAACCCTTTCACGCACCACTTACAGAGTGAGTATGCACTCTGTTTGCTTCTCGAAACAAAACAAAAAGAAAAGGTGTATAAAGGATCTGTCTCACTCACCAAATCCTTTTGAACAAAACACTATTCCTTTCCTACTTCCTCTCTCTTTGTAAGAATCAAACACCCCTTTTGCCCTATTTCTTACAACCTCATGGCTTTGCCATTCTCTCTTGCGCTACCTTTCTTAGGACCATGGGCTCTCCTCCTCCAAGGTAACACTGAAACTCTGTTTTTCTTCTTTTTACCAAGATTTTGAGATTCTTAGTGGTGGGTTCTTGATAATTTTGTGTTTTGTCTTATTTGTCTATGTGGCTGGATTTTATAAAAAAAATGCCTGCCCACAATTGATTTGGACCATTTGCAGATTTTCCAACAGAGCTTGTTTATGCATTATGTGTATTATTTGCTTCTTTTCGATTCTGTTATGTTCTTATGCCTTTTTTGCTAAATTGTTTGAGATCCAATTTCTTTCATCCGCATTGTAATAGTGCTGTTTTTCTTGTATAAGTTGCCTCTGCATGTGTGTTTATTATTGCAAGAGATTTTTGGTGTGTAATTGAATTTCCAGAATTTGCAAGGTTAAAAAAGCTTAGACATTTCACTATTTTTATCACGTTTTAACGTTTTTCTATTAGTTGAGTCTAGGGGCAGAAAGTAATTTCAACAGTGAATTGTTCATTAAGGGTTTGTGGTCAGCAATTCAGCAGGCAATGTTGAATTCTTGAAATGCTTAATTACTACTTTAGCATCTCAATTGCAATTGAGGCACCAAGAGATATAATAAAACCACTTGTTGAATTCGTGATTTTTTTTGCAATAGTCCAAAAGTTTATAATGCAATTAAGTCAAAGGTCATGGCTAAAACGATGCAATAGAATTGTTAAAGATCGTGCGTCAAATAAGCCTTATTGAAATTCTGGCGAATCACGATTGAATTGTGTAAAAAGTGTACAACTAAGTGTCTTAGGACTTTTAATGCTCCTAAATGATATTGCCTAAGTGGACAGACATTATCAATTGAAAGTAATTTTGGAGAAAAGAGAGGATACATTGATGATCCTATTACCAATCACTATCTCTTCAATTCTTTGCTTCACTTAGTCATCGATTGATCCTTTGTTCTGTTCCTTAAACAAAGCCTAAGTAGTCTAGACATTATAATCTTTTACTAACTCTTGATTAGTTGATTAACAACTTTGCTTTGCTTGTCAACATTACGAGCCCATAAAATATCAGATAGATATACTTTACATTGATAGATAGACAATCCAAAAAAGAATATAGCAGAACATGTATTCGGATTATGAGATAATATGGTATTATGAACTCGTGCAGGTGGTTTTTTTTTTTTTTTTGATGGTGATGGTTATGCTAGTAAACTTCAGCTAATTAACTTGATTTCAAATTATTTGTGCAGGTTGCAAAACAGCAGAGGTTTGGAGCTTATCAATAACTAGATGAGTAATTTGGGGATTTAGCGAAAGATGTAGATTGACAAGAATATCATTATTGGCGCAGGGAATGAAGCCATTGGTCCGTAAACCACATGAAACATTGTAATGTATGCGGTTAGTTTTAGATTGGGATTCATATATGAAACTACATCTTAGTTTTGGAGGTTTAGACTATTCTTATTGTTCATTTGTTTGAATTCTCTCATTAATCTATCCTGATTAGCTCCATGCAAATGTGCAATGTGGTTACTCTTTTTGCTATGTCATTGACCTCACTTATGATGTGCATTGCAATGCTTATTCTTAATTACTTAGCTAGTCATTAAGTATGTTTAAGTGCATCTCATTTAAAAAAATCATACATCACGTCAAGTACTAGATTGATACATGCATGTATATAATCATAGATCACATTTTGCTTTTAGGAAACATCACTTCTTGAATTGAATTTTGTATTGTTAACTTTCAACATTCAACTTTAGGCCCTATAATCTGCTACAATGGGTTAGCAGTCGGCTTTGAGCTGATGTGACAACCTTTTAAAAAAATATATATAATTCTACATTGCTTCTTGTCACGTTAAAATTCAAAATTTGTACTAACATGTTTAGTTGATTATAGGGTTAAAAATTCCGTAAAATAAAGGGTTAAAAATTGAAGTTTGAAAGTTATAAGACAAATTTTAACTTGGAGAAGTGAGGTGTTTTTAAAGTAAAAGGTGGGCACACTGAAATGATCCCCATAATATCGAGGTTCTCTCTCTAAAAAAAAAATTTATCAACCTTCTCTCCTTTTCAAAAAAACCACACCGCCTACAAAACCACCCACCGCTTACTAAAACTGCCGCCCACCTTTCTGCCTCCTCAACCCACCGCTCTGTTCGTAGCGCCACCGCACTTTCATCACCGTCTCGCTTAATTTCTTTTGTCTCCAGAGCATCTAGTGGGGTTAGGAGTTTCTTTTTAAATTTTTAGTTGGGATCAATGGATAGATTCTCCTTGGCGGCGCTACGGTGATCGATCAGGCGAGTCTTCCGTTGATCCCATTTATTTTTCTGTATTTATTTTTCCCGTGTTTTGATTGTTTTCCTTTTATTTTTTTGTATTTCCCTTACTGCTTCCTTAGATGTTTTTACCTTAATTTTGCGTATTTCTGTTGGCGGTTTCTCTAACTCTTCTGCGTTTACGCGGCCTGCTTCCTTTTGGGACTCCCTTTGGTATCTGCTTTCCCTCTTTTGGGATTTGGTGATGTTTGGATGAAGATTTTGGCGCTCGGTGTTTCTTTGTCCTTATATTTTTATCTTTAGTTTTCTTGAGCTGTTGATACCTTAGTGTGGGGCATCTCGATTCGAGAAATGGAGATCTGTGCTTTTTTAGTGGACAAAGTTTTCACTCGTTTTATTACTTCCTCACGATTGGAGGTGACAACGACGCCTACTGTCTCGGTTTGAAGATCTTGATTTTGTAATTGTTGTATCACTAATCTTTGTAACCACTTCAAAAAAAAAAAAAAAAAAGGTGGGCACACAAAGTCACAAACAAAGAAAATAGTGAAAATATAACTTTTTGTCACTTTTTGAGGTGTTTTCATATTTGGCCATCTACATTTAGTTACTATCAAAATTGATAGTGATGTTAGTCAATCTGTAATTGACTAACTAAGAGGTTAAAGAATTCCAAAAAAAAAAAAAAAATTGACATCTCATTCAAAAAAATCAAATCTGAAAAAAAAAAGTACAAAAGGATAATTTTCAACCACATAAATACAATAATTATTTCTTTTGTCCACTACACACCATAATTACTTCTTTTGTCCACTACACACCATAATTATTTCTTTTGTCCTTGCTTGTCCCTTGTGATAAACCATTAATTCATTGCTCCATTGCCGCTGTAAGTAGCTAGGTTTGACATAGTAATGTAAATCACTGCTACTTTCATAATAATTGGACAGTGTACCTTTGAGTGAGTTGAAGCTCTCACACATAGGGCTGAGCAAAAACCGAAGAAAATCGAGCCGAACCGAATCGAAATATGAATTCGGTTCGGTTTTTCGGTTTCGGTTTTCATTTTTCTTAGATTTCGGTATTCGGTTTCGGTTCGATTTTATTACCAAAAAGTTCGATTAACCGAAAATCGAACCGAAATTGGGTGACGTATAAATACCCTAACCCTAATTTCATTTATCCTAATTCATTTCATTCCTATTCAACCCCCTTCCTATTCTGTGCCGCACCGACATTCAATCACTCCACCTCATTCTTCATTCTTGTCCAGCAACAGAAGTCACGGCCGCCGGCACACACACCCACCGGCGCACAGCCGCACATCACGTGAAAGTTTTTCTGGTTTGAATTATATTTTGTTAGTAAGATTATCTTCAGTGTTGTAGAACATGTGAAATTGAGATTTTATAAATTGTCCATTAGCAATTGAAATGTTATTATCAACACTGTTTTCGCATAGTGGGTAATTTTCCAACATAAATTAGGAGTATCAGCTTTCAGTCGATGATAATCCTCACTGTTCCCTTCTTCCAAAAATTGTCCTCACCATTTTAAATTAGACTATATTTGGGGTTAATATTTGAATAATTTGAACTGTTTGGATTGTTATTTAAAATTTCATAATTGTTAGGTATATTTCGGTTTTTATTTCGGTTTTCGGTTTATTACCGAAATCGAACCGAATAATTCGGTTCGGTTATTTTTGGTTTTACCCTTCCGTGGTTCGGTTTCGGTTAATTATAATGAAATTCGGTTCGGTTCCTCAATTTCGGTTCGGTTCGGTTTGGTTGCGTTGCACACCCCTACTCACACACATGTTTATTGGTAGGGTGTGTCTCTTGTGCACTCAAGTACATGGTGTACTTGAGTGGACTTTGACTGGTCAACTGTTGACCGTTGACCGGTCAAATTTTGACTTTTTTTTTAAATTTTTTTTTTCGATTTTTTATACATAAAATTTACATTTTTCAATGTTATTTTCAGCTATATTAACATATACTTTTCAGTTATAATATCATACACTTTTCAGTTATAATAATATACACTTTTCATTAATATATAACTTACACTTTTCAGTTATAATCATTAATAGATCATACACTTTTCATTTATAATAACATACACTTTTCATTAATATATAACTTACACTTTTCATTAATAGATCATACACTTTTCAGTTATAATAACATACAATTTTCAGTTATAATAACATACATTTTTCATTAATATAACATACACTTTTAAGTTATAATACTCCAACATACACTTTTCATTAAAAACAATGTTGCACTTTTCAATATAGTAACATACACTTTTCATTTAAAAAATAAAGATGCACTTTTCAATATACTAACATACACTTTTTCAAAAAAAAAAATCGAAAAAAAATCGCAAAAAAAAAAGGTCAAAGTTTGACCGTTGACCGATCAACAGTTGACTAGTTAAAGTCCACTCAAGTACATCATGTACTTGAGTGTATACAAGACTTTGGCTTATCGGTAAAGACACACTTGAAAAAGCATTGAAGTACATAATCATCCGAACCACTGGGAATGATTTCTCTTTACAAACCAGTTTTTTTCATCCAAGTAATGCCTTCTTAACTGCAAGCCTCAAAATCCATCTTTTTTTATGTTAAATTTAGTTGTTCTAGCGGCTGACCACAATGCCTTCTTAACTTAACTTGCAAACCTAAAAAACCATTTTTTTTTATGTTACTGTGATGTGAGAGTGTTATACACAAAATTTGTTATCTGGATTAGAGAATAGACTCATGCTGGGATCAACTTTTTTTCTTTTCTTGTCACTCATGTATCAAACCCAATATCATTATATAACAATGTTAGAAACCACTCTCAAATATCTTTGGTTTCACTCTCAACCAATGCATATGCAACTAAGAACAAATTGTTGTTGTGCAATTTAATTAACCCAAACATATAAGCCATCAGATATTATTTGAGATTTAGTTTTAGCCACACGTCAATAATATTAATTAATTAAAAAAATTGTAATTTAGGGAAAGGAATTAAAAGATGGGAGATGAGTGTTATTTTTTTTTTCTTAAAATTCTTTAAGAGATTTTATGCTCAAAACTCTTTTTTCCGTTAGTCAATGACAGACTGACATAGTGACTAAATGTGGATGACTAAATCTGAAAAGAAGTAAACTTCGATGATCAAAAGTGATATTTTCCCAAAAAAATATTAGAAATTAATATATAATAATTAATCCACCACCTTTTTACATGTTTGAATTTTAGATGAGATACAATTTTTTTATGTTATTAGAGCCATAAGACTCGTGTTCACACGTCTTGAGTTCGATTTTTGTTGAAAGCAATTTCATCCATCTAAAAATTGTCAACTCGTTGGCCCATGAGTGAGGGAGAGTATTAAAAGTAATTGATACGTCGGGTTTGAACACTCAACAATTTACCAAAATGCCCTTGAGTCACCGACAATAAATGACTTGCTGCAATGCTGCCACGTAGCTCACGATGCTCTGGAAAACCTGCAAAACACGCCGGAGATAGCTCACGAACGCTGGAGGGGTCTCCGACGCGGGAACTCCAACGCTGAAGTTAGAAAATCGGTGATCGCCAAAGTAAAGGTGTTCAGAGAACAGTCGCTCGAGGGTGAGACCGTTCTCCACAGATGCAAGGACATGCTCAAATATGTATGCACGCGTGTTAAGTGTACTCAAATGTGAAATTATGGGTAGCATCAAGTCCTTGCAATACAATTAGTCCATGGCCTCAACTCATGCTCTTCAATTCAACCGATCCATCATTATTTCATCATGCTACCATACTCAACACCCTTGGATCCAATTGGCGCATTTTCAAATACAAAAAATATGTTACTAAATGGGCGCGGTTATAGACACCCACCGACCTATTGAGGACACCCACGCGATGTGGACACACACAGTTCGGATGAGGACACCCACGTGTAAAACTCTAAAATACCCCTCCCTCTCTAAACCCTAATTAAAACATTTCTGCATCATTTTACACCCACCCCCTTCCCTTCCCCTTCCCTCCCAAGCAGCCCCACGACCTTTCCACGCCCAAGCGGCGCCGCCGTCCTCTTCCTGCGTCTGCAGCGCCGCCGCCCTCTTCCTGCGTCTGCAGCGCCGCCGCCTCTTCGCCTCCCAAGCCAAGCACGCCGGTAGCCGCCTTAAAGAAGGATGCGGCCGTCCCCCGATTCCCTCCCGCGCCGTCGCCGCCTTAAAGAAGGACGCGGCCGCCGTCGCCCCTTCTCCAAGCGACGCGGCCGCGACGTTGAAGAAGAAGCCAAGCGGCGGGCGACCGTTCGCCCCTCCTCCCTCGTTCTCTCCTCCTCCCTGTTTCAAGAAGACGGCGACCGACACCGTTCGAGGGCTGTCGCCGGCGCCCACCTGCAAAGAATATCTTTCTCCCCTCGCCGCCGCTCGTTTCAGGTAAGATTAGGATTTTTTAAAATTTTAGGAAAATTAGGGTTTTGGAAAAAAAATCGAACATATTGCCTTTGTTTTGGAAAAAAATTCGAACATTTTGTGTTTGTTTTGGAAAAACTTTCGAACAACTTGTGTTTGTTTTGGGATATATTTCGAACAAAATGTTGGATTTTTTTTGAAAAATTTTCGAACATTTTGTTTTTGTTTTGGAAAAATTTTCGAACATTTTGTGTTTGTTTTGAAATTTTTTTCGAACATTTTGTGTTTGTTTTGGAAAATATTTCGAACATTTGTTCGATTTTTTTTTTCGTACAAATTTAAGTTGTTTTGGTATCTTTTTTGAACATATTGCTTTTGTTCACTAAAAAATTTCGGACATGTTAACTTAGTTTTGTTAAATTTTTTTTAATCAAACTGTTGTTGCTTGAGTTTTTTTTTTTTTTTTCATGTCAAAATAGTATGTTGGTGAATGATGATAACGGGATTGATTTTGGCACAGAGATGGTGGTGGTGGCATCCTGGTGGGGACGATAAAATGGGGTGGGTGTACTCATCTTCGTGTTTTTTAAATTTTTTACAGAAAGGGTATAAATGACATTTTACATGTCATTTAAGTTGAAAAATTTGTCTGGTAGGTGTACTCAATAAGTTGGTGTGTGTATAACCGCGCCCTACTAAATATTGGACCACTTATCCAGCTAGTCCTTTTGGAGCCTCAAGATCAGTATCAAAATATGGAAGGGTCTGATTATTTACACCTCCATTTCGGTTTAGAACACTCCCCCAATTGATGTACCCCCTAAAATTTGTCAGGATGGATGCACCCCCTTAAATTATTTTAAATACCCTTTTATCTAAAAAAACTATCTACTAAACACACCCCACTCCCAAAAACCCTATTTTTTCCTCATTCTCCTTCTTCCTCTTTCTTTTCTCCTTCTCCTTCCCCACCTGCACTGCCCTCTCTCCCCCTCCCCCCTCCACCACTCCTCTCTCCCCCCAAATTGTAGCCCCACTCCCTCCCGTCTGGAGAAAAGAAAAAAAAAAACTATCTCCTTACCTGCTCCCACCCACTTACCCCTCGCCCCCACCCCCTACCCCCAATTGACGTCGCCAAGGGCTCTCCAACTAACAGCAGCAACAACCAACATGTATGTTTTTTTTCTTTTCTTTGATAAATCAGGGTCGGCTCTATACATTCTCGTTGATACATTGTTGTCGATCTAAAATGGTTGAATTATTTTTCTCGACCAACAATTGTCGACCATATTCACTCTCGTCGACACCCAATTTGTCGACGAGAATGAATATGCTCGACACTGGTTTGTCGAAAATAAAAAAAAAAATTGAAAATTTTCTAAGTTCCTTATTTTTTTTTTTTTGTGGTGAATTTTTTTTGTTTGGTGTTTGGTGGTGGTGGTGGCGGCGACGATGGTGGTGGTGGCAGGGTAAAATTAGATTTAGGGTTTAAAGGTGAATGAGGGGTGCAGTTAGTAACAAGGGTGTAGTTAGTAACACGGGTGCATTTAGTAGTGTAATATGACTTAAATGGTATTTTTAGTTTTTTACATTATTATTATATTATTAAACTGATAGGGAGAGTGTTCTAAACTAAAATGGAGGTGTAAATAGTCAGACCCATATGGAATCTCAAAAGCCAATGATTCAAGCGGCCCGGCCCAGATGGTCGATAAATAGTTTAAATTCTGGTGGGTAGTTGATAAAAAAATGTGTAATGAGTGGAGTGTTGAGGAGCAATTTTGTAAATTTTTATGAATAGAGTAAAATAAATTATTTGATTGAGTGTTTAATTAATTATATTTTGTTTAAATATGTGAATATTGTGAGGGCACGATATTTAAAGAAATTTTATTTTTGAGATGTTTAAACGTTTGTTAGACGGACCAATAAGGAAGATGTACAAAAAATTATGAAATAAATGAAGTATATGTATTTTTACTTGAATAGTGAAATTCGAATATTAAATTTTGAACTAAAACGCGACTAGGAACTTAACATCCAACATCCTAGGAAATCCAGAACAAACAAGGCCGAAATTAGTTGTCTCTTAAGTTTGAAGGCCCAAGAACGAGTTCAATAAAATAAGCCCACAAAGCCCAAACCAGTTAACCTAATTCATATACAGCCTTAACGGGCCTGTTGCTAGGGTTTTATCTCTCTCATTATTACCCTATATAATCCCTCTCTTCCTTCTCTACTTCAGCAACCGTACCCTCCTCTGCTGCTTCATCTACCTGTTCAACTCTAACCCTCTCTTCCGCCAGATCCACCTTCTTCTATTTTGAAAAAATCTAGGTAATTTTATTGTAATGAATTAGTTTATTTATTCTGCTGTGAAGAAAATCATTGTGACCCTAGACGCTTGTCGTCGGTGACGGTGCACAACCCTCTAAGAAGTTCTGAGCAGTTCCATTTATTTTATCTTTTTCTTGATTTTATTTTTAATTGTCTGCAATTAAAGGAATATTTCATTATTTTTTTGGCGAAGTGACGATGAAATTCATTGTTTGTCAATCCACTGATTTAAGTGATGTTAAAATTGAATCCCGACAGGTTCTGATCGCTTTTTTTAATTATTATAAATATGAAATATATGTAATTATATGATTTTGACACCTGAATTTGGATAAATTAATTTTTGATTATGTAGATTTATTTTGTGGCGTATGATGAAGATACTTTGCATGGGTAATTTGCATCTGAATTTAATTATGATGCTAATCATCTTGGAGAACTGATGCCGCTATTTCTAAATTCGAATTTTATATGCCATTTTCCATGCTTAAAATCTTCAAATTGTCTGCAATATTAAAAATATATTTCATTAAAATTTTGCGAGGTGACGATGAAATTCATTGTCTGTCAATCCACTGATTTAAGTGATGTCAAAATTGAATCCCGACAGGTTCTGATCGCTTTTTTAATTATATTGTTTGACATCTGAATTTGAATAAATTAATTTTGATTATATAGATTTTTTTGCGGCGTAGGATGAATAAGTTTTGCATGGGTAATTTGCATCTGAATTTATTTATGATGCTAATCATCTTGGAGACCTGATGCTGCTATTGCTAAATTGGAATTATAGATTTCATTTTTTAAGTTTTATGTATTTCGATCAAATATTCAGTTTATTTTTATTATGCGGTGATGAATAACACTGTGACCGGAGACGCTTCGCGTCGTTGACGGTACACAACCCTCTAAGAAGTTCTGAGCATATACTATTTAATTATACTTTCTGTTTTGTTTTTGTTTATTTTCCAGCTTATTGATTTTCCCAGCTTTTCACTGTATTTTTGCGATGTGACGAAGGAATTCATTGTCTGTCAATCCCCTGATTTAAGTGATGTTAAAATTGAATCCCGACAGGTTCTGATCGCTGTTTCTATTGTCAAATTATTATTAATGTTTTTCTTTATTTTTATTGTTTTATTGTCTGGTCTTTGATTTGGCAAGGATGAATCTAATGTGAATGGGTAATTTGCATTTGATTTAATTGTGATGCTACATAATCTTGTAGATCTGATTCTTTTTTCAGACTAATTATATTTAATTTTACTCTACTGTAATGTTTTCTACCATTGTTTGTTGAAATTGAGAACTCGATTTGACCGATTGGTTTCTAGTTGCAATTTGATGCATAAATTTGTATAATTGCTGTATACAGAAGTTTTGTACGAAGAAAACAGTATCAGCGTTTGAAGAAGCCACCGTTGTTATTGCTACTTGTGTAAATGTTGAATGTAGAAATTTCTGGAGAAGATAGTAGAGTTCGGCACTGAAGCTTTTTGACTGTAATGAAGCCGAATTATATCCAATTTCAAAGTACATGAAATTCAAAGTTCAATTTGTGGAATGCATTCTTTCTGTTTTGAAGTTGCACTTTTGAGAATAACTTCATGGTTTAAAGTTCACTGCTGGTGTTTGGTTGATTATTGTTGTATTACTATTCCCTTTGAGGCCATAATCTTTATTCAGTTAATTCTTCAACAAAACTTTACAATGATGTACATTTACTCACTACTATAATTTCAAGTGTAGAGAGAAAGATATTGACACAAATGCGAATTGTAAATTGTGATTATGTTATCTTTTTGGAGAGTGTTTTTTCCATGTTTTCAAAGTTTTCCATCGCTCCCCAAAAAAAATGCCTTCCTTCATCCGATTTTTTATCATCTGAGTTATTGCAGAAGTGTTTTTTTCCATGATTTCAACGCTTTCCATCGCTTCTCAAATAATAAAAAATGTCTTCCATCATTCTATTTTATTATAATCTGAGTTATTGCATGGATCGACAGACAGTGAATCTAATGTTGGGCAGTCTTAATTGTATGTACTTGAAAAAAGCTTGGGCTGGTATTTCAATGAACTAATAATGATATCAATGTTTTCCGAAAATCTCATTTTTCTCACATCTTACTATAGTATTAATTCTCCCACTGGGTATTATACATACCCCAAATGATCAACTCTTGTGTAGACAATTATGAAGCAAGAACGCGTAGAAAAGATGTTGAACACGCACATTTGGACTTCTTCAAAGTAGATTTGCAAATGTAGCAAATTCTACTTTTCTTTTGAGGACGAATGCGAACTTAATTATTGTGATTATTAGTTCGTTAATTCATTAGTGATACCTCAAAAGGTGTAATTGTTAGTTTGTTAATTCATTAGTGATACCACAAAAGGAAGACATTCGAAATAATTCTTCTACTTGAACTTTTATCTTGAGAGTTAGTTTTAGTTGTTTACTTAGTGTTTATTTGTTTTATTATTGATATTTGCTTTAATTAGTGATATTTGTTTTATTATTGACATTTGAAACAATTCTTCTACTTGACATTCGAAACCATTCTGACATATATTTTTGGGGTCTTTCAGGTCCTTGAAACGAAAATCTCATACATTTGTGGGGATCGTGTTATTTGAAAAGTGCAAAAATACAAATTTAATTTTGAAAGTTAATAGTAAAAATATGTATTTTATATTTCACAAAAACTTATATAAAATATAGATAATTAAGGTAAATTTGCAGCAAAAATTTATGATCAAAGTCAGGTTAAAGCGAGTCAATACGGGTCAATTTTTTTTTTTTTTTAATTTTCAGCTATTATTTATAACATGACTAAAATTATGTTACTACAGTACTAAAATTATTTAATTATTTGTGATATCTAATCCTTTGGACAAATTCTCCGTAATATTCTACACTTTTAGTATTGTAGTTATAAATTTTGATCTTATAGTAGCAATATGTTTGTGACTTGTTGCGACCTGCAAATTTTTTGGACAACTCCGATCAAGACTTTTTTTAGCATAGTAAACCACCTGTTTGTGATTTGTTGCGACCTGCAAATTTTTTGGACAACTCGGATCCAGACTTTTTTTGGGCAACTCGGATCCAGACTTTTGACTCGCTGTCTTCTTTAAAATATCTTAATTAAACATATTTAAAATATTTCACACAACTGTTGCTTTTTATATTTTATGCTATTGAATTTTGTGTTTTGTTTAAATTAATTTTATATTTTTATATTAAATATATCATTTTTTAAAATTTTGTTTATCTATTGATACACAAATATTTAATAAAATATAAATAAAAACTAAAGATTATTCTCTTACAATATTTGTGTTGTGTTAAATTTTGTGTCCAAGATAATTTTATTATTTGACTCAAATTTAATAATTTTTGTGACATTTTGAGCAAGAGATGGCCTAATCACTAGCATTGGGTTTAATCTTTTGATTAAAGATGCTAGCTAATTGGTTTTTTTATTTATTTATAATTCAGTTTAATTACCTTAAGTGTAAGTTGTGTTAAAAAGCTTGTATTTCTCGTTCTGTCGCATGTGCAAAATATGGTTGACATATTGCAAAGCAAACACACTTATGGGGTTGCCATGTAGAGAATCCTTACCTTCCCCGATCAGACCTCCCTCATGTAAGTAATAATGTACGACGCACCTATATATTATTTTAAATATGTACGTATGAGCTCTCTCATACATAGGTTTTGAGTTACGTTTAAAAATTTATATACACTGTACACTAATAAATGGCCGGGGATCTGTAAATGAGTGATTATTTAACTGGTCCGGAGAATTTAATTCTGTGGAGTATTTAATTGAGTTGTTGGTATTGTGTGTGTTGGCCTAAGGCCTTTGACATAAGTGGTTCATAGTCAATTAGGCAGCCTCTCACTCAATATGTATTGGACTCCTTTTTTCTTTTTCCTATCTTTGAAGTATAGTCAAGAGTTAAGTGTGAAAATTTTGAGGGGAGCCCGATGCAACTAGGTCTTCCTCTCTACCTATTACAATCTATCTGATCCCAGGTAGAGCTGTTATTCGAACTGAGTCGAGTCGAGTATTTGAGGTTCGAGCTCGACTCGATAACATTGTTGAGTTAAAAATTGAGCCCAGCTCGACTTGTTAACGAGTCTAACGAGCTTAACAAGTCTATCGAGTTGAGCCGAGTCTAATGGAATTTTTTACAAAAAAATAGTTTCGAGTCTAACAAGTTGAGCTCGAGCTGGCTCGTTAGTAAATCGAGTATCTAACGAGTCGAGGCGAGTCTTGTTAAGGCTCGATTCGAATAACAACACTAATCCGAGGTGACTGAGCCGGTGCATGTTGAGAATCAACGGAGACGACGAAGAGACCAACGTGGAAGGTTCTCCATGGTAGAAGAATACTGGTTAACAATGGTGACGTCAGATGTGTATTTGTTCCGAAGTCGGTTAACCAACTAAGTATTTTTCTCGTGTTCAATAGTTCGTTTCTTTGGACAAATGACGTTTGGCTTG
Organism: Galeopsis tetrahit; assembly: GCA_963675135.1. Classification (NCBI taxonomy): domain Eukaryota; kingdom Viridiplantae; phylum Streptophyta; class Magnoliopsida; order Lamiales; family Lamiaceae; genus Galeopsis; species Galeopsis tetrahit. The sequence goes on from OY776126.1 coordinate 23,339,993, forward strand.
CTTGTATGGTAGTTTTTGTTTTAATTTGGCAAATGCACAATTTGATAAGTGTTTTTGGGACATTTAACTTTGTTCCGGCATCTCAGATGCAACTTTAAAGCTGTTGTATGCTCATGTTTTTTCTGCTGTAAACAACGGCAGGTTGATGATAGTTGTTGGTTTTCCTAGCTAGTAATTCTGTTGATAAAGCTTTTGCTGTGTAACAAGGGACTCATTTTTGTTATTACGTCTTTAATTTAGTTTCAACATACTGTATTTTATTACTCAAAATTAACTGTGAATCAGATTAGAAAAACATTAATGGTATTACAATGGAATCAAATAATGAAAGAATGAAGAATTCGTGTAATCGAACAAATGCAATTTGATCAGAATCTGGATCGGTTGCATTCAGGAGGGAATCCGTTGGGAAATCTTTTGGAATCAGAGCAGTAATTGTAGGTCATGTGCTTCTGCTGCACCCATCTCAATCTGTTCCTCTCTTTCGCATCAAGTTCCTTCGTTTGCCACGATCTCGTCGCCTCCGCGTTCACTGAATTCGCCGATGCACCGTCGACGCAGGATCCAGCGGCGTCGCAGGCGTTGATGTTGAAGTTACGGTAAGTGGCGGAAAAGGGAGCTTTGGTCCAGTCGGTTTTGACGAGGCCGCCTTGGGTGGCCCATTCATCGGCGTTCCACAGGCTGCAGTAGACCCTCATGGGTTGGCTCTTTGGGAATGGAGTGCCGATTGCTGCTTGGTTGTTGTTGTACACTCTGATTGGAATGCTGTCCACCATGAATATGATGCGTTGAGAATTCCAGAGGATAGAGTAGTTGTGGAAGGATGTAGTTGGATTGAACCACAGTTGGAATTGCTGCTCCTTTTCGCCTTTGCCCTGAGAGTAAACATTGGTGTGAAGAGTGTATGGCTCTCCTGTTGAATTCCCCAGAAATTCAAAGTCGATTTCATCGTGCCCTGCTCCCATAGAAGACAACTGCAATTAATGCAAAATCATCATCAGCATATATTTATATATAAAAGAGAGGAGGAGCAAATGAAATATTAGTGAGAGACATACGTAGAATGTGGTCACTGTTCCAGCGGAATTACCAGGGACGAGCTTCAGCTGCATATCGAATCGTCCGAACAAATACTCCTTCTTTGACTGGAAACCCGACCCGGAAGTCTGGTCCAGAGACAATGTCAGCGTCCGCCCACCTTCTACAATCTTCACGCGGTCGCCGCCGTAGGTCACGTCGGCGTCGCGGTAGAAATCGGCAGATGCGCAACTGAAGGACAATAGAACTAGAAGCAGCAGCACTAAACTAGAGAGGGATTGTGAAAATGTTGCCATTATAATTTAATTAATTTGCAGCTGAGACTTGAGAGGAGAGAAAGATGGTGATGTTTTGGTTTAGGATGATGGAAATAGAATGGTGAATGGAAGAGTATATATAGAGAAGGTGAGGCCAGCTGTAGACGAGTGAAATAGGAAGAATCCGTTGTGAAAATGAGCTGGCTCCATTGTGAAAGTAAATGAGCTTTAAAGTTTTCTGTTTGGCATCTGTTTTACTTTATTAAAATAAAGGTCAATAATTCCACGAAGCTTCTAGTTAACGCGCGGTCGTGCTATTGGGTCGGTGGCGTCTCTGCTTATTTTTGAGAAACTAATTATGATCTATACATATAATGCCATCATTCAAGAATAATGTATTTAAAAATTGGTACAGTTTAAGTTTAATTACTGATGGAGTATGTAAATTTTGTGAATAATTATAACATAGTAAAAATATTTTACATGAACTACTTACTAATTTTCTTTAAGCAAATTTATAGAAATATCCTCTTATCACTATAAAATTCAATCTGTAAATGATATGGGAGGTTGATGAGAGAGTTAGATCTCTCATTCATTGTTCTAATTCCCAAAAATGGAAGAAGCGACAAGCATGAACGACTATAGGTCGATTTCTCTAATTAGAGGGATTTACAAAATCATCTCAAGGGTACTTTCAAGGAGATTAAGTATAGTGTTGGAATCAATTATTTTGGACCAACAAAGTGCCTCAATGGTGGATGGCAGATCCTTAACGATGTGATGGTCTTGAATGAGGCAATTAAGGAGGTCAAATGAAGGAAAACGTAAATGTATATTTTTCAAAATTGACTTTGCAATGACATACAATTCTGTAAAATGGAACTATTGAAAAATGTTGTTGGAAATATTTAATTTCCATTCCAACGGAATTTCGTGGATGATGGAGTGTATATCTAAGACTTATGCTTCGGTGTTAGTTAGTGATAGCCCCTCGAGAGAATTCAAACTAGAACGGGGATTAAGGAAGGGATACGCTGCCCCCCTCCCCCTTTCTTTTCTTCTAGCGGTTGGAGGCTTGAGTATTATGATGTCAAAAACTGTGAACTTAGGGTTGCTTGAACCCGTTGAGATTGGTAGGAAGAAAGTTCGTGTATCTCAATTGTAATTCGTGGATGCTACAATTTTTATGGGTAGCAAAGATGGAAAACGCATGGTTTATAAGAAGTTGATTAATAGCAAATTGTGCATGATTTTAGTTGTATAGGGTGCGATTTATTGCACATGATTGTGCTAGAAATTGCAAGCTCCAAAAAGGAAGAGAGTGAATTGTGCAACATGTGAATTTTGAATTAGAATATTCTATTGGCTGGCCCAAGGCCTTAACACAAGTAGTGTATAGTTAACATGTTGCCCTAATTGTTTATATCTTAGGCGGTTCACTCAAAACTATAGGAGTCTGTTCTTTCTTCTTTCTCTCTATGAAGTATAATCTAGAGTTGAGGGTGAGAGTCTTGAGTGTGGAGTGCTATCATACGTAACTTGGTTTTCCTCTCTACCTATCCCAATCGATCTGATTCCATGTGTCTGAGCCGATATCTGTCGTATTTCAACGGAGACGACGAAAAGACCCAACATGTTCTATCATCTTTTTTTATCTTGCACATACTAATGATCAAGGGCATACTAATGAATTCAAGGGCGGACCTTAAGCTTGACTAAGGTGGGCTATAGCCCATCCCAATTTTTTTTTTTTTTTTATTATATATATATAATATAAAAAAATAAATAAGAAGAAATTTTACTGTTTTCGCCATAGCAATTCGTCGCTCACTTCTGATCCAGGAGGAAAATTCGAGTGAAAATATTTAATGTGATTTAATTTGATTTGTAAAAATACCGTGTATAAAATAGAGAAACAAATTATAATTTTAGTTGAGAGATTTTTGGAATAAAGATTTAAAGAATTGAAATAATTTGAAGATAAAGTTATAATCTAAAATGCTTGAATTTAAATGGGCTTTAATATAATTTATCTCAATAAATTAGAAAATATCGTATAACATTAAAGTAAATTAAATATATATATATATATATATATATATATATTCTGCTTTCATTTCCCCTGTATGGAGCACTGAGTTACTTACGTTACGGTCTTCAGCAGGTAGGCTGCACTCTAGGCGGCTAGGAATGCTCGCCAGACCCGACTTCTTTCATTTCCTATGTTATGTTCCCAAGGACTCTAGTAAAATGGTAGGCGGCTAGGAATGCTCGCCAGACCCGACTTCTTTCATTTCCTATGTTATGTTCCCAAGGACTCTAGTAAAATGGTTTTTGCGCTTTGGATGCGTGTCAAAGCGATCGAAGAGATCGTCGAAAACTACATCCGTTGCTCTATCCATATCCGTGGGGTCTTCAATAGTCAGCCCCAGCATCCATCCCTTTCTCCTTCAAGACTTCAGCAATCGACTTGATCATTGATTCGTTCTCTCTGGCGTTCCACCAATTTGTATTCCCGCGAGTTGGAGAGCTCTTTCCAGTTTTCCTGCTCGAGAGCATCCCACAGGTCATCCTGAGGGATTGTATCCGAAACAACAATCGAAATTTGCATCTATGGGAATATCCATACCACTAGTGGATGGAAGAGCCTGTATAGAGTCTAAAAAAGGGAAGACAGCCTCCATGAGTTCATTCATATCGGTTTCTTTTTTTCATTCTGCTCCCCCAAAGAAAAAAGAGAGACTTGCTCTCCCAATGAAGGAAGACGGGAATCGCTTTTGCTTTCTTTTCCTCTACACCCGTATTTCGGGTTGACCCTTGGAACCACTACAAACGGGAAAGCAGCTAACAACTCTCGGGCTAGAAGATAATAAGCAGTGAAGCGAATGCCGCTAGTGGCAACGTCGAAAGAGCTTGCTGATCTACTTTTCTGTGCTTTAGTCGACAGGTTGGTGTCCTCGGACAGCTTTCCCGATACAGAGTTGGAGGTTAGGCGAGTTAGACGATTTTCCGCCCTTAGCCACACCTCTGCTTTCTCGTTAACTGCCTTTCGCTTCGACGGCTGCGTTTTTCATTTTCTACGGGTTTAGTCGACGGGTTTCCGCACCGGTGGCTGCCTCGGATGAGATCCTTTGCCTTTGATTGCCTTACCCTTCCACTCTATAGTTCCCCTCTCACCCGGCTTAATATCAGGATTTCTTACCAGAAAAGAATCGGCTATTGAGTAGGCACTCGTAGCAGCAAGATAGGTTGTCTTTGCTATATATATATATATATATATATATATATATATATATATATATATAAACACGGGTATTACAGTTTGATTCATTTTCTTCAAGATTAGATTTCTTTTTTCAAGACTTTTTTTATTTAATTCATTTTATTAATTTTGCACTCCCTCCATTTTTATTACATGTCTTTATATAGCTTTTAATAATTAAGGTTGCATTTTTACGTTAATAATACACTTAATTAATAATAAATTAAAGTTACATTTTTATGTTAAACTTTAATAATATCCTAATTAATGATAGTTAATTTTGATATAGAAAACTCAAGTGCATTGGTTAATCATGAAAAATAGATTGGTGAGAAATTAATGGAGTAAAATTGAGATATTTTACTAAAAATTGACAAATATTATAAAAATAGTGAAAAAAAAACTAAAAAGATCGTTAATAAAAAATGGAGGGAGTATTTGATTTTTTAATATGTTACGAATAATTATGTTATGCATTGTTATTTAATTCATTTTATTAATTTTGTGTTTGATGCTTGTATAAATTTTGTACTGTATTTTACACTTTAAGTTACCATTGCTATGACCGAACAAACATTTTTAGTTACGAAACATGTCAGAAGTGTTCTTTGAAATAAAAAGGAGAGTAATTATGGTTGTTTATATTGAAATAAAATTGTTTAAGAACATGATCCTATTATCCATGAATTATATAGGATAAAAAAATAGTATAAATAATTTTTTCTACACTGTAATTTTTTTAGTCTTTCAGCCCGCCCTAAATTTAAATTTTGGCTCCGCACTTGCTAATGATACCATGTAGGATGGATACCACCAAATGACTGAGAATAGATCCAACCTTGCCCTTTGTTAGATGAACCTGTTTCTTTACAACAGTTTTCTGAAAGATAAAAAGGAATATTATGTGGCTGTTTGCAACACTTTTTAGTAAGGAGAAAGATAAAAATAATAAGAATAATATTATTTTAAAAAAAATGAATGAGAATAATTAAATTCAATAGTTAGTAAGAAAATTAAAATTGGAGGAACATCCTTCTCAGGTTTTAAATTGCACAAGTCGAGGGAGTACAAACATTAGAAAAACTATTTATTTTTTAAACTGAAAGCTAAATAAACCTAGCCTAAACACGGCATTAGTAAACCTAGCATAAAGAAAAGATTTTGGGTAATGAATAGTGAATATGCAATGTATTTCTTGCAATTGATGTTCCTCTCTCCAACTTTCCAGCAAGAAAATCCTCTTTTCGAAATCACTAAAAGCTGATTTTCTCACTCTTACCTCCACCAACAGTAAGAAGCAGGGTCGTCCCCAGGAAATACCCTATACCCAGATCAAGAAAGTCGCAAGCTTTTTTCCAGGATTTTATTGCCTAGTTTGAAACCGGGAAACACCAATTTAGAGAAGGTAACGAAAGGCCAGCGTTTGTGCGTGATTGTGATTCAGGAATTTAATCAAACATGTGGTGGGCGGACCTGAAAGCTGCAGTAGGTCAGAGAATTAATTTGGAAGGGATCGCTTGCTCTGTTGGGATATTGTCCAAAGACCAGCACTTAGCGATCCCTCATGTAAGTGTGCCTGATATAAGGTACATAGATTGGGCGGAGCTGAAGAAAAGTGGGTTTAAAGGCGTTGTATTTGACAAGGATAACACCATTACTGCTCCTTACTCTTTGAGCTTGTGGGCTCCCCTTGGATCATCCATAGAGCAGTGCAAATCTTTATTTGGCGATAATATTGCTGTTTTCAGTAACTCTGCAGGTGATTTTGATGAAGTTCTGGTTGAAGTTAACTTTTCTGTTTGAGTGATTTGTGTTGCTTACTAATTAGTTCACTTGTGAAAAATTTAGGATTAACTGAGTATGACCCTGATGGCCAAAAGGCTAAGGCTCTTGAGGATGCAATTGGAATCAACGTGATAAGACACAGTATGTTATGTTTCCACTCTTGAAAATCTGCAGTTTTGTTATAATGTTCCATTGAATTTTATGATAGTAATCTTCAGACAACCATGTAGTTCTTGTAAATGTTGTTGGGGTTTGATACTTATGTTTCTGAAAATTCTAGGGGTGAAGAAGCCTGCTGGAACAGCTGAAGAAATTGAACAGCACTTTGGCTGTGAATCCTCAAGCCTTGTTATGGTAGGATCCAATGCTGGAGATTGATTATTTTGTGTTTTTCTTTCTTTTTTTTCTAATTAGACATTTCATCATTTGGTTTATTTTTCTGCAAAATCCAGGTGGGGGATCGTCCGTTCACAGATATTGTTTATGGAAACAGAAATGGGTTTTTCACAATACTAACTGAGCCATTGAGTCTTGCAGAGGAACCTTTGGTCGTGAGGCAGGTTCGTCACTTGAACTAAAGATTTATAAACATTTCAGTATTCATTTATATTTTTATTGCTACTTGTAATGCTTGTATGATGGAGTTGACATGCTTGTACAAATGTGAGTATTTATAATATCAAAATCTAAAGATCTTCAGTGCCCAATTGTCTGCTAAATTTCCGTTTGAAATTTAATTTTCTGGCTCAAGTCTTGTGTAATTTGTTCAATATTTTTGTTTTGTTGAGCCAGATTCTTATCCATTGATTCCTAATGACATCCTGATATATGAGATGTGCTTCATATGTAAGTTAGCTCTAGGAAGACAATTGCAAACTCTATTAACAACTTCTACAATCACTTTTTTTCAAAAGCTGTGAGGAGTAGCTTTTGAAAAATTCCATCCAATTCTGTAGAGCTTGCAAACACCACCTTAGTCTCTCTCTCTCTCTCTCTCTCACACACAAATGGGGAGCAGGGGAGGCTAGGTACCGACTTCTGATGTGGCTGTGATTTCCGCATATACTGATAATAAAAGCACAAATTTTCACATGAACTGATGAGAAAAGCACATATAGGATCATGCTAAGAGTTGGATCTCAGTATGATACATTTTCAAGAGAAATTTCACTTTTCGGGGCCTCAGAGTCGAGGCTTTTACAACTGATGATTATTTCTTTCAATCTATCCATTATACTGATGAAATCTTGGTGGAAAGCTTCAGTTAGCATATACTACTAGATTTAGTTGTTGGAGAATATTTTGAAAATACATTATCCTCCCTGCTCTTTACAACCCAGTGAACTCATTAAAGCTTTATACTTTACTTTTCTTCCCATAATCTCTCCATGAGGGGCAATTTTTTTTGACAAAACTAAATATTATTGCAGGTGAGGTTGGTTGAAGTTTCCCTCGTTAAACGATGGTCTGCAAACGGTCTGAAGACGACCAGTCACAGTCGTATTCCAGATTCTATCAAGTGTGTTAAAAATGGCCCACTCTAGACGACATCTGTTGTACTGAATCATTCATTCATTATTATTCTTTTCTTTTTTTCCCTTTTGAAGAAATCTTGTTCTTACACTATGTTCTTGTGAGACGGTAATACTTTGATGTTCTGAAAGTAATATCTTATTACTATCTTACTGAGATGGCCTCATACAAATGACAATGGTTAGTTGTCAAAGAACCATTATTAATTGTCTTCCTTTTACACTACACATTAAAGATCCCAAGGTAGATCTAATTCAATGAGTTTCTCATGACATGCTAGATCAAATCTAGTTAGAAGAGTTGTACAAAGAGAGTAACAAGTCAAATCCTCAATTTGCATTGATAGCAATATCATGCATATTGTACTTATAGATTGTGATGAAATGAAATACGAGATTGAAAGTTACTGGTGTCGTGGTTACGCAATTACTAGCAAGTAGGAGGGATAGTAGGATATATAGGACAACACTGTATTGCTTGTAGTCCTCGGAGTGTCGAGTACATTTTAAACCATTAAATTGTATTGGTGCACCAATGGCATAACTTATTGGAAAACATATATGTATGAACTTTTGTAATTGAACTTAAAAAAATATTATTAATTTGAGTACATATTCCCCCCAAGACTTTATGGCAACTTTGGAGAGATTCTAATAGGCATTCCTTGAGAAGGAAATGGAAGGGGGTCCACTGCAATTGGCTCATCAGGACATTCTAAGTTCCAATCATACCTAGTTACAACATAGTGCACAAATATAAGAATGTTAAGCTTTGCCAATTGATATCCTGCACACAATCTTGGCCCCCCTCCAAATGGTACATAGGAAAATGGCTGAATCGGCTCATCAAATCTTCCCGGATTGAAACTCATCGGATCTTCAAAGTATTTCGGATCATAATGTGTTCCGTAGGCTGTCCACAACACCTGAAATAAGAAATATCGATGAATATATTAATGAAAGTTGTTCAGACACGATTTTTTTACAAGGGTACAAAAAATTCTTACCTTCCACCCTTTCGGGATCGTGTATCCATCATACTCGATATCCTGGATCGCTTTCCTGAAAGAACCAAAAATCGGCGGGAAGATCCTCATGCTCTCCCTTGCAACTTGCCATGTATATTTCATCTTCTTCAAATCTTCTAAGGTAAGTCCATCTTTGCTGCTCATTATGTCCTGGTGCTCTGTTTTATAAAAATAATTATGTAAAAAGACACTTATAGTACTCCCTATCCTTATTTTACTTGATGTTTTAGAAGATTTTACACATATCGAAAAAGAGTGATATAATATGACCAAACTATACTTAAATTTCAATTATAGTTTGGAAAAGTAAGCCTTGTGAATGGGCAGTAGTGACACTCACAACTAATACTTTTTAATAAAAAAACAAGTAATTTGAGACGCATTCTCACCTTTTTGAAGAGTAGAATAACAATTTGGATGATGAGCCAACATTCTGAATGTCATTGCAATGGCGAAAGACGTCGTGTCGTGGGCCGCAAACACGAGCAAAACGACATTATCCGCCACCTCGGCCTCGCTAATTTCGCCCCGAATCAGAGCTGCAACTAGCCTGGACAGCAGAATCCCTTCTTCCCCTTCAATCTCTTGCTGCTTCTCCTCCTCCATTTCCCTTCTCTTGTTCCTTATTATCTCAATCAACATTCTCTCTATCGCCTTTCGCGCTTTCTTCGCCCTCGAGAATTTCGACCCGGGAAAGCAAACAGGAGTGGCAAACACGCCTTCCAACACTGTCTCAAACATTTCCAACATTCCAGGCTCTACCCCTATTCCCAACAAACACTCCAACACAATAGTAAAAGTCAAAACTTTAGTCAAATTATAAAGTTTAACACTACTTTTTTCACCACAATTTAAAACCTCCAAGTGCATTATCACCCTGCTGCATATCTTAGGCACCAGAGCCTCCATGCCCGAAGGACTAAGGCTCGTGGCGACGATGCCACGTAGGCAACGGTGAGCCTCGCCTCGTTTCTCCATGATCGAATTCTCGCCCATCAATTGGACAGAGGAAGAAGGCCATGAACTAACCACAAGTTTGAACTCATTGGATAGGAAGAACTTGTTGGCATCAGCTCCATTGACCACCACCGTTTGATGGCCCATCAGCCTTGTTTTGAATGTCGGGCCGTGTTTTTGGATTCGGGCCTGGATGAACTCTTCGTATAGCTTATTCTTCTTTTGGGCTTTGTAGAAATCTATGGTTTCACCGATCCAGGGTAATCCCATTTTCCCTGGAGGTAGCTTTTTCTTGATCATTCCACTATTGAAGAAGAATTTCAAAAGTACAGCTAAGAAGATAGCAACTAGAAATGAAAAAGGCCAGTAAACAAGAAAGTTCATTTCTAGAGCCATTAGTGGTAATAATAATATGTAGTAGTAGTATAATTAGTTTGCTATATATATATGCATGAGCATGATCAGGAGGAATATAATTAATTAACAATTAGGTCAACTTTTCGACTAAAAATGTCGGCGAATCATTCAATCATAAACATCCTATTCTATGTAAGAAGATGTTAACTTGCATTTGTTAATTCTTGAAAAGTCGGTTTATTATACAGGTAATAATGACATTCTATTGATCTTGCATGAATTAAAATTTAATCATACTTCCTTCATCCAAAAAAATAGTCTCCTATTATTTTTTAATTTGTCCCAAAATATACTTCTTTTTCGTTTTGAAAATATGTTAAATGTTCAAAACACCTTTATTTAATGAATGATTATTATTTTAATTACTTAATTGCACCATGTAGTTTTCTTTCAAAAAAATAAATTGCACCCATGTAGTTGAATCATAATTTTAATGTAGTGAATTAAAATTCAATTACATAATAGGATCCTAATTGCAGAATTTTACTACTCCAAAATTTTAAGCACAATAGATTGATTTGGCTAAATTAAAATAAAATAAAAGGCAACATGATTGAGAGTACATAATTAACCACACTTCATCATTATACATCTGAAGATCTGAGCTGGGAAATAGCAGGATTTTTAAAATGAGTACTACAGTGGGCGGCAGATTAGTCAAATAGTTATTGAAATTCTTAATCAAGAGAGTATCCCTACATATCTGCTTTTGTCTAATACTTAATTATTTTAGCTGTAATTACTTCTGCTCAAAGTCAAACGAAGATGACGTGTCATTATGCCATTGGCTTCTTTCTTTTAGTTAGGATTATACGTACAAATATGATTCCTTAAGTTGAAGAATTTTTAAAGAATAAATAAATAGTTGACTAGCACATACCAGAATGTAATTAAAAATGTTGAAACAGATGAAGTCGTGGATCTGAATTTGATTATTTAAAAAAATGACAACAAGATTCAAGCTAAGGTATCTTTTAGGTTATATATCAATCATGCTGCATGTACTAATTATGTAATTAAATTACCCAAAAAGGAAATAATTAACTACTCTAATTGCTTGAGAGTGTAATAATTATGTTGCTGAAAATGATATTGATTATTGTGTGCACCGTCCAAATCCTCCAAAGAGCTGTAAGAAGGTTGATTATCAGATCAACTTGCATCGTCAATTTTCTCTCTTTTTAATTTCCTCTTCTATTTAATTGCTCATAGTAAGCAGTTCCCAGATTGGTTCTCTTTAAAAAAAAAAAAAAAAAAGGATAATTTATTATATAATACATATTCAATCTCGTATTTCATTACTCGATCGAGCACTACATTTTCAGATTTCATCATACTTTAATAGTTAAACAATGTGACAATTTAATAAATCATTTCGTGTAAATGAATTTTGTGGATTTGATTAATTTTCAAAACTAAATTTGGAAAAATGGAAAATTAATCTTAAAGTTTGTGGTTTAATGGGTGGATAAATAGAATGTATTTTTTTTTGGAAAAGGCCAAAATCTTATTATTATTATTATTTTTTTATGGAAGTTAAATACTATCCCTTTTTCCCCTCCCCATTACTCGAACCCAGAACTTAAGATCTGGGTAGTGGTGCTCTAACCACTTGAGCTATCCCACTTTGTCCCAAAATCTTATTCATTAGGCATCAAGAAAAATGCCTACTAAATACTCAAAGCAGCAACAAATGACAGAATAAAACAGCAACAATACAGAACTAGTTGATATATGCTAATTGTTACTCACTCCGTCTGCCTATAAGCTTTCCGCTATTTTTTGGCACAGAGATTAAGAAAAATGATTAAATAATAGATATAGTACAAGTGATGTGATTGGAAGAAGGAGAGAGATAGAGAGAAAAAGTAAGATATAAAGTAAAGTGTAAGAAAAAGTACTTACCAAAAAGGGTATGTGAAGCTTATAGGCGGACAGACAAAAATGGTAAAATGAAAAGCTTATAGGCGGACGGAGGGAGTATGTTTTATCTCAATATAAATCAAATCCAAATGATAATCTCAAGCAATCACAAGAACGCAAATGAATCAAAGTAAAAGAACAAGATACAAATTTACGTGGTTCGATCAATGTGATCTACGTCCACGGAGGATACAAGCTTCTCTTCTTCACTAACTCGAACAAGTGTTACAGATTACAAGTATAGAACTCCCAATAATTTGCTAACACACTCAAGTATATGATCTCACGATTAATCTAAGGATTTTTTTTAATCTACTACTATGCACTAAGAGAGGTATTTACAGATGTACAATACACAATTGAACTGCCACTAATTAATTCACTAATTTACATTAACATAATAACTGCCTCAAACTAACTCTAGGAACAAAAAATGAATCAGAAGACTTGGACCTAACTTTGATGATCATACAGCAGATGACTAAACCTTAAGTTGAGATGACCAACTTTCTCAGCTGAATACAAATGAATAACACAACTTCCTCTTCTATAAAATATTAGAATTCGCAGACAACTTCAATATTACATTATACTTTAACACTAACACATCACTGTAATTTATAGATATGTAATATGGTGGCTTTTGATTAAAATAATTTTATCACAAAATTATGTCTTCTAAAATTATTGTAATTAATGGGTATACATTTTGGTGTATAGTTCTTTATTTTTAAATGTTGAGACTTTTAAGAATTACAAATTTATTGTGAAGAGCTATTACGAGTTGTTATCATGATTCACTCAATTGAACTTATGAGTATTTTGCATACATGTCTTCCCAGAGTTACAATTCCTAATACTCGTTTTCGTTTGTCAATAGTTTTCGATTCGTAGTTATGAAGAATAACAACAAGTCAAGCCAACAAATGAATTACTTCTCTTCTATATAAGAGGGAGATTTACAAGAGATGAGCTACAACTAACAAATGAGTTACAACTACTAAAATAGAATTTACAACTAACAAATGAACTACTCATCTAACTATTCTAACTAATACACTTTTATTTGTTTGCTTGACTTGCTGTTATTCTTCACGGTAGTACAAAAACTATATTGCACCGAAGTAGAGGTTTAAATTGTAAAGAAACAATGATTTATGAAATTATAATTTCATTGAGTGATTATAAAGAATACATGAGGGGAGTATTTATAGATACAAAACATATCTACTATATATCTTTAATTTAAGGAAATAGCTCTATCTAAGGAAATAAAGATTTACAAGATATATAAAATATATTATACAAGATATATATAATATCTCTTAATATATTTATATATGCCTAATATGCCCCCTCAAGATGGAGTACCATAGGAGAGTCCAATCTTGATCATCAGCATTTGAAGACGAGAACGAGCAAGAGGCTTTGTGAGAGCATCGGCTAGTTGGTCTTCGGAAGACACATGTGAAACACGTAACTGAGTTGTTTTGATCAAATCCCGAACGAAGTGATAGTCAATGGCAATGTGTTTCATTCGAGAGTGAAAAACCGGGTTGGAGCAAAGATACGTCGCACCAATATTGTCGCAGTAGATGGCAGGGAGAGTTTTGATGGTAAAACACAGTTCTTGAAAGAGAGATTTTAACCATTGTACCTCAGAGGCAGCTGATGCAATGGCCCAATATTATGCTTCAATGGAGGAGCGAGCAACCGACTTTTGTTTCTTGGAAGACCAGGAGATGGGATTTGGTCCAAGAAAGACAATATAGGCACTGGTTGATGTACGATCATCAATATTTCCGGCCCAATCAGCATCCGTGAAGCAGTGAAGTGAGTCAGATGGGTTGGGGCTAGGGGTGAGCATGGCAACCGAAAATGAAAAACCGAAACCGAACCGAATTCTATTGTAATTAACCGAAATCGAACCAAAGAAGGGTAAAACCGAAAATAACCGAACCGAATTATTCGGTTCGATTTCGGTCCTAAACCGAAAACCGAAAGTAAAACCGAAAAACACCTAACAATTTTGAAAATTCAAATAATAGTCCAAATAATTCGAATTATCCAAATACAACCCCAAATATAGTCCAAATAGTTCAAATTATCCAAATACAACTTCAAATATAGTCCAAAACTCCAAATAACCATCCAAATAAGTAAATAACAGTCCAAATAAATGGAATAACAGTCCAAATAAGTGAAATTACAGCAAATAATAGTTCAAAAGATAAAATTAACTAGCTCTCTTCAATCTCTAGCTCATTAACTCCTTGCCTTCAACTTTCCCCTAGCTCTCTTCAATCTCTAGCTCATTGTCTCTTCGTCCTCCTCCATGATAGGGCTTAATCTTGATGAACCAACACTTGGATTTTCAACCGTTGACAAATCTAAAAATAAAAAATAACATGTTAATAAGCTAAAAGATAACATTAAGTCATTAACAAAATATAAAATATTCACTTAAACTTAAAAGTTAGAACATTGTTACCTTTCTCATGACTCTCAAGTTCTTCAAGTAATTCTTCATAAACGGGATGGGTTGAATGTCGAAGCCAATCTTGAGCACAAATCAAAGCTTCAACTATCTTAGGTGTTAAAGAACTCCTAAATGCATCAAGTACCCTTCCACCGGCACTAAACGCAGCCTCCGAAGCAACGTTTGAAATTGGAACGGCTAGAATATCACGAGCCATTCTTGAAAGAATTGGAAATCGGTTGGAGTTCACCTTCCACCACATTAAAACGTCCAATTTCCCATCTAAAGTGGCTTCACTCAAGTAGAGTTCAAGCTCACTTTGCTTTCGACTAGCCATCCCATTTTCAACTCTTTGTCTCTTGTACCTTAGCTTAGAGAGCGACACATCACTATCCTCCTCACAATTAAGCGCCCCACTTGAACTTAAGGTGTTCTCATTTGCTTCATTCAACGATTGATACTTGGTATTATATTCATTGAACACCTCAAAAAGATGATTTTGTTCATTTTTTCCGCATCTCCCCAATATTTATCAAATTTATTTTTCATGGAATCACCTAACCTCTTAGTATCAGAATCTGTACTTACCATCCAATCATTCAAAATGCAGCACAAATCACTAATCTCACTTAAAAAAGAGTTAGACATGATATTAGATGAACCAGAAACGCGCACAGTCAAATTATGAAAATGCTTCAACAACTTAGCATACTTACGAACACAATTCCAATCAAGAGCAGATGGAACATTTAAATCCCCCAAATCAATCTTATAACATGGATCCAATTCCTCAAACTTCTCAAATGCTCTTTCAAACTTTTCAGCCCTATCAAGCATGTCATAAGTTGAATTCCACCTTGTAGGAACATCCAAACACAATGATTTATTACTTTCAATTCCCTCCAAATCCACACACTCATTAAATATCTTCAATCTAGCAGGTGAATTCCTAATGTACCTCACTGAATCTCTCACACGCTTTACTGAAGGATCAATATCTTTCAAACCATCACCAACCACCAAATTAACTACATGTGCAATACATCTCATATGAAGGTATTTACCACTTGCAATTGCAGTTCCCCAATTCACAACTTTTCTTTTCATGAATTTTATAGCCCCATCATTTGAACTTGCATTATCTACGGTTATGGTAAACAAATTTCTCAACCTCTAATCAAGAAGACAATTTTCTAGTGCTCTACCAAGGTAATCACCTTTATGACTAGAAACAGGCACAAAATTGATAATCTTCTTACGTAATTTCCACTCATTATCAATGAAATGAGCAGTAATGCACATGTAATTAATTCTTTGCAACGAAGTCCAAGTATCAGTGGTAATACACACTCTTTCACAGTTTTCTTTCAAGAAAGACTTCAGTTTTGACCTTTCATTAAGGTACAATTGATAACAATCCCTCGACACCGTCCACCTAGAAGGAATACGAAACCTAGGACATGCTTTACTCATAAAATCCTTAAACCCTTCACTCTCCACAGTCTTAAATGGTTTTTCATCAATCACAATCATTCGAACAAGAGCTGTCCTAATCTCATTTTGATCAAATTTCCAAGTACTAATTGTAGAACTACTCTCATTCTCATCTTTGGTTGGTTGCAAATTTATTAACCCTTGATTTTTTTCTTGATTTCTAGGGTTGTCCATGCAAGCTTTCAAGTGATTGTTTAGTGATGAAGTGCCATTTTTAGTAGAGTTACAACAAAGTACCTTTTCGCAATACTTGCATTTAGCTTTATCATCACCGTTTTCGTCCTTGAATTTCACGTAATGCTGCCACACTTTCGATCTTGATCGGGGCTGTTTTTTCTTTTTTCCTCGAGTTGGAGTTGAGGGGGTTTGTGATGGCATTGATGAGGGCAACTCATTTTCCACCATATTACTTCCCCCTTGTGTAGTAAGCTGCATTAATTAGCAAATTATTTAGAAAAATCATACATTAATAAGAGTATTAGGAGTAGAGTATTATTTCAGAACATGAGTATTTGTAAATCAATTTATCCAAAGACACGAGGATGCATAGAATGATGAAAAAAGTCATCAGTTTATCCAAAGACACGAGGCTGCCAAAAAATTGAATAAGCTATATATAACTTAATTAGAAAACCATTCTTGTAAGTTTCTGATTAGACATTCACATAAGATGCAGAACAGAACATCTCAAAAAAAAAAAAGATGCAGAACAGAAGCAAAGTATAATGTAACAAATATTTTTTAATGCATTCCAGTGTCTGCATCTCAATTTCTCACAGAAATAGAACTACTCTCGTATTATCTCACAGCATCTCAATTTCTCACAGAAACTTATCAATTTATTCTAAATCAATTAAACACCTACCTAATCAGAATCTCAGTAAATGCACAATCTTAGATTCTCAATAAATCTTATATTCTACAAAAACGAAACAAAATAAATAAATAAATCAAAAATCTTACCGTGTCCATGTTTGAATTTGTCATTGCAGTTGACTGGTGCGTCGGAGGTGGGTGGTGGCCGGTGTGCGTGAGGGGCCGAGAATGTAGAACGCCGTCGCCGAGAATGCGTCGATTCGCGGAGAACGCCGTCGGTCGCCGAGAACGCCGAGAATGCAGAACGCTGTGAGGGCGTGAGGCGCCGGCCGCCGGGTGAGACTTGAGAGAGTGAGTCGTCGGCCTGAATGGAGAGAGAGGCCGCTGGACAGAATGCTGTGGCCTGTGGGTGCGCCGCGCGGAGAGGCAGAAAGCCAAAACCCAAAATGGAATTAGGGCTTAGGATTTAGGAAATTAGGGCTAGGTATTTATATGGGCCCATTTCGGCTCGGTTTTCGGTTAACCGAATTTTTACTTAATAAAACCGAAACCGAACCGAATACCGAAATGTATAAAAAATGCTAACCGAAACCGAAAAACCGAACCGAATTCATATTTCGGTTCGGTTCGGTTTTTCGGTTTTTTTCGGTTTTTGCTCAGCCCTAGTTGGGGCAGAGGGTAATTCCAACATCTCTAGTTCCATTAAGATATCGAAGGAGGCGTTTTACAGTGCCCCAATGAGTTGTGGTGGGAGCATGCATGAATTGAGACAATTTATGCACAATAAAAACAATATCAGGTCTAGTAAGTTGGAGGTATTGGAGACTTCCAAGAACTTGACGATATTGGGTGATATTAGTGGGCGGTGTTCCATCAGAAAGAGATAAACGAGTAGAGGTGGAGAGAGGGTTTGGACAGGTTTGGAAGTGAGCATATTATATTTGGTGAGTAGGTCAATGATATACTTACGTTGGGAGAGAAAGCAAGTTTTCTTAGTACGGAGCACTTCCACACCTAGGAAATAGGAAAGTGAGCCTAAGTCTTTGACATAGAACTTTGTACTAAGGTCTGAGGCCACTTTTGTGAGGAACGAGGTGTTGTTTCCTGTAAGGATTAGATCATCAACATACACGAGAAAATATGCAGTTATACCGGATTTGTTGTATACAAAGAGAGACTCATTAGATTTGGTGTGAATGAAACCAATACTCTCCAAGAAGGTTCGAAGAGAAAAATACCAAGTTCGAGGTACCTGTTTTAGGCCATAGATAGTTTATGTAACTTGCACACATATGTAGGGAAGATTTTGTCAACAAACCCGGGTGGTTGATGATTCACGTATTCTACAACACTAGAATAAACGACCGCAAGTATACGACTATCGTAGAGAAGTAAGTACGAGGTCGATCCCACGAGGAGGTATAGTATAAAAGTGTAGTTTGTTGACGGAATTCTAAATAGACGGTGATCGATTAAGTGAATGGTGTGATTACCCCTAAAATTGCCTACCAAGTTGTCACAAATAGACAATGAAAAGAGTAATATAGAATCGATCTAATAACATGCAAACCAAAGAAACGAGAGAGATATGATTTAAAATTCAAAGAAAGAGAGGGAGGTTCCAAGGCATGTGTCACATTAAGGAGTCAATTTATGATTAAAAGCCTAATTAAGTGATGGTGTGTTGATTACTATAGGGTTGATCACGAAATAATGAATTAAAAGTTCTCTCGATCCAATTAATCCAAGAGGAAAATCACACAAACTAGTATCTCTACCTAGCATGCATAATAAACCTCAAAAAAAGGTCCTAAGATCATCTAATACCCTCCCAATAATTGATCCTCTCTCGAGCTCACAATAATATTGGGTCGAATGCTTAAATACGATTAATGAAAGAGATTTCTCAATCCAATTTCAATTAATAATGAATCAAACACATTATCATGGCCATTGACAACATGTCTTGCAATGAAAGTTAAGCATTCAAATAGAAATAGCAACACAACCACCAAATAAACAAGTGATTAATTCATAAACATCATCCAAAGTATAAACATAGCCCTAGAACCAAAAGTGTTCTAGCCAATAACTAGCATGATCAAATTAAC
Organism: Galeopsis tetrahit; assembly: GCA_963675135.1. Taxonomy (NCBI): domain Eukaryota; kingdom Viridiplantae; phylum Streptophyta; class Magnoliopsida; order Lamiales; family Lamiaceae; genus Galeopsis; species Galeopsis tetrahit. Next base: position 23,359,095 of record OY776126.1, read on the forward strand.
AAAATTCAAAGGAATAACTAAATAAAAAGAAAGAGAAGAAGAAAGCTTAGTCTAAAATGTGGTAGAGAATGAAAATCCCAAGCTATTGCATCCTTCCTTACTTGATTTGATGGAGAATTGAAGAAAAAATGGCCAAAACACCTCCAAGTATGTGTTACTATGTGTGGAATTTGAGAAATTGGGGGAGAATGCCTTGGGTTTTAAGAATGAGGCTTTATATAGTGTTGGGGTGGGGCTTAAGGGTGAAAATTGCACTTAAGTCCTTGGAAATTGGACAAAATATACAAAAAGCACCGAGAGCAGGGGAGACTCGGCCGAGTGGGGACAACTCGACCGAGTTGGGGTGCATTCTAGTGCCTAACTTTCGCCTCGGGACTCGGTCGAGTTGCCCCACTCGGCCGAGTGATAAAAAGTTCCAGATTCCAAGTTTGCCTCACGACTCGGCCGAGTTGTCCAACTCGGCCGAGTGGTTAATTCATTCCAGTAGCCAAGGTTCATTCAGCAACTCGGCCGAGTGGTAAAATGTTCCAGATTCTGGTCCTCGGTCTGACTCGGTCGAGTTGGGTCACTCGGCCGAGTTACACTCTACATTTGTTTCGTGCATAACTTTTGCTTACGACCTCCAATCGACTTGATTCTTTTGGCCTTTCCACTCCGTTTTTCGAGACGAATCTACTGGTGCACTCCTCTTCTCGATACAGTGAAGTATGATTGGTGTTTTTCTCCAAATTCCATCGTATTTCCTACAAAATCAACAAAACACAACCTTTCTCTCATTTTGGCTCAAATCATCATATTCACACCAAAAACCAATGAAATACACATCAAAATACACTTCAAATGTGCCTCTAAAGTGTGTAAATTCCACCCGAATCAGTTGAGCCATAAATATAGATTCGGCTAAGGAACCGTGAAGGAAAGCATTATTCACATCGAACTGACGAAGTGGCCAATCTTTGGTGACTGCAATACTCAGGACTGCTCGAACGTTTGCTGGTTTGACCACATGACTCAATGTTTCAGAAAAGTCAACCCCAGGGCGTTGGTGAAAGCCTTTGGCGACAAGTCGAGCTTTGAACTTGTCTAAGGAACCGTCTGGTTTCCGTTTGATGCGAAAGACCCACTTCGAATCAATAATGTTTGCAGAATCATCAGGTGGTACTAAATCCCAAGTACCGTTTTTTAGAAGGGCATTAAATTCAGATGACATGGCCTCCCTCCATCGTTCATCTTTTAATGCCTGAGAGACGTAACTAGGTTCAGTGTCAGAAGATAAAGTTGAAGATAGACCATACCTTGGATTTGGTATGAAGATACTGTTTTGGGCTCGAGTGACCATTCGAGTTCGTTGTTGTATAAGTGGGGATGGTAGTGAGGGAGCATCTAGCGACTCGAGAACAAGGGTTTGTATAGTGAAATTAGGGTTTGGAGTTGATGGGGTTGTACTTAGTAATCTGGGGGTGCAGCAGGGCTGGACGTTGGGCTGGGGGTGTATTAAGCGGAACAGGGGTGCAGGTAACGGGGGTGGTGGCGGGGCTAGATTCTCGTCGACAGATGGTATATTTTGGGGAGGGGTGTATTCGTAAGGTTTGTGGGTGGGGCATGATTGGGGGAAGGGGCCAGGGGTGTATTGGTGGGTGCAGGGGGTGGATAAATTAAAACAGTGGGTGTGTCTGGCAGATTGGGGGGTGTATCTGTTAAGGCAGGGGGTGTATCAGAAGCAGTTTTAGGAGTGGCTAGAGGAAAGACATTTTCAACAAATTGAACATAACGAGAGGTATATATTTTGTTGGTTTTTAAATCAAGACAAAGATAAGCAGCTTGGGTAGGAGAGTATCTAATGAAAACACTGCGAGTGGATCTAGGGTCTAATTTATGGGAAGTGTAGGGGCGGAGCCGAGGATAACATAAGCAACCAAAAACTCTAAGTCTGGCTAGGTTGGGAGTTTGTTTTAGAAGGAATTGATATGAGGACAACATGTTAAGATTGGGTTTTGGTAGACGGTTTATAATATAGGTAGCAGCACAAACTACATGAGGTCAATATCTAAGGGGCATGGAGGCATGATGTAAAAGGGCTAAGGCAGTATCAACAACATGTTTGTGACGACGTTCAGACATGTCATTGTGTTCAGGGGTGTGGAGAGGAGTTGTGAGATGAGATATACCATGAGTTTGAAGGAGGGATCGTAGGGCAATGAATTCGCCCCCGTTGTCAGTATAAAGGGTTTTGATTTTGGTGTTGTAGAAGTTTTCTACGATGCTTTTAAAGGATGTAAATGTGGGGAGGACATCAAATTTGCGTTTTAGAGGGTAAATCCATATATATTTGCTAAAGTGATCAACAAAAATGACATAGTATTTGAAGCCTTCAGTTGATAGGACAGGGGACGACCACACATCAGAAAAAATAACCTCAAGAGGGGAACTAGATATAATGTTTGAATCGTAAAAAGGAAGTTTATGACTTTTAATACAATTGTAAGAATCACAATAATGCAGTTTTAAGTTCGTGATAGGTAAGCTATACTTGGATAAGGTATGGGAAAGGATTTTGGAGGACGGATGACCTAGACGAGCATACCAGATGGGTGATGGTTGTTTTTCCGAGATGGAGGTTGTGGGGTTAAGAGATGCTCGACTCGGCCATACGTATAGATTATCCACGCGACTCCCCGTGAGGAGAATGGTCCCCGTTTTACCATCCCGCACCTAAAAATAAGTAGAACCAAAAATAATGTTAACATCATTATCTCGACACAAGGTTGAAACAGAGATAAGATTTTTTGCCATTTGTGGGATAACAAGGATGTTTGAGAATGTTAGCATATTAACATGAGGAAACGACAATGAACCAATATGCGAAATTTTCAAACCGTTACCATCACCGATGATGACATCATCCGAGCCGGAATATGGAGAGGAAACATATAAATTATGGGGGTGAGTTGTGATATGATGAGAGGCCCCGGAGTCCAAGAATCAGGGGATGGAGGGGATCTTTGAATTGAAATAGCAGAGTGGGCGGAGGTGGTGTATATAACAGCAGGGTGGGGTGCATACAAGGTGGGGTGTATGTAGTAGTGGAGTGAGTGCGTAGATGCGGGGGAGTGTATTTACCTGAGTTGGGTGTATCCATGGATGGAGGAAAAAAAAGTGGAATTCCACGTGGGAATTAACAGCAAGTAGATGATTGATGTGGTGGGTTCCACCGTGGTCGTGGGTTGCTTGTTGCAATCGAATTGGAGTTTGTAACTGTGAGGGATTACGGCTGAGGCAATTAGGAGTGAGGGGTCCGCCTGTGAGTTTGGCAAGTGAAGGAGGATGATGGTGCAGTTTAGAATGAGAAATAAGGGCGAGTTGGTTAGGAGTGCTAAACAAAATAGGAGATTTTGTTGGAGCAAGAATTGGTATGGGAGTTACAATTACACTTTTGGTAATTGATTAAGTAACAGGGAAGGGTAACAACTGTGGTAGTCGGGAGCTTTGAACGACGTTGGCGTCGTAGAACGACTACAAAGAAGGGTGTCAGATCGAGGCGTTAGCCGTGCGACTCGTTGATACCATATAGAGAAACAATGATTTATGAAATTATAATTTCATTGAGTGATTGTAAAGAATACACTAGGGGAGTATTTATAGATACAAAACATATCTACTATATATTTCTAATTTAAGAAAATAACTCTATCTAAGAAAATAAAGATTTACAAAATATATAAAATATATTATACAAAATATATATAATACTATCTACATATGTCTAATATATATTTATATATATGTCTAATATAAATTTGGTCGGCCAATCAAAGGCGTGGAGCTGATGATTAGAAACATGTTGGGTTGGACTGCAATTTTATTGGCCTAACTAAAATAGTTCAGGCCCAATTAGATTTGGCACCGCGCACAATCCAGCCCCTTTTAATTTCCGGCTAGTTTTAAGACTTGTAATTATTGAGTCCATCATTTCTCATTTATTTATTAAATGTTGGTGCGGATTGCGGAATCTCAATTATGTCCTCTATCATATTTGTTTCATTGTTTATTTCAAGTTTTTAATTGCATCTACAATTATTATGCATGTCCAATGAGAATTTTGATATAATGAATAATGTGATCGATGGTTCTAATTAAGTTAATTTGACTTCGATACATAATTAACTATCTCCATCGACCCTCCCTTTCTCATTGTGCTGCGAGGTACTTCTGATTGATCTTTTAATGTGTAAGTTGTTAGTTTGTTTTGGTACGTTCATGAAATACCAAATAAAATAATTTAGTGATGTTTTGGTTCTAAGTTTTTTTCAATGAGAATCAAAATCTCTTTTCCTTGGAGGAAGCTTTGTTTCTATGATGAGTGCTAGTATAATTTTAATGAAATAATAAATTGTTGGTTGTAACATATATAGGGCGGGAATGTTTGAGGTGGATGAGTATAGGAATTTAAGGGCAAAAAGGTAATAAACGGGGGGTAACAATTGCCGTACGTAATATTGTGGATCATTTTTTGTTCTCATTAAATATTAGTATTATAATTATCATATTAAAATTAATTTACAAGATGTTAATTTTTCTGACATACTCCGATATGAAATTTGTAAAGATGAAAAACCTTATAAAGTAAATTGAATAGATAGCAGCTAACACAACTAACTCACCCCACATTATAACAGCTCAAACACAATCGAAATGGGGTGAGCCTTGAATGATGTCCAAAACACAGTCCTTTCAATCCTCCCATTATTGTACACTACAGCTTTGCATGTGTGCAAATTGCTTAGCTGTTTCTTCATCACACAAACACCAACTCTTGTATAATTACATTCATTTCTTATGTCCGCAGAACGTGCCCTCATTCATTTCAAATTTAATTCTTATGGCCGGCCGTTAATATTATTATGCATGAACTTACTCATAAAATGTGCTGTGCAGTTCAAATCCAGAGTACTGATAATTGATTTCATAAGGACGTTGCATGGGTCTTAATTTGTCATTTTAAATGACTTGATCATTGAACTCACTAAAAAAATCAATTAGTAGTTTTCAAAAAAAAAATCAATTAGTATAACATCAATTCAGACGACTTCAAATGAATTCAGTACTCTCATTATTTTAATTATAAGTCTCGGACTAATTCGAGCCTTGAGGGATTAATCCCATCAACCACCAACGGAGCCCAATAATTAAAAACCAGAGCTAAGCTTCGAACTTGAGATTCAAGCTACACCACCAGGCAACCCTTAAGGTTACTCTGATCAATATTAAATCGTTCACCCTATATAATTAAACACAAATGTAGTTGTACGTATTAGGAAATTACTATAAATGATAGTTCAGACTTTTAGATGAGCTGAAATTTGAACTTAATTATTATAGGCAGAATCCAAATGCAGTGTAAGATTTGTCAAAAAACTCGAAAAGTAGGACAGGCAGAATCCAAGCAAGGGTTTGAAAGTATGGTATTGACGCTCCCATTTACTGCCACTACTATCAATAAATACATTTTTATCACACTTTTGTGTTAATCTTTTACACCTACTTTTTTTCAGCTACAGCTAGCAATTAGGTGAGATTCAATACAGAATTATGAGTAACATCATTGGTACGTGAGAGAGAGAGAGAGAGAAGGATCTCTGAAGCTGCAGCATTAATCAAATTATGCATTTTGTTAATTAATTAATTGGGATTAAGAAAACAACAATGCACGAGATTAATTAATTACTAATCTTAAGCAATCATATATAATTATCGATCAGTGGAATCAAAACATGATAAATTGTGCAATAATTCTTGGTGACAAACTTAACAAGGCCGGAGATGCATATATGTAATGAAAAATAATAACGAAGATAATTAGATGCAATGTGAGAGATAGATGGAAATTTAAATGCGTACAACTAACTAACCACAATCTACCAGCTTATATTTACTCTCTCACGTACGCATCCCTCTTAATTATTTTATATATATATACACATGCACACCCTTGCATCAATTCATCAGTACTCTACATTCTCTAATTGTTTCAAAATATTTGAAATTAGGTGCAATGGGTGGTAGATCATTAATCCTCATGTGGGCTGCAGCATTATTGTTATTACACAACTTAGGGATATTGTTTGTTGTTTCTGAGCTAAACTTTGAGGATCAAAAGAATTTCTTTTTTCCAGACCCAAATGCAACTCCTCCTCCTCCTACTACAGGTTTATTTATATATTATAATTAGAATATTTCATATTTTTGTCACCTCATTTCCACGTAACAATATTCATGCATGCCCTATTGTACGTACTTATTAACAAAAAGAGTTCAAAATAGCTAGAAATGTGACATGTTTATATATAATCCTTGGACAGTGTTGCACACACCACCGCCACCACCAGCTGCAGGGGGCTACTCAACCCCACCACCCTCTCATCACGTAGGCGGAGGTACACCACCTGCTCACTGCGGTAATCCACCACACCACCACACTACTCCACCCACCGCAGGCGAACACCACCATTATTCCCCAGCTCCAACCATCACTCCCCCAACCGCCACAACACCGCCCTCCCCGTTTGATCCAAAGTCTCCACCCTTCACCTGCACGTGAGTACATAAATACTTTATTTATTTATACCACAAAAGGATCCTTATGAGATCAATAATTGCCTTGTATATTAATATTTTTAATATATAGTGCCATTTTTTACTTTCATTTTTTTTTTCTTGAAAAATACTACTCCCTCCAACAATTTGCACACCCCCTAGATCGAAATTGTAAATTCGGAGTATTTTGTGATCAATTCATTTGTTCCACCTTTTATGTTCCACTTGGTGTTATTAAATTTTTAACACGTGTTACTTTTACTAGTTGAAAATCTACTCAGCACAATTATTTTCACAATTTTAATCAAAATGTCTCATAAAAGTAGATACACATTTTCTTCAAACACTCATATTAATTTCTTCACTTTGTTAATTAATTTATTATATACGTACCCATAAACGAGATATTGTTGCAGGTACTGGAGGAACCACCCGACGTTGATATGGGCCGTGTACGGGTGGTGGGGAACCGTAGGGAATGCATTCGGCGTGTCAGCCACGCCGGGGGTGGGAGCTCAGGCGAGCTTGTTACAGGCTCTTTCCAACACTCGTACGGACGGTTACGGCGAACTGTACAGGGAAGGCACGGCGGCGCTGCTAAACTCTATGGCTCACTCCAACTTCCCTTACACCACCACACATGTTAGAGAAAGTTTCGTTGCGGCGCTCAGCTCCAGTACGGCTGCGTCGGCTCAAGCGCAGCTCTTCAACCTTGCTAATCACGCTCAAATCAAAGGCAGAGAATATTAATTAATTAAATGTTTTAATTTATGGTAGCTGCTTTTCTTTCTCATTTGTGTGGATTTATTAATTTATATCACCGGAATCAAATAGGATACCAACCTCATGCATGTTTCTTAATTAAATATTTAATTTAAATCTCACTCTTACTTGTTGCATATTTATGTCACCAACCTAAAATAATTTCTATATCTATACACATACATACAAGAGAATTAGTGAATTAACAGTTTTTCATCATACCGGTCCCACTGCGCGCGGGTGTATATCTATATTTTATAAAAGTGAATGTGAAACGTGGATGGTAAAGTTTTAAATCCATTCAAAAGATCGAGGGACAAAACAAGCTTTATGCACCCTTAATGAATGTCACAACATTATGGCTAAGGGTGGCTGTAGCCCACCCAATTTTTTGTAAAACAATAAACTTCTATATATCATTAATAAAGAGTCATTTCCACTAAATCATCCCTTTTTCTATATATTTTTCATTATTTTCGAGCACATATGATTGAAAGGGAAGAAGATAAAGATAAAAATAAGATATAAAAATAAAAAATTAAAAGATATTTGTTAAAAAAGGTACTGAAAGCTTATAAGCCAACGGACATAAAATGGAAAGTTTATAAGCGGAGTATTCAATTTAGCTAAATTGTTTGTAAACATGTGTATTTAACCCTCTACAGAAATTTTAATTTTAATTAAATAATAAACCCTAGATAAATTTATCAATTTAAAGAGGTTTAAATTTTAAACCTCTTAAATAATTAAAAAATCAATACTTCCGGTCCTTTTCTGCTGTAGTCGTTAGCCTCTTTTATTTGAGGTATTCAGCCTGCCCTAAATAAAAAAATTAAAAAAGGCTCCGCCCCAAAAACATTTAATGCATGATGACACTGATGCCAAAAACTGATAGAAAGTTAGGCAGCAGTTAATGTTAGAACTAAGACAGCTACCACACACCAATAAAAGATAACTATGGCTACTTTATTTATTTCCTTAATGTTGGTAGGGCTAAATTATGGGGGGAAACTCTGCACCAAACTCTTTCACCGCGCCCAAATTTATGTTAGAAGTTAGAACTCTTTTGCTAAAAGTAAAAGGTTAAAAACAATTTGGTACAGAGCAAACCCCAATTTTCATCTGACATACTCTGTTCGGTATCGGGCCCAAATTTGTTGGGCTTTCTCAAGATAAAAGTAAAACGGGTAGAAATTTATTATTTCAATTTCATTCATTTTATATTTAAAAATAAAGTATCAAGCTTTGCGTGCATTAAAGATAGAGCTACATTAATAGGGTCAGTCCGTTTAACCCTAATACATATTTATTGGGCTAGGTTAAGTTTATTATTTCAATTTCTTTCAATTTATATTTAAAAATATATATATACTATTTTATATTTTACTTAATATAATTATTTAACTTCAACCCTTACTTAATTTTCTTTTTTATAAATGACAGTAGTTTGTTATATATATATATAAATTAATTTTTATAATGTAATTAAAATATTATAAGAAAATTTAGATTTTTTTTAAAGTGTGGATAGGGTTGGGATGAGAGAATTTTTCAATTTACTTAGTGGGATCTAGGATATATATTTCCCACTTTAGTGGGACACTCCCATTTGCGCTCTTAAACGAATTGAGTTACCGTGCTCGTTTTGACTTGTTAAGGTTTGAGGTTTGAACTTGGTTCGTTTGTATAGATAAACGAGTTGAATTAGAGTTCATTAAATATTCAATTTACTAACGAGTCGCCTCAGACTTGATTCGTTAGATTCGATATCTATAAAATTAATTTTTCTTTTAATATTATTTTAGGCTAGTTAGGCTCAAGTTGACTCCATAGGCTCTTCAAACGTATTTAAGCAAAAAGTCGAGCTCATGCTTTCGATCGTCAATATAATCGAGTCAAGCTCGAACTTTAAACACTCGACTCAGCTCGAATCTGATCGAATAACTGCTCTAACTCCCATCTAGCTCAGTTCACATTTTTAGTAGAACGAGCAATTGCTTCTTATTCTTCACCTAGTGATGAGAGTGGGCCTTTTGTGTGGTTTTTATAGGGTTAGAGGGGACCCTGGGCTTCTAGAATTATTAAAATAATAATAAGGCCCATAAATTTTGAGACTCTTGGATGTACTAATTGAGACTATTTGACCAACATTGAATGACTATACTGTATATGGTACCTGAAAAACAATAAATACAACGAAAATTATTGAAAGGCTTTTAAGTTTTTATCTTCCAAATAATTTATATGCAGGCAAATGTACAATCATATCTGAGTTGGCTTTTGCTGTAAAACAGGATAAAAGTGCAAAACAGCAAAAACCTAGGCATGATGAAATGAAAGAAAGTTAGGGAAATAAAGTGAGTGAGATTCAATATCTATAAACATTATATACACACACATATATTAAAAATTTAATGTTGAATTTTGAGGGTTTACTTCAACACAAATTATTTGTATCTTGTAATATAATACAGTTAATTTATGCTATTATATATATCAACTCTTTATATATATGCAAATTTCATAACGAACTGCTTTGTGAAATACCATGTTTTCTTTAACATTAATATATATATGTAAAAAAGTAAATATTATTATCAGGAATTGGTACTTTAAATATAGGAGTATTAGTTACAATTGTTCAATTAGTAGTAGGTAAAAGATGTATTAATATTGCATGTCAACATGAATGTTACAAAGCAATTATATTAGTTTTTTTTTATATATAAATTATTAGAAGCTGTATTTATTTAACTAACAATTTGTAACCATTTTTTTTTTCGAATTCACAAATTTGATAAAAATAAGGTTATCAAAATCTTTAAAAAGTTTAATCTAGCTAATTAAGAATGCATGACACATGCCTTTTATATGTTTGATTCTAAATTAAAATATATTCCATTGCGTGGTTAAATTAATGACTTTAATGCACACCTCTCATTCCTCTCTTCTACTCTCCACGGGATCGTCGGTTCTGGTGCAAATATATTTTGTGTTTGTCGATCGAGACAATCTGATGGAGATTGATGTAGATTAATTGACAACAATTAAGGCGTGATTGGAGTATTTATGGCTACCTTCTCTAATTTAGCAATTACTTTTAATTATTGTCTTTATTTTCGATAATAAAGCCCAAACATGTTAAGGGCCTAATTATGATTTATGTGATGAAAAATATTTATTCTTGTACTTAGAATATTTTAGGGAGGTGATTTGATTAATAAAAAAATGAGAGTTTATCTCATGATCTCTTTTAAGGTATTATGTGTGAATCAACGTATCTGAGTTTTGCCACTTTTCCGGGTATTCGTAGAATCAACGGATAGTGTGTGTTCTTTTGTGTTCTTCGTATATTCATATTTTATACGCTTCTTCGCTGCATAAGTTGGTATTCGGAGTCCAGTCAACGCTCCTAATATGTTGATTCACATTGATCAAGCCACTATAGATGTCAATCTCAACCAAAATTTATTTTCTGATAGCTTTTCAGATACATATGATGATGTCAATGTGGGCTATGAGGGTCCACCAATTTTTTATGAAGAGGTGGATGATCTTTTCGTGAAAAGTGATATTTTTTAAGATTTGATGTCTACGGTTGGAGACTATGAGGGACCTCCAAAATTTGATGAAGAGGTCATTATTCACTATGACACCCCTTCTTTTGTTAAAGATAGTGCAATGCTTGTGTCATTTTTACAGGTGTCTTGTGTCGTGGTTAATTCATTAGAGGATGCGTGTCCCACACCACGACTTTATTTGGTGTTCGTGTTTTCGAAGGAGCAATATGCAAACTATATGGGGAACGATGTGCCAATACACAAACTACATATTGGTTACTCTAAGGATGTTGTGGCGGATCGATCCCGACGCGTTCTTCAGGCTTTCGATTCGAGGACGAATCTTTCCTACATCGGGAGAGATGATGGAGATTGATGTAGATCAATTGGCAATAATTAAGGCGTGATTGGAGTATTTATGGCTACCTTCTCTAATTTAGCAATTACTTTCAATTATTGTCTTTATTTTCGGTAATAAAGCTCAAACATGTTATGGGCCTAATTATGGTTTATGTGATGAAAACTATTTATTCTTGTTCTTGGAATGTTTTAGGGAGGTGATTTGATTAATAAAAAAATGAGAGTTTATCTCAAGATCTCTTTTACCGTATTCTGTGTGAATCAACGTATCTGAGTTTTGCCACTTTTCCGGGTATTCGTAGAATCAACGGATAGTGTGTGTTCTTTTGTGTTCTTCGTATATTCATATTTTATACGCTTCTTCGCTGCATCACAATCGGGTTTAAAGTTTACATTTTTTTTATTTTAGTGGGATCAACGGGTTATTCCTCTCCGACGACGCTACGGTGGTCAATCGGGTGAGCGATCCGTTGATCCCGTTTAGTTTTTCTAATTTTTTTTTCTGCTTACTTTGTTTTTCTGTTGCCTTTTTGGCTTTGTGCGCTTTATGCGGCCTTTTGTCCCTTTATATAGCCCGTTTTAATTTGTTTTTTTTTTTTTTTGAATTACATTAAATACCCATTCCTTTTCCCCTTTCCATGACTCGAACCTAGGATCTAAAGCCTAGGTAGTGGTGCTCTAACCACTTGAGCTATCCAACTTCGTCTTTAATTTGCTTCTGTTGGTGCTTGAATGCTTGGAACTTGATGCTGAGTGATCTTTTTTTTTTTTTCTTTCTAATTATTCTCTGATTTATTAATACTAGACTACCTTATTATGTGGTTTGTCTCGTTGTTAGAATGGAGAACTGTGCATTATTAGTGAACAAAATGTACACTCGTGTCCTCACTTCTCACGATTGTAGCGGATAGTACGTGACACCGAATTCCGTGTTGATTTGAAGATCTCGAGCTTAAAAATGTATTTATGTGGAGTATTAATTTTCAATCTTGTAAACCCTAAAAAAAAAAATATAGGTTTAATAGTATATAATTGTATAAATTATTACACTATTAGTACTCCAATAACGACAAGCGATGTCTGAGGAATATGTACATTCTTGCTGTAACTCCATAAAAAATTACGGAGTATGATAGATGGGATTTATATATTACACACACAATGTAGAGAGTACATAACATAGAAGTCTAGAAAAGCCTTTAAATTGTAGGTAGCTAGCTAGAGGCATGGTTATAGTATTTAATTAGTTTGCATCATATACTACGGAGTAGCTTTTTTACAGTAGTATTCAAGGATGAAAATATCCGATATTTCACGCATATATTGCAAATTTGAATATTGCGATATGGATATTGGAGTCTAATATATTTTTTTTCGAGTATCGCGGATATATCCCAAAATATCGCAAAATATTGATATCGATATCGTTCGACCATAGTGTAAAATTGGACGGGAATCGAGAAATATCGAGGATATATCACACAATATTGCAAAATCTGAAAAAATCGCAAACTTATTTGAAATTTTATTTTTATATGTACATAATTATACATTTAATTTAATTTTTAATAGTGCAAGCGAATATATTCTCAATTCACTTCATATATTTAGTAGTTTTTTTTAAACATATGAATTACACGTGCATAACTATATCCTAAATTACTACAGTATAATGTGATGAGGTAGTATGAATGTTGTTTGGACAAATATTTCACCTACTATTTGTGAACCCCATATGTTATCATTTTGATATTAATTGTATTTTATCGTGTATATTTATTTAATCATTTTGTATTGTATTATGTTGTCAATTTGTTTTCGACAGTCATTGTTTAATTGTATTTTATCAATGTTGTTTGGACAAAGATGTCATTTCACCTACTATATTTGAACCTCATAGGTTATCATTTTGATATTAATTGTATTTCAATCATGTATATTTAATCATTTTATATTGTATTATGTTGTCAATTAGATTTCGTCAGCCAGTATTTATATATTTTATTATTTATATGTTTATTTTAAGCATATAATTTTAATGATTTTTTAAGAGAATACATGTATAATAATATGTTTTAATAACCCTAAAATTTCATGTTAAATTTCTAAGATTTTAATAAGATTTTCGTCATTTTTTCAATTTTTTTGTAATATCGATATGCGATATTGATATATCCCGCGATATATCCGTAAAATTAAGGTTGCGATATTTGTTGCGATAACGATATTTTCATCCCTGGTAGTATTTGGGAGGTATCGAAATTCTAACAAAGAGAGGTCGACGGCTTGAATATTCAAAAACTGAGAAATTTTTCATTAAAAAACAAATGCTAGAACTTTCATTTTCGTGTTTTACATTTTCGAATATATAATTATTGCATTTTTTCTAATTTGTCCTTAAAATATTTAAATAAATACTACATACATTTAATAAAATAGATTAATATTTATTAAATTAATTATTTCTACAGTAATGTAAGAAAAAAAGATATTTACCCTGTGTGAGTATAAGCAGAAATTGAAGAGACAATAGATGATGGGTTGTAGTCAGTTATGACACCGTTTACCAATCAATCATTTCGAGGAGGAGGAGGTGAAAGTAACAGTTTTCCAAACACGGTGACATTTTTTCAAGCCTCTTTCTCTTTCTCTTGCTTTTTTATTTTTCCAAACAAGTTCAGATGTTATGGGGTGGGGGGTTCATTCTTGGAATTATCAATTTCATCCTGAAGTTCAGATGTTTAAATTACATTATTTTTATTAAAAATTAAAATTTTCGTCAAAAACTAATGTACGCAGTTCGAACATGTGTTCAAAATTGGAGTTTTCTCGGTAAATTTGGTAACACCACATGTAGTTAAAAATATGATCACGTATATGATCACGTCTGCATCCTCCTCTTATAAATATAAATATTATAAATATACTCTTATAAATATAAATATTATAAATATAAATATCAGATTTCTGTAAACACAAATTCGTGAATTAAATATAAAAACGAGAAAATGGTAAACGATGTATTTAATTTCAGATTAAATCGAGTATTTGTGAGTTACAATCTCTAATTTCTCCTCTGATTCTCTCTTCTTGAACTTCTTGAATTTTTTTGAGCACTTTAGGAACTTTTGGAGTTGGATCCGCAGCCGAATCCTATCTGATCTTGTATTTGTCGTTAATCCAAAGGCTTAGCACCGTATTTTTGGATTAAACATTGAATTTAGGGACTTTTGTGATGAACGTCGTTGAAGATCGTTCTTAAACTTGAGACTTTGTAACGTTAATCCAAGGGCTTGACGTCGTATTTTGGATTTAAACGTCGATTTACGGGACCGTTCGGGATTATCGGAACTTATTGGGACGAACGCCGTTGAAGATCCACGAAACACCTCCTCCATGAAGAAACGCCGAATCGAAGAGGCTTAGCACCTTGATCTCCACTTGAACGATCGGCTTAGCACCTTGATCTCCACTTGAACGCTGCTTCTCGCCGCTTTGCACGAAGAACGCCTTGAAGAAACGCCGAATCGAAGGAGCTTAGCACATTGATCTCCACTCGAACGCCGCTTGATGAAGAACACTAGGGTTTCTTATGGGCTAGAGAGATATTTGTGCAAGTGGTTAGGGTTTAATTCAAATTTCAAATTGCTTGGGCTAAGAATACATCTATTTGGGCACAATTTGGTTTGTTGGACTTTAGAGACCCGTTTTCATTTATCGAACTTTAGAGGTCCGTCTTCATTTATCGGACTTTAGAGGTCCGTCTTTATTTATCGGACTTTAGAGGCCCGACTCGCTTTATTGGGCTTTGGAGATCCATTTTAACTCATTGATCTTTAAAGACCCAAATTAATTGGAGGGAATAATTAAATAATAATGAATTATATATTTACTTTTAGGAATTAAATTTATTCCAACAAATAAATAATAAATTTAATTAATATTTAACCCGTAATTTCCACGCGTCGCAATTTAATTCGTAATTGAATTTTACTTGTCTACAACACCCCCAAAACTCAACTCAACGACCCTGGAAAAAAAAAAAAAAGAACTCGACATAATTTACAAATTAAAGGAAGCAAAATTATAGAGCAAACGCACAAGCGAAATCTTCTTGTATTTGATTGGATCGTGTCGTTTGTGCGTTTGCTCTGTAACTTCGCTTTCTTTTATCTGTAAATCTCGTCGAATTGAGTTTTTTTTATCAGGGCCATCGAGTTGAGTTTTGTGGTTGTATTTTAAAACATTTGTTATAAATAAAATTTATTGTTTAAATTTATAAAAGAGGAGATCATGATGACGTGTCCATATTTTTTTAAATTAAATGTGACAATTTTTATTACATGTGGTACTCACTACTCAGTCACCAAATTTGTCGAAAGCTCAAATTTTAAACACACATTTAAGTCGCACGTGTCAGTGTTCGACGAAAATTTTAATTTTTCAACCAAAAGAATGTAGATTGAAACAAAGAAGATGTTAAATGAACACCTTATAATGTATTTTGAAAAAATAAAAACTTAAAAGATTTAAAATGAAATCTATTTTAATTTTCCCATTACTAACCCTTCCTCTTTATTTATTTTGTATCCCTTATACTTTTAATCTAATATTTGGCCGTCCCTTTTGTTCTTAGTTTTTTGTACTTTGAACTTTTTATGTTTAAATCTTTTGTCCATGCACTTTCATGATTCTTATATTTTTCTATATATATTTCTCTATATCAATAAAGTAAAAAATTAATAAAATAAAATTTTGAAGTGCATGTAGATACGTTTTTCCAATTTACATGGTATATACTAGAAAAGAAAATACATGAATGAGAACTTAAATAGAATAATAAATAAGTTAATATATGGAGTAATTTTGACATGATAGGTCTCTTGTGCACTCGGAGTGCTCGTGAACTCGGAGTGCTCGTGAACTCGAGTTATCAACTACTCCTAATATTTAACTTATGGTAATATTTTTTAATGAAATTTATTATTTAAAATATAAATTTCTAAGTTATTATTTTCAAATAACTTTATATGCCTAGTAATAATTTATAGTTTAAGCACACAAGTTGCACACAAGTTTTGATCAAATTAAATGACTGAATATTAAGTTTGCAACAAATTAAAAAGTGCATACTAGAAAAGTGCACACTTTATATGCCTAGTAATAATTTATAGTTTAAGCACACAAGTTTGCACTTATCTCATAAGACTTTACCATTTTTAGTTAAAGTTGGTTTTTTTAGGTGTTGCACTTTTCAATTATTACTAAAAATATTATTATACAGTTTAATAATTAAAAAGTGCAACACCATTTACCAAAAAGTGTAAGTCAGTAAACTGAAAAATGCAACATGGACAAGGTGTGCACAACATGCACTCGAGTCCATAGCAGACCAACCCTCTAAAAATATGGAATAAAAAATATATTATGTGGCATTGCCACGTAAGCCGTGGGCGGGAAAATTTTAGTTTTAGTGATATAAATTTGATACATTTCAAAAAAAAAAAATCATTTAAGTTTCAACTTCAAAAAATACGATCTTTTACCTTTCAATTTAATCCCCTGATTTCGGTGGAATGTGCTGACTTGGTACCACATTTATTTAAAAAATGCTACGTCATCTGCCACATAATTATCTCTCATTTATATATACTTAAAAATCTACGTAATTAATTGAATATCTGTCAAATTTTTCTATAAACTTTCAAGTTCAATTAAAAATAAAATTGAAATATTCTCCCAAGTTCAATTAAAAATAAAATTGAAATATACACCATTGATAAAACAATTCTATAATTAAAAATATTTTTTTTTACAGGATAATTAAAAATAAAATTGACAACAACTAAATTAAAACATAACAATTTAAAATATATGAAGTTGTTCATATCAATTGATGCTTACAATATAATAAAGTTGTATTTCAATCTTTCCAAAAACTAACATTCCACCTAAAAAGATTGAGAATACAACTTCCATTTTTGAAAAAAAAAAAAAAAAAAAACCAAGTTCATTTAGCCAAAGTTATCCACCAAAACAACCAAAGTACCTTGAACAAGTAAAATATACGACAAAAGACAAAAACCATTCAGATTTAAAAGGCAAAAAACCAAAGTTCACAATTTTTTAGTTTATCTTCTTCGTGATATTACTCTCTCTGTTGAGATAAGTGCATTAAATTATTTCCTACATCAACCAATATTCTCTTCTGAGATAAGTGCATTAAATTATTTCCTACATCAACCAATATTCTCTTCATAATGTATTATCTTCCTCCATAAGATAGTACCCCTCCCTAAACATGTGCAAGAATCAAATTGTTCTTCATAATGCATTATCTTCCTCCATAAGATAGTACTCCTCCCTAAACATGTGCAAGAATCAAATTGTTCAGGGCGTAACAAATTTCACTTAAATTAGTAAAATAAACTTCTATTGCAAATACATATATAACACTTACATCATGAGAAATCTCAATAATTGTTTTACTTTTGGGAGGTTGGGTGGTTCACTCACCTAAAAAAATCATAACAATTTGTCCAAATATATTCAAAACATAATAGTTGCTAATACAAAAAAAATGGTAATTAAACTCAAATATTGCTCAGAACTGTATTATTTATACACATTCTTAAAATAAAATTATATGTAAATTTTATTGAGAACTTTTTAAAATATTGAATTTTTTTTAGAACTTTTTAAAATATTGAAATTGTTTTAGAACTTCTTAAAATATACCTCTAGTCAATTGATTTTAATAGACATGAAAAAATATATCTCACAACAAAACTATATATATTCTACCGAATCCCAAATAATTTAACCGCATAAATCAAAAGGAGAATATTAGGCACCTTTAATTCATTAGAAAGATAAAAAAACTGATGTAAAAAAGATTAAATTGAAAGGTAAATGACGTATTTTGAAACTATTTATTTTGAAATGTATCAAATTATAGGACTAAAACTAAAATATTCCTGCCGTGGACATAAAATCATTCCCACTAGTGGGCATTATATCATTCTCGTTAATTAATATTACTAATGATTTTCATTAGATACAAATTAATTTACGCTTTGCACGAGACCAATTAACAATAACAATAGCAATTTCAAACAAGATACAAAAAGTACATAACAAGAACACAATAATTGTATTTTAGTTAAATTAAAAAAAAACAATTGTGCATATGACTTGTAGCTTGATGTTTTGTAATATATATTATTATATATTTTTTTTTTTTATCGAGATTGAAATCTAAATATTAATGCAAAGTTAGATCATCAAAGTTAGATTGAAATCTCTTAAATTCTTGTTGATCATCAAATCAAATTAATAACAATCAATTTAATTTGTCTTCACTTGGTATTTATTTTCATCAAACATGTCTGCAGTTATTTATTTATTTTCATCAAGTTCGTCATTCATTTGGTTTGGTACGTAGTGTAATTTCTTTTAGAATTATTAATTGTCAGATGATCTGTAATGCTAGTGATCCGTCGGTTTAATGGGTAATTTTTTTTAATAGAAATTAAATTAAGGTTTTCTTTTTTATTTTTTTTCAAGTAAATTTTAATTTCTAATCATAAGTACCAACCGATTTTTCGTTTTTTTTTTTTTTAATAAAGGAAATTAGTTAATGCTTTGATTGAAACGTCTTATGTTGTGGAAGCTTTGATTTATCCTCAGCTCACACAACGATAAATGATTGTCCCAACTAAAATTGTCTCGTCACAGTTAGCATTCTTTCTGCTCACCAAGACAAAACAACATCTTAAATTTTAATTTTAATATTTCCTCTCCTAACCATTAAACATCTATCCAAAACAATGTCTTAATCCCACGTACAATTGAATTTTAAATAATTTATAGTATATTATTTTAATTAATTAATTAAAATTTTAATTTATTAAATTAAACTCAATTGCATACATATAAGTGTAATTTTTCACCCGCCTCTTCTATGACTCCTATCAATCAAAAACCTAAATCCCTCATACTTTGATGTAACGAAGTCTAGCCCATAATCTACTCAACTTATTCAAAAATCTCCAAATCCATTTTTATAATAAAACATAATTGAAATCTCCAAATCCCTAATTTACAAACCTCGCTTTTATTTTTCTTGTCCTCCCAACTTGCTCATTCAAGGGATTTTCAATTCAATTAGACTGTGTTTTTTAGAAGTAAATATGGTGCTTTGTTTTATTCATAGAACAGGGCAGTGATGGAGCCAGGAAATCTCGATAGTGGACCCGATTAACTTTAAAGATAAAATAATATGTACTTATTATACTCATTGAAATTTTACATGATAAAATTGTCAATACATTTCATTAAATTAAATTGAACAAGTTGTCTTTCATTTTATTTTGAAGTTTTGATAGTTCGATTCAAAATGAAGCGAAACAATTTAAAAATTGCTAAAATATTTTGCAATTCTTAGTAAAAACTTAGACAATAATTCTCAAATACACCGTCAATAATATTGACTCTATTGAAGAAATAATTTATTTTTGGAGTATTAAGAAATAATTTTAAGTAAAAAATACATGAAAAAATATATTACTCCTTTCAAACTTTGTATGCAAGCATTTATTTTTTATTCGTCTATACTTAATATGTATGTGTCAAAAAATAAAAATAATATTTTTATTTTTATATATCAAAAAGTTTCATTTAAATTTTAATATTCAAAAGTTAAGATTAAAAAATAGACACGGTTACGATTAATGATTAATAAAAAATTATTAAAGGTGAAATTAATAAGAAAAAAAAGATTTTGAACTAGAGTGATTTGAGAAAAAATAGACTAGACCAATCATTTTGTGACATGTGGCACCTAAAATGTTTGTAAATATATGATAATTGAGATAAGATTAAGATATATAGGATGAGAATAAGTATTATCACATAATATACAGAGTATATATATAATTATTATAAAATATTTATTATATATATATATAAAAAAAAAATAAGTGGAGGGCCCAGTGACACCCTGGCCCCCATGTGGCACCGTCTCTGGTACAGGGTGTTTGAATCCCTCGGTAACAATTATAGAGTTTGAATGAACATGAGAGAGGCTAATTAATACACTCCAATGTTAGCTAGATATACATATTCAAGGTCCCTATCCCAGTTGGGAAGGAAGAATTAATAACTTTATGGGCTTTTAATCATTTTCAAGTGTTGAATTTGATGCTATCTGATTCGGGTGGAATTTATATACTTTATAGGCACATGTGAAGTGTATTTTGATGTGTATTTCATTAAATTATGGATTGATTATGATGATTTGAGCCAAAATGAGAGAAAGGTTGTGTTTTGTCGATTTTGTAGGAAATACGATGGAATTTGGAGCAAAATACCAACCATACTTCACTGGATCAAGAAGAGGAGTGCACCGTTGGGTTCGTCTCGAAAAATGGAATGGAATAGCCAAAAGAATCAAGTCAATCGGACATCCGAGGCGAAAGATATGCACGAAACGAAAAAGGATCGAGATGAGCAAGAGCACGGCCGAGCCACTTTTCAGGCCAAAATCAAGGCCACGGCCGTGCAACATGCTCGGAATTGAGCTCCTCGATCCAGCAACTTGATGCCATGACAAGGCACAGCCGAGCTCCAGTCAGGCCAAAAGTTGATTTTGCACGGCCGTGCTACCCCATTTTCGGTGCATTTTGTCCAATTTGGCCATTTTTTAGGGACCAACTTGCAATTCTCGCACCCAAACCCTATCCCAACACTATATAAGCCTCCATTCTTAAATTCAATGGCACCTTCCCCAAATTCCTCAAATTCACACACACACAAACACATACTTGGCGGTGATTTGGCCACAAATTCTTCATTTCTCCATCAATTCATGCAAGGGAGGCACCAATAGCTTGGAATTTTCATTCTCCATCACATTCTAGACTAAGCTTTCTTTTTCTCTCTCTTTTTATTTAATTATTTCTTTGGATTTTGTTAAGTTGATTATGTTAGTTCTTGGCTAGAACACTTTTGGTTCTAGGGCTATGTTTATACTTTGGATGATGTTTATGAATTAATTTCTTATTTATTTGGTGGTTGTGTTGCTATTTCTATTTGAATGCTTAACTTTCATTGCAAGACATGTTGTCAATGGCCATGATAATGTGTTTGATTTATTATTAATTGAAATTGGATTGAGAGATCTTTTTCATTAATCGTATTTAAGCATTCGACCCAATATTATTGTGAGCTCGAGAGAGGATCAATTATTGGGAGGGTATTAGATGATCTTAAGACCCTTTTTGAGGTTTATTATGCATGCTAGGTAGAGATACTAGTTTGTGTGATACTTCTCTTGGATTAATTGGATCGAGAGAACTTTTAATTTATTATTTCGTGATCAACCCTATAGAAATCAACACATCATCACTTAAATAGGTTTTTGATCATAAATTGACTCCTTAGTGTGACATATGCCTTGGAACCTCTCTTTCCTTCTTTGAGTTTTAACCGTATTTCTCTCGTTTCTTTGTGATTTGCATGAGCATTTGTTGATCGATATCTATATTACTCTTTTAATTGTTTACTTGTGACACTTTGGGTAGATAATTAGGGGTAATTGCCACACTTTACAACTTATCGATCACGTCTATTTAGAATTCAATCGACAAACTCCACTTTTACACTACACTTCCCTGTGGGATCGACCTCGTACTTATCACGCTACAATATACGCCGTATACTTGCGGTCGTGTATTTTAGTGTTGCATAATACGTGAATGACTATTCCAGTTGGGAGGGAAAAATTTGATGCTATCCAAAATTTTCTAGTGAATCGTTTTTTTTTTTTTCCGGAGTTGCAGAAATCTTTCATCTGATCCATCACTGAGTTTGCGTAGTTGAGTTGGCTATTAATTCGTTCAGTCCGACATATCTCTCCATACCAGAAGAGCTGAGGAGCATGTATTAAACAAATGCCTCACTATTTCAAGGTCAGGTCTACAATGAGGGCAAGAGGATCTGAGACCTTTGGATTAATGCCCATTTTCGTTAAATTGTCCGTTGTAGCCACTCTCCCTTAAAGGACTCTCCACGATAGCGCCGAAACTTTCGTAGGAATGCATTTCCACCACAACTTCTCCCATTGCACTTGTCGATCTGAAGTTGAATCTGTTTGATCAACCATAAAATTATACATATATTTTGTTGAGTAAATCCCAGCTTTCGAATTTTTCCACAAGAAGGAGTCCTCACTTGCATCATCCAGCTTGTACATGTGGATACACGACCACAAAGCTGCAAAATCCAAAAACTCGTTAGTGTTGAAAAATCTGTCCCCACTGAAAATTCCATGTGTTCCCCATCTATTTGAAAAAAATTCTTAACACTACCACATTTGTTAGAAGAAATGTTATACAAATTTTGGTATTTCTCTCTAAGGCATACCTTCTCTTCAATCCATGGATCTACCCAAAATCTAATCCAATCTCCCCTACCTAATTTAAACTCCAAATTATTAGCAGAAATCACACCCTCAGGACCTCTCATCATTTTACATAAGTCCCTCCACCAGAGGGAACACTTAGACTTGTCTGAATCCCTCGAATTAATAGACCCGTATCTCGACTTAAGGACTCTAACCCACAAGGAGTTCTTTTCCTTGATCCAACGTCACACACCTAATTACATAAAAAGAGTTTTGTTAAACTAGCAAATATCTCTCATTCCTAAACTTCTCGATACTTTACTTTTACACACTCTTTCGCAACTCATCCAAGCAATTTTCTTACAATTATCGTTACCCTCAAAGGAAATTCCTTTGAATAAGCTTGATAGTTTGGATAACACATAGGGAACTTTTAAAAAAGAAGAGATAGTAAAGTGGCATAGCATGACTTGTTCAGTTTGGCCAAATCCATTGCTATTTGCGGCGGAATACTTAGTTGTCGCAAATTCTTAGATCACTAATTTTCGCGTTTTTTTGTAGTGTTTTGTGACAAGGCATTCACTTTGACGGGATATCAGATCGAGAATCAAAATGCATTAATTCTTCAACCTGTTTCCGCCCGGCCTCTCGTATGTCTTATAAACAAGAAAAATACTAAGATTAATGTACTCCGTATTAATTAAGAACTAAACATGATACACATAAGAATATTTTTATAGAATATACTGTATAAGAAAGAAAACCGATTGACTCAACAAAAATCAACACAAACAAACTCACGACTCATTGCCGTTTAATTACCTTTAAATTGGAATTTGCATGGGTGTCGGAGGATGAAATAATTACATTCAAAAGTTCGAATTTGTATAGAGATGTGGAATAATACTATTCAAACTGAGAACTTGGACCAACTTAATTTTTTTTTTTATCTCATCTAAAATTTTGAATTTATAATAAGCTAGGTATAAAATTAATTAATTCATTTTATATCATGTTAATTCCTAATATAGGATTTCTCTTCTTTTATAATGTATTTTGTATATATGGAGACTTAATCCCTGTTCTTTTTATTAAAAATTAAACACGAGAGAAAGTGGGTGGATTAATTTAATTTAAGAAACCAAAAATCGAAACAAATTTTCCTGTTATTTTTCCCTAAAATGCAATATATAGAGAGCTCGTATTCACTTATTCCTAACTAAAATAAACACGTAGTATTTCTTTTGTAAAAGAAAAAGCTTTACTTTTAATTTACTATTTTATATTACTCCGTACTAAATTCTGATTCTAGCATTACTACAAGATTAGAAAATCTTTATATTGTAAAATTCGTTGGGTAACACATCAATCATTTCATTTACAAAATATACGACGGGATTTATTTAAAAAAAATAAAAAATTAATGAAAATATGGTTGAAGTAAAAAAGAAAGCAGGTGAAGAGGGGAAATAGAATTAAAACATTTTAGGTGTTCAATTGTCGTTACCAATGGGACAGTCAGAAGGGGACGTGGGTAGGGCCCAAAGTAGGGCGGTTGTCGCCATCATGATATGCATGTATGCCACATGCATGTGCATGTAATAATATACGTATGTACTGTATATGTATACCCGCGCGCGGTCCAGTCAAACCCACCCACCCACCCCCTGAGATTCCCCCACACAAGATAAAGCAGAAGAATGAAAGAGAATATAATAATAATTACAGTAATAAATTCACTCGTCACAGTGCAGAAACTAGGGTTATGTATCATGGAATTATATAGTATGATTATTGATCAACATAATTATTCTAATTTATTATTTAGAAAAATTATTGTTGTGTTTTTAGTTTTCATCCAATGTTTATTTCCTCAACTTTTACATTAATTAGTACATGCATTTATTTTATTTAGTACTGGATCTCGGAACTTTTATTCAAATTTCATTCTACTAAATTTGTTTTAAAAGGTATTCGATTGAAATGATAATACAACTGCAATTATTTAGTAAAACAAGATAAAATATACAAGAATGTAATTAATGAAATTTAAAAGGGGAGGACTTTAGGAATTTAGCTTGCAAAGTACGATTAGCAATAAAAGGAATCAGTAAATAATTATTTAAATTAATGGGATTCATTTCTAAATACTGAAAATGTTTTAATTTATATATGTATAGTTGTATACCGAGTTATATATAGAACTTATTTTTTTATTATCATACATATATACTCCCGCAATCATTTAAAAAAAAAAAAGAAGAATTATAAGATTAATAGACGAAAATGAACAAGATCTTCAACCTACATCAAATCAAATCAAATTTTTATTTCATTCCAATCGTGAGAAAAATTGGGGTTATAAGTGTCTTTACCCACACATGCAAACCAAGTCTTCATTCTCAATACGAGATAACGAGACAAAATGAAAGGTAAAGATTCACCAAAAACACGAGAACATGGGTGGATAGAAATGGACGAAAACAAAAAATTGCACCAAACGTGGAAAGTCTCACCAAGGAGGAGAAGGTGCATGGAGGCATAAAATAAATAGAAACATTGAAAGAGCTACAACTAGCTTAAAAAAAATAAAAGAGTTAAATAAAAATTAAGTCTTAACAACAAAATAGAATCTAAAAAAAGCAAAACAGAGAAAAGGGTCCATGGATCCATCTACCAAATCAGTTACAATAAGAGAGAATTCTTTTGAAAATAATTGAACCATTGATTCGAACTATAACATTAAAAAAAAATTGTAGCTATACTACAACGATGTTGACGGCAGGTGAAAGGATGAAGATGACTACCGGTGGTGGTGGAGTCTTTTAAAGAAATGTTTTCTCTAGAAGGAATTAAAAAGAAAGAGGAAAAATGAAAGATGTAAAAGAGTATAAAGGTGGCGGTGGTGAGAGTTAGCTTTGAAGCTAAACTAAATTTATTAGTCAAAAAAAACTAGAGAACTGTGTACTGGCGCTAGTAATTAAAGTTGTGTGTGATTGAATGAATGAATTCAAGTCTACTACACATGTCATTTAGGCTTAGGTTTACTTTGGGTTTGAGTCATTTTTAAAAAAATTGATTTTTAAAATTTAAATGTGTGTTTCTTTTAGATTTTTTAAGTAATATAATGGAATATTTTATTTATGAAAGACGATTGAATGAAATTTTATTTTTATATTATTGTTGAGTAAAATTATAATAATTAGATGATTTTGTAATGATTGAAGTTATTATATTATTGTTGTATTAGTATTGTATTATTGTGAGTGAGAATATAATGATTGAAGTGAAATTATAGGAATTTAACTTTGGACTAGTCTTGGGTGAGACCGTCTCACTGTATGAGAGTTGACGAACCTCCTTTGACCCTCATGTGAAAAGTGATAATATTTGAGTAAAAAATGATAACGTTTAAGTAAAAAGTGATTGTCACTTTTGTTAAATATATTATCACTTTTTAATTAAACACTATCACTTTTTTTACAAACAAATAATTTGAAAAAAAAAAAGAATTATCCTACCCAAAATTTTAAAATATGGATTGAGTCTCACAAATCTTTATCTGTGGACTCATACAAATTTTTGCCTTAAACTTTATATCAAATTAATAGGTTTGATTTGATTTAGATGATTTTGGGTTAATAATTTTTAAATTAAAAGGTAAAACCGATGTAAAAAATCTAATTAAAATCTAAAACTCGTACGTGTTTTAAAACCCAAAATAAAGTACTACTTAAAATGTAAAAAGTATACTCCATGCGTACACAGACATGGACATGGTGGATATTATATTATTAATTTCTAAGATTTGATTGTGATACACTATTATTCAACATTTTTAATGATACGGGCCAATTACAAAAATGTAGATTTCAGACTTAGTTGTGTGTTATTCTTTATGTTTTAAATTCGAAAAAATTAAGGTGCAATAATTCACACAATCACACTATTTTATATTTCACCTTTTAATCATCATTTTTTTTTTTGAATTGTCATTTATTTTATTTATAAATAATGATTTTATTTAAAAGTAGGCTTCATAATACTCTATTACCGTACCTTCAATTTATCACATTTATACATAACTTAATCAATATTATTTATTAAAATTTGTGCTTGAAAAAATGAGCATAATAAATTTAGTGGGAGGAAGTAATTATTTTTAAGTTCATAATTCGGCTCAAAAATTAATTAATATGGGGGACTAAATTCCATTATCCACTAATCGGATGACTCAATTAAATTATGACTCTTCAAAAATTGTTTACACCGTATATATCAAACCTAATTATTGCGGAGTTTTTCATTTGTTTGAATTTCTGAAATATAGAAAATATAATTAAGTGAAGCTGTGAGTACAATTACAATCAAATGCCTGAATCTTTTTATATGTTTTTAAGTAAGGATATTCTCAAATGCCTAGCTAAATCATGAACCTTTCTCTACTATATAGTTAATTACACGGGGCACCCATTATTTATTCATTGAAATATAAAACTTTATTTAAAATAGGTCTAATTATAATGTTTTGGATATGATTTTTTGAATTGTAGGTTGAAGTTGAAAACGCTCCTGTTGGACCCATGCATCAAAAGGGCATCGTTTTTCAAAAAGCTTTTTTTTTTTTTAAATTAAATTTTACTATATGTGATACTCCATCCGTCCCGGTGAAAGCTACCCGAAATTTTTGAACACGGAGGTTAAAAAATATGATAGAATAAATAGATGTATTAGATGTGATGTGATTGAGAGAAATAAGAATATATAATATATGCAATGTGAGGATGATGAGTAGTTTTCAAAAAGGGATGAATATAGTTTTTATTGGGACGAACGAAAAAAGAAAAGTTTGATAACTTTCACGGGAACGAAAAAAGTAATAAAAATAAAAATCAATTTACTTTTTGAGAATAATCATAAATAGAGAACGACTTAGGTGAGACGAGTTATAAAGTAATATATAAATTAACACACATTTTTTTCAAAATATTAAAAGGTTATGTCTCAATTATATTCTGTCTCATGACAATGGTTAACATCTCTCAATCAAAAGTGTGTGTTGTTAAAAAAAAAAAATTTAAAACTAATTTGACTATATACTATATCAGTGCTTAGTTTCAGATAATAACTCAAAATCTCATATAAAAAAGTTTTACGTACGTATTTAAATTCAAGATAATACTCGTATTAACAAAAAGTATTACTATAGGCCAG
The DNA here is from genome assembly GCA_963675135.1 of Galeopsis tetrahit. Lineage (NCBI taxonomy): Eukaryota > Viridiplantae > Streptophyta > Magnoliopsida > Lamiales > Lamiaceae > Galeopsis > Galeopsis tetrahit. The sequence goes on from OY776126.1 coordinate 23,386,989, forward strand.
CGCATGACATGACTCGAAATACTATTTTAAACTTTTTAGTAATTAAAGTAAAAGCTCGAAACTTATTATCAGATTCAACAAATCGTACGTATAATGTAAACAACTTAATTATGATTTTATTTTATCAAAATACTTAAATAATTTGTTCTTAGGAGCTTTAAAAATAACCTTCATATGATTACCTTTAAAAATAACATACAATTTGTTCTTAAAAGCTTTAAGAACATAAATTCCAGAACTATTAAGTGTGCAAATTGTTTATTTGAAAAAAATGGAAACCCTTTATATATTTAGGAAAAATGCAAAATGTTTTTCTCATCATTTTCAGCTGTCGTTTTTAGGAATGCATGGAAAGTAACCCACGCTCCAGCGACCCGCGCGTAGGTATCTTTGTTCTAGTACAGAATCTCCATATACTTGAATCATGAAATCACATATACTCCTTAAAATTAGCTAACTATGCTCAATAAAAATAATGAAATTTGTGTGCCCATACTACGAGTACAAAATTTTAATGAAATAAACTTCCATTTATTGATAATGATATAATCTCTCCATCCCATTTTATTGTCTTTTTGGAGATTTTTTATTTTTATCTTAATATAATTATCTGTTGCACCAAACTTAGAAAAATCAAATGTCAGTCTTTTAATTTTGTTCTTTAATTATACAGATAAATAAAATTAAAAATGAAACATTACATATATATTTATTACTTAATGACACATTTTGTCATTTTGACTTACCTTACTTAAGGATTCATACTTAAAATAGTAAAAAAGTATTTTAACTATTCATTTAAAACATCACAATATTACATCAAATGTCATTACTTTATCCAAACTAAAAAAACAACTTCACTACTCATAAAGTTGAAAAGTAATTACTACTCTCACTTTTATCTCTCATAATATTAATAAACAATTCATACATTAATATATTTAAAGGTTCTAAATAGAAAGTGAACCCTTTGTAAATTGATTTTTAATTATATAAATTCTGTCATTATAGTTTTTTCAGCTAAAAATCTTTAATGTCGGAAATTAAGAATTTATAACGGAATCTATATCATTAAAAATTATTAGTTAGAAAATTTTAATAAGAGAATTTCGTAATTAAAATTCAATTTTCTTGTAACGAGAGTCTTTGAAAAGATTAAATTTAGATTTTAAAAATGAATTAAATTTTATTTTCCTTCTTTTTATTACTCCATTCATGAGTATAATGTTGTAACTAGTTAACGTGTATTTCCGTCTAGGCTCTAATTGTTGTTTATGACTGTATTTTTGGATCTGGTTGCTGTATTGTAATTTGTAAAGGAATTTGAGTACGTATTGTACTCACTACTCACGTTATTTATTTTATTTAAAAAGGCGGGGGGACTAAATGATTATAGGTAATTGGATACATAGCCCTCCCAATTTAATTGTCGTTTAAGAAAAGTAAATATTTCAAAATATTCATTTTTTTTTTCAACTTTGCATTTTGCATAATTTTGTAAGCAATGATCATATTCATAAGCGATTCATTGATAGTTTTTATAAAATTATATATTAAAATTTTAATATACATAAATAATTATAAATATTAAATGCCATATTTTTAATCTTTGTGCACCAACAAAAATAGAACTACTACTAAATTGTAAAGGGGAACTCGATCTCATTAGTGCTGCATGACACTTTTACACTTTAAATTAGAAGTGGGTGTTACTAATTTATGACTTGTTTGAGTACTTAGCAATATATCTTGAATATAAGTTTCACAATTTTCTAATGTAATTGTAATATTGGATGAATTACAAAGATCGAAGTTTACCGTATACATGCATATTAAAATTGTTACTGTGATTAATTATATCAAAAAAAAAAAATTTGTTACTGTGATTATATTTTTTTTTTTTTTTTTTTTTTTATTGTTACTGTTGTAGTGTGGTGGAATGGGGGAGTGCCTTTTTAAGTCAAGGATCGGAATTCAAAGACTTATCATTCACAAAAAATATTCTCACTCAAGTTCATGGAGTCACATTATGTCTCTAATTACGACACTTATCTCTCCTTTTGTCTAGATTACGTTGCCTTAATGGATATGCTTTTATTTAGATTGTACTCCCACTCTTAAAAAAATGGAGTATTGTTTATGGTTTTGTAATTTTTTAAACAAATTTATTCTTCATTATCATTAATAAATACGGAGAAAAAAAAAGGAAAAACTTATTTCAATTATTAAGAAAGAGAAATGAAAAAAAAAAGAATAAAAAGATAAATTGTAGGGATTATATAGGTATAATTTAAGGGGATTTGTGCTAAAACAAAAAAAAAAAATTTAAAACAAGATTTAATACTAAAATTAAGATTTTTTTTTAACATTGTGAATTTGTGATCTAAGGAATTAACCTGTATAAATTTTTAATATTCCCTCTTCAATTGTATGTTTTTATATATAACATTAGGTGAGATTAGGGCATGTTTTGTGTTTGTTTTGAGATTTATGTAGGGTAGGATTTAACTTTATAGTACGGAGTATAAGATTATAGGTTTTATAGATATTTATATAGGATTTGTAGGTATTTATAGAGTTGAATTTTATAGGGTTATAGGGTGGGATTTTGAAATCCTGAATCAAAATCCCAAAATGTAACGGGGGTGGAGTTTCGAAATCCCAAATCCGGATTTCCCATCCCAAAACAAACATGCCCTTAGAATTTTGAAATCCACTAGATTTTGAAATCCGAATTTCAAAATCCTCAAAATCTCAAAACAAACACGCCCTTTAGTTTTTCCTTCCCTTTTCATTCACTAATTCTTTTTTACTTTTTTAGCATTTCTCTCTATGAGTCTTATATAGTTATATTAATATTTTATATTAATATATATATAAAGATATCTTAAAAAATGAGCCCCTAAAAAAATTGAAATATTTCTGGGCTTGAATCGATCGTCTCGTTTGCCTAATATTTCTGGGCTTGAATCGATCGTCTCGTTTGCCTTAGACCGGGCTGAAACCCACAAATCAGCCAAATCCATCTCCGTCTTTAATAATATTGGTTAAATAGAGCCCATCTCACATAAAGAGTTTGTGGAATTGCCTTTGTTTATAGCTTTGTAGGTGACAATCTTATATATGAGACATATATTAATTTAGTATTTGAGGTATAATTAGTTTTAAAACGTGATTGGAATGAGACTCGATAAATTAACATAAATTTGCACTTAGAGAACTAGTGCTTGAGATTTCTAGGTCTTGAAAAATACTCCTATACAAATACCGTATGGAATTTCATTATATAAAAAATAGTAGACAAAGTTTCTTTTTCCGAAATTACACATGTATACAGTAGACAGTAGATAAGCCTCTCCCGACGGTACTTCCAATAAAAGAGCATTCGACCTTTAATATTTTTTACAGTAAAAGAAAAACTTAAAAGGGATTTTTATTAAATAATTTTGTATTTAGCAGAAATGCAAAATGTAGGTAGGAGAATACAGTAATTTTCATATACGTACACAGAAAAAAAAATGAGATGCGGGGGTGGGTGGGTGGGTTATGATAGGTCACTTTCAGTCGTAAATAGAGAGCTGAAAATGGGGATTGACACCCCATCATACATACCACGCCCTCACCTTTCGAGCGGGAAACCCATAAACAATTCCCTACTCTCTCTCTCTCTACTCTCAAACTTTCTTCTCTCTCTAAACCTCCTTAAGCACTCCACTTTTCTTCTCTCTATTTTCAATTTCACTGTTGTTTCCATGGATTTTATGTGTTGTTTGTACTTTGTAGCTCTACATATTTGTTGATGAGTGAGTGGATTGCGCTTCAACTACTCAAGACTTATTGCCATTTTCTCTCTCTAGGTAGTACAAATCTGTTACTTTATCGTCGCACTTCCCCAGAATTTCTCTGATTACACCTCTTCAATCTGTTTACCTATTAATTTCTTCATGTTTTTGTGTTTATTCGCCTATTTATAGCTCACTTTCTCTCTCTAGAGATATGCAAGGGGGTTTTTCCATCAGGTAACTCGTTAAATACTGCTACTTCTCTTCTATGAATCTCCTCTGCGATGTGTGGATTTATTTAATTTCTCCATTTGTTTGATTTACAGAGAATATGCTTCAAGGATGAGAAGTATCAACGTGGTGAACTGCTGGCCGTTCGATCAAACTATCAATGAAGAAACCGTCGAATCCTTGCTCCCTCCGATCACCGTCAAAAAATTCACCTGGTGGATCGATGAACTCGAATGTACACATCTGGAGCCAGCTCAAAAATCTTCAAAAAAGAGTGAAACGGCTTCAAAGGCTAAATTAAAACCCCCAAAAAAGAGATCAATCGTCGAGATTTTCGCGGTGGCGCCGCCGGTTGAGCGAGCTGTAAGCGATGAGGAGGAGGAAAGTAGCTTCGAGAAAGATCCATCATTCAAAGGAGGAAAAAAGAAGAAAGTTCTCTCAAGGGTAGTTAAGAAAATTAAGAAGATGAAAAAACAAATGGATCAATCAGTTACAAACAAGGTACACACACGCCTTTTTAATTTCGATTATCATAAATCGTCATTTAAATTTAATTTGCCAGAAAGTCAAATTGAGCATAAAATATAAAGTTGTCTACAGTTCCTTCAGTCCAATTCTTGAATTTTAGTACAGTACACTGCGGCGTTTCTGGTCTCACACTATTCATACAACCACAGCTGAAAAAGCTGGTAAATTATAATTCTACTTGATTTGTGTGGCAATGAGGTTCAGTATAAAGAGAGATAAACGTTAAAAACAGGATTATGTGGTTAGGAAGATTATAGGGATGAGGTTATGGTACTACAGCTAGCTGTGATGTACGATTTTGGACACAAGTATATTATGGGGTTGAAAGCGTTCTATATTAATTATGCTGTTTTTTTTCTACTGTTTGCTTATGGTTTCTCTCGAGCAATCATTTTCATGACAGAAGTATGCTGTCTCCTTTAGAATTTAGGGAATTAATTCTTCTGTTTGTATTATTAGGCCTTTTTGATGAACTAGGTTTAGTTGAAGATTGGGTGGTTAACTTCTATAATAAAGGGTTTTTGGAAGGTTGTTTGATTGCGGGATTCATTTTTGAGTTATGTATTAGATTTGATGAGGTATTGAAATAATGTTTTTGATGTTAATGGTGATCATCAGATGCTAGGTATTTCGTTTCAGTGAACTAATTTTAGGATCAAGAATCGATTTCAATGGCAACCGACAATAATTGATACGTGCAATTAATTTTATGTAGTAAGGTCTAATTTTCGGATCAAGAAACATACTTCACCCGTCTCATAATAATTTTCATAGGTAGGTGAACACACATATTAAGAAAATGTAATATAATGAATAGGGTTTTAGGGTAATTTTGTAAACACTTATGTGTAAAGTAAATAAATGAGTTGACTTATGTGTATGTGTGGACCTAAAAATAATAATATTTTGTGTAAAAATATGGATATTGTGAGACCAGAGTTTATAAAAGATTTTCAATTTTAAGAGTGTAAAATTTATTGTGGAACATTCTGAAAAGAAAAATATGAAAGTTATTACGGGAGTACTTTCAATTTCATATTTATTCAGCCGAACTAATGTAGCATGGTATAGATATATTAAAACGTTTTATGATCGGGTATATAATTGATATTAATTGTCCTTCTGCAATTGTAAATCCAAGTGGAAAAAACTTGCATTTTTCTTCAACGAGTTGCTGAAAAACAATTTTTTTATTTTTATGAGGTGCTAATCTTGCAGAAGTGAAAATGTAGGGATTGCGGTTGTAAATATGTACCTCTTATTGACACTCCTTTTCTTGTGGGATGCATATTCTAAGGGCTTGATAATAGTACACAAGTTTAAAGTTAGGCCCTTTTTGGTCAAGTTGACACATAAAATAATAGGCTTTAGTATAGAAACCATTTACTAGATCACTGTAAAAGTACTCTCCATATATTTTAAAGGTCATGATCTAATATTGGGGGGATTCAATATAACTTATTTGGTTACATAGACAGAAATTTAACGGAAATTGTGAAATATATGTAAGTTCTCCATAACTGTTTAATTCTGTACATAATAAATTCCATTGCTATTCCAGTATATAATATGCGGGTATTTGTACGTAGTATATAGTAATATTTGGTGACTGACTAATTTTATTTTTTTTGACCAGCGACTCTCTAATTTTAGTAGTCCGTTTATGTAAGGATAAAAAGGCAAGATTTATAAATTTGCTAATTTATTTTTTGTTTGTGTTAATGGATCTGTAGGTTTCATATTTTCTTCTGGTGCACTCCATTATCGAAATGATACATTCTATACTGTGGCTAACAATCTTTTATTCAAGAAACTTTAAGTATTTTGTTTTGTGTGAATTTATTCACCTATTGTGGAAGCTTTCTCAGGAGAATTCTAATAAACTCAAACTGCAAGTTCAAGACAACGCTTCCGGAAACTCAAGTTCATCACACAGCAAGAATTTAGAGTTGGATTATGTGCCTATCCTCAATAGAAAACCAATTCTACCACATCCAGATGCATATAATAAAAACCTCGTGCCTTGTGAAGCTTTTAAGTTAATTGAAGAAAACCGACGCCTTCCAGGCTTTCCTGTGCGTGGTATGTTGAAGAATAATGGCAGCACATTTCCTCTACAGCAGTGTATCTTGCAGGAGGCTATTCAAGTGAATCAATGTAGCACAAAAATGGCAAACAAACATGTCACTTTCTCAGAGAAGGATGAAACCATTGTATTTGATGATGCTTCTATCGGAAATGAGAAGGAAGTAGGTGGTGGGCCCGGGAGAAACGTACACTTGAGTACATGTATTGTCAATCCAACTGCCTTCACAAAGCGGAACAATGAAGAGGAACATTCTAGAATACCTGAAGCTTCTGAGAGAAGTTTGCTGCATGATCCAATGGATGTTTGTCCTCGATTCATTCGTATGCCTCTGAGTGGATACTACAACAGTCCAAATATCGAGGTGATTAGGAATTCCTCAAACTCTACATATAGGAGATCTCGTCCCATCTCCCCTCTGCATCTTGAGGAATATCCGAGAACATATAACGAGCCTCACATGTTTGATATGGAGAAAAGAACACACACTTTCTCAGAGAGCTATGCCATGAATAATGCCCATCCTTTCCAGTTTCAATCACTCCCACATTTTTCCGCAAAGGATTTAGTTGGATTGCCTCTCAATTCACAAGGAGAGTTAATTGGGGCGAACTCAAGTGCGAAAAGGGACTTTAACCAGATGATGAATCCAAATGCCATTAGCTTATCTCTGCCAAGAAACAGCCATCATTCAGAGGTAGGAGTGAACCAGTTGAATCTGTTTCCTGTAGCGAGCTATGTGAAAGAGAATCCTGTAGCTGTAATACCTTCAAGATTGGGCATCGTTGAATCCCAAAGTGAACGAAATACAAATCTTGACATGGATTTTCTTGAAGTAAATCATAGTTCCTTCCATGATTCAGACAACATCATGTGGAGAGATGAACACGTTCATAGGAGTCCTGAAAATGAGAAAATTCAATCAACAATGCGTTTAATGGGTAAAGAATTTACGGTTGGTGGAACGGACCTTCAAGGATCCGAGGATGCACATATTTGGAAGGATAAACAGATCATAGATCAGAATGAACCATCTTCAGGGAAATTCAGAGAAACGTTGTATTTTCCATCTGACAGCAAGTATGCTCTCCCTCGGTTTGATCATCGAGCTAGTCCAATGTACCCAAGTGTATTTGTTGCAAGAAAAACCAATCCCCTTCAAAAAATATATCCTAGCATTGCTCCAAATACCTTTTATACCCTTGAGCTTCCTAATCAGGAGGCATATCCCTATGTAATCCCTCCTTCCATGCAGCTGAAAAACAACCAGAATCTGCCTCATGCACCAATATCAGCCATCAGATTTCCTTTCCAGCATCCTGATCTTGATGAACGAGCCATATCTCCTTGGAGTCGAAGATCTGAGAAACATTGTTTTGATGTTAAGGAAAAGGAAACACTGTTAAGTAGCGGTCAATCTTGTAATATCGGCCATAATCATCCTTACCTGAAGCCTGGAACTAGTCATGGAATTGATGCTTCCGCACCTATTGAACGGGATAATTTTCGTGTCTTTTTTCCTATGTCATCTGTCTCTGCTTCGCAAACATCAGTACCTCCATCTTCCTTGCCTTATTATCCTGGAATCTTGATGCAAAAATGTCATGGGAATCAGAAAAAATTCAAAGAAAGGATGAATTCGAGGATTGGAAAGGGATCTAAATCGCAACTTTCAGCTCTGTCAACTGTTCCCTTTAAGCCCTTTAAGATGCCCACTTTAGGATCTCATGAATACACTCAATGTGCTATTAGAAAGCCAACGGCTCGTGCTAGCTTTGAAGATAGAGTTGAGCATATAAAAGACGCGATTGGATCATATCCAGCCACGAATAAATCAAGATTTGTGATGTGTGGCGAGTATGAGGCTCATAAGGATGAACGAACAATCTCTCGTTGGATGGATTCCCACATCGATACTGCAAGAACAGGTCCCGTTAAGCTGAGTGGTGGAGCAAAGCATATACTCAAAGCCTATAAACAGAAGGATCAGAGTAGCTCCACTTCCATAGATCAAGAAACCCCTCTCCCTGCATCGAACACGGATTTCATATTTTCAGCATCGAAAAATTCAGCAAAGGTTTACAGGTTTATTACGGACATTTGCTTTCATAATCTTCAAGCATATCCACATTGTACACTTATTTAAATGAATCTTTGTTTATGAAACAGGAAAACTCCTGTTTTCGACTTTTGATTTTGCTCCGGATTCAAAGGCAATCAACATAACTATCGAGCATAGCATGCTTAAAAGACGCTGTGGAGGCCTTGTTGTTGAGGATCCTCAAACATCAATGTCAAGACTATGTACCCATATGGTAGTATTTAATAATTTTAAGGGATCTGAGAATGAGCTGTTCCTACTGGCTATTTGGTTTCTTTCCACTATTTAACTTTGTCTGTAATAAACTAGGTTTTGGTGTAAGGATATGCTAATAAACTATGACTAACTTTGCAGATTAATATATCAGGATCACTGTAAAAAAACTGCATGCTCATGGTTTTTGTCACTCTCTGTGGACTGTGGTTATATTAAGTGGTGTTGCTAGTCAGTTTATGTGTGGACAAGCTTTTGTGGAGGGATTTCACTAATTATTTTTTTTATATATTTGCATTGAATGTGTGAAATATTTAAATGATACTCACGGAAGTGTTTGCACCACAAAATGGGCACACTTATTTAAAAAAGTGTAATGAGTGGAGTGTTGAGGGGTAATTTTGTAAACTTATATGAATAAAGTAAAGATAGTGGTTGGAATAAGTGTAAAAGTAATGTCATTTTGTGTGAATATGTGAATTTTGTGAGGGTGAAGTTTATAAAAAAAATTCATTTTTAGGAAGTGCAAAATTAAATTAATATTTTTCGAGAGAGAGAGAGAGAAATTGTCTTTGCAGTGCAAATGTGCAATTCAAATTGTGTTTATTATTTTGGTTAATGGCCTATAGTATTACATGCACGCATGAGTTGACTTTGTTAAGTTCATCATGCCTTGCCTTTAGAAAGGGACATTTGTACCCTTAGATGATACCTTATTTCCTAAGAGTTGGTGATTGAGTATCTATTGCTCAATAGACGAGCTGATTGAGTTTTCCCTAGTTACATGTAGAATGAATCGGCTTATGTGAAAAGTCTTTAATTGATCGAGTTGATTGTTCGTTTAAAGTGGACAAGGACAACCACGTGGAAATAGTTCGCTGACCTGGTTGAATAAAGAAGCAAACAAAAGTTGTCCTTTGAGGCGGATGAATAAAATTATCGAGGTGACATTGACAAGCAACCTTCGAACTATTGACGGTTGATTGATCCTCATTGGCTATGAGATGTTGTCATTTTGTTCGCTGGCCGTTTGACTTGGTCGAGACAAGTGGTGTAGTTGATGACATCTTTGATAATTGACTGCTCATGTCTACAATTAATTTTGGTAAATTTCAATATGAGACATGTAATTTCTGATGGGTTGTGAGACATATTTAAAGTAAATATATTTTACTCATTTACTCAATTTGAATTTAATTTTGTTTTCATCAGTTGCATTTTCTTACATGGAGCGGTCTTATTTTTTATTACTATGTGAAGTGAGATTATAGTTATGACTACAGTAAAAAAAAAAAAAAGATTATAGTCATGACTTGTGATAGTCTATTACATTTCTATATTGGACTTGGGCCACTATACTGTTCATTGGCAAAAAAATTAACATCACGCACTTTCATTTTGTTCCTTTAAAAAAAAACTATCAACTTTTTCTCTATTTATAAAAAAGGAACAACGTGCATCAAAATTAAGAAAACGTACAATATCCTTCTGAATAAAACTAATAAAGATAAAAATAAGTGGATTGCAAAGATAATAGGAGTATTTAATTTTTTTTTTGTGAATTTACAGGTAATAGGGTCAAAAATATTTTACTACTATAAGACCAAAATATGTTAATACAATGCCAAAAATATGATTTTACAAGGGCAATTTGTGCTATTGTAATTTTTTAACCCATGGATTTGCCAAAAAACTATTCTTTCCGTCCCAAATCAATTTTCACACTGATCTAAACACATAAATTAAAAAAAAAAAAGTGCTAAAGTAAGGGTATTGATGCCCTTTCAACTTTATTAAAGTGATAAAATAAGGATATTATGATAAATAAGTGAGAATTTGAGGGTACTAGTTGTGAGAAACTTCTTTTTTTGGAGTGTGAAAACTAATGTGAAACCAATTAAAAAGAAAAGTGTGAAAACAATTATGAAAGAGGGTGTAAACACAAATTTCGTGAATTAAATATAAAAACGCGAAAATGCGAAACAATTTTATTTAATTTCGGATTAAACCGATGAATATTGCGGGTTACAATCTCTAATTTGCTCCTCTAATTCTCTCTTCTTGAACTTCACTTGAATTTTTGAGCTTTTGGAGTTGGATCCGCAGCCGAATCCTCTTCGATCTTGAATTTGAGATTTTATAACGTTAATCCAAAGGCTTGGCGCCGTATTTTGGATCAAACATTGAATTTAGGGACTTTTAGGACGAACGTCGTTGAAGATCGTTCTTGAACTTGGGATTTTGTAACGTTAATCCAAGGGTTTGACGCCGTATTTTGGATTAAACGTCGATTTACGGGACTTTTAGGGACTTATCGGGACTTTTACGGGACTTATCGGGACTTATCCGGAACTTATCGGGACTTTATCGGGACTTATCGGGGACTTTTAGGGACTTTATCGGGACCTTCGGGACTTTATCGGGACTACCACCATTGAGGATCCTTCTTGAAGAAACACCGGATTGAGGGGCTTAGCACCTTAATCTCCACCCGGGACTTTATCGGGACAACCACCGTTGAAGATCCACGAAGCATCTCCTCCTTGAAGAAACGCCGAATCGAAGAGGCTTAGCACCTTGATCTCCGCTCGAACACTGCTTCTCGCCGCTTTGCACGAAGAACGCCTTGAAGAAATGCCGAATCGAAGGGGCTTAGCACCTTGATCTCCACTTCGAACACTGCTTCTCGCCGTTTTGCACGAAGAACGCCTTGAAGAAACGCCGAATCGAAGGGGCTTAGCACCTTGATCTCCACTCGAACGCTGCTTCTCGTCGCTTTGCACGAAGAACGCCTTTGAAGTTCCTCCACTTGTTGAAGAACACTCTAAAATCTCTGCAGAGAATTTTAGAGCCGTGAATGCTTCTGATTTTGTTGATTGTAAAATGAATGAAATGAGGCCTCTATTTATAGGTGTAGAACCTAGGGTTTCTTATGGGCCAAGGAGATATTTGTGCAAGTGGTTAGGGTTTAATTCAAATTTTGAATTACTTGGGCTAATAATACCCTATTTGGGCTCAATTTGATTTGTTAGACTTTAGAGGCCCATCTTCATTTATGGGACTTTAGAGGCCCGTCTTGCTTTATTGGACTTTAGAGGTCCATCTTTATTTATCGGACTTTAGAAGTCCGTCTTTATTTATCGGACTTTAGAGGTCCGTCTTTATTTATCGAACTTTAGAGGCCCGTCTTCGTTTATCGGACTTTAGAGGTCCGTCTTGATTTGTTGGACTTTAAAGGCCCGTCTTGATTTACCGAACTTTAGAGGCCCGTCTTAATTTACCGGACTTTAGAGGCCCGTCTTGATTTACTGGACTTTAGAGGTCTAAAGGAATTTAAAATTTAGGTGTGTATAGAGGGATTATATTTTTGTTACTATACTTTTAGTAATTTTGGTATTGTAATAAAACAATAATTGAAAGTAAAAAAATATTTAAGGTTGACCTCCGTCGACCCTGATTTGACCCAAAATTTTTTGCCCCAATTTATCTTAATGAGTAGTGAAGGCAATGAGTCGGGTGGAATAGTTGAATACCCTGATCCGTTCTATTCTATGAACATGTCAGGTCAGGGTGACCCACTATGCAACATGAATGGGGCGACCCGTTTTACATTAACTTTTTATTATTACATGAATAGTGTCCAATATATTTTTTAAAATATATGACATAAATAATAGTAGAAACATGTTTATAATATATTGATATCAATTCATATTATGTTTTGTTAATATAAATTGATCTAAAAAATATTTATGAATTAAGTTGAATTGTTATTAGTTATCTATACTTTTTTTTTTGACAGGTTACAAAGATCAAACATGGTAATAAGTCAAATCCAAGCTCTAGATCTTCAAATCGAGACGAATTCAAACGGCGTCGTTGTCACCTCCAATCGTGAGGAAATAGAGAAACGAGTAAAAATTTTGTCCACAAAAGAATCATATATCTCTATTTCTCGAATAGAGACTCCCCACGCTAAGGTATCAACAAATCAAGAAAACTAAAGATAGAAAAATAAAAGACAAAGAATCACCGAACACCATATTCTTCTCCAACATCTCAGTCCCAAAACATCCACGGATCCCAAAAGAGGGAAAGTATTAACAAAAAAAGGAAACAACCGCATAAAGCGCAGAAAAGTTGGAGAAACCGCCAACAAGAAATAAATTAAAACTATAACAGAAACAACTAAGCAACAACAAGAACCTACTAAACAAGAGGAAAATAAATACTGAAAAAATAAATGGGATCAACAGAAGACTCACCCGTTCAGCCACCGTAGCGCCGTTAGGGAGGATCTATCCATTGATCCCAACTAAAATCCTAAAAGAAACCCTAACCCCACTGGATGATCTGCTGAGAAAAATTAAACAAGGCGGCGGCGCAACGGGTGGCGTTGCGGTGGGACGACTGGCGGTGTTGCGGCGACGCGACGAAGTGAGTTGCGGCGGCACTACGAGCGGTGCGCGGATACCCCCTTTTTTTAATTCAAATCTCTTTATAGATCTATATGATGTGGATGTTGGATGAATGAGAGGGGAGAAGCAGGCCGGAGGGAAAACTTGGACGATGGACTATTAATTGCCTATTGAATGTAGAGAGAAGGTGGAGAGTTTTCTCCTAGATAGAGAATTCAATTCTCTCTATTTTTTCCTTCTAATATCACTATTAGCTAGTTATCTATACTAATAAACTATAGTAATATTATTGTATATATACATTAAAATTAATATGCAAAACGGGACTGAATGGATTGGGTTACGGTAGGTTAGGTCAAAAGTCATTCCTAGACTCGTCTCATGTTCTTGTGAAACATGAGACGAGTTGACCCAAACTTCATTGATCAAGGCGGACGGACCGGAGCCAAACTGCAACATGTTATTGTGCTACAATAATACTTATCAAGGACCCTACATAGTCGTACTTTAAAAGAAAAAAAATGGGTTCAAAGATTCATCCTAATTGATCCGAACAGTCTTAAATATGTGATTCCAATTTCTACATATATACTATTTTTTTCTTTCACCTTCTCTCAATCTTTTTTCATAACTCGAATCCAATACCTCACTGTCTATAAAATGTGATCATTTAAGCACGCTATGAAAATAGCACGATAAAGGTTAGTTGGACACCATTACTGATACCACACTCATATTTTACATAATTTTTGGGTTCAATTTTGGCAAATGACATTACTAGTGTAATTTTGTGTGTGTCATTTTTTATATTACATAGGGTTAGTGCGCAGTGACGAATTCAAAATACAAAATATTAAATTTTGGGGTACGAAAGATTATAAATAATACTCCCTCCGTCCCTCTATAAGTTTCCCACTTTCCTTTTATGGATGTCTCACAATAAGTTTCCCATTTCATATTTTTCCATTTTTGGCATATGATTTTCTCTCTCCCAATCACATCACTTACACTTTATCTATTATTTTATCATACTTCATCTCACACTCATCTATTATTTTCTCTCTCACCATCACATCACTTGTACTACATCTATTATTTAATTATATTTCTTAATCAAAACAACCAAAAGAAAGGGGAAACTTATACCGGGACGGAGGGAGTATAATTTTTCCGTTTTCAATAAGTGAAATTTTCATTTTAATTTTTGTTGGAATTAAGAAAAAACAACGGGTATATATTGACAAGTATGTCATTAATTAATAAATGAGATCTCTAATCACATTATCTAGGCAAATATAATTGAAAGAAATAGTGCAAAAAATATTAAAATATTATTTAATTGTATACAAGAAAATAAGGTTAAAACATAAAGTAATTTATTGTAAAATGGTATTAATTTCCCTAATTTCACATATGATCCGAACCCCTTACCAAGAAATTAATTTAATTTGCACGCTTGATCAATTTAAGATGTCATGATTGGATGACTGCTATATATCTTAATATTATGTGTGTATAACTGTATATATACATGCATGATATTTTATATTTACATTAAAAATTGTGAAATATGGATTTTGAGAGTCTAAAATATACCCCATAGTCTTTGGTCTAATTACGTACAATATGACTTGTATAAATAGCAATTTTAGTTAGATCGTACTTCGTTGGGGGCATGTCAAATGTCCATATTTAAACCTGATTAATTAAAACTACGTACCTGCATATAGTCGGTTTACCTGATCATCAAGTACTGTGAAATTTTATAACAATAAAAAATTTAATAGAAGACATATTAAAAGAATTACTTAATAGAGAATTAGATGAAATTACATTATTAAAATAATTATCATTCATCTTTTCTATAAAAGTAGTTAGAACTAACAAATAATCTATTCCTCTAACTACTCTAACTAATAAATTTTCATTTATTGACTTGTTATTTTTCACAGATACACTACTAATTTAGTATGGTAATGTTCGGACGAGTTCACGTGAATTGCATACGATATTTTATATATAAAATAGTGACATCTTATAGGTATAATAGTGACACTTTAAAAAAAAAAAAAAGATTCATGTGAAATTGAATTCACAACAAAATTCAAAGACCAACCGGTATTGCATGTGAGTTTATATGTACCAATATCCCCACCGAACTTCCTTTTGTAATTCAATGCCGACTTAATTAAGCTCTTTAATGATATATTGTTTAAAAAAAAAAAAGACCACCAGAGTGTAAAATCTTAAACAAAATAATTAAGAAAATAATATACATATATATTCACCTTATGACATGAATTAAAAGGCAGCCCCACAGGCAGGGCGGTAGCCGGGAGGGGCGACCGACCTGTGTCCCGAGATTTCGAGGGCTACTTTTATGTATATATATATATATATATATGAGAGTTTGACGAAAGATATACTTGTGTGACATATTTTATAATGTGACGAAAGATGTGTGATAAAATACTTTTTTTCTTGTAGTGAATAAAATATAAATTAGAGTTTATTGACATTATAGACCAAGATCCAAGCTCATCTTTTAATTCAAGGCAAAAATTCTTGATATTACAACTTAAGACAAATTCATATTTGACATTCCTAAATGCCCTCAAATCAATATATTAAAAGAATTAATATTATTTAGCTAGACAATTAATATTAAAATTGAATGAGTCTTCCTTGTTTTTTGCCGAACTTTCCTTATTAGGTTTATTTCCAATTGAATCATTCATTTTCAATTTTCCATCCAAAAATCTCTCAGCGTAATCAATATCTCTCAGCGTCTCGTTCTTAGTTCATCCAAAAAACTGCATTCAATTTCAGCGTTTATCTCCATGAATCGATGATAACCTCTATCATCGTCATTCATTTTTGTTAAAAATTTGGGGATAATCAGTTGATCTCGGTTGATACTCCGTCGCGCCGACGAGTATGAAGGATGTCCGATGCTATCTCCATCGCCGCCGATCTCGGATACTCCGTCGCGCCGACGAGTAGGAGGGATGTCCGATGCTATCTCCATCGCCGCCGATCTCGGATACTCCGTCGCGCCTCCTCCTTCTCAGGTATGTTAAACAACCAACTCACGCAATCGTGCACTGAAGGTGTTTGCGAATAAGCTCGATCTCGTGTTGATGCAATTTTAGTGAGCTACTTTGACTTGGTAATTTTGTTGGATCAGAAAGATATCCAGAATTTATCAACGATGAAAAAGGAGACGATTTGATAAGGATCTTGATAGAATTGACTGTTGTACAAAGAAAAAATGTGTATCTGCAAGTGGAACAACAAGGCGGAAAGATGATGCATTCTGAGTTTCCGCACTAATAATCAATTACTGATATGAGGTGTTTTATAAATTTTATGATCGTGATCATACTATTGATAAATAATATGCTAAGAACTAGTAGTTTTGAAATTATATCCCAAATTTTAATTTGCTGAGTTCTTTTAAAAGGTAAATTAGTGACTTGAAATGCTGCTAGATTTTTATATTGTGTCTTGGATATATGCTTTCTAAAAGAATTTATGGCACCATTGTTAGATGTCTTTGAGAAAAAAACTTTTGATTTCTTATTCCTACTATTCGTGGGCAATATGTTTACTTTAATTTGTATGTACAACCCTCTAATTTGTGTACATTCTTTCTAGGATCGGATTACAGTCTTCTAATTTGTGTTACAAATTTCGACTATTCTTTTGATTGAGAGAGTCCATTCTTTTGAGCATGAAAAGTAATATGTGTTTCTTTTTCTTTCAAATTTGTAACACTACTCATATACAGAGTTAATTACTGAGTACTAAACAATTATGGTTATTGTAGAGTTTGTCCTGATGAATTGATTGAAGTTGTATCAAGTTTGATCTACGCAGCGACGGGGTGTGGAGAGTTTCCAAAACTTCAAGAGCTTCGTGAGATTTTCACTTCACGATTCAGGAAGGAATTTGCAGCCAGAGCTATTGAATTGCGCAATATTTGTGGAGTAAATCCTAAGGTATACTATGTTTTCAATATGTTAGGAGTTTATTAATTTAAATTAGTTGTTGTAAGTGGATCTAATTGTTGTGCAGGTTATTCATTTAAAAATCGTCGACTAGGATGCCAAGTTGTAAATATGCAACTTAACTAATACTACAATACTATATTTATTTGTCACATAATCTTTGTATAATAATATGTACTGATTTGCACAATTGTGGATTGATTCCAGGAGGACTCAAGTAGCCGAAAAGGAAATCAGCAGCAATATACTATTCTGCAGATGATGCACCCAATTTCGAGACATGCTTACTTACTTTTGAATGTAATTTGAATTCTTATTTTATTATTTGAACTATTGTGTAATGTCACTTCAGTTTGTAAGTCATGTTATGGTTTATTGCAAGTTGCACTATTGCCTATTTGAAATGAAAACATGATGAAATATAGAATAAAGTGTTATATTATTCTTATGCAATGCACATATTATATATATGCATCTTCTATTAATAAGCAATGCACATATTATATATATATGCACCAAACTATGAATATATGCACATTAGTTGCGCATTACGTATAAGACTACAGGTCAATCCGACTTTTGTGTTAAAAATTTCAATTAAATTCGAAATAATTTATGTTTATTTTAATTTTTCAGTACATCATATCAAAGATTTAAACTAACATGCAGAAAACACACCTTGAGAATCGAACGAGTAATCGAATGTGTGAAACGAATGTGCACATAATTAATGGTCTGCATATTTGAAAGTATATGTAATTATCGATTGCATATATAAAAAAACGCATGCATATTTGAAAGTATATGCACTTGTCGATTGCATATATATAAAAATATGCATCTATGCATCTTGCAAAAATACTAGACTTATTCAAAAAGTATTTGTTAATACAAGTTGTTCAAAAAATTATTTAAACACTTTTAGAGGTGTATCGAGTAAAATAATTTTTTTGAATTTATTAATTTTATTAAGTATTTCATAATACAATTTATATTTTGATAAAGATATGGTATGCAAAATAATAATAATAAATATTTAATTAATTAAATTATATTTTTTGATTAATAATAAAATTATTGAATATATAAAAATATGAATGTGGATAAATAGAAAGTATGATTTGGAATTTTAGAAAAGTAATTTGAATTGGAAATTCGAAATTAAATTCATCGCGAGATTTTAGGAGAAATGTCTCTCATCTTAATTTAAAATTCAAATGTTGACTTTCCTAAATTTAGATTAACATAATTAATTGAATTTGAAATTCTTACTTAATTCGAAAACAGGGGCATAATCGACTATATAGGTTTGATTTTGTCCTTAATTGTTTTACAAAATAAAATTGGCTTGAATATTAAAGTTTTAGAGTGAATTGTCCTATTTTGTTTTTTCCCCTATAAATTAATGGTATGTGCACATTTTGTGCACGATTCGTACGTGCACATTTCGTGCAAATTTTGTGCATGATATGTATATGCATGTTTCATGTACGGTCCATATATACACATTTCATACTTATTTTAAGAGTTTTTTTTTTACCCTTATATGTTTTATACACCTCCATTTCTACATTTTAGTACTAATTTTTTTTCAGAGTTACTATTAAGTGCAAAATGAGTGGTAAAATATCCTTTATATCCTATATAAAAAGTAATCTTCCACCTCACCCATCCTCTTTATACAAAAATGCATTTACTCTCAAAATGATATAAGAAGGGACCCGTTTTTCTTATTCGCCTCAAACCTACAAAATTTCAGGTTCAGCTCTGCCCACAGGAATGTTATTTTGTAACATATATACGGTATAATATTACATGTGGGAATGACAGAGTTGATACAAAGCTTCGCCTCTAACTTCAATATTTGAGTTCTTATTAGTGGAAGTTGAACGGTGGAATTAATCCTGGAATTAGCTGGTTCTTAAATTGAATAATAATTTGTCAAAAAAAATTAAATAATAAAATTAAGAAATTTGAGAATAGCTTTCGAAAAGGAATTTAAGAATAGTGACGTAATTGTGGAGAGATGTGGTTTCAGTGTGACTCTAGATTTTTTCACCTGAAAAGTGCTAGGTGTAATACTGATTAATGTTAATACTAATTACTGAATAATGTTAAATACTACTAAATATTGAATGGTGCTAATATTAAGTACTGACAATGCTATATTTATTACCCAACAGTGCTACTTTTAGTTTTTATAAAATAAATGAACAATGTTAATACTAAGTATTGAACAATATTAATACTTTTTTTTTTTAAAGCATTGAACAATATTAATACTAATACTAAGTACTGAACAATGCTAATACATAGAACTGAATAGTGTATTATACTAAGTATGAACAATGCTATGTTTATTACTAAACATTATTAATATTAAGTTTTTATAAAATAAATGAACAGAGCTAATAGTATAATGAACAATGGTAATACTAAGTACTGAACAACACTATATTACTTATATCTTTTAGAGTAATATCAACACTTTTAGTTTGTTATAATGACGTTTTTCAATTGGTAATTTGCAATACTCTTTTGTTTGTTATATTCGCACTTTTCAATAATTTTTTTTTTGTTTTTTTGCATTTTTTTAGTTATTAATACAGACACATTTTAGTTCTTTATATTAATATTATTCGGATAAAAAAATAAGGGAATAACATTGAAAGGATTCAAACCATATTTTCATTAAGCCGTTGCCTTAATTTTTTGTCTGAAATTTCACATTTTCTATTTTATAATTAAACGAGTGCCCTGTTTTTAGTTATGAATTTGTTTCTACACTGTGAGATGGGGGAGAAGGATCGACTATTCTCATAGACTCTGTGAGTGTTATCTCATAATCTCAAAATCAGCACAGTAAACTACTGAGCTGATAGGATCAGATAAGATAACTTAGGCCTTATCAGATGAGTTGAAGGGTTTCAATCAGATGAGAAGGTGATGCTTAGAGTTCAGCACAGTTGGCTAGATCAGCACAGTAAGATCAGCACAGTACTGGACCAAGATCAGTACTCCAGCAGAGTAGATCAGCTCAGTACCAGATCAGCACAGTACTTGGGTCAGCTCAGTACCAGGTCAGCACAGTACTTGGGTCAGCACAGTACTTGGTCAGCACAGTACTTGGGTCAGCACAGTACTTGGGTCAGCACAGTACTTGGTCAGTGCAGTAAAGATCAGCACAGTATGGAGTCTATCAGCAGAGTTAGCTTTTGATCATCAGAGCAGAAGAGTTGGGTATCAGAACACTAAGTAGTGATCTGATCTTTATGGGCAAGTCTTCTGGTTCAAAGTTAGTTAGTTTAACTAACAGTTTTACAGTTACAACAACTTGAGGGCATAACTACCATTTTCAGTTGGGCAATAACAGAGCACATGGGTTGTTACAAGCGGTTGCAAACGGTTGATAACTACTCAAAATAGTTTCTAACAGCAGCAACTACCTTTGGTCTTTATATACTCTTGTTTGTGTACATTGTAAAGGTTGACACCTTTTTGGGATGAGAGATTTAGTACGTTATTGTATTCTTTGAGTTGTGTGAGTTCACGAGTGAAGTGAGGAAATATCCAATTCCGAGTGAATGAGTGTGTAAACATTCTTTATCAATCAAAGAAGTACTAATCTGGTCCAGTGGATGTAGATCACATTGATCGAACCACTTAAATCCTTGTGTGCTGTTTGTCTCGTTGATTACTTTTCTGAATTACTATCCTAGAGCAGTTATTTCTTCTATATTCAAGTGTTCTAATTAGTTGGAGACGTCTAGCTGATCGGAACCATCTTGACAATTGGCGCCGTCTGTGGGAAACCGAAGTAGCTGCAGATCTAAGATGGGGAATTCTACCAAGTACAACATAGAGAAGTTTACAGGCACTGGAGATTTTGGGCTGTGGAAGGTCAAGATGCAGGCCCTCCTTGAACAACAAGGATTATTCGAGGCTCTCGAAGAATCCGAAGAGATTGCAGAAGAATCTGCAACAGCTGCGGCTGAAAGGAGCAAGTTGCTCAGGAAAGCTCGAAGCACGATCATACTCTGCCTTGGAGATAAGGTCTTGAGGGAGGTTGTGATTCACGTGTTATACAACACTAAATTAAACAACCGCAAGTATACGGCGTCTATCGTAGCGTGATAAGCACGAGGTCGATCCCACGAGAAGGTTAAGCGTAAAAGGGTAGTTTGCTAGTCGAGTTCTAAATAGACGTGATCGATAATTTGAATATGATGATTTACTCTAAAATTACCTAACAAGTGTCACAAATAAGTAATAAAGAGCAAAGACGAAATCGATCAAATACCAAGCAAATAAGTAAAACGAAAGTGAAACGGATGTAACTCAAAGAAAGAAAGTGGGTTCCAAGGCGATTGTAACACTTAGATGTCCGTTTATGAATGTTATCTCGTTTAGATGGCCATTAAGTTTATCTCATATAGGGTGATTACACAAGAAGAATTAATTAATCTCTCGATCTAATTAACCAAAGGCGCAATGCAACATAGGCTCGTATTTCTACCTCACAAACATTACACCGCCTAAAAGAGCTCTTAAGACCATTCGATTCCCTCTCCGATAATTAATCCTCTCTCGAGCTCATAATAATATCGGGTTGCATGCTTGCATACGATTAAATGAAATAAATCTCTCGATCTTACTCCAATTAACAATAGATAAGCAAATCATCATGGCCAATAACAACATGCTTGACAATGGATAATTAAACATGCAAATAGGAAACAAACACCAATTAAAGCAAGAAATTACTCATAAACATCAATCCAAGTCTTACAATGCCTTAGAACCACAAATGTGTTTAGCTAACTACTAACATAATCTAATTACAAAATTCAAATGAAATAACTAAATAAAAAGGAAAAGAAAGAGAAAGCTTAGTCTAGAATGTGGTAAGGAATGGAATTTGGGAGCTATTGCATCCTTTCTTCCTTGATTTGATGAAGAGATGAAGAAGTTATGGCCAAAACACCTCCAAATATGTGTAACTATGTGTGGATTGGGGGAAAAGTGTCTTGGATTTCAAGAAAGGGGCCTTATATAGTGTTGGGGAAGGGTTTGGATGGCATATTTGCAAGTTGATCCCTCAAAAATGGAGAAAATACAAGTTTGGCACCGAAAATGGGGTTACTCGGCCGAGTTGGGGTCACTCGGCCGAGTGGAACACTTAAAAAGCGTGTTGCGACTTCTTCCAGCCGAGACTCGGCCGAGTTGGGATCACTCGGCCGAGTGCGCAGAAAATGTGGAACTCGCAGATTCGGCCGAGTAAGGTTACTCGGCCGAGTGATGTCCAATTCAGGGGCTACGCATTCCACCTTACTCGACCGAGTAAGCTCACTCGGCCGAGTGAGCAGTAGAGGCCAAAGTTGCAGATTCGGCCGAGTAACCTCACTCGGCCGAGTTGCCTCCTCTTCTCGTTTCATGCATAACTTTCGCCTCGAGTGTCGGATTTACTCGATTCCTTTGGCTAATCCACTCCGTTTTTCGAGACGAATCCAACCGTGCACTCCTCTTTCCGGTGCGATCACTCGTGGTATGTGTTTTGCTCCAAATTCCATCGTTTTACCTACAAAATCAACAAAACACAACCTTTCTCTCATTTCGGCTTAAACAATCATATTCCATGCATAATTCAATGAAATCCATATCAAAATACACTTCACATGTGCCCCTAAAACGCGTAAATTCCACCCGAATCAAACTCCCCCAAACTTAAAATGTTGTTTGTCCTCAAACAACTAAGCACTTAAAGCAATGAGGGTGGAATGATCACAATGGAATATTCAATGTAATTCACACATGTAAAGTAAGATGTAATGATATCTCTTTCTCAAAGTGCATTTCTCAATGAAGGTCATAGGCTCATTATTGCAATTCACACTCATGGATCAAAGAATGCATAAACACACAACACATTGTGAATGGGAAACATAATCCAAATGTTCAAATCCTCTACTCACATGATGGAGTGTTTCTCTCAAACACACAAACAAATTAAGGATATTAATGCACTCATCAACCAAGTCATGCTATGCAATCACCATATGCTTGCCCAACTTCTACTTTCTACATACACTCAAATGCTCAACAATGTGATCAATAGGGCTTAATCAAGGATGTAACATTGGCTCTTTGGACAAGGTAGGATGAATTTAGGATTTTGTGACTCTTCTAGTGGAGGACAAAGCTTGTTATTTTACAATGTGTGCTTTCACTTTCAAAGCTTACAAACTTCATCCTCACTTTTCTTTTTTTCTTTCTTTTTCAAGCATTCATCACCTCATCTTTTGAACCATTTTTTTTTCTTCTTTTCAAGCTTTTGGGGCTCTTTGTCCCTCTTTTATTTTCCTTGATTTTCTTTTCATCTTTCTCTTTTTCTTCTTTCAACTTCTCCAACTTTTCTTTTCACCCAAGATATTCATTCAAGCACATGTTTTCCACTTTGTCTTTTATCCCCCACTAGATATAGGAATCAAAGGCTCAAAAAGGCTAAGTGGTTAACATTGTAGTTTGCCAAGAAAATGAGGAATTAAGCTCAAGGGGCTAACTACGAAAAATTACTTCGGTTTTGGGAAATTTTGGCTAAGTGACTCTTTTTAGAACAAGATGGCCTATATCACATCACAAAGTTTCACACAATCACGCTTTCAAACAAGAACTTAGGCAAGTTCTAGGATTACTAGCAATAACATAGTCCACTCTCAAATGAACTAAACCGGATTACATGATCGATTTAAGGCTCAATTCTCACCGGTTTATTCAATAGGACTCTCACATTCATCAAATGTCCCCAAAACAACAACATATCATGCATCCATGCTATCAAAGATCACAAATATGAACACAATCATGATACTATATCCAACATCACTCATGCTTACATTCAAAGCAAATAGACATCACCATAACTACTCAACAATGGATTCCAATGACTATTCATGCTCACATTTCACCAAATATCCACTACCCAACATATGATCAAAACCAACCTAAACAATGTAATCATGTGAAAGCCAAGTGTGTGCCGGTGCAAAATGTGACACACGTAGAATGACGAACCGGTGCAAGGGTAACAACTAGTAGAAGAATAAAAGAAAAATAACTCCCCCAAACTTAGAATTTTAATATGTATAAATTCTAAGTTTGGGGCTACAAGTTGTTACCTCCCTCCTTGCACATCCAATGTTCTTCAAAGATCACCATTGCAACACTTGCTTCCTTCACTCCAAAATTGGCTTTGCTTCTTCTTCATTCTCCAAGACTTGCTATCCATAGTATTCTTCATCCATACCTACAAAATAAACCAAGCTATCAACACTATCAAAGCAATAAAAACAAGAAAGCAATAAAACCTTGGGTTGCCTCCCAAGAAGCGCTATTTTTAACGTCCTATGCCGGACGGTTCTCCTTGAGGGGAATATCAAGTCACCCCATCATCCTCCTTGTTCTTGACTTTCTTAGCCCATACAACTTTCTTAAGTCCATCAAAACATTCACTAGCTAGCCCATCCGGCTCTTCAACCATGTCATAAGATGTTGATGCCTCATTCATCCCCAAGTTTGCACAAGTAGCTTTCTTTGATTTGGGGGAGTTTTTGAAGAAAACTCCCCCAAACTTGGCCTTCTTGCCCATCTTCAATTCATTCTCTTCCACTTGGGAATCCTCTTTCACAAAATTTATCTTGGGCTCTTCTTCCACCCTATCTTTCATGAGCTTCGAATAAGGATCTCTCTTGGAATACACATACTCTTCCTCCTCATCCTCATCATCACGAAATCTAACGGCCTTGTAGATGTTGAATGAGACTTTCTCCTCACCAACATGTAGTTCAAGCTCTCCGTTTCGTACGTTGATGACGGCTCCACCCGTTGCTAGAAACGGTCTTCCTAAGATCAAGGGGATTGCCCTATCTTCCTCCATATCAAGTACCACAAAATCAACCGGAAATATGAATTTTCCAACTTTGACAAGCACATCCTCAACCGTTCCCAAGGGATAAACTATGGAGCGATCCGCCAATTGAAGATTCATGGTAGTAGGCGTCAATTTTCCCAAGCCAAGTGATTTGAAAAGTGATAATGGCATGAGGTTTATGCTCGCTCCAAGATCACACAAAGCACGATAGGTTCCCTCTTTGCCAATCACACAAGGCAATGTAAATGAACCGGGATCTCTAAGCTTTGGAGGTAGCTTAGCTTGGATGATGGCACTACACTCTTCGGTGAGGTTCACGGTTTCAAATTCTACCATCCTTCTCTTGTTGGACATAATCTCCTTCAAAAACTTGGCATAATGAGGCATTTGCTCAAGGGCCTCCGCAAATGGGATGTTGATGTGTATCTTTTTTAACATCTCCAAGAATTTGATGAACTTTGCATCCAAACTCGTCTTCTTGAGTCGTTGAGGGTATGGGATTGGAGGTTTGTGTGGAGATGGAGGCTTATGTGCATCATTTTCTTTCTCACTTGTTTTCTCCTTCTCAACATATTTCTCTTCAACTTTCCTTCCTTGTTGTTCCTCTTCACCATCTTCCTTTGGCATCATAGGGCCTTCATAGCTTGTGCCACTTCTCAACTTAATTGAGTTGCATTGCTCCTTGGGATTTAGCTCCGTGTTAGAGGGGAATTGCCCCGGAACGTGTTGTTTTCCAATGGCATTAACGAGTTGGCCTATTTGCTTTTCTATGGCCTTCACATTGCTTGCCACATTCTTGATCATCTCACCATGCTCATCAATTCTTTGCCAAGTCTTGTTTGCATTCTCCCTAGTCTCTCTCATGAATTTCGTGGTTTCCCCCATAAAAGCACCAAACATATCCTCCATTGATGGCTTTGATGAAGACTCCACAATAGCTCCATCTCTCACATTGAAATTTGGAGGTGGGATGATGGCATTCCTTGTGTTGGCATAAGAGAAGTTTTCATGGTTTCTCAAGTTCGGATGATATTGGTTGGGATTGGAGGGACTTTCATAGGCTTGCCTATCGTTCCAACCTCTCTCTCTAAATTGACGATCCCGTTGGTTGTTCATGAAATGGGCCTCTTCATATTGATCATTATTGGGCTCCACTAGTGCTTTGGCCGTCATCAAAGAGATTAGCTTATCCACTTTGTTGGATAAGTTGACACTTTCTTCCGAATTTTGAGTGGAAGCTACTCTTCGATTTTGCCTTCGTTCAGATGGCCATTGATTGCCATTCTTAGCCATTTCTTCCAAAAGCACATAACCCTCATCCGTCGTCTTGCCCAACAACGAACCTCCACCGGCCGAGGCATCTACCATCCCTCTTGTACGGTGGTCCATCCCGTTGTAGAAGTAACAAATCAATTGGTCTCTTGAGAAACCATGTTGAGGGCAACTCCTTATCAAATCTTTAAAACGCTCCCAAGCCTCGGCTAACGACTCATCATCATCTTGCATGAAGGAAGAAATTTCTCCTCTTATCTTGATGGTCTTGCTTGGAGGAAAGTACTTCATAAGGAAGGCATCAACAAGGTCGGCCCAATTCTCAATGGTTCTTAGATCAAGGGACATGTACCATTGCTTTGCACGATCACAGAGTGAAAAGGGGAAGAGTTGCAAGCGGATGTAGTCTTGGGGAACACGGTTGATCTTAACCGTTCCACTTATCTCTAAGAATTGAGATAAATGGAGGTTAGGATCCTCCTTCGACAACCCTCTGAATTGGTTGTTTTGAATCATCATGATTAGTGCCGGTTTGAGCTCAAAGTTATGAGCATCAACGGGTTCCCTACACGCTCCTCCATAGGGCCTTGGAATAGGACGGAAGTGGTCTCTCAAGACTCTTTGTGGCTCCTCATCCTCCCTTCGTCTACCATCTCTTTCCATACCAATATTCTCTTCAACTCTTCGACGAAAGTTGTCCCTTAGCACTCCTTGAGGTCGGTTACCTCCATTCCCGTTAGGTTCCTCGACTCCTTCGACCCCGTGATTCTCAAGTTCCTCCTCTTCTTCAACCGGATTCTCCCTTCGGTTCATTCTTTCCAACTCTAGTCTTCTCCTTTCGGCGTTCCTTCTTCGACAATTGGCCTCAATCTCCGGATCTAAAGGTAGCACTTCTTGGTGGTTCCTCCTAGATCGTGTGATCATAAACCATATCTATCACAAGAACAAACGAGAGTGAGATATACAAATAAGCTCAAAGTAACAAACACAAATATTTTTGGATTTTTGCAAAATAAAGAAAGCAAATAAATTGTCTAAACTAAAACTCTCCTAGCCTACACTCTAGAGCTTATGAAAACCTCCCCGGCAGCGGCGCCATAAACTTGATTCACGTGTTATACAACACTAAATTAAACAACCGCAAGTATACGGCGTCTATCGTAGCGTGATAAGCACGAGGTCGATCCCACGAGAAGGTTACGCGTAAAAGGGTAGTTTGCTAGTCGAGTTCTAAATAGACGTGATCGATAATTTGAATATGATGATTTACTCTAAAATTACCTAACAAGTGTCACAAATAAGTAATAAAGAGCAAAGACGAAATCGATCAAATACCAAGCAAATAAGTAAAACGAAAGTGAAACGGATGTAACTCAAAGAAAGAAAGTGGGTTCCAAGGCGATTGTAACACTTAGATGTCCGTTTATGAATGTTATCTCGTTTAGATGGCCATTAAGTTTATCTCATATAGGGTGATCACACAAGAAGAATTAATTAATCTCTCGATCTAATTAACCAAAGGCGCAATGCAACATAGGCTCGTATTTCTACCTCACAAACATTACACCGCCTAAAAGAGCTCCTAAGACCATTCGATTCCCTCTCCGATAATTAATCCTCTCTCGAGCTCATAATAATATCGGGTTGCATGCTTGCATACGATTAAATGAAATAAATCTCTCGATCTTACTCCAATTAACAATAGATAAGCAAATCATCATGGCCAATAACAACATGCTTGACAATGGATAATTAAACATGCAAATAGGAAACAAACACCAATTAAAGCAAGAAATTACTCATAAACATCAATCCAAGTCTTACAATGCCTTAGAACCACAAATGTGTTTAGCTAACTACTAACATAATCTAATTACAAAATTCAAATGAAATAACTAAATAAAAAGGAAAAGAAAGAGAAAGCTTAGTCTAGAATGTGGTAAGGAATGGAATTTGGGAGCTATTGCATCCTTTCTTCCTTGATTTGATGAAGAGATGAAGAAGTTATGGCCAAAACACCTCCAAATATGTGTAACTATGTGTGGATTGGGGGAAAAGTGTCTTGGATTTCAAGAAAGGGGCCTTATATAGTGTTGGGGAAGGGTTTGGATGGCATATTTGCAAGTTGATCCCTCAAAAATGGAGAAAATACAAGTTTGGCACCAAAAATGGGGTTACTCGGCCGAGTTGGGGTCACTCGGCCGAGTGGAACACTTAAAAAGCGTGTTGCGACTTCTTCCAGCCGAGACTCGGCCGAGTTGGGATCACTCGGCCGAGTGCGCAGAAAATGTGGAACTCGCAGATTCGGCCGAGTAAGGTTACTCGGCCGAGTGATGTCCAATTCAGGGGCTACGCATTCCACCTTACTCGGCCGAGTAAGCTCACTCGGCCGAGTGAGCAGTAGAGGCCAAAGTTGCAGATTCGGCCGAGTAACCTCACTCGGCCGAGTTGCCTCCTCTTCTCGTTTCATGCATAACTTTCGCCTCGGGTGTCGGATTTACTCGATTCCTTTGGCTAATCCACTCCGTTTTTCGAGACGAATCCAACCGTGCACTCCTCTTTCCGGTGCGATCACTCGTGGTATGTGTTTTGCTCCAAATTCCATCATTTTACCTACAAAATCAACAAAACACAACCTTTCTCTCATTTCGGCTTAAACAATCATATTCCATGCATAATTCAATGAAATCCATATCAAAATACACTTCACATGTGCCCCTAAAACGCGTAAATTCCACCCGAATCAGGTTGCTAAAGAGAAGTCAGCAAAGGAGGTTTGGGATAAGCTTGAGAAACTATATATGGTGAAAACTCTTGCTAACCGACTCTATTCGAAGCAGAAGCTGTATGCCTTTAGAATGGGAGATGACAAACCCATTACGGAGCAGCTAGATGAGTTCAATAAGATTCTTGATGATCTGGAGAATTTGGATGTCAAGTTAGAGGAAGAGGATAAGGCTCTGATCTTATTGAGTGCTCTGCCTAAGTCCTTTGAAATCCTAAAGGACACCATCTTGTATGGTAGAAAGGAAGCAATCACATTGGAGGATGTGATCTTGGCTGTCAAGTCCAAGCTGTTACATAACAAAACATCTCAAGGAGATAAAAGTAGCAGTGGGGAATGATTGGCAATCAAGGGAGGACAGAAGAAATCTGCCTCCAAGAAGGGGTCTAGTCAACCCAAGGGAGCTGATAAGGGAAAATCAGCAGTGTCAAATCAAGGGGAAGTAGTGTGCCACCACTGCAACAAACCTGGGCACTTTAAGAGTACTTGTTACAAGTACAAACAGCTTATGAGAAAATCTGGTCCTAAGAACCCTGTTGATAAGAATCAAGCAAATCAAACCCAAGATGATAAGGAGCAGAAAGGCTATGAGTCAGCTCAGTCCCTATCCATCACTTCCACTAAAGAGCAGCAAGATTGGATTTTAGATTCAGGGTGTTCTTTCCACATGACTCCAAGAAGAGAGTGGTTTCATGATTTTAAGCATCAGAATGGAGGTTCTGTGTTGTTAGGGAATGATCACACTTGCAAAGTCAGAGGTGAAGGTACAGTACACTTGAAGATGTATGATGGAGTAGTGAGGATTCTCAAGAGGGTCAGGTATGTTCCTGAACTCAAGAGAAATTTGATATCTCTTGGTATGCTGGATTCATTGGGCTATAAATTCCAGTCTGAAGATGGAGAGTTCAGAGTTTCAAAGGGGAAGCTTACTGTTCTTAAAGGAGAGAGAAGAAATGATCTCTACTTTCTTAAGGGGGGAACAGTTATTGGCAGATCAGATGTGGCAAGGGTGCAAGACAACTCAATGTTGTGGCACAGAAGATTAGGTCATGTAGGAGAGAAGGGCCTAATTGAGCTAAGTAAGCAAGGATTGCTATGTGGTGACAAGATCACAAAGCTGGATTTGTGTGAGCACTGCATTCTTGGGAAATCCAAGAGATTGAAGTTTGGGAAGAGTGCACACTCTACCAAAGGAATTTTGGACTATGTCCATTCAGATTTATGGGGGCCAGCTAGGAATCAGACCAGAAGTGGTGGGAGATACTTCATGTCTATCATAGATGACTACTCAAGAAAGGTATGGATCACTATCCTGAAATCCAAGTCAGAAGCATTTGAAAAATTTAAGGAATGGCTCACTGAGGTGGAGAATATTTCTGGAAAGAATCTAAAGCATTTGAGAACTGATAATGGGCTGGAGTTCATATCAGAAGAGTTCAATGTTTTCTGCAAGAAGAAGGGTATAGTGAGGCATAGAACAGTACCAGGTACACCTCAGCAGAATGGAGTAGCTGAGAGAATGAATCAGACTTTACTTGAGAGAGTTAGATGCATGTTGAGCAGCTCTGGATTGCCTAAAGTATTTTGGGGAGAAGCAGTGTCAACAGCAGCCTATTTGATAAACAGAAGCCCTTCCTCAGCTGTGCAATTTAAAACCCCAGAAGAGTTATGGTCTGGCCATGCAGCTGAGTACAGTAATTTGAAAGTGTATGGTTGTTCAGCATATGCCCATGTCAAGCAAGATAAGCTTGAGCCTCGAGCCTTAAAATGTGTGTTCATAGGGTATCCTTCAGGTGTGAAAGGGTATAGGTTGTGGTGCCTTGAAGCTGGGATGCAGAAGTGTATTATCAGCAGATATGTAACTTTTGATGAGAATAGAATGCCATTGAAAGAGGAGGCAAGCTCCAGTACAGCACACAACAAACCAGATGAGACACAGGTGGAGGTGGAGCATGGTGACATCAGAACACTAACTGAAGATCAGATTGATCCAGATGAGGAGGAGAATACTCATAGTGATACTGAGCTTCATGACTATCAGCTGACTAGGGACAGAACCAGAAGAGAAGTCCACCCACCTCAGAGGTATGGTCAAGCTGACATAGTATCATTTGCATTATGTGCAGCTCTTGAGGTGGAGTCTTTGGAGCCTAAAACTTACACAGAAGCCATCAACTGCCATGACAAAGAGAAGTGGTTAGTTGCTATGGAGGAAGAACTGTTATCTCTGAACAAGAACCAGACTTGGGAGATTGTTGAGAGGCCTAAGAACAAGAAACTTGTTGGGTGTAAGTGGATCTACAAGAAAAAGGTGGAGGCTTAGAGAGGTGGCAAGATTAGGTACAAGGCAACACTTGTAGCTAAAGGTTTTACATAGAAAGAAGGTATTGACTTTAATGAAATCTTCTCACCTGTTGTAAAGCATTGTAGCATCAGAATCTTGTTGGCTATGGTTGTTCAATATGAATTGGAGCTGCATCAGATGGATGTGACCACAGCATTTCTTCATGGGACTTTAGATGAGAAGATCTACATGAAAATACCAGAAGGGTTGGACATAGAAGGTGGAGAAGACAAAGTGTGCTTACTCAGAAAATCACTCTATGGCCTCAAACAAAGCCCTAGACAATGGTACTTGAGGTTTGATGAGTACATTTGCTCAGCTGATTTTGCAAGAAGCTTGTATGACAGCTGTGTTTACTTCAGGAGGGTTGGGAGTTCAGTTACCTATCTTCTGCTGTATGTAGATGATATGTTAATAGCTGGGGAGTCTATTAACAGTATCAATCAAGTTAAGGAGATTCTCAAAAGGGAGTTTGAGATGAAAGATCTTGGTGAAGCTAAAGTGATTCTTGGGATGGAGATCAGTAGAGTTGAGGGAGCAATTCAGCTTAGTCAGCCTACCTATCTGAGGAAGGTGTTAGAGAGATTCAGGATGAATCAAGCTAAGTCAGTTTCTACACCAATTGGCCAGCATCAGAAGCTATCCAATCAGATGTGTCCCAAGAACAGCCAAGAAAGAGCTCAGATGAGTAAGGTTCCTTATGCCAGTGCAGTAGGGAGTTTAATGTATGCTATGGTGTGTTGTAGACCAGATTTAACTCATGCAATGAGTGTAATCAACAGATACATGAGTGATCCAGGTTCAAGTCATTGGGAGACAGTTAAGTGGGTCATGAGATATGTTCTGGGATCAGCTGAGAAAGGTCTGAAATTTCAGAAGATATCAGATGAGGGAGAAGCACTTGTGGGATATGTTGATGCCGACTATGCAGCCAATGTAGACACAAGAAAGTCCTTGACAGGGTATGTATTCACCTTATTTGGTACAGCTATATCATGGAGGTCAATACATCAGTCCGTAGTTGCATTATCTACTACAGAATCAGAATATGTAGCCTTGACTGAAGCAGTAAAGGAGAGCATGTGGCTTAGGGGGATCTTGAAGGAGTTTGGTATATCACAAAGAAGTGTGACTGTCTTCTGTGATAACCAAAGTGCAATACATCTTGCAAAGCATCAGGGGTATCATGAGAGAACTAAACATATAGATGTAAAGCTGTACTTTGTAAGAGATATTGTAGAGAAGGGGTCAGTCCAAGTAGTGAAGATTGCTACAGAGGAGAACCCTGCTGATGCATTCACTAAGGCATTGCCAAAAGAGAAGTTTGGCTTGTGTCTTAGACTTATTGGACTGCATTAATTCCTCTGAGGAGAAGGCTACTGTTCTTGTGGCAGAAGATCAGTAGTGGAGGCTATTCTTTGAGGAGAATAGTGTTGGTGTTTTTGTTTTGATGGAGATTAGTTCGATTATGAGCTAAAGGTGGAGAATTGTGAGTGTTATCTCATAATCTCAAAATCAGCACAGTAAACTACTGAGCTGATAGGATCAGATAAGATAACTTATGCCTTATCAGATGAGTTGAAGGGTTTCAATCAGATGAGAAGGTGATGCTTAGATTTCAGCACAGTTGGCTAGATCAGCACAGTAAGATCAGCACAGTACTGGACCAAGATCAGTACTCCAGCAGAGTAGATCAGCTCAGTACCAGATCAGCACAGTACTTGGGTCAGCTCAGTACCAGGTCAGCACAGTACTTGGGTCAGCACAGTACTTGGTCAGCACAGTACTTGGTCAGTGCAGTAAAGATCAGCACAGTATGGAGTCTATCAGCAGAGTTAGCTTTTGATCATCAGAGCAGAAGAGTTGGGTATCAGAACACTAAGTAATGATCTGATCTTTATGGGCAAGTCTTCTGGTTCAAAGTTAGTTAGTTTAACTAACAGTTTTACAGTTACAACAACTTGAGGGCATAACTACCATTTTCAGTTGGGCAATAACAGAGCACATGGGTTGTTACAAGCGGTTGCAAACGGTTGATAACTACTCAAAACAGTTCCTAACAGCAGCAACTACCTTTGGTCTTTATATACTCTTGTTTGTGTACATTGTAAAGGTTGACACCTTTTTGGGATGAGAGATTTAGTACGTTATTGTATTCTTTGAGTTGTGTGAGTTCACGAGTGAAGTGAGGAAATATCCAATTCCGAGTGAATGAGTGTGTAAACATTCTTTATCAATCAAAGAAGTACTAATCTGGTCCAGTGGATGTAGATCACATTGATCGAACCACTTAAATCCTTGTGTGCTGTTTGTCTCGTTGATTACTTTTCTGAATTACTATCCTATAGCAGTTATTTCTTCTATATTCAAGTGTTCTAATTAGTTGGAGACGTCTAGCTGATCGGAACCATCTTGACAGACTAAAAAAAAAAAAAAAAAGATAGGTTAGCGATAGGACGAAATGTTGGAATTGATTTAGAAGGGCTTGGGGTCCTATTCCTATGCTTGTGTTATCGGATAATCAGTGTTGCACACTAAACACAGGAGACCGACATATATACTTATTTATAAAATTTGAGAATACAATTAATCATTGTAGATTAATAGAGGAAATAAAGTAGTAGTCCCGTTTATTTTTATAATTCTCACTTTTTTTTTAAATTTATTTTTTCAATTTTATAATTCTCATTTTAAAACAAAGAAAATATTACTCAGATGCACACATTACTGTTTTATTTTCACCCTCAAATTTTTATTTTTACGAAAACATTCAGTCTTTTTTAACATACGTACGTAATTTTATAAAAAAAATAGAAATGATAAATATAAATGACCTGGAGTGCACCTAGCTCCATTAAAGTTTGGTGCAACTTCACCAAGGTGTGATTAAATCCCAAAAATAGTCGCTTTCCGAAAGTATCTTTTTTTATATTGCCCACTTTTCCCATACACGAAAAATGGATGCCTAATAACAACTCCGAAAGTGGACATTAATACCATCTTTAACATAGGCCACGAAAAAGCATATTTGAGTCCTATTTCTATTTTATTTGAGTTCCATTTCCTATTTCAGTCTCCTCCTTATATATATACTTTTTTGATTTTAGGGTTAATACCCAATTTCAACTAGGATACAACTTTTTTTTTTTAAATAAATATTACATCTCTCTTAAATTATTGTAACTTTAGTACGCACTTTCAAATTATTACATACTGCAATACGTTTTTTAAAATTTGACATAATTTTTCCAGTCACACATTTGACAATTGTACATTTCTCTTGCTCTTCCTAAGACGACTTCATTTGTGTAGAGTCGTAGAGATATCTCCGACCCAAAGCACTAAATTTTAAATTTGGGAGTACAATTAAAAATTAATTTGAGTAATTTGTAGAGATATATTAATCAGATTTAGGAATACAATTTTTAATTTTTACACGGAAAAATGGGATAATTATTTTCAAGGTGTACGTACCTAATAGATCAACCACTACGTCACTACGTGCCCTCATGCATAAAAAATTCGTGTTGTAAATATATAGTGCGTCTCTGATTGCAACCATTAAATAACGCCATAACTAAATTTAGGTTTCAAAGGGTCGTGAATTGTTTTAGAATTAACCTATGATTTTATTTAGACAAAATATTATGAGCATCTTATGCACCATATACAACTAATATTATTGCTCTAAAAATTAATATTATTGGTCAAAAGAATTAATACCAATATTGCTTGTAAAAACTATATTCACTATGTCTAAGATCTGATTTCATACTAATGAGCACAAAAAACTAAGAAAAAAAAAAGATAAAATAAGAGTATTAATGAAGTTCTTTTAACTTTATTAAGATGATAAAGTAAATGTATTGTGTAAAATATGTGATGACATAGAGGGTAAAAAAAGTGAATTCTTTTACAGTAAGAGAAAGCTAATGTTTTTTTTTTTTTAAAGTTTCGGGTATCCGATTTAAGGATCGAGAAAACTAATTTGAAAACTATTGTTCAAAGTGTACGTTGCATAAGGGGTGCATAATAGCTTCTCTTTTATTAAACTCTTATATGTATATTGACATTAAATTAAATTCTAATATAAATGAAAATACAAAGCCTGTCTTTTAAAATATATAGATCGACCTAATTATTCATACAAAATTGGAGGTATATATATAGACGTAAGACCTAATTACTCAAAATAAATAGTAAAATAAAATGAAATGGTTGATTAATGAGAATTTCTATTTTGAAGCTATAAATACGTACCTCCTGAAAAAAACCCTATTCCATTTTCTACAACTCTCCCTTCATAACTATAATTAGAATAGAGTGAATTCAGACTGCAAGGTGAAAAACCATTCCTGTTTCACTTTCTTTCTTTCATTCTTTCACAACCCCACCCCACCCCTTCTTACAAGGTTTGAGAGTAAAGATCAAAATGAAAATATTTGTCAACAAAATTCCTTGCTTAACTTATTTCGTATAATAATATATATATAGATCAAGTTTAATTCCAATATTGTGATCCAAATAATTGTTTTGCTTGTTTCAGCTTATAATATAATTTGGTATGGAGCTGATTCCTACTAACCAAGAATCGTCCGAGTCATTGAGGAAAAATGGGAGAGGCAAAATTCAGATCAAACGGATCGAAAACACGACTAATCGTCAAGTCACATTCTGCAAACGCAGAAATGGGCTTCTTAAGAAGGCTTATGAGTTATCTGTGCTCTGTGATGCCGAAGTTGCCCTTGTTGTCTTTTCCACCCGCGGGAGGCTTTACGAATATGCCAATAACAGGTAATTAATTACTTTAATTTCCACCTTTTTAATTTAATTTGCTTTCAAATTTTTTAATTAATTAAACCTTCTTGCTTTGTGTGTTTCCCAAAGATTGGAACTTTCATTTCATTTGTGTGACTACTGTTTGACAAAAGATTACAACTTTCCCCTTTATGTGTGTGTTTTGTGAGTGAAAAGATTGCTTGCAACTTTCATGCCTGTTTTTCTTTCTTTTTGGATTTGATCATATATATACCTCCTAGCTAGGTTTCTGCTGCAAATTTAAGTGATTTTGTTCAGAATTATTGTAGCAATTAGGAGTTAAAAAAAAAAAAAAAAATCTATGTCAAATCTTGATGAAATCATCTCTCTCTACTCAAAGATAGATACGTTTCTTGTTTCTTAATCAAATTAAAGATTCAATTTTTAATTAACCTAAAAATAAAGCAGATCTAGGGTTGAAGACATGTCTACAAACTCATCTAGGTTTCACCTTTAACAAGTTATCTCACTAACAACCCCATCTTGAGTTTCCCATTCTTAACACTAATATTTAAAGCATTAATAATGTACCACAAATTGTAATATGATTAGGGTTTGGTGTTTTCTTTCTTAACCAAGGAATTTTTCATAAATAAATGATTTTTTGTAGTATTATATGCTTGTATACAATTTCTCCAATTTTACCATTCTTTTAACTTTATTAAATACTCAAAATTTCTAACTTAACCTTCTTAAATAATCCTCTTTCTATCTTATTTTAGAAAATACTCATAAAATTTTGAGATGTAGTTAAGGGATTATTAATTAATTAAGGATAGATTTGTTTACATATACTTGTATTCCTTTTTAATTCCGTAAAAAAAAAAAAAAAAAAAGAGTAATATTATATGGAAAAGCTGGGCCGTCATAAATCATACTAATTCCAAATTCTTGTAATTCCATTAAGTACCCCTGCACCAATAACTTTATAATTATCTCTATATATAGCAAAAAAGTTTGCCCTCATTTTGCTCCACTAAGATCTCTTCCTTAATTCTCTCAAAAATTCTTGACCTTTTCTAATTAATTCACTCATCGAATTTTAAAATGATAGATTAGACATGAGAGACAAAGCAAACATATATGGCTGCTAACACTCAACAGTCAAGATACAGATTTTGCATATACAATATACATGAATGTGTGATTGAATGGGAAGGAGGAGCAATATTGGGATTTTGAATAAATCGAGGTGGGGAGGGGGGCCCGTAGGGTAATAACATTATGGAGTGGGCACGTGGCGGGATCCCATTGCCAAGATTCTGTAGCCAATCATATCATGGGATCTCGTCCTACGTGGCACGAGACAGCCAATGGGTGCGTCGACGAAATTAAGGTTGCTTAACTTAGCTGCTGCATGTGTTTTCAGTGATTATACATTTACAGGGTATCTTTTGTTTTCTGCACTGCTTATTTAAAGCCTGCCAACATTTTTCACTTGAATGGATAACCTATTTAACCCATCACCCTAAAGTCAGAACTAAAAAATTGCCATTTTCATTTTCACCTTTTATTATTTCAGACTATTATTATCCATGAAATTAAGTACTATCAAGCTTTTATCAATATTTCCAATTAATTTATGAGATTTTTTTTCATACTATACAAATATTTTTTAGTTGTATATATATATATTGAAATGCTAATTTTATTTATTAATTTATACAACAAATGGGTGGTTGCATTGCAGTGTTAAGGCCACTATTGAAAGGTACAAGAAAGCATGTTCAGGAGCCTCCAACACTATGTCCACATCTGAAGCTAACACCCAAGTAAGTGATCTTATTATAATTAATTTTTTCAAAAAAAAAAAGAAGTAAGTCTTATTATAATTATAATTTAATTAAATTATTTGTTGGCTTTCAAATTTAAGGAATATTATAATACTCTATTATTTATATCCGCCCGTTTCTTCAAATTAATAAATCTAATTATACCAGTACATTTAACACAGAATTAATTAAATAGGTTTAATCCCCTGGCCTATTGATCATCTTTACATGCATTGACAATATTAACTCATCATGTAATATATGATCAGTTCTATCAGCAAGAAGCTGCGAAGCTTCGCAGACAAATTAGAGAGATTCAAACTTCAAACAGGTTACAAATTCCATCTCATGTTTAATTTTATATATTAATTCATTCACTGCCCACATATATAATTAATTAACCTGAATTTAATTATGTTTTTTTATTTATTGAAAACATATTTATGTAACTTTTCTTTTTTATTGAAAACTTATTTTTAAAGACAACTTCTTGGAGAGGGTGTTAGCAGCATGCCGTTGAAGGATCTGAGGTCAATGGAGAATAGAGTTGAGAGAGCCATTGGTCGTATCCGATCCAAGAAAGTAAGTTAATTATTTTTAACTTTTCTATCTTATATATGTACGTACACACGCACACAGTTAAAAAAAGTTTTTGGCCCATAATTTATATATCCTGTCGAATTTTGCCACCAAAAAATGAACTTGTTCGATGTATGTAGTTCCAAAATTAAAATAATTTGTCCAATTTTGGCTAAAAATTTGGTATTGGGACTATATCAAAAAAGTTAACATGACTTTTCGGGAGGAATAAAATTGGACAGTTGACAAATTAATTATGAAACCAAAAAACTTGTAAACTCTATATATATAGTACATAGATGAGAGTGTGTTTCACCTTATTTTAATTTAAAACTTACATAATTAATCTTGAAATTTATATATACATGCAGAATGAGTTGTTATTTGCTGAAATAGAGCTGATGCAGAAAAGGGTTAGTACTACTACTAGTACTTAATTTTCATATATATATCTAGTGATATTGCACAAGATCCATATATATATTGATATTGTTTGATTGATTAAAATGGTGCATGATTTAATTTGATGTATATATAGCAGGAGCTAGAGCTGCACAATGCAAACATGTATCTACGAGCTAAGGTCGACATTTTAATTAATAATTTCTTTTAATTTAGCTAGTAATTATTATGTGATTATATATATATATATAGGTAATATATTAATTAATTAAATGGTGGTTGCAGCAGATAGGGGAAAACGAGAGAGCAAATGAGGAAATGAACATGATTCATAGTGCAGATCATGAGTACAACCACCAGCAGCAGCATACTATGAATTCAGAAGCAGCGTATGATGTTAGAAACTTCATCCCTATTAATCTTCTCCAACATGCTGCTGCACCTGTAGCAGATCATGATCACCACTACTCTTGCCAGGACCAAACTCCCCTCCAACTTGTGTAAGAATTCTACATATTAATACTCCTATATACTTACACATTTTAGATCATATATAATATATGTGTGCATGAATATTAGTCGTCGTTGAAATTCTCACTTTAATCTGGTGTAGTAGTACATTATAGTTAATGACTTTTAGCTAAAAAAAACTATTATGACCAAAAAAAATTTAATGACAGTACCTATCATTAAAATTATTTTCCTATCGTAAAAAAACTTGTAGCTAGCTAGAAAATGCAGTTTTCCTGTAGTAGTGTACATATGACTAACATTGAAGTCTAGCTAACACATGTACTTAGCTAGCTAGGTTAAATAATTTTTTATTTGAAACCCTAACTCGGCCGGTTCCAAATGAACTAGCACACGCTCGATTTTGAATTCATCCCATTGTCATCTAGTTAAATATGGGAAGATTTTAATTAAATTTGTTTGATCAAAGAAAGAATTATTATTTCTCAAGTTGTAGCATATTATTATTACTCCGTAATTGGTTACTATATGTATATATTTGTGCAGCTAAAAATTAACTGGAAGTACTCCTCCTAGCTTCAAGGACGTTTATGATGAAGAATTTCGACGCAGTTGACCAGAAGAAGTAGCCTCGATCAATCTCAAGCATTTTCAATGTAAAAAAGGAGTATTAATTAATTAACTAGCTATTGCATGTACTTGATGATTCAGTAAAACCTTAATTGCACCTTCTAAAACCCTAGCTAGAAAAACACTTGATTAATTATCCTAGAAATATTAATATGTATTTAATTTTATGCTGACTAGATGCTGCTTGCAGCTTAATACTGATCATACTCCGTATTAAAAAAAAAATGCACAATATTTCAAGCTCCACATATTTAATTAGTAAATCAAATTAAAAGTAAACTAGCTCTAGCTAGCCTATAAAATAGAACTACTATTATTTTCTCAATTAAGGGGTGTTAATTTTTCAACCCTCAGTTTAATTATTTTGCTTCAGCTAGGACCACTCTTACGTCATGTTTGGAGTAGTTATATGAGCATAGAAACTATATTAAATTAAATTTCGAAACATAATTTAGAACATATATATATATATATACTTTTTTGTAAACTTCAATTCTGACTAAACTCAATCTGTAATTTAGAATAGATAGTTGAGAATTTGGGAGAAAAATCCAGTACAACCTAGCTACTTAATTTTCTGATATTGTACTCTTTCCCTCTTCTTTCTTTTACTTTGAGTTTTATTTTTTAGTATAAAATAATTTCATTGTATGTTAAATTAATGTGTAAAATTAAAAAAAGAATATTATTACATTATTTTTAAGGGGTGTTTTCAAACTCTACAAACTGCTTTCAGAATATCACTTTTTTTTAAAGCTGACCCCTCACTTTACTTTTGAGAAGTGCTTTTAATTTGTTTATGGAGTTTGCAAACACCCTCTAAGTAGAATTATAATGATTGAAGTGTAAAATCTGAAAGTAATATAAAATAAATCCAAAATATAAATTTTAAAATGCAAAGTAATTATTACCTTACACTAGCTACAAAATAATGGACATTTTAAAGAGGGGAAAGGGAATCCCTCTTTAAAGAAATTACTTTTAATTTAAATACTGAATTAACATCAATTTAATTAATAGGATTAAGAGTTAACCAAATTAAAAGTGAAACCAATACTGGTTTTAAGGAGATTGTGACAACTCACAAAGTGTGTGGCCGATATACATTTTTTTCGTTTCACTTTTTTTTTTTAATTTTGAGACAAATACAACGGCACAAGGAAGAACAAAAATAGAGTACATATTTTCGTTTCACATGATTGCATCATCACCTCTGTGGCTACCAGACCTTTGTTTGCCTCCATTCATAAATATGTTTGCTATGAAATTCTCCCTTTTTCTCCTCCCATGCTCTATCACACATCAATATCGTGTTTTATGCTAAATCCATTTCGGTGAAAACTTTTTTTTTTTTTTTTGTTATTTTTAATGAAAACTACTTATTTATCTTATATTTCATTATATTTTTTTTTCTTTCAATATTACATGCATTATCTCTAATACTAATACATCTACTATTCTATTATCTCTAATACGTCTACTATTCTATTATATTTTTTTAATTTTTGTATCCAAAGTCAAACACGTACCAGTACATTTTAAGATATACTGGTCCCTAGATTATTCAGATCATATGCACCGACATGAACTAACAATTTTTTTTATTTTTTTTTAATGATTCATGAAAAAATATTTTATAAAAATGCTAAAAAAAACTAAAAAGTTATTATTGTATACTTTAAAAAAAAATCTATAACATGATATTTCTGCTAAAAGTTACTTACTTTATACTTTCTTTGTTCCTCTTAATTGATAGATTTGTTTTTTTCACATGTTTTAAGAAATATAATATTAAAATAGTATTGAATTGGTGAGAGGTGATAAAAATCGATAAAAATGGTAAGAGATTGAAAAGATAAAATGTAGAGTGTTAATGAGACGTTGATATTTTAGCTAGAAAAAATATTAAAATTGAGATGACAAAAATGACAAAATGAGTCCATTACATAAAAAATAGAGGGAGTATATGTCAAATGGTATTTGTGACTTGTGAGTTCACAAAGAATTTGGTTCACATAAGTTTATATTTTAATTTTTTTTGACTCAAGGCAATTTTTTTTTTACAATTTCAAATTATAAAAAATAACATTAGGAAACAACATATATAAACGTTTGATATCTTTTTATCATCTTTCATGACTTTATTTTGGAAAATGAATTTTTGGCCAGGTCTTGCATTGAAACCAACAAAAAAAAAAAAAAAAAGTTAAATCAAACTTTGGATTGTGAAGAAGAAGAAAATAAATCCTAAAATGAGAATTAATTTAACTTGAGACTAACTTAGAAATTGAGCCTTATATGAAATTCTACAGAAAAAAAAGTTAGAACTATGTAATTTTTTT
This sequence comes from Galeopsis tetrahit, assembly GCA_963675135.1. Lineage (NCBI taxonomy): Eukaryota > Viridiplantae > Streptophyta > Magnoliopsida > Lamiales > Lamiaceae > Galeopsis > Galeopsis tetrahit. Next base: position 23,429,700 of record OY776126.1, read on the forward strand.
GAAGGAAAAAATATGTATTATTTGAGTACTAGAAATACTCGAAATAGAGCAGTTTAAAGTTACACGGAGCATTACGATTTCACTCATTACATACATACTAGCCCGAGATTCAAACACCAATCGTGAAAATTGAAAGAAAGAAGTACAGTTTTTTGTGATGAAATAATAAACTCCACAAAGTGGGTATAATATATGATTGGGTGAAATAAAGTGGGTGCCCATTCATTACCATCCGACTGTGACTTTTGAACAAAATTATATAACTTGAAATCTAGCTTCAATTATTGTCTTTTTTTTTTGGGTAGGGCGGTGATTTCCCTCCTCATTTTCTTGATCTACTTTAGCAGAAAGATGCATATATACCTTTCCCTCTCGATCCTACTTAGGTGATCCAATAGACTCAATATAAGTCTCTAAAAAAGAGGATAATCTCCATATATATATATATATATATATATATATATATAGCGTTTTTTTTTTTTAATGTCTTGATATTCGACTCAATAATCGACTAATTTGAAGGATCAATCACATCCTTCACTAACAGACGATTCAATTAAAGTTAGAGTAAAACTCTGTATGGACTAACCTATTATTAATGTTTTTTTTTTTTTTTTTTTTTTTGACAGTACAAGGAGAAAAACAAATAAGAAAACTCAGATCATCCAATTCTCCTTGAGGGTCGAAATTCCAACTTCCTCAATCCAATCGTAAGGACTTGAGGAGTTTAAAGCTTTCCGGGCAATATTGTGCGTAAGATCATTATTCCCCCGGGTAATATGTTGACAATCCCACACTAAGATTGTACTCATGAGCTGCTTGATAGATAAAACCAATTTTTGCTCCCAACCTGTAAGATTAATGCGGCTATTAATGGCCTCAACAGCAATAAGAGAATCTGATCTAATACCTTTTACTTGCACCCCTATTTTTAAGCATTTTTCCAGGCATATTTTAATTGCTTTCAATTCCGCAACAAGAACCGAACCCGGATGCGTAATCCTAACAAAACCAGCCAAACCAACCTGATTTGCATCCCGTAACAGGGCACAACCAATAGCAAAAAAGTTAAGAGTTGGGTTGAAGGCTGCATCAGTATAGAGAAAGTGATCAATAATTCTCTCCTGCTTCATATAAGAATCCTTATGCACCAAAGACCCCTTACTAGTCAAAGCACAATCTGAATTATTAAAGTCTTCCCAATAATCCAGTGCCCAATGCACTTTGAAAACACAAAATTGCTTATTACCATGATCATCGTTCAAATGTTTCCAATTGCACTGACTCTTCCATATTGCCCACATAATAATGATGAAACCAGCCAAGTGCTTAGAATTAACCACCTTAGAAATAGAAATCAGAAAATCCACAAAGTCACCTTTCACAAAGCTTTTAATTTTATCCCACATACCAACAGATTTCCATGCTTTTTTCGCCATTGGACACCAAAAAACTGCATGCATGGAATCTGCAAAAGAAAAACTGATTCACGTGATATGCAACACTAAATAAACAACCGCAAGTATACGGCGTCTATTGTAGCGTGATAAGCACGAGGTCGATCCCACAGGGAGGTTAAAGCATAAAAGTGGAGTTTGCTAGTTAAATTCTAAGTAGACGTGATCGAAATTTTGGATAAAATGTTTTACTCTAAAGTTACCTACCAAGTGTCACGAATAAGCAACAAAGAGCAAAGATAAAATCGATCAAATGGCATACAAATCACAAAACGAAAGTAAAATGGATGTAAACTCAAAGAGAAAAGGTGGGTTCCAAGGCAATTGTAGTATTTAGACGTCCGTTTATAAGAGTTATCTCGTTTAAATGGCCATTAAGGTTATCTCAAATAGGGTGATCACACAAGAAGAACTAATCGATCTCTCGATACAAATTAATCCAAAGACGCAATGTAATATAAGCTCGTATGTCTACATCACAAACATTACACCATCTAAAATAGCTCCTAAGACCATTCGATTCCCTCTCCGATAATTAATCCTCTCTCGAGATCATAATAATACCGGGTTGCACATTCGCATACGATTAAATGGAATAAATCTCTCGATACTACCCCAATTAACAATGGATCAAGCAAATCATTATGGCCACTAACAACATGCTTTGCAATGGATAATTGAATATGCAAATAAGAAATAAACACCAATTAAAGCAAGAAATTACTCATAAACATCAATCCAAATCTCTACAATGCCTTAGAACCACAAATTGTTTAGCTAACTACTAACATAATCAAATTACAAAATCCAAATGAAATAACTAAATAAAAAGGAAAAGAAAGAGAAAGCTTAGTCTAGAATGTGGTGGGGAATGAAATTTGGGAGCTATTGCATCCCTTCTTCCTTGATTTGGTGAAGAATTGAGAGAGAAATGGTCAAAACACCTCCAAGTATGTGTAAGTATGTGTGGATTGGGGGAAGGTTTCTTGGATTTCAAGAAAGGGGGCTTATATAGTGTTGGGGAAGGGTTTGGATGGCATATTTGCAAGTTGATCCCTCAAAATTGGAGAAAATACAAGTTTGGCACCGAAAATGGGATGACTCGGCCGAGTTGGGGTCACTCGGCCGAGTGGAACACTTAAAAAGCGTGTAACAACTTTGTCTAGCAGCAACTCGGCCGAGTTGGAGTCACTCGGCCGAGTGGTCTTCAAATTCCAGTGGCTACGAAATTCAGCCTTACTCGGCCGAGTAAGCTCACTCGGCCGAGTGCGCAGTAAACTTGCAACTCGCAGATTCGGCCGAGTAAACTCACTCGGCCGAGTTGCCTTGTTCCTCGATTTCGGCCTCTTCTCGTTTTGTGCATAACTTTCGCCTCGGGTGTCGGATTGACTCGATTCCTTTGGCTAATCCACTCCGTTTTTCGATACGAATCCAACCGTGCACTCCTCTTTCCGGTGCGATCACTCGTGGTATGTGTTTTGCTCCAAATTCCATCGTTTTACTTACAAAATCAACAAAACCCAACCTTTCTCTCATTTTGGCTTAAACAATCATATTCAATGCATAATTCAATGAAATCCACATCAAAACATGCTTCACATGTGCCTCTAAAACGTGTAAATTCCACCCGAATCAAAAACCACAGCAAGGACAACAAGGATCAATGGGAACATGATGCCTGAAAAGGTTACCTTCGGCTGCCACTGCTCCAACCATCATTTTCCAAGCAAAAATACGAACTTTCGGAGGGACTCTTAGTGACCATAGTTTACCCAGTACATTAGTCCAAACTTTGCAATTCGAAGGACCCTCATTCTTGGTAGTAATAATGGTATCCTCCCTTTTCCTTTGAAAATGGTATCCCGAGGCTACCGAATACTGTCCAGTCGAATTTTGAGGCCAACATCGAATGTCCTCCAGCTCATTACCACAGAGTGGTACTCGTAGAATAGCTTCGGCTTCAAATGGAAGAAAAGCTTGCCTAACCAATTCAGTATTCCAAGAATAATTCGGTAAGATGAAACGATCAACTCGGGAAGCACTTGCAATTCTAGATTTTAAAATTCCTTCTTCCAATTCTGGAACCCATCTATGCTTAAAAATATGAACCTGGTCCCCTTTACCCACTTTCCATCTAACCCCAGTCTCAATGATATCCTTACTCCACATAAAAGATCTCCATAAATACGAAGGATTCGAACCTAAAACTGCCTCAAACAGGTCTGTGTGTTTGAAATATCTAGCTTTGAAAATTCTGCTTACCAATGTATTTGGTTGATTAATAAGCCTCCAAACCTGCTTAGCAAGCATGGCCTTATTAAACAACACCATTTTCCGGAACCCCAGACCACCTTCATTTTTTGGTTTGCAAAGCTTATGCCACCTGGTCCAATGAATTTTGCGTTTGTTATCATGGTCCCCCCACCAGAAGCGAGCCATCTCCCTTTCCAACTCCGAACAAATGGAAACTGGAATACGAAAACATGACATAGCATAGGACAGAATCGCTTGGAGAACCGATTTAATGAGAACCTCCTTACCCCCATCAGAAAAGAACTTATGGCCCCAAGAGTTTATCCTCTGTCTAACCCTATCCACCAAGTACCCAAACTGAATTCTTTTGGTACGCATTGAAAATGAAGGCAGACCTAAGTACATTTCATGACTATGTGTAGCCCGAATTCCCAGAATATTAATCATTGACTCTCTATTTCTTGACATTGTGTTTGGGCTAAATGTGATCATAGATTTATCAAAATTGATAAGCTGACCTGTGGCTTTTGAATATATGTTCAGGCACTCTTTCAGGCAATCACTTTCTTTAATAGATGCTTTTAAGAAGAGTAAGCTGTCATCCGCAAAGAAAAGATGAGATATAATTGGAGCCGATCTAGCAATTCTTATCCCCGAAATTTTTGAATCACAGACAGCCTTTGTTATTAGAGAAGATAAGTACTGAGCACAAATAACAAATAAGTAGGGAGAAAGAGGATCACCTTGTCTAAGGCCCCTGGATGGCTTGAATGATCTTGAAATCCGACCATTGATATTCACACTGTACGATACTGAGGAGATACAGTTCATAATTAATCGAATTCATTTTTGTGAAAATCCCAGACATACCGTTGCCTCTTGCAAGAAACACCACTCCACTCGATCATATGCTTTGCTCATATCAAGCTTTAGAGCAGCATACCCTTCTTGATTCTTTGAGGATTTAATCCAATGCATTCCTTCAAAAGCAATTAGAATGTTGTCTGTAATTAAACGGCCTGGGATGAAGGCACTTTGGAAAGGGTCAATTATATCATCCATGATTCCTTTTAATCAATTCGTTATAGTTCTGGCCACTATCCTGTAAGAAACATTAAATAGGCTGATGGGCCTAAACTGAGTAACCTTTTCAGGATTTTTAGTCTTTGGGATCAAGGTGATAGTAGTATGATTCCATGCATCCAGAGAACCCTCATTGTTAAGCATTTGCAACATAATTTTTGAAATTTCTCCTCCAATAGACTCCCAGTTCGATTGATAGAAGGAGGCGGGGAAGCCATCAGGCCCCGGAGCTTTCCAAGGGCCAATGTCCTTCACTGTCTGATCAATTTCCTCCTTCGTAAAGGGTCTGTCCAGAATTTTGGCTAAGTCCTGAGAAATCCTTCGAGGAATAACCCTTGTGGCTGTTTGAATCTCCTGCGTAGAAGGACATGAAGATGCGTAGATATGTTCGAAATAGCCCAAGAATTCATCTGAAACTGCTTGTTCATCTGCAATCCAAACATCATTGCTTGACCGAATGCCTCTAATATAGTTTCGATTTCTACGCAATGTAGCCCTTGCATGAAAGAATTTGGTGTTTCTGTCCCCCTCTCTTAACCATTCCACTCTTGACCTTTGCTTCCAAAACCATTCTTCCTGAGTGTGTAGCTTTTCGACCTCTTTTTGCAAATAATCAATCCGACGACAATCCGGGTTATAGTTATCATCATCAAGCTCCCGGGCTAGCTGTGCTTTCAATGAATTAATACGCTCATGGATTGGGCCTCCCTTCTTGTAAGCCCATTTTCTTAGTGCATTTCCACAACGCCCCAGTTTCTCATGTAACGGTCTTTCAGGTTCAATTTGATTCCAGATGCTATCCAAAGTAGCTTTAAAATCTGTTTCTTTAAGCCAATGATTTTCAAATCTAAAGCTCCTAACCAATTCCCTCTTAGACCGAATGAGAGAAACATCACATTGAAGCAGAATATGTCTATGGTCAGAACCAAAAAACTCCAGAGTGCTTGCTTTAAAATGAGGAAAAATTTCAGTCCATTCCGTATTAGCTAGATACCTATCCAATTTTTCACGTATAAGTTCTGGGCCAGCTCTTTTGTTAAACCAGGTATATTTCGGCCCGTCAGTATGAAGGGGGAATAAATTGTTAAAGTCCAACACCTCCTGAAATTGCACAAGTCTAGACACTGGTTTAGAATCCCCCCCTTTTTTCTCATGATGATACAAAGTCTCATTGAAGTCACCCCCAATTAGCCAAGGCCTTGGAGAGGAGCAATTATAATTTTTCAAACGCTTGAGTAGCTCCCACGATTCCCTTCTTAAAGAAAGATTAGAGTTACCATAGAAACCTGTAAATCTCCATCTCCGATCCAAAGATTCAACCACACAATCAATATGACCCGAAGAAAAAGACAAGATATTAATATTCCATAAAAGCATCAGACCACCCGAATTTCCTTGGGCATCAACATGAAAACTGTGTTGAAAACCTAGCTGATTCCTAAGGAAATTCACACGAGAGTACAACCATTTGGTTTCAGAAACAAATAACAAACAAGGACAGTACTTGGAAATTAAACTACGTAAATGATTGAACGCACGTGTACTACACAATCCACGTGCGTTCCAACACACTAGGCTCATTCATTTCGGCGGGGCTGATCTGTCTCAGCCTCCGCCAAACCTCGGATCACAATCGACTCACCCAAAGCTTCAAACATGCTTCTAGCTTTTTTGAGGGCAGTCCCTTCATTCTCTTCCATTTCCATATCAGTCCAAACCCTATCTTCCACACACTTCTCATTTCTTTCAAACAAAGTCCGCTTCTTACATGGGATGTTTATGCTTTGAGCTGAAACAGCCTCCCTCGAGTCCGCTTTGTCCTTGTTTAAATCTGCAGCCTGCCTGTTCAGTCGCACCCTTACCTCTTCTTCAAACACCGGAACATAAGGATCCTCGCCTTCATTGATAATCTCAATGTAAGTATCAAAATCTCTTGCACGAAAATCCCTTCCTACTTGATAAGTGACCCGATAATCATTCCCATTATCAATCAAACCCAATTTTTCTTTGAAAAAATGATGTGCATGTCCAATTGGAACAACAAAGGAGAGGGGTTCAAGAAACATACCGGATCTGGGATCCCATTTCTGAAATCTACCTTCAGTGAATGCTCCAACATAGGTTGGGTAAGGGTCTTTTCGAGGCATCAACTCCTCAAAGCTATGAACAACTCGGCGCTCTTTTGGACCCGTCCTCAAACATAAAATGCTCTCATCGTCATCAATCATAACAGCTTTACCTTTTGCTCGCCTGGCCGCTTCATCTTTGGATCCTTCCTGAGCCTGTTCCTGAGCTTGGGGGTTCTTATCTAGCCAATCGAGAAATTGTTGCAGCTCCTCCTCTTTTGGACTTTTTTGTTTATCCGCACGCAGCCATTCCGGAAAGAAACGATTTTTCTTACGCCATTCTGCTGTTCTTCCCAGACCCATCTCGCAGTCTCCCTCCACGTGGTCCAGACGACCACACAGATAGCAAAAGTCCGACAAGCGTTCATATCGGAAAAAAACTACCATCTTAACACCCTCCACCGTAAGATAACAGCATCTACTTAGGGGTATATTAGTATCCACCAAGACCCGCACACGAAGGCACTCCCCCAACGCTTCCTCATCCTTGTTACCTTCAACTTCCAGAACATCTCCGATGACCCTACCTGCCCGAACACCGATTGGCTTAGTCATTGCATGCAGCTGAAGACCATGCACCTGGATCCAAAAAGGAACCAGATGAAAATTAAGAGTAGAGGGCCGCTCCTGCCCATGCATTCGCTGTAACACGATCAGAGATTTACGGAGGTTCCACGGTTGCCGATGGAGCGCCATCTTCATTTCCAGTTCGTTAGAGAAATCCAGTAAGAACATTCCCTCCCCTATCAAAGAGACAGAAAGGGAAGCCTTGATTTCCCATACCATCTTCAGCAAATCACGTAACTCTGGAATCTTGAATGTTCTTTTTGCCACAAACCTTAACACCAACGCATTTTTCGGAAAAGCCAACTCTGTGTCTAGGACCACAATATTTGTGGTTTCATGGTCAGCCAAAGAGAAAGCAGCCATTTTTTCTTGAATAGGATCAGTAGCCATTTTTTTGGGAAAGGAGAAAGCAAAGGAAGGAATGTGAAAAGTTTGGGTGTGCTTCCATTTGATAACATCCGACGCCTTATAAAGGCATAAAACCGCCCCAAAAAAACCAGGGGTTGCGTACCCCGGATTCCAAGAGAAATCTTTGTAATCCAAGCAAAATCCCCCTTTCTCCAATAGCCCAATACCCATCGATCAAAAATCAGAGAATGTTTTTTGGCATAGAGAGTGAAGCGGTCACGCCCAATGTTTTTGCAAGTAACACTCACGCGTAGTACAAAGAGTTCCTAAAAAATACCCTAAAACAATGATTAGGGAAATTTTAAGGAATCGAGGAAAGATAACCCAAAAAGATTTGGGGGTTCTGCAAACAAAATAAACAAATTTGAAAAGCAACACCGAAAGATCAAACGTCTTCGGTAAGAAAGGAAGCCAAAACGGCTCAGGCTGAAGAAATTTCAGTTGAAATTCTTGTGGAAGAGCTCACAGCACTTCTCTTTTAAGAGAGAGAAATATTGGAGAGGTCTTTTTTGATGTGCATATTACGTGGTTTATTAATGTTGCATCTTATAAAAATACAATAACTAAGGGCATGTTTGTTTTGGGACTCACACGTCCGGACGTGGGACGTAACATCCCCGTTCTGTTCTAGTTCGGGATTTCACATCCGAATTTCAACATCCAACTTCATCCACACCTAAAAATACCTATATATTTTACTATTATAATAATACAACATCACTCACTTTTACTAATTGATTTGACGTAAAGTTATATTTTATAATACAACATCACACTCTCCTATACAATTGATTTGACATAAAGTTACATCCTATCCTACTTAACATCCCAAAACAAACATACACAATCACTATTCATCAAGATTTCTCCATCCAAGATTTCTCCATCCGTATTTCCCCCATCCTACATAATTCCAAAACAAACATGCCCTAAAGTATCACAAAGATGTGGGCACAACAAAAAAAAACGTGCCCATGTGTGATGTGTGTGTTGTGTAGCATCTACTATAAAATTGTTGGAGTGAAAATTTCAAACTTAACGTGATTTTTGTCGTCTTGATAGTGAAGGCTTTAATATCTTGTCTATTCGATATCATGTCATTCACAAGACCCTTTAACAAAATTCGTAAGCTCTTCTCTGAGCTTTTTAATTAGGAGAAAATAATTATAAAAACACTAAGCTCAAACCTCTGGACAATTTTAACTCATGAATATTGCAAAGTTTTAAGTTTGATATATAAGCATTATTGTGCTTTCCTACAAAACATAGAGTTTGGTCTCCTTTAATTTGCACATACTTGCTATTTTCATGAATGGTAAAACAAAAATTAAAACAAATAAAAATTTGGGTAAAAGACATAAAACACCCTTACTTGATAAAATATACTCACTCCGTCCCATACTTGAAGGCTCAAACCAATTGGACACGAGTTTTAATGAATGAATTGTTTATTAATATTGTGTAAGATAAAGTGGGGGTAGTAAAGACTTTTCAACTTTATAAATAGTGATAAAGTTAGTTTTTAGTGTAATAAAGTAGTGTCATTTGTTGTAATATTGTGATGTTTTAAGAGGAGTGTTTAAAAGTGTTTTTGCTATTTTAAATAATGTGCCTTCAAGTATGAGACGCCCAAAATAGTAAAATGTGCCTTCAAGTATGGGACGAAAGGAGTAGTACATAGAATCCCTTGTATTTGGAAAAAATATATGTGCACGTGATATTTGAAAAGAAAATACACAAAACTGATACTAGATATGTGTTTTTATTAAATGTATAAAATTATCTTGTGTATTACAAAACCATGCACATAATCACTCTCCTATATATATATATATATATATATATTTTTTTTTTTTATTTTTTTTTTATACAAGTTAAATATCCATCCCTTTTTTTCCCCTTCCCTTGACTCGAACCCAGGACCTAAGACCTAGGTAGTGGTGCTTTTACCTTGAGCTATCCCACTTTGTGGGACCCGGTGCATTAGTGCTAGTATGATCGCACCCATAATCACTCTCCTATATATGTTTCATTTAAATGCATAAAATTTCCCATGTGATGAAAGTATTTCCCACCGTCGATCCAATTTATGGCACTTTTGATATGTACATATTTTGTATCTATATGACTATATGTTTTCGTCTAGTGTTGTGCATAGAAACCAACACGCACAAATGCATTTAATAATTACTACTCCCACCATCCATGAAAAGTAGTCCCATTAGAGTGGGGCATGTGTTTTAAGAAAAGGTACATAAAGTAAGGGTATTATAGGGTATTGTGGGGTCCATTGAGAATAAAGTGATTATTTGTAAATAAAGGAGATGATTTCATTTTACGTCCTATAACTTAGGCCTAATCCAGTATATATCCTTTAAGTTTTCACATTTTCAATTTACGTCCTAGGGTGTCCAATTTACATCCTTTTCGATCCAATTTACGTCCTTTCCACCGGAAAATTGGAATTCCGGTCAAATAGTCCAATTTACATCCTTCATGTTTAAAAATTAAAAATTAATAATTAAAAAAATTCTGAAAATATCATTAAAATTTCAAAAATCTCATTTAAAATCAGAAAATCTCATTAAAAACTTATAAATTGTCTAAAATAAATATAAAAATTTAAAATTCTAAAAAAATTATAAATTCTACAATTCTAAAAATCTGAAAAATGTTTGTTTTTCTAAATCCTCATAAAAAAAATCTATAAATTAAAATTTTAAAAATGTTTAAAATAAAAAATTCCACAATTTTAAAAATATTGTGAAAATGGATTTGGGACGGTTCCAAAATCGATCAATGTGTGGAACTTCCATTCAACCTCGACGGTAAAATTCCGAAGTTTTTAGAAATTTCAATGAGATTTTGAATTTCTTAATTTTTAAATTACACATTTTCCATTCTTTTAATTGTATAATTTTTTATTTTTTGTATTTTCAAAATTTTAGAATTTTTTATTTTACATATTTTATAAATTGTAATGATATTTTTAGAAATTTTAGTGAGATATTTTAAATTTTATTTTACACATTTTATAGTTTTTAATTTTAAGGAAATTTTTGGATTTTTAATTATACTTTTAGATTTTTTGAATATTTAATGGGATTTTTAGAAAATAATTTAATTATTAAATTTTAATTTTCAAACTTAAAGGACGTAAATTGGACTATTTTGCCGGAATCCCAATTTATTCCCCATATTCCGGTGAATTTAAAATTTTCTTGCGGAAAGGACGTAAATTGGACCAAAAAGGATGTAAATCGAAAAACTAAAAACTTAAAGGATATAAACTGGATTAGGCCTAAGTTACAGGACGTAAAATGAAAATTTTCTCTAAATAAAGTTATGGCAATTTGAGTAATTAAGTGAGGATTGAAGGGTGATAGTTTCTAAAAAGGGTATGAGACTATATTTTGTGGACAAATAATATAGAACAAATGAGACTACTTTTCGTGGACGGAGGGAGCATGATTTATTATAGAAAATATTATTCCTATATAAACAATTAAAAATTCACACATCTGAAACGTTAGTATATACTCCCACCGTCCCGAATTATCTTTTACAGGTAAGTAAACATATTTTTATGTATAAAATAAATAAAAGAATTAACTTATGTGTATGCGTAAGTTCTAATGTCATTTTATGTAAAATTATGAATATTGAAAGAGTAAAGTTTATAAATGATTTTCTATTTTAAGTGTGTGAAAGATACAATATTATAAACAGAGACGGACGCAGGTAACGCTCAGGGGCCCGTCGGCTCCCCACCAATTTTGCAAATTTTCTGAAGGTATTTTCGTAATTTCACATATATAAATATTTAAATAATAGTATATATATATATATTATATATGGGAGTATGAATTATATATGGCGGTCCAGTACTTGGAAAGTGGTTGCATAGTCGGTTACTAATATTCGCAATTTCAAATCATCGTGCAAAGTAATTAAATAAGTAATTCAATTAAAAAAGAGTGTCTCCTCCTTTTCATTCAAACAGAGATCAAGAAAAATATGTCCCATTAATTTTACATATTGAAGGTAAAATTTGTTTATTATTAATTTAACTTTTTTATCTTTCTTTATTATTTTGGTTGGTTCACACAATCATTTTTATTCTATTCTTTTGTCTTCTTATTGAATTTAAGATTTTTCAGATTTTAGAGTTTCTCAAAATTGTCTCCACTTAAAATTTTTGATATGAAATAAATTCTTTATATTTAAAGTTTAAGAATATACATTTTGATTTTTTTTTATTATTAATATTTGGCCCTGACTTGAAAATCCTGGGTCTCTAAAAGAACAGTGTCAAAAAAATTACTATATGAGATTGAGATTATATTTTTTTTAATTTTATTGAAGGGTGTTGGAAAGCGAGAAACGAATATGAATGATCCAATCCTATCTTATCACCAAGCCTAACTTGTTAGTTCGTATCCCAAGAAATAAATTATCAATACATTGCGTTTCAAACAAATATTGTCTTCTTTTTTATTTGTACAAATTAAACAAATAAACGTTTGGATTTGTCAATACATATATTAAAAATGTTTAAATCCTAATGTTTTTTTTTTTTGGGTTTAAATCCTAATGTTAACATTACACTCTATCTAATTAGTATCCCATCTTCCTTCCTTTTTAAATACTACTCATCTAAATCATTAATTATTTCACACATATTTAAATAAGAATATCATGAATTGTTAACAATAAAATTTGTATTGATGGAAACGTCAATTCAATTATATTTTAAAAAATATATATGAACAAAATATTTAAGTTATGTATTAAATGGTCTCACAAGAAAATATCTCTAATTTATTTTAAAATTAGGTAATATCTCGAATGAAATGCCTCTACCATCTTACTTTCCCTCTAGATTATGGCATCCACAAAATAATTCAAGATTGTTTGTAAATTGTTGAAATTATTTGCATTTTCTTGACTGTTGAAAAAAATTCAGTCCAATATGTAACATTTTTGTAAAAATCCTTGTAGACTGTTATAATTAATCAATTTTTTTAATAAAATATAGAAAAAAATAGGTGTAAGTAAATAAGCACACCAAATTTCTGGTCAAATTGACTTTATATATAATGAACAGATGAACTGGTAATTCATTGTTTCTTTCATTTCATTTATCCAAAAGATTGCTGATTGTACGAAATCACAGAGATATGGAGAATTCCGACTATTCAACGGTGGCTAGAGGCCGATTAGCGGTGCTCTCAGCTCACCTCTCGGCTTCAACTGATTACTCCGGCGCCATTTCGAATGGAGTTTTGGAGTATTCTGGCTGCTCCGCCGCTGTGTCACCGCCGTCAAATTTAAAAGGCTTGGTGACTTTGATCGATGAGCGTACCGGTAAAAAATATCAGGTTCAGGTATCCGAAGATGGCACTATCAAAGCCACCGACCTTAAGAAGGTAATTTCGTTTCAATCGCAAAATTATGTGTTTTGGTTAGATTTTCCTTTGATGGGGAATTTTGCATCGAATTTGTGGATGATTACAAATTGTGAACAACTGTTCAATTTGCTTGAATTAGAATGATTAGGATCATGCTTAGCTTATGTTATGGCTTTCATATCTATATTTTCTCAAATTACTAGACGTTTATATATCTGGAGCTTGGATCAGACAGTTGTTTACGAGTGACTCCTACAGATATCAACAGGGAAGAATGACAAGGGGCTAAAGCTATACGATCCAGGATACCTTAACACAGCTCCTGTTCGATCTTCAATTTGCTACATTGATGGTGATGAAGGGGTTCTTAGATACAGGGGTTATCCAATTGAAGAGCTAGCTGAGGGGAGTTCCTTTCTGGAAGTGGCTTATCTTTTGAGTGAGTTGCATCTCCAGCTTCTATGTGCATTTACATTAGAATCTCTGCTGCCTACACTGTGTTTTTTTTATGAACTTCGGAAGCTCTTAAACTTATCTATTTATCTGTTCATTTAATGTTTACAGATTGAGGCCTGCTCTTTAGTAATGTTCCATTTCTATTTTCCTCTAATTGACGAAGGGTGCATGCATGCCATATATGTGAATGTTGGTTACTATTCACCTTGTATTAGTTTAGAAGTGGAATGATAACTTAAATGTTGGTGTTAGTGGTGGCTTTCAGTTATTACAGTTCAACTCTTTGATTTATTGTTTTCTTATTTTGATGCCAGTGTATGGGAATCTACCATCTGAAAGTCAGTTGGCAGATTGGGAGTTTGCTGTTTCACAGCATTCAGCTGTTCCTCAAGGAATATTGGTATGACTGTCTACCTTTCTCAAGATAGATGTTTGACCCAATGGTACTTTGTGCCAATTAAATTTCATACTTGGAATGCCTCATTGCCACTGATCTTGATGCAGCGATCCTTATTTTATTAGAAACTCAAAAGTAAATTTCCTGAATTCCTTTTGATTATGTTTTGCAGGATATCATACATGCAATGCCCCATGATGCTCACCCAATGGGTGTTCTTGTTAGCGCAATGAGTGCTCTTTCTGTCTTTCATCCGGATGCTAATCCAGCTTTAAAAGTATGTCCGTCATCATAGTTGAGACTGTTCTTCTCCATTAAGACTTATTTTCATTCCTGCTCCTGCTTGTTGGCTGAGCATGAACTACCAAACCCACTTCCAGTTTATGGACATTTTTCAAGCTCCTTTCTTACAAATAAGTGAAATAACTCTTTTCGACATTCAAGTTTCTATTTGTCTGTAATATGAAGATGTTTTTCAATTGGTTGATAATGTTTTTAGAGCATCTTTTATGTGCTTGTGGTATGCCTTAAGAATAATGCACATATTTGTTGGTATCCCCACTTTGAAGTTTTCCTGTTACTACACCAACTTATTTCCTTATTGCACCAGATTTTCATTATGATGCATTTTAGTTCTGACCATTTGGTTTGCTTTTATTTAGGGGCAAGACCTATACAATTCTAAACAAGTGAGAGACAAGCAAATTGTGCGCATACTTGGAAAGGTAAAAATGCTTTTAACCCTACTGATAGGGTCATTGCTTACTTCAAAACTTGATTTTCCCTATGCTTTTCATAGGGAATTGCAAACTGCATATGCTTTAATAACGTTCAGAATATCGTGTTTCTGTTGGTAGTTGCAATAAGAGTCCTACTACTTGTGTCTACAGGCTCCGACAATTGCTGCAGCTGCTTATTTGAGGATGGCAGGAAGGCCACCTGTTCTTCCATCCAACAACCTTTCATACTCAGAGAACTTCCTATATATGCTTGACTCATTGTATGTTCTCTCTCTAGTTTTATCTCGATCCTATACAGTTAATACAATCAAAATTCAGTATTGTGATTTTTATTTGGATTAGCATTTTTCTCTTATTGTAAGGTTTATTACACAACTAAATTTATTAATTGCTGCGTGAAACTATAGTGGCAAGTTCCTAATCCTTGATATTTGAGTATTTATCTAACTAAGGGTTTTGAGTGTGGAACAAACAGGGGTAACAGGGCTTATAAACCAAATCCTAGACTTGCACGTGTCCTCGACATTCTTTTCATTTTGCATGCAGAACATGAAATGAATTGCTCCACTGCTGCTGCAAGACATCTTGCTTCAAGGTTGTATTTAATTGTCTTGTTGAAGATGGAAAAACTCTTTCTATGTAAAACTTACATAATTTTTCCATGTACAGTGGTGTTGACGTATACACTGCCCTTGCTGGTGCAGTTGGAGCCTTGTATGGCCCTCTTCATGGTGGAGCAAATGAGGTAATTCTGCACTTAGGAAAAGTTTCAGTCTTTCAATGGGACATACTAAACTATTTATTGGTGTATATATACATGATATGCTTTGGATAACGTGTGCATCATTATGAACCACATTAAATTCAGTTATGTTTTATGTAGGCTGTGCTCAAGATGTTGAGTGAGATAGGAAGTATTGAAAACATACCTGAGTTCATTGAAGGTGTAAAGAACAGGTTAAATTCGTCCTATGACTGTTTCTTTCGGTGATTTCTCCTTTTAGATGTTCTAATTTCAATAATATGTGCGTCTATAATTTTCCATTTTCTAGGAAGCGTAAGATGTCCGGATTTGGGCACCGTGTCTACAAAAACTATGATCCCCGAGCCAAGGTCATAAAAAGACTTGCAGAAGAAGTATTTTCCATTGTTGGCAGGGATCCTCTTATAGAGGTGGGTTTTATGCACGTTAAGATCCTGATATGATGCTAACTTCATCGATTATTTGAAGTGTTATCAGTAATGAACTTGGAATCTTTTTAACCAAATTATGATTTCACTTCACATAATGAACTTGATATGTTATAATAACCACAAAATCTCACTCTGAAGGCCATATGCCGTAATTCATGCTTTGACTCATTTTTTTAACTCCTATAATGGCTATTTTAATTTTATTGTGCATCATTTTTTTGTTATTTCAGGTGGCCATAGCTTTGGAGAAAGCTGCCCTATCAGATGAGTATTTTGTTAAGAGAAAGTTGTACCCCAATGTTGACTTCTATTCTGGGTTAATTTATAGGTATGTATAAAATGTCAATTGCCTATGTTTGTCTGTGTCTTCATATTTTTTTTTTTAAAAGGAACTTTTTATTAGTTTCTTTGCATATATGTCTTTCATTTCAAGTAATGCTAATTTATTGTCCATTATTATGGTCAGGGCGATGGGCTTTCCCCCCGAGTTCTTCACAGTTTTGTTTGCAGTTCCTCGAATGGCTGGGTATTTATCTCACTGGCGTGAGTCTCTGGATGATCCTGATACCAAGATAATGAGACCAGCACAGGTTATCTCTCTCTCCCTCTCTCACTTCTTTCGGAAACTAGGGTAATATTGAATCAGGATTAGGTGAATGAGTTTCAGAGCTTAATATTTCAACTCAATTTTCTCCGCACTCTTTATCCCTGCTTGCAAGATTGAGATGCATATAGACATAATCTCTCTGCCCTTGCTAATCTCGATTTTATGTGCAGGTGTACACAGGTGTATGGCTGAGGCATTACATGCCGCTGAAAGAACGCATTTCATCAGCTGACGTGGACAAACTCGGTCAAGTGTCGGTCTCCAACGCAACAAAGAGGCGGTTGACTGGATCAGGGGCTTAGATTCATACGAATAAGAACTTTTACATTGGGTGCCTTATATTCTGGTGATTTCTGCGCTGCTGGGAGAGGCATGTTAGACTGATTTCCCAGATGAATGAATGCGTACATCATACAATAGAATAAAATGTTGTAGGTGGATTGATAATTGAGCTGTAATATTGACTTGTACTATTATTAAACTTGATGGACATCGATGAAGTAATTTGGTGGGTCTTGGTACTTATTTTCCTTGGCTCAAAGTAATTTGGAAGGTTCCTATACCAAAGAAAGTTGAGGTTTTTGTATGGTTGATGGACTGGGGAGTTACCAACTTGTGACTTTTTACAAGAACGGTTCACCAATGCCTTTATTTCCCCAAATTGGTATGTTAATTTTTGTGTAGGAATTGGGTGGTCTGTCTTATCAACAAAAAAAAGGAGTGTTAATGGTGGTATTTTGTTCCCTCTGGTTAGAGAGAAATAATATAATTTGTTAGGAGAAGAATTTTGGGATAAAATTAAGGAAAAAAAAAAAGTCAAGTTTTGGGTTTTGACAAAAATACGCTGTGTGTTTCCAACTACTCCATATTTTATTTTAGGGATTTTTTCTAAGAGGTGGAATGAATGTATGACACATGTCAATCCTAGTTTGAAAATGCAGCGTTTAAGATTCTTAAAGAATAGAGGGAGTGTAAGTTGATATATGTTAAGCTCAAGATCCACCTAAGAATTCAATCGCCCTTTGTAATTAACTTCACTATTACGAAAATTGATTCTTAATTTTGAAGATTGGAGAAAAAACTGCACAATACACAGGGTGGGGAGAAAAGTTATCAGGCTTGTATTATAACAATAATACTGTTTTAGACAATTATCTGGCATTTTGCCTAGCAGATACAGACTTGGATTCCTTCTGTACAGGATACGATCCAATGCTTGATGTTTACAATTACAGGAAGGGATCCAACTACACATCAGACAACATTGCTCAATCAGATAAATGACTGAATATATTTCAGAATCTTCTCTGAACTGGCTTGTTGGACGAGGAAGAAGCTAATCCAGATGCAACAATCGTCTTTCCCTTGGAAGGAACACTGTGGAACATGCAAAAGAATCGACATGATTAGATACAGTGTATATAGAGATCAAACACAAATTCAGTGTTGTTATTGGATCTGTATTTACCTGCGGTTCCTTTGCATCGCCATCGTCTTCATAGCAGCTATATTCTTCACCTCTTGACTGTGTAAGAAAGAGTAACATTAGGATAAACACTGGCGATGCTTTCTGGATATGAAGGAAAGTGGCAAGACAGAGTTATAATTTCAGGAAAAATGTAACATAGTTGTAAATTATGATCAATCCAGATGGAAAAAACGTGGCATGAGAATTATGTAAATGACAAGTGAGGGGGCACTTGGTTCAAAATTCTTCAATGGAATGGTAATACGAATCATTGAATAGTGAATTGCAATTACATTGTTAGTGTTTCGCTCTAACATTGGAATATTTAGGGACAAATAATGATTGTTGGTTGAGGAATGGTGGAATGAATGAAGATAAATGATTTTACAAGGGGATGTAGTTAATCAAAATGGGGTAATGATTAACTTATTTTGGATCTCATTACCTCATACGGAGTATTAAGTATGATGAAGGTGAATCGATCATCTTTTATGCTCATTAACCACCACAATTACTCATGCTTATTCCCATTACCACTCCGGCAAATTGAAGAATTTTTAATGGTTATCTTGGGATAGGATCATACTCAACAAACAATTAAAGCATGTGTCTGCAGTGTCCGTGCAGTTAGAGAAAGGGGTTTGGTTTTTCCATCACACGAGAAATCTCAACGGAATAAACGTGACCAAATATTGATAACATACTGCAATATATACAAAGTTGATAACTCAGGTTATGTTCATATCTAGAAAAACGAAGATAAAATAGCAAGCAAGTGCAAATGTTGTGTCACCACAGAACAACAAGAGAAACACGAACAGCACAGTTTTATAGGAAAATTACCTGTTAATAAATTGTATCTTTGCCTTCTTCATCAAGTTACTTTTAGTGTTGTATATGTTGCTAGCCCCAGGACCTACAGATGGTTCAATGAACACACGCGTTTCACTCACCATAGTGTTTTAAGAAGCTCAAAATCTGCTCTAATGAGATATTAGCAACGGAAAAAAGTACCTCCCCAGTAGCTTCTTTTCTTGCTAGAAGGTGGAACCTTTGAGCACAGCTGAATTTGTCGACTTTGTTTTTCTACAAATTGAGTAGTCAATATAAATTTCCATCAACTGTAAATGCTAAGAAACATGAAAAAAACAGCAGTTGTCCACTAAATCATGGCATATATTTCCCAAGCCCTGGCATGCAAGTCTTTTTTCCAATGAGCATCATAACCATTACTCAAATATTCATTAAACACGTATCTAGAAACCATCCTCTCCCAATAAATATGACTATAAGCAGATACAACATCATTAGGAAGTCCTCCACATAAGAAAAAAAATAGACAGCACCAAGACAACACACATATGTATTCAACGACACAAAATAAGAAAGATGTGCATACACTAGATGGTTTCACCAAATGATGACAAATCATAGTGCCCCAAAAATAAATGAGAAATTGAAACAATTTACAGGGCGTTTGGCTGAGCTTATAAACTCCTTAAAAAAACTTATAAGATGTTCTCAAAAAGTGTTTAGTAAAATAAGACTTTTAACAGCTTATCTTATAATAAGCTCTTCACAGCCTATAAGCTCCAAAATATATATATAAATACCCCAACTTATTTTTCTAAAATCTTTTAAGCTATACTTGAATATTATATTTTTTTTAAAATATATATATATATATCACCCCACCCACCCTTCAAGTTAAGCTGGTCCAGTGGTGGTCGGTTGCGATCTTAAGGTGATATAAAATATTAGTTAAAAAAGCATTTCTCTCAAATTATCAAAGAATTAATAAGTATTATTAGTCACACACTTTACAACTTATAAGCTACTTAAAAGTTACATCTTATAAACTCTTGAAACAGCTTATAAGATGTGTAAAATAAGCTTAGGCAAATCATATTCTTTAAACAAAGCCAGCATGAAAGCATAATATTGCAATAGAAAATGGAAAAAGGGAGAATAATATCATAAAATGGCAAAGTTATCACCTTACATGAGAAATGTCAAATGAGGGGTAACCAGAAGCATGGTAACAAACATAATAAAGAGCCTATTCATATATTGGCCTTGTAAAGCAATTTATTGATCAAGATGAGCCAATTAGAAGAGAATGAATAAATTTAATAGAAAATGTGGCTTTTATTAAAGGCACGCGAATGCACTAAATTTAGGCTGACGGTTTCTGTATTTTGTTAAAATTTGGACACCTTCCTTTTCTGAACAAGCCATGAATTAGTAATCAGCACATATAACCAACTTTGGTTTTCAATCAATATCTATAGAGGAAATTACTTACTAGCCTCTGCTTCTTTGTATCGTTGCTTTATTCGATCAAGAGATTTGTTTGTTGCCTCTTCCCTCTCTTTTAACTTTGCCTGTAATAAGATATCACTGATGTTAAAACACACCAAAGGGCAAAAATACATTTATTAACTTGAAAGTGGATTAAAATGATATACCTCATACAATTTTCTCCATGGGAAGGTCACATTTTTCTGTCTCATCTTCTCAGTGACGGCATCCATGCTTTCCTCCCCGAATTCTTTCTTGTAAAATATCCTCCAAAACTTATCTGTAACAGGGCTAAGATCTGTATCCTGTAATCAGACCAGAAAGTCAGTTGAGATAACTAAGAAAAGACCAAAAATGAAAAAAGAACAATAAGTTTCAGAATGGCACACAATTTGGTGGCTGATAAAGTCTTACTTCTGTACGATCCTCAATTTGAGTCAAATGTTCGATTGAACAATGGGACAAAATGCGATCTAAGAGATGACAATCTATGCATCCAACATCTCCTAGATACCTGATATTGTCTATAGCCAGCTGAACACATAAATCAACGAGGGAGGGTGCTTTGCGCATCATTATAGTGTTGCCTTGCACCCCTGCAGAAACAAGAGAAAGAATCAACTTATAGTTAATCTAATCAACACAAACAAGAATTAGGAAGTTCCTTCACATTACTTTGCCAGTAGTTTCTCTTCCTATTTTGTAATCATTATTAGCAATTTCAAATGCAATAAAGCTAACAACAATTCACATAATAAAGATAAAAGTATGCTGCCCTAGAATCTTAATTCATCTGGAATTTGGCAAAACTAAAACACGGGGGGTTTAGTGGCTGTGAGGGGATCCAAGTTCATCTGAATGTAGCCACTCTTTTCCACACACAAGAAAAGGCCATACCAAAATCCCAGTTCTCATAAAAGGAAAAAAAAAAAAAAAATCAATTCCGTAAACCTAATTGTTCAATTCCGGGAATCATAACTCAACAGACCAGATCAATTTCCCTTTTCAAATTGCAACAGAAAAAACAAATAAACGCAATAAAAAGAATAAGATGCGAGAACCGTAAAAAGATAAAGCGAGAAGAGAGAATTCACATACAATTGAGAGAAACCGTTAAGGGGTACCGTTGATGGGATCGGAGACGGACGGAAAGATTGCAGTTGCAGTAGAAATCAAGCAGATCAGACTTTGTTGGTTTTCATTATTTACTTTTTTGCTTTTTCTTTTGGGCGCGGCTAAAGGCACCCGAGGATCCTATGAGTACACCCACTTAAACTTTTTTTTATCATTAAGGGTATGTGAAATGTTTTTTGTACCCCTCCTACACATTTTAAAAAAAAAAGACGGATGAGTACACCCACCCATTTTATTTCACATCGATTCCCACTATCACCACCAAAATAACAAAAACAATAATGGTGTCATACAACTTCGAATGCCAAAAAAAAAAAAAAACTTAATCAATCATATTGGGGACAGCAGCCGATATCACCAAAACAACAGAAACCCAAAATTTCAACGAAAATAAAATCTTAGTATGTTCAAAAAAAATTCACAAACAAAATTGAAATGTTCGAAAAATTTTAATGAACAAACTCAATATGTTCGAAAAAAATTCCAAAACAACTTAAATTTGTTAGAAAAAAAAGATCAAACAAAATGTTCGAAATTTTTTCCAAGACAAATAAAAATTGTTCGAAAAAATTTCTAAAACAAACACAGATTGTTCGAAAAAAATTCCAAAACAACTTAAATTTGTATGAAAAAAAAGATCGAACACCCGTGGGGAGGGGAGGCGGAGCTGCGACGCGGCGACGTTGGGAGAGAGGGCGGCGTTGTCGCGCGTGTTGGGTGGGGAGACGGCGACGGCAACGAGAGGAGGCGACCGCGAACGGGGAGTGGGAGGGGCTACGGCGACGAAAGGAGGTGGCCGCGAACGGGGAGAGGGAGGGGCTGCGCAGTGGACGGTGGCAGAAATGGAGGTGTAAAAATGGTGGGTGTCTGAATATTATGAGAAGAAAATGAGTTAGGTTTTAATTGAGAGACAGGGGGTAATTTTGAAATTTTCAGGTGGGTGTCCTCATCCATTTTGTGTGTGTTCTCATCGCGTGGGTGTCCTCATAGAAACTGTGTGCGCCATTAGCCGCGCCCTTAAAAAATGTCTTTAGGCCCAATGTTTACCTTATTCAACTTAGCCCAATTGCCTTGCCTAATTTATTAAGGGTGGGGCTATTAACACCCCCGTACAATGTTATACACACTTCAAATTTCAAATGTTAAACACACCCCATTAAAATTTAAAAATCAAATTTTATTACTAAACACACCCCAATTCTTTCATATTTGCCCTTTTAACACTCAAAACAAAATACAAATTGAATAAAAATCAAAATAACATTACTCCGTATTAAAATTAACTAAATTAAAAAAAAAATATCATCCGTCAAAAAAAAAAATTATCAAAAAATATATTCAATAATATGAAAGATATTAAAAAAATATTAGAATAATAAAATTAATTAAAAAATCTAAAACATTATCAACTAAATTTTCAAAATAATTAAATTGTTTTTTTAATTAAATCTGAACAAAATTAAGTAAATAAAAAAAAACTCTTCAAGAATAAATTAAAGCTACAAAAATTTTAAAAATATTAAAAAAAATCAACTAAATTTTCAAAACTTATTTAATTAATTAAATTTTTAAGATTTAGGTATTATTTAATTATATTAATTTGAATTTTTTCTTTTTTAATTTAAATATTTTTTACAATTTTATTTATAGTATTTAAATTTTTTATTTGATTGTTTTTATTTATTTATTTTCGAATATTTTTAGATTTTATTAAATCTTCTCAGTTTGTTTTTTCAAAAAATTTAATTGATTTATTATTTTAAATATTTAGTTGACTTTTTCAAAATATTTTTCAGATTTTTATTACGTAGTATTTTTTTTTTTCAGATTTTTTAAATTATTTTACTCTCTATTTTATATAAGGGTTATTTAGTCATTTTATACATGTCTATTTTTGTCTTAAAAATAATAGGGAATGTATAACATTGTATGGGCTGTTAATAGCCCCACCCTTTATTAATAATTGCATTTTTCAAATGGGTCACAATGTTAAATACTCCATGTCACTTTAGATTAATTCACCCATATTAAAATACTCAGTAGATTAAATATGTCTAATTAAAACATTTTTACAAATTTCGTTGGTCAAAAGTTTAGATTTCGATCATCCAAACAATTTGCGGGTAGCAAGCAAATGGTTTACTGTGTTATTAATATATTGTTACTACAAGATGAAAGTTACAAGACAAAAAAATATACTAATATGTGTCAAAAAATATTTTAAAGAATTTGCCCAAAAAATTAAGTGTAATTTTGGACTTACAGTACATTTTAATTATTTATATTTCATGTATAAAATATTTCATATAAGTTTTTTTTTTTTTTTTTAATTTATTGACTTTTTACTTTATCTTTAATTAATAACTTTGAAATACAAAGTTATTTTTAGATGAGTTTGAGGTTAATTTAAAAAAGAATAATAAATAATTAACACTGAAATGTGTAAAACTACATTTATATTGCAAAGAGGTATACAGTGAACTCAATGTTTAATATATAAAATATTTTGAATGAGGGTTCTCTTTCAGTATCCTCCCTTCTGTATTTTGAAATTGTGTACTCTCAATTTTTTTTAGCATTTTTCTATGGTACGTGGATTATTTTATTTTATATTCTTTTTTTCACATATGTTTTCATTATATTTGCCTTCGACTAGTTATTAATTATGTACTATGATAATTCCTGGTTGTTTTACATCGATAATTCTTATCTATGTTAATGTAAAAGTGGTACAACTAACCCATAAAAAATTCTTGTCGATGTTGATGTAAAAGTGATACAACTAATCTATAAAAATTTAATTTCTTAGATTTCTTTCGAATGAAAACTCTATCTCTATAAATACAAATCTCTCTATTAAAATTTATTTGATCAAATAATTCACAGATAACTCCCCAAACTTATACACAAAATGAGACATTCTAAAAGGTTCTCTATAGTATCGGCATATTTCATACTTTTCTAGTAAATTTTAAGTCAAACTTTTGGTTAAGAAATTTAGGCTACACATGATTAATGTTCTCTATCTTTTTACTTTTTACTTTTCTTACCCTCCCCACTAATAATTTTACATAAAATATTATATATTTTTTAAAAAAATTGGGCTATCCTCGAATGTAAAACTCGTGTCATTCCCAAAAAAGAGGTTTTGATACCTATCAAATACATGAAATAGATTTCTTTGTAAACACAGTTAAACAACAAGCTCTCTATTTTAATGCTCAATTCGTGTCATTTTATCTTAAAAAGATGTGAAATGACTATTTCTTGAAGAATATAACAAGTTTTACGGAGTATTATTTTAAGTGTTTTCAGTCCACGAGAATTAAAAGTCAGTCAAAGATAATTCAAAGCTATCACATAAGACGCGTTGAAGAGAGAAATCAAGTAAATCTGAATTTGTGAACTCAAGTTATAAATAAAACAATAGTGAAGGACGACAAAAATTGAAGAATGCGAACCCTAAAGACCATGCGACAGCCGTGTAGTTCATGGGCACAGAACATTCAATAAGTTTATTGTATGTCTTTCTTTAATTTGTTTTCTTTATTTCTTTAATTATTGATGAATTATTCTAGCTAATGTCATTTGAGATCTAGGACATGAAAGTAGATTGAGATTTATTTTTGCAACGATTAATTTTAATTGATGAACTTCGTTTTGTTATTTTTATTTATGTGTCCTTTTATCTTGTGAATTTATTGTAAAAGCCACGTAATTGAATTCGTTTATTTATTTATATCAACATTCGAGAGAGGAGATTTAAATATTGAGCATAGGATTGCATGATTTATTATGAGTCAACATTCGAGAGAGTGGATTCATATTGAAACTGTCAATTGAATTCATTCGTATGTTAATTTGATCTCAATTGAAATTGTAAGTCCTAGGTAGGATCCACCTTATCTTATTGACTTTTCTAAAATAGTTAAATTGCTATTTGCACGCTATTTAATTATTTGGTGACTTAAAAAGTATTTTAAATATTTTTGCAAAAGAAAATTACCCCCATTCAAACTATTATTTTTCTAGATAAAATACGATTATTAAAATCGTAATAGATATCATGGTTAATCCTCGTGAATACGATACTCGTGCTCACTTACGAGACTTGAGAATGATCAACAATTTCACATGGAAAATAATTAAATTGTACAGTATATAATTCAGATTCAGATGAAGAATAAAAAAAAAAAAAAACTGAAAAATACACCACTCCCTAACTTAGGATTTCCACTAATGCAATTCCAGAATTGAAGCAAACCATAATAACATAAGAAATAAAATAACATGGTAACGGGCAAAGCAGAATTATTCATTACCCGTACATTGCTGGATTATAGAGTTATAAATTGGATTATAGAGTTATAAATTGCATCAGTCTTTAGTCAGATGAAGAATAAAAAAAAAAAAAACTGAAAAATACACCACTCCCTAACTTAGGATTTCCACTAATGCAATTCCAGAATTGAAGCAAACCATAATAACATAAGAAATAAAATAACATGGTAACGGGCAAAGCAGAATTATTCATTACCCGTACATTGCTGGATTATAGAGTTATAAATTGCATCAGTCTTTAGCAAACCAGATTTCGATCGGTATGTGGGACAATTTGAGAAAAAAATAAAACGAATGAAAAATATTGTTCCATAACTTACAGTGGCGAGCGGAGGGGCAGGAGATAAACGGCGGCGAGGGCGGAAAAAGAGACACATCTTTACGAAGTTACGAGGCGGAAAAAGATTTTATTCCCGTGTAAACTTAAATTAATTTGTTATGGTAATCTTTTCCCAAGTTGTGGTGAAAGCGATAGTGATTATGATCCTTTGTTTAGAGACATACATGATCAAAGCTTTATACAATGACTCCAACATATCATCAAATTTCGAGTGGTATAAAGTTAAAAGAAAATAGTACTGCTTTTCTAAATATCTGGTACTTTGTGAGCAATAAAGAGTGGCGATTCATCAGAAGCTTCAGTAAAGCAGCTTCAATAACTTTGTGGGGAAACTCAATCTTCAATAACTTTGTGGGGAAACTCAATCTTGTTTGAATTTATAATATTATTACATGATGTGGATATGTCAATGAGGAAACACAACTTATAAAGATTCCTCTGCATTTCTCTCTTCAATCTTAGCTTTGATCTCAGAAAAAAGTTGATTAAGATGGATATATGTAATTCATTAATGTACAAGAATAGTGAAATTAATTCTTAAAAGCTATATGAAAGGTGTTGAGATAAGATATGGGATTAAAAAAAAAAAAACATTTTTTCAACCAAAAAGTGCTCCAACAAGAATAATCCAACGGTATAAAAATAAATTCTTTTGTTTATCAATTTTTCAATTAAAATACATACAAAATCATAGCTTTACAACACAGGTTCCAAAAACGTGTTAGAAAATTAATATAAATGAATTGATTGAACACCTTTCTATAAATTCAGACATTTAAAATGAGACATTTTCACTCTTACCTTTCCTATTTCGTACTTTAGTTATTTTGAAAAAGGTAAAAAGACAAATTAAATTATCTTTTTAGTATAGGTTTTGTGTGAACAATTTTTACCATGAAACTAGATTCATAGTACACTTTAGTACTACGAATGATACTTTTTAATAATTTAAGTGATACACTTTAATATTACGATTAATACATTTCAATAATTTAAGTGATAATACTCTTTAGCATTATGACTAATACATTTCGATAATATAAGTAAAACTATTTAGCATTACAATTAACATATTTCAATAATTTAAGTAAAACTCTTTATATCATTACGATAAATACTTTTAAACTCAGTAGTTGAACCAATTTCATGTAACACAACATGAACCTGGTTTATACAATACTTTGCATCTTTTTTAAGGTTTGAACGTGGCTACGAAACCAACCGTGGATTGAGTTCGGCTCACCACAAACACACACAAAAACACTAAGGTCCAAAGAAAAGTATCTTTCCCCAAACTAAAGGGTCCAATTTGGAGATTTCTATGCAAATATGTCAAACTAAATTAAAACCTTGCATGAATCTAAGTATGGATTGAAGTGAGATCGTTATCATTCATTTTGGCCTACCATGATGACAAGTTTATACGTATTGGGATGGATCAAATTAAAATAGAGGAATCTCCAACAGTGAAATGTGACATGTTGGAGTTGATGGAAACTTGAATAAATCCCTTTGTGCATTTAGGGTTTAATTCCGGTGGAATCAAAGCTTTAATGGGGAAAAAAATCTACATATATTTCAATTTTAGTATTGATTGATGGTCTGAAATCAAAATTTGAAAATGAAATAGGTGACATTGGGGAACATAAGTGCTATCTATTGTAGTTAGCCATCATTATTTTGAAACTTCTTCCAAGTTTTAATGTTTCACTTTCGATTTGATATTTTCCATTCACAATTGGAATCGAATGAGGTCGATTGATGCATAATAACAAAGCAACGTTAATCTAGATAACGTTGCAAGTAATTAATTCATGGTCGAGACACTTTATACTAATGAGTTGCACTTGTACACACTAGTTGTATCATATAGTTTCCTACAATTTATAATATCACATCATTTATTAAGTAATATCACAATATTTTACATTCAAAGGCATGTCTAATTATGTAAAAAATGTTGTAGTATTACTTTATATGCGTAATTGTATTACTTGATAAATGATCAATGTATTACAAATTACATAAATTACATTTGGTGCAGTTTGCGTATACACGAATTTGCCTTGGAATATATATTTTTATGAGAGAACTAAAATTCATTATTAAGATAGAATTAAAAAAAAATGTAAATCAAATTAGTAGTGAGTAAATATATACTTTCAACGTTAACTTATTTCATTTATTGTTTACACATATTTTAATTAATATAATATTTAATGTGTACCAATTATTTAAGTAGAGATTGATTGATTAGAATAGATGTAGAGAAAGATAAAATGTAGTGAGAAAAGGTTGGATGTTGCCAAGTAAATAAAAATGTAAAGACAGCCATATTATTGATAAATTGAGAATTAGAGAGTAGTATAGAGTTTAAAAGATATTAACAATAAGTAGTTTTATATTTAAAAAAATTAAAGTTGTGAAAAATAACATTATCGATTCCATAATTTGAAAACTAAAAAGTTCGTATAGTAATTTTAGAGTTTACAGTAAATATATATTAAAAAAAGAACACACTTAAAAAAAATTATAATCTCAAAGGAATCTTTATTTAGAGGACAATAAAAGGTAGATCATATAAAAGAAGAAAAACTTAGGACCATAAGCTCACAGGTCGAGCCAGAGGCCGGAGTGCCATTAAAACCTTGCTTGGGAAAACCCTCCTCAGGGATAAAACCCATGTCAAGGAAAAAGGTACACTCCTCTAAAAGTCAATGTCTATAGAAAGCAGTATATAAATCATTATGCAGAAATGAGAGTAAAAAGTCTGGGGGGTTGCCTCTCCAGGCACAATCAAGGCCCGTCTTGGCCACAGCATCCGCCGCCTGGTTGGTCTCTCTAAAGACGTGTGAGTATCTGATGTGCATGTCCTGTGTAAGAGGGTGGATCTGGCTCCAAAGGCCTTGCAGACGCCAAGGAATAGAGGGATTGGTGCTCATAAAAGTGTCAATCGTGAGTGTAGAGTCCGACTCAATCCAAAGGAGGTGCCATCCCTGATCATGTGCATACTTGATGGCCAAAAGTACCGCTGCCAGCTCAGCCTCAAGAGGGAGGCCCCAACCCACCTTAGTGGCGACCGCAGCCACGAAAAAACCCCTGAAAGTCCTGAAGACCGCCCCAGCATGCAGACTGCCCGGGGAAGAAGAGGCACTACCGTCTGTGTTAACCTTGTACCAACCCGGATCTGGCGGGAGCCAAATCACAGATGAACCGTGTCTCGTTGGCCTATGTCTGCTCGAAACACCAAGAGCCCTAGCAATCAGTAGATCCCGAACCGTGCCGTCCGAATATCCCCTGGCTATGTTGTTGGCCTCCCTGATGCCTGAGATGATTTGAGCCATACATCTCCTAGTAGAGGGCGAAACCCCATCGAATATCACCCTGTTCCGCAGAGTCCAAACGGCCCAAATAGCAGTGATGAAGCCCGCCCTCCACAACTCCAGAGACTGCGGACCCAACCGAACTCTAGTGGCCTGAAGGAAGATGTCTAGGAAGCTAACCCCTGTGTGAATCGTGACCCCAAACATATGAGTCAAGTTGCGCAGAATCTCCAATGTGAACGGACAATGGGCAAGTAGATGGTCTAGCGATTCAGAATCCCCGCGACACAGCACACAAATTGACGGACCCTGAATCCCAAAAGACAAGAGCCAATCTGCTGTGGGCAGCTTGCCCCAAACCGCTCTCCAAATCGTAGTGGAGCGACACATGGGCATGAAGGTGCCCCAAATCCATGATGCCCAACCAAGCCTGGGTAGGGGTGATCTAAGCAAATCATATGCCATGCTGGAGGAGAGATCCCCTGAAAGTGAGCCCTCCCAAATACGTTTGTCAGGTCCCCTAAGCACCGTGATCTGCAGGATGTCCCTGACAATCTCCGTAAATCTCATGATAAAGCACCTCGGGAAGTGCCAGCAATCATCATAAAAGATATCTCCAACCGTGGAAGTGAGGGTAGAAGCGAACCAATCAGGCAGACCCATCCTCTCAAAGATAGTATAACCGAGCCAATTGTCATGCCAAAAGCTGACACGAGATTCTCTGCCAATCAGCCACCTCGAGCCATCTCTAAGTCTTGTAACATGTGGACGAAGGCTCGGTCCAATAGAAGAGACTCTACCATAAGGTCGCAGCCTGTGCTCTGAATTAAAATGCCTTCGATGCAGGAGCTCCGTATCTGGCGATTTATTTTGAAGAATATCCCAGCTCAGCTTACAAAGAAATGAGGCATTCGCCAGTCGGATAGAACGAACCCCAAGACCTCCTTCCCCCAAAGGGGCACAGACCCGCTGCCAAGAAATTGAACAAGCTCCATTCTTGCGGTTCACATCTCCCTTCCAAAGGAAGTTCCTCATAGCTGACTCCACCTGTCGTAGCAAAGAACTAGGCCATTTGTAGACCATCATCGAATGTACCAAAGTGGCCGTAATGACTGAATTAATCAGGCAACGACGGCCGGCAAGGGACAAAGTGCTGCCCTTCCACCTACTAAAGTTAGCTATGACAGAATCTGCAACGGGCTGTAAATGCGCTTTTCTTGGACTGCCGCGGAAGATTGGAACCCCTAGGTATGTGAAGGGGAGTGAACCCTCAGCAATGCCAGTAATTCTGAATGTCCTACGACGCAGCCTCCGAGGTACAGCTCTCCCAAAGAACACCCTGGACTTCGGAGGACTGTAGATCTGACCCGACAGTCTCCCATACCCTTGCAAGATGGAGTGCAGGTTCCTTACGTTAGCCTCTGTGGCCCGTAAGAATATCATGATGTCATCCGCGTAGAAGAGGTAGCGGGGGACATTACGAATGGGCTGGAGTCTACCTCTGTCTGTCTCCCAATCAATCCATCTTCCAAGAGCCTCCTCCGCAATACAAAACAATAATGGAGACAAAGGATCACCCTGACGGACACCCCTCGTACAAGAAAAGTAACCTTTCGGCTCCCCATTAATGAGAACCGAGATCCTAGCTGAGTCCAAAACTCCTCGGACCATGGAAATGAAGTTTGCTCTGAACCCCATCCTAGCCAAAACTACCTCCAAAAACTGCCAGGAGATCGTGTCGAATGCCTTAACCATGTCCACCTTCAACGCCATATACCCACGGATCCTCGGATAGTCCAAGGTATTAATGGCATCTGAGGCTAGTGCAATACACGTGTGGATTCGCTTACCCGGAACAAACCCAAACTGATAAGTAGAAAGGCAACTGCTGATGAAAGTACCCAGTCTCGACGACAAAACCCTGGTCATGACTTTGAAGATGAAATTACCCATCACAATCGGTCTGAACTCCTCTACCCTAGTGGCTCCCTCTACCTTAGGAATCAATGTCATGAAGCACGCGTTCAGCCCAGGTGGCAGAAGCCTGCTAGTGAAATAATGTTTGACAGCAGCTATCACATCATGATCCACAATGTCCCAGCAACTTTGAAAGAAGGATCCCCCAAAACCATCAGGTCCCGGAGCGCTCGAAGCATCCATTCCAAAGACTGCACGCCGAATCTCTTCAGTCGAGGGAACACTCAACAGTAATTCGTTCTGGTCAGCGGTCACCACAGTGTTCACAAAACTATCCAGAATGGAGGCATCAAATGACGCAGACGGATCATCAGTGAACAATTGAGAGTAGTAGGCAACCACGTGGGCACTAATGGTATCCAAGTCCGTGGTGAGATCCCCATCAACAACCATCGAAGCAATACTACCCCTGGAGTTCTTAATACGTTGGGAGATATGGAAGAAACGAGTGTTCCTATCCCCATCAGTCAGCCACTGTAATCTGTTCCTCTGAGTGTAGAATTTTTGTCTGGCAGAGAGCAGTCTGTTCAGAGCGACTTGAGCCTGAATCTCCTCCGCAAAATTGGCCTCTGAGTCCCCTTCCAACTCGATACGATGTTGAATATCTGCAAGATGTCGAGTGGCCGTCTCAATCTGAGTGAACACATTCCTAAAGACCGTCTTGTTCCAAACCCGCAGAGCAGACTTGAGTCTCTTCAACTTCCACATAATCCGGACCATGGGATTCTGATGATCCAACGTCTGAGTCCAAGAAGTAACCACAACAGTTCTAAAGGAATCGTGTTGGCACCACATGCTGAGAAATCTGAAGGGACGTCTGACCTGAACCCAATCTGATCTGACTGTAAGAAGCAACGGATGATGATCTGACTTGAGGCGAGGAAGAGCCATAACCTCAACACCAGCCCAAAGATCCAAAAAACCCTGATTAGCTATAACTCTATCCAACCGAGCAGCCGTGTAACCACGAGGACCACTCCGAGTCACCCAAGTGAATTGGGCCCCAGCCGTATCCAAATCAACTAAATTCGACTCATCCAAGAACTCCCTGAAGTCCAGAGAAGCTCTAGGGGTGGCCACTGAACCCCTACTCCGCTCATGTGTTCCTGTCACAACATTAAAATCACCCAAAACACAAAGACACGTGGCAGGAGACGCTAAAACATCAGCCCAAAGTAGACGACGAGTAATATATGAGTTACTAGCATGCGTAAAACCAAAAGACCAAACACGTGTGGAATCCCTAGTCTCAATCAAGATGACCTGCTCCGACATATGACAGACTCTAGAAGTAAGGACATGTACAGACTTACAAAGAACCCAAATATTAGGTATCAAGGTATCTCTAGAGTTAACAACAAACCCTATTAAATTCAAGGAACGTAAATAATGAGGCGGAAGGCTAGAGAACATAACCTTCGGCTCGTAGATGGCAACCCAGTCAGGGTCATGAGTGCGGCAGATCTCATACAGAGCAGTCCTCGACTGCTCAATCCCTATCCCGCAAATGTTCCAAGACAAAACAATCATCTGTCCCTCTGTGGTGAGCCGTGCATCGGCGGCTGGTCGATATCTTCGTCAGACCAGAGGCCAGTCTGTCGAACTGCAGTGGAGATCTCTGCTGGTCCATGATCCTCCTCTTCTACCACAAAAGGCTCCCTGGCCATAGTTCGTAGGTCATCTGGAATGGGCTCCCCACTGAAAGGACTGTACTGGGCCACAGCACGGGCAAACCGTCTTATACTCATGTTTACCTCAGGAGTATCAGTCTCAGTTCTGTTGTCTAAAAAAGGATTGTCACA
Source organism: Galeopsis tetrahit (assembly GCA_963675135.1). NCBI lineage: Eukaryota > Viridiplantae > Streptophyta > Magnoliopsida > Lamiales > Lamiaceae > Galeopsis > Galeopsis tetrahit. The sequence goes on from OY776126.1 coordinate 23,463,085, forward strand.
TGAAGCATCACCCTCCGGATGAGGGTCTATATCCACATGTTCCTCAGAAAGAACCTCGTAGGAGTTCCCTATGGTGACTGATGGCTCAGCGGTCCGTGCAGGAGTAGTGTCAACAGTAGAGACTGATGGCGCAGTGGTCGGTGTAGGAGTGGTATCAACGGTAGAGGTTGGAACATCACTGGGTGTGTCTTGGGATCCGGTATCCGTCCTAGCCTTACTTCTACTCCTACGGATTGAAGCTCTCCTCTCTCTGCGTCTAGCTGTTTTCCGACAGAGAGCTAAAGAATGACCCACAATCTTACAAGAAGTGCAGAACTCAGGGAGTGACTCGTAGTGGATAGATGCATAAGCACTGTGTCCATCCCTCTCATAGCGTATACGGTCAGTGGGGTGTGTGTGCATGTCCACTTCCACAAGCAATCTGGCATAGTGCCCCAATGTACCTTTCAAGGTGCGCTCATCGATTTTCACCAAGGTGCCAACAGCAGAAGCTAATGCCTCCAATATCAGGGGGTCCCAATAAACCCTAGGGAGACCCGAGATGCGGATCCAAACTTGAGCCAAAGACGATCTGTATGTGTTAGGGTCGAAGTCAGGGGTCCATTTGATAAGGTGGATGGCCCCTGGCTGCAACTGCCATGATCTAGTCTTGAAAACCATATCCCTATCCTCTAAAGTGGAGAAACCGACCTCATAAAATCCTTTTCCCATAGGGCTCACAGTAATGTCGTGAAGCTGCCATGTGATTTTGAGCTGCTCTAGAAGGCTAGCGTGGTTGTACGGCTTATCCCCAGACTGGATGGTAACCCGACCAATAACAGTATTGGTAAACAACGAGACCCTCTTTTCAAAGATGCTCTCGTCAATACGAACCACAAACTCATCACCATCACGAACCGGCCTCATGGAGGCGGGAAAAGCTGAAGGTGGTTGTGTGGTTCCAGGGCACATTCTGGCTGTAGCTCTAGCATATGAGATTTCGGGCTGGATCCGTACCTGTGGAGGAACGGAGGACGAAGCGGTACCAGAAGTGTGAAATAATGCAGGGAAATCACTACAGAGATTGTACGTACCCTGTGGGCCGGAGGGAGGTGAGTGAGCACCCCGTCCGGCATCATTAGCGCCAATCTGCCTCGGGGCAGAAACTTGATCAATCATGGGCATCTTTCCATGAGATGTCTCCCTCTGATCACCCAAGGGTGTGTTTGTCTGCAAAGTGTTCAAAGAAGCAGCAACAGAACTATCCTTTTCAACCAAATTATGTAATACAGTAGTGGGTGTATGTGACGTACCCGCGCTGCCGAAAAGGCGAGGGTCGTCGTCCTTTCCGGCCAAAGCGTAGCCAAGTCTCCTCGAGGCAGCAACAATATCATCCATGTTACGAATACCATGCCACTGAAATAAATCAAGTAAAGGAGCAGGGAGCATGTTCGTTTCTAGCAAATATGCAAAAGATGAGTTGAGATCAGCCAACGTACCCGGTATGCCGGAAGCATGCAGTGAAGCCATGCCCCCGGCCGAAGGTGAGCCAAACTGCCGTGTGGCAGTAACAGTAGCCGAGTAAGTCGGGATGGGTGCCTGGGACGTAGGTGATGTGAGGCCCTTGATGCCCGAGGCGGCCCTTTGGTTTGAAGGGAGTTCACGGGGGTGAACTGAGGGAGGTAGTGGGTGTGTATCAGGTGGTGGGTGGGCAGAGTAGTTTGATGGGTGTGTATCAGGTGGTGGGTGGGCAGAGTAGTTTGATGGGTGTGTATCGGGGTGTACTGAGTAAACTGGTGGGTGCACAGTTGGACTGTGAGTAAGCCCAAGGTGGTGTATAGAATAAAGTGGCGGGTGCATTTGAGGAAACCCTAAGTTGGATGGCCCATTAGGGTTTTCCATAGTGGCCGCCGTCATCACACATTCAGGCAAGGGAACCGGTGGGTCGGCCTCCGTTTGGGTGGCGGAGAGGGCCGGTGGGATAGGGTCCATGTCCGCAGGCGACCGGACCTGTTGCGGCGGCGGTGGGACGCTCGTTGAGGAGTCTGGAAGTTGATCGACGTTGCCGGTGTGTGGCGGGGCAATGTCGACCGTGGGCTGTAACATGGGAAGGAGCCGCGTGAAGGAGGCTTCAATCTGCGCAGAGACCAACTCCGAGATGATAGCCATGGAATGGGGGTCCAACGCTGTCGGCGGAGTTATGCCGCTGTGATTGCTGCGTAAATGATGAGGCAGCGTCTGTCCTGAGTCACCGGCACCGGCGGCGGCCCCAGGCATGGCGGAGGTCGGCATCAGTTTAGTGAAGAAAATGGGTACCCAGGCATCAGTTTATTGAAAATGGACAGGGACGGTGGCTTTTCAGGCAACCTACGATTTTCTGCAACTTCCCTCCTTCTATTTTCGATTTTTGTGATCTCTTTATTTAGAGGGTCTAGTCAACATAAAATCTTATTTAAAAAAAAAGTCTTCCTTCTTAATTTTTTATTTAAATCACTCTCCTTTTTTTCCAATATCACTCAAATGTCATACTATATTTATTTAAATGATTCTCTCTTTTTTACAATCTCACTCAAATGTCATACTATATTTATACGCTACTATGAAGAACTGCCCAAAAGAAAGTTAATTTGTAATATTTGAGTTTTTACTAATTAGGGATCGATGCATAGGTTTAAACAAATTGTATACAAGCACACAAATCAAACGTACAATTAACTTTTGGGGTACTATATATTACTATTGTGTTGCTTAAATGAGTCAAGTATAAGTGAAAACCATAAAAAAAAAAAAAAAAAACGAATCCCTAGGCTATTCATTTTCATTGATTTACCTTGCATCCTAATGAAAAAAAAGTACTTAGTCTATTTTATTCCTAAATCTTAAATATAATTAGAATTGGTTTGGCATGGTGAGACTGACATACTATTTTTATGCATAACAAGTCTTTTGAAGCACGTCAAGCCTCTAAGTTAATATGTCGATTCAGTCATATTATTTGCATCTTTTGTCCTAGTCTTATTTACGACAACTATCAAGGTTGGATCACCTATTTAAAATTTACTCTAAATCAAGTATGTTTAATGGATCACCTAATTAAAATTTACTCTAAATCAAGTATGTTTAATTTTAGAGTTCTTTTACAATGGATACTTAGAAGTATGTTTACCAACTAGAAGTATGTTTATTGTTGGTATGAGTAATTTTTTTTTTCAACTCTAGATTCTCATTCTCTTCAAATAATAAGTGGAGACTTTGTTTAGCCGGAGTCCAAACACACTATTTTTTTTTTAATAATGTATTTTGATTATTCCTCTCACAAATCTTGGTGGGAATATCAACCCTTGCTCATCTTTTTTAGTCCGTATGATAATAAGAATAAAAATAACAACATAATAAAAAAATATTAAATACCTGCGGGATTAAGATTTTGACAATACTATCAAGATTCCAGAATAAAAATTTGGGTGTCAAATCGTGGTTCTAAATATTATTCTGGATTTGATTTTCAATATAATAATAATCGAATTCGTGTACAACTGGTATCAATTAAATAAACAAAAATATCAATCCAAGCTTCAAAACTCAAGTTTCAACCAATTTGTGTAATACACACACTTACTCGGGGTGATAATTCCTCCATCGGGCGAACAAACACGGGTCATAGGACAAACACCACAAGGGATCGAAGCAAAATAACCCACCTTTCCAACCTTTGCAATTCCACTCGCAACTCTGTAACAAATTTTCCCAACAGGAATCGAATGAAAATCTCCCAACCCGGAACTCTTCACCTCCATAATATCATTATCCAAAATCATTGAATTCAGAATTTGAGCCACTTGTTGGGTAGAAATATTAAACGTCACCACCCTCTTCAGCACGTTGAGGACTCCTTCTGGAGTAGCAACCTTGTGTGCTTTAATGTACCTAAGGGTGGACCCTTTAACCTGTTCAAGTAGCATATGATCGAGCTGCCCGTCTGTGTAAAAATCGCCTCCAGTGATTTCGTTGGAGGGCTCGAATTCAACACCCATGTAGTGTTTCCCTGCCTTATTTTGAATGTTCTTCACCTCTTTGATCAGATTTTTAGCCAACAATGATTTGACTACTTTGGTGACAACATTTTCGGTGATCTTGCTCTCAAATGTGATGTGTCTTTTCCAAATGCCTGAATCCCTTTTGCTTTTAATCAATTCGAGGATTGTGACTTCATCACCTACAGGACCAGTTTCGAAACCGGCTCTTCCCCTCTTACCCAGCATGCGACTCATATTTCTGTGGAGAATTGAGAATGATCAACAATTTCACATGGAAAATAATTATATTGTACAGTATATAATTCAGATTCAGATGAAGAATCATAAAAAAAAAAAAAAAAACTGAAAAATACACCACTCCCTAACTTAGGATTTCCACTAATGCAATTCCAGAATTCAAGCAAACCATAAGAAATTTAATAACATGGTAACGGGCAAAGCAGAATTATCCATTAATCATACATTGCAGCATTATAGAGTTATAAATTGCATCAGTCTTTAGCAAACCAGATTTCGACCGGTAGGTATGTGGGACAATTTGAGAAAAAAATAAAACTAATGAAAAATATTGTTCCATAACTTACAGTGGCGAGCGGAGGAGCAGGCGATAAAAGGCGGCGAGCGGTGGGGGCAGGCGATGAGCGGTGGGGGCAGGCAATGAGCGGTGGGGGCAGGCAATAGACGGCGGCGGTATGGTAAACAACCTCACAACTTCTTCTTCTTCTCTGCGAAATTGGGAGAGGGTGAGGGTGAGGGGTAGTGGTAGGGTGTCCTTTAAAAAATGGGCACGGCTAAAGGCACCCAAGGATCCTATGAGTACACCCACGTAAACTTTTTTTTATCATTAAGAGTCTTTTGTACCCCCTCCTACACATTTAAAAAAAAAAGAGACGGATGAGTACACAACAATTTTATTTCACATCAATTCCCACCATCACCACCAAAATAACAAAAACAATAATGGTGTCATGCAACTTCGAATGCCAAAAACAAAAATAAGAAAAAAACTAATCAATCATATTGGGGACAGCAGCCGATATCACCAAAACAACAGAAACCCAAAATTTCAACGAAAATAAAATCTTGGTATGTTCAAAAAAATTTCACAAACAAAATTGAAATGTTCGAAAATTTTAATGACAAACTCAATATGTTCGGAAAAAAATTCAAAAACAACTTAAATTTGTTAGAAAAAAAAAGATCGAACAAAATGTTCGAAATTTTTTACAAGACAAATAAAAATTGTTCGAAAAAATTTCTAAAACAAACACAGATTGTTCGAAAAAAATTCCAAAACAACCTAAATTTATATGAAAAAAAAATCGAACAAAATGTTCGAAATTTTTTCCAAAACAAACACAGATTGTTCGAAAATATTTCCAAAACAACCTAAAGTTGTCCGAAAAAAAATCACGAACTTCTAAAAACCCTAAATTTCCTAAAATTTCTAAAAAATTAAAAAAAGTACCTTGGAACAGGCGGCGGTGGCGGAGGAGTGCGAGCGGCCGCGTCTATGGGAGGAGGGCGACGGCGGCCGCGGCGGACGAGGGAGGAGAAGAGGCGGCGACGTGGGGAGGGGAGGCGGAGCTGCGACGCGGCGACGTTGGGAGAGAGGGCGGCGTTGTCGCGCGTGTTGGGTGGGGAGACGGGGACGGCGACGGCAACGAGAGGAGGCGGCCGCGAACGGGGAGTGGGAGGGGCTGCGGCGACGAAAGGAGGTGGCCGCGAACGGGGAGAGGGAGGGGCTGCGCAGTGGGCGGCGGCAGAAATGGAGGTGTAAAAATGGTGGGTGTGTGAATATTATGAGAAGAGAATGAGTTAGGTTTTAATTGAGAGAGTCCTCATCGCGTGGGTGTCCTCATAGGAACTGTGTGTGCTTTTAGCCGCGCCCAAAATGCCCTTTTCTTTTTTATTGGATCAACTCGTTATTATAACAGGCCCAAAGTTGAGTTCCAATTCTTTTTTCCTTATAAGAGTTTATATTCTTTCTCTACAAGTATTTTCCATATATAATAAGATATTACAAAAAAAAAATAAAAAAATTTATATTCTTTCTTATATTTTCCTTATATAAGAAGATATTTCATGGATGATGTTTGATAGCTTAGATTAAACCTACATTAATTATATATTATATTTATTGGTTGTTGGATAACTTAGATTATATTTTAAAATTTATAAAGTTCAAATATCATTTTAATCTTAAATAATCTGTTTTTGCTATATACAAGTATTTTCCATATATAAGATATTACAAAAAAAAATTATAATCTTTCTATACAAGTATTTTCCATATATAAGATATTACAAAAAAAATCACAAACACAGTTATGCACACTGATTCTTGGCAGGGGTAGATTTCCAGTCTAATTTTGATCTTTTTAAGGTTGGTTTATTTAACAAGTACAGAAAATCTATAGCTATGGATTCAGTACAGATTTATGCCTAGCTTAACTTTTGGACATTTTCATTTTTCTTCCAAGATTCTTGCTAAAATAAAAAAACTGTCAGATGAATAGGATTACTTCACCTAAAAATAACAATAAGAGAATTATTATTTATATTTAACAACTTCAAATTAATATTTTAAAATATAATAATTCAATTTTCAAATTTCGACATACTTACCGGTAGCCGTGAATATCCACGTCTTTTATCAGCAACGGAAAATAAAATGATATTCGGAATTTCCCATTTCAAATTATGTTTCATCTCTTATTTTTTTTCCTTGACATATATTAAGAGCATCGGAATATAAAATTTGAACACCCATTTGCAAGAATCCGAATGAGTTTCAACTAACTCCATTAATCTCAAAGATTCTAAAATTGAATTTACAATGTCAAAAATTACATATATAAGAGAAATGTAGGAAGGAAGCTTGTGGCTGTTGCCATTTGCTAGTCCCCCACCAGACTTCCAGTTTGGCATCATATAAATCTATTACATTTTCTTTACCAAAATAGAATTAATCTCTTTGATGGATCCTTATTACTTGGTTGCAAAACTGAAGGGCGATTAATAAGTGCATTCATCAGCCACGAGTGGAGGAACAAAGGAACAACCTTGTAGAGTTTGCTCGAAGATGTGCCCTATTCTCAACAACTTCTCCTGCAACACACAAGGCATCACTTGAATTTAATATATTTTCATATCACAAGCTTAGTAGCAACATCTTACAAATGAACAAAAGATATTGGACACGAATGAAGCTTTCGTAATTTTAGGCCAACGCCTACTTTGTGTAATTTATTGTCCATAACTTTCGATAACCCAGATAGGTTACAAGAAATTCAAGAGAAATAGAATCTATCTTAAACGGAATTATTGAACATTCTACATAAAATAAAGTTTTTTTTATTTACCTCATCGAATGCTGCCCCAATCATTTGAAGTCCAACAGGGAGCCCAGCAGACCCTCCTTCAACAACTCCACAAGGTAAAACCAGTGCAGGGAGACCAGCCAAGTTCACATTAACCTGTATTAATTCCAAAACATCAATAAAATCAAAAAGTGACGAACATGAGGTAATAAAATTCAAATTAAGTTTTGCAGTTTTTTAAGCGATTGGCCAATGATCAAAGAAAAATTTATTACAAAGTAAGGTAATATATAGAAACTCACAGTCATTATGTCTCCTGCATACATGGCCAACGGATCATTTTTCTTCTCACCTGGACATATATTACCAATTATATTACGAATATCTTCAAGTTGACCAAATAAAAATTTAAAGGCATACAGAAAGGGGGCATGTGAGGACAATGCGTATAAAGGTGAAGTGAAAAGTTGCAGGTGTAGTACCAATCTTATAAGCTACAGATGGAGCAGCAGGAGATATCAAGATATCATTTTTGTCCAAAGCTTCCTTGAAGCTATTTCGTATTATTGTCCTGACCTGGAAATACCAGAGCATATTTTCAGGTTCAAATCATGCAAAAATGAACTAAGTCCAACACTACAACCTTTCAAATAATATTTCATGAAAAAATGACACAAATTACTGTTAGGGCCTTTAGCAGACCATTTTATTGTACTAGAATTTAAGAATTCCATGTTCAAATAGATTGATACCAAATAAAAAAGGTACTATAATATTTGAGTATTGAAGTTGTGGCAAATGGCAATAATGAATGATAAAAAAAAATCAAAGCAATTATTGGTAAACCTGCTGGGCACGCTTGTAATACGCATCATAATAACCAGCAGAAAGAGCATATGTGCCCATCAGAATTCTCATTTTAACCTGTAACAATGACATATATGTTGTCAAGTCAATAGTAGGAAAACATTGTTTCAGCTACAAATAAGGTAGGAAAATGTCAAAAGAGAATTTAATATGCGATCAGTTCAAAAATTCTCACCTCAGAACCCAAACCTTGAGCACGGGAATCCCCATAAAGAGCTTTGAGCTCATCACCAAAAACTTGGTTTCCATATCTGCAAATGCAGGGGATAGGGTAAATTTTAAATTTATGGAGTTATTTCTATTGGTAAGTAAAATTTTCAGCTTTTTCTAAGACAGAAGATCTTTTACCCTCCCCATCTTATAAGGCTACAACATCAACTCATACTTGCAAAATTCCGCTCTATCTATTTAACCATATTTGTATGTTTCTATACATGTGTATACTTATAAAATCAAATTATTAGTTAGAATAGACCAAGTTTACAATATAACCTGACACCATCATAGCGTGATAAATTTGATGATGATTCAGATGAAGCAAGAATGTAATATGCTGGCAATCCAAGGGAAAATGACGGCAATTCAACCTGAATATCCAAAAAGGAATGTGACAATAAGACACCTGACATTCTGCTGTACTGATAAAGCCATAAAGATATGGTATTTACTACTAAATATGAGAAAAATATACCTCTGATACAGTACATCCAAGTTCTTCTAAATGCGAAACAGCACTGCGGACTGAAGAGACTATTTCCGAATCAACTCCAGTTTCAAGGGTTTCACGAATAACACCAACTTTGAGTCCTTTCAACGGTTTGGATTCCATGTAATCTAAAGGAACAAACTGGGACGCATAATTTGGGACTTCCTGAAACAAAAAACAAAAACTTTAAAAGAAGTTAGTGTATCTATTGATCTGAAAATTATAATCTAAGAGATGTGAGCTCGAGCAAAATTCCACATCCATATTCTAGGTAGATAAGAATCTGAAACTTCAAATTTTATTTGAGAGATCCCAGATATGTAAAATGGCAATATATGCAATAATCTGAAGTTTGGCTGAGCTAAAAAGCTGTTAAAGGAGCTTATAAGGTCTTGAAAATTGTTTGGTAAAAAAAGATGTATTACATCTTATAAGATTTGAAAATAAGCTCTATACTTAAATAATAATTATAAAAAAAAAAAAAAAAAAACACCCAACCCCATGCCCCTCACCTCAATGTAAAAAAATTAAAATGTAATTATTTTATGGAGTATTAAAATTTAAAAAAAAAAAAAACTCCCAAATTATCAAAGAACTTATAAATGTTACTATTAGCCAAACACTTTAAGAACGTGCAAGCTACTTAAAAATTACATCTTATAAGCTTTTGAAACAATAAAATGTTTAATATAAGCTTAGCCAAACAGGCTCTAAGTCTATGTGTGTATATATTAATTCCTCTTCCACTAAAATTGATACAGAAAAATTTAAGGCCCTGATGATATTCAATAACTTTTTCATTTTAAAGACGAAATGATAAAAACACAAGTGGTTTTGAATGCACCATAAAGGATTTAGAACTAACTCTTGTGCTACTTGTTGCATCAAACTTATCATAACCCGAAATCGTTTGGAGGAGAATTCCTGCATCTGCAACTGATGAACCAAAGCATCCAATAACATCCAAGGAGGACGCATAAGCCACAAGACCATATCTTGAGACACGCCCATATGTTGGCTTGAGTCCCACTACACCACAGAAAGATGCTGGTTGCCTCACACTTCCACCCGTATCACTTCCCAATGCCACCATGCATTGTCTAGCAGAAACAGCTGCAGCTGACCCCCCTGAAGACCCTCCTGGAACACGTGACAAATCCCAAGGATTGGCTGTCACCTAATGAATATGAAGATGCATCACCTGAGTAAACCATATTTCGTTACAGATTTTTAAAATGGGCTAATTACTCGTTTTTAATTCACCACCTCAGAAAAAGGAAGTAATGGCATATGAATGTAGGTTCATGTCATCATGATTAAACTATTCACACACTATTTTGATGTGATGGTTATTATAACAAGTGCCCATGAGAGAATACTGATCAAGATCTAGGCTATGTATGCAGTAAATACTTTAACTCAAATAAATCACCAGAACTTTATCCAAAGTTAGCGAGCTAGTCAAAATGTGATTTAGCAGATTTACATGTGGCAACCATAATGCACGTTAATTCAACAGTGGAATTCCACATATTATTGTTTAATTGACACTTTCCATCAGCAATTTGAAACTATACGTCCTAATGATGCACGTGCATTGCAGTAAATAACTATGCAAATGCAACACATGATTGCAACCCTCTGCCAAAACTTAACTACAACACATCAATCTTGGGGCTTAGTATGTGGATTTTCTGGAAATTGATTTTTTTCTAACAAAACATCGATACCAAGGACTAATTCATTTCTCAACAACAAAAATACCACACGAAAATCAAAGTTAATTTTCAAAAAGGATTAACGAGACTAACCTGATATCCAGAGCCCTCTGTTGTACTTCCCATACCAAACTCATCCATATTGGTCTTTCCAACAACAATAGCGCCACTCTCCCTCAGCTTCCGCACCGCCGTCGCATCGAACGGCGGCCGATAATTTTCCAAAAGCCTCGACCCCGCAGTGGATGGCATATCACTTGTGCAAATATTATCCTTTACTCCGATTAAAACCCCAGCCAATGGGCCCACCTCCTCATTGTTCTTAATCTTGTTGTCCAGCTCCTCGGCCTGTTTCAAAACGGTGTCGTCGGGAGAGACATAGAGGAAACTGCTCAATTGGGGTTCGTTGCGTCGGAGGCGCTGGAGAAATGACTTGGCAAGGTCCACGGCGGAGGTTTTCCCGGAGAGAAGGGATGTGTGGGTGGAGATGATTTGGGAGTGCGGTGGCGGAGAGGCGACGGAAGTGGGAATGGGGGAGGTGTGGAGACATTTGAGGGTAAAGGTGGTGGTGGTGGTGGCGGCAGGGGAGTGGCGGAGGAGGCGTGGGGTATGGACGGATGAGGATAGCATTTTTGTTGCAGAAATGAGGGGTTTTGCGAAAGCACCTGAATCCTGAATATCATTTGGAAATGAAATTTTTTTTTGGTCCTTTCGGTTTAACTTGTAATGAAAATTATCCCTGCAATTTTTTATTTTTCACAATGGCCACTGCTAAATGCCAACTTTTTTTTTTATGACTTCACCCCTCATTTTTATTTAAGAAAAAAAAAAATATAAAGGCTATACTACCCTTCATTAATTAAAACGAAATTATACTCAATAAAATCTTATTTGTACACCCACTAAGTCGAAAAAAAAAAAGTTGAGAAAGTTACGAATTTATTTTTTCGAAATACATGAATCGAATTTTTTTTCGAAAAAGTGTAAAAACCAAAAAAATACAAAGCAATCGGGAAAAAAAAAATCAATCAAAAAGAACGGCATCTTCAACCCTAATCATTCTTCACCCAAACCAAAACAAATGCTAAAAACACTAACTCATTTTTTAAAATCTCAACTCAAACGGCATCTTCAACCCTAATCATTCTTCACCCAAACCAAAACAAATGCTAAAAACACTAACTCATTTTTTAAAATCTCAACTCAAAGCAAATAACAAAATAAAAAAAAGCAAATTTCAGATCCAAAACAAAAAATACAGATTTTTTTCAAAACAAGTTTCCAAAATAGATGAAGGCAGATGAGATTTTTACCGATGACGGCGACGGGATGTGAAGGGCACGAAGGGGCGGTGCGACGGGACGCGAAGAAGTGACGCGGCGGGATGGGATGCGAAGGGGCGGGACACTCGACGGCCAGACGCGATGGGTCTGCGCGCGACGGCACAGCGTCGATGGGATGGGGTTGCGCGCGATGATACGACGGCGGCGGTGCTGCGAAGGGAACGGCGGCGATGCTTGTAGGGAGAAGGAGGCGAGAAGAATAGGCTGAAGAAAATTGAAGAAAATAGAAAAAAATTAGGGTTTATGAGTTTATAAGGGAAGGGTAGTATTGGAAACTCAAATCGGGGGTGAACTCAAATCGGGGTGTGAGGGTGAAGACAAAAAAAAAAACGTTGGCATTTAGCAGTGGCCTTTCACAATATTGCCTTTTTAGTTATGAAAACGGTTCTAATTACATGTAGTATACTCCATAATCATTGATTTAAAGATAAAGAAGTGTAATTTTAAATACTCCATAATCATTGATTTAAAGATAAAGAAGTGTAATTTTAAATACTCCATAATCATTGATTTAAAGATAAAGAAGTGTAATTTTAAATTTTGTCTTATATATAAGTGTGTCATATGACTCTCTTTGGTCGGTTGAATTTATGTTGAAGAACTTAAACAAAACAAAACAAAAAATCATATTACCTCCCTTTCTAAAAAGTTTAAGGTATTTTTCGGACACGAAATTTAAAAAAAAAATGTAATAATTAAAGTGTTGATGGATAATTTTATAAATTTGTTTTATTTAGGAATGTGCAAACTTTTGAGGAGCAAACTAAAAAAAGAAAATATGAAAACTTTTTAAGGACGAAAAGAGTATGTTATATTACACTGGTCCATGATATGTGCAATATTTTTGCGCCCCTATTTGAATCGATTACTTTTAATGTGTGGTGGACCTAGCTGGGGACATGAGGCACAACGGTATCAATTCCAAAATTTTCAGTTTTATTTTATTTTATATATTATGTACAAAATGATTTTATAATAATAAATTGATAAAAGATGATGAAAAGTTCAATAAATTTTTATTTATGTGTCTTGAGCTTATTTAATATTCCTCCCCCCTCATTTTAAATTCATCATTTGCAAAAACATGGATGTTCATATATATATATCTTATTTTTCATATTTTATCTTTAAGCCATCTAAACGGTTATTTTTATATTAAAAAATCATAATGAAAATTACAAGTATGTCACTACTAAGTCATCTAAACTCTTATTTTTCATATTTTGTCGGAATACTTACAGCTCACACATTTATTTGCATATATCTTAAAACGTTCATACATATATTTTATATTTGACAAATACTTGTGTGTACCATGTACATACATGCAATTGGTTTCAATTTTTTAAATGGATTGGACTATACCCATGAATTATGGGCTTAGTTTTTAAATAAGTCACAGTTTTATACACTCCTCGTTTTAATGAGTTCACCTCCATTTTTTTTAAAAAGAAAATTAAGACTTGTATCATTTTTTTAACACTTTTTAAGTACTTCACAATACGATCCCCACAAGCGTATGAGTCCGATTGTAATACGTAAGTACTACCAAGTACTTTGTTCGTCCAAAGATCTAGTTGAATGCAAGTGAATCCCTAAAGTTAGGAGTTTTCATGCTATTGTAGTAACTACACTTGTTTGTTGGATTTTCGGGATTTAAAACAAAGTATGAAACACCTTTTAAAAAAAAGTCCCAAAATGGTAGTGCTTATCAGCTTTAATTTCTTTGCATGATTAAAGGAGTTTAAAATAATCTAAACGAAGTAATCGTCCAACAGGAAGATTTCTCTCCTCCGTTGAGAGCCAAGGTTTCGATTGTGATCATCCGACCCTGAATCTCAGGCCAGAATTGATACTCCATGTTTGATTGATACTTATCTTGATCTGATTGAACCCCTGATTTATAATTTACGCAGATTTACTGGGATTATGTCCCCCAGTTCTGCTATTTATGCGATACATCCCCAAATCCCAAACTCACCATTCAAAACTAAATAAGCCCACTATCCAACAACCTAAAATCATCTTACCAGCAATGGCGCAATACCATTCATCCAGCGAACAGGAGAAGGAAACGCTCCTGGAAACAGGAGATCCTTCAGCCCAAATCACTGCGATTGAACTCTGCCTGATCGGAAAATTCCTCACGACAACTAATCTTCCACTACGACTCATCCGTAGTCGACTGGCGAGCATGTGGAGACCAAGCCACGGAGTATCGATCAACGATATAGGCGAGGGCCGATTTCTAATTCAACTTTATCATCGAAAGGACTTCTCGAGAGTGGTCGATGGAGGGCCATGGACGGTAGGACTCCATATGCTACTCCTCCATAAACTCAAGATAGGAGACGTTCCACATAGGCTTCCCCTCAACCTCATTCAGTTTTGGGTACAAATTCACGACATCCCAGTGGGGTACTTCTCCGAGGAATTCGGCAAAGCTATTGGGAATGGCATGGGCAGAGTCATCACCCATGATGAATCTTTCAAAGGCTCTGTTTGGAAACGCTACATGAGGATAAGAGTGGAAATCGATACCACACGGCCTCTAAAGAAAACAAGCAAAGTCCGGCTCGCGAACGGAATGGCAATAGAGGTAAGCTTCAAATACGAGAAGTTGTCTTTGTTCTGCTTTTTCTGTGGGCATCTTGACCATACAGTTAGTCACTGCCCGGAGCGGCTGGATGTCTCCCCGGCCTCAGATGAACTGAAATGGGACCCATCTATCATAGCTCCGGATCGGAGTAAACCGAACACCCCGGGGGCAAATTGGGAGCGCCACGCTCCACCATCCGACTCCACCAACAGCGACGATTCTGACAACACCGGCTCCGACACTCCCGAAAGTGCAGGGAACTTGGAAATAAATAAGGGAGCCAATCACGGCGGCAATACAGGGATTGAAGTAATTGCTACCGAAATTGATGGCAGTGAAGTGGGAACAGAAAAGATGGAGGAGTTACCTAAATCTGGGGAGGTTGTAACCGTTACTAGCAAAAATCGAGGCGGGGGACTTCACTCTCCCCAACCGTTACACACTGACCACACCTCCCCAGTCAAGGAGGTTATTTCAGCAAAACAGGGGGTAATTAATACCTTGAAATCCAAGGCTAATTGGTGGTTGACTGACAATCATGCTGAAGACGCGGAGGTAGAGAAAGAATCAGTGGAGCCCAAGAAAAGAAAGAGATTGGTCAACAAGATGGAGACTTCTAATACCGATGCAACACCAAATTACATGTATTTTTTATCGGTAGGCCCCGGCTCGGAGGCCAGCCGGGAGATATGAGGATCCTAAGTTGGAACTGTAGGGGCGTGGGACAGCCGACTACAGTTCAAGCATTAAGTGAACTCGTTCGAGTTCGGAGGCCCGATGTTATCTTTTTATTTGAAACTCTTTCTTTCGGCATTAGATTAGAAGCCATTCGTGTTCGGCTTAGATTTGACTCTTGCTTTTCAGTTGATTGTATAGGCCATAGTGGAGGCCTGGCAGTTTTTTGGAATAATAATACTGATTGTTCAATCTTGAGCTACTCCAACCACCACATTGACTCAGTTATTAAAGACAACGAGGGTGATTGGCGTGTAACAGGTTTCTATGGGTACCCAGAACGGAATAGACGCCATCTCTCATGGAACCTCCTACGCACACTAGCAGCCTATGATACCCTCCCTTGGGTATGTATAGGGGATTATAACGATCTTTTATCGACAGCTGAAAAGAGAGGTAGGGTGGCACACCCCCAACACCTTATTAATGGCTTCAGAGAGGCAATTGTCGACTGCAACCTCTCGGATATTCCCCTCAATGGCTACCCCTTCACTTGGTTTAGGGGAAGAGACCCGGAGACTGCGATTGAAGAAAGGCTAGATAGAGCAATGGCTACCCCAGCTTGGAACATGCAATTCCCCCAAGCCGAGCTTCTTAACCTCATCGCTCCCGTGTCAGATCACAACCCCATCTTGCTGGACACCTGTCCTAGCATGAGAAGGGCCCGAAAACACACTTTCAGGTTCGAAAACAGATGGCTCACGGAGGCTGACCTGGCTACTGTTGTGCAACGCTGTTGGACGGGGTTCAGCGATTTGCGCATAACCGACAGATTAACAGCCACTAGTGAATCCTTGACAGTATGGGGGAGAAGGGCTGATGCACACTTCAGAGCGACTAAAAGGGAGCTTGAACTGAAAATTGAGAAGCTCCAAGGTGATATGAGTACTATGGGGAGGCAAAGGTATAGGACAGCCAGAGGAGAGTTAGGAGCGATACTTAAACAAGAGGAAATATACTGGAGGCAGCTCTCGACGTCCAGCGGGTAATAAACATGGCAATCCCTCCGGAAGGAAGCTCCGACACACTGATATGGCAGCCATCTCGAAATGGCACCTATTCAGTCAAGACGGCTTA
Organism: Galeopsis tetrahit; assembly: GCA_963675135.1. Taxonomy (NCBI): domain Eukaryota; kingdom Viridiplantae; phylum Streptophyta; class Magnoliopsida; order Lamiales; family Lamiaceae; genus Galeopsis; species Galeopsis tetrahit. The sequence continues at coordinate 23,479,469 of OY776126.1, forward strand.
TACTCTAGCCGCCTCGACGTCGACTGAACCTGATTTTAGAATGGAAGGGCAATGGCAACTTATTTGGGGACTGAATGCCCCACCCAAGGTGAAGGACTTCCTTTGGAGAGCCGCTCGAGACTGTCTCCCCACACGGACAAACTTGACCACAAGAAGAGTGGATATCGACGATCGCTGCGCACTATGCGGCACTGCACAGGAGGACAGTTGGCACCTCTTTGTCCAGTGTACGTACACAAGAACATGTGGGAGAATAGCAGGCCTACTTTCGAAAATAGAGAGTGCAGCCCTGAGTGCAACCAGTACTGCAGACTTCATCTTTGCAATGCTGAACAGCCCTATTAAGGAGGTGGCCGCTAGCTTTGGGATGGTTCTATGGCAAGTGTGGAAGGAACGAAATGAAAAGGTATGGACAGGAGAATGTAAAGCGCCAAATCAGGTGGTACATGCATCAGCCGCCTATTGGATAGAATGGAGGAAGGCGCGTGGCGGCCCAAGACGACCAGCAGGATGTGAGGATGTTAATGCCACATGTGCAGCCTGGCACCCCCCACAAAATGGCTTCCAAAAACTAAACGTAGACGCTGGATTCTTTCGCGAAACAACCCAAATAGGCATTGGCATGGTTTTAAGGGACCACATGGGGAACTTTAAGGGGGGACGCACACTAGTCAAAACAGGGTGCGCGGACGTGGAAGTTAGCGAAGCAATGGGTTTTTTCGAAGCTTTGTCATGGACTAAAGAAGAAGGGCTTGATAACATCATTATTGAAGGCGATGCGAAAGTAGTGGTTGACGCGATCAATTCAACGGAGGCCCTAAACTCCACCTTTGGAGACTTTATAAATGCTTGTAGAGCTTTAAAGGCTACCTTTTCAAACATTGTTATCTCTTTTGTCAAAAGAAGTGCCAATTATATGGCACATGAATTTGCACGGGCTTCTCGTGATTTTGAGAACCCGGCCTCTTGGGTAGACCCTCCGAACTTTGTGGATGGGCTACTCGCACCAACCTGCATTTGCAATAATCGAAGCTAAGCCTACCCGGTTTCGAAAAAAAAAAAAAAAGTATGAAACTAGATTAACTAAGATAATAAGAAATAAACAAAAGAAATAACAAGTTATCTAACTTTCGAGAGAAAGTGCAAGAGAATGGGTATTGCCTCAGGTGTTTCCGTTTTGTGGGTAATTCAATGAGTTAACGAACCAATTGCATGAATTAAACTATGGTTTTGGATTAAGCTAAAGGTTATCACTCCTATGTGTAGACCCCCTCGAAAGGCATAGGTGAACACGTGCATTGATTAGCAATTATAGGATCTAATAAAATACCATAAGCTCCTAAGATAGTGTCTTATAAGCACTTTCAACACGGTTACTAATGCTTATAAGATGCCCTCTCACCAATCTCCTAGACGACCTCTATTTGATTGATGTCTAAAGTTGTTGGTCTAGCAATTAACCCTCTCTCGGTTAAGCTAATTACTACTTAAATTCTATTCAATTAACCAAAGCTCAACTTACACTCCCAATCATGCAACCCAACTCTCGTTGCAATTAACATAATCGAACATGCTCGCTAATAGGGTTGATTAACCAAATGAATCAATTACAACACAACTCTAGAAACATAAACACCCAAAACCTAAGCTAATCATGCAATAAATTCATAATTACACTAAACACCCATCAAAACATCCACACCCAAGGCAATGAGAATTTAGCCCATGGTACTAGAAGAGAATCTCATGGCTACAACAAAAACAAGCATCAAACTCATAGCAAAATAGTAAGTAATTGGAGAATTTAAGAAATTACCAATTAAATTGAAATGCAAACAAAAGTAACATCACCTTGATCATGGAATTGTAGCTACAAAACGATGTAATAGACGATGCCCGATGATAATCGTAGCTTAATTCTAAGTAAAAACCACTAATCTATCTAGTTCTATGAAGAATTAAAACTAAAAATGAAGAACACTACTAACTATGTGTTTGTGTTTGAGAAATTGCTTGTAAAAGAAGTAAGACTCCCTTTTCAAAACTTAAATTTGGTCTATTTATACTAGGGGTGGAAGTCTTGGAACAATTTTGCAATTAAGCCCTTGAAATATGGAGAAAATGGGGGAAAAACCCCTCGAAAATGGGTCCAATAAAAACGTGCACACGATTTCTTCACTCAACAATGACTTGGATCGTATTTTGCACACTTTTTTTTAAAACTATACGAACCCCACAAGCGTATGGGATCGTTAGTAGTTGAGTAAGTATACGACCTAGTAGTTATCGTCCAAGGACCTAGAGAGAGCGTGGACCCCCAAAACTATACGTCAAAATGGTGTTATAGAAGCTAAATGTGAGGAGCAAGCAAATACCAACTAAGAAAATAGAAAACTAATGCAATCAACTAAACTAACTCTCAATAATGAAAGTGCAAGGTGAGAAAGCATTGCCTCGGGTGTTTCCGTTTTGTGAGCAATTAAGTGAACTAGTGAACCAATTACATGATTTTACTACGAATTTGGGTCAAGCTAAAGGCTATCACATAAGTGTGCAAACCCCCTCGAAAGGCATAGGTAAACATCGTGCATTGATTAGCAATTATAGGATCTAACCAAATACCATAAGCTCCTAAGATAGTGTTGCATAAGCACTTTCAACACGGTTACTAATGCCTATGAAACGCCCTCTCACCAAACTCCTAGACGACCTCTACTCGTTTAGTGTCTAAGGTTGTCGGTCTAGCCATTAACACCCCTCTCGGGTGAGCTAATTACTAATTAACTTCTATTCAATTGATCAAAGCTCACACTCACACTCCCAATCATGCTACCCAACTCTCGTTGCAATAAACATAATAAAACATGCTTGCTAATAGGGTTGATCAACCAAATGAATCCATCAAAGTACAACTCTAGAAACATAAAAATCCAAATTATAAGCTAATCATGCAATTATTCACAATTACACTAAATTCTCATCAAAACATCAACACCCAAGACAATTGAGGATTAGCCCATGTCTAAATTAACAACTAAAATAAAACTAATAGAAATTAAACTACAAAACATGAATGAAAATGAAATTACCAAATTAAAATTGCAATAATAGAAAAATATCACCTATTGTCTTCAAATCCTTCAAAGCTAACATTAAATTGAAATACTAAATTAAACACTAGCTAAGAAATGAAAGAACAATTAAAATTAACTAATCTATTGAGTGGAGTGGTGGGGAGGAGAAAAGATTTCTCCCCCAATGGAAGAGCCCCTCTGTTTCGTGCCAATTTTCTCGCTTCTGTGTGTTCTGCCTCTCTGATGAGAACCACGATACCAAATACGAATAAATCCGTAATCCCCAGCTCAGGCTAGCAAGAAACGGGGCTGCAAACTATTTTGCAAATTGAATTCTATGAATTCTATTCTTTTTTTTCCTCCTCTCTACACGGTAGTTTTCCCCCACAAATATATAGAGATTTAATTCTCCACAAAATATGGAAATATCCTAACAAACTAACTAATCAATAATATCTTTTAATTAATATTCAATAATATCTTCTAATATCCTAATTAATCAAAATATATTCTAAACTAATGCATAATTTAATTTGGGCCTCGACCTTCAACCCGGCTCTCGGTTGAACGAGATTTTGAGCCCACGATCCACATTCTCATCATTCCCATCTCCTTCACGAACATCCTTGTCCTCAAGGATGAGTTCAGAATTATCGGAGTCCGATCCACATATGTTTATTAATTTGACAAATTTGAAGTCTTGTTGCATGTAAACCCATGCTAACTTTCCCAACAATTTCGAACAATCTTTTTCAACAATAGTCTGAACATTCTTCCCTTGAGATCTTGCGAACTTGGTTCTTTTTTCAAAAATTGTTATTTCTTGCCTATTGCGCCTATTGCAGTCAATTCCATCTTCATCATCAACCAAAATATCAACAAACTCCTCGAAAATTGGTGGTACATCATAACCACAATTTTCATCAAAATATTCATCGAAAATTGGTGGTACATCATAACCACAATTTTCATCGAAATATTCATCGAAAATTGGTGGTCCATCATAACCACAATCTATTTTGATTTTTCTTCCCTCGTCCTCCCTAGGCGTCGGGTTCACCCCTTCGTCGTAGCTTGTACCGAAGACGCGACGTTCTTTAGATGACAAGCTTGACTTGGTTCTTGATCCGTTTGTTGATGATTTCTTGCGTACTAATCTGGCTAGCCTTCGTTCCATCTTCTCCATTGTGGAATTAATTTTTTCCACGTGATTGCCTATCCCATTAAACCGAGCTTCTAGTTGATTGAATCTTGCCTCCAATATTTCGATTCTTTCACGGTGAGTTATTGTCATGACGATCGTGATTCTCAAATACTCTCAATGAAAGCACCAATTTGATGAGAACCACGATACCAAATACGAATAAATCCGTAATCCCCAGCTCAGGCTAGCAAGAAACGGGCTGCAAACTATTTTGCAAATTGAATTCTATGAATTCTATTCTTTTTTTTCCTCCTCTCTACACGGTAGTTTTCCCCCACAAATATATAGAGATTTAATTCTCCACAAAATATGGAAATATCCTAACAAACTAACTAATCAATAATATCTTTTAATTAATATTCAATAATATCTTCTAATATCCTAATTAATCAAAATATATTCTAAACTAATGCATAATTTAATTTGGGCCTCGACCTTCAACCCGGCTCTCGGTTGAACGAGATTTTGAGCCCACGATCCACATTCTCATCACTCTCCCCCAACTTCTGTTGTGTGTTCGGCCTCTCCACATACAAAGTGAGATGGGCCTCTTCCACTTAATGCCCAAAACAATATTAAATTGGGCCATTCCATTCATTTACGCTGCTAATTCAGAGCTTGCCTTCAATTGCAAAGTGGGCCTGCATTTAATTGCAAGCAGCTAGATGGGTTTCTCAAGTTAGGCCATCTAAATGGGCCACCAAAGTTGGGCCTCAATTTAATTTCCAGCAGCTGCTTCCTTGATTTCACGGCTTCAGCACTCCAAGTGGGCTGCTGATCATGGGCCGAAATGATTATATGAAATGGGCCCATTTTCTTCTTCTTCTCGATTTATTCCTTCGATTGACTTCACAATATAATCGAGGTGCATTTTTACTCCAAAAATGCTCTTTTTCCTATAAAAAATAGCAAACAACACCTTTTCTCCAAATCAAGTGTAGCTAGTCAATTTAATGTAAATAATGCAATGAAATCCTATAAATTATACAAAATAAACCCATGAATTTCTAGCAATTTTCACACTAATCAAGCAACTCGGCCGAGTTGGTGTGCTCGGCCGAGTTGTCTGCATTTCCAGTCTCAGGCCATCCCTCGAGCTCGGCCGAATCTGTACACTCGGTCGAGTCCTGAAATTTTGAGTTTTTGAGCAACTCGGCCGAGTTGGCCAACTCGGTCGAGTCATTTCTGATCCTTATTTCGTGCAAAACTTTTGATTCCGATCTCCGTCGACTGGATTCTTTTTTCCATTCCACTCCATTTTTTGAGACGAATTCAATGGTGCAATCCTCTCTTTGATACCTTTTACATGATCCACTCTTCAGATTGATCCAACGACCTGATATTTTGTGATTTGTTTCGAAACACCACGTTTTACCTATAAACATCAACAACACATGCACTACATTTCTCACAATTAAATCAAATCATCCACAACTGACAAATATAATGTGAAAATACAAGAAATATAAGCTCTAAATATGCACTAAAGTCATGCAATTTACACCCGAATCGAATTACATGTAAAAAAATTATATTACCCTTCATTAAAATTATAATTATACACCCATCATCGAGTCACCAACAAATCACTGTTGGGTTACCACTATGTCACATATTGTATTATTTTTAAAATTTTGAAAGAAAAATTACCCAAAAAAAAACTATGAATGTTCCAAAAAAAAAAAATGAAATAAAACTTTCGAAAAATAAAAAAAAATTAAAAAAAACAAACTAAACTAATTTTTTTTCAAATTATTTTCTAGAGGACGTTGACAAAAGAATGACAAATTGCTATAATATAATGTATTGATCTACTCGTGAGGAACTCTCCATTACAATGATTGCAATTGCAATTAGACCATGAGGGATAAATCAATGATCTGACACTTGAATTGGTGTGTTCATTACCAGTTTTTTAAAGTTGTATTGAGGAAAAATTAATTTAATGAAAAAGAGATTTTTAAAATTAATAAGCAATAGATTTTGACCACAATACCTTAACAACAATAGAAAAGGTCTTTGCCACTAGGCTAAGGCATTATTTATGATAATTATCATTTAATATTTATTTAATTCATTTAAATTTTATATTTTATGGAACAAGTTACATACCTACATGTACATGGTACACAAGAGTCATACTCTTTATATTTCTTTTATTTATTTGCACATACCTTAGAACATTTATACATATTTATTTACACATTTATCGTACCCCCATATTAATAATTTTGGGTCCGTCACTGCGTGCTTCTTACGTGTTCCGAACTTGAAACGAACCCGTTGAGAGAGTTTCCGGTGACGGGCCTCCGACGCTCAAGTCAAGTAAAGGGTTGAAAAAGATGATAAAGGATACTAAAAACTAATATGAGAAGTGGGTGAATGTGTGTAAAAAATGAGTGGTTGTTAGTTTTTTATTCATTATGTTTTCGGGGTATTAAGGCCATTTTAAGCTCTATATGCGAGCTAACATATTTTGCCGCATGGTAGTACCATGTCCGACACTCTGATTCTTTCAGAGTCCGTTAATAGTGAGGAAACTCTGTAAAATAGGACAATTAGTTACACTTTTGGCAGCAGGTCTGACCACCTTTTATGAGCTCTTCCCGGGACAGTTTATCATAACACCTGGGTCCACCTCTTACCAACCAATATATATTGCAATACGAATTTATGTAATTTCTCATCTCTGGACTCTGGCCCAGGTCCTATTAGTTTTGTGTCAAGGGTTTGGGTTCAGACAAGGTCCCTTAAAGCTAAAGGCTATATTTATTTATTCATGAAACTGGATCTTGTATTGATTGGCCCAAGAGCTTAATATTCTTCTATCACCTACCATTCTACCAAATCCGGTCACGATAGTGTTATCTCATAATCTTACAGTCAACTAATGTAGTTAGCTGATATGGGTCAAGCAAGATGACTTAGGGCAAATTAGATGGGTTGAATGTGTTCAGTCAACTGAGGAGGAGTTGCTTAAAAGTCAGTTTAGGTTGGTCAGATCAGAAGGGTAGGATCAACAGAGTTGGTGTCTATCAACAGAGTTAGTCTTTTGATCAGAACATAAGAATTGGGTATCAGATGAGTAGAAGTCATCTGATCTTTATGGACAAGTCTTCTGATACGGAAGTTAGGAGTAGTTACTAACTGAAATACAATTTCAACTACTTGAGAGCATAACTACCATTTCAGTTGGGCTTAACAGAAGCACATGGGTTGTTACAAACGGTTGCAAACGGATGCTAATTACTAAATTGTTTCCTAACTGCTGCAATCACCTTGATCTTTATAAACTCTTGAAATTGTTCATTGTAATTTGATGCAAGTACGATTGTTGTTTTTGAGTTATGTGAGTTCACGAGTGAAGAGAGGAAATATCCTATTTCGAGTGAATGAGTGTGTAAATATTTTTTATCAATCAAAGAAGTAGTCGTCTGGTCCAGTGGATGTAGATCACATTGATCGAATCACTTAAATCATTTTTGTGATGATGTTTGTCTCGTTAATTACTTTTCGAATTACTATCTTAACTGGGTTATTTCAATCAAATAAAAATCAGATTTTTTAACACTACTCAGGGGTGGCCATGACCCCCCTCAATTTATATATATATATATATATATATATATATATATATATATATATATATATATACGGAGTTATTAAATTAATTAATAAATTAATTAATTTTATTATAAATAAATTTATTTCTTAGTTATACTATTATTAAAATATACTTTAATTTTTTATATTTCAATTATATAAGTTAATAATTTTTTAAAAGGTCACTATTAAATATTAGTATATATTTTTATTGACAAATTCTTATATACAATTGAATTTCAAGTGTTTTTAATATATTAGTAATGTAAACGTGTCTCATTTTAATTCCTTATATTTTATGATTTGAATTAAGGATTATAATTTATTTTTTACTAGTTAAGTTTTTTTTTCTCATTTTAACAAGTTCACAACAAAAGTAGTAAAAATACATTATAGAGTTTGAGATATTTATGTATTTTGATATATTTAAGTCTAACAGTGAAAAAAGATATAAATATAGAATATTTAAATTTTATTAACGAACATATAAAAATTGGCCCCCCTTAGTGTCAATCCTGGGTCCGCCCCGACACTACTGTATATTTGAGAGAGTAATAATTTTGAAATGCTATAATTAACCATCTATTAATTTGATCAGTTTCTAACAAAAAAACAAATTAAATAAAGTTGGTTGTGGATTTCAAATCATTATTATTAAAATCCCTCTATCCAAGCACTTAGTTAACTTTCATAGCAAAATATAAATATGTGTGGGTTGGTCTGCTATGGACTCGAGTGCATGTTGTGCACCCTAGTTCATGTTGCACTTTTTAGTTTACTGACTTATATTTTTTGGTAAATGGTGTTGCACTTTTTAATTATTAAACTGTATAATAATATTTTTAGTAATAATTGAAAAGTGAAACACCATTTACCAAAAAGTGTAAGTCAGTAAAACTGAAAAGTGCACATGGACTAGGGTGTATACTAGACTTTACTATATGTGTGAGGCTGTTTCACAATTTTTTTCCCTTATTTTCATATATTTTACATTTTTAAATTGGACAACCCTCATTTTTATGTTTGTCAAAATGGATCATAAGCATAATATTTGGACCGCACTTAAAAAGTAATATATACGTTTAAGTAAATAGTGATATTAATGTTTATAACAAAAAATACTAATATTTTTTTACCTAAACATTATACTTTTTACTCTGAATTAAAAGAAATCGGTCTCACGAAATAAGATAGACTCATTCAAAACTAGCTCCCCTACTAATTTGATCTGGACAGCTAATTGCTATTTTTACTTTCACAACATTATTTCATGTGACGACCAACCTTTGACGTCCGCATGCAATTATTTTCCAAATAAAATAAAATTATATATACTATATGCGACTTGATTATATTTCACACCACCAATACGTTCTATTTTCATTGCAACCTTAGTTTACATTGACACTACTTGTCACGTTCTGTAATTTGATTCTTTGTGGTATATATTAACTAATTACTTGAATATTTCTTAAATTCTATTGGTCCCATTTCTATTTTTCAACTCCACCGCATGCATTTCGCAAATGGACAATTATTAATTAATATTGTAAATTAATTAATTAATTAAATCTAAAACGCTGGATGCTAAGGCTAGCTCCCGTTTCTGAGTTGTTAATTTCATTAGTAATTACATTATTAATTAGTCGCTGACTCGCTGTGTTAAGTGCTAAACTGGCTATTATAAAACCTTAATTAACGTAGTAACTGAAACTTAATAACCGTAACACATATATTTTTTTAGCTAAGTAATATTAACCCCCTCTCTAGTCTATATATCCCTCTCTCCCTCTCTCACTTACTCACTTACAGATGGATATGATTTTTTCTTCTACAAAGTTACTTTGTGCATTTGTTGCACTGACATTGTTACTTCTCAAGCATTCAGTCGCTATTATTGATGTCGCTGTTAGGAAATGCGATTTATACACAGGGAATTGGGTTTTTGATAAATCGTATCCTCTCTACTCGTCTGCAAATTGCCCTTTCATAATACAACAATTTAACTGTAATGGTAATGGACGCCTTGACCTCCAATATCAAAACTATAGATGGCAACCCAATTCCTGTAACTTAAGGTAATTCTCTCTCTCTCTCTTTCTTCTTTTTAATGCGTCACGTGTTAGGGGAATTTTTGTAGTGTGTAAATGAATTGCTCAAATTATTACATTTCCAAATTTTATCCTATTAAATTTATGCTAATAAAATACAATTTTTTTTTTAGTAAAGGATGTAATAGAATCAATTATATTTTGATCCAATTCTTTCGTATTCCAAATATATTAATTCAAATACAAAATTATTTTTTGATTTGAAAAGTATTTGAATTAGATTCGATATTCACGAATTACTCTATAATATCAATTGTTTAGCTAGTAAAAAAAGAAAAAACAGAATTTTCTAAAAAAAATATTATCCATCCATTATTATGTATTAAGATTTACACTTTCTTTTGACACATAGATTAAAAAATATACTCCAGTATTAACTGATGGACGTGTACGTATGGTATACGTAGGTGGAATAAGGTAGATTTTGTGAATAGAATGAGAGGGAAGCGTATAATGTTCGTGGGAGACTCACTAAGCAATAATCAGTGGCAGTCCTTAGCTTGCATCATTTATTCTGCCAATCCAAAACCAGCTTCTTACCAACCTATTACAAGAACAGGCCTCCTCTCCACCATTATATTTCCGGTGAGTTTTTCTGATTATTATACAATTAATTGCATTGTTTATATAATAATTGTGCATGTTACTTCTTAATTGGTATTTCCTTGTTTATTATATAGTACTATATATTATGTTTTCATTATAGTATGAAATAGTCACATATGAGTTACGTTTTTTGATTAATGGTACGTAGTAGTGCAATTATGAAAGCTAATTTAGGAATATTTGGCAAACATTTACATATTCAATTTCATTGTTTATAATTTCATATATATATATATATATATATATATATTTTGCAGGATTTGAATATAAGGTTGATGTACCTGCGGAATGCATTGATGGTGGACATAGAGAAATTACAAAATGGAAGCAGAGTTTTGAAACTCGATTCCGTTGCCGCTAGTTCAACACAATGGCTCCAAACCGACATTTTGATCTTCGACACGTGGCACTGGTGGCTTTATACTGGAAGAAAACAACCGTACGTGAGAGCAATTTAATTAATTAATTAATTAAATATAACATTTTTTTAAATTATTTTTCTTGGACATAATAATCTTATTAAAAAAAAATCCAGGTGGGATTTAGTCCAAGAGGGAAATGTAATAATGAAGGACATGGATAGATTCGTGGCATATGAGAAAGCATTGAGGACTTGGGGAAGATGGGTTGACCAAAATGTTGGTACTTCGAGAATTAACATATTTTTTCAGGGTGTTTCTCCCGATCATTGGAAGTAAGTCACATCTTTTTCAAATTAAAAGATTATGAATATGATTAAATCATTTTCTATATTTGATAAATTAATCAAGAATTAATGTCGCAATTAAAATGATTTGTGTGACAGTGCAAGTACGTGGGGAATGCCGGAGTTGCAGCGGTGTGGGGGTGAACGAAACCCGTTGAAGGTACCGATCGAGGAAAACAAATCTACTACCAGGGCAGACATTATACTCAAGAATGTTTTATTTGGCATGAAAAAGAGAATTCATTTGTTAGATATCATTAAATTATCGCAGTTTAGGGCTGACGGACACCCTTCTATTTACGGAAACCCTAGTCATCGTGGTATGGATTGCACTCACTGGTGTCTTCCTGGAGTTCCCGATGCTTGGAATCAGCTCCTTTATGCTACCCTTCTTCTTGAACCTTGAGTTAACTGGAAAGTTTAGTTATTTTTTTACAAATTAATTAGCGGTCAATTTGTTGATTAATTGATCAGTAACATTAATCCATATATCTTTGTTGCGGTGCGTTTGGATTTGGTTTGTGACATTTTTTTTTACTATATATTCACAATCAATTGTATATTTTAAATTAAAATCAAGTAAAAAAAATCGAGAAACAAAACGGGATGAAAGACGGAGAAATTTCATGATACAACCTTTTGTAAATATGAAAATAATCTTAAAAACAATGTTAAATTTTATAAAATAATTTTTTTAATAATTTTAAAATAACTCTTAATAAATGTTAACTCAACTATTTCTCTTACACTAATGTCACATATATTCTTTAATCAATAAAATTATCATATGTTTCTCAACTTTTTAAAATCATGACATATTATATTTCATTGATCATATAATTGAAATCGTCTAAATTTATCAGAAAGCACACCTCAGCACACAATATTCTGATAAATTTATCAGTAGTATATATGGAATTAGGAAAAAAAAAGTTAATTGTTTACTGCTATTTATATATTTTTATAAAACAAAAAATTAATTTTAGAAAGACCCCTGGTTTAGGGGTAGCTTTATGGGTCGATTTATAAATTTATATTGAGTTTGATAAAAAAAATAGTTGTATTAGAGATCTTTTCCAATTGATGGAGGGCTCTTGGTTTTGAACTTTTAAATGGAATATATATTTATCTAATAATGAATTATGCGAGTTTTAATCTGGATCTTTGGAGTTGTATTTGCATGATTAAAATCAACACTGGATCTAAAGATTCATACAAAGGAATGCACAACATGGAATTTTGTTGGACGAAGCTAGCTTTGGTGGAAGGTTATTCCTTCCAAGGTTTCGGCTTTTTCGTGGAAGATGATTCAAGATACGATAATATATATATTGAATTCACAAAAAATATATTTATTCTATTTAAATAGTTAACTTTTGAGTATTTTTTCTACTTTATTACAAAGAGAAGTATGTGGCTTACCCTGTGTTTAATCTACCACGCATTTAATGAACATTTATTCTTAGCCTCTTTTGTTTCTAAATGTTCATTACCCTCTAGGGGTTTTCCTCTTGTCTCTTATACTCCTCTTTTACATGAGTTGGCTTGCATGTATGCATCTTTCATTTGTGACAAGTGTCCTCCAGCTCCTCTTAATTTCAGAAGTCAAAATAATAAATGTTGCATTAAATAATGTTGATGTCACCTATTTAATAATGATTAGTATCTTCGAGTTGATTATTTGTTGTTATGCATGTACTTCTTTACTATAATTAGTTGTTCGACGGGCCCGGCCCGTTTCTAGGATGACTTGTACATTTCTTTACCGGTGTGAGCTTTGATCGCTTATTATGTCATTTATCCTTGTAGCCAGACCATGAGATTGCCTTCTAGGGGAGGTCGCCTAACTCAGCGACCTACATGGATGAAGTCGCTTATTCTAATGAATGGTCTAGATCTTCTCCTTTGAGAATCTTTAGCATTGATCGTTGTTTATAAGTCGATCTTCGGTAGCAAGGAAGAATAACTTTGTTGGGGCGGAAGAATAACTTTGTTGGGGCAGGAGCTGATACACGACCTCATTTATTATTGCTTGATATGTTTCTGTGGGCTGGATATGGTCTGGAATTTGGATGACTCTTTAATAGTAATGAACCAGGTCAAGCATGTTTTATTATTCTAATCTTAATTACTCGAACGGATTCACTGTGATTCTTGATAAGTGGTGGCTCTCTAACTTCATGGTGTAACAATATGCAATATTACACAAATCAAGTTCTATGCAATATCTCTTACATCAAAGGTTGTAGAAGTCGAATAACGGTAGTTAGACGGTGTAAACACAAATTTCGTGAATTAAATATTAAGACGCAAAAATGCGAAACAATGTATTTAATTTCGGATTAAACCGATAAATACTGTGGGTTACAATCTCTAATTTGCTCCTCTGATTCTCTCTTCTTGAACTCCACTTGAACTTCTTGAGCTTTTGGAGTTGGATCCGCAGCCGAATCCTCTTCAATCTTGAATTTGAGACTTTATAACGTTAATCCAAGGGCTTAGCGCCGTATTTTGAATTAAACGTTGAATTTAGGGACTTTTGGGATGAACGTCGTTGAAGATCGTTCTTGAACTTGGGACTTTGGAACGTTAATCCAAGGGCTTGACGCCGTATTTTGGATCAAACGTCGATTTACGGAACTCATCGTGACTTTTCCGTTGAAGATCGACGGAGAACCTTGAAGAAACGCTGAATCGAAGGGGCTTAGCACCTTAATCTCCACTCGAACACTGATTCTCGCCGCTTTGCACGAAAAACGCCTTTGAAGCTCCTCCGATTGCTGAAGAACACTCTAAAATCTCTGCAGAGAATTTTAGAGCCTTGAATGCTTCTGATTTCTTATGATCAAATGAGTGGAATGAGGCCCCTATTTATAGGTGTAGAACCTAGGGGTTTTTTGGGCCAAATCTGATAGGCTGGAGATATTTGTGCTAAGTAGTTAGGACTTAGTCAAATCTTATCTAAAACTTGGTGTTGGGCTGAATTATTTAATGGGCTCAAAATACCAGATTTGGACCCGATTCGATTTACCTGGACTTTAGAGGCCCGTCTTGAATTATTGGACTTCAGAGACTTGATTTGTTGGGCTTTAGAGGCCCGTTTTGATTTGTTGGGCTTTGGAGGCCCGTTTTAATTTGCTGGGATTTGGAGGCCCAAATTAATTGAATTTTGCTTGTCTACAGACGGATTTACACTGTCAAGCGCCTAGGCCGCCTAATTTTTTTTATATAAAAACAGTTTTCTCATCGATAGAATTTGAAAAAAAAAAAACACCATACATTATGACAGAGTCATAAGTATTATTTAATTAGAGTCAAACAATTTGGGTCGGACCACCAGTACAAAAAATGCCTCGATTAGAGACCAAAGTTTTGAGACCGACATAAACCAGTCTCAAATTGAGACTGATTTGAGACCGATCCGAAAAAATTTTTGAATTTTGAGACTATTTTTAGTTCGGTCTTTAATATTATGTTTTCAGACCGCTTAGAGACCAAATTTCGGTCTCTAAACCGAAATTAAAATTTTGATTTTCAATTTTTTTAGAGACCGACAATTCAGTCTTTAACATGGTATCAAAAATTTTGAATCCAAAAATATTAATTGACTACCAATTTTGACCGCTCGTTTAGAGACTGTTTTTAATTCAATCTTTAATATTATGTTTTTCAGAGCGCTTAGCCACCGAATATCAGTCTCTAAACCGAAATTAAAATTCTGATTTTGAATTTAATTAGAGATCAAAAATTTAGTCTTTAATTGGTATAAAAAAATTCGACAGATTGTTTTATACGTATGTGAATCGATCACTTACCGTCGGGATAGGGCGAGAATCATTTAAACTCGGACAAAGTATCCACATCCGAAAAATAATCTTTTACCATGCAATCTAAATTTGTGGAATCTTTCACTACCTCCTCTAAATCAACTGAATCAGACACTACGATCTCTAAATCAATTGAATCAGGCACTGCGATCTGTAAATCAATTGAATAAGACACTACGATCTTTAAATCAATTGAATCGGGTACTACCGTCTCCACTTCCAACGAATCTGGTTCTATGACATTGTTCGAGATGGAGGAATCAAATTTAAGAGAAGAGAAATATTTGTCCATCGTTGGGAGACACAAATCAAATTGACGATTATATGTATATTTTAAGAGATATGAATAATATTTAAAGATACAAATCTTTAAAATATTATCCCTAATATTATATATATAGATAATTTTAAACAGTGGAGACTGATTTTTCTGTCCCAAATCGGTCCCAAATCAGGCGATTATGTTTAGGGACCGATTTTTGCGGTCTCAAATTGGTATCAAATCAAGTTGTTTGTTTTGAGAGACCGATTTTAGCGGTCTCTGAACACTCTTTCCAAATAGCCCAAATATATCACATGTCATTCTCTCAATTTTAACCCACAAATCAGCTTCTAAATAGTTCATTCCTTGATTTTCCTCCCTAATATCAGTTTGAAGATCCCGTTTCAAATTCAACGTAACGTTTCTCATTCCCTCTTCGTTTAAATTAATGTTTTCTTATATTTCTCAAATTAATTAATTTATGAAGTGTTTAGATTATGATAATTTTCTTTTAACATTGATTTTTTTACGATTAATTGAAATTTTTTTTATCAATTAATATATGTGAAATGATTTAACAAATGAAGCTTTGAAAATTTATTACTTATATCATATACAATAAATAAATAAATTATATATGTATATAATTAATTTTAAAAGTTACACAAGACAATTACTTGTCAAAGTGGTAGGTGCCCATTACTGGGCACCCATCCACCAGGGATCAATTCGTGTGTGTGTGTGGGGGTGTGGGCTGGGTCGGGTTTGTATTTTTATTTAGAGACTGAATATTCGATCCCTAATTATAGACTAGAGATCGATTTGTGTTTTAGGGCCTGAAAATAGGTCGGGCCGACTAACGTTTAGGAACCAATAAGACCGAATTGTCGGTCTCTAATTTAGAGACCGATCAAAAACCGATCTCTAATTTGAGACTGTTTCATAAATTCGGTCTCTGAATATCAGGTACCAAGCGAATAAGGACCACCATAAGACGGTCTCAAATCGGTCTCTAACGTGTGTTGAGACTGCCTTTACGGTCTTAAAATCGGTCTCTAATCGAGACATTTTTTTGTAGTGCACCATCCCTATATATCCATTTAAAATTCTGAGATATAATTAAGTTGTTGAACTTGACAGCTAATTGCTACCTCTCATAATATTATTCCATGTGACAACCATGCAACCTCTAAAGTCCGCAATTATTTTCCGCCCAATATCTTTTTATTCGACATGATCTCTTACCTTCTACTTATTTTCTATTTTCTTTACAACCTTAATATTTTTTATGTGACACGGCTTCCCACGTTCTGTAATTTTTGGTCCCAACACCCCCGCATTTTGCATACACAATTATTAATAATATTGTAAATTAATTAAAAATTGTCCAAAAAGCTGGATGCTCCCATTTCTGAGTTGTGTTAATTAAGCAGGTGATTATAAAAGCTTAATAAACTTTAATGAAACTTAATTAGCTAATTAATCCCTCCTTCCATCTCAGAGATGAATATGATTTTTTCTACTACAAAGTTACTTTGTGCATTTGTTGCAGTAACAACGCTACTTCTCACGCATTCAGTCGCTACTATAGTTGATATCGATGTCGCTGTTGCGAAATGCGACTTATACCGAGGGAGTTGGGTTTTTGATGAATCGTATCCTCTCTACACGTCTGAAAATTGTCCATTCATAATACAACAATTTAATTGTAGCGGAAATGGTCGCCCTGACCTCCAATATCAGAATTATAGATGGCAACCCAATTCATGTAACCTAAGGTACATAATTACTTACCCTCACTCTCTAACTACAAAAAAACACGGAGATTAGCAACCGTTTTTTTTTTTTGTTACGGTCGTGAATTTGCGACGGATTTGGTCAAATGTTGGAATAAATTAATTTATGAATTACGTGTATAGGTGGGACGGGGAAGAGTTTTTGGAGAGAGTGAGAGGGAAGCGTATAATGTTCGTGGGAGACTCATTAAGCATGAATCAATGGCAGTCTTTAGCTTGCATGATTTATTCTACCAATCCAAAGCCTTCTTACCAACCTACTAAAACAATTGGCCTTCTCTCCACTATTATCTTCCCGGTGAGTTTTTCTCTTAATTACATTATAAATTGTTTGCATAATAATAATAATATATGTCCCTTAACTTATGTATTTCTTGATTAATTAGGATTCTTTGTAATGATTAATATTTGCTTGTTTATAGGTAATTAATTAATGGAGTAATTAATTAGTCTTGTTATATTCTTGAACCAACTTAATTTAATTATATGTATTGAAGGCGAATGTAACTAAAGTCTACGTACAGTGCATGTACATGAGAATGATATAATAAAATATGTTTAGATATATATATATATATATATATATATATAGAGTATGCATGTGTGCTAGCTTGTGTTATGTGGATGACTGATATCCAATTAAATAATTAATATTAAGAATCCTGTTTATTTAAATGATGAGATTTTTTTTTTTAATTTCATCAGTTATATTAATTAATTGAGGGTATATACGTAGCAATATAAATAAGCCATTAAATCAATAAATTCAATCATGTCCTTTCATTGTGTATTATTACGCGCGTATCAGTATATATAATACTCCACCCCCTCGTATTTGATAACCTCACTTTCTTTTTAAAATTTGTCCTATATAATTTGTAGCCCATTTATTCGATCAGGTTTAATTAATTCAAGAGAATTTCTTATTAATGTTAATGCATGGTACGTAGTAATGCAATTAAGTGAGTCAATTTAGCTATATATATTCGGTAAATTAAATCACATTATTTATAATTAATTATATATTGCAGGATTTGAATGTTACGTTGATGTACCTGCGGAATGCAATGATAGTGGACATAGCAAAATTGCAAAATGGAAGCAGAGTTTTGAAACTCGATTCCGTTGCCGCTAGTTCAACACAATGGCTCCAAACCGACATTTTGATCTTCGACACGTGGCACTGGTGGCTTTATACTGGAAGAAAACAAACGTACGTGAAAATAATTTAAATATAACTATTAAATCATCATTTTTTCTAGGACATATATAATCTCACATATATATTTATTTTTTCCATGAAGGTGGGATTTGGTCCAAGAGGGAAATGTAATGATGAATGATATGGATAGATTCGAGGCGTATGAGAAAGCATTGAGGACTTGGGGAAGATGGGTAGACCAAAATGTAATTCATACTTCAAGAATCAAGATTTTTTTTCAGGGTGTTTCTCCCGATCATTGGAAGTAAGTAATTAAAAACGTCTTAATTAATTTCAAATTAAAAGATTACCATTAATTAATTATTAGATCTCCAAATAATATATATAATCACGAATTAATGCATGTTGCAATTAAAATGATTTGTGTGACAGTGCTAGTACGTGGGGTATGCCGGAGTTGCAGCGGTGTGGAGGTGAACAAAAACCCTTGGAGCAATCAATTGAGGAAAATGAATCTACTACCAAGGCAGACATGATACTCAAGAATGTTTTATCCGATATGAAAAGCACAGTTCATTTGTTAGACATTATTAAATTGTCTCAATTTAGAGTTGACGGACACCCTTCTATTTATGGAAACCCAAGTCATCGTGGCATGGATTGCACACATTGGTGCCTTCCTGGAGTTCCTGATACATGGAATCAACTAGTTTATACTACCCTGATTAATTGAGTAATTACTTGAAAGTTCGGTTATTTTTTGTTAACTGATCAATTTGTTTTGATTGTAATGTTTGATTATTATTTCAATAATCCCCTATAATACTAATAGGGAGTTTTAAAATGATGATGTGTCGTCTTGTGAGAGCTTTGGTCTATGTGTCATTTTATTAAAATTCGAGTTACACGTGTAATTTTGTTATTTGTTATGAAGCCACGTCTACAATAATATTTTAAGCATATATACTTTCCTTACTTAATTTATAATTACGTGTCATTCAATATCTTTCATCTATTAATCACTTAATTTCTAAATTCCATTAATTATTCAATACATTCCATCTATTAATTTTATAATCTTTTAAATCTTTATATGAAATTTTATAAGTGTATCTTTAAAATATGAATTATACTATTTTGAGTATTAATTTTTATCAATATACCGCGGTAATACGCGGGGAGTCATCTAGTATAATTAATTTATCAGTTTCTCTTGCATTATAATAATTAAAATGCATATGATTTGCTTTAAAAAAAAAAAAAAACTCTTAGTTGTTAAACTGATTTATAACTAAGAAACAAGTAGACAACTAACACTACTAATTAAAGAAACACGGTGCTTTTGGCTTGACCCACCGATGTTTGGTGACGGTTAATTTGCCCACTTTTTTTTTAAACAAAAAAAGATTATTTTATTATCGAGTACTAGAGGTTCTCGAGGGTTTGATAAATAAAGTGACATTCTTTGTCAAAAAAATTAATTTTATACAATACTCACGTCTAGCATCTATTCAAGGTGGAGTTGCACTTTTGTGTACCAGTTATATGTATGTAACTGGATCCAATAATTCATTATAAATAACACATGACTCATTTACTATATCCAATTCAATAACCCATTACAAATAACACATGACTCATTTACTATATCAAATCCAATAACCCATTACAAATAACACATGACTCATTTACTATATCAATTTAACACATAGATTTTTTCATGGGCCTTTATTTTAATTCAATTTTTTTTTTAATTTTTTCATTAAAAAAATAATAATCCATTATTTTTTTAAAATTTTATTTTTTTTGTATTTTACTCCCATTGATATTTATATTTCTCTTTTTAATATTATTTTTTAAATTTATTTTTCTTCCTATTTATCATTTGTGTTTCAAATGATAATTTTTTTTCACGTACTTTCTTTTTATGCCGCAAATAATTATTCTAAAATTTTAAAGTCTAATAAGAAAATTTTAAAAATAATATTAATTGTTTTTTTTAAGTATTAAATAGTATAATAATAATTTGTTTTAAAAGATAAAGCTCTCATCTCTCTTAGTGGCAAGTGTTCAATTTTATTGGTACTATTTTACGTTAATTAATTGGTGTATAATTTTCACTTTATCTTTTCAAAATTTTACTTCATTCCTTACAGATTTTACTTCGTTTTACATTGTTTAATTAATTGGTGAAAATATTCTTTGACACAAGTGGCAAGCAACCTCGATCTTAAGGGCATGTTTGTTTTGGGATTATGTAGGATGGGGAAGATGGGGATGGGGAAATCCTAAATGGAGAAATTCTGATGAATAGTGATTGTGTATGTTTGTTTTGAGATGTTAAGTAGGATAGAATTTAACTTTATGTCAAATCAATTGTGTAAGAGAATGTGATGTTGTATTATAAAATATAACTTTATGTTAAAATGAGTGATTCACGTCTTATGTAACACTAAAATACACGACCGCAAGTATACAACGTCTATCGTAGCGTGATAAGTACGAGGTCGATCCCACGATGAGGTGTAGTGTAAAAGTGAAGTTTGTCGATTGAATTCTAAATAGACGTGATCGATAAGTTGTAAAGTGTGGCAATTACCCCTAATTATCAACCTAAGTGTCACAAATAAACAATTAAAAGAGTAATATAGATATCGATCAACAAATGCTAATACAAATCAC
Organism: Galeopsis tetrahit; assembly: GCA_963675135.1. Taxonomy (NCBI): domain Eukaryota; kingdom Viridiplantae; phylum Streptophyta; class Magnoliopsida; order Lamiales; family Lamiaceae; genus Galeopsis; species Galeopsis tetrahit. The sequence continues at coordinate 23,500,502 of OY776126.1, forward strand.
AAAACGAAATAGAAAACAAATGAAACTCAAAGAAGAGAAGGGAGGTTCCAAGGCATATGTCACACTAAGGGGTCAATTTATGATCAAAAACCTAGTTAAGTGGTGTTGTGTTGATTACTATAGGGTTGATCACGAAATAATGAATTAAAAGTTCTCTTGTTGGTCCTGAAAGGAGTATATAACAAGTGTAGGGGGGGGGGGGGGAACCAGAGATCAGCAATGTTGTCTTGGACAACTCTGCTGAAGATGTGTAACCTTTTCAAAGATAACCAAGCCACTAAGCACTATTGAGTACTTAGTTGAATGAGTATCTAAGTTGGTTATAAGTGCGGAATTAGTGGTTGGCCCTTTAGTTTAAACTCCTTTATGTTCTGAAATCACTCAAGCAATGTAGTCCAGTTTTCAGGGAACTTGTCCAATACAGTTTTTGCACAGTCTTTGAATATATGTTCTTTGAAAGATCAGTTTTGTGTGCAGTGTTGAATGTATGAAAATACTTTGAAAGTAAATCAACACAAGAGATTATAGTGGTTCAGAGACTCAAGCTCCTACATCCACTTTCCCTGATTTAACAGGATAATTCCTTCACTCTTGGAATTAACTTGTTTTATAGTGCCAAGGTGCACTTGATCAAGAACACCACTCCTTGGTGAATTGATCCCTAGGATGTCTAGAGTCCTAGTACCCTCTTCTCAACTCAGAACTAAACTGTTCTTCTCTCAACAGTCAGTTCCTACCACTTCTACTACTACAACCTTCTCACTTTCTCACTTGAAAGGGGTAAGGGTTGAAGTAAGGTTCCAACTAATGAGATATCCTTTACAATGAAGGCCAGTGTATAAGGATTAGGATATCTCTCTAAGCTTTGTATGGATATACAATGAGTTCAGCTTAGAAGAAGTGTTTCAAGACTAAGAATGTCTTATGACTTTTTGAAGCTTCAGAATGCTTGTTCAGTTGGATGTAGAATGGATGCTTCAAATGGTCTTCACACTTCTGTATTTATAGACAAATTTGAGGATTTGCCCGTTGGAGAGGCAGTCCCAAATTGCTATAAATGTCTTCCTTGAGTTCTTCAAACTGGAAGACATATTCTTGATAGTGACATGTCCTCATTTGGGTAATAAACGGCTGTTAAGACTTTGTCTTCATTCTGCAGCACTCTTCCCAATGTCTGACTTTAAGATTCACTTGTTAGGACTTGGACATGGCTTCTGAAAGTTGATCCAATGATAGGACAACATTCCTTATCAAATGGACAACTCTGCTTATCACTATCAGCATACATGCTTATCAGCACAGTTGGCTTGCTCTTCTTTAGATGACTTGGCTCTTTCCCTTTGCTTCATCTAGATGTGATCTTAGCATGATTCATTGAAGTCTTTTAGGGTATAGTTGTCTTCATCTCTTCAGCATAGTTGACTTTCAAGCTTCAGAACACTTGTTCTGATTTAATTGTACTGAAACAACTTTTCTGGACAACTCTCCTGATCAGCATACTTGGCCTTTAAGCTTCAGAACCTTTGTTCTTGTTTTAATTGTGCAGAGATAACTTCTCTGGACAACTCTCCTGATCAGCATACTTGGCTTTCAACTGTTCCAGAATTTGAGCCTTAAGGGAACTTGTTCTTGATAGTCTTCAAAGCATATGTTCCCCCTCAAGTTGTGCATCTAATCATCTAAGAGCTGCCTAACATATCAGTTCCTCATCTAGCCTTATTCTATATGTTCTAACATGCTTAGAACATAATCATCTTAAGCTTAGGCATATCTCAGAGGGTTTTGGTATTGAATCAAAACATATCTCATTTTATTCCCAACAATTTCCCCCTTTTTGATGATGCCAAAACCTATACATTTTATGCAAAAGTGACTTGACTACACCTATTACATTTATCTTCAGAAGACATGACTAGAGTCAATTTTCCTGAAAAAGAATGTGTTAGTGTACTCACCATTCATGTTGCAAATAGGTTTCAAAGATAGGCATAGAGAGATTTTTGTAACTGTGTTTCTTGATTCAAAATATGTTCAACTATCACTCAAATAAGGATCATTACAGCATGTTGATAGTTTTGAACACAACATATCAGAGCATGAGAAACATTACATATAAGCACAAATTGACTACAAAAGCAAAAACTCAATCATGATATACTATCAGATCATTAAGCATTCAGATATCTGAGCAAAAACATATCAGCAACTTGAGCATCTTCAGCATAGTTGACCAAATCACCAAGTTAGCAACCAACTTAAGTTTTCATCCATTTCAGGATATAAGAGTCAGGAAAACTTAGCCATTTCAGAGATCATCTTCTTTAGGTGGCACCATCCCATATTGTGCCCACACTCTCTTCTTTAGTTCCATGGCTTCCTGGTTGGTTCCTTTGGGTCCAAGGGTCATCTTGTTTAACTTGAGGATCTCTAGAAACTCTCTCAGGATCCTTGACTGGTCAATCCATCCATCAAGCTTTGGAGGCATGTAAATGATTGGCTTAGGGGCATTGAGTTCAATTCTTGCAATATCAGCAGCTGCAAGCAATTGTTGATACAACTCTCTGTAGTATTCTATCATGAACTCAACAAAGGAAGAGTTGGCATCTCTTCCATTCCATCTGTCAATGACATAATGGTCATAGACAAATTCCCTTTTTGCCTCTTCCCATGTGTCATTCAGCTGAACGGGCACCCATTTATCCAAGTGTGGATATTTGGTGTCCATTGGGATCAGTAGCTGGGGCTTCATTTTGCTGTAGGTTGCTCTCCTTTTTCTTGGCTTTTGGAAGTCAACTCTTCTCTTATCTCTTGCTCTGTTGGCCTCATCCATCAAGTCCATTTTCTCTTGGGCCCTCATCATGGCCAGTTTCTGTTGAGTTTCAGGGTCTTTACCATACCCTTCATGAAATAACTTTGATGGATCAAGGGCTAAGACAGTTGTCTTCTGTTGGTCCCTGAACGAGTAGTGAATGGGATTAAAGTCTAGAGGGGAGGGGTGAATAGACTTTAAAACTTTTTCAAGAGAGTTGGGAACCTCTTCTGATCTCTATGTCAACTGGACTACAAGTCTGCTGGTCCAGATGACTATAGTGATCTGATAGAAGAGATTATATGCGGAATTATGGTTGGCCTTGTTTAGACTCATTCTTTTTGTTTCTTTTGAAAATGCCAAGTTGTTTTACTTAAGGAAAATACTCAGCTAATGCTGGTTTGAAAGTTATGGCCTTGATTTGAAGATAGTTTAAATCACAGTATGCACTATATAAGATGTATGGAAATGACAATAATGTAAAGTGCAGAAATGTAAATAACACCAGGTTTATAGTGGTTCGGATATACGATCCTACGTCCATTCTCACGTCCTAACGTGATGTTTAATCCCTTTAATTTACCAAAAATTACAAGGGCTTGTCCTTTATAGTCCCAAGGGTAGGACTTTGAGATCTGAGCAGTCCTAACTGCTACGGTCTCCACAAGTGATTGTAAGCACTTGCACTTTGCAGGGGTTCAAAAACTTTAACCTTTCGGTGGGGGTTTGGGGTTTTTGAATGTTTCCAACTAATGGTTCAAGCTTATAATATGCTTAACCACTATGCCTAAATCAATGGATTTACAATATGAATACGATTCAGGTTCTTGGGTTGGATAGAAATCACTTAAGAGCTAAGGATGTTCTTATGGATTCTGGCTCTTGGAGAACTCTTAAATAGTATGGCTTTTTGCTTGATTGCTTGCTTAGCTTGTTGAATTCTCTCGTTGTGACTTCGTACTTGTGATTTCTCATCCTCTTGTATTTATAGTGGTGATTGCTTGCAACTAGCCGTTGGGGCAATCTTTCCACGTTGGCTTGATTCCTTGATTCCAGCCACTTGATTGCTTCAATCCTGGGATCATGTCAATCTTCTAAGTAAGGTAAGTCTTCATTCAAATTGTAAGATGACTTTGGGAATCAGCCGAGTCCTGGACGAGCACTTAGTGGTTACTACAATAGCATGCAAACTTGTAGCTCTAGGGATTCATGATCAGTTAACTAGGTCATGGTCGATAAATGCTAAGTCGTATATTTGCTCATATATATACAACAATCTCATACGTTTTTGGGTGAGTTGCTTATGTGTTGAAAAACTTGCAAAATACGAAAAAATCACTTGACCCTCCGATGTTTGGTGACGGTTTGCCCACTCTTTTTTTAAAACGAAAAAAGATTATTTTATTAACGAGTACCAGAGATTTCTCGAGTTCTAGTTCTCGACGGTTTGCCCACTTATAATATAAAGTGACATTCTTTGTAAAAAAAAAAAAAAAAGATTAATTTTATATAATACTCACGTACAGCTAGCTAGCACCAATTCAAGGTGATAGGAAATATTCTTTGACACAAGTGGCAAGCAACCTAGCTCGATCTTAAGATCCGCAATGATCGATCATGATCATGATCACCCATGCCACCTTCTATATATATATATTTTTTTCTTTAATTGCAAGCTTAAAATTAATATTATTTTATGTGACACTGCTTCTCACGTTGTGTAATTCTTGGTCCCATTTATATATTTTGAACGCCCCCGCATTCTGCATATATATATATAAAACCGTACGTAATAAACATAAGTGAAGCTAATTAATCTGATCCCCTTTGATTCTCTGATCGAGAGATGAATATGATTAATTTTTCAACTACAAAGTTAGTTTGTGCAACACTACTACTAGTAGTACTTGTCACCGCGCATTCTGCAGTCGCTAGTATGAGTGAGACGGATGTCCGATTAGGGAGATTTTGCGGTTTATACGATGGGAGATGGGTTTATGATGCAATGTATCCTCCTTACACGTCTCAAAATTGTCCATTCATAACACAGCAAGAATTTAACTGTAGTGGAAATGGGCGCCCTGACGTCCAATATCAAAAGTATAAATGGCAACACGAAACCAGTGTTTGTGGGTTGTCAAGGTACGTACGTAATTCCTCGATCTAAGAATGCAAAAAAATAATTAATATCCATCATTTAATTATTATGTATGCATGTATATATATATATAGGTTGATATTTAGGCAAGATTTTGTGAAGAGAATTAGAGGGAAGCGTATAATGTTCATAGGAGACTCAATAAGCATGAATCAGTGGCAGTCTTTTGCTTGCATGCTTTATTCTGCCGTTCCAAACACTTCTTACCAACCTGCTAAAACAACGGGCCTTCTCTCCACTATTGTCTTTCCCGTGAGTTATATATATACTCCCTAATTCTGCTTTCTCATAATTAATTAATTGTTTGTTAATTTAATTATTAATCATATATATATATTATTTCAGAAGTTGAATGTTAGGTTGATGTACCAACGGAATCCAATGATCGTGGAGATAGAAAAATTACAAAATGGAAGCAGAGTGCTCAAACTGGATTCCATTGACACTATTTGGGTAGACTGGGTCCAAGCCGACATTTGGGTATTCGGCACGTCGCACGGCTGGCTTTACACTGGAACAGAACAACCGTATATTATATCAACAATTTATTTATTTTCTTCAATATACGGAGTATATGTTATTATATTAATTAAAATTAATTAATTTACAGGTGGGATTTGCTCCAAAATGGAGTTGATGCAGTGAATGGGTTGAATAGATTCGAGGCGTATCGGGTAGCATTGAGGAATTGGGGAAGATTGATAGACGAAATTGTTAAACCTGAGACTCGCGTATTTTTTAATCAAGTTTCTCCTAATCATAGCAAGTAACTACTATTTTCATATAACTTTACAAAATTACCCTTCAAAGCAATTTATTTTCAAATTAAATTAATTATATATGAATGATGCAGTGCTAGTGGGTGGGGTAGGCCGGAATTGCAGCGGTCATGTGGAGGTGAACAAAAACCCTTGCAGAAATCGTACATGGAAGATGATTTTACTCTCAGCGCAAACAGTGTACTGCGGAGGGTTTTATTGGATATGCGCACTACAGTTCATTTAATGGAGATTACCCAAATGTCTCTGTATCGGGTTGACGGACACCCTTCTATTTATGGAAACCCTAGTCATAGTGGCATGGATTGCACTAATTGGTGTCTTCCTGGAGTTCCTGATGAGTGGAATAAGCTTCTTATAGCTACTCTTCAGATCATGCTTGCTTAATTGACTTTAATTACTTGAAAGTTTGGGTTATTTTTTTTTCTTTCAAATCAGTGTGGCCAATTTGTTGATTAATTAAGCATCATTAATCCATCTTTATTATTGTCACGTACGCGTGTTTGGATTTGACTTGTAACCCAAATCTTTATTATTGATCAATCACACAAATTACTAGTATTTGATATGAATAAATAAATTTCACACTTTCCCGGCCGTGAGTTCACACTTTTATAATAAGAATTCTTTCACTCATGTTATATACTTATATTATTTGAGTTTTTTTTTATCAATAAAAGGAATATATTAAATCAAAACTTTTAATTGGAAGAATTTTGTATTATTTTATTTACATCACAAAATTCATCTCTAAACATATACTCCCTCTGTCCACCAAAAGTGTGCTCACTTTTTTTTATATATGTTTTTAAAAAAATCATATTTTAATTATAAAGAATATATTTAATATAATGAGTATAAAATATATTTGGTAGATACTCAATCTTGTTAGTAAAGTAGAAAAAATATTCAAAAGTTACCTATTTAAATAGAATAAGCACGTTTTTTGTGGACCCAAAAAAAGAAATGAGCACACTTTTGGTGGACAGAGGGAGTATATGACAATTAATGCTGAATACAAATATATAACTCAAAATATATTGTTGGAAAAATAATCTAATGAATTCATCATTTAATAGGACAATAATCTAGTTAGGGGTGGTTCGGTACGGTATATCGATCATAATGAACCATATCAATATCATAATGAAAATTTTGATATTGAAAAAATTGATACTGATATCATACCTGTTGAGATTAATGCAATATTGATATGTCGTCTGATTCTAACTATCAGAAGGGTAGCTAGTCTGCTGATCTTGGAGTTCAGTACAAGTTGAGTAAGGTGTACTCAACTGATAATTAAGGTTTAGTAATTTGATATATGTATCAACTAACCTGAGATGAGTTAAGGACAACTCTACTGATAGCAAGTTGTCTGATTAGATCAGAAGAGTTGTGTCCTAGTCTGCTGAAGCCAACTCAGCTGATAGGCATATCAGCTGAGAGTCTGAGACAAGTCTGCTAATTTGCAGTTTCAAATTTAGTTTTATTTCGGTTATTTTGTTAGTTAGTTAGTGACATTTATCAAGTGCATTGTACATCTATATATAAATACACCACCAAGTGCATAGATTGTGGGTAATGAGAGTATTGAGAGTGCATAGATTGTGGGTAATGAGAGTATTGAGAGTGCGTAGGACTTAGTGAATATTCTACGTGAGATATCAAGCTTAGTGAATATTTGTAATCTGTAATTTTTCATTCGTGATTAGTGAAGAGAGTCTTCTACGTATATCATTTGATCGAACCACGTAAATCATGTGTTCTTTCTTTGAGTTCTTTATTCGTTTTCAATTCATTATGTTTCTAGTTGTCTTGTTTTATCATTTATGAAGAATTGTTAAGTGGATACAATTCCATAACAGTACCGAAAAAATTGATATGAAAAAATTATAGTATAGTATATTAATTTTGATATATGGTATATCGTACCATACCAAAATGCTAATTCATACCAAATATTTTTTTTTTTTTTTTGAGCTCCGTATAAATTAATTACCGGCCAATTTTTTTTATCAATGGAATAACATTAATCCATATATATATCTTTGTTGGGGGTGGGTTTGGATCTTTTTACAAGAAAGTAAAACATCATTCAAAGAGTTGAAAATAGTAAAAAATGATAGAAGGGACTTAATATCCTGCAGAATAGGCAATGTCGTAAAAGAGCAATCTGACTAATATAATCGAATATGAAGATGCATAACCTGAGTAAACCATATTTAGTTACAGATTGTAAAATTGGGCGCCAATGAATGTAATCAAGATTGCCATAGTCATTAAACTCTTCACACATTATTTTTTGATGTGATCGACAGTTGTTATATTTTTTATATACATAAATACAATTTTCGCTCCTTATCGATCAAAAAATATATATATATATATATATATATATATATATATATATATATATATATATATATATAATATAAAAACAGTCATGAAGTATTATTTAGATCCAAATAATTTGGATCGAGGACAGGGTCAAACTGCCACCCCTATCAATTCAAAATTAAATTCTGAGATACCTCTCGTAATATTCCATGTGACAAGTGACAAACCAATTAACCTCTAACGTCCGCAACAATTTAATTTCCGGATAATATCTAAATCTTTTTAATTTATTCCACAATCCACATGATCTACTTATTTTCTGTATTCTTAATTTGCAACCTAAATATTTTTTATGTGACACTGCTTCCCACGTCGTTCTGTAATTTTTGGTCCCATTTATTTTTTTTCAACGCAACCGCATTTTGCATGAACAATTATTAATAATGTAAATTAATTTAAAATTTGCCAAAAAGCTGGATGCTCATATTTCTGAGCTGTGTTAAGTGCTTATAAACAACGGAGATGAGAAGATTTGATTTGAAAAGACATTATCTTCACAGGTTTATTTTTTCTGTCTCTCTCTCTCTGTTCCTTCTTGACCCCGACATTTGTGGACGGCTTGCCTTCTTGTTTAATTGCAGTTGATAAATTAATAAGCACCGGCCTAATCCAAGGTGCTTGAAAGTTGAAATATTCCTTTTCACACAAGTGACAACCAATTAACCTCTAATTAGATCCGCAGTTTTATATATATCTAAATTAATCTAATTTATATTGGACATGATCTCCCTCCCGGCCACCTTGTATTTATTTTATTCTATTTAATTTGTTTTCAACGTTAATATTATTTAATGTGCGTGACAGACACTGCTTGTCACGACGTTTGTGTAATATATTATTAATTTTCAACTATTTTGCATATATATATATATAAACATAATTAGTACGTGGTCATGAAACTTAATTAATAATATTAATCGTTAATTTGTGTGTGCATGCGCGCGCGCTGAGAGATGAATATGATGATATTTTGTAGTAGTAGAAAGTTGGTTTGTGCATTTGTTGCTGTGACAACGCTACTTTTCACGCATTCGGTCGCTACTATTAATGTTGATTCGGCCGGGCTTAAGAAATGCAAGTTATACGAAGGGGAGTGGGCTTTTGATGAACATTATCCTCCCTACACGTCTGAAGAGTGTCCATTCATAACACAACAATTTAATTGTAGTGGAAATGGACGCCCTGACCTCCAATATCAGAAATATGGATGGAAAACTTCAGATCAGAACTGTATCTTTAGGTAAGTAATTAAGTAATTCATTCTTCTGCAGGTTATTTAATTTCTTCCTTTAATAATTTCAATATTCGATATTTATATATATATATATATATATAGGTGGGAACTGGGGGATAAGTTAGATTTTTTGGGGAGAGTGGGAGGGAAGCGTATAATGTTGGTAGGAGACTCATTGAGCATGAATCAGTGGCAGTCTTTTGCTTGCATGATTTATTCTGCCATTCCAAAACCAGCTTCTTACCAACTAATTACTCAAACAACAGACCAGCTTCTCTCCACTATTATCTTTCCGGTGAGTAATTAATTTAATTCATTTCTCGTAATTACATTAATTCTTATTTCTATATATGTTCCTAATTAATTTCTCCATTAAATCGGAATTCTTAATTGTAACGATTATTAATATGTTTATATATCATTAGTCGATCGTCTTGTTAATTATATATATTCTTGAACCAAGGTGGTTAATTATATTATATACTATATTGAAGACGAATTTAATTAGTTAAGTACGTTATATATATAGTATACTTCTATTATTTACAGTACTGTCTTGTTTAATTAGCTAAATATAAGAATTTATTATATTTTTCATCGTCTATTATATATATATTACTATTATAAATTGAAGAATTCTCTCAATTTCGCTGTTTTAATTAATTACGCGCGTGCATGCTTTGCAATGACGTACGTCTCTAGCTTATTGATCTATTTATATATAGAGTGTTTTTGAGAATTTGTGTGTTGGAGAATTAAGACAGATTTAACTCTTATGAGTCTTAATTATTCAAGATCAAGGCAGCTGATCGAGAGATATGAACCAAAGTTAATTTAGCTATATATATTCTTTAAATCACATTAATATTAATTAAAATAATACTCCATTATATTATATGTACGTAGGATTATAATCTTTCGTTGATGTACGTGCGGAATGAATTGATCGTGGACATAGTAAAATTAGAAAATGGAAGTAGAGTGCTGAAACTCGATTCTGTTGCCGCTAGTTCAAGTCAGTGGCTCCAAACCGACATTTTGATCTTCGGCCCGTGGCACTGGTGGCTTTACACTGGAATAAAACAACCGTACGTGAGCTAGCTAGCTAGAACAAATTTATTTATATAAATATAATATTTTTTTTAATTATTTAATTTCATGGACATATATACTCCATATATATTTGCAAATAATAAATTCTTTTTACAGCTGGGATTTGGTCCAGGAGAGCAATGTAACGATGAATGACATGGATATATTTGAGGCATATGAGAAAGCACTGAAGACTTGGGGAAGATGGGTTGACCAAAATGTTGATACTTCCAGAATTACCATATTTTTTAAGAGTGCTTCTCCTTATCATTGGAAGTAAGTACTCCTCCTTTTTACAATCATTTCTTATTCGTCCATTCCACAATTGTTTGCATGCACATCCCTAAAATGTAAAAAAAGAATTCATAAGTTTCATCCTCACAATATTTACATATATTTTACACAAAATGTCATTATTTTTACCTTCAACCCAATCATTCACTTTACTTTATTCATAAAAGTTTACAAAATTACCCCTCAACACTCCACTCATTATCAATTAATTTTCTTAGTTTGTGCTCCTAAAATGGTGCAAACAGTTATGTGACGGAGGGAGCAGTACTTACAAAATTTTCATATAATTATAATTACCATTAAGAATATGATTAATCAAGAATGTTGCAATCAAATATTGATGATTGAAATATTATTTGTATGTATGACAGTGCTAGTACGTGGGGTAAGCCGGAGTTACAACGGTGTGGAGGTGAACAAAAACCCTTGGACCAATTAATCGAGGAAAATAATTATACTTCCGTTGCTGACAATATATTGCGGAATGTTCTAAATAGTATGGAAAGTCCAATTAATTTTGTAGACATTAGTAGATTGTCTCTACTCAGGGTTGACGGACACCCTTCTATTTATGGAAACCTTAATCATGATGGTATGAATTGTATTTATTGGTGTCTTCCTGGAGTTCCTGATACGTGGAATCAACTCGTTGTTACTAATTAACCTCGTTTTTGCTAGCCTCGATTAATTGAGTTACGTTTACTTGAAAGCTAGTTTAGTTATTTTTTATTAATTAATCATCAGTACCGGCGAGTTTCTTGATTAATTGAGTATCATCATCTTTATTGTGTGTCTTGGATTTGACTTGTAGCCTAAATCTTAAATTCTTATTGAAATAAAATGGGACTTATATATGTGTACTAGTCCAAATTATCTTGTTATTTGATTATTATTTCATGGGAAATTCTCAAATGCACCATGTGCACCAAAACAAGTTTGGTGCACATGCTTTTATCCTTATCCTCGTACTCTAACTTATTATCCTTTTTTTGTACTTAGGGTTATAATTTCATTTTTTTTCTATTAATTAATTAATTAATTTATAATTCATTACTTTATTAATTAATTAATTAATTTACCATTATTAATTAATTACAGTCCTTTCAAACTTTTTTTTATAGTTTTTTTTTTCGTTTTTTTTTTTAGTTTTTTTTTTTCGTTACTCACTTCCACTTTTCAATAATAATAGTCTCTACTTTTCATTAATAAAATTTCCACTTTTCACTAATAACAGTTACCACTATTCAGTAACAAAATTTCCACTTTTCACTAATAACAATTACCACTTTTCAGTAACAAAATTACCACTTTTCAGTAACAAAAAGTGGTAGATTTTATTATTGAAAAATATTATTATTATTATTATTGACAAGTGGTAGATATTTTAACTGAAAAATGTAGTTTTTATTATTGAAAGTGGTAGATATTTTAACTGAACAGTGTAATTCTTATTATTGAAAAGTGGTAGATATTTGAACTGAAAAGTGTAATTCTTATTATTGAAAAGTGGTAGATATTTTAACTTAAAAATGTAATTTTTATTATTGAAAAGTGATAGATATTATAACTGAAAAGTGTAATTCTTATTATTGAAAAGTGGAAATTTTGTTACTGAAAAGTGGTAGATATTTTAACTGAAAAATGTAATTTTTATTATTCAAAAGTGGTAGATATTTTAACGAGAAAAATCCATTTTACGTCCTGTAACTTAGGCCTAATCCAATTTATATCCTTTAAGTTTTCACTTTTTCGATTTACGTCCTTTTTGGTCCAATTTACATCCTTTTCGCCGGAAAATTTTCAAACTCACCGGAATGTGAGGAATAAATTGGGAATCCGGCCAAATAGTCCAATTTACATCCTTTAAGTTTGAAATTTTTTAAATTTTAATAAATAATTTTTCTAAAAATATCTTTAAAAATTTTAAAATATTATTAAAAATCTGAAAACATCATTAAAATTAAAAAATATAAAATGTGTAAAATAAAATTCAAAATATCTTATTTAATTTTTTTAAAATCTCATTAAAATTTATAAAATGTGTAAAATAAAAATAAAAAATTTTACAATTGAAAAAATAAAAAATGTTTAACTTCAAATTAAGAAATTCAAAAATCTCATTAAAAATTCTAAAAATTTCATTATAAATGCTAAAAATCTCTTTAATTTTTAGAAAATGTGTAGATTAAATATTAAAAATTCTAAAAACCCAATAATAATAATAAAAATCAGACTTGATTCGAACTCATGCGCCATTAAAGTTTTTCTCGAACTTCTAATTTTTTTTGGATTCCACGCGTTGATTTATTGTAGAACCGTGTCAAATTCATTTTAATGAGGTTTTTAGAATTGTATAATTTTTAATTTTATTTTAAAATTTTTAATTTATAGATTTTTTTTATTTAGAATTTTATGTTTTTATGAGATTTTTAGAAATTTTTTATTTTTAATTTACAAATTTTTCAAATTTTTAGAATTGTGGATTTTTTAATTTTTTTAAAGAATTTTTTATTTTTATTTTACACCGTTTATAAATTTTAATGATATTTTTAATTATTTTCAAAATTTTTTTATTATTAATTTTTAATTTTCAAACTTAAAGGACATAAATTGGACTATTTGACCGGAATTCCAATTTTCCGGCGAAAAGGACATAAATTGGACCTAAAAGGACATAAATTGGACACCCTAGGACGTAAATTGAAAAAGTGAAAACTTAAAGGATATAAACTGGATTAGGCCTAAGTTACAGGACGTAAAATGAAATTTTCTCTATTTTAACTGAAAAGTGTAATTCTTATTATTGAAAAGTGGAAATTTTGTTACTGAAAAGTGGTAACTATTATTATTGAAAAGTGGAAATTTTGTTAATGAAAAGTGGTAGCTATTATTAGTGAAAAATGGTAATTTTGTTATGAAAAGTGATAATTATTATTAGTGAAAAGTGGAAATTTTGATATTGAATAATGGTAATTGTTATTAGTGAAAAGTGGAAATTTTATTAATGAAAAGTAGGGACTATTATTATTGAAAAGTGAGTAATTATTGAAAAGTGGAAGTGAGTAACGAAAAAAAAAATAAAAAATAAAAAAAAAAACAAAATGAAAAGTGGAAGTGAGTAACAAAAAAAAATGAAAAAAAAAAACAGAAAAAAAAAAACAAAAAAAAAAAACAGAAAAGAAACACGAAAAAAAACATAGAAAAAAAAAAACAAAACAAAAAAAAAAATAGAAAAGAAAAGAAACAAGTTTTAAAGGATTTGAATTGTGACCTCATGCTTATGAATGATATCTATAACCACTAGAACATTCATTACTTAATTATTTATATTTGTCTTTATAAATAGATATAGGATTGATCTGTGCATTAGTGTGCACGTACACCGTGCACAAGAGACCAACTCTTATTTTGATATAATTGATTTAGCAGTTTCTCTTGCATTAAATAATTATTACAATGATTTACTTTTTAAAAAATAGTTATAAACTGTTTTATTATGAACAAACGAGCTGACAAGTAACAAAAGTTTTTCTAGCTTTTTTTTTTTTGAGACAAAAAAGTTTTTCTACTATATATATATATGAACCGCTAATTTACAAGAATAATCACTAAGACAAAAGTTTTTTTTTGAGACAAAGGAAAAGGTACGTGTGGCTCTGTTTGATATGCATCCAAATAAGGCCCCTGGCCCTGATGGTTTCAACGCACGTTTCTATCAAGAGATGTGGGACATTGTGGGACAAAAAATTAAACAGGAGGCCCTTAAAATTCTTAATGAGAAAGAAGACATCAGTGGATGGAACGAAACCATTATATCACTCATTCCCAAGGTAAAGCAACCAGAAACTTTGAAAGACTTTCGTCCCATTAGTCTAAGCAATGTATGTTACCGAATCATTGCAAAAACCATTGTTAACAGGTTGAAAAAGATTTTTCCACATGTGATTGATGAAAATCAAAGTGCTTTTGTGCAAGATAGGCAAATTGGTGATAATATCCTGATTAGTTTTGAATGCATGCATTGGTTGAGACATAATAAGAGCAAGCAGGGGTATGCGGCGTTGAAACTTGACATGAGCAAAGCTTATGATCGAATTGAATGGATGTTTCTTGAATCTCAAATGTTGAAGATGGGTTTTTCTGAGAAGGTGACCAGCCTTATTATGCGATGTGTTACTACAGTTAGTTATGTTTTTAGAGTAAATAGTTATGTTATTGGCAAAGTTCGACCTTCGAGAGGGCTCAGGCAAGGAGATCCTCTGTCACATTTTCTTTTTGTTCTTTGCGCACAAGGATTATCTTCTTGCTTTACAAAACAAGCGGACAATGGAAATCTTAAAGGAATCAGAGTTGCTAGAGGAGCACCTATGATCACACATCTTCTTTTTGCAGACGACAGTGTGGTGTTCTTTAAAGCTGCTAAGGAGAATGCTGAAAGAATTCAAAAAATTCTCAAACAATATGAGGAGGCCTCGGGACAGAAGGTGAATTTTGATAAATCATCTATTCTTTTCAGCCCAAACACAGAGGGAACTAATAAAGAGATGGTTAAAGAGGTCTTGCATGTTAGGATGTCCCAGGGGCATCAGATTTATCTGGGGCTCCCGACTTTTTCTTTGAGAGGAAAGAGGATTCAATTTGCATATTTGGTTGATAGAATGAGGGAAAGGATTACAAACTGGAAGAATAATGAATTTTCGGAAGGTGGAAAAGAAGTTTTAATCAAAGCTGTACTTCAGGCAATTCCAACATATGCTATGATGTGCTTCAAAATTCCAAAAGGAATTTGTGACCAGTTGGAGGCTCTTATTGCGAATTTTTGGTGGGGAAAGAATACTGAGCATAACAAAATACACTGGACAAAATGGGAGAACCTTTGCAAACCAAAAGGACAAGGAGGTTTGGGTTTTCGAAAAATGACTCAATTCAATCAAGCACTTCTGGCTAAGCAGGTTTGGCGTATGATTGAACAACCAACCTCTCTTGTGGGAAGAATTTTTAAAGCCAGGTATTTTAAGCATGGAGATATTATGGAAGCTGAAGTGGGGAGTAACCCGTCGTTCACATGGAGATCGCTATGTGCTAGTCGGGAAATATTACGAAAAGGATTACGATGGATGCTAGGAAACGGGAACACGATTAGACTACATAGAGATGCATGGGTTTTGGGCCTAAATGAAGGAAAAATCAAATCATCTATTGCAACAGGCATCAACGTAACAAGATTTCTTAATGAAAGAAGGGAGTGGAATAAAGAGTTGTTGAATATTTGCTTTCTACCATTTGAAGTGGATGGCATTCTTAGAACAACAATTGGTGAGGCCGATGAGGAGGACACAAGATTTTGGCCGATGGAATCCCATGGCCGATACACTGTAAAGTCTGGATATAAAGTGGCGTGCGAAGGCAATAAAGGAAGTGATGAGATACCTACAACATCAAATTCGGCAGCCTTGCAAAGTTGGTGGAATAAGATCTGGAATTTAAAAATTCCTCCAAAAATTAAAATTTTTGATTGGAAATTATGCATGGAGTTTGTAGCTACAGAAGGAAACTTGAGTCGAAGGCATATCCCAGTTAATCCAAATTGTGGTCTTTGCGGCACCTTTTCACCAAGCACAACGCATGTAATCTTTACATGTCCAGGAGTTAAAAAGGTGTGGAAATTGTTTGGAATTTGGGAGGTAATTAAAAATGGAAAATCCTCCAACATCATTGACTTGCTTCAAGGTATTCAAAATTCCTTGACAACATCTTTGTTTGAAGAAGTAATCATGATTGCATGGGGAGTGTGGAGAGAAAGATGCTCAATGATGCATACAAGATTACACTTGGATGAGCCTGGCCCACACAAGATACGGGAAACCACGGGAGAAAGAGTAATAGCATATTTGGATGCTTTTAGGAGAGCTACCCGAGGGGAGGTACATGAAGAGGGAAGTTTCTTTAAACCCAGTAATGATGAGGAGAACAGTGTGGAGGCAACATCTTATATTCTTGAAGTTGACGGGGCGCATAATCCGGACGAATTGAAGTTTGGTGTTGGGGGTTCCGTGAGTACAAGAGATGGGCAAATTAAAATATGCTTCGCCGAAAGAATCTTACCGCAACAATCATCACTTGGGACTGAACTAAAAGCAATTGAAAATGGATTACGCAAGGCAAAGACAGAAAATCTCATATCAATAGAAGTCAGATCGGATTCGGCCCAGGCAATACGAATGTGCCAAAAGGGCACAATAGGAAGAGGACCGGAATGTGGCATCGTGGAACGAATTATCAAGCTTTCAAAAGAATTTGTAGTGTGCAAATTCAATCACTTTCCACGAAGCTTAAATCGACGAGCGCACAGTTTGGCGCAAAGTGTAGTCCACTCTACCGTTTCTTCAAAGTGAAATGGAGCAGAGTTTAGGGGTTTCTATCGAGATCGTTGGAATTATATTCGATTAGCCTTTGTATTCTGATCTCTAGCCCCTCATCCCCTCAAAAAAAAATAAAAAAAATCACTATGCCAAAAAAGGCTTTACGACAACAAGAAAAAGACAATGTACATTTATTTTGCCCGTTGTTATAAGTACAAAACACGTTGTCTTAAATATTTCAGTCGTTGTAAATTGTCAATTTTTTTAAAAGAAAAGGCCGAAAGCTTTCTTTTCTTTTTTAAATTAGCGTCAAAGATAACGAATTTAATATTAGGGATTAATTTTTTTTTTACCCATTAAATTTTGTAATTTTTTGAATTTGATCGAGTTACCGACTACTGAATTATTTCGTACATGACATTTTATTTACTCTTCAAGTTTTTTATTATACACATGGCATTTTATTTTTGATTTATTCTCGCTTTTTAATTAACGAAAGGGTCTGACTATTTACACCTCCATTTCGGTTGAGAACACTCCCCCGATTGATGCACTCCCCCTCAATTTATTTAGAATAGATGCACCCTCTTTCAAATTGTCTTAAATACCCTTAATAGCAATTTTGTGTTTTTTACAAGACACACCCTCTGGTTAGATGCACCCTCTCACTATACCACCTCAAAACCCTAATTCTTCCATTTTCTTCTTCATCTTTCCATTTTTTTCTTCTTCCAAAAATGCTTTCACCATATCTCCCCCAAACCCCACCACCAAACTGCCGCCGCAGCCACCGCCGCTCTGCCACCACGGCCGCCGCCCCTCCCCTTCCCTGTAAAAAAAAACCAGAAATTGATCCCCACCCCTCTTCACAACGAACATCTCCCCCACCCACTGCCAACCATCCAAATCCCTCAACCCACCCACTGCCCACCATCCAAGCCCACACCCCCACCCCACTCCACCAAAACAAAAAAACCTCTGTTCGCTCCCTCCCTCTCTCTCTTTTCTTCTTCTAGATTTTTTGTACGCACTCCCTCTCTTTCTTCTCGGCACAACAACATCAACATGTTTTTCTCTTCCTCTCTCTCTCTCTTTTTTTCTTAGACACACCAGGCTCGACCCTTTGCATTTTCGTCGACAAATTGTTGTCGACTAGAATGCATATGGTCGACCAACTGTTGTCCATTTTTTATTTTATATATTTTTTATTTTTATCGACCTTTGTAGATCGATCATATACACTTTCGTCGATAAATTATTGTCGACGAGAGTGTATATGGTCGACACTGGTTTGTCGAAAATTTAAAAAAAAAATCTGAAATTTCTGAATTTTTTTTATTTTGTTTCTACCGAAAATTGTGGTGTTTGGTGGTGGTGGTGGTGGCGGCTTTTGCTGCAGATTTTAGGTTTAGGGTTCAAAGGTTGACAAGGGGTGTAATTAGTAGTGGGGGTGCATTTAGTAGTGTAATATTACTCAAAGAGTATTTTGGGGTTTTTACACTATTATTACATTATTAAATTGACAGGGGGAGTGTTCTAAACCGAAATGGAGGTGTAAATAGTCAGACCCTTAACGAAACCTGCTTCCATTTTGCACGGCCATCATTGGAGCAAAGATTAATTAGGTGGTGGCCGGGCAGCTACTTAATGGACTCCAAACGAATAAAATAGCTTAAGTCCACGATTATACACCCACACAGACTGGTTGAGGACACTCACGGGTAAAAAAATAACAAGAGGGTACATGAAATGTTCTATATACTCTTTGATGGTTTTTTTTTACTATTTTAAAAACGGTCTTTGATGATTTTTTTTTTTCTATTTTAAAAACGGCAGATGAGTACATTTCCTTTCATTTCATTTCACGAAAGAATCGTTCCCACCATCACCATAATATATTTAAAAAAAAACCAACAACAATCAAAACAATAAAAAAATTGTAAGAAATCAAAATTTACAAAAAAAATATATATATTGAATTCAGTAAAAAAATTCGGACAAACACAAAAATTTCGAAAAAAATAATTGGTTTCGGCAAAAACTTTCGGACAAACACAAAAGTTCGAAAAAAGAAAAATAAAATTATTGGATTCGGCAAAAAAATTCGGACAAACAAAAAAATTTCGAAAAAAGTACTCCCCCCGTCCCACAGGAATTTGCACACTTTTCATATATGGATGTCCCATACCAATTTGCACACTCCATAAAAGGAAATATCTTCACAACCCTCACCCTTGAAATATACTCATATTTACTCATATGCCATTATTTTCCACACTCAATCTACTTTTTACTTTATTAATAAAAGTTTACAAAACTACCCCTCAAAACATCAATCATTACACCTTTTCTTACACATTTCTTAAAATGTGTGCCGGTCAAAGGGTGCAAGTTCCTCCGGGACGGAGGGAGTAATTGGTTTCGGCAAAAACTTTCGGACAAATAAAAAAAATTAAAAAAAGTAATTGAATTCGGCAAAAAAATTCGAACAAACACAAAAAATTCGAAAAAAAATTTTTAATTTTGTTGGATATGTAAAAATCCTAATAGTATTTTTTTTTCTAGATACTGAATTATACATACACGCAGGCCTATTTTACACACACACACACACAAAATTATACACACAGAGAGACCTATTTTTTCTAAACCTTAAACTTAGCGGGGAGGCGGCTGAGCGGACATAGGGCGGCGAGGGTAAGGGCGAGGGTAGGGGGGAGAAGGAGGGGCGGACAAGGAAGGCAGCGCGAAGGGGAGATCCGACGATGGCCTTTTTTCCTTCAAACGCGGCAGCGTTCGCTGCCTTCAAACGAGGATGGGCGACGGCGGTTACAAAGCGTGGCTGGGGGGTGCTGCGAACAGGACGGGGAGGGACTGATGCGGCGGCGTGGCTGGTGGTGGCCGGCGTGGCGATAAGTGAAGAGAAAGAGAAATAAAAATTGGGCGGTTGTGTGACTGGGTGGTGTGCTGTCGCCGTCACCCAAAAATAATTCCTTAACTAATCCCACTAATGTAGTAGAGTAAGCAAGGGTCGATCCCACGAAGAACGGTGAAAAAATTAATTTGTGTTATGAAAACAATAAAATGGGGAAGTTTGGTTGGTGTTGACTAACTAACTACTAGAAAATATAGAAAACATGAAAAATAAGAGGAAGCAATAAAAATAAATAGGAATCAAATATAAAAAAAAATGATTTAGCCCTTTTGCTTCCCCTTGAATAATTTAACCAATTTGATTAGTGAATCGGTAATCTCAATCTAATCTCAAATCTTATCCTTAAACTAGTTGTACAACCAAACTAGTTCGAATTGTTTCTTATGTTTAATTAATAAGAAAGTACGACCCCCAATTGATCTATTCATACGAATAACCCTAAAACATGTATTTAAGGTTCAACTCGAGAAACGCATTAACGAACCAAAACAATAGAATAAACTAGACTATAAATACGAGACGCTCGTTTCATACAACCTAGACCTTATTATCCCCTAAAGTGTTCTGCCTTAGTTGCTACGATCACCACAAAATATTGCATAAATGGCGACGGGGAAGGCAACGGATTCCCCCTCACTAATCAAGAAGGCAACGACACTCCGCCGTTGCCAATATGGTCGTTGCTATTTTATAGGCAACGGATTTGGGGAAAACCGTTGCCTTTTGGCAACGGCAGGTGGCCGTCGCCTTTTTATTAACTTTTAAAAAATGAGAACCTGGGTTTCGAATCCGCGAATTTCGCTGCAGCTGGGTTTCGAGCACGGGACCTCTCGGTCCTGTAGAGTTTTGTGCGCCCCCTGTGTGCCGTTTAGGCTAGGAGCTTTAGTCATCATGTTGTGAACACAATTAATATATATTCAATTTAATTTTAGTTTCAATTCTTTATTTCAATCCATTTTAACTTTAATTGTTGCTTATTAAATTGTCAAAGCATATCATATTTATTTCTAAATGAGAATTAACTAAATTATAATGTGTTTCAAATTAAATAATTTAATTACGATATCAATTTACACTATTTAAATTTATTCTAATCTTCAATTTACAACATTTAAATTCATTCTAATTTTCAATTCACAACATTATAATTACATACAACATTGAGTATAATTATTTTCACGTATATATTTAAATTTATTCTAATCACATCATTTAAATTCATTCTAATTTTCAATTCACAACATTAAATATAATAATTTTCACTTATCCATTTAAAAATATCAATTCACTTATCCATTTAATTAAAAATATTTTCATCTATTATAAAATCATTCTCAAGTTCATTTTTAATTTAAATAACATCACAAACAACATTAATTATAATCATTAGCATGTTCACGTCAATTAAAATAACATCACACACAACATTAAAATGTATCACTCCTCATCACCACCACCATTAATTAATTACTGAAAACTGTGTGTGTATATATATATATTCCTAGAGAAATGATATGGAGCTCATTAATAGCCTACTTATGGAGCCAAATGATGATTTGGTATCCAAATCATTATATTAACTTATTTAATTAATCTAAAATATGGAAAATATATAATTGCAGTATATTTCAACCCCTACCCATAAAATTAGAAAATAAAATATTTGAATTTTTTTTAAAAAAATGTTTTTTTAACGGATTTTATTATTACATAATTATTAAATATTACACGTTTAATTTATTTATTGTACTTTACTTTAAAAAAATCATTAATTTATATATTTTATATTTTTTAACAACAAAAATATAAATTAAAGTTATAAAAAATAATGGTTTAAAAAATAATGACTACATTAATTTAACCCTAAACCCCTAACCCCTAAAACCCTAAACCCTGAACCCTAAATCCTAAACCCCAAACCCTAAAACCCTGAACCCCTAAACTCTAAACCTTAAAACCCTAACCCCTAAACCCTAAAAAAAATCACTATTTTTAATTTATAACTTTGATTTTAATTTTTTAAAATTAAGGTTTAGAGTTTTAGGGTAAATTAATGTAGTCATTGTTTTTTAATGCATTATTTTTATAATTTTAATTTTTTTATTAAAAAAATTATATATATATAAATGAATGATTTTTTTTAAGTAGAGTACAATAAATAAATAAGGATTGGTCTTATATAGAATCAATTCCTTATAACAAATTGAGTTGACTTTGTTCAATCCAAAATCCTAAATATTCAAGAATATTGTGAATAAACTTCAACGTAAAATAGACTATACCCAACCGTTTGAGCTACATCAATTAACATACATATTTTTTCACTTATTTTTAAAATTATAAGGAATTGAGTCTACAGAAGACCTACCCAATAAATAAAGTTCGTTAAAAATAGTTTTAAAGTAATTAAATAAGTTAAATATAATGTGAAGAGGTTGAGATATAAATGCAATTATATATTTTCCATATTTTAGAGTAATTAAATAAGTTAAATATAATGTGAAATAATTATTTGAGTTCTTAATTTATTAAACGAGTTTACAAAAGTGAATTTGACTTCAATCATTAATTATAGAATAACTATGATTTTAATCATTAATTATTTTCATACTAAGATATATCATTAATTATTTATCATTAATTAGGGCGACGGTAAAGGCAACGGGCCCACTGCCGTTGCCATTTAGCGAGTGGGGCCCCGTTACTAAAAGGCAACGACACCCACCCCCGTCGCCTTTTGGTGAGTATAGAACACGCCCTTGCCTTTGCCGTTGCCAAAAGGCAAGGGCGTTATAAACCGTCGCCTTTTTGCAACGGGGCCCACTCCCGTTGCCTTATCTGTTGCCAAAAGGCAACGGCACCCACCCCCGTTGCCTTTTTTCTGCCTTTTTTCTGCCTGTTGCCAAATCCGTTGCCAATTAGCAACGGTAGCCTGCCCTTGCTAATCGCCGTTGCCTTTTGGCTAATATTTTGTAGTGGATATCCACAATAATATAACAATTACGGATTATAAATTGTGAATTAACTAGAGTTGATAACAAATAAACTCGGATGGCCAGTCCTAATAAAATCAAATAATAACGAAATTGAAATCGTTAATCAATTAATAAAAAAAAGCATAAATCTATCAAGAGTTAACATTCTCGGACTAGAATATAAAAATTAGCTACTAAACATAATTAAAAGAATCGACAAACACAAAATTAGAACCATGGCTTTCCGCCGCCTGCTGCTTCTCGTCAATTCCCGAACAGTGGCCGTCTCCTGCCTCATTCTCTCGGCTCCTCCTTGCTTCAAATGTCAGGGCTGGTATATATAATAACTCTTCTCATGGGCCAATGATAAGGCCCATAATTAGGATTAGGAAAAATTCCAATTAAAATTGGCCCATATCCGTAAATGTGCATGGCCGACCACTTTGTCATCTGCCTTTTTTTTTCATTAATTCAACTAGCTCAATCCACCCTTGGCTTGTTTCAAACTTTCTCAAAAAAATTACAAAACAGCCTGAAATTACATAAAAAATAATATTAAAGCATTTAAAGGCCACAAAATAGTAAGTCAGAAAAATACAAGGAAATATTGAATTAATCCTCATAAAATAATCAATTAAAGCGCAAAAAAATATGCAATAATCCCGACTCATCAGTGGGTGAATGGGTGTACCAAAAAAATGAAAATTAGAGTTAAGAAGAAAGAAGAAAGAAGAAGGATATTTTAGAGTTTTCCACGTAGGTGTCCTCATCTCACGGTGTGTGTGTTTAGTCAGTGGGTGTCCTCAATTACCCTGTGGGTGTGTATAACCATGGCCATTGCTTAATAAAGTTGGGTCAAACGAAGCATATGGGCTACTGCTATTTTACATTGGCCACAGCTATACACATACAGACATATTAAGGACACCCATTGGCTTAGTACACACACTGTAAGATGAGGACACCCACATGAAAATCTCAAAAATATCCCTCCCATTTCAAACCCTAATTAAATCCCCATCTCCCTCATTTCTCACATGCATTTTCCCAAAGGTGCACCCACCTTCCCCTTCCTCCCAAGCGGCGCCGACGCCCACCTTCCCTCCCTCCCAAGCAGCGCCGACGCCCACCCCCACCTCCCTCCAATCGGCGCTGCCGCCTACCCCCACCTTCCCTTCCCAAGCCACACCCGTTGTTATGAAGAAGGACGCGGTCGTCATTGCCCTCCCCCCAACGACGCGACCGCTCGCACCCCTCCTCCCTTGTGTCCTCTCCTCTTCGCCGCCATCTCCCCTCTCGTCGCCGCAGCGCCGCCGCTGTTTTGAAGAAGGACGCGGCCGCCGTGTCCTCCTCCCAGCGACGCGGTCGTTTGCACCCCTTCTCCCTCGTTCCCTCTCCTCTCAGCTACCATCTCCCCTCATGTCGCTGCAGCTGCTTTGAAGAAGGACGCAGCCGCCGTCACCCTCCTCCAGCGACGTGGACGTTCGCACCCCTTCTCCCTCGTTCGTGCCCTCTCCTCTCCGCCACCATCTCCCCTCGCCGCCGCCGCCGCTTCAGGTAAGTTTAGGTTTTTGAAAAATTACGAAAATTAGGGTTTTCGCAGGTTGTTAGGGATTATTTTCGAACAACTTGTGTTTGTTCATGAAAAAATTTCGAACAACTTGTGTTTGTTCGGGAAATTTTTTCAAACAACTTGAGTTTGTTCAATAAAAAAATTCGAACAAGATGTCCGATCTTTTTTATCGGACAAATGAAAGTTGTTCATAAATTTTTTTCGAACACATTGAGTTTGTTGGGTAAAAAATTTCGGACATCTTAACCTTGTTTAATTAATATTTTCGAACACTTTAAGAATTTTTTTTTTTGTTGAAATTTTGTGTTTTTAAGAGTTTTTTTTAATTGAAGTATGGTGGTTGTTTTGGTGGTGATGTGTGGGGATGGTTATGGAATGAAATGAAATGGAATGGAATGGGTGGGTGTACTCATCTTCGTTTTTTTATTTCACATGAGGGGTAAATGGGACATTTCACATGTCCTGAAAGATGAAAAAAATGTTTGATGGGTGTACTCAATAGGTTGGTGTGTGTGTGTAACCGCGCCCTTTACATTTCTTGTGAAGCTAATTTTCTTTGGCCACAGTTATTTACACCCCTCTTTTGTTGTGGTCACTCCCCGAGCTTTTCAAAAAAATATGAGTATGTACTTACAAAGACAATATTACCTTTATATTAATAATACAATCAACCCTAATTTAAACATTTACAATCTACAACTGAGTCACCGTCGAGTTACCAACGATTCAACACCGAGTTCATTTTTTGAGAATTTTTTTTGAAAAATACGATTTTGAAAATAATATCCGAAAAATTAGTAAATTTTCAAAAAAAAAATTCAAAAAATGTGACATATTCTCGAAAATAATTTGGTTATTTCGACTAATTTCTCGACTCAATATTCTAATGGACTTCAATAATTAATAGACACATATTTTGCTTCAAAGTATTCCCAACAAATGTAAGACCCGCGTATTACGCAGGTTGAAATAAATTTAATATATTTTAATTTATTAATAAAAATATTTATTTTTAAAACATGTATAAATTTGTAAATTTATTATTATATTAAAAGATAAAAAAAATATTGTAACAATATTGATTCGGGTGGAATTTACACATTTTTTATGCACATGTGAAGCTCATTTTTAGTGTGATTTCATTGATTTATGGGTTGATTATGATTGTTTTGGTTGAAATAAGAGAAATGTGGTGTCTTGTCGATTTTGTGGGGAAAACGAATGATTTTGGGAGCAAAACACCTACCACAATTCACTGGACCAAAAAGAGGAGTGCACCATTGGATCCGTCTCGAAAAATGGAGTAGAATGGAAAAAAGAATCGAGTCGATTGGAGGTCGGAAGCAAAAGTTACACACAAAACAAGTTCGAGGTGCAAACTTAGACATCCAACAACTCGGCCGAGTTGGCCAACTCGACCGAGCAGGAGAAAAAATTCGTTTTTCGGCCGAGTTGCACAGATCCGGCTGAGTACTAGTGAAGACCTGCAACTAGGACAACCATCAACTCGGCCGAGATAGCCAACTCGGTCGAGCGGAAGAAAAATTTGTTTTTCGGCCGAGTTGCACAGAATCGACCGAGTTCGACCACACCACCCTGTCCTGACTCGGCCGAGCTACCCCTATTTTGGGTGCCAATTGTGTATTTTGACCAATCTTGAGTGACTCAATTGCAATTCTTACCCCCAAACCCTACCCCCAACACTATAAAGAATTACAACCTTTTCCAAGCATTTTTACACATACAAACACACATTGAGAGGTAATCATCATCTTCTTCTCCAATTCTCCATCAAATCAAGCAAGGAAGGCACCAAGAGCTTTGAAATTCAATTACCCATCATCCATTAGACTAATCTTTCTCTTTCTCTTTCTTTTTATTTGCTTATTTCATTAGTTTTTTATAGTTTGATTATGTTGATTGTTGGTTAGAACAATTTTGGTTCTAGGACCGTGTAAATACTCTTGATGAAGTTTATGAATTAATATTTTTCTTAATTGGTGTTTGTGTGGCTTAATTCTATTTGAATGCTTGATTTTTACTTCAAAACATGTCATTAGTGTACAATAGTGATGTGTTAATATTAGTTAATTGAAATTGGATTGAGAAGTCTCTTTTGATTAATTGATTGCAGTATTCAACCTAATTTTATTGAGAGATCAAAAGATGATCAATGATTAGGAGGATGTGTGATGATCTTAGGGGCTTAATTGGGTTTTATGATGTAATTTAGGTAGAGATACTAGGTTGTGTTATATTTCTCTTGGGTTAATTGGATTGAAAAGATTTTTAACTCATTATTTTGTGATCAATATCTTATAGAAAAAGCACAACCCCACTTGAGTAGATTGTTAATCATAGATGGATTCATTAGTATTGCATGTGTCTTGGAACCTACTTTCTCTTATTTGAGTTTTATTCATATTTCTCTTGTTTCCGTGATTTGCATGAACCAACTTGATTGATTTTCTTATTACTCTTTGATTGTTTACTTGTGCCGTTTTGATAGATAATTAGGAGTAATTACAACCTTCAAACTTACTGATCACGTCTATTTAGAATTCAATCGACAAAATACGCTTTTACACTACACCTCCATGTGGGATCGACCTTGTACTTATCACACTACGATATACACCGTATACTTGCGGTTGTATATTTTGGTGTTGAAAAATACATGAATCAAATATATAGATCATATATATTATATATAAAATTAACATACACTGATTTTTTAATATATTTTTTTCTTTTAAATTAATAATCAAATTAAATCAAGATTTAAAAAATATATACTAATACCATTCATAAATAATTGATATAATTGACATAATTAAAGAGACAAATTTCCATAATATAAAGACTAAAATAGACGAATCATGTACTCCCTCCACTTTTAATTAAGTGTCATTTTAACAATTTTCAACAAATTAAGATATATAATCATGGACTATTTTACCCTTCATTAATGATAACTAATTTTAATATTAAATTTATGTTTAGTAATGAATGTGGTCAATATTGTAGGTGATATTCATGTATACAATAATTAAGGTTTATCCATGATTTATGCTACATTACTATATTTAAAAGGGAAAAAGCTTAAATCAAGTTAAATAAAAGGGAGGGAGTATAATGTATAAGGGTAAAATTGTCAAAATTAAATTAAAAAGTGTAGAATGACACTTATTTTAAAAATATTAAAAAATGCAAAATGACACTTAATAATAAACGGAGGGAGTATATGATATTAATTATTAAGATAAAATTTGAAAATTATCATGTATGTTCAATTATCAAAAATATTTTTAGTATTTATGATTAGGCAAAAACTTGTGTGAGATCTTTTTATGTGAGACAAATCATTTTAACTCATATTTCAAAATTTTGGATAGGATAATCCATATTTTTTTTTTAGATTTTGTTTTGTAAAAAAATTGATAATATTTAATAAAAAAGGTGATAATATTTTTAACAAAAGTGACTGTACTTTTTACTTAAACACTATCACTTTTTGCTCAAATATTATCACTTTTTCTATATGAGGGTTAAGGAAGATTAGTCTCACAAATCTCTTTATGTGAGACGGTCCCATCCAAGACTATCCTGATGATTAAATAGTTATAGAATCATAACAAAATATAAATTTGTTTAGTGTACAATAAGATACATATCTTAACAATATTAAAAAAAGTTAATAATTAAAAAAACTTTAAATTATTATGTACAAATATCTTAACAATATTATCTGCGCAAAATAACTTATACGTATTTAGGTGCAAATTACCCATTTGTGATTTAGGGTTATTTTTACCCGCACCTCCCTCACGATCTACCTCTTCTGCACCGATTTCTCACCTCCTGCTTTTCATGCTCCGTCACCGGCAGCCTCAATGGCGGCGACTGTGTCATCTGTTTATCCAAGTTCGAGTCGCACGATCAGTCTGCCTGCTGCTACGCGTTTCACGCCGCCTGCATCGACAAATGGATCCTCACCAATCAAATGCGCCCGCTCTCCAGGTCCACCATACTCCCCTCCGAATCAAATGCACTCGATAAAATACTCTCTCCGCTGTTGCTGCCGCTGACGACGTGGGGGCGAATCGCGTCTATTCACCAAGGGCCCGCCGCACACCATGGGTGCAAACCCTAATGAGCCTCAAGCGTACAGGCCTGCTGCGCCGATCAACACTTTCTCACTCGCTGGAATCGCTGATCCGGCTTTCGGCTCCACTGGTATCCCCTTCCCCCTCGGCCCTTTTCTCAACCGACGTACTCTGAGATACAAGGTTATTACAAAATCCCATTCATGCTTTAATTGGAATTGCGAATTGAGTTTATTTAGAAGTAATTATGTTCAAATTCAGACTGACTGTTCTTTTATTAGTTTAAGATCTAGCTCATTGTGTTTAAAATTGAGAATTATTAGGGAAAACTTAGTTTGTGTATGCTCGCCTTGGTTCCCTGTTGATCCTCTAGACACTTTGACGGGCCCTTTTCACCCTTTCCTGCTCGTCAAATCATTCATGTACAAATTGTTTAGATTTCTGGGGTCTAATAAAATCTGAATCACCCATGTGGCTTTCTCGTGTGGCTCACCCATTTTTTGTTTTCATTTATCAACTACGTTTGCATTTCTTTCTTAATTTGTAATCTTTTTACTGCTTACCGTTTGAGAAACGTGATCTTGTTCTTCTATTCTAACTTGAGTAGTAGCATGTGTCATTGGGGTGCCCATGAGTTCTTGTTGTTTTCTTTGTAAATATTGAATTGTTTGAGCAATTTTCTCTAGATATCGTTAATATCGAATACATTCCTCATGGGGTTGTTTATGGCTTCCTCAACTTGATGTTGAGAACAATCTTGAGACATATTTGATAACTTTCTAGGTTTAAATATGAAATTACAACTTGAAGATACACTATGTTCTTGAAAAAACTCTATGTTTAAGCCCCGGTGAATGTTTTACACCTTGCAAGTAAATTGACCATGAAGTAGAGTACATTGATGGGTAACCAGTAATACCGTTATGTGCAAAATATAATACTATTGTGTGTATAATGTAATACACAAGGGGGGCGACCCCACCCCTTCTCCCCCCTTAATTTCGTCCGTGCCAATTAACTATTAACTCAGGCTCATATACATAATACTACAATTTAAGTTTCATGAAAAATTAAACTAGCTTTGAAGATTGCATTGTTTGGTTTCACTTGTTTTCTTGATGCTGCTAAATTTTTGCTTTCTCCCCTAATTCGTCCTGTACCTGCAGTCATGCTCTTTACTCTTTAGCCTTTCTTTACAATGTTAGTCAGTTAGTTCAAATATTCATTTGCTCTTTTGGATTTTTTGTCTGCACTAACGACTTAGCATTGACATTCTTCGCCTCAGAGTCATTATTTAGGGACTGAATTCCAACATTTTCCTATTTTATTTTGCTTTTATTGTAGAACTCAGCAAATCACTGGTATACTCATCTTCTTTTTTCTGAAGAAGGTTGTGTAACTTGTACTGAAACTGTTCTTCTTTATCAATTTTATTAATTCAGGCAAACTAAGATCCACAATATAGGTGCAACAGTGGTGGGTGTTGATAAATTCGTCAATAAGTATTATGAAAAGCTTGGAGACACACAATATGGTCAGTGCTGCCTTTCACGAGTCTAGACCTTTAATTCTTGATAAATAGGTTTTAGTAGCTATTTCTGTTTATTTTCTGTGTGTAATATCTTCATCAATCTGTTGCTTAATTGCTATGTATAGAGTATATGATTCTATTTTTATAAGAAGCTTTAGGGAATGTTTGGATGACATTAGAGTGTTTTTGTGAAGATATTGAAATTGAGCGTGGTGGAAGATGAATTAGGAAGATTGCATTGAATAATGTGAATAGAAGAAATTGGGAGGGGAAACGTTCAAGTAATGTAATACGGTGTGCCTTTAGATGTGATACTGTGGAAAAATATGAATCAAATAGAGACAAAAACAAAGTCAAGAGGTGAGGATGATGAATTGGTGGACAATGTTGTTAGAGAATAAGAGAATGATGCTGAGGAAATAAAAAAAAAGTATAATTGCATGTAATACTATTACGTTTTAATTGTAATAATGTTTCTGTTTTGATTTAATGTCCTTCAAAACTTGAGGAGTTAATTAATTCATTTTTTAAACATTCAATTTGGTAAAAATAGTTGGTTGTTGTATGATACTATCTATGTATTTCATGTGTTACTGTCTAGTTATGTTGAGATGTAGAATAATTTAGTACTCCATCTAGTATTGTTTGCATTTATTTGTGCTAAGTTGATGAATTGTTTTGAAAACAACATGAGTCTGGCTTCCCTAAATTGCTGAAAGTGTAGAATTCTCAAATGATTAGATATTTTTCTTTTATACTACCATGTTTCTTATTATGTAATACTATATGTCTTTTAGGTGTGATACTGTTAAGAGAATGTGCACAGGTGATGAAAAATGAGACAAGAAATGTGTAACAAGAACGAGGGTATGGTAAAACAGTGGTTAGAGAAGAAGAAAATAATGATCCAGTAATAAATATTTTGGTTTTCAATTTGTAATACTATTAAATGTAACAGTATAGCCAAATTCTTATGTACACGCGAGTGTACGGTACCCCCTACCCATTTGTAGCCAATTTTTTAATTTGGGTTTTAATCCTGACCCGGTTATCCGACCCTTTTTCAATTAGGTCATTTGCAACTCCCTTTTCTCACACTCGTGCGATTTCCGACGTAGAAGAGGTGTGATTTCCGACTTCTCTCTACGGCGACAGCGGACGACGTTGAGGCGGTAGGCGCTGAGCAATTAGGTCATTTGCAACTCTCCCTTTCGGTTTCTTTCATACCACTCGTGCAATTTCTGGCCTCTCTTCTACGGCGACGACGAACGGCATGATTTGGGCGATTTTAGGGCTTCGATTTTGCGATTTCTCTTTAATGACTTTCGGCGGCGATTTGTAGGGCTAGGCGGACAGGCGGCTATGGTCAAAAGGAAAAAGTCCACAATTTCCTAATAACTATTCAACGCAATAAAGACTTATTAAGGTTAGTATTCTAATTACGTATTTGTATGTGAAAATTATGAACTTCTAAGATCCATGCCTAAATCATGAATTGGAATTAGATTACGTTAATTTAATTTACACCCCCTCCCAAAAATCTAGTGCTGGAAACATGTAGTTAGTAGTTTTGGTCATTCTTTGGTATTATGGAACTGATACAATCGAACTAATTAATAACATGCTTTTTAGAATAGAAATAGAAAATCAGTACCTAGTATGACATATATATTCCAGCAGTAAATATATTATTACGACTTTGCTTTTAAAAATTCATGTTAATCTCCTTGTAACACTGCAATCTTGAATAATGATGTAAATGAATGTGTATATTAATGCACTTCTCATACGTTTTCTTTGTCCCTTGGACATTACATAAGAGGATATGTGCATTTGTATGCTAATTGTCTGGTTGATTATGCTAGCTCGTCTGGCATGTCCTACTTGGAATTCTTGAAAGTACATATTAATGCTCACAATAGATTTTTGCAGCCATGCTAGCTTACAAGATTGTATAATGAACAAAAAGTTTAAAATTATATGTTCATTTCTTGAATCAATATGGTGGAGTATAGATATATTAACGTGTGCCATTTTTTTGTTTCTTTAGGTTTATCATGAAAAGAACTAAACAGATGGTACCCAAAGGTATGGGGCCAGGAAAGAAGAAGAATAATACCGCTCTTCGAACAAGATGTGTGATGATTTGG
Source organism: Galeopsis tetrahit (assembly GCA_963675135.1). Taxonomy (NCBI): domain Eukaryota; kingdom Viridiplantae; phylum Streptophyta; class Magnoliopsida; order Lamiales; family Lamiaceae; genus Galeopsis; species Galeopsis tetrahit. The sequence goes on from OY776126.1 coordinate 23,532,900, forward strand.
GAAGAAGAAAAAAGAAAATTTGATCATGTTATTTGGTTGAAAATATTTTTTTTTTACATTATTTTTGTTTAGGGATTAATGCTGTCAAAATCAATATCAAGTAACATCATATGCTTAATTCAGTTTTTAATGTCAAATTATGGTGTAAATTACATTATTTAATATTTGTGTTAATAAAGAAACAAGTAATACAAATGTCAATATCCAGTAATACCACACAGTGTATTCACTAATACTAGATGTAATAATCAATAATACAAGGTGTCTAATATGATGTTTAAAACTTTAAATTACGGTGTTTAATGTTTTCGCTAAAAATCAATATTCAATTACAGAATTTAATATTTGTGTTAATAAAGAAACAATTAATACAAATATCAATATCCAGTAATACCACACAGTGTATTCACTAATACCACATGTAATAACAGTAATACATGTTGTCTAATATGATGTTTAATCCACTACAAAATCAATATACACTAATATGATGTTTAAAACTTTAAATTATGTAGTTTAATGTTTCCACTACAAAATCAATATACAGTAAAATTAAAATTAAAATTACAGTGTGAATAAATAAGTAATACAAATATCGATGTCCAGTAATACCACAAAGTGTATTCAGTAATACTACCTGTAATAACCAGATACCTAATATGATGTTTCATGTTTTGGCTACAAAATAACAATGTCCAATAATACCATATGCAATACGCAAAACAATCATCAACTATATTAACTGGGGATTCGGTGTTTTAGAACCAAAATCGTTCATTTGTGATGATTTTGATGTATTTGCCTTCTTTTTTTTTTATTTTTTTTGTGGAGACTACTCTTGATCCTTTTACTTCTTCCTTTTGTTAATGAGCGCATTCAAGGGCGGATCTAAGCGTATGCTTGGGGTGGCCATGACCCCCTCAACTTTTTTTTAAATATATTATATGTATTAGTAGTTATTAAATTAGATTTTAAGTTAATTTGTTTTGTTATTAAATTAACGTATAAATAGACTTAGTAGTTAGTTATTAATTGGGCCAAAATTTGATTGTTATCCGCTTTTTAAGTTAATAGGCTTTAGTCAAAATATTAATATTAAAATATATTTTAATTTTTTATATTTCAATGGTATAAATTAATATTACTAATTTTCAAAAGGTAGACATCAAATAGTATTAAAGAATATTTCAATAGACGAATTCTTGTATGTAAATTAGATTTTAAGTGATTTTGATGTATTTTTAATTATATATTTAATTGAATTTTTGATCTATCAAAATAGAATCAAATTAAAAATGTGGTCTAATTACGCAAATGAGACTTGTTTCAATTTCTTATATTTTAATGATTAGAATTAGAGATCATAATTTATTTTTCATTAGTTAAGTTTCTTTTTTCGTCTTAAAAAGTTCACAACACAAGTAAAAATACATCCACAATTTTTCAAGATTTCATATTCTTTTAAAAAATTAATTCTTTTATACCATTCATTATTATTTTTAATTTTCAACTCAAATGATTATAGATTATATAATTTTACATTTTGATATTTTTAACGCGAATACTAATATAAATATAATATATTTTAATTTGATTAACGAACATATAATAATGTCGAACAATATTATATTGGCCCCTAATATTAGCCCCCCCTCATCGCCATTCCTGGGTCCGCCCCTGAGCGCATTGGATCCAAAACCGTGTTGGATGATTCTAGATGACGCACTTCATGTTCTAGTAAGTGGATGATTGTGTTGTAAATCATGTTTCACAACTTCAAATCTTTCATTTTTATTTTTTCTGATCAACATTGATGCTTTGCAACCCGTTCTTGTAATTCCAACATCCTTCTTCTTCACAGATGTACCGGCTCTAAGACTTTTTTCATTTTTTCGTCTCAATCCTTGACAAGAACACACAAAAATTTTGGACAACAGAACCTTATTATTTATTGCTTGTAGAAAATCTTGTTGTTGATTTACGTATGCTAAACCCCAATGAACAAGCATGGTAACGATACAAATCATACATTTCCTCCACTGTTTCTTTCTCCACACCAAGTAGAGAACCACTAATATCATTAACATCATCATCGTTTTCTGATTTATATGTAAAAAAAAAAATCAATACAATAATAATGCGTTATTCTATTGTAAGTACGATTTACATTTTATAGTTTTTGTACATGTGTTTGATATCTCAACATTCTCTTCAACGTTTCACTTCATTGTTCATTACAATCCTATACTTTTTCATCTCGAAGAGAAATATCTTAAATTTCATATATCTTTCCACCTATAGATTAAACTAATCAGTAATACCACAAAGAATGTCCAACAATACCAGAGCTTATATGCAGTAATACCACATGTCTAATAATACAAAAAACATAATAATTCCAGTCACTCGAATTAAACACTGTCAAATTGTGAAAAAATTACCTTCTTCTTCATTGGGAATATTTTTCGTATTGAAATTATCACAATTTAAATATTATTCATATTTCAATGATATGAATAATAGAAATTAAAGCACAAATTGTACATTTTTGTTTTTAACTGTGTACTCTTGGATTGAATGACAAAATTGGGGACTAAAACTCAGCAACCGTCGGACCTCCTGCGGCGGTGGCGAGAAACTGATGCAATGGGCGAGAGACCGACGATGATGTGCGACAGAAAGCAGCGGCGATGGTGGACTTCACGTCTTTCACTTTCACGCTATTTTTTTTTATTACTTGGGCTTTGACCCGGTTCTGACCCACCCTTGACCCATATTCCATTTTTATGATGTATGCATGGTACACCCGCGGGCACCTAAGTGTGATCCAACAGTATAATACTCCCTCCGTCCCATAGGAATTTGCACACTTTCTATAAATGGATGTCCCATACCAATTTGCACACTCCATAAAAGGAAATATCTTTATAATCCTCACCCTCAAAATATACTCTTATTTACCCATATGCCATTACTTTTCCACACTCAATCTACTTTTTACTTTACTTTATGGGAAAATATCAATTTTGGTCACCCAGTTTTACCTCTTTTCATATTTGGTCACCCACATTTAGTCACTATCAAAATTGGTCACCCAGTTATTATATTCTATCAAAATTGATCACTACGTTAGTCAATTTGTCAATTGACTAACGGAGGAGAAAGAGTTTTGAGTCGTGAATAAAAAATTCCCATGCATCTTCTAAAACTAATGAAATAAACGCAGATATTTACATTATATTTATAACGAAGGAGTTCTGATACTTCTTCTACAACGTGATTCAATCAACCATATTGTTGGTTTACTTTTTATTTTATAGATAATGAGAATTCTTTCTCAGCATCTTCTGGTACATTATATTTATAACAGATCAGAAGGAAGGAGTTCTGATGCATCTTCTATAACGTGATTCAATCAACCATGTTGTTGGTTTACTTTTTATTTTATAGATAATGAGAACATCTTCTAGAACGTGAAACTTGCTGGATAGTCAGAAAATTTTAGTAAGTTTTTAATAATTATTTAACAATGGTACTCTGTTTTTCAATTCTTGGTTTCATATTGAATTTGTATAATAATTGGAGATATAAACTTATTTCAATTCATTTCCCTATTTTATATTTATAACAGACCAGAAGGAAGGAGTTCTGATGCATCTTCTATAACGTGATTCAATCAACCATGTTGTTGATTTACTTTTTATTTTATAGATAATGAGAACATCTTCTAGAACGTGAAATAATTGGAGATATAAACTTATTTCAATTCATTTCCCTATTTATAATTATTGGAGCATAATTTGTGTTGGGAATAAAATAATTTTGATTTAGATACCAAAACCCCTGATTGATGATGTACAAGTTAGTTGAGATATGCTCAAGTTATTGTTCAGGCAAGTTGTCCCAGAACACTTAATGTGTAGTATGCTTAAGATAAAATCTCAGAAATGTTATGAGATATTAGTAATCAGGATAGTTGTCCAAAGCTGAAATGTTAGGCAGCTTGATAGGTCTATAGGACAAAATTGCTGATCTATTCAGGACAAACTGATCAAATGGACAACCTGGCTGAAGAGTTCAAGTATACTGAAGCTGTGCTCATAAATGCAAAAGATCTAGGCAGTTTGAAGTACAAATGATCAAGAGAATTAAATGTCAAAAGCTTACAGAAGATACAATGAAGCATTTATTGCCAATCATGCCTGAACCAAGCATTAAAGACTTAGAGCATTAAAGAGTGAAGCATTGAATGAATGTTGGAACATTCTAAAACTGCAGCAGGAATGTTCAGGGAGCTTGTCCCATCTGACCGTTGGTTGTGTGTAAAGTTTGCCACAAATCAACCTAAGACATTGTGCAAAATTGGAAACTGACACAAGTCTTCTCAGCCGCATTTGTCAGAAGTCAACACATTCACTCAAGCAACCATTGAAGACCTCTTTTACACAGTGGATAAAAGGATGTCAAGCTTCATAGCCGTTTCAATGGTGCTGCAAATAGACATATTTGAATTGCTAATCCCTCCAACGGTTAGTTGTTCAAATTGCCTATAAATACAGAAGTGATCAAAGGAATTCATATCCAACTACAAGCTGTCAAACTATCATCAAGCTTACAAAAGGAAACCAAGCTGTTCTCTAGAATTCCAAGTTTCCTGAATCACTTCAAGTCAGCTAAGCCAAATTCTTGTAAACATCCTAGCTTAGCATTGAGATATCCTATTCCTTTACTCTGTTCTTATTGTAAAGGATATCTCTATTAGTTGGAACCAAACCTCAAACCTTATCTCATTTAGTGAAGAGAGTGTTTGTTGTAGAAGTGAGAAGTTAAGGACTGTTAGTGTGAAACACAGTCTTAACTCAGAGAGATTGAGCACTAGGACTCAAGTTATCCTAGGGATCAAAACACTAAGAGAGTGTTGTTGATCAGTGCACCTTGGCACTATAAAACAAGCTAATTCCATTGAGAAGGAATTATCCTGTTCAATCAGGGAAAGTGGATGTAGGAGCTTGAGTCTCTGAACCACTATAAATTTGTGTCTCATTTACTTACTGCATTCTTAACTTCACTCCACTCAATCATATTTCAAAGATTCATAACTCTGTAAGTAAGAAAATCTGTTTTGGACAAAGTCCCTGATAACCTGTATTTTCAGAAATCAACTTGGAGTATTTCTTTGAGTAAAGGCCAACCACATTCCGCACTTAGCAACTATTTTAGATATTTAGCCAACTGATCACTTAATAGTAATCAGTAGGACAAGTATCTATCAAAGTTTACACTCAGGCCAGTTGTGAGACAACCTACCTGATAGGACCAGTTTTTCAAAAAGAAAAGAATTTGCATACACAAGTGCATTCCCCCCCCATACACTTGTGTTATACTCCACCAAGGACCAACAAGTGGTATCAGAGCAGGGGTTCAAAGACCACTGCTTCTGAAAATCCAACTGATTTTCAAAATCACATTTTCTGTGGTCACTGAACTGATCCAAATTTCTGAAAAACTTATCTGTGTTCATCTTCTATTACATTTGTTGAAATGGCTAACAATGCAGTTCCAGGAGATGCTGTCAACACCATCAACAATATGGGTCCAAACCAAGTCAATCATATTTCTCATCACAAACTGCCAATGTTCTCAATTGAGAACTATGATTTCTGGAAGATCAGGATGAGAGCACATCTTGCTTGCCAGCATGATGAGATGCTTAAAGTCATCACTAGAGGGCCATTCACATTCACTAAAGCAAATCCCAAGCTCACTGATGCTCAAAAAGCTGATCCAAGGGAATTGCTGCCAAAAGATGAAGATGACCTTACAGCTGAAGAAAGAAAAAGGCACAACCTGAACTACATTGCAATGAACACATTGTACCAGACAATTCCAGATGCAGTGATGGGGAGAGTGTACCACTGCACATCAGCTAAAGAGATTTGGGATACCTTAGCACTTATGTGTGAAGGTACCCAAAAGATCAAGGAGAACAAGCTTCAAGTGGCTATCCAAAAATATGAACAATTCTCTATGGAGGCCAATGAAACTATTGATCATCTTGATGGCAGGTTCACTGACATCATGAATGAAATAAACTCTCTTGGCAAGTTCTATGCCAAAAGAGAGGTTGCTCTGAAGATCTTGAGAAGTCTCACATCCAAGTGGGACATATACTCTGTCATGATGCAAAATACCAGCAATCTTGACAACATGCCAATGCAGCAAGTATTCTCTGAACTCAAAGCATATGAGTTTGATCTCAATAGAAAGAAGGTGCATGAAGAGCCATCCTCTTCAAACAAAGGTGTTGCCTTCAAAGCTGCTGAAACAGAAAAGAAGATTACTCAAAGATCCTCTCAGTCTGTTTCAAAATCTGAAATAAAGGAGGAGCTGGCACTCATGGCTAGAAGATTTGAGAAGCTCAACTCCAGATTTGGTAGATACAAGAAGTTCTACCAAGATAACAGAACCAGAAGGAGATTCAGTTCTCCTGAACATAAATCAGAGGACAAAGTCTCTGATGAAAAGAAAGAAGACAGATATGCTGATAGGAAGAAATTCAGCAAAGGTGAGCCATCATCATCAAGAAGGAAGGAGTCCTCAAGCAAGAAGAATGATGATGAAGATGTGTGTTACAACTGCCAGAAGAAGGGTCATTTTCAGTATGACTGTCCTGACCTCAGTGCAAAAGAAAGAAAGGAAAGGCAAAACAAAAGAGATAAAAGGCTGAACAACAGGAAGGCTATGGTAGCTGGAGATTCAGCAAGTGAGGAGAGTGTCTACTCTTCTGATGATGGGCTGTTCTCCAACAGTGACAGTGATGAGGACTGTCAAATGGCACTTGAAGATGAAGAGGACTGCAAGGACCCCAAAAGGAAGAGAAGCATCAACAAGAAAACAACATGGTACCTGGACAGTGGATGTTCAAGGCACATGACTGGAAACAAGGAGCTTCTCTCAGACTTCATAGAAAAAGATGGTCCTTCAGTAACCTTTGGAGACAGCTCTCAAGGCATCACAAGAGGCTATGGTACATTAAACATTGGTAGTGTTAAAATTACTGATGTCTCATATGTTCTAGGCCTAAAATATAACTTGTTGTCTATAAGTCAAATTTGTGACAAAGGATATTGTGTTGAATTTGCACCAAATGAATGTACTATCAAAAACAAATCAACACAACAGGTGCTACTAACAGGGGTGAGAAAGGGAAATGTTTATTTTGCAGATTGGAGCAAAACCCCTGAAGCAGTCTGTCTTGTTGCCAAAAGCACAAATGAGCAAAGCTGGCTATGGCACAAGAGACTGAATCACCTGAACTTCAAAACCATCAACAAGATTGCAAGAAACTCTCTAGTTAAAGGGCTGCCAAATCAAGTGTTCACCAAAGAACATATATGCCAGCCATGTCAGGAAGGAAAGCAGATCAAAGCCTCATTCAAAGGAAAACCTGTCATCTCAACTGAGAGAGTCCTTCAACTATTGCATATGGATTTATTTGGGCCAATAATCCCAGTAAGTTTAAATGGAAGAAAATATGCTTTAGTTGTTGTTGATGATTTTTCCAGGTACACTTGGGTAGTATTCTTGCTGAACAAAAAGGAGACCCAAGTCAAACTACCTGAATTGATGATGAGATTAAGCAATGAAAAGGGCCTAAGCATTGTCAAAATCAGATCTGACAAAGGCACTGAGTTCATTAACTTATACATCAATGAGTATTGCAGCAAAAATGGCATCACTCATGAAACTTCAGCAACAAGAACACCTCAACAAAATGGGGTTGCTGAAAGAAGGAACAGGACCTTGAAGGAGGCAGCTAGAACCTTGATTGCTGAATCCAAACTGCCTAAAAGGTTCTGGGCTGAAGCCATTAGCACTGCATGTCACACTCAAAACAGGTCCTTAATCACCAAAGGACAAGGTAAAACCCCATATCAAATATGGAAAGGTAGATTGCCCACTGTTGCTTATTTTCACATATTTGGTTGTAAGTGTTTCATCCATAATAATGGGAAAGAGCAATTGAAAGCTTTTGATAGCAAAGCTGATGAAGGAATATTTGTTGGATATTCACAAATCAGCAAGGCTTACAGAGTTTACAATTGCAAAACTCTTATTGTGGAAGAAACACCTCATGTTGTGTTTGATGAATCTATTAATGAGTTCAGGGATAGAAACCTGAATATTGATGAGATAACACAAAGAACAACCAGATTAAGGCTTCAAAGCAAGGAAACAGTGTTTGTGGAGGTTGCCCAGCCTGAACTTCATGAAAATCAAAAACTGGACAACCTACCTGATAGCAATCAACCAGTAGACAACCAACCTGAAGGAGAAATTGAACTGACTGACCCCATCCCAGTTCAAAACCAGGTAACAACTACCAATGAAGAAGCAGGCAATGCTGAGGTAGTTAATGGATCCACTATTCAAGGGGGAACCAATGAATATGTCAACTTATCTGACAATGAGGACAACACCCCTGAATATGATCCTGAACTTGATCCTTCAATTAACTTTCCTGAATTTAATGAATCTAGTGATCCAACTTCAGATGAGGACAATCCTCCTGAAAGGATCAGGTCTAGAAGGACTTGGTTGCATGACAATCCATCTAGCCTGATACTTGGTAATCCAAGTGAAGGGATCAAAACTAGAAGATTTCATGGAGAAAGTGCTCTGTTTTGTTGTTTTCTTTCAGAACAGGAACCTAAAGACATTGAGGAAGCACTACAAGACACCAACTGGATCATAGCCATGCAAGAAGAGCTGAATCAGTTTACCAGAAATGAAGTTTGGGAGCTAGTAGACAGGCCAACCCATCAAGATGTCATTGGAACTAAATGGGTGTTCAAAAACAAGAAAAATGAAAATGACATCATTGTGAGAAACAAAGCAAGATTGGTGGCCAAAGGATATTGTCAATCTGAAGGGATTGATTATGATGAGACTTTTGCTCCAGTGGCCAGACTTGAGGCAATCAGACTCTTCCTAGCATATGCAGCTCACATGAGATTCAAGGTGTATCAAATGGATGTGAAGAGTGCATTTCTCAATGGGGTGCTCAAAGAAGAAGTGTATGTGGAACAGCCTCCAGGATTTGAAGAAGGAGACAAGGTGTACAGATTGAAGAAAGCCCTCTATGGCTTAAAACAAGCTCCAAGAGCTTGGTATGATACCTTGTCACAATTTCTTCTAGATCATGGTTTTGTCAAAGGCACTGTTGACAGAACCTTGTTCAGAATCTGTGAAGGAAATGATATTTTGTTAGTCCAAATCTATGTGGATGACATTATATTTGGATCTCCAAATGAGAAGCTATGTGAAAAATTCTCCAAACTCATGCAAAGCAAGTTTGAGATGTCCATGATGGGATTGATGAATTTCTTCTTAGGACTTCAGGTCACTCAATCAAAGAAGGGAATATTCATCAATCAGGCCAAGTACACAAGGGACATGATCAAAAAATTTGGATGTGCATCAAGCAAGCCAGTCAGAATTCCTATGAATACTAACTGGAAGATGGATCCTGATGAAGGTGGAGAGTCAACAAACTCCACTAATTACAGAGGAATCATAGGATCTCTGCTATATCTCACTGCAAGCAGGCCTGACATCACATTTGCAGTTGGAGTATGTGCAAGATTTCAAGCCAATCCAAAGAAGAGCCATCTTGATGCTGCCAAGAGAATTCTAAGATATCTCAAGGGATCTAAGAATCTTGGATTGTGGTATCCAGCTGATGACAATATTGAGCTCACTGGATACTCAGATGCTGACTATGGAGGATGTAGAATTGACAGAAAATCCACCTCTGGAACATGTCAATTCTTGGGGAACAAGCTTATCTCATGGTTTTCCAAAAAGCAAAATACAGTTGCAACTTCAACAACTGAAGCTGAGTATGTAGCAGCTGGAAGTTGCTGTGCTCAGATACTTTGGCTCAGGCAACAATTGAGAGATTACAAAGTAATCACAAATGAAGTGCCAATATTCTGTGACAACAATAGTGCAATTGCCATCTCACAGAATCCAGTGCTCCACACCAGATGCAAGCATGTGGATATCAAGCATCATTTCATAAGGGATCATGTGGAGAAGAAAGATATCAAGCTTGTCAAAATTCACACTGATAAGCAAAAAGCTGATATTCTGACCAAGCCTCTAGCTGAAGCAAGGTTCTTGGAATTGTCAGCTGAATTAGGGTTACTTGATCCAGGCAAGATGGACAAATGAGGAAAGTAAAGCTCATATGAAGGGGGAAGGTCATCAAAGTTGAACTTCAGCAAAGTTGACCAACCTCACTGAAAGCTGTCAGCCACAGAGGGAAACTCAGCAAGGTTGTCCCTGTTGTTGGTCAGGGGATTTGTCCAAATAGGACCCAGTCAGCAACTTTGGGACCCACTCAGGCAAAGCAATCAGGCAATTTGGTCCACACAGAAACCAAAGCACATCTCAGGATGTTTGTCCTAGTTAATTGGATAATTATTGCTATTATTAGCATTGATTAGACATTTAAGAGGTTTCTTGGTCTAAGAGTAGGCCATTTTAGGATGGAGTGTGCTATAAAGATTTTTACCCCCAAAAAGGCAAATCAGCATTTAATGCAGAAATCTTAATAAGATTGCATGAATTCTTGAGCCTTCATCCAAACCATTAAATTACATTCAAAACTCCATCGAACCATTGAAAGTCCACTACCCCACTATATTCAAACGGTTTTTCAAATTACCCACTGTTACATTCCATTAACCAACAGTTAATAAATTCCTTCCATATATAAACCTCTCAATTTTCACCACCATCCCTACGCACTCATAATTCCCAAAACCTTTGAAATCTCAAAACCTTTAAACCTGCAATTTTTCTCCAAAAAGCTTTCTATTTCTCATATTATCCATGGCACCTAAGATCAAAAGAGAAGAGCTTGTAGACTTCAATGATTCCTCCCTGGACATTGATTTCTCCTATCTTAGCAACCCAAATTCCCTTTGGTTCGAAAAGCTGGTAGCCTTTGATAGCCCAGACTCAGAAGTTCAACAAGTCCTCCAATGGCTGAGGGAGGCAGGGCTAGAAAAATTCCTAGGCACCAAGCCTGATTCCTGCCTGAATCCATTTATGGCAGAATTCTTTGCCCATCTCAGGTGGAAGGGCAAGAAGGGGGATGTGTGCACAAAGCTCACATATGCTGAGGAAGATGAAGAAGAAGAGACTCAGCACACAATCATCTTCACTGCAGAGGACTTAGAAGCTAGCTTTGGGCTACCTTCTGAAGGTATGAACCCAGAAATGTACAAGGAAGAAGATGACCAGGAGTTCTATTATTCTTGGATGATAGAACCTAAAAAGGTTGTGAGTGCTCAAAACAAAAACACTTTAAAGCCAGTGTTTAGGCACTTGTTTGATTGTGTAGTAAAGAGCCTGTTGAGCCACTCAGGGAGTGTTGAACAAATCAGTATGCCTAAATTGAGAGTGATGGCTGCTGTGATTGACTCTGCTGAGAAGAGAGTCAAGTTCAACTGGAAGAAATTCATTCTTGACAAGATGATGAATGAAAAATTTAAGTTTAAGGAAGTAAAGCACCACAAGGTGGTGGTTGAAGGAAAACTCCAGTTCTGCACAAGAGCCAGCCCGCTCTTGGAAAGATTTGCTCACTACACACACCTCCAAGCAAAGCCAAAACCCTTCCCTGCACAAAAGGTGATGTTTAGGAAGCTGTCTTCTAAGACAGAGAAAAGAAAGCAGGATGCAGTTTCAAAGAAGGCCATCACAATTGTACCAGCAACAAGAGCCTCTCCAAGAAAGAGGAAAGCCCAGCCACCAAAAGCTCAACCAAAAATGAAGAAGATGAAGAAGATTTTGCATGAATCTTCACCAGAAAGTCAGTCAAGAAGTGGAGGAGCCACTTCTGAGGAAATAGAGAAGGTTGCTGAGGAAGGAGTCAACCCTCCTGAAGAGGGTGAAGTATTCAGAGAAATTATCCCACTGCAACCTGAAACAATCACTGAATTCAGAGACCTTGACCAGCCAACAAGGTATGAAAGAAAAAGAAGAATCATCAAGACTTCTGAGAAGCAGAGATTGATGGAGGAAGAAAAGAAGAAGAAAGAGTTCTTCAAGGAGATTAGACAGGCAAGCAAGTCTAACTCCAAATCCAAGTCAAAACCCAACAGCCCTGAAGCCAACTCTCCTGATATTCAATCTAAAAGAATATCTCCAAGGCAAGAAGAAGAGGAGTGCAAGACTCCTGAGGATGCACCAATCATTGCCAAGAAGGTGTACTCCCCTGAAGGTGCACCTGATAGATCAGGTATTGATGTGCTGGCAGATTTGGTCAATCTTGAAGATAGACCCTTCTCCCCACTTGATCCAAGACTTCTCTCATATACCAAACTTCTTGAAACTGCTCTTCAAGAAGGTGATCAAGTTGTTTTCCCACCCATTCCAGCCATTCCAATTACCTCTTCAGGCACAATGCTCTCAAAAGCACCTGAATCCCAACTTGCTTTGACCTCTCCTGACCCCAACCCTTCTGAACCCAACCTACCTGAATCCCAGCCAAGCTTACTTGAATCCCATACCAACCCTCCTGAATCCAACTCTTCTAGAGATGATAGTGGTGAAGAATATACCTATGAGGGGATGTTAAGACAGATTGCAAGAGCCAATGTGGATGAATTATATCCAGGATTGAAGGATTATCCCAGGCTGCAACAATAATTCTATGATCTCAGAGCACTTGTTGAGATCAAAGATAGAACTATTGTGGAAATAGCTCAGGCTATTCAGGATAAGGGTGCCAACTGGTGGCAGGTTGAGGAAAATAGGCTGTTGCATTTTGCAAATGTAAAGAAGACCAGTGTTTTAACCACTGAGGCCCTATTTTGCACCATTGTTCATGAAAAGGTGCTTGCTGAAAGAGAGAGGATAGCACAAGGAATCAAGCATCCTGACAGCCCATCTGATGATGATGATGATGATGATGATCACACCAATCCCAATCCCCCTGGTATCAACTCAGCTCAGGTACATTACTTGACTTTTCATTCTGTGAAGGACTCTGATCATTCAGAGGAGTTGACCAAAGATGGTGACTCAGTCCAAGATGCATTGGCCAAGGATGGTTCTTTTGAACCTGAGGCACAACTTGACAATGCTGAGACTTCCATAGGAGAAGCTGGTTTGGCTAAAGCCTCATCAATGTCAGGCAAGTTGGACATTGACCAGCCTTTAGTCATTCAGGATGACTCAGTGGACTTGGGATGCCCAAGCACTGTGATCTCCCAACAACTGCCCTCTGTGGATCCTGTTGAGGATATAGAGGTGTCAGGTTTAGAAACTGAAGGAGTTGAAAAGGCTGAGAGTACTAAAAAATCAGAGGGAGATGATGGTGAGGAGTGTGTGATCACTGGTTCCTTGAGTGCACCACAAATAGAGGGTGAGGAAGTAGAAATATTGGGTGCAGCCCAATATGAGAGTCAGGCTATTCTTCAAGTCAAATCTGAACTTGATGAATCCCTTGGTGAAAGGAGGCCTGATTCTCCAGTGAATGTGAGTCTATCTTTTGAACATGAAGAAGAAAAGAATAAAGTTGAAAATGAGAGAGAAGGTGCTGATGTATCAGACCTTATGGGAGAAAAAGAAATAGAGGGTGTTGAGGGAGTTTTTACTAACACTGTTAGTTTTGCAGATTCAGTTGCTGTTACTCTTGAGCAAATTTTTGCAGATGCCTCCCTGACAGATATACCAGTTGAAGCTGACACTGATCTTGAAGCAGTATCAGCAAATGTGTCCACACTTAACCAGATCTACTTTGAACAAGCCAACACCTCTGAGGCCCACTTTCAGATGGCCACTCAGACTGCATCCATCATTGAAGAGCAGTCAGAGAAGTTGGACACACTGGTCAGGGAAGTTGAGAAGGCTCATGCAACCACTGCTGATACCTTAGATGGCCAAGGCAAGACTCTAGCCTCTGTGGAGATGAGGCTCACAGGGTCAGAAGAAGTGATCTTGCCTACTCTTGATGCAAGACTTTGTGGAGTTGAAACTGGACTGCAAACAGTTTCAACTGAAGTGACAAAAGCTAAAGATGCTATGGGTATATTCACTAGATCTGTGAAGAAAGAGCAGCAGGGTCTCAAAACTTTGTACAAGCACAATGTAAAGGCATTGAGAAAGACCATCAAGGATGCTTTAAGGCAGAGGACAACAGCACAGAGAAAGAAGGCAGAAGAATTGAAAGCTGCAATGGTGAAGGAAGCTGCTGAGAAGTTCACTGTTGAACTCATGGCCAAAGTCTCTGATCAAGTTGTGGCCAATCTCTCTGAACAACTTCAGGCCAAACTTGATCAATCACTGAAAGCCACATTGGATGCCATAGTTTCCCAAAAGATGAAGCCTGTTCACACCTTTTTGAGCATGGCAGATGATAAGATGCAAAACATTCATGATGAGAATGTTTACCTACTGCAGGAATTGAAGTCCCTCACTCATTCCCACTCACATCTCTCTGTCACCATGAGTGAATTGAAGCCCCAATGTTTTGATAATGCCAAAAAGGGGGAAAGACAGAGAGCAAGGGCAAAGGGGACCTTGGTAATTGGTGAATCCAAGGGAAAGGAGAAGGCCCCTGAAGTTGAGGAGGAAGCAGTAGAAGACATTGGGAAAGGCAAAGACCCAATGAATGTTGAAGATTTAACTGAGGAAGAGCAGATTCAAATAGCTGTCAAGGAGTCCATGGTGTCAGCTATGGAAAGTCAGGCAAGAAAGCTTCAAAGGCCAGGTGGTGAGTCTACAGGACTTGAACCTCAAGAGAAGGTTGCTGAAGTGAGGGGGAAGGTGACAAGGTCATCTGAAAGAAAGAGGAAGGAACTGCAAGCCTTCAATGAATTCCCAACCAGCCTGACTTTGCCATCAGAATTTCAATCTGAAGAATCTACTCCAGCAAGGAAATCAAAGAGAATGAAGAAAGCAGTCCTGATGCCTGCTATTGAAGAAATTGAAGAGGAAGTACAGGACAGAGAGCTTGAAGAAGTAGTGCCCAAGCTTGCTGATGATCCTTCCAAATTGTTTGAAGAAGGATTTGGGAAAGATCCAGAAACTCAGGAAAAGCTAGCTCTCCTAAGAGCTAAAGAAAGAATGGATCAGTTGGTTGAGGCCAACAAAGCAAGGGATGGGAGAAGGGCAAACTTCAAAGCTCCAAGAAGGAGGGCTTCATACAACAGGCTCAAACCTCAAATGCTGCAAAGATGGGACACTCAGTATCCTCACCATGATAAGTGGGTTCCAATCTCACTGAATGATGCATGGGAGAAGGCCAAGAAAAGTTTTGTTTATGACTTCTATGTCATTGGAAAGTGGCTTGGTGAGAGTGTGGATGAAGTCTTTGTTCAGTTCATGTTTGAGAATCACAGGGATCTCTACCAAAAGCTGTTTGCAGCAGCTGAGATGGCAAGAGTGGAGTTCAAGGCCCCTGGTCCAATTTTGTACATGCCTCCTAAGTTCAATGGGAACTTGATTGATGAAGGGAAGATTCTGGAGGAGTTCATCAACATCATGAAGATGGAGAAGATGAAGATAGGCCCTAGAGGCTCCAACAAGGATGTTTGGGAGCTGAAGAAGAGGGTCTGGGCTCAGTATGGTATTGCTCCTCAAGATGATGGAACTCTGTGAAGGATAAGATCATTCTTTTCCCTATCTTTCTGATTATGATTTCTGTTGTTATTTTATTTCTAGATTAGTGAGTCCTTTGATTTTCAGCCCTGTAATGGTTTATCACATCTATAAAAGGATCACTATGGTTCTATCAAAGAGATAACAACTCATTATCTCAACTAACCTATCCTGACATATATTACTTGATTTATTGTGCTAACAGTTTCTTTCAGGCAAGTTGACCAGTTCACTCTCCCTGAAGGTAATATTTAGTTTAAGTCAAGGTCCCTTTGTAATAGGTTTTGGCATCATCAAAAAGGGGGAAATTGTTGGGAATAAAATGATTTTGATTTAGATACCAAAACCCCTGATTGATGATGTACAAGTTAGTTGAGATATGCTCAAGTTATTGTTCAGGCAAGTTGTCCCAGAACACTTAATGTGTAGTATGCTTAAGATAAAATCTCAGAAATGTTATGAGATATTAGTAATCAGGATAGTTGTCCAAAGCTGAAATGTTAGGCAGCTTGATAGGTCTATAGGACAAAATTGCTGATCTATTCAGGACAAACTGATCAAATGGACAACCTGGCTGAAGAGTTCAAGTATACTGAAGCTGTGCTCATAAATGCAAAAGATCTAGGCAGTTTGAAGTACAAATGATCAAGAGAATTAAATGTCAAAAGCTTACAGAAGATACAATGAAGCATTTATTGCCAATCATGCCTGAACCAAGCATTAAAGACTTAGAGCATTAAAGAGTGAAGCATTGAATGAATGTTGGAACATTCTAAAACTGCAGCAGGAATGTTCAGGGAGCTTGTCCCATCTGACCGTTGGTTGTGTGTAAAGTTTGCCACAAATCAACCTAGGACATTGTGCAAAATTGGAAACTGACACAAGTCTTCTCAGCCGCATTTGTCAGAAGTCAACACATTCACTCAAGCAACCATTGAAGACCTCTTTTACACAGTGGATAAAAGGATGTCAAGCTTCATAGCCGTTTCAATGGTGCTGCAAATAGACATATTTGAATTGCTAATCCCTCCAACGGTTAGTTGTTCAAATTGCCTATAAATACAGAAGTGATCAAAGGAATTCATATCCAACTACAAGCTGTCAAACTATCATCAAACTTACAAAAGGAAACCAAGCTGTTCTCTAGAATTCCAAGTTTCCTGAATCACTTCAAGTCAGCTAAGCCAAATTCTTGTAAACATCCTAGCTTAGCATTGAGATATCCTATTCCTTTACTCTGTTCTTATTGTAAAGGATATCTCTATTAGTTGGAACCAAACCTCAAACCTTATCTCATTTAGTGAAGAGAGTGTTTGTTGTAGAAGTGAGAAGTTAAGGACTGTTAGTGTGAAACGCAGTCTTAACTCAGAGAGATTGAGCACTAGGACTCAAGTTATCCTAGGGATCAAAACACTAAGAGAGTGTTGTTGATCAGTGCACCTTGGCACTATAAAACAAGCTAATTCCATTGAGAAGGAATTATCCTGTTCAATCAGGGAAAGTGGATGTAGGAGCTTGAGTCTCTGAACCACTATAAATTTGTGTCTCATTTACTTACTGCATTCTTAACTTCACTCCACTCAATCATATTTCAAAGATTCATAACTCTGTAAGTAAGAAAATCTGTTTTGGACAAAGTCCCTGATAACCTGTATTTTCAGAAATCAACTTGGAGTATTTCTTTGAGTAAAGGCCAACCACATTCCGCACTTAGCAACTATTTTAGATATTTAGCCAACTGATCACTTAATAGTAATCAGTAGGACAAGTATCTATCAAAGTTCACACTCAGGCCAGTTGTGAGACAACCTACCTGATAGGACCAGTTTTTCAAAAAGAAAAGAATTTGCATACACAAGTGCATTCCCCCCCCCCCATACACTTGTGTTATACTCCACCAAGGACCAACAATTTGTGGTGAAGGTTAATTGTAAAGAATTTTCTAAATTAGTTTTGGAAGATGCATGCAAATTTTTTAACCTTAGATTTTGAGAAATTTGACGGCTGAAAACTCTTTCTCCGTTAGTCAATGACAATGACAGATTGACTAACAGAGTGATCAATTTTGATAGAAAAACTCTTTCTCCGTTAGTCAATGACAATGACAGATTGACTAACAGAGTGATCAATTTTGATAGAATATAATAATTGGGTGACCAATTTTGATAGTGACTAAATGTGGGTGACCAAATATGAAAAGAGGTAAAACTAGGTGACCAAAATTGATATTTTCCCTTACTTTATTCATAAAACTTTACACAACTACCCCCTTAAAACATCACTCATTACACATTTTCTTACACATTTCTTAAATTGTGTGCCACCCAAGATGTGCAAGTTCCTATGGGATGGAAGGAGTACTATTTACATAAAATTTGTGATAATGCTACATTAATGTATAAAGAGGAAATTCTTGTTAGAGTCATTTCACTAAAACTTTTTTCTAATAGGGAATTTGTTATTGTTTTTTATCTAATAGGGTCAAATTGGCACTTAAAAAGACGGTGTTGCCCTTTTTCAATTTAAATAATTTCAAATTCTTTAATATTCACCTTCCATAATTCAAAAATTTTCTAAAAAGACGTCAATTCGAATTAATTACAGATTTTAAATTAATTACACATATTTTATAATTTGAAACTTTTTTAATTAATTAGATTTTTAAATTTTAATTACAGATATTTTATAATTTGAAACTTTTTTAATTAATTAGATTTTTTAATTTATTTAATAGGTGCATTTC
Organism: Galeopsis tetrahit; assembly: GCA_963675135.1. Lineage (NCBI taxonomy): Eukaryota > Viridiplantae > Streptophyta > Magnoliopsida > Lamiales > Lamiaceae > Galeopsis > Galeopsis tetrahit. The sequence continues at coordinate 23,551,318 of OY776126.1, forward strand.
ACGTTATGCATAATTCAAAGTATGGTGATTAATTTGCATATAACGTTATGCATAATTCAAAATATGATGATTATGTTGCATATCACGTTATGCATAATGAATTCGATTTAAATATGATGACTATTTTTCATATCATTTATGCATAATTCAAATAATTTCTTACAATTTAATTAAATTCTGATGATTATTTTGCATATAACGTTATGCATAATTCAAAATATGATGATTATATTGCATATCACGTTATGCATAATGCATTCGATTGAAATATGATGACTATTTTGCATATCACTTATGCATAATTCAAATCATTTCTTAAAATTACATTAAAATATGATAACTATTTTGCATATCACAATATGCTTATGCATAACGAAAATTACATAACACTTAAGTATAATTGTTATTTTTTTCATATAAAACGTGTGACAAAAAATGGCATGATAAGAATAATGAAGACTGAATATCTTAGAATATCATGTTAACACAATTCTATCTCAGTTCATTCTATTACATTTGAAATCTCTGTGAAGTATTTAGTTGTCTCCGGGTCAATCTGCTTTCTGCAATCAAAACAATCAAAAAATTCATAATCGGGGGTGGATATGCACAGTAACAAGAACACACAACAAAATCCCTAATCAAGAATAAAATCTGACAAATGAAGTCTGTGATTTTGAGGAGAAGACTCCCATCTGCAACACAACCTTGCAGAAATTTCTTCAATTCAGTTGCTTAAATATCACTTTTTATTGAACCCCCCTGTCCTCTCATGCAGGATGACCAGCATATCCAAAAAGAATTTCCTTTTGAGTCCATAAAATAACATAAACAACAAGCATCATTTCAAAAGAAGCAAATTCCAAAAAGAGAAGCCTTTTCAAACTTGGATCTCCTATGATTTAAAACTCCCTCTTGACACATTTTCAAACTTGGATCTCCTGATGATTTTAAACTGCAGGCACATAATAACTAGGATTAACAATCAGAGAAGCCTTTCAAAATACGAAAAAGTTAAATAATGGAACGTGTAAGGATATCCCCTGAATCAAGATGCAACAAAACAATATTACACAAATTATTTGATGTCTTTCGTAAAATTATCTAGAATAATATTAATCTATACGATTTCTGGATTGCACAAGGCACAATGTCCAACAGAAGACATAACCTTCTCCTAAGAGAAGCAATGAGATGAGAACAACTTATCAATATGAAGAATTAGAGGTTGTATCTTAAAATAATCCCCGGTCCCAAAAAGAAAACAATGTCAGAATAACTCAAACCTCCCATTCCACCTGAGATTGAACATAAGTCTTCCCTAAAATAAGACATGTGCTTCATATTTACCAAGTTGAATGAATTACGTTTGGAATAAAGATAAATTGACTTCTTGAAAAGAAACACTATACAAAACAGAGGATTCTCAAATTGACTATCAATAATTGTCTTATACTATCAAAATCAACCCACATTTATTCTACGTCATTGCACTAAATCACGAAATTATTTCCAAGAAATTGATAATATAACATTGCAAAACTTTCATACTCTGTCTTTTCATTCTGTAGATCTAAAACTAAAAACAATACGTCTTTTGTGTTCGACGAAAGTTCAAAGAGAAGAAATCAATAGTACGATTAACCTTGTTCCCCTAACAGATCGTAGGCCTTCGGCTAGGCGGCAATGGCTCGCGGTCGATAGATCGGCGCATCGGAGTCGAGGGGGTTGCAGATCGGCGGCCGCTTCATCTTCCACGGCCAGGCGGCGGTGTCCACGCGACTTTCTTCTTCGGCCACTTCATCTTCCTCGGTCAATGCGGCGGCAAAGCAACGACGGTGATCGTGTTGGTGGGTGGGGGCCATGGTGCAGCGCCCAAATCGACGTGGGACTGCTTCGTCTGGGTTTGGGCGGCGACGGCCGTGGGGAGGGGACTGTTTCGATTTTGCAAGAAATAGGAGAGGCTAGGATTTTGAGAGAATGAATGAGTTTTGATTTTGGTTTTGAGTGAAGGAGTAGAATGAATTAAATGAGTAGAGAGATTCCTATTTATACAAGGGTATTCTTGGTTTTTTAACTCTATTTTGATCCTATTAGAAAATTATTAAAGTTGGTGTTTCTATTTGCTTAAGGGGTTCTAATAGTGACTCTATTAGGGAATAGTCTCATGTATAAAATAGCAACACACATTAAAATTGTGTTATTATTTTAGTATTTTGTCTAATACTGACATGCATAATATGTGATACTCTCATAATATTTTGTGTGTACTATCTTAATTTTTTGTGTGTATTGTGTATTGATGTGTTAGTATTTTGTTTGTTACTTGTATGCAAAATAATGAGGATTAGTAAAAAAAAAAATTGAAAGGGAAGAAAAGTGTTTGAGAAAGGTAAAAAAATTAAAAAAAAAATAAGGGGGAGGGTTAGGGGTACTATTTATTGCCTTAATATTGAAAAATAAAGAAAAAAATGTTCTAAATGAGATTCGAGCCTACAACCTCTTCTTAAAAAAGGTAAGCTTTCACCACTAGGACATAACTATAGTCTATTATTGATTTTTCTTTACATGGATAATAATATTGCCTTAATTTCGCGGGCTTTAGATTTTGGGCCCATTTTTTTTCAGGTACCCGCGAAATTTGAAGCTACCCATATTTTGCTTATTTGTTTCCTTAATAACATGTTTTGCACATAATTACATATAAGTTATTTTCACATAAGTCATTCCCTATTATCTGAACAATAATACTAACCATATTGTTGGAGATTGATATTAGAGAATATAATAGAATAATATGTTATAGGAATAATATAATGTATTATAGGAATAGTATATTATATTATAGGTAGCAATCTTTTATTTATGGATATTTATTTCCTTGTTTATCTATTTCCTTGTGTATCTCTTGTAATCCCTATATATATAGTGGACCACTCTTATCATCTCATTAACGGTGATTGAATATAATTCTCACATGGTATCAGAGCTGGTATTCTCACATGGTTTCATAGCTGGTGTTGTGCAATAACTTGCACGGTCAGATTGTATATCCCGTGGATTAAATATCCGGGATTTCGCTCTAGTATGACAGATCCTCGAATGTAATGTCTTCTTGGAATTAGCCTCTCGAGAACCTGCAAAAAATACGTCGGAGGGGAGTCCGGCGCGGACACTTCGATGCTTAAGTCAGTAAGCGTATTTTCGTATTAGGTAAGGACTAGAGAGTCCTCTGATCGTCAAAGAGATCCTCAAGAGGTATATGAGTATCAAGTAAAAGGCTCAGTGTGTAAAAATGATGTTAGAGATCGTAAAATATGATTGTACTTAAGCTTACTTATTTATAGAGGAATTCTACCTGAGGGGAAGTTAGGTTTTCCCCTTATCTCGGACCTTCACCTCTTACTATCTTTGAATTAGTTCAGCCACCTTTGACAGGGTCTCCCGATCTCTCAGTCCCTGAAGAAACGCAACCACTCCCTATTGTGGACTCAAGTTGTTGAGGTGGAGAAGAATGAGTCATCTTCTATGCAACCTTATCCCCGTTTTATACGGAACCTCTCCTGTTATCCCGGCCAACTAATTCCCCCAGGACCGGGTCTCCTCGGTGTTCCGACCCCAAGGTCCTTGGGTAGAGCTCCCTCCGGAGGGTCATCCGGGCGAACTCCTGCATTCTGAGGAGTCCTCTCCAATCCGTATTCTCCCGTTAATCCCATCATCTATATACGTGTCGACTTCTTATGGGATGACGATTTTAGGCCGCATCATCTACTCCCCCCTACTCTCATAAAGTGCTCATATCTTTGTGAGAGTAAGAAAGCTAGAAAGGCCTGGAATATGGTACCTCTACGGAGAGGTGCATTTTACCTTCGCTCTGGTGCCCTTCTCTCTCTCTCCTTTCACTTTCTCGAGGAGAAGCCCTAAATCCAACCCTCTACCTCTCTATTTTTTTTTTTTTTATCTTCTCCGACTTCCGTCGCAACTAGCAATCCCGTCCGATTTCACAACCCTTTTAGCAGGGTAACCCAGCTCTCTTCTATATATAATTTTTCTTTTATGCTTCATGTTTGCCTCTCAAATCATAACTTCTTATTTTCAAATTTTCCATTCTCAAGCTCTAACAATCTCTTTCTATGTTCTGCAAATAAAACTCTTTATATTTCTTGGAATAAGGTTAAGGTATCAATATGACGCCTACTCCCCCTAGCCTCGAGGCCTCTCATGGGTGGAGTTCTCATTTCTCTGGATCGTCAATCTTTCATAATCGTCATTCCTCTCAATCCTTAAGAGCTCTAGCACTTTTCCCATGCGCTATTTGCTTTAGAACCTTTTTAGAAATTTCGGTCGTATCATAATTTATCCCGTAACGTAGTTCGTATCCTAAATCTCACAGGCTTTCCGATGTTCAACACCTGATGCTCCATCATTCAACTTCATCAAGACTAGTTGAAGAGTGTGGTTCATCTTTTGAACCTCATGATCTCTCAAGTGTTTCATCACTTGATATTTCAAAGAATTCAGCCATATCGTGGCTACTCAGAAATGTATGGTTCATATCTTGAACCTCTCGAGCTCTCAAGTAAAAAATCTCAGCCACATCCTGGCTTATCAAACAATGTGGTTCATACCTTGAACCTCATTACTCTTAAGTGTTTCTCACTCTCAATTCAAGGTGTTGATCATATCAAGACCTTTCAAGTTCAAGTAATCCGCTTGGATTTAGAGTAGGGTGAGGAGCTCTCTAGCTCTCCTCGGCCTCGTGGCCTCTGAGTGTTTCTCACTCTCATTTCAAGGTATTAATCTCATTAAACCTTTGTAAATTAAGTAATCCACTTGGATCTCGAGTAGGGTGAGGAGCTCTCTAGCTCTCCTCGGCCTCGTGGTCTCTGAGTGTTTCTCACTCTCATTTCAAGGTATTAATCTCATTAAACCTTTGTAAATTAAGTAATCCACTTGGATCTCGAGTAGGGTGAGGAGCTCTCTAGCTCTCCTCGGCCTGGTGGCCTCTGAGTGTTTCTCACTCTCATTTCAAGGTATTAATCTCATTAAACCTTTGCAAATTAAGTAATCCACTTGGATCTCGAGTAGAGTGAGGAGCTCTCTAGCTCTCCTCGGCCTCGTGGCCTCTGATTGTTTCTCACTCTCATTTCAAGGTATTAATCTCATTAAACCTTTGTAAATTAAGTAATCCACTTGGATCTCGAGTAGGGTGAGGAGCTCTCTAGCTCTCCTCGGCCTCGTGGCCTCTGAGTGTTTCTCACTCTCATTTCAAGGTATTAATCTCATTAAACCTTTGTAAATTAAGTAATCCACTTGGATCTCGAGTAGGGTGAGGAGCTCTCTAGCTCTCCTCGGCCTCGTGGCCTCTGAGTGTTTCTCACTCTCATTTCAAGGTATTAAATTCATTAAACCTTTGTAAATTAAGTAATCCACTTGGATCTCGAGTAGGGTGAGGATCTCTCTAGCTTCCCTTGGCCTCGTGGCCTTTAAGTGTTTCTCAATTTTGAATTTTCATATCTCATATATGCTCAGTGATCTACAGATCATTCATTATTTTATCACTCCTAATTTTCAAACTTAGCCATCCGGCTACTCAGGGTGGTTAACCCTCACGCGTTTCAGAATGCTCAAAGTATGCTTATGAATCATATCTTAAATTGTTAGGAAATATGTGCTCATACAAATTTCCAAAAATCTCAAAATGTTTTCATCACATCTCATAAAATCTTCATCAAAGATAAACATACATTTTAACATAATTTAGAAAAAAATTGACTCATCACTAATCAAAAACACGTTCTTAACCATGCCTAAATTCTCAATCATCCTCTCGATTCAATCACGAAATTCTCCTAAGTAATCACCTTAGCATTTCTCAAATCAATCATTTCTGAAGCCTTAGCAAATGCTCATATGCTTCGAGGTTTTATGCTCTAAACAACTACATCTAGGTAACTCATATTATATCACAAAGTAAAATCTAAAGTAAAAAAGTAAAATATACACTTTTCACTTACGTGGCTTCATATCAGCATCTCGGAGGTAGTAGGCCTAGACCCTTCATCACCCCCTTTAAGCATCGAAGTGTAAGACATTTGCAAGGTCCGTCATCATGCTCGTCTCCAAATATCGCATCTCAACACCCTAGATGATCTTACTCACCTAATAGATCGACTCTTGGGTATATCATTCTTTACCGTAGCCTTGTAGCCCTCATGACTACCTGCACATCCTTCATGGGCTGGTCCTTTATTCAGCTCTTCCAGAATTTCTTTCCTTTAGTCATCCTCTTCTTCGATCGCCCCAATCATGGGCTCAGTAGATTCTCTTTGTGCTATCACAAATGTTATTTTTCCTTGCCCCTTAGGCTCTACGGAGCTAGCCAGCTTTGACAGACTGTCGGTCTTCATATTCTTCGACCCAATCTTTTACACTCGATCTCCTGGTTTACCCAGAAGCCTCACAGGATCTGGACGAACTTAATCTGAAATCTAAAATCATATCTAGAATATCTAGGCATGTCAATCACACATAATTCAAAGATATTTAACCTCATATTTTAAAAGCATGGACCACCATCCATCCTCAATCATGAATTATAAAGCATATAATAACCACATAAACTCAACATGCGGGTTTTCTACTCATACTTACTGAGATCATCAAGTCATTCTCATATTCAGAACACCTACGCAAAATAATCATAAAAATTCACGGGGGTTGTACTTAATCCAATAAGAAATAAGCATGATTCTCATATATTAGTCACATCAAATCAACCAATAATCATAACCCATCCATGTCATACTCATTATGACCTCAAGTCATTGCAAAAAGATCTAATCTCTCTAAATTTATCAAATACATGTACTAACCGGTGGTCCCAAATGTACTCGTCATTTGGGGATCAACCCAATAACAGGTTAGGTGTTATGGTCCAGCGACTCGGCTGGTTTTCTATGGCTCCATTCTTTCTTCAGTAATCTTGCTCTCTCGAGCTCCTCTAGTACTTCTAGGTTCTCCAGCCCCTCCTCATGAGCTCATTATTCGTCATAGACCAGGTAAACTGACTCATACCAGCAACATTATTAGATCTAAATTTCACCATCTACCGAGAGGGTAAAATTACTCATCAAATTCCTCAGGGACCTCGCATCCTTCATCCGTTCTCAGGTAATTCGATTTCTAATATGCCTCATGGTCCTGGACCTCCAGGTCTTGGTCATTCACTACACGTCTCTTGATCTGGATCCTAAACCTCAAGGTCTTGGATAGTCGTCTCGGGCATTTCGATCTTTGTAATCTACAGATCCTCAATCTATAACAGCCTCCTCCTCTAACTAGGGCAGTGTTTTCTTCCAACCTAATCAGCGGCTAGACGTCTTTTATATCATGGTTCCGATACTTAACTCAAGCCTGGGGAGCTCCTAAGAGGAAACTCCCTCGTTATGTTCTAGTTCAGGTTTTGGACTGACATGTAGATCTCCAGGTTTACTCGTATATCAATCCCGAATTGATCCTGTAAAGATACACCAAAAAGGGCCTCCAACACAGGCTTTCAAGTGCTCAGATAAGCTTCATAAGCCTCAATTATATAATTTAAATATGAAATAATTAAAGAATGCAAATCAAGTCTCTTTTGATCTCAAACCTGAAACCTGTACCCTCTCCAGGACCTCCAGTCTCGACAAGATGATTAGTCTCTCTAATCTCAAATCTCAGAAGAGGATCATTTTCTTTGATCCTCGAACCTCTTACGTCCTCGCGAGCTCTGAAATTCTTCCCGGATCTCAACTCAGGAATATCAACTGAGGGGGTCGGCTTTTATCCCGATTCTAGGAGGCCTCTTCCTTCTTGGTCTTCCTGTCCTCAGGTTCTCTCCTCTTCTGCCCTCGAGGGCCTCCGTCAACTACGTAAACATTTTCTCTCAGATGTCCAACTTGAATCATTCTCTCAATTTCATCCTCCAAATGGTAATATTGATTGCTGTCGTGCCCATATTCATTGTGGAGTCTCCAAAATCGGTCCGACTTGGGCTTTCGAGGACCTCGGTTCCTCGAATAAGGGAATTTCAGATTTGGATGATCTCCAGCAACCTCCAAGACCTTTGTAGGTTCCAATCTCAGTTGGGTATATTTCTAAAACCTCCTTGAGGCCCAGATCGGGATCCTCCCGCAGTATTGCGGTTTCCTGTTCCTCCGGAGTTTCGGGGAGCTTCTGGGCTGGACCTAGGGGTGGGCATTCGGTCGGTTCGGTTCGGTTCGGTTCAGACCTTTTTTCAACCGAACCGAAATAACCGAAGTTTTAAAAAAATGAACTGAACCGAACCGAAATTATATAAAAACCGAATCGAACCGAATTACAATTCGGTTGGTTCGGTTCGGTTCGAACCGAATTTTTCCTGCCTAAAATTAAAAAAAATTATTTAAACAAATAAACATTTAAAAAAATCAATTCTACATGAAAGAAGTTCATCCACATAATTCTACATAACAAATTCTAAGAATTCTACGTAACAAATTCTACATAATAAATTCTATATTATAAAAGTTCATCCACAGAATTATACACAACAAATTCTACATAATAAAATCAAATCATAATCAAACAAGACAAATACTTATGTGTACCAGTTACATGTATGTAACTGGCTATTTACCCTCCTTTTTTAATAAGTCCACACTCCCTTCTTTTAGCCACTTTATATGTACAAGTTACATGTAACTAAATCCAAATTTTTACATGGGTTATTAGTTATTACCCTCTTTTTTATTAATTTCACCCCCAATTTTTTTAAAAGAAAAATACATGTAAAATATTATATTACCATTTTATCAATTAAATTAATATACAATTCATTAAAATTATAATTATACACCAACTATCGAGTCACCAATGAATCACCACGAGTCAAATATTATTCTATTTTTTTAACTTTTAAAAAATAAATATAAAAAAATAACGAATATAAAAAAATATTGAAAAATATGATACTCAAAATAAAATTATGAAATAAAAATTTCAGTATTATTTTTTCAAAAAATGACCAAAATTTAGGAAAAAAATCGAAAAAAAACTAAACTAAAAAATTTCAATTTTTTTCTAATTTGGGTATAAATGTATGAATATGACATGCTCACTTTATAACTTTAATCTGATTTATAATAACTAAGATTATTTTGTTGTGTCTTCATTATTTCTACAATGATATATGGTTTGTTACAAGTTTTTTTAAAGTTGTAGATTATTTTTTAAGAATAATGAATAACATAATCTAATTGAAAAATAAAATTTATATTTAGAAAGAAACCAACATAATATTATTATTTTCTTTGTGGTCATCGCAGTGTTATGCATTCATATGTTTATTGAATGTGATTGTATCTATTAATTGAATTGTGTGTTCAGTGTGATTCATTCTCACTTTTGTTCTTCTTACTAGTTAGTTAATATCAATCTTTTAATATTGATGTATTAATTTTCATGGTATGCTTGAAATTATGAATGTGTTAAGTTATTTATTTTTTGTTAAATATAATATTAGTTTAAATACGATATAATATTAGTACGCTTATGGTATAGTACTAGTTAACATATTGTATAGTACTAGAGATTAATGTGGGTATAAAAATATTATTTTATATATGAACTAATACTATACAATATGTGAATTAATACTATACTGTATTTGAACTAGTACCATAGAGTATATGAACTAATACTATACAATATGTGAACTAATACTATACTATATTTGAACTAGTACCATAAAATATGTGAACTCGAAACTCGAAAATATTATAATTTGTATCAATATAAACTAATATTATATTGTATATGAACTAATATATACAGTACTGCATATTAACTAATAATATACCATAAATACTTATCAATTGTTATCATAACACTTATAAACTAAAAATTATATTTATAAAAAATTAAAATAAAGTGATTAAAAAATGAAAGTTCGAATGAAAAAAAAAATTAAACAAATGTAAAACGAAGTAAAACTTGTAAGGAATGAAGTAAAATTTTGAAAGGATAATGTGAAAATTATACACCAATTAATTAAAGTAAAATAGTACAAATAGAATTGAACACTCGCGGCTAAGAAAGATGAGAGTTTTATTTTCTAAAACAAATTATTATTATACTACTCCATTTAATACTTAAAAAAACAATTAATATTATTTTTTAAATTTTCTTATTAGACTTTAAATTTTAGAATAATTATTTGTGGTATAAAAAGAAAGTATATGAAAAAAATTATCATTTGAAACACAAATGATAATTAAGAAGAAAAATAAATTTAAAAAATAATATTAAAAAGAAAAATATAAATATTAATTGGAGTAAAATTAAAAAAAAATTAAAAAAAATAATGGAGTATTATTTTTTAATGATAAAATAAAAAAAATTAATTGAAGTAAAATAAAGGCCCATGAAAAAATCTATGTGCTAAATTGATATAGTAAATGGGGTCATGTGTTATTTGTAATGGGTTATTGGATTGTATATAGTAAATGGGTCATGTGTTATTTGTAATGGGTTATTGGAATATTGGATATAGTAAATATGTGGTTATTAGATCCAGTTACATACATGTAACTGGTACACAAGAGTGCAACCCATCAAACAAATTCCACATAACATCACAAATCCCACACAATAAAATTCCATTACAAGTCCTTAAATATTACATAAATAGTTTTAAAAAACAGTACAAATGTTCATGCATTAGTTGAATCCTCAAAAGTCATTTCTCGAAAACCTACAAAAGAAAACACAACGATCAAAATCTAAAAGATTATAACATGAATTGAAATTATAAACAAATAAAATATAAATATATTACTTTTTTTCAATTTCTTCAATATCCTCAATACTTTCTTCAACCTCAACTGGAAAAAGACTTTTTCTTGCGAAGCCAATCTTGAGCATAAATGAGACATTGCACTATTTTAGGACTTAATAAACTCCTAAATGCATAAGCACTCGTCCTCCTGTGCTGAAGGCAGATTCTGAAGCTACTGTTGAAATGGGAACAACAAAAAATATTCTCAGCAATTTCTGAGAGAACGGAAAATCTATGAGAATTCATTTTCCACCAAAAGAGAATGTTCAACTTACCTTCATTATCTTCTTCCGTTTCTTCATTAAGATACTTTCCACTTCTGATTTACTATTTTTGCCCCCACCCACCTCAGACTTGAACTTTTTATATGGACTATCCATCATCATTTTCAGTTTCATTACCAGACTTGGATCACCAACATTTAGTCCACTTACCACTTCAGGAATAACACTTGGTGCACTCGAATTTTCTGGCATTGACTATTTTTTTGTACTCATTGTACAAAGAATACAATTAATCTTTCACCACATTTGCAATTGATGCACCCAACTCACCCTCATACATATTAGAAACAGCAAAGTGAAACCAATCTAACTTGTATTGAGGATCAAGAATAACTGCAATGAATATCACTTTATTCATCTTTTTTGGATCTCCCCAATACTTATCAAATTTTGCCTTCATTCTCATTGCCATTGCACACAACTCATCATCATCACTAACTATCCATGATTTCAACAAACAATCCACCATATAAATTTCATGGAAAAACAAGTTAGATGTGACATATAGAAAGCCTGAGATTCTTACAGTAAGCTCATAAAACACTTGCAAAAACGACAACATTCTTCTAGCAATTTCCCAATCATCCTTAGAAGGGACACCTTTCTTCAAATTAAACTCAGTTTCAAAGTTGGGATCATGTAAATTGTACCTATTAAATGCCTTTTCAAACTTTTGAGAAAACTCCAACATTAAATAAGTACTATTCCATCTTGTGGCAACATCAAGAGACAACAAATTTGCTCTCAATTTTCTCATGTTCAACACACTCCTTAAACTTCTTCAACCTAGCCGGGGATTGTCTCACATAACGTACTGCAGCCCTAATTTTCAATACTGAAATCCCAATTTCTTTCAAACCATCAGTTACAACTAAATTGATTATATGAGCAACACATCTCATATGAATGAATTCACACTTAAGAATGGTACTTCTCCAATCACTCATTTGTTCTTTCAAATATGAAATTGCAGTATCATTTGAAGAAGCATTGTCTACTGTAATAGTAAACACTCTATCAAGCTCCCATTCTTTCCAGCACTTTTCAATTTCCAAACTAATATCTTTACCTTTGTGACTAGAAATTGTACAAAAATTTAAAATCTTTTTGTTCAATTTTCAATCACTATCAATGTAATGAGCAGTCAAACACATATAATTGATTCTTTGTATAGAAGACCATGTGTCTGTAGTAAGACAAACTCTTTGATTTGAAGATTTCAGCAAAGCTTTTAGATAATTCTTTTCATTTATGTAGAGCTCAAAGCAAACACGTGAAACTGTCCGCCTAGATGGTACTTTAAATTTAGGTCCGCAAGCATTATACATCACATCGTTAAACCCATCATTTTCAACAAATTTGAAAGGCAACTCATCCACAATAATCATCCGACTTATAGATTTCTTAAGCAACTCTTTGTCAAATTTCCAAGTAGTCCCAACGTCCATAGAACTACTAGTAACCTCATTAAAGTTTAACTAGTTTCTACGCTACCAAGGATTTTCTTGCACACACCAATATGATTTTTGAGATTAGTAGTACCGTTTCTTTTTGGATCACAAAAGAACTCTTTTGCGCAATGCATGCATCGAGCTTTTCTTTCATTCTCCTCATCCAAGAAAGGAACAAAATGATCCCACACAATTGATCTTTTAGGAATTGCTTTCCATTTTTTTTGGGGATTTGAAGCTGAAGTACGAGGAGTTGTTGGTTGTTCAGCTTGTACAGATCCTTCTTCACGCTGAGTAATTTCATTTGCTTGCTCTTGAGAAGTAGACATCTGTTGTAAATCAAAACAATAATACAAAAGGTAAGCAATCTTTATAAAATATACAAAATCTGCTATTAAATATGCTAAATAATCTACTGTAAAATATATTAAATAATATGTTACAAAAAATCTGGAAATATAATTAATATGTTGCAGTAGAATATTAGATCTCCCATTTATATTCTATGAAATCAAATATCTAAAAACATAATCTAAAAATTTCAAAACAAAACTAGCATATATAACTTAAATAAAAAGGCATTCAAGTAAAGCAGAACATACTGTGGTGGTGGAAGAGTCGAAGACAACGAAGAGAGGCAGACGTCGAAGAAGGCGTGGGACTAACGGCGGTGGTGGAAGTAGGGGAGGCAGAAATGGAAAAGAAACGGCAAAAATGGAAATGAGTGTTTACAATCTAGGGTTTTATTTATATATATATATTTTATTAATTAATTATATTAATTTTTATTTATAGTTCGGTCGGTTCGGTTTATTCAGTTTTTAGAAAATATAAACCGAACCGAAAAAACCGAAATTTTAAAAAATTTCAACCGAACCGAACCGAACAACCGAATAAACCGAACCAAATAAACCGAAATTCGTCAGTTCGGTTCGGTTTTTCGGTTTTATGCCCACCCCTAGTTGGACCTCCTTGCTGTAGATTCTCTCTTCCTCTCTCCACTAGCTGGTTTCACCTCCAGCCTTTTGGCTTGCCTCACCTCTTCGAGGGTGAGATACTTTTCAGCTCTGAAGATTCTCAAGTTCTCTATCCGCTTCAGGTAATCAATCATCCTCTCACCCACTCTAGTTTTCAGACTTATCGTTTTGTCTGTTTAGGGCTATTGGCCTTGATCTCAGGGACCTAAATAGGCTCAATCTTCACTTTCCATTTCCGAGCTTATCCCGAAATCCTCCTGGACTTGGATAGAATCAACCTATAATCTGAAATCTTCTGAACCTACCCAGAGATCCTCCAGAACCTGGATAGACTTAATTTATAATCTGAAATCTTCTGAACCTACCCAGAGATACTCCAGAACCTGGATAGGCTCGGTCTGTAATATGAAATTATATCTAAAATATGGAAACATGTTAATCGTATGCAATAAAAATAATAATTATGTTAATCTTTGCTTCCAAAATCATAATCATCATCAACGTCTAATCATTAATTCTACCACATAAAGTAATCACAAGACTCAACATGTGAATTGCTTACCCATGCTTCTACGATTTCAAGTAATTTTCAATTCTAAGATCGTTTCTAGAGTATCAATCATGTAAACTTAGGAGAATCATGCTTAATTCAATGGAAAAAATAAGTTCGTGTCATCTATGTCAATATCATTAAAATATGCTCATAGCAATATCAAATTACTATAAAAGATCTAATACTTTAGGCTCTATCAAACACCTGTACTAACCTGTAGTACCGATGCACTTATCATATCTCTGCCTCGTACTCCCACGTTTAGATTTTGGACCTCGAGGCCCTAAATACTCTTCCTCATACCTCCAAGTTTTGATTCTGGACCTCGGGGTCCTGAATACCCTGCCTCGTACCTCCAGATCCGATCATGGGATCCTGGACCTCGGGGCCCTGAATACTCCACCTCGTACCTCCAAGTTTGGATTCTGGACCTCGGGGTCTTGAATACTCTGCTGCTCGTGGAGGGGCACGAATGTTGTCATCCCCTGCAGCGGCGGGAGGTATCTCCTTGCCAGGTCCACTCCCGAGGGCACTAGACGTGCCAACAATATCACCCCCTGTAGAGATAGGGGTGTCTCGAGCCTCTTCCATCAGGTTCTTACCTTTTACAGGTGCGGGGGACGGATTTGCCCCTGAAGAAAGGAATACAAGTTATTTTCCCGAACCTCCCTAGAGTAGGAGTGATTGTGTTATTCCCTCCGCCCATAGTTCAAACAGATAGAAAATCATGAGAAGATCCCTTAGACGTTCCCACAGACGACGCCAGTTGTTGTGCAATAACTTGCACGGTCAGATTGTATATCCCGTGGATTAAATATCCGAGATTTCGCTCTAGTATGAATGATCCTCGAATGTAATGTCTTCTTGGAATTAGCCTCTCGAGAATCTACAAAAAATACGCCGGAGGGGAGTCCGGCGCGGACACTCCGATTCTTAAGTCAGTAAGCGTATTTTCATATTAGGTAAGGACTAGAGAGTCCTCTGATCGTCAAAGAGATCCTCAAGAGGTATATGAGTATCAAGTAAAAGGCTCAGTGTGTAAAATTGATGTTAGAGATCGTAAAATATGAATGTACCTAAGCTTACTTATTTATAGAGGAATTCTACCTGAGAGGAAGTTAGGTTTTCCCCTTATCTCGGACCTGCACCTCTTACTATCTTTGAATTAGTCCAGCCACCTTTGACAGGGTCTCCCGATCTCTCAGTCCCTGAAGAAACGCAGCCACTCCCTATTGTGGACTCAAGTCGTTGAGATGGAGAAGAATGAGTCCTCTTCTATGCAACCTTATCCCCGTTTTATACGGAACCTCTCCTGTTATCCCGACCAACTAATTCCCCCAGGACCGGGTCTCCTCTGTGTTCCTCCCCCTAGGTCCTTGGGTAGAGCTCCCTCCGGAGGGTCATCCGGGCGAACTCCGACATTTTGAGGAGTCCTCTCCAATCCGTATTCTCCCGTTAATCCCATCATCTATATACGTGTCGACTTCTTACGGGATGACGATTTTAGGTCGCATCAGCTGGTATTCTCACATGGTATCAGACCTGGTACTCACATGGTATCAGCCTAATACACTGAAACCCATCTCTCCTCCTCCCTATTTTTCTTTTCTCCTCCTCCCTATTTTTTCGGCGTCTCCGACGGGCTGGTATCCCCCGTCGCAACCTTGCCCCTTCCCCCTTCTCAATTTTTTCGGCGTCCTCAGCGAGCAGGTATCCCTCGTCGCCGCTTTGTTTTTTTTTTATCTTGAACGAGCTGGTCTCCCTCGTTCCTTCTCCCGGCCGCTTTTAGCCGCCACCGACGAGCTTGTATTCCTCGTCCCCCTTCTTCTTCTCGAACGAGCTGGTCTCCGTCGTTCCCTCTTTTGGCTGCTTTTAGCCGCCACCGACGAGCTTGTATTCCTCGTCTCCCTTCTTATTCTCGAGCGAGCAAGTCTCCTCATCCACCCTTATTCTTCTTCTCGAGCGAGCAAGTCTCCTCGTCCCCCCCCTTTTACTTCTTCTCGAGCGAGCAAGTCTCCTCGCCCCCCCTCTTTTTCTTCTTCTCGAGCAAGCAAGTCTCCTCGTCCCCTCTAAACATTTTTTCTTCGAGCGAGCACGTCTCCTCGTCCCCTCTCATGGCCGATCAAGTTATCTCCATGACTGTCTTCACACATATAGTGTTAGTCACACTCCCCTACACTTTAATTTTCTCTATTGCTTCACGCTACATCTTTTTTCTTCTACTTTTCTCTCTATTCGAAGAGCCCATGATCAATATCATTGGTTGCTCGCCCCTCCGATCTATATGGTTTGTGCTTGAATCAACTGTTTTCGATACACTTGCAAGTGTTTCTTGCCAAATTTCTTATCATCGTTCGTTCTTCAAAGGATTTCGGTGTTTTGATCCATTTGCTTCCCGCTTTTATGCGCCTTGACATGCTCTATTTGGTGATTCCAAATTTCCGTTATTTCTCCTGTTGTATGATAACAAAAGTGCATTATTTTGCGGATGGCTTCACAACGTTTCTATCTCAAACTCGCTTTAGATTGTTGCGTACCAAGCTCGTGTCCATTTACATTCCCAGCTTCGCTTGACCGGGGGTATTAAAGAATATAATAGAATAATATATTATAGGAATAATATAATATATTATAGGAATAGTATATTATATTATAAGTAGCAATCTTTTATTTATGGTCTATATTTATTTCCTTGTTTATCTATTTCCTTGTGTATCTCTTGTAATCCCTATATATAGTGGACCACTCTTATCATCTCATTAACGGTGATTGAATATAATTCTCACAATAAACATTTTAGATTAGTAGATAATGGATTTTTTTTTTTAAATTTTAATTCATTCAAATTTTGTGTTGACTTCATAAAATTATAATTTTAAATGCAAAATTTTGAATATACTAATTAATTGGGGAAGTTGATTTAATTATAGATGGTATATGACTTAATTGTAGAATCTTAAAAATTGTGTAACTTCAAAATATATATACTCCCTCTGTTCAATTTTAAAATGCCCACTTCTTCGAACACGGATTTTAATGAATATTGATTATGTTGCGTTAAAAAGTAACGAGGTACGATACCGATTCTCCTGGTTCGGATTCGGACTTCTCCGTGTATGAACTGTCACTTCTGAGCAAGTTTCTCCTACAAGCAATCCTCTACGGTGCTCCCAAAGAACCTGCAAAAACACGCCGGAGGGGATTCCGGCGTGGAATCTCCGACGCTCAAGTCAGATCGGTTCTCGAGAGAGTCAAAGAGGAATTTCCGTAAATCAAGGGAAATTCTCGCAAGAATCGTAGGATTTTTAAGTACTCTCTGTATATTTCGTGTAAAAGTATGTGTATATCTTATGTATGTTGAGAATGTAGTAAAAATAATAAGTAAAACTCCCTCTTATACCTCACCGCTTACCTTGGAAGAAAAGGTCAACTTTTCTCCCTCTATCTCTCAACCGTTTCCCTTAGACTCGGTCTTGTGCCTGGCCCCTCTTTACTAGATTTTCGGTACCAGTCACCAACTTCCCACCTCCTCTATTCTCGTCCTCCTTGGACCTTTTAGACCAAGACTCAATCTCAACAATCTCCTTCTTGGGCTAGAGATGCTTGGGCCAAGGATATCTGGGCTAGATATATGGGCCAAAGATGTTTGGGCCAGGGATATCTGGGCTAGAGATATGGGCCAGAGATGCTTGGGCCAATTTCTTTCCCTAAAATCAGAAGTGGTAAGAGAAAAATTATAGCAAATTTCTTACAAGAGGTTTTCCATTCCTCTTGTAAGACAATCATTCGTTACATCATTCATAGCAAACGAGGTTAATTCGTCTTATATCCACGTGTCGCTATCTCAAGAGACGACATATTTTTGCCGCATCAACTACTCCCCCTGCTCTCGTAAAGTACCTCAAATTTATGAGAGTAGGAAAAAACAAGATGAATTAACCTGAACACCTCTTCGTACAGATCATCACCATCTTTCCTTCAATACTCCTTTCCATTCCTGGATACACCAAAGTTCAAGTTTCAGAGAGTGTATCATGTCGCCCTAGAAAATTATATCCCTCTCAGAACCCTCGAGCCCTGGGAAGCTCAAAACTCTTTGAAATTTCCTCTCATCTTCTCCATAACTTCTCTTATTTCTTTTCTCTTCATATACCCTTCTTTCATATATGTATGTACTTGTTTGGAGTCTGATAGTTTTAACAACTTAGCACGACCCTTACTCCCCCAGGCCTTAAAGCCTATCATGAGTGGGCTCTCACTTCTTTACGTTCCCAATCTTGCTTATTCACTATTCCCCCAGAGTCCTTATGAATTCTAACAACCCTCCAACGTGTTAGTTGCTATTAGGATCTGGTAAGAGAAAAATTATAGCCATCTCATAGCTATGGATTAATATAGTCCAGAGGTTGGACTTCTCAAAAACTCTTAGGCATCTAGTGCTCAAACCCTTAGAAATTTCTCCACTTCAGGGATATTAAGTGTTATGGCTCGTACTCTGAACCTTATGGACTCTTAAGTGGCTAACACTTATCACTCAGAAACTCTCATCCATATCCTGGCTCAATATGGTTTAGATCTTAAGCCTCTCGAGAACTCTTTAAATGATTTACACTTACTTCTCAAAAATCTCCAGCCATACCTTGGCTGGTTCAATCAAGGTGATTCATGCACTGAACCTCAAAATCTCATTAGTGTTTCTCACTTACAATCTCATGAGTCTAGTCGCACGACCTTAAATCGAAACAATTCATCTCTTTGAATCTCAGAACCTCTAGAGTGTTTCTCACTTAATAATCTGGCCTCGTGGTTTCAAATCAAGCTCATCATTGGACCTCAGAATTGTGAGGGGCTCTCTAATTCCCCTCGGCCTCGTGGCCTCAAGTCAAGTTCATCATTGAACCTCAGAATTGTGAGGGGCTCTCTAATTCCCCTCGACCTCGTGGCCTCAAGTCAAGTTCATCATTGAACCTCAGAATTGTGAGGGGCTCTCTAATATCCCTCGGCCTCGTGGCCTCACTCTCCGATCGTAAGAAACTTTGATCCTGCTTTTATACCTCTGAGTTTTTCTGTGGAGGGCTAGGGTCCTATATCCCTAGTCTTGAATGGTTTTAGCCGCCTCGCTTTATTTTATCTTCTTATGTGGTACCTGCACTCTTCATCTCATTACATGTTCATATGTATGTCGTTATTCGTTCTCCAGCATATTACATGTTATGTCTAAGATAATGAGTTTATGCTGTCATTCGCCTTAGTATCTCTTTGGTTTGGTTCTGGTAACCTCTTACAACTCTGGATGTCATTTATTCCCCCCAAGCCTCGAGGGATATAATGGGTAAAGCTTCTTCTTTAATCATTTTGGGAACTGGACACCTGTTGGGTCATAGAATTCCAAACACCATTTCCTGGTTCATATCAAGGACTCTCGCAAATATATCAGGAGTAGGGTTCATATCAAGAACCCACGCAAATGTCTTAGGGGTAGGGTTCATATCAAGAACCCACACACATTTCTCAGGGGTGGGGTTCATCAAGAACCCACGCAAATATCCCTCGTCTTGAATGTTTTTCGACTTTCCGTGCTTTATCTCATCTCTTCTTATAGTACCTGCATATTATCTCCTTGCATATATATATATATATATATATATATATTGCTCTTTATACATATGCATGCCATATATTGTTTTTAGGATAATACGTATGTTTTGGCCTTAGCATCTCTTAGCTAGGTTTCTATGCCTCTAGACATGTTCAAACCGTAACCGGAAAACCGGCCAACCGGTAAAACCGCCGGTTTTTAACCGCCGGTTACGGTTTAAAAACCGAACCGTAACCGTAAAATGGCGGTTCGGTTACGGTTTGACATTTTGACAAACCGCAAACTGCCGGTTTGGCCGA
This sequence comes from Galeopsis tetrahit, assembly GCA_963675135.1. Lineage (NCBI taxonomy): Eukaryota > Viridiplantae > Streptophyta > Magnoliopsida > Lamiales > Lamiaceae > Galeopsis > Galeopsis tetrahit. The sequence goes on from OY776126.1 coordinate 23,571,339, forward strand.
TTTTGACGGTTAACCGTCGGTTTCCGGTTTTTAAAAAAAAAAATTTTAATACACAATTCTTCTATTTTTAATGTATAAATTTAATTTATATAATTTTTATTCAATTCTAGTAATGTATTTTCTAAAAAATGAGTTAAAATGAATAAAAAATGAACAAAAACGGAGTGAAAACGAGCGAAAACGGAGATAATATTTAAAAAATTAAAAAAAAAAAAAAAGTAAACCGGCAAACCGGCGGTTTTTAACCGTAACCGTAACCGGCAAACCGACGGTTCGGTTACGGTTACCAATTTTCGAAAACTGTAACCGGCGGTTTCTAACCGTAACCGGCGGTTTCTAACCGTTGCGCATGTCTATATGCCTCTGAGAAAATTTATGCAATGCGTATCTCTGTCATTTTTCTAACACTTATAGACTTTGAGGCTTCATTATCGCAAAAATAGAGAATCTAGGTTCTTGTACTTACTTGATTTTGGTTTTGCTAGCCCCGTATAGTTCTTATATAGCTCTTACTTCCCCTAGCCTCGAAGGCTATAGTGGATGAAGATTTCTCCTTTCATGTAACTCTGGGGGCATGTTGGATCATAGAGCTCCAAATATCGTCTTTAAGCATTTCCTTAGAGTGAGGCTCATCATGGACTCACACCGATTCTCAGAGTGGGATTCGTGAAGGACTTTCGTAATTTTCTCAAAGTGAGGTTCATCGGAACCTACTCAATTTTTCAGGGTGAGGTTCATCGGAACCTACGCAGTTTTTTCAGAGTGAGATCCATCAGAACTTACTCAATGTCTCAGGGTGAGGTTCATCGGTACCAACGCGATTTTCTTAGAGTGGGGTTCATCAGAACCTACTCAATTTCTCAGGGTGAGGTTCATTGGAACCTACGCAATTTTCTTAGAGTGTGGTTCATCAGAACCTACTCAATTTCTCAAGGTGAGGTTCATCGGAACCTACGTAATTTTCTTAGAGTGAGGTTCATCGGAACCTACTCAATTTCTCAGGGTGAGGTTCATCGGAACCTACACAATTTTCTTAGAGTGAGGTTCATCAGAACCTACTCAATTTCTCATGGTGAGGTTCATCGGAACCTATGCAATTTTCCTAGAGTGAGGTTCATCAGAACCTACTCAATTTCTCAGTGTGAGGTTCATCGGAACCTACGCAATTTTTTCAGAGTGAGGTTCATCAGAACCTCCTCAATTTCTCAGGGTGAGGTTCATCGGAACCTACACAATTTTTTCAGAGTGAGGTTCATCAGAACCTACTCAATTTCTTAGGGTGAGGTTCATCGGAACCTACACAATTTTTTCAGAGTGAGATTCATCAGAACCTTCCCAATTTCTTAGGGTGAGGTTCATCAAGAACCTACGCAATTTCTCAGGGTGAGGTTCATCAAGAACCTTCCCAATTTCTCTAGCTCCCCTTGGCCTCGTGGCCTTAGGGTGTCTCTCATTCTCGAATCAAAGTATTTGTAGGTTTATTTTGCCCCTCGTTTTCAGGGACATCATCTTCAGTCCTCCAGGGATATGGTCTTTGACCTTGGTCGTTCAGGGGTATTGCCTCGTAGATATACTAAGTTGACTTCATAGCCGCATCTCGGAGGTGGCAATCTGATCTCTAGTCCTCAACATGATGAAGTTTGCTTCATAGCCAGTCGGGTAATCTCCATCTTCGTCTTAGCATCTTAGCCATCAATTTCCTGGCTATCGGAACATAAAAACCATAAGTAATATGAACTAACTTGTTACCTCAATATTCATCTTCGGAGTTCCACATATCTCTCATACATCTACAGCTCCTCGAGCAGGTCGAGGTTTAACTTCATTACACATGGTCTTTTCCTGAACCTCCAGCCTCTCAACGTTGTTTGGCTTCGCTCTTTAGGATCTCAAATCTAGAGGCTTCGCCTCCAAGTCTCAAAATTCTCTTCACGCCTTTCAAATCAGTGAACTATCCAGAGGTACGAAGACATGGATAGATCTAACCTCATAACAATCCGGGGGTGCTCCAAGGCTCCCCTGAACTCAGTCTTTATTCTCTTCTGTAATCCTACTCTCTCGGGCTATTCAAACACCTCTAAAATCTCCAACTCCTCCTCATGGGATCATTATTCATCGTAGACAAGGTAAAATGATCACAAATATTCACGGGGACATCAACGTCATTAGAATGATCAGAAATATCTCAAAAAATTAATATCTTATTAAATTCACAAACAATAAATGCATGTCATACCTGGCTCATGCCAACCGCCCTACCCCCTCTACCGAGAGGGTAAAATTTCCCATCAAATTTGGGACTATGCATCCCTCAATTGTTCTCATGTGTACTCTTATCTCTGACATACCTCAAGGTCTTGGACCCCTAGGTCCTGGTTATTGATTTTACGTCTCTTGATCTGGTTCCTAGACCTCGAGGTCTTGGATACTCAACTCAAGTTTGGGGAGCTCCTGAGGGGAAACTCCTTCATTATGTTCTGGTTCAGCTTTTGGTGTGACTGATTGAGTGTGAGATTGCTCGTATTTGAGCTCAATTTTGCTATATTATTGTAGCATTTTGATGTGATTTTGGTCGTAATTGATAGAAATTGTGCTACTAACCTTGTTGTCAAGAAATGTGTTCAAAGTATAGGAAATAAGGTGAAATAGTCCATTTTAGAGGGAAAGCGAGCATTGGCGCATGGGAATTGAAGTTCGGTTGAAGGACGAACAAGGAAAGCCAAGATAAATAGAAGAAAAAGTTCAAGGAGTAGAAACCACACGGACGGTCGAGTGAGCTCACATTGGCGGCCGAGTGGAGTCGAGTTCCAGAAAGTTTCGAGGGAATTCATCCCACACTGGCGGCCGAGTGACCTTCACACTGGCAACCGAGTGGAGTCGAGTTCTAGAAAGTTTCGAGGGAATTCATCCCACACTGGCGGCCGAGTGAGATGATTTCACACTGGCGCCCGTTTGGGATCTGGAACCAGTTTTGGTTCTGTAACTCATTTTCACTCGGTTGGCCGAGTGAACTCACTCAGTTGACCGAGTCAACTTACCAATTTTGGGAATTTTCGCGAATTTTGAAGAATTTCAAGGACTCGATTGCTAATTTCGTCTCACACACTTTTGGAAGCCTTAAATACCTTCCCAAAACAGTTTGTAAAGGACCTGATCATCATCCATTCCAAGAACAAGAAAAACCCTAGCTATTACTTAGTTTTTTACATTTATTTCTCATAAATCCATAGATTAGGTTTTTGAAGAACAAGCTTATGTTATTTTGTAATATCTTACATTGAGGGAGAATTATCAAGGTGACTTCCACCCAACTCTCTTTTGCTCTATAATTACAAGGTTTATGTCTATTTCACTATTTTTTGTTGTTTTGGCCATGGGTGTTTCTCCAAACACTATGGGCTAATTTTATCCATGCTTTGGGTGTTCTAAAACCATGTGATTATTGAGTTAGGAATTGTTGAGCTTTGTTATTGTTGATTTTAGGATTATTGCTTCTTTTATTGGGAATTATTGGTACTTTTGTGTGTTAACTTCTATTAATCCATATTTAGATACATGTTTAGCATAGACGAGAGTTACATGGACATGTGTATATTTATGGTGTGAGTTGTTGGTTTACAATTTTGTTTGGTATACGTTTAATTCGTCGAGAGAGAGTTAATCGTATTAGAACTCCATTAAAAGACATTAATTATTTGAATGGTTGTTTGAGTAGTTGGTGAGGATTTGGAAGAAAACCTTATTACCGGGTTTGGGAACACCTAGAATTAAGGTTATAGTACCCGAATGGAAATGGTTGTCATCCTAGCATTTAGGTGCTCTTAGCAAACCTTAATTGAAGCATTAACAAAGTAAAAGCAATTCCTCTCAATTTCACTAGGTAGAGAACACCCGAAGCATTCTCTCACTCTTGCACTTCTTCAAATTATATTTGTAGTTGTTATCTTTGTTTTATTTGTCAATTTCTTGTTTTGATAGTAATTTTCATTCTTAAGTTTTGATAATTTCTCTTATTGGTTATTTGCTTCCTTTTAGTAGCTTAAATTACTTGTTAGTTTCTAGGTTGATATTTGATTTAATTTTGTGCATCTTGGTAGTAAGTTAGCTTAATTTTAGAAATTCAAAACCCGAAGTCGTAGTTACATTGGGTATGCTAACACACGACTTTAGGGACTCATTGCACACACCCACCTCCTAGGTCGATACTACTTGGTCGAATACTTCCATTACTACTACAAACCCTTATGCTTGAGGGGAAGTAGTTAGTCAAAACATATTGACCAAAATATTCGTTCAAGTCAATGGCGCCGCTGCCGGGGAGGTGACGTAGTGCTATAAGTGGGACTTAGAGTTAGTTGAGTACTAGTGTTAGCTACATTACTTGCTTTATTTTGTTTCCTTTTTATTTTGAGAAATTTGATACTTTGTTATTTTGTAGGTGTGCACTTCATCGACTAGATGGATGGATATAATCAATACCCATGGAATCATTGCTATGATCAACGTGGCATGATTTATCCTCCAAAACATGGAGATGTGAGCTACGATGATTGTAGGAACTTTGATCACCATTATCAAATGCAACAAGTTCCCTCCTATTATCAAGATTGGAGGATTGAAGAAGCATCACCTCCTCCTCAAGGATATTATCCTCCACCTCCACCTGAAGAGTTGTATCGTCCACCTCCTCCTTCACCTATGGAGGAATCTTGCTTTGAATTCCACGGAGTTTCAGAAGGAAATTGGTATGATAGTGGGAGAAGCTTTGAGTACGATTATCAAATGCAACAAGCTCCCTCTCATTATCAAGAGTGGGAAAGCAATGAGTTTTGGCCACAGGGTAGGACTACTATCTGATGCGGCCTAAAAATGTCACCTAATAAGGAGTCGACACGTGTATAAAAGATAAGGTCAAAGTGAAAGGATTGGATTGTGTAATACTCCCTGGATAGGGAATCCTCTCTAGAGGTCTCTCTGGAGAGAGCTTCGTCTGGAGAAGGGCAGCGAGAAGAATCAGTCTTGATATGAATTTATGGGCCGTAAATATAGGGGAATCCCGCCATTTCCGGTCCAGACTTGATAAAAGGTAGACCTTATCCTCTTTTATCTTGGGAACCAAGTCAAATGAGAAGGAATACGGCCGAGTCTTCGGGAAGTGGAGGAAAGAGAAGGCTTCGTCCACTCCGCAGGACCGAGTCTTATGGGCAGTTCCGAAAAAGGAGGAAGACTTGACTTCCTCTCCAGAAAGTATCTCTATAAATAGTTAATTCGAGGAGATTTCCAGGTTAGACATTCTTATACTACAAACTTGATATACAAAATACGAAACGCCTTTTCTGAAATTCTTTGAGAACTGTTTTGATACATCAAGGATCTTGAGATCCTTGGAAGATATTGATAAGCCCTATACTGACTTAGGCATCGGAGTGTCCACACCGGACCCCCCTCCGGTGTGTTCTTTGCAGGTTCTTGAAGATTTCGAGTAAAGGCAGCATACTTGGATTGATTGTACGTGTTCGAAGAGTGGGACACCCAATCCAGAGGACACGCAATCCTCTCGTGCAAATTTTGGCACATCAACTGGCGCCGTCTGTGGGAAAGAGTTGAAAGATTTTCTCACGAATTTCTATCCGTTCGAGCAAATGGGTGGCGGGAATAAAACATCTGTTGGGATATGAATCCTAGACAAGTTCTAAATGATGAAAAGATGAGATGAAGTTTTGATAAGCCAAAAATAGTTTGAATATTTTCTAAGTGTTGACTAATCTAGTCTAGTTGAGTTGAAGTCATCTTGAACAGATCAGTAGAGTTCACATGAAAAGAAAAGTATTGTTTATATTTAAAAGATAAGTACGATGTATAAGTACTTCATATCTGTTCGTATATGTTTACATTGATTAGTTTGTCGATTGAGCTATAATTGTTGTATAGAGCTCATGATATTTTCTATGTAATAGATAGATTTGTTGTATAGATTTATAAGCTGACTAAGCTTGTGTTATAAAAGCTTAATGTAATGTAATAGTCTTGTTAGGTTAGATGATAGGACTAGATTAGTTCTATTAGAAGTCTACTGCACTAGAAGAGAAGACTAGTCTACTACTCAAGACAGGTGGACTACAAGACAGGTGCATCTACTAGACTACACAAGACAAGTTAACATGAAGTTGGTTACAAATACGCGTGAAAGATAAGGATGGAGAAGTTAGTTATGGAATAACTAATTCGTAACAAGAAACGCGTGTATGGATAAGAAGATTCAGTTGAAGTCAGTTATCAAGAAAGGTTGGTTACAACTACCTGAGTTCTTGAAGTTCGAAGTCTATAAATACTTGAAGGAGTTTATCATTTGGAGACTACTGATTACTAAGATACTGATACGACTACTGAAATATTAATACTGCAAGCATTATTGAAGATTCAAGTGAAGGAATTTCTCTCAGAGATTGAAGTTCAGAAAGTGAAGCTACACAAGTCAAGTGAAGATCAAAGAAGGCTACTACTGAACGAAGAGAAGTTTTATTTTTGTTTACTATTTCAAGTTGCTAGATACTTGTAAATCGCTAGTAAGATCGAAGAGGCACTTGGTAGTGTTATCGAGAAGATCTAAGTCTTATTTCTTGGGACTTAAAGCCACAAGAACATATTACTCCATTGGACGAGTTAATAAGAATTTCACAACTGGGTTTGTGAGAGTGGATGTAGACAAGTTGTCGAACCACTATAAAATCGTTGTGTGTTGATTTACTTTACTATTTTGATTGTTTAAATTGCTTAATTGGTTTAACTACTTAACTGAACTTGACTAGTTGAGTATAGAACAGAGTTCTCGAATATAAGTTGAGTATAATCTTGAATTGGGCTCATTGTTAATTTCGTATTCCGCATATTGTACTTTGATATTTCGAAAGATTTTTGAAAAGTCTATTCACCCCCCTCTAGACATTTTCACTAGCTTACTCGTTATTAACTCAACTTGGGACCAACAAGTGGTATCAGAGCGGTAGTTTTCGAACTGCTGTTTCTTGATAACCGATTTAAGATTTAGGGTGAAATCTTGGTCTTTGATTGTTCTTATATACGTGTTCTTGATCAAATATTCTTGATATATCCGTTTCGTGCTCCCTGTTCTTGACTTATCTGTTATTCTTGATCATAACTCTACTTAGCACTTATTTCTTGAAATCATGTCTCTTGAGATCAGCGCTAACAAGTTACCTAAGTTCCAGGTTCAAGACTATGACTATTGGAAGCTAAGGATGGAAGCCATCTTCAGTTCCACTCACGACTTAATGATCTCTGTCATCACTGAAGGTCCGATAGTGACCATGATCCCAAACACTGCTGCCCTCGACGCAAATCAACCCGTGGGTACACTCGTCAAGAAACCAAGGTCAGAACTAACCTCAGAAGAAATGAGACAGAATAATTTGGATAGCTTGGCCAAGAATTACATCTTACACACTCTTCCTAATGAGTATCTGGGAAAAGTGTTAAAATGTAAAACTGCCAAAGAAATGTGGGATCGCTTAGCTATCATTTGTGAAGGGACATCCCTAATCAAAGAAAGCAAGCTTTCCACTGCAGTCCAAAGATTCGAATCATTTCATATGAAAGCTGGTGAAACAATAGACCAGTTGGATACTCGTTTTACTAAAATCATGAATGACTTGGAAGTCCTTGGTAAATCTTATACTCCACGAGAAATCAATCTTAGGATTCTCAAAAGCCTTGATAGTCGATGGAAAATGGTAAAAATGCTTGTTAAGAATACCCAAGATATAGACGTATGGACAGCAGAAACTATGTTTCAAACACTAAAGACCCATGAGTTTGATCTAGACGAAGACGAACCCATAGTAAGCAGTGACAGAGAACATGTTGTGTCCAAGAACGTTGCTTTTAAGGCTAGTTCGTCTAAGGTAGACAGGTCTAAAACTAAGACGAGGTCTGCTTCTGTGAAAGACGAGTTAGATACTGATCTTAGTCTAAAGGATCAGGTAAGCCTCATGGTTAGAAAGTTTGATAGGCTGAATAAACGTTTCGGAAGATATAAGAAGTTCTATAGAGAGCATAGAGGGTCTGCTTCTAAGAACTCGTCTGAGACCAGACGAGACCGAAACTCGTCCGAAAGGAGAGACGAAGTCTCGAAATGTAACAGACAAGATAGAGAGTCTGATGGTAGGAAGATTACTCGTTCTGATAGACGTGATAAACGAAGGAACAACTCTCCTATTAAAAAGGCTACTAATGATATCTTGTGCTATAACTGTGAGAAGCCAGGTCACTATATATATGAATGTCCAGACCTGAGTACCGATGATCGAGAAGAACGCAAAGCACGAAGGGAAAGAAGATACAACCGTGGTAAGAAGGCAATGATGGCCAATGATGACTCTGACTCAGACTCAGACGAGTTGCCATCATCCTCATCTAGCTACCCGTCTGAACCAGATCACGATGAAGCTTTTATAGTAGACGATGGTCTGAGCTTCATGGCTAAAATCGACCAAGAGGTATCATCTGCTACATCCTTTCAATCTTGTGATGAATCAGAAACTGATGAAAGTGATACTGCCAGTAGCCAAGTAGGGAGCAGTCTTCAGCACTCTACTAGTGCAGTTGAAGACGACCTCCTACTTGCCAACAAGGCATTCATTGAAGTCAGTGACGAAAACATCATCTTAAGACAAGAAATCATTGAACTTAAGGAAGCCCAGTCCAAAGTAGATCCTAATATAACAGTCCTAAATGAACGCTTGCAAGAAGAGTTGAGTCAACTCAAAGACAAGTGTGCATTAACAGACAAGTTGTATCAAGACCTACTTAAGACACATGCTACTGAGAAACATGAATTCAATGTTTTACAAAGCAAGTTCAAAAAGCTTGAAGAACGTAATAAGTTCTTAGAAACCGAGGTTGTCACTCTAGACCTTAAACTTACTGACCTGGTTAACTCTTAAAAGGTTAATCTTGAATTGTCAGATAGGTATAGGGCTCCTGCTGACAAGACAGGCCAAGGTGCTGAGACATCAAGCTCGTCTACTCTAGTTGCTAAGAACCCTACTATTTTCATCTCAAGCTCTTTTACTAATGATAAAGGAAAAGAACCAATGATATACGATATTGATACTCCATCTAAAGGTACTGTACCAAAACAAGCTCGAGTCAACATTCCAATTACCAATGAAGGTAAAAAGAAAGTTAACAACAAGCCTGTTCCGTTTAAGACAAGTCAACAAAGGACTAGGAATCGTGGACGACCAAATCAGGTCAGATACGAGGATTGGTATCCTGAGGAGACTAGTACTAGACAAGTACAGACTAGTCGACAAGAGTCTAGACCTCCTTTTATAAGGCAGTCTCAACTCTACTCGTCTAGACCTAGACAGGAAGATCCAAAATATCGTACACAAGCTGTTCTATATCCTCCAACTTTGTCATATGATATCAAAGGAGAAGAAAGACCTAAACATGTCTATAAACCGTATGGACCTAATGCATACAAACCTTACTCTGACTATCATAGACAAGTGCCTGCTCAAGTAGAGATTAAGTCAAAAGGCTATCTCCAAAGAGTAGACCCAAACTCAACTGATAGGCCAGATAAGGACAACAAGGTCTTATTTTGCAACAAATATGGTCGAAAGCTTAAGAGATCAAACTTGTTCAGGACTCCAATGTACATTTGGATTCCATTGAACTCGACTAACCCCCAAGGACCCCAATAAACAAGGAGGGTACCTAAATTATGAAATATCATCTATTGCAGGGTCGACTCGAACTTTACAAGAAGGGTGGCTCAACAGGAGAAACTTGGTACATAGACAGTGGCTGTTCGCACCACATGACTGGTACCAAGACTCTCTTATCAAGCTACCATGAGCAAGAAGGACCAAAAGTGATATTTGGTGATAGCTCCACTGCTGTTACCAAAGGATTTGGTTACATTCGGAATGGAGACATAGAAATTCAAGATGTTTCTTATGTTGAAGGCTTGAAATACAATTTACTCTCTGTTTCACAATTTTGTGATCGTGGATACAAGGTGCAGTTCAAGAGTCGCAAATGCGAAATCATTGACAAAAGGACACACACAGTCTTACTGGTCGGCATAAGACAAGGAATTGTGTACATAGTGAACTGGAACAGTTGTCCGAGGGATACCTGTCTACTTACTAAGAATCCTAAAGAACTTGGCTGGCTCTGGCATAGACGCCTCTGTCATCTAAACTTTAAGGTTCTTAATAAGATAGCCAGAGACTACCTTGTGGAAGGAATTCCCAATGAAGTCTACTATAAGTCACATGTATGCACGTCCTGTCAAAAAGGTAAACAGGTAAAGGGTTCTTTTAAATCTATTCCATCCCTCTCAACAAGTAGAGTTCTTGAACTTCTACATATGGACTTACATGGCCCAATAACTCCTCCAACTTTGAACGGTAGAAGGTATACACTTGTTGTGGTAGACGACTATTCTAAGTTCACTTGGGTAGTCTTCTTACACAAGAAGAGTGATACACAAACACTTTTGCCTGATCTGTTGAAGAAGTTACAGGTTGAGAAGAATCAGTCAATTGTCAAGATCCGTAGTGATAAGGGTACTGAATTCATTAACTGCTATATTAAAGATTTTTGTTCTAAGCGTGGCATCCAGCACCTTACTAGTGCAGCAAGGACACCACAACAAAATGGAGTAGCAGAGCGAAGGAACATAACTCTTAAGGAGGCCTGCAGGACCATGCTGACAGAGTATAATACGCCTCAGAAATTTTGGGCAGAAGCTATCAATACTGCATGCCACTCACAAAACAGAAGTGCTATCAATAAAGCACTAGGTAAGACACCCTATGAGGTATGGAAAGGTAGAAAACCCAGAGTTTCATATTTTCATATATTTGGTTGTAAGTGTTTCATCCATAACAATGGGAAAAGCAAGTTGAATGCATTCGATGCTAAAGCAGACGAGGGGATATTCTTAGGATACTCCTCGACTAGCAAAGCATTTAGAATATTCAACTACTCAACCCTTTGTGTGGAAGAAACACCACATGTGGTTTTCGAAGAATCTCAACAGGACTCGTCTGCCAACAAGATCAGTGAGAAAGTCATTGAGCTAACTATCGAATCTGACAAAGACTCAGAGGTATATGAATCCATTCAAGCATACAATCCATTCATGAAAGCTCTCGAGTCAGATGATCAGGAGAAGGTAAATGCTCAAGGTAACCCTACTAGACCAGTTGACATGCCTAAACTAGTCGACTCGTCTACTCCTATTAAATCTCCTGATAATGATGTTGAAATGCATGATGCTATAACTGATCTAGATAATGATACTATGCTTACAAAGACTAGAAAAACATGGAAATCTGCTCATGATACTGAAAATATCATTGGTGACTCTACTATTGGTGTAAAGACTAGGCGACAACTCTTTGAGTCGCAAGAACAATCTAGTACATCTCTGTTTTGCTGTTGTTGTTTCCTCTCATCTATCGAGCCTAAAACCATTAATGAGGCATTGACTGATAGTAATTGGATCATTGCTATGCAAGACGAGTTGAATCAGTTTGTTCGAAACGACGTCTGGGAACTTGTTGATAGACCGAAACATCATAATGTAGTTGGCACTCGATGGATTTTCAAGAATAAGAAAGATGAGAATGATGTAGTTGTTCGTAATAAGGCTAGACTAGTAGCCCAAGGCTATTCACAAGCTGAAGGCATAGATTATGATGAAACATATGCTCCTGTTGCTAGACTAGAAGCCATTCGATTGTTCCTTGCATATGCTGCTTACATGAAATTTACTGTATATCAAATGGATGTTAAAAGTGCATTTCTTAATGGTATTCTTGCGGAAGAAGTGTATGTTGAACAACCCCCAGGTTTCGAAGTCAAAGGTAACCAGGTATACAAACTAAAGAAAGCCTTATATGGACTAAAGCAAGCTCCAAGAGCCTGGTACGATACTCTTTCTCAATTTCTATTAGAAAATGGTTTTACTAAAGGCAAGGTAGATAGAACCTTGTTCAGAAGACAAGAAGGGAAAGACATTTTACTCGTCCAAATTTACGTAGATGACATAATTTTTGGGTCACCTAACAAAAAGCTGAGTGAAAGTTTCTCAACACTCATGCAAAGTAAATTTGAGATGTCTATGATGTGTGAAATGAATTACTTTCTTGGACTTCAAGTAAAATAGACCCCAGAAGGTATTTTCATAAATCAAGCAAAATATACTCGTAATCTACTAGACAAGTATGGTATTAAGACATGTAAATCTTCTGGAGTACCTATGCAACCTACCTACAGGATGGATCCAGACGAGAATGGTAAATGTACTGATCAAACTCACTACCGTGGTCTTATTGGTTCATTACTCTACTTGACTGCTAGTAGACCTGATATTGCATTTTCTGTTGGTGTATGTGCTCGTTTTCAAGCTAATCCAAAAGAGAGTCATATGGAAACCACTAAAAGGATATTGAAATATTTGAAAGGAACTATCAATCGTGGTATATGGTATCCTTCAAATGATGATTTATCTCTAAGTGGCTACTCTGATTCTGATTTTGGTGGTTGTAGAATAGATAGGAAATCTACATCTGGTTCTTGTCAATTCTTAGGCACAAAACTCATTTCATGGTTTTCGAAAAAGCAGACAAGTGTTGCTACCTCTACTACTGAAGCCGAGTACATGGCTGCTGGTAGTTGTTGTAGTCAATTATTATGGCTTATTCAACAGCTTAGAGACTATAATATTTGTGAATCAAATGTTCCTATTTTCTGTGATAGTAATAGTGCAATTGCCATTACACAAAATCCTGTATTACACACACGTTGTAAGCATGTTGATGTGAAACATCATTTCATACGAGATCATGTAGAAAAGAAGGATATTCGCATGGAAAAGATTCATACGGATTTTCAAAGAGCTGATATTTTCACAAAACCTTTAGCTGAGGCACGGTTTCGTGAGTTATGCATTAGTTTAGGGCTAATTGATTTAGACCCTACTTGCCTATAGCTGTGTACTAACCAGACAGGTACATCAAACGAAATATGGAGACAAGATCACTAGACTAGAGCACTCGACTACTCACGGAACAGACAGGTATACAAGGCTAGAATAGATGACCAGACAACCCGATGAGGAAGCTGGTAAAGCTGAGGGTAATACTAAGGGAATAAACAATTAAGGGGGAATCTATGATTTCTTAAATATCCTTATGTTGACTCTTATGTTAGTCAATAGTCATCTTGTTCGAAACCTTGATCATTGCTTTAGATTGATATTCATCTTATTTATTGTTACTCTACTTGTACCATCGATTACACGTTGAATATGATAAGATAGGTACATGAAGTCGTTCGATGTTCAGAATAGACATGCACAGGCGAAGGGGGAACTCGTCTTGTGTACTTAAGCCAACTCGTCTGGTGAAGTTTAAGTCTACTCGTCTGTTCTGGATGGACTCGAACAGACAAGCTAAGTGTTCTTTTGATTCTACTCTGCTAAGTGTTTAATCAAAACGGATTAAGGATATTATAGTAATTAGGTATTGATAAAATTTGAAAACCCTTGAATTAGATTTATACACTCTCATTTGATGTGGTGTATACATCCAGTTCTCACTCATCTACACTAGGACAGATGAGTTCACTCCTCTATTCTAACTAAGAAGGGGCGGATTTCAAAGTTTACAATATCAAAATACATAATACTCTCGGTTCCGTAACCGAATACCAAAGGTCTTAACCGTTTTGATCAAAACCCCAAATTCTCACACGACTTAGTCACAATTTTTCTAACTCCCTTTCTCGCAAGCAATCTATTCTCAAGCAATCTATTTACTGATCTTTTTGAGATGTCTATTCGATCTATCTTCGATCTAAGAACCAACATGCAGGTCACATTCGACCTAGGCCGGTACATCTCCGATAACAAAGTGAATGTTGAACCATCTGTGTTCTTCAAAGGCGATCACTCAGATGGCAATGCCGAGATTTTGACTAAATGCACTCGATGTGGGCTCAAACCTTATCTAGAAGCATTTCCTCAAGTGGTCTTGGAGGAGGAGGTGCTAGAGTTCTATGCAAACGTCATCAGACAAGGCGATATACTTGAGTCTTTCATTGGTGAAGATCGTGTGCAAATCACTCGAGAAGCGATGTTCACACATCTGAAGCTGCCCACCGGAACAATTGACGTTGATAATTATGCTCTTGGGCAAGAAATTCGATACTTGAGCATTTTCTGTGGCAAGAAGCTGAAGCAGAAACCAGATGGCAAGTATGCTCCAGTCAAGAAGGGGGATCTTCTTAAAAAATATCGCACATTATTGGATATTGCCAGCAAAATTCTGTTAAGCTCGACGGGTTCTCATGACTCTGTGACCTTTATGAAGGCAAGGGTTATGGCTGTAATTTTTGATGGTATTACTGAATGTAATTGGTTCAAGCTAATTGCAGATCGAATCATGTATTTTGAGCGAAGTGTTCGAGTAGATGACAATACTCGGAATTGGGTGGTGTCTACTGCCGTTGGATATGGTAATAAGTTAAGTATCCTACTCCCTCTCCTAATGCCAAACAAGACGAAATGGAGTAAAGGAAAGCCATTCCATCCTTTGAAATTTTACTTGAAGAAGGAGGCAGTGAGGAAACAAGTTGCTGCTAGGCCAGCTGCATCTAGGCAAGCCAGAATTGACCCCATGGAAGCTTTGCCTTATGCTGGTGCGTCTGGTTCTTCAGAAGATGAGTCCGCTGAAGACAAGTCAATGGAAGCTGCACAAGACTCATCTAGTGCAGAAGACTCTGAGAAGACTCAGTCGGAAGAGGAGAAAGAGCCAAGTTCTCAAATTCCCGAGTTATATACGCTAGTGAGAGTTGGAACTCATCCTTCTCCTGAAGAGTCAAGTTCGAAGGTTAGTACTTCATCTCCAGATGTTTCTATTCCCGTTATTCCCTCTTCTGTTCGAACCAAGGCAAGATCACATCGATCTAGGCCTAGACCTATTCCCTCAACCTCACAAGTGCTGCCAGCATATCCGCTGAGGGTCAGCCTACCCGAAAACACTCTCAAATTAGATACAACTGATACTTCGACAGTTGTCACACCAAACCAAGCCACGTCAAAGCCCCAAGAAACCACAGACCAAAGTTTATCCTTACCCTCAACAGAATATGTTGAACCCTTTATCTCATCTACTTCAGATCAGACGATAGTTGCCACTGCAACAACTGAGTTAGAGACCCCATCTACTCAGACCCCGACTGAAGCTAGATTCGAATCCTTGGTCTACTATCCCATGTGTCTAAGAGAGAAGCGAATCCGTTCGAAGATGAGCAAAAATTTGAAGAAGCAGCTCTCATCTGTCGAAGTCGACTACTCTTCAGAACAGTTTGAGAAACTGGTTAGAATATGCACTTGGGTGGCCCTGAAGAAGTCTGGTACAGACGATCTCTTCGAAGTCATCTTAGGGAAAGGTGGCATTTCTAATTTCATGGATTGGGAAATGGAGCAGAAGGAGAATAGTGGTGTTTGTGACCACTCAGAGCTTTTCCCAAATCATGCTATCACTGCTCTTGCCAAAAGATTACTTGGTATTTCTGACGATTTGATGAGTTCAGAATTCCAGTTTGATGTGGGTGTTCAGGTTCCAGAATTTGATATTGTGCAAGATAGTGTGATGTTTGAAGCTGATCAAGCTGAGTTGATCCAGTCTACTGATCCAGTCATAGATTTAGACAATGTCTCAGATCAGTTGAGAGGCATTGTGTTCAAATTTCAGATGGACCATGCTGATAGTCCACGATCATATTTCAAGTTCATTAATCGATATTCTGATTTTTTACTTCCCATAGAGTTATGTGGATACATGGAGAGGTTGCATGCCTTATTGAAGAAGGACATGGCTAATGCTGAAAGAAAGGCTCGTGAAGCAAGGTTAGCTATTATTCCTTACTCTCCCCAACTTAATTTAAGAGCTATTGCTGGAAGTGTGCTTCCAGAGGTTGAACTAGTCGAAGACGAGGTCTTGACTACTGCTTCAGAAGATCAGTTGGTGAAAGTTTTGACAACTCCAGTGGATGAAGTCATGATTGATGTTCCTCATGTTGAGGTTGGATAGTCGTCTCGAGCTATCCCAGCCGCCTCAATAGATGAGTTGAAAGAAGAATTGAAGGCTGTCATCAAAACGTCAATTGATGAGTTTCTTACGTCTGAATTGAAGAAAACTCTGGTTGAACAAAACAGTGTCCTAGTGACAAGTTCAAAAGATATGATCGTGAATGCAGTCAATCAAATTGATGATGAATACAGACAACATATGTTTGAACAGCTTGAAGGATTTCTCCAAGATCAGGTTGAATACTCAGAAAAGAGTTCAGTCGATTTTGCTCGTGTTCTAGCTACTGAATCCAGGAAATTGGAAAGAGTCTATAGAGCGAGAATCGAAGTAGCTGATGTTCAGAGGAAAGAAGCCTATGATCAGTTAGCACAAGCAAGAGATATTATTCGTGCTATGACTGAAGAAAACCGGAAGCTACGTCTGACTGCAACCCATTTTAAGAATGAGTTGAATTTATCTACTCAGAAGCTAGAGTTGGTGGCGACCAGACTTGATAAGATGAGTCAGGAAGGTTCTCATCAAAAGCAGATTGAAAAAGCTACAAACCTTATGAAGCAAGCTATGATGGAAGAAATGACTCGTTTCACTTCTCTTTTCTCTCTCACGGCATCTGATGAAGCCAAAAAGGGGGAAGAGACAAGAAGTCGAGTTGAATGTGTTGCTGAAAGAGAGAAAGATAAGAAAGATACATCTAGTGCTGAACCAGAAGCTAAAGATGCTGCTGAAGCCATGCAAGATCTTAAGAGGCCTAAGAGAGGCAAAGGCAGGTTGGTTAAGACTGCTGAACTTGACCAAGCCAGGGCTGAAGCAGATGAGTTGAAAAAGAAGGAGAAGGGCAAGGCTATTGCATCTCTAGAAGCTGAAGTTAAGACAAGAATAGTATCGAAAAGGAAGTCTATTCATATTGAAGAATCTACTCCTGAGTCAACTGTTATGAAGAAGCAAAAGATTGATGAGCCAAGTGATGAAGCTCATTATGCTAAGAAAAAGAAAATTGAGAAGCACATTGAAAGTTTGTTGAAGCAGAAGTCTGATGAAGATCAAATAGAAGACAAGCTCATTGACCACTTCATTGACAAAGAACATCGTCAAGAATGGATGAAAGTGAAAAGGCAATGGGAACTAGATCACTGGATTATCAGGAAGTTTGGAGATTTTGATAACTCTGACGATCTCTATGCTATATTTGATAAATTCATGGAAGGACAGCATAGGATGCTCTGGAACTTGATCATAAGGATCTCTGCTAGTGCGAATTTTAATATTCTTGTTCCTGGTTTTCCGAAATGGAAGTGTCCCATGACTAGTTCTGGTAAAAGGGCTGATGTTAACCAGATCAAGAAGTATGAAGATGAGCTACTGGACAACGAGAAGATTGAAGATGAAGAACATATCAAGGATATTCATACTAGACTCCAAAATGCTTTCTGTGTTCCAGATTCAGAAAGAGGTAACTTTTCAGTATAGTTTAGTTTTGTTCTGATTTTGTTATTTTTGAAAGATGTGTAATATCTACTGATTCATATTTGAATGAAAGAAAAATTAAGTACTATTTGGTGTTAAAAACAAGATAACTACTTAACTAGTCTACTAATAAGAAAAGATTCAAGTAGTTTTGGCTTCATCAAAAAGGGGGAAATTGTTGGGATATGAATCCTAGACAAGTTCTAAATGATGAAAAGATGAGATGAAGTTTTGATAAGCCAAAAATAGTTTGAATATTTTCTAAGTGTTGACTAATCTAGTCTAGTTGAGTTGAAGTCATCTTGAACAGATCAGTAGAGTTCACATGAAAAGAAAAGTATTGTTTATATTTAAAAGATAAGTACGATGTATAAGTACTTCATATCTGTTCGTATATGTTTACATTGATTAGTTTGTCGATTGAGCTATAATTGTTGTATAGAGCTCATGATATTTTCTATGTAATAGATAGATTTGTTGTATAGATTTATAAGCTGACTAAGCTTGTGTTATAAAAGCTTAATGTAATGTAATAGTCTTGTTAGGTTAGATGATAGGACTAGATTAGTTCTATTAGAAGTCTACTGCACTAGAAGAGAAGACTAGTCTACTACTCAAGACAGGTGGACTACAAGACAAGTGCATCTACTAGACTACACAAGACAAGTTAACATGAAGTTGGTTACAAATACGCGTGAAAGATAAGGATGGAGAAGTTAGTTATGGAATAACTAATTCGTAACAAGAAACGCGTGTATGGATAAGAAGATTCAGTTGAAGTCAGTTATCAAGAAAGGTTGGTTACAACTACCTGAGTTCTTGAAGTTCGAAGTCTATAAATACTTGAAGGAGTTTATCATTTGGAGACTACTGATTACTAAGATACTGATACGACTACTGAAATATTAATACTGCAAGCATTATTGAAGATTCAAGTGAAGGAATTTCTCTCAGAGATTGAAGTTCAGAAAGTGAAGCTACACAAGTCAAGTGAAGATCAAAGAAGGCTACTACTGAACGAAGAGAAGTTTTATTTTTGTTTACTATTTCAAGTTGCTAGATACTTGTAAATCGCTAGTAAGATCGAAGAGGCACTTGGTAGTGTTATCGAGAAGATCTAAGTCTTATTTCTTGGGACTTAAAGCCACAAGAACATATTACTCCATTGGACGAGTTAATAAGAATTTCACAACTGGGTTTGTGAGAGTGGATGTAGACAAGTTGTCGAACCACTATAAAATCGTTGTGTGTTGATTTACTTTACTGTTTTGATTGTTTAAATTGCTTAATTGGTTTAACTACTTAACTGAACTTGACTAGTTGAGTATAGAACAGAGTTCTCGAATATAAGTTGAGTATAATCTTGAATTGGGCTCATTGTTAATTTCGTATTCCGCATATTGTACTTTGATATTTCGAAAGATTTTTGAAAAGTCTATTCACCCCCTCTAGACATTTTCACTAGCTTACTCGTTATTAACTCAACTTGGGACCAACAACATCTACTTCAGAAAAGAAGAATCTTCCAGGGAAAAATTCCCCTTTGCCAACTGATACCTCACCGAGGGGAGGTCGAGGGAAGGATCCAGTTCATACTCCTTCTAGAGCAAATCCACCAGTGACGCCTAATACAGGCTTGGGAGAGGAAAACCATCCCCTCCCAATCGAAGAGGGAACCACAGGGAACATTGAAGCCCCAGAGTCCTAGACCGCGGATCCTTAGCGAGAGGATATTCCAGATTCAGGGCCACTCCTGATCTCTTCCGATCAATTGAATGCCCTCATCAAGCAAGCTGTAGAGAGAGCCTTCGCGGCTCAAAGAGATCGAGTTCCCAGAGCTGCACCAGGGGATCTGGAGATACCTACCCCGAGACCCCAGGAAGAGGCACCTGGAGCCTCCCAAGTGTTGTCCAAAGAAATGGGGATGCGGGCAGAAGAAGACGATAAGGTGCCCTCCCGAGCGGAAAGGAGCATTCCCCTTCGGAATACAAGAAGGAATGCAGATTTGGCACCCCGAGAGACAGAGCTCCCTGAAGCAGAAGAAAGCACCGACGATACCTACGGAGGGCCAGTTAGCGACCAAATACTAGCCCTACAGAAGGAGATGAGAGATATGAGAAAACAAATGAATAATCGAGCGAGTAGATCCTCTTATGTTTCTGGATGTCAGTTCTCTCCTAACATATTACAGGATGAACTACCATTCAATTTTAAGCCCCTCAATTTTGAGTACGATGGTACGGCAGACCCCTATGAACACCTAATAAGGTTCAAGAACGCCGCGTTATTACACCGCTACGGAGAGGGAATCAAGTGCAGGGTGTTCCTGACCACCCTAGCAAAAGCGGCACAGCAGTGGTTCACTCAATTGGAACCCAATACAATCCGATCCTGGGAGGAATTCAGTGAGTTATTTCTCCATCAATTTGCAAGTGCTCGGAGGCAGCCGCGGGCCACTTTGACCCTCTTCAATCTGAGGCAGGGGGAGAACGAAAGTTTAAGAGCTTTTCTCTGGAGATTCAATCAGGCAGCTCTGGAGGTCCCTACAGCCTCTCCGGAGGTGAAGATCAACGCTCTTACTAACGGATTAAGGGATGGAGACTTCTTCTCCTCCCTAGCTAAGAAGCCGGTTAAGAACTTTGATGAGTTGCTACATAGAGCAGAGAAGTACCTCACCCTGGAGGAGGTTCGGAAAGCCAAGAGATTGGAGACTAGGCCCCCAGATCGAGAGAGAAGAAGAGAGGGCCCCTCCAGACGTTCCAGTCCAGAGGTCTCTCAGACCTCCGGGTCACCAAGAGATAGTAATCCATCTGGAGGTACGAGGCAGAGTATTCAGGACCCCGAGGTCCAGAATCAGAACTTGGAGGTATGAGGAAGAGTATTTAGGGCCTCGAGGTCCAAAATCTAAACGTGGGAGTATGAAGCAGAGATACGATAAATGCATTGGTACTACAGGTTAGTACATGTGTTTGATAGAGTCTAAAGTATTAGATCTTTTATAATAATTTGATATTGCTATGAGCATATTTTAATGATATTGACATATATGACACAAACTTTTCCAATGAATTAAGCATGATTCTCCTAAGCTTACATGATTGATACTCTAGAAACAATCTTAGAATTGAGAATTACTTGAAATCGTAGAAGCATGGGTAAGCAATTCACATGTTGAGTCTTTTGATTACTTTATGTGGTAGAATTAACGATTAGACGTTGATGATGATTAATGATTAGACGCTGATGATGATTATGATTTTGCACACGATTAGACGTTGATTATGATTAATGATTAGACGAGGATTATGATTATGATTTTGCACACGATTAACATGTTTCCATATTTTAGATATAATTTCATATTACAGACCGAACCTATCCAGGTTCTGGAGGACCTCTGGGTAGGTTCAGAAGATTTCAGATTATAGATTAAGTCTACCCAAGTTCTGGAGGACCTCTGGGTAGGTTCAGAAGATTTCAGATTATAGATTAAGTCTACCCAAGTTCTGGAGGACCTCTGGGTAGGTTCAGAAGATTTCAGATTACAGATTAAGTTTATCCAAGCTCTGGAGGATCTCTGGATAGGTTCAGAAGATTTCAGATTACAGATTAAGTCTATCCAAGCTCTGGAGGATCTCTGGATAGGTTCAGAAGATTTCAGATTACAGATTAAGTCTATCCAAGCTCTGGAGGATCTCTGGATAGGTTCAGAAGATTTCAGATTATAGGTTGATTCTATCCAAGTCCTGGAGGATTTCGGGATAAGCTTAGAAATGGAAAGTGAAGATTAAGCCTATTTAGGTCCCTGAGATTAAGGCCAATAGCCCTAAACAGACAAAATGATAAGTCCGAAAACTAGAGTGGGTGAGAGGAGGATTGATTACCTGAAGCGGGTAGAGAATTTGAGAATCTTTAGAGTCGAAAAATATCTCACCCTCGAAGAGGTGAGGCAATCCAAGAAGCTGGAGGTGAAACCAGCTAGTGGAGAGAGGAAGAGAGAATCTACAGCAGGGAGGTCCAGCCCAGAAGCTTCCCGTAACTCTGGAGGAACAGGAAACCGCAATGCTGCGGGAGGATACTGATCTAGCCCTCGAGGGAGGTTTTAGAAATATACCCAACTGAGATTGGAACCTACAGAGGTTTTGGAGGTTGCTGGAGATCATCCAGATCTGAAATTCCCTTATTTCATATTTAAATTATATAATTGAAGCTTATGAAGCTTATCTGAGCACTCGAAAGCCTGTGTTGGAGGCCCCTTTTTCTTTTTGGTGTATCTTTACAGGATCAATTCGGGATTGATATACGAGTAAACCTGAAGAACCTAGAGGTCCTGGAGGAGCCCGAAAGAGCAGGGAACTATGGAGAACCAAACGAGTAGCTGGATTATGATACTCAGCCTGCTATGGTGCTGACTCCCAAATATCGATACCACCGGGTGCTGAAATTTGATATTCAAAAGTTGAGAAGAGCTGAATAAAGGACCAGCCCC
This sequence comes from Galeopsis tetrahit, assembly GCA_963675135.1. Classification (NCBI taxonomy): domain Eukaryota; kingdom Viridiplantae; phylum Streptophyta; class Magnoliopsida; order Lamiales; family Lamiaceae; genus Galeopsis; species Galeopsis tetrahit. The sequence goes on from OY776126.1 coordinate 23,593,431, forward strand.
TGCAGCTTCTGGAGAAGCTCGAGCTTTGCGGTTAAGATACTACATCTTGGGTGGCCAATTATACAAACGATCGTTGACCCATCCCTATCTAAGATGTCTCCCGAAGGAGATTACGTGATAAAAGAAACCCATGAAGGATGAGCAGGTAGTCATGAGGGCTACAAGGCTACTGTAAAGAAGGATATACCCAAGAGTCGATCTATTAGGTGATTAAGATCATCTAGGGTGTTGAGATGCGATATTCGGAGACGAGCATGATGACGGACCTTGCAAATGCCTTACACTTCGATGCTTAAAGGGGGTGATGAAGGGTCTAGGCCTACTACCTCCGAGATGCTGATATGAAGCCACGTAAGTGAAAAGTGTATATTTTACTTTTTTACTTTAGATTTGACTTTGTAAAATGATATGAGTTACCTAGACGTAGTTGTTTAGAGCATAAAACCTCGAAGCATATGAGCATTTGCTAAAGCTTCAGAAATGGTTGATTTGAGAAACGCTAAGGTAATTACTTAGGAGAATTTCGTGATTGAATCGAGAGAATGATTGAGAATTTAGGCATGGTTGAGAACGTGTTTTTGATTAGTGATGAGTCTATTTTTTTCTAAATTATGTTAAAAGGCATGTTTATCTTTGATGAATATTTGAAGATTTTATGAGATGTGATGAAAACATTTGGAGATTTTTGGAAACTTGTATGAGCACATATTTCCTAACAATTTAAGATATGATTCATAAGCATACTTTGAGCATCCTGAAACGCGTGAGGGCTAACCACCCTGAGTAGCCGGATGGCTAAGTTTGAAAATTAAGAGTGAGAAACACTCAGAGGCCTAGAGGCCGAGGTGATCAGAGAGCCCTCATCTTACTTGAGACCCAAGTGGGTTACTGAAATGAGAAGATTTTTTGAATTAAAGTCTTTTAAGAATAAGGGTGAGAAACACTCAGAGGCCTAGAGGCCGAGGTGCTCCAGAGAGCCCTCATCCTACTCGAGACCCAAGTGGGTTACTGAAATGAGAAGATTTTATGAATTAAAATCTTTTAATAATAAGAGTGAGAAACACTCAGAGGCCTAGAGGCCGAGGTGCTCCAGAGAGCCCTCATCCTACTTGAGACCCAAGTGGATCAATGAAATGAGAAGATTTTATGAATTAAAATCTTTTAAGAATAAGAGTGAGAGACACTCAGAGGCCTAGAGGCCAAGGAGCTCCGGAGAGCCCTCATCTTACTTGAGACCCAAGTGGGTTACTGAAATGAGAAGATTTTATGAATTAAAATCTTTTAAGAATAAGAGTGAGAAACACTCAGAGGCCTAGAGGCCGAGGTGCTCCAGAGAGCCCTCATCTTACTTGAGACCCAAGTGGATCAATGAAATGAGAAGATTTTATGAATTAAAATCTTTTAAGAATAAGAGTGAGAGACACTCAGAGGCCTAGAGGCCAAGGAGCTCCGGAGAGCCCTCATCATGCTTGAGACCCAAAAGGGTTATTCAATGAAAAGAAAGATTTTATGAATCAAAATCTTCTGAGAATAAGAGTGAAAGACACTCGGAGGCCTAGAGGCCGAAGAGAGCTGGAGAGCCCTCATCTTACTTGAGACCCAAGTGGGTTACTGAAATGAGAAGATTTTATGAATTAAAATCTTTTAAGAATAAGAGTGAGAAACACTCAGAGGCCTAGAGGCCGAGGTGCTCCAGAGAGCCCTCATCCTACTCGAGACCCAAGTGGGTTACTGAAATGAGAAGATTTTATGAATTAAAATCTTTTAAGAATAAGAGTGAGAAACACTCAGAGGCCTAGAGGCCGAGGTGCTCCAGAGAGCCCTCATCTTACTTGAGACCCAAGTGGATCAATGAAATGAGAAGATTTTATGAATTAAAATCTTTTAAGAATAAGAGTGAGAGACACTCAGAGGCCTAGAGGCCAAGGAGCTCCGGAGAGTCCTCATCATGCTTGAGACCCAAAAGGGTTATTCAATGAAAAGAAAGATTTTATGAATCAAAATCTTCTGAGAATAAGAGTGAAAGACACTCGGAGGCCTAGAGGCCGAAGAGATCTGGAGAGCCCTCATCTTACTTGAGACCCAAGTGGGTTACTGAAATGAGAAGATTTTATGAATTAAAATCTTTTAAGAATAAGAGTGAGAAACACTCAGAGGCCTAGAGGCTGAGGTGCTCCAGAGAGCCCTCATCCTACTCGAGACCCAAGTGGGTTACTGAAATGAGAAGATTTTATGAATTAAAATCTTTTAAGAATAAGAGTGAGAAACACTCAGAGGCCTAGAGGCCGAGGTGCTCCAGAGAGCCCTCATCTTACTTGAGACCCAAGTGGATCAATGAAATGAGAAGATTTTATGAAATAAAATCTTTTAAGAATAAGAGTGAGAGACACTCAGAGGCCTAGAGGCCAAGGAGCTCCGGAGAGCCCTCATCATGCTTGAGACCCAAAAGGGTTATTCAGTGAAAAGAAAGATTTTATGAATCAAAATCTTCTGAGAATAAGAGTGAAAGACACTCGGAGGCCTAGAGGCCGAAGAGAGCTGGAGAGCTCCTCACCATACTTGAGACCCAAGTGGGTCACTTAAAAATGAAAGAAAGAGTTTATGAACCAAAATCATTTGCCAAGAAAAGCTGGAGGGTTATTTCTCTAGCCCGAAACCCAAGAGAATTACTTCCCAAGAACTAAGATCTCTGGGGAACGAAAGGAAAAGATATGCAGAGGCTTAGAGGCCGAGGAAAACCCCCCGATCTGCTTAAAACTCATGGAGGAAAATATTTTCGAAATTTCCCTCTGGAGCTGGAATCATACACGTTTCTCCAGAAGTGTCTCTGTGCTGGAATTACTTGAATTTTCTACTCTCACAAAAGATATCTCCATTTTACGAGAGTAGGGGGAGTAGATGCTGCGGCCTAAAAATGTCACCTAATAAGGAGTCGACACGTGTATAAAAGATAAGGTCAAAGTGAAAGGATTGGATTGTGTAATACTCCCTGGATAGGGAATCCTCTCTAGAGGTCCCTCTGGAGAGAGCTTCGTCTGGAGAAGGGCAGCGAGAAGAATCAGTCTTGATATGAATTTATGGGCCGTAAATATAGGGGAATCCCGCAATTTCCGGTCCAGACTTGATAAAAGGTAGACCTTATCCTCTTTTATCTTGGGAACCAAGTCAAATGAGAAGGAATACGGCCGAGTCTTCGGGAAGTGGAGGAAAGAGAAGGCTTCGTCCACTCCGCAGGACCGAGTCTTATGGGCAGTTCCGAAAAAGGAGGAAGACTTGACTTCCTCTCTAGAAAGTATCTCTATAAATAGGTAAATTCGAGGAGATTTCCAGGTTAGACATTCTTATACTACAAACTTGATATACAAAATACGAAACGCCTTTTCTGAAATTCTTTGAGAACTGTTTTGATACATCAAGGATCTTGAGATCCTTGGAAGATATTGATAAGCCCTATACTGACTTAGGCATCGGAGTGTCCACACCGGACCCCCCTCCGGTGTGTTCTTTGCAGGTTCTTGAAGATTTCGAGTAAAGGCAGCATACTTGGAGTGATTGTACGTGTTCGAAGAGTGGGACACCCAATCCAGAGGACACGCAATCCTCTCGTGCAAATTTTGGCACATCACTATCGAAAAGCTCTTCATTGCACACATGAAGGAGAGAATGGATGCAAATTATAAGAGAATGGAAGAAAGTGAGAATCAACTCAAGCCACTTGAGAATAAAATGGAGCGAATGACCTCAACAATCGGGGTATTGGTCATCGCTGTGAAAGAAGAGGAGAAGCCAATTGAGGATGAGATTGAAGATGCCAAAGTTTTTGATAAAAGAGATAAAGAGGAATGTCCTTTGATGGACACGAGCAACAAAGAACAAGAAGATCGAGAAGCATCAAAAGACGAGTTGAAGAGAGAAATGAGCATTCCTAAACCTTTAAACTCTTCAATTTACTATTTCTTTGATATTGATGCTTCTATTGATTTCATTTTGCCTCTTAATCACTTTGACCCAAAGAAGGAAGTTGAGAAGTGTTTGGGAATCCATTGGAAAAAAGAAAAGAAATGGCAAGAGTTGATGATGAAAGAAAAAGAGACAATTGGTTGGCCTACTATCCATGAGAGCCTCCTTCATTTTGAGGCCAAATGATTGAGATACAATGGCAAGGAGGACCAATATCCATGGCCATTTCGATGAGAGGTTTGAACTAGAAAGAATTACGTCCCGCATAGGACGTTAAACCTAGCGCTAAATGGGAGGCAACCCATTCGTTTATTATTTTCTTTTCATTTTAGTTAGTTTTATGCTTTTTGATCTTTTTGGGTTGGTTTTGTTTAGTAGGATGGGGTATGATGTTGGTGCTTAATGGAGCTTGGACATGGACTTCTATGTGAGGAGAAATGATACAATGAAGAAAGATGGAATGATGTATGGTGCAAACTCAAAGGTAAACACTCATTTCCAAACTTAGATTTGCTTAGCAAAGTCTAAGTTTGGGGGGGTGTGGTCGTTTTTACAATTTCATTTGCACCGTTCTATATTCGTCTATTGCTTGAGTGATTTGTTTGATATGAGAAATGTTGATTATATTGAGTTTTTGGGTTGTTTTGAGATCTAAATTGCATAATTTACATGAATTAGGGGCAAGATTTTTTTTATTTGGAGAATTTGTTGATGGATGCATGAGTTTACTTTAGGTGATCTTGTGATGTTTCTTGATGAGTGGAAAATCGATGCATGTATGACTCTATCATTTGATTGCATTTTGTGTAAAGGGCTAGGCTTAGGAAAACACTTGAGTTTACCACATTGAGCCGGAGAGACTTGAGCCTTCTTGAATCGAAATATCATTATGGTTCAATTTTTCTTGAGTGAGTCATCCACGAATTATGCATGCTAGAACTTGCTCTTTGACTTGTTTGAAACTTTATTTAGGAGGAAATTGTCAAAAATGATAGGAGGCGTTTCTTTGAATTTAAGTCACTTGGCCAAATGAATCCCACCAAACGACATATTTTCGTAGTTAGCCCCGTTGAGCCGTAAAACCAATTTTCTTTGGCAAGCTACAAAATGTCACCATGAAACCATATCTTTTGAGCCTAATTGTCCTAGTCATTTGTAGAGCTTCAATTGTTGGTTGAAATGGTGAGGGAATTAAAGTGAGTGGATTTGTATTGCTCAAAGTGAATTCAAGAGAGAAGAAAGGTGAAAAAGAGAAGGGTTGAAAAGAAAAAGAAGAGCTAACGAGCTTGTGCTTAATGTGAAAAATAAAAGGGAAACAAAAGTCCCAAAAGCTCAAATCACAAAAGTGAAGAGAAATAGCTCCAAAATGTTGTAAAAAAAAAGAGGGGGTGAAGTTCACTTTGAGTGAAAAGAAAAGAAAGAGAGCAAGTGTTGTGTGAGAGTTGAATGAAAAATGAGAGAAATACCAACATTTGTTGCTCTACAAGTTGAATGAGTCACTAATTCCAAATTTATCCCACCCATTCCAAAGAGCCTACATTAAAACCCGTGAAAGACCTCCTTGATTGACAATTGATGCCTAAGTAATGAGTAGAGAATTGAGTTGATGAGCAAGCCTATGGTTTTTGTGTTTTTTGTGGATTGACATTTGAGAGTCTACATGCCCATATACACTTGTGTGTTGAGAGAAACACTTCTTGAGAGAGTGGTGAATCAAGTGTTGAATTTGTCTTTGCTTAGATTACATTTTGTCTTGAAAGTGGTAGACAATTGCATGTGTTGATGAACCATTCATAGGAGGGATTGTTTGATCATGCTTATACTATGCATTGTATCCATTCATAAATCCTTCACAATCACCCTCCTTTGTATTTCTTTTTTTTTTTTTTTTTGCTTGGGGACAAGCAAATCTCTAAGTTTGGGGGGGTTGATTGGGTGTGAGATTGCTCGTATTTGAGCTCAATTTTGCTATATTATTGTAGCATTTTGATGTGATTTTGTTCGTAATTGATAGAAATTGTGCTACTAACCATGTTGTCAAGAAATGTGTTCAAAGTGTAGGAAACAAGGTGAAATAGTCCATTTTAGAGGGAAAACGAGCATTGGCGCATGGGAATTGAAGTTCGGTTGAAGGACGAACAAGGAAAGTCAAGATAAATAGAAGAAAAAGTCCAAGGAGCAGAAACCACACGGACGGTCGAGTGATCTCACACTGGCGGCCTAGTGGAGTCGAGTTCCAGGAGGTTTCGAGGGAATTCATCCCACACTGACGGCCGAGTGACCTTCACACTGGCGGCCGAGTGGAGTCGAGTTCCAGAAAGTTTCGAGGGAATTCATCCCACACTGGCGGCCAAATGACCTTCACACTGGCGGCCGAGTGAGATGATTTCACACCGGCGGCCGAGTGAGTCCACACTGGCGCCTGTTTGGGATCTGGAACCAGTTTTGGTTCTGTAACTCATTTTCACTCGGTTGGCCGAGTGAACTCACTCGGTTGACCGAGTCAACTTACCAATTTCGGGGATTTTCGCGAATTTTGAAGAATTTCAAGGACTCGATTGCTAATTTCGTCTCACACACTTTTGGAAGCCTTAAATACCTTCCCAAAACAGTTTGTAAAGGACCTGATCATCATCCATTCCAAGAACAAGAAAAACCCTAGCTATTACTTAGTTTTTTACATTGATTTCTCATAAATCCATAGATTAGGTTTTTGAAGAACAAGCTTACGTTATTTTGTAATATCTTACATTGAGGAAGAATTATCAAGGTGACTTCCACCCAACTCTCTTTTGCTCTATAATTACAAGGTTTATGTCTATTTCACTATTTTTTTGTTGTTTTGGCCATGGGTGTTTCTCCAAACACTGTGGGCTAATTTTATCCATGCTTTGGGTGTTCTAAAACCATGTGATTATTGAGTTAGGAATTGTTGAGCTTTGTTATTGTTGATTTTAGGATTATTGCTTCTTTTATTGGGAATTATTGGTACTTTTGTGTGTTAACTTCTATTAATCCATATTTAGATGCATGTTTAGCGTAGACGAGAGTTACATGGACATGTGTATATTTATGGTGTGAGTTGTTGGTTTACAATTGTGTTTGGTATACGTTTAATTCGTCGAGAGAGAGTTAATCATATTAGAACTCCATTAAAAGACATTAATTATTTGAATGGTTGTTTGAGTAGTTGGTGAGGATTAGGAAGAAAACCTTATTACCGGGTTTGGGAACACCTAGAATTAAGGCTATAGTACCCGAAGGGAAATGGTTGTCATCCTAGCATTTAGGTGCTCTTAGCAAACCTTAATTGAAGCATTAACAAAGTAAAAGCAATTCCTCTCAATTTCACTAGGTAGAGAACACCCGAAGCATTCTCTCACTCTTGCACTTCTTCGAATTATATTCGTAGTTGTTATCTTTGTTTTATTTGTCAATTTCTTGTTTTGATAGTAATTTTCATTCTTAAGTTTTGATAATTTCTCTTATTGATTATTTGCTTCCTTTTAGTAGCTTAAATTACTTGTTAGTTTCTAGGTTGATATTTGATTTAATTTCGTGCATCTTGGTAGTAAGTTAGCTTAATTTTAGAAATTCAAAACCCGAATCCGTTGTTACATTGGGTATGCCAACACACGACTTTAGGGACTCATTGCACACACCCACCTCCTAGGTCGATACTACTTGGTCGAATACTTCCATTACTACTACGAACCCTTATGCTTGAGGGGAAGTAGTTAGTCAAAACATATTGATCAAAAAATTCGTTCAAGTCAGTGACATGTAGATCTCCTGGTTTACTCGTATATCAGTCCCAAATCAATCCTGAAACCTGGACCCCCTCCAGGACCTCCAGTCTCGGCAAGACGGTTAATTTCTCTAATCTCCCACCTCAGAAGGGGATCAATTTCTTAACCTCTTATTTGTGGAGCTCAGGGTGATCTATGTATAACTGACCTCCTATGATGCAGTATTTCAGTCTTAGGGCTCGGGCCTCTCAGGACAGTGGAGTCCCTAAGTCTTTGTTCAGCTTTTTCAGGATTTCTCTCCAGTCTCATCCAATATTCTCCATCCTTTCATCAACTCTAGTTTTCAGGCTTATCATTTCACTCATTTAGGGTTACTGGCCCTAAAATTCCTCAAAACGCTCGGACTTATCATTTCGGTTACTTAGGGCTACTGGCCCTTAAGTACCTTAGAACGCTCAAATCATGTTTCATCACTCTAATTAAGGAATCATCTCATGCAATATTAAAAATTCATTATCTTTTCAGATATAAAGCTTCATAGCATCGAACAAACAAAACAAATCAACTTCCACTCTAAAAATAAAAAATAAAGTGGATCATACTCTCTCAAATAATCTCTTCAAATGAAAATTACAATGAATATTCAATTCTCCACGTTTCATCATAAATGAGTATTTCTAGTACATGCAAGCTTCAAGGTCCTAAACGAGGACATAACTCAAGACATATCATTATTTAAAGATAAAAAGGTAAGAAATAGCCCTTTTCATTTCTTTCTTTTTTCAAGGACCTAAATAGGCTCAATCTATAATCTGAAATCATATTTAAAGTATAGGAACATGTCAATCCTACACAATTTGAAAATAGCTATGTTAGCCTTTGTTTCCAGAACCATAGTCATCGTCAATTCTCCCATATAAAATAGTCACAGAACTTAACATATAAATTACCTACTCATGCTTCTAAAATTTCAAGTAATTCTCAATTCCAATATCATTTCTAAAATATCTACGTAAATCAATCATGTAAGCCCAGGGGGACCATGCTTATTTCAACGGAAAAAAGTAGCATCGAATCATATACGTCAATCTCTTAAACACATGCTCATAGTAATATCAAATTAATACAAAGGATCTAATATCTTAGGCTGTATCAAACACTTGTACTAACCAGTGGTATGTACTCATCGTATCTCAGCTAGCCCTCACTTGAATACTCCCTCTCGAACTCCCTAGTCTGGATGCTGGATCTCGGGGCCTTAAATACTCCCTATCTCTGCCAGCCCTCGGGTCCTGGACCTTTAGGTCGTAACTAATTGGAGTTCGTATCTTTGCCGGCCCTCGGGGCCTGGAATGCTCTGCCTCGTACTGTCTAATCTGGATGTTGGGCCTCGGGGCCCTGTATAACCCTCCAGAACCTCCACCGATATGGATCATGGACCTCGGGGCCCTGAATACCCCTCCAGAACCTCTTATGTTTTCAGCACTCCCAGAGTTCTTAAAGGCTTCTGGGCTGGACCTTCTCAAAAATTCTCACAACAAAAAGGTTAAATAACAATTTGTACAAAAATTTGGCACCGGCTTTGCCAATATTTTAGTGCTCATTCAATAAAAGGTGTATTCTCATGCGAATCTTTCCACATATACAATACATCTCATATTTTCGCAACACATTGATTGAAATGATTAATATCCACGCTAAACTAAGTAGATTTAAATCTTTCTCCACAACATCTTAGTTAAGGAGTAGTCATTTATGCATATCACAGCATATCATAGTTTATGTCGATCATATCTATCATAGATAAATTATTCTTCTCACTCAAATTCATCATATCAACGAGTCTCATTCAAATATCAGATTAGTATGAATCAATTGGCCAAGACAATGCATGCTACCTCATATATCACATTTTTTCACAGCATAATAGCTAAGAGATAAACACTACTGCAAGTCTTAATATATATTTCACTTACCCTTTCAACACAATAGTCAGAAAATGATTGTTGATGCAAATATTAACACAATCACTTTTTATCAGACTAAACACATGTTCTCATTATAGATTTATGTTTCTTATACAAACTAATTTTTCAAAAGTACTTAACACTAGATCATCAACAAAAACGTCTTTCAAGCGATATTTCAATTTCAATTTACATAAAGAGTGCAGAGATACCTCCCTTAGGTTATCAAACACTCGAAAAGACTTGTGAGATTCTAGGTATATGTTCATTAAACCCTCGAAAAGACTTGTGAGATTCCAGGTATATGTTCAGGTCATTTCTGACCTATAGCCTCAATCGCCCTCGGGAAGGCTATAGGGACTGGAACGCCCTGGACAGCCATCACCTTCTTTGTGGCTAGTGTTATTATAACATTCAGTTGTTCAGTAGTCATTACCAGCAATTCTGAACCTGCAGCTGTTGGAGGTATCTCCTTACTAGGTCCACTCCCGAGGGCTCCAGACATGTCACCCTCCGTAGGGATAGGGGTGTCTAGAGTCTCTTCCATCAGATTCTAGACCTCTATTGGTGCAGGGGGCGGATTTGCCCCTGAAGGAACAAATGCAAGTCATTTTCTCGAACTTCCAACCAAATTCTTCGGAGGGGGAGGAAGGAAAATAGGTAGTGGAGTTCCTCCTCCCTCTGGATTTCCCGAATTCAGGTTGTATAGGAGAGGCAAATATATCATTTCCCTCTTTAGTAGTTCGTCTAACAACCTTACATTCACATCCAATAGTTAGGGAATAAACCTCGCATCTTAGATCTATTTTCCCACAAACGGCGCCAGTTGTTGCGTAAAAAAGTAACGAGGTACGATACCGAATCTCCTGGTTCGGATTCAGACTTCTCCGTGTATGAACTGTCACTTCTGAGCAAGTTTCTCCTACAAGCAATCCTCTCCGGTGCTCCCAAAGAACCTGCAAAAACACGCTGGAGGGGATTCCGGCGTGGAATCTCCGATGCTCAAGTCAGATAGGTTCTCGAGAGAGTCAAAGAGGAATTTCCCTGTAAATCAAGGGAAATTCTCGCAAGAATCGTAGGATTTTTTAAGTACTCTCTGTATATTTCGTGTAAAAGTATATGTATATCTTATGTATGTAGAGAATGTAGTCAAAATAATAAGTAAAACTCCCTCTTATACCTCGCCGCTTACCTTGGAAGAAAAGGTCAACTTTTCTCCCTCTATCTCTCAACTGTTTCCCTTAGACTCGGTCTTGTGGCTGGCCCCTCTTTCCTAGATCTTCGGTACCAGTCACCAACTTCCCACCTCCTCTATTCTCGTCCTCCTTGGACCTTTTAGACCAAGACTCAATCTCAACAATCTCCTTCTAGGGCCAGAGATGCTTGTGCCAGAGATATCTAGGCTAGATGTTGGTCCTAGGTGGAGTATGACACAAGTGTATGGGGGGGGGGGAATGCACTTGTGCATGCAAATTCTTTTCTTTTCAAACAGTTTGGTCTTATCAGGAAGGTTGTCTAACAACAAGCCTGAGTGTGAACTTTGATAGATACTTGTCCTACTGATTACTATTAAGTAATCAGTTGGCTAAATATCTAATAGAGTTACTAAGTGCGGAATGTGGTTGGCCTTTTACTCAAAGAAACACTCCAAGTTGATTTCTGAAAAATACAGTGATCAGGGACTTTGTCCAAAACAGATTTTCTTAACTTACTGAGAATAGCTCTTTGAAATATGATTGAGTGCAAGTGCTATAATGAATGCAGTAAGTAAATGGCACACAATTTATAGTGGTTCAGAGACTCAAGCTCGTACATCCACTTTCCCTGATTGAACAGGATAATTCCTTAACAATGGAATTAGCGTGTTTTATAGTGCCAAGGTGCACTGATCAACAACACTCTCTTAGTGTTTTGATCCCTAGGATAAACTGAGTCCTAGTGCTCAATCTCTCTGAGTTAAGACTGTGTTTCACAATAACAGTCCTTAACTCCACACTTTTTACAACAAACACTACTTCACTTAATGAGGTAAGGGTTTGAGGTTTGGTTCCAACTAATAGAGATATCCTTTACAATAAGAACATTGTAAAGGCTTAGGATATCTCAATGCTAAGCTTTGGATGTTTACAAGGATTGGCTTAGCTAAAGTGATCAGGAAACTTGGGATTCTTAAGAACAGCTTTGGTTTCCTTTGATTGCTTGATGATAGTTTGATAGCAAGTAGTTGGATGCTTGAATCCTTTGATCACTTCTGAATTTATAGGCAAACTTGATCAACTACCTGTTGGAGAGATAGCATTTCAAACTTGTCTATTTGCAGCACCATTGAAACGGTTATGAAGCTTGGCATCCTTTTATCCACTGTGTAAAAGCTTCTTCAATGGTTGCTTGAATGAATGTGTTGACTTCTGAAAAATGCGGCTGAGATGACTTGTGTCAGGTTCCAAATATGCACATTTCCCAAGGTTGATTTGTGGCAGACTCTACACTCAACCAACGGTCAGATGGGACAACTCCCCTGAACATTCCTGCTGCAATTTAGAATGTTCCAACATTCATTCAATGCTTCAATCTTTAATGCTTCTAAGTCTTCAATGCATAGTTCAGGCTTGATGGTAATAAATGCTTCAATAAATGTGTCTTCTGTGATCCTAGCATTCAATGCTCTTGATCATTTGTACTTTAATTGATCTGATCATTTGCATTTATGAGCATTGTCTTAACACTCTTGATCTTTTCAGCCATGTTGTCCACCCAGTCAGCTTGTCTTGGAAACTTCAGCAAGTTTGACCTAAGGTACTTAACACTTATCAAGCTGCCTAACATTCCAACTTTGGACAACTATCCTGAACTCTAAATCTTACAACATTTCTGAGATTTTGAGACTTAAGCATTTCTACATACTCAAGTAACCTGAGACAACTTATCTGATCTATACTTGAGCATATCTCAACTAATCTGAACATCATCAATCAGGGGTTTTGGTATCTAAATCAAAATCATTTTATTCCCAACACTAGAGATATGGGCCAAAGATGTTTGGGCCAGGGATATCTGGGCTAGAGATATGGGCTAGAGATGCTTGGGCCAATTTCTTTCCCTATAATCAGGAGTGGTAAGAGAAAAATTATAGCCAATTTCTTACAAGAGGTTTTCCATTCCTCTTGTAAGACAATCATTCGTCGCATCATTCATAGCAAACGAGGTTAATTCGTCTTATATCCACGTGTCGCTATCTCAGGAGACGACATATTTTGGCCGCATCAGATTAGTTTATTAATAAAGTAGATAAGTTGAGAGTATGGTGGGATATTGTGGGGTCCATTTGTAAATAAAATGATTGTTTATGAATAAAGTGAATGATAAAGTGGGTAAATAAGTGAGTGTAAGAGGGTGGAGATAAAGTAGTATGAATAGTATTGTTTCTAAAAAAAAGGTATGCGCATAATAAAATTGGACAACAAAAAAAAAAGTAAGAATAATGAAATTGGAGGGAAGGAGAATAATTTTCTCAATGCCTATGTTGTAAATTCCAAAAGTAGGATGCAAATGATTTAATTAGACATAACCTGCCAATTTTATTTTGTTAATTAATGAAAGTCATTTATATACATACACATTATGTAATATATAAAGTAATATATGCAATTATTCCGATAATAGTTCCAATCACATAAATAGTTGAGATTTGATAAAAAAAAAATTAGAATACAATGGAAAAGATTAAACGAATTTTTTTGTAATTAAAATTGTGATAGATACTCTTTATAATTTACACCTTTGAATTGATATTTGGGGAAGATAATACTAATGCAAAAATAAATGCTAATTTTTAGATTGACTATAACGTAGGATCTAGATTCAGTAATTTGAAAGGGAAAAAAAAATACCTTAAAAAAAATGTTTTCATAGAATGCTTTAATAAATTATTTATGTAAATTAAACTTTTGTTGACAAAAAATTGAAATTTATAATCGATTGAATTGAAGGAGAATTTATTAAACTTTAAAATGGAGATTTGACAAAATATGAGTATTGAATAAACATCTATCGATATACATTATGGGTAGTGCAATTACGTTGTAAAGTTGGAAGATTACATAATTATCCTCGTAATAAAAAACGCCATTAATAAAAAACGCCATCTTTCACATTCATCATCTAAATAATTAACCTGCAAAAAAATACATCAAACAAAGATTAGATGTCTTGAATGAAAAAGAATAGAGTGGAGAACTGCTTAAAACTAGATTAGCACCCGCGACGCGGAAAATCAATAAAAATAAATATTTATATTATATATAATTAAATAATTTTATAAAGTAAATTTTAAATAAAATTTGTGAGAATCAGAATAATTTAGAGGGAAAATTTTAGTTTTAGTCCTCTAAGTTTGATACATTTCAAAATAAATCCTTTAAGTTTCAACTTTACAAAATACGCCATTTACCTTTCAATTTAATCTTTTTTTACATCAATTTTAATCCTTTATCTTTCTAATGAATTAAATGCTTTCTGATTTCGATGGAATGGGCTGACTTGGTACCACATTTATTTAAAAAATGCCATGTGCCACATAATTATTTCTCATTTATATATACTTAAAAATCTACGTAATTAATTGAATATCTATCAAATTTTCCTGTAAACTCCCAAATTCAATTAAAAACAAAATTGAAATATTTTAAAAAGTTCTCAATAAAATTTACATATAATTTTATTTTAAGAATGTGTATAAATAATACAGTTCTGAGCAATATTTGAGTTTAATTACCATTTTTTTTGTATTAGCAACTATTATGTTTTGAATATATTTTGACAAATTGTTATGGTTTTTTTTAAGAAAGTGAACCACCCACTATAGGGAGAAAAAGAGGGAGACCTCCCAAAAGTAAAACAAAATTTCTCATAATGTAAGTGTCTATTTTAAGTGAAATTTGTTACGCCCTGAACAATTTGATTCTTGCAAGTTGATGTTCAGGGAGGGAGGGTGCTATCTTGACCCCAGAACCTTCCATGGGTCTAATGAGGAAGATAATGAAGCTTTTGAGGCTGCTCTCAGCCAAGCTTTACTCAATCAAGCTAGTTGTGAAAGTTCAGAAAATCAATTTCAACCTTTGGTTTGTTCTTGTATGGATGGACTTACTCCAAATCAACAACTTCTACAAAAAGATTATACAGCTCCCTATGTTCCAACTATGTTCTTTGGACCAAGCATTAGATCCCCTTCACCACTGTTTGTATATGGAGGTTTGAGCCCACAATTCGCATTAAGAAGAGAATATTGATTTTCATGACTTATGTCAACAGAGAGAGTAATATCACCAAGAAGAGAAACAAAATATTGGTTTTCATGGACTTATATGAACAGGGAGAGTAATATCACATAAGAAGAGAAACGAGTGAACTTTGATTTTTGCCTTTTAAACATGGATGATTTTTGTCTTTTTGTCGTATATTTTACTTGTTCAAGGTACCTTGGTTGTTTTAGTGGATAACTTTGCTAAATGAACTTGGTGTTTTTTTTTCAAAAATGGAAGTTGTATTCTCAATCTTAGGTGGAATGTTAGTATTTGGAAAGATTGAAATACAGCTTTATTATATTGTAAACATCAATTGATATGAATAACTTCATATATTTTACAATTATTATATTGTAAGCATCAATTGTTTTTAATTGAACTTGGGAGAATTGAAACTTATAGGATTTATTTTGGAATGTGTCACATTCATCATCTAAATAATTAACTTGCAAAAAATACATCAAACAAATGATTAGATGTCTTGAATGAAAAAGAATAGAGTGGAGAACTGCTTAAAACTAGATTAGCACCCGCGAGACGCGGAAAATCAATAAAAATAAATATTTATATTATATATAATTAAATAATTTTATAATAAATTAATATAAAAATAATTTTTTAAAAAAATTATAAAATTACAAAAATAAACAATTTAAGTAATATTAAAATAACTAATAATAAATTGTAAGTCAATCAACTTTCAATATCAACCACAACGCATTTAAATAAATAAATATTTTAGTTAATTGCTAATTAAATCACAAATTTTTCCCTATTTGCAATCTAATCTAAACATTAAGATAATTGCAAAGAAAGCACAAATTTTAAATTTGGTTGCAACTTAGTCTTTTGGACAATTTTAATTGTATTCGAATCTAACATAATTTAGACTTCTTAATGACATAACAACACCTTAATAAAACAATATTGTGTTTCAATTAAACCAAATATCAAAATGTATAATTTAGGGACAAAGTAGATTTCTAAGAAGTCTAATTTGCAATAATATTTAAAGTATGTGATTTATTTGCAATTATTTTAAGGTTTAGATTAGATTGCAAATGACCGAAATGTCGTGATTTAATTTGCAATTAACTCTTTTTAAAATTAACAACTTTATTAAATTATGACACATAAAGCCAAATTAACCACAAAATTACACATAAGCCAAATTAACCACAAAATGACACATCGTCAATTTAAACTCACAATTAGAATATAAGGGGATGTTTCGAATGAAAAAACGAAGATGGGAATCATCATTTCTATAAAACGACATTAGACTGCACATTAGAGGTTAGAAATCTACAATATATACTAGAGCTGGCAAATCGGGCCGCCTGGCCGAGTCCAGCCCAGCCCAGCCCATCGGGCCAAGTGATGTTTGTGGGCTAGGCCGGGCCGGGCCATGAATTGGTCGGGCCTATAAAATTAGAGCCCAGCCTAGCCCATCTGGGCTACTGGGCTAGCGGGCCAACCCATTACATAATTTTTTTAAAAAAAATACTTCTTGCAAAAATTATATATTAACTAGTAACTACACATAATTTATAAACGACCATAACCATTTTTACATTAATGTACACTGCAAGTCCCACCCCATGAGATAAAAAAAATATTTCTAGCAAAAACTATACTTTGTATATATAAATTTATTAATTATGTATTGGTCACATTCTTACATATATTTTTTATTTATACAAATAATTATAATTAAAAATATACATTACTAATATATTAATTATACATAATTTATAAACGGACATAACTAGTACGGAGTATAACATTACACTATATATAATTTCAAATAGAATTATAAATAATTCATAAGTTCAAATTTTAAAGTCAAAATAAAATTAAAAAAAAATTGATCAGGTCAAACGGGCTATCCATGGGTCGTCGGGCCAAAATCAGTCTAGCCCATCAAGTCTATCGGGTCGGGTCAAATAGGCCCAGTTTTATATGGGCCTATAATTTTAGAGCCCAGTCCATACTGGGGCCGGACCCAAATTGCCGACTAATTTCTAAAAAACATGAAATTGAAGATGAAAATTTCTAAAAAACCATAACATACATACCAAAGCGATATAATTTATAAAGAAACACATACCATACTCATATATGAGAATTTCTGCCGAAAAATTTATGCAAAATGGTATTTGAGTTCAATTAGAGATTAAAGATTTAAATTATAATTAGGGATTAAAGTTTTTTTTAGTCCATTATAACTTATAAGTTGACCTCTTTTTTATTTTGGTCCAAAAGTTTTACATTTTTTAATTTCGATCCTTTATGTTTATATAAATTTTGAAATTGGTCCATCGACCTGCCATAGCAGGTAAACTAACTGGTCAATGCTAACGTGGCATGCAATTTAAGTTTTATTTTATTTTATTTTATTTAGGTGTCATAGCTATGTATGTTAAGTTTGACATTTCTACTTATGTGGATATTTGAAAATCAAACAATAGTAATAACAATAATTTTTTTGTAAATAATTATATTATAAGAAATTAAAATTTTATATTTAATATATATATTTAAAATATAATGTCCAAAAAATTTATAATTACAAAATAAATATTATAAAATTATTTAGTTATTTTAAAATACAAAAAATCCCAAATAAAAAATCTCTATTAAAACTATCAAATAAATAAAAATTATTAAACCCTTACTTATTTCAATTTAATCTTCTTAATATATTTACAAATAACATAAAATATATATAAGATTTATTTCTATAAATTAAATTTTAATTTAATTTAATCTTCTTATATATTTACAAATAACATTAAAAAATATATAAGAATTATACTCCGTATATTACATTTTAAAATTTTTATTTTAATATAATAAAATATTTAAATTGTTCATCTTACTTTTATTTATATTTTTAAATCAAATAAAAAACCTTTTTTCAAGTTATCTTAATTTTAAGACCACACGCCTATTATGAGTATCTAAGACTACAACCCTATTTACCCGGTCGAAAAAAGAAAATACAACCCAATTAACCCTACTTAATAGTATAATTAATAAATGAAATTAAAGATCATCTTTCACCAGGTATAGTTCTCATTCTAAGATTTTATATTTAATTCTTTTTTTTTTTGTTATTTGTAAATATATTAAAAAAAATTAAATTAAAACTTTAATTTATGAAGATAATTTTTAATAAATAAATATTCCAGTAATTGCAGGTTTTAATAAAAAAAAATTATATTTATATAAAATATGAAAATATAAGTAAGGTTTTAATAGGAAAAAAATTGGTAGTTTTAATAAGGTATATTTACATTTGGAAATTTTATTATTTTAAAGATAATATTTTTAATTTATTTGATTATTTTAAAATAACTTAATAGTTTGATAAAATTTATTTCCATAGATATAATAGGATTCTGGAATATTTTTTTTTATAAATTTACATAGATTTTATTGATGGGAATAGTTTTTTTTTAATGTGAAGTGTTTTTTTTTTAAATTAATATTATATACATATATATATATATAATATTTTACCAATTAAAAATATATATATATATATATATAAAAGTTTATATATTAATTTGGGGCGGATCGGATACGTATCCGCGGGTCGGACCAGATCCGACTCATACTCAATACAGGGCGGATCCAAAGCTCACAGGGTGAGGTGGGTAAGTCGGGTTAATATTGTCATCCCTACTTCTGATCCTTCGTCTTCAGAGTTCTCTGATAGAATCCTTTGAAATCTCTGATTTTTAGAAGAGATTTCACATAGTGAAATTTATTTATATTTTTTAAAGAAAATCCAACAAAATTCATAGAGTACTAAAATTCATAAACTTTTGAATACCTAAAGATTTTTAAATACTTT
This sequence comes from Galeopsis tetrahit, assembly GCA_963675135.1. Taxonomy (NCBI): domain Eukaryota; kingdom Viridiplantae; phylum Streptophyta; class Magnoliopsida; order Lamiales; family Lamiaceae; genus Galeopsis; species Galeopsis tetrahit. Next base: position 23,612,272 of record OY776126.1, read on the forward strand.
TTAAAATTCGTATTGAATACCTTAGAATTTTTAAAGACTTTTAAAAATTCGAGTTGATCGAATACCCCCAAACTTTGAAAGTAAAAAAAAAAAAATTCTACAGAATCTACAATCATACACCCCCTCCTAAATTTAATATTCAAAAGTAAAATTAATAAAAGTGAAATTAATAAAAAAAAAAAGAAATTTTGAAATATAATGAATGGAAGAGAGAGAAACACCAATAATAGTGTGACAAATGACACCTAAAATGTTACTCCAGATTTATCTACATAAATAACAAAATACGTACCTTTCTCACAATCAAATGAAATTAACTAATTTTATAAAAATAATGATTAAATAAATTAATCATATGAATTTTAAACAATTGGCACACTAATAAACAGAGTATATGCTCTAAACTAGAGGTGTCAAACTGGTCGGGTTGAATTCGTCCGGTATCCCTCATTGCAGGCTGGCAGATTCCTATATGCTCTAAATTAGTGAGTGTTTGTAAACACTAGTAGATGCTTAAAATTACTTTTTTTTTTTCAAATAGAATCACTTTTGAAGTGTTTGCAAACACTCACTAAAGGGTTCTATAACACTACCCACTTTCAATTTTATTTTTGGGTCAGTAAATTGTTTTGCATACATCCCAACATATGAAAAATTGATTAGAAGTGATTAATTTTAAAACACTGCCCACTTTCAATTTTACTATAAAAAAACAATTTTAATCATTTTGAATCAATCACTATTGACACCTTTAATAGCTTCTATGTGTTTCACATCATTATAATAATCAATTTTACAATTTTGTCATCACAATTTAAATAATATTTCATTCTTACCCATTACCTATTCAACTTTAATAACATTGTTTTTTGTAAATTTATAAAAAGAAAAAAATGATTTGTTTTGTAAACACCACAACATACGCACAATTGATTAAAAGTGCTTAATTTTAAAACACTATCAACTTTCAATTTTATTGTAAAAATTAATTTTAATCACTTTGAATCAATTATTATGATTTGCAAACACACCCTTAGCGTGGCATGTCCCTTTTTTCAATTACTCACTCCGTCTCACAAAGATATATAGCCACATATTTCTTTTTTGGATGTCCCAAATTATAGCCACATTTCCTCTTTTACTTTAGCATTAAATGTTTTATTGTCAATTTTACCCCTAATTAATAAGAGTAATTAATGTTTAACAGATTTTGAAGTATGAAATTTCAAGGGCAAAATTGACACATTAGCTAAATTTGACTGCATTTATTGATTTTTCTTAATCTGTGTGTAAAGTCAAATGTGGCTATTTTTGTGGGACGGAGGGAGTAATATTTTTTTAACAACAAAAAAACTGAATCATATGAGCAAAATAATAGCACAAAACCACCATGTATTATTATTGATTTATTATCATCCCCTCTCTAAGGCTCCATTTGGATGGAGGGATTTGATCTATGGATTTCAAATCCACCATTCAAATTCACTTCACTTGTTTTGATTAAAAAGTAAATGAATTGATTTAAAATCCTTAGCATATTTTTTTAGTTAAAATTAAGAGGATTTTTAAATCTTCACCAAAACCATGTCATTTGAAATCCATCTATTTGTAAAACCTTTCATTTGAAATACCTTCTCAAATCAAATCCTTCCATCAAAATACAACCTAAAAGTTCTTCTTCTTCATTGGGGTTGCTTAGAAAATAAGCACCGCCCAAAAACTCCACCGCCCACACCGCTCATCTTCTTCATCTACAGCCCACTTGTTCTTCTCCCTCTCCCTCTCCTCGACTCTAGAAGCTATTTTTATCGATCGTCGCCGTCCAACGTTTGAGTAGATCCGCCGTCAGATCGCCGCTCACCACCGTCGGAACACCGCCGACCTGTAGAAGAGTCGTCTCCCTGTTGGGATCAATGTGTAGATCCTCTCCGACGGAGCCACGGTGACCGTATGGTTGAGTTTCTTCCGTTGATCCCGATTTTTGTTTTTTACTGTTGTTGTTTTCTTTAATGCTTTATTTCCTGTTTTATTTACATTTGTTTTTATCTTCCCTTTTATGGGTCATCTTTCCTTGTTGTGGGTCATTTTCCCCTGTTGTGGGTTCTTGTTGTTTGGAAGTTGTGTTTGGTTGATACTGGTTAACCTTTGACACTGGCTGTCCATGGGCCATCTTCTATGATTTGGGAAGTTTGTAGCGCGAGTCGTAGTGGGGCGACAATTTGTTTCTTTTTCGAAGCAGATTTGTTATCTTTCTTGATCGAAAAATCTGATGGATTGCTTGTGTGACTCTCCACTCTCTCAAGATTGAGTTTGGAATATGAGTCTATGATAGAGTTTATTTGTAATAGATAAGTGAGCAAGAGATGCAATTTCAATATTTCTATCTTGTAATTCTACCTTAAAAAAAAAAAATTATTATCATCCCCATAAAATTCTAAACCTTTGTTCGCGGCCAAGGATTTTCAAAAACAAACTTTTGTATTAATATGTTATAAATAATTTTAAAAATAAATAATAATTCACAGAAAATTGTATTGTTTTCCTATTGGCAAGAAAAATAAAACTACAGAGAAACCCAGAAAAAATTAGAGTTTGAAACAGGATGAAATACATGATTAAGAGTTTGAAACAGGATGAAACCCAGAAAATAATTCCTTGGAGTATGTTTTAGAGTTTGAACTTAATTCATACACGTAAATAAAATTAGTTCAGAAATTTACACCAATAAAGATAAATACATGATTATTATAAATTTTAAGAATTAATCAGATGCTATCGCACACTAATAAATAGGATGAAACTAGTGTAGAACCCGTGTATTACACGGAATTTTAAATATTTAATAATAAAATTTTATTTATTTACTTAATTTAATTTTTCATATTTTTATAATTATATTTTTTTAAAAATGATTTCACAAAATTATAATTATTTTGTTAAAAAAATTTAACATTTTTTTTCAATTATATTTATTATAACGTTGTATTATAATATAAAAGTTTAATGAACATAATATTTTGAATTATACAAAATAATTACATTTATGTTAGTTAATTTTATAAAGCAAAATTCTAAGAAAATTTGTGAGAATCAAATAATGTGACATTGACATTTAATAAATATGAAAAAAAAAAACTTTTAAAAAAATTATAAAATTTCGAAAACAAACAATTTAAGTAATATTAAAATATCTCTTAATAAATTGTAAGTCAACCTTCAATATCAACCACAATACCTTACATTTAATAAATATGAAAATAAGTTTTAAAATATTATAAAAGTTTGGAAACAAATAATTCAAATAATATTAAAATAATTCTTAATAAATTGTAAGTAAACATTCAATATCAACCAAATGCATTTGAACTTCATACACGTAAATAAAATTAGTTCAGAAATTTACACCAATAAAGATAAATACATGATTATTATAAATTTTAAGAATTAATCAGATGCTATCGCACACTAATAAATAGGATGAAATTGGATCTTGGATGGAATGAATGATCATTCTTATGATTAGTATATTATAGGAATGAATGTGGGTATGAAAAGTAATACTCCATAAATTTATTTAAATTATTATTAATGAATGTTATTAAAAATTATTATTATTATTATTTTAAATTAATATTATTATTAAAAATATATTATTATTTTAAATTATTATTATAAATATATACCCTTATTATTGAATTTATTATTTATAATATATATATTTTATATGAAAATAATATTTTTATTTTTAAATAAGAATATTATCATTATTTGTAATATTAAATAAATTTAAACAATAATATTATTATTTATATTATCAAGTATTATTATATTATTGTTTTATATTATTAAAAATAATATATTGTAGTATATATTATTTATGTTTTCAAGAAATTTTAAATCATTTTTATGTTATTATATTTATAATTTAATATTATTGAAAAATATTACTACGTATTATCCTTAAAATTTAATATATTATTATTATTTATATTTTTTAAATTTATTTCAGTTTTTTTATTCTTAAGATTATATATTATATTAATTTTTTTATTAAATATAATTTTTTTTTAATTAATTATTTGGGAATCAGTGCTCATATCTTTGTGAGAGTAAGAAAGCTAGAAAGGCCTGGAATATGGTACCTCTACGGAGAGGTGCATTTTACCTTTGCTCGAGTGCCCTTCTCTCTTTCTCCTTTCACTTTCTCGAGGAGAAGCCCTAAATCCAGCCCTCTACCTCTCTATTTTTTTTTTTTTTATCTTCTCCGACTTCTGTCGCAACTAGCAATCCCGTCCGATTTCACAGCCCTTTTAGCAGGGTAACCCAACTCTCTTCTATATATAATTTTTCTTTTATGCTTCATGTTTGCCTCTCAAATCATAACTTCTTATTTTATAATTTTCCATTCTCAAGCTCTAACAATCTCTTTCTATGTTCTGCAAATAAAACTCTTTATATTTCTTGGAATAAGGTTAAGGTATCAATATGACGCCTACTCCCCCTAGCCTCGAAGCCTCTCATGGGTGGAGTTCTCATTTCTCTGGATCGTCAATCTTTCATAATCGTCATTCCTCTCAATCCTTAAGAGCTCTAGCACTTTTCCCATGCGCTATTTGCTTTAGAACCTTTTTAGAAATTTCGGTCGTATCATAATTTGTCCCGTAATGTAGTTCGTATCCTAAATCTCACAGGCTTTCCGGTGTTCAACACCTGATGCTCCATCATTCAACTTCATCAAGACTCGTTGAAGAGTGTGGTTCATCTTTTGAACCTCATGATCTCTCAAGTGTTTCATCACTTGATATTTCAAAGAATTCAGCCATATCGTGGCTACTCAGAAAGGTATGGTTCATATCTTGAACCTCTCGAGCTCACAAGTAAAAAATCTCAGCCACATCCTGGCTTATCAAACAATGTGGTTCATACCTTGTAAATTAATCTCATTAATCTCAAGTGTTTCTCACTCTCATTTCAAGGTATTAATCTCATTAAACCTTTGTAAATTAAGTAATCCACTTGGATCTCGAGTAGGGTGAGGAGCTCTCTAGCTCTCCTCGGCCTCGTGGCCTCTGAGTGTTTCTCACTCTCATTTCAAGGTATTAATCTCATTAAACCTTTGTAAATTAAGTAATCCACTTGGATCTCGAGTAGGGTGAGGAGCTCTCTAGCTCTCCTCGGCCTCGTGGCCTCTGAGTGTTTCTCACTCTCATTTCAAGGTATTAATCTCATTAAACCTTTGTAAATTAAGTAATCCACTTGGATCTCGAGTAGGGTGAGGAGCTCTCTAGCTTCCCTTGGCCTCGTGGCCTTTAAGTGTTTCTCACTTTTGAATTTTCATATCTCATATATGCTCAGTGATCTACAGATCATTCATCATTTCATCACTCCTAATTTTCAAACTTAGCCATCCGGCTACTCAGGGTGGTTAACCCTCACGCGTTTCAGAGTGCTCAAAGTATGCTTATGAATCATATCTTAAATTGTTAGGAAATATGTGCTCATAAAAATTTCCAAAAATCTCAAAATGTTTTCATCACATCTCATAAAATCTTCAAATATTCATCAAAGATAAACATACATTTTAACATAATTTAGAAAAAAATTGACTCATCACTAATCAAAAACACGTTCTTAACCATGCCTAAATTCTCAATCATTCTCTCGATTCAATCACGAAATTCTCCTAAGTAATCACCTTAGCATTTCTCAAATCAATCATTTCTGAAGCCTTAGCAAATGCTCATATGCTTCGAGGTTTTATGCTCTAAACAACTACGTCTAGGTAACTCATATCATATCACAAAGTAAAATCTAAAGTAAAAAAGTAAAATATACACTTTTCACTTACGTGGCTTCATATCAGCATCTCGGAGGTAGTAGGCCTAGACCCTTCATCACCCCCTTTAAGCATCGAAGTGTAAGACATTTGCAAGGTCCGTCATCATGCTCGTATCCGAATATCGCATCTCAACACCCTAGATGATCTTACTCACCTAATAGATCGACTCTTGGGTATATCCTTCTTTACCGTAGCCTTGTAGCCCTCATGACTACCTGCACATCTGATAAACGGGGTTTTTCTATAATTTTAATGCTCAATTACGTGTCATTTTAACTCGTATTACATTTGTTTATATCTTAAAAGAGGTGAAATGACGATTTCTTGAAGAATAGCACAAGTTGTGTTATTTCGAGTGTTTTCAGGCCAAAACGAGAATTAAAAGTCAGCCAAAGATAACTCAAAGCTATCGCATAAGAAGCGCGTTGAAGAGAGGATCACAACGAAACAAGAATCGAGTAAATCCGAGTTCGGAAGTATAAGTTATAAATAAAATTATGAAGGATTCACGTAAGTATGGCGAAAATTGGAACTTGGACGTGAATATTGTTATGGGCCTATATATGAGTAAAACATAATTGGGAGCAGCCGAATAAAAGTGGGATTATAAAATAATTAAGCAACCTATTTAGTTGGAAGTCAAAAAGATATTACTAAATCTTGAGACTTATTTGTTGCACAAAAGTAGGAGATTTGAACTCATCTTTATCTCCTCACAAAGGATATCAGCGGAGAGATCTATATATTGGACAAAAACTGGAATATGGAAAAGAGGAGAATACGCTGGGGAGGAGAATTCAGAAGGAAGAAAAGAAGACAGCAACATCTTGAACGCACCATTCAATAAGTTTATTTTATGCCTTTCTTTAATTTATTTTCTTTATTTCTTTATTGATGAATTATTCTAGCTAATTTCATTTGAGATCTTACGACATGAAAGTAGATTGAGATTTATTTTTTCAACGATTAATTTTAATTGATGAACTTCGTTTTGTTATTCTTATTTGTGCATCCTTTTATCTTGTGAATTTAATTGCAAAGGCCACGTGATTGAATTCGTTTGTTTATTTAAATCAACATTCGAGAGAGGAGATTTAAATATTGAGCATAGGATTGCATGATTTATTATGAGTCAATATTCGAGAGAGGAGATTCATAATAGAAGAGGAATATAATCTTGATTTGTTGAGAGGAGTAATTATTGGAGCAAAGTAGAGATACAAACTCTTAAATAATTATATCTAACAAGGTTAATGAGATCGAGAGATGATTTAATCTTTCTTAGTGATTACCTCTATAAAATACTAAACGGAGTAGTCAATTAAATTAATTTGTAGTAAATTTGATCTCAATTGAAATCGTAAGTCCTAGGATCCGCCATATCTTATTGATTTCTCAAAACAACGTTAAATTGATATTTGCATGCTATTTTATTTATTTGGTTACTTAGAGTATTTTAAATATTTTTTGCTTAATCAAGCCCATCATCCAAACTATTATTTTTTTAGATAAAAATCAGTTATTAAAATCGTAATAGATATTAGAGCTAATCCTCGTGGATACGATACTCGTGCTCACTACGTACTATAATCTACGCCGTACACTTGCGGAATAATTTAGACTACAAAAATAATCTTCATATGCTGGTCCTTTATTCAGCTCTTCCAGAATTTCTTTCCTTTAGTCATCCCCTTCTTCGATCGCCCCAATCATGGGCTCAGTAGATTCTCTTTGTGCTATCACAAATGTTATTTTTCCTTGCCCCTTAGGCTCTACGGAGCTAGCCAGCTTTGACAGACTGTCGGTCTTCATATTCTTCGACCCAATCTTTTACACTCGATCTCCTGGTTTACCCAGAAGCCTCACAGGATCTGGACGAACTTAATCTGAAATCTAAAATCATATCTAGAATATCTAGGCATGTCAATCACACATAATTCAAAGATATTTAGCCTCATATTTTAAAAGCATGGACCACCATCCATCCTCAATCATGAATTATAAAGCATATAATAACCACATAAACTCAACATGCGGGTTTTCTACTCATACTTACTGAGATCATCAAGTCATTCTCATATTCAGAACACCTACGCAAAATAATCATAAAAATTCACGGGGGTTGTACTTAATCCAATAAGAAATAAGCATGGTTCTCATATATTAGTCACATCAAATCAACCAATAATCATAACCCATCAATGTCATACTCATTATGACCTCAAGTCATTGCAAAAAGATCTAATCTCTCTAACTTTATCAAATACATGTACTAACCGGTGGTCCCAAATGTACTCGTCATTTGGGGATCAACCCAATAACAGGTTAGGTGTTATGGTCCAGCGACTCGGCTGGTTTTCCATGGCTCCATTCTTTCTTCAGTAATCTTGCTCTCTCGAGCTCCTCTAGTACTTCTAGGTTCTCCAGCCCCTCCTCATGAGCTCATTATTCGTCATAGACCAGGTAAACTGACTCATACCAGCAGCATTATTAGATCTAAATTTCACCATCTACCGAGAGGGTAAAATTACTCATCAAATTCCTCAGGGACCTCGCATCCTTCATCCGTTCTCAGGTAATTCGATTTCTAATATGCCTCATGGTCCTGGACCTCCAGGTCTTGGTCATTCACTGCACGTCTCTTGATCTGGATCCTAAACCTCAAGGTCTTGGATAGTCGTCTCGGGCATTTCGATCATTGTAATCTACAGATCCTCAATCTATAACAGCCTCCTCCTCTAACTAGGGCAGTGTTTTCTTCCAACCTAATCAGCGGCTAGACGTCTTTTATATCATGGTTCCGATACTTAACTCAAGCCTGGGGAGCTCCTAAGAGGAAACTCCCTCGTTATGTTCTAGTTCAGGTTCTGGACTGACATGTAGATCTCCAGTTTTACTCGTATATCAATCCCGAATTGATCCTGTAAAGATACACCAAAAAGGGCCTCCAACACAGGCTTTCAAGTGCTCAGATAAGCTTCATAAGCCTCAATTATATAATTTAAATATGAAATAATTAAAGAATGCAAATCAAGTCTCTTTTGATCTCAAACCTGAAACCTGTACCCTCTCCAGGACCTCCAGTCTCGACAAGATGATTAGTCTCTCTAATCTCAAATCTCAGAAGAGGATCATTTTCTTTGATCCTCGAACCTCTTACGTCCTCGTGAGCTCTGGAATTTTTCCCGGATCTCAACTCAGGAATATCAACTGAGGGGGTCGGCTTTTATCCCGATTCTAGGAGGCCTCCTCCTTCTTGGTCTTTGTGTCCTCAGGTTCTCTCCTCTTCTGCCCTCGAGGGCCTCGGTCAACTACGTAAACAAATTCTCTCAAATGTCTAACTTGAATCATTCTCTCAATTTCATCCTCCAAATGGTAATATTGATTGTTGTCGTGCCCATATTCATTGTGGAGTCTCCAAAATCGGTCCGATTTGGGCTTTCGAGGACCTCGGTTCCTCGAATAAGGGAATTTCAGATCTGGATGATCTCCAGCAACCTCCAAGACCTTTGTAGGTTCCAATCTCAGTTGGGTATATTTCTAAAACCTCCCTCGAGGCCCAGATCGGGATCCTCCCGCAGTATTGCGGTTTCCTGTTCCTCCGGAGTTTCGGGGAGCTTCTAGGCTCGACTGAATCACCATTCCATATGGAATGATGATTCCTTTACAAAAATCATAACAAACATAAAATTTGGAATAGACCCATGAATGGTGATTCCATTCCTTAGTTATTCCACCATACCAATCATACCCTTATTTCTTTACAATTTATAATATAAAAAAAAAAATAGACGGACCAGCTCGAAAAGGCAAGCTCAACCCAGCCCAAGCCTAGTTGGCCCGACAGCGCTAATTGACTTACACTTTTTAGTAATGTTATGTTATACCTTTTAGTCATATTTTGTTGCACTTTTCAGTTGTAGTGACTTACAATTTCCAACAATCTTATATAATAAAATGAGGAAAGTACTCTCCTCGTGTTGACATGTGGCTCTCCAGCTATTGACACGTGGATGCCTGTTTTCGCCACGTGGGTAAGGTTCTCCTCCATGTGTCATTTTGACTAATGCCCATTTTGTGCCTTTTCGATTCTCAAACTTGCTTCCATCAATGGCGTGTCTTTTCAGCTTTTTTGCCGCACTACTCGAGTCAATCATCATCCATTTCAATCGCAGTCGCAACACAGCGAAAGAGTAAGAATCAATGGTGTTTAGGTTCTCGAATCATTCTTACATCTGGACCCAAATTATTGATAGCTAATTGATTTTATAATTAATCTACGACAGCCAAAGCACATCGGAAATGACCTGGGATGTGGATATGCGCGTATGTATGACTGATTTTAATTGCCGTTTGGTAACAACGATCGTGGAGGTTTGGTGAGTCGCCCTCTCTTATGAACTACGTACCTCTTAAATCTTTATCTGAATTTAGAGATTTACTTCATTCAACATACACTACAAGAAAACAGTGCAATTCCAACAGAAAAATTCCCACGGAAAAATAAATTGTTGGAATTTTCAAAATTCCAACAGTTTTTCCAACAACATAAGTCACTGTTGGAAAAATCCAACGGAGATTCCAACACCTTATGGTAGTCGTTGGAATTTACCGTTGGAAAATGCATTGGAATTAAAAAAAATATATATCCAACAAACATTCCAACAACACTAGACCATTGGAATGATTATCTTAAATTAAATTATATATTTATATCTAATTCCAACAAAATTTCCAACGATATGAATACTTTTGGAATTTTTTTAAATTATTCCAATAGAAATTCTATTGGCGCTATACCGTTGGAATGATTTTTCTAAATAAAATTATATTTTATATCTAATTCCAATGAAATTTCCAACGCCATGTTATTGTTGGATTTTTCTTTAATTATTCCGACGAAAATTCCACTGACACTCACGCGTTTGAATGATTTCCTAAATCAAATGATAATTTAAAATATAATTCCACCAAAATTTTCAATAAACTGAAATCGTTGAAATTTTTTGTTAATCATTCCAATAAAATTTCCAACAATATTAGACCGTTGGAATGATTCCCATTTTGTGATAAAAAATCTCTAATTATAAAATTTATTTAAGTGATATAATTAAATGGTGGATTTCCTTATCAATTAATACAACTAAATTTAGTCCATCATTAATAATTACTCTCCCAGTTCCATGATTATTCTTATTGGGACGTCCCAAAATTATTTGCACTAATACCCTCCCAAACATCATTTTACTTTTAAAATTGTCACTCATTTTTTACATATATTTTACGTTACATCTTATCAAATCCACTTTATACCTTATCAAAATGCTGGGATGGAGGAAGTAATATTTTTAACAATTTTGTACTCTTATATATATACATATTACATTGTTGACTTGTTGTAGCTCAATTTTTAAATGGGTAGGTCTCTTGTAAACTCAATTCCTTGTAAGGAATTGAGTAAATTTTAAAAAATTGGTAGGATTGATAATAAAATTAAAATACGCGAAAAACATCTATGATAATTTACATAGCTTAAACGGTTGAGAATATTCTTTTTTATGTTGAGGTCTAGTGTTCAACTCTTACATCTAACAATTTACAATCACATATTTTGTTGCACTTTTCAGTTGTAGTGACTTACTATTTTCAACAATATTTTTTAGTTATATTGATCGACTTACACTTTTTAGTAATGTTATGCTACACCTTTTAGTCATATTTTGTTGTACTTTTCAGTTGTAGTGACTTACAATTTTCAACAATATGTTCAGTTATAGTGACTTACACTTTTTAGTAATGTTATGTTACACTTTTTACTCGTATTTTGTTACACTTTTCAATTATAATAACTTACACTTTTCATTAAAATATTGTGTTGCACTTTTCAAGTATATTGACATGCACTTTTTAATAATATTGTGTTGCACTTTCTAGTTATACTAACTTGCATTTTCTAGTTATAATGACTTATACTTTTCATTAAAAGTTATAATAACTTACACTTTTCATTAAAATATTGTGTTGCACTTTTCAATTATAGTGACTTACACTTTTTAATAAAAAAATGTGTTAAACTTTTTAGTAATATTGTGTTACACTTTTTAGTAATATTAACTTACACTTTTCAACACACACAATTTCGAAAAAAAATTATCAATAAAAAAAAATTACAAAAATAAAAATAATAATAAAAAAAAATTAACCAAGTCAAAAATTTTATTCACAATATTCTTGAATATTTAAGATTTAAACTCAATTCCTTATAAGGAATTGATTCTATATAAGACCAATCCTTTTTAAAATGCTTACCAAAATATAAATACATAACTTTTGTTATTAGTTGTGTTAAAATAAATGTATTTTTTTTTCAAGGATTTTTTGCTTAACTATTAAGTTGCATTATTTAATTCATTAATATAAGAAAATTAATTTAAATGGAACTAGATAACCAAGTATTTATTACACCTTTGTACGCCTTAATTTTTTTTTTTATCAACTAACCATTCTCCAATTGGTACCTCTTTGTTTGAGCACCAACATTTTAATATCAGCTTAAATTCTTAATAAATTTTGGGATATCAGACTCCGTTAAAAGTCATGAAGTCAATTTATATTATAAGCATATACTCCCTCCGTTCCACAACTGTTTACACACTTACCTTATTTGTCCGTCCCACAATTGTTTGCACACCTATAAAAGGAAACTTCTTCATAAACCTCACACTCACAATATTCACATATTTACACAAAATGTCATTACTTTTACTCTCTTTCCAATCACCTTTTTACTTTATTTATATAACTTTACAAAATTACCCCTCAACACTCCACTCATTACACTTTTTTCTTAAAAAGTGTGCCCACTTTGTGGTGCAAACACTTTCGGGACGGAGGGAGTAATTTTTTTTTTGACAGGTATTATAAGCATATATATAATTAAATCCAAAGGTTCTTGTCCCATCAATTATAAAAAGCAGCATTACCAAAACTAAAGAAATTCACAAATCTAAGAACCTATCAGTTTTTTCAAGATAGAAACAAACACTACAAAAAAAGCATGATTTTGATACCGAAATTTTGAGACGGACACCTAATCCGTCTCTAATAGATACGGATTAGATACGGATTTGTTAAAAAATCGAGATTTGAAACCGAAAATAAAACCGTCTCTCATTATAAACCGAAGATTTATTTTAAATTATCTTTTAAAATATATCAATAAGAATTATGTGGATGATGACGCGGAGTGACAGCTCAGTAATCTGGTTCCATAAAAAACCCGAAGGTTGGTTATATAGTACTGATATAGAACCAACCTTCGGGTTTTTTATGGAACCAGATTACTGAGCTGTCACTCCGCGTCATCATCCACATAATTCTTATTGATATATTTTAAAAGATAATTTAAAATAAATCTTATCCAATAAAATATATTTTAATTTTTTAATATGTAATCTCTCACTTAACCATAAGTAAAAACCAGAAAACATCTTCAAACCAAATCAAAGCTTCCATCTGCCCACCCACCAACGCCACCAACGATTTATTTTTTCTGATTTGAAAAATCAGGAAAAGCAGAAAGCTTTCCCACAAAGCAAATCTAAGTTTTTTGCAATTATTACTTATTTTCTAAGCAAAAAATAAATTAATTTAATATCTTAATTTTGTCGTATATGTATAATTTTCTAATCGTTATTTCATAAAATATTTTAGAAAAATTTGATGTATCATAGATTAGAAAATTCTCTGGTATATAATGACAAGTTCTTGGAATTTATTTTTAAAAAAAAACTTTAATAGCATAATTTACAATTTAGCAGTAACATGTTAAACCTAAAAAATGGAGGATGTACTTAGCTAATTCAAAGAAAATATATCAGCAAGCGTAATCCATTCTCTTTGCAACTGGACTCAAGATTAATATAATGCATCATCAACTTATTTCTGTGTGAGCCTTTGAACAACATAAATCTCATTTATAATGCATCATCAATTTATTTCTGGAAGCACAAAAAAGTTTCACTTTGTGTACAAATTGGCTTGTTTCTATAAGCACAAAATCATTTGTCTTTTTATTGGCCATATTCTATCAACACTAAAAATGTGTTTCACATATGCCAGAACCTATCGACTACGCAAATCATACACACGTTTTGCAACCACCCATGAGGACCTCTGAATATAATATTATTAATGAGGTGTCTACATTTTTCATATTGTAATATGTACGTGGGAATGCTTGAGTGATAGCTTTCCACATTGCACTGTTTTCATATTATAATATTCATCTTATAAGCGATTTGATTAATCTTCTCTTAAATAAATGACTATGTTTTGATTCAATATTATCATTTTTTTATCATTTTATTGCTAAATTATAAATTTTGTCATCCATCACCACTTGTTTGTGTTAGTAAATTGGAAAAAAAAAAAAAGTATTAATTGTAGAAAACTTGATTTGCTTTGTGGGAAAAGCTTGATTTTTCCAGAAAAAATAAATAGTAAATCAGAAAAAATAAATCGTTGGTGGGTGGGCAGATGGAAAATTTGTTGGTTTTTACTAACGATTAAGTGAGAGATTACATATTAAAAAATTAAAATATATTTTAATGGATAATATTTGTTTTAAATTATCTTTTAAAATATATCAATAAGAATTATGTGGATGATGACGCGGAGTGACAGCTCAGTAATCTGGTTCCATAAAAAACCCGAAGGTTGGTTCTATATCAGTACTCATATATATATATATATATATGTTGGCATATGGAATTGAAGATATAATATAATAATATTATTATTATAATATCTATATCTATCCTAAAATATATCAATTGATTTTCTAATGAAAATATTCCAAGAATTGATTCTCGTATATCAATTTTGTAGATTAAAAAAAAGGAGGTGTCATTTAATAATTTTTTAAATTTGTATAGTATTTTTAAAAGAAATTTAGATTAAAAAATAATTCTATCATCAATTTAGAAAAAGTATAAACTAATGAAAATATTCCAAGAATTGATTCTCTAATCAAAGTATGTATATCAATTTTGTATGAACGTTAGATTAAAAAAAAAAGTCATTCAATAATTTTTAAAAGTTTCTAAATCTTTATAAAACTACTATTAAGACTTATAAAGAAACTTGTATAGTATTTTATAAAAAGTTCTAGATTAAAAAATAATGCTATCATCCACTTAGAAAAAAGTATAAATACTTGAAGCATTGCTAATGGTAAAATAGTCTAAATAGTATAGTAAAAAGGATAAGATCAATCGAGATAAAAATAAAAAATTATTTTGTGTCAAAATGAACTTGAAATAAAAATTGAAAATCTTTTTATAGAAATTATTTTTATTTAGTTTTACTAAATTTGTGAAAAATACATTCTATAAAGGAAATTAAACCTAATCCTATCTAATAATATAATAATATGTCAATTTCGATTTTTGTCCATTCTTAAAAAATAAGTTTATATAATAAATATAGATATTATAATAATATTATGTTATATATTCTATATCTTTTATATGGAAATATGTATTATATGACAATATATATAATATATGGATTAATGAAAATAATTCTTGAATTTCTTTCAAACTCGGTAACTCAAGAACGTAGGTGTCACGACATTAATAATATTGTCTCTACCATCACGATTGACGAGGTAAGTTGTGCATCTCAAGCCTTTATTGTAATATATCAATTTACTTATCAATTCGCCTACTATAAATTACAATTATCATTTAATTTAGTAAATTATTGTATAAAAATGAGATTTATCATGCTCATACACGCATATACACCTAACTAAATCAGCATGCGTCTAGAACACACATACACGTACACATAACTAAATTCAAGTAGGCAAACACCTTGAATCAATCTCAGTAAATTTCAAGATAATATTGACTCAATTCAGAATTCATTCAGGACTCGTTGAATACAAATTTCATATATCCGAGTTTGCATCAAGAAAGATCGACTATCAATAAAGACGGTAGTAATTAAAGTACTCAATTCAGAATTCATTCAGGACTCGTTGGATACAAATTTCATATATCCAAGTTTGCATCAAGAAGATCGACTACCAATAAAAAGACTGTAGTAATTAAAGTAGAATATTAGGATAAGATATAAATGGTATAGGAACAAAGATATAAATTGTGTCATTCAAGTGTGTCAAGTATACTACTGCACCTATCCCTGGGGTAGGACTGTGTACTCAAGTACACGATATTACTACCTAGTGGTTGTCCTTACCATAATGTCACAAGATCAAAACTCAATTTTTTGAAATTTAATTTAATACCAATTTTTCTATATTTAATTTAATTTTAGCATCGAGTACCAGTTTTTCTATATTAAGTAGTACCAGTTTTTCTATATTTAATTTAATTTTAGAATATGCGGGATGTCCTAGGATATCTTATTGTTCAAATGTGATTTATCCCCTTAGGAACAAAGATATAAATGGTATAGGAACAAATATATAAATTGTTCAAATGTGATTTATCCCCTTAGGAACAAAGATATAAATGGTATAGGAACAAATATATAAATTTTGTCATTCAAGTGTGTCAAGTATACTACTGCACCTATCCAGCGATATCACAGCCCTAGTGGTTGTCCTTGAATTGCCTTACCATAATGTCACAAGTTCAAAACTCAATTTTTGAAATATAATAACATACACTTTTCATTAAAAAAACGATGATGCACTTTTCAATATACTAACATACACATTTTCAAAAAAACAAATCGATTTTTTTTTCATAGTTTGACCATTGACTGATCAACGGTCAACAGTTGACCGGTCAAGGTCCACTCAAGTACACGGTGTACTTGAGTGCACGTAACAATGAATGAATCATTGATTAGATTTAAAGGCTGAAGATGAAGATTAAACGTAATTTAATTTATTTATTTTAATTTATAAAGTAAGATCGACTTTTACAATTGAAATTATTCAATAACAATTTTTTTTTATATATTTTTAAAGTTACAAATTAATTAATTAATTATATATGTTAAACTATTATAATAAAATAAAGTGTCTAAACTATGCATTGTTCTTAATATTTTACAGCTTATTGACGGCGGTGAGTAATTACAATTTTTAGATTTACAAATTTAAAAGTTACAATTTGAATACACGTAAAAGAAATAAATTAATATACATATACAATTAATATTAAAAGATAAAACAAAAGAGTTATCTGTCCTAGTGGCAAATGCTTAATAATAGACACTTATCCACCTGGGTTCAATTCCCATATAGACCAAAAAAAGGTCAATTAAATAGTTGGAGAGGGGGCTGGGACGGTGTGGGTTTGGGCTGGGACGGTGTGGGTTTGGGTTGGGATGGTGTGGGGTCGGGTCGGGTTCGGGCTTGGTGGGATTGGGATTAAGGCTTGAAATGGGGATTAAATAATTGGAGAGGGGGGTGGTTGCAGGGTAGGGTAGGGTGGGATGGGTGTCGGGTCGGGTTCGGGCTTGGAATGAGGATTAAAGGCTTGGAATGGGGATTGGGTTGTTAACTCTTGGAGACGAATTTTTGCGGATTTAGAGACGACAAAACGTCGTTTCTAATTAAGAACGAAATTATAGACGGATTTTTGACCCGGATGTAAAACGGGTCGTTTATCGTTTAGATACGGATTTAGAGACGAAACGACATTTGAAACGGAATTTTGACCCGGATATAAAACGGGTCGTTCATCGTTTAGATACGAGAATATACGGTGTCAAATTCCGTCTCTCATTATAAACCGAAAAAACGGTCTCAAATCTGTCTCTTATTAGAAACGGAATTTAGAAAACCGTTCCTAACATTAGATACCATGCGATTAGGAACAGATAGAAAATGGTTCCAAAATCCGTTTCTAACCTGTTTAGATACAATGTTTATGGTATCTAATTCGTTTCTAAATCTCTGTTTTTTTGTTGTGAAACATTACCCAGAAACAGAGCATTCTTCAAATATTTCATATCTGGATATAAGGGCTTAGCTAGAAATTAGGGCTGATAAAATAAAAAGGAATTAAGATTGAAATACAAATTATGAATTAAGAATTACCTATCGGTGAACGACGGCTAATGGGAATGAGAGACGAGAGAAAACCTAATTTTTTTTTCTAAATACAATCGGTGGTATATATCGAAGAGGGTAGAAGTTTGAAGAGGAATGATAAAGAAAAGAATTGATATGTAAATTATATATACATATAATATTTGGGAATTGGCGGGCGGTATGTATAATGTTTGGGAATTGGCGGTAGCATAAGGAAAAAAAAGGAGGGAGATTGTCGCTTTTTTTTTTTTACTTATTTGATAAAGGAAAAAATATTATATAATTAATTAACTGATTTTATTCCCATGTGAATCCCAAATAATTGAAGTGGAATTGGTCAAATATTATACGTACAAATAATATTTAATTCATTCAAATATTTAATTACAAAATTTATTTTAGAAAAAAATTGTGTTATTATATTATAAAAATTAGTAAAACATGTAAAAGGAAAAATAAAACTCTAAATTTAAAAACTTGAAGAATTTCATAAGAAAATCTAAAAAAAAAAGATTTAATCGAAGGTTTGAAGGAGGTGTTGAAATTATGTTACTATTTGTGCAAATATATGATACTATAAGAAAAGGGTAGGTCTCCTATTGCAATTGATTCTATATATGAAATTGAGTTGACCAAATCAACAATCAACTATATGAAATTGTGTTGCACTTTTCAATTATAGTGACTTACACTTTTTAATAAAAAAAACGTGTTACACTTTTTAGTAAAATTGTATTACACTTTTTAGTAATATTGACTTACACTTTTCAACAAATACATTTTCGAAAAATAAATTACCAATAAAAAAAGACAAAAAAAAAAATTATTGACAATATTCTTTAATATTTAGAGTTTAGATTGACCAAGTCAACTCAATTTCTTATAAGGAATTAATTCTATATAAAAGACCAATCCATAAGAAAAAAGTTTTGTTACTATATGATCAAAATCAGTAGTAGCCAGAATTGAAAAAACATGGAGGATAAGGAGTTTGAAATTTTTTTTTATAAAGAATAGAGAAGACAATTTTGTTCATATAGTCAAACGTGTAAGATATTAAAAACGGTGTTATTATATGAGCACATGTGTGTTACTTTGTTAAAAAGAGCGTGTTACTTTATAAATAAAGTTAGTACAAATGCAAAGAAAAAAAATCAAAAGATTTATTAAACCTTGATCCACCAGATTGAACCGTAAATTCACCAAGGTCAATCAACAACCATTGATGAAGAGATAACGAGCAAGAAAATGGAAGCAACGCAAAGAAATATAAGTGACTACAAAAAAGAAACAAGTGTATTGCATAGGTCTTGATATGTATATACAATATTTTTTATAAGTGCTTGTGTTTGTTGAGTAGTACAAAAGAGATTTTTCGCTCCTTCTTTATTTCTTCTCGACTATTTGTGAGTCTCTGGCGGTTCAAATTCTACATCACTCAATTTTAATTGACAAGTGGCGACCGCTTGTGCTGTAAAGTGTCAATGTCGTCTATATTAAAGTTATTGCTTTTCTATTATTTTTAATTTTAACTTCTCTTCATTATCACCATTCATTTTTCAATGTTTTTTTATGGCCTGCATCCTTCGTTGTACACACCTTAATCCGTATGAATTTTTTCAAAGGCCAGAGTTCCTTCTAATCAATGGTCTCCCCCATTTTCTTAAGAATTTTTACTGTCCATTTTATTTATATCATCATTAAATTATTTTTAAAAATTAAATAAAAACTAAATAAAATTGAAAAATATAAGTATCATTATATACATGTAACTTGTTTCTATTTAATATTTGAACTAGAATTGGTCTGCTATGGATTCGAGTGCATTTTGTGCACCCTAGTCCATGTTGCACTTTTCAGTTTTATTGACTTACACGTTTTGGTAAATGGTGTTGCACTTTTCAATTATTAAACTGTATAATAATATTTTTAGTTATAGTGACTTACACTTTTTAGTAATATTGTTTTGTACTTTTCACTTTAATAACTTACACTTTTCTTTAGACTAGGGTGCACAACATGCACTCGAGTGCATACTAGACTTTACCTTTGAACTAACACTATACTCTATTTGAATTAATATTATACTATATTTGTCATAATTCATTAGTAACGTTCACTCATTTAAAAAATTGTATTAAATAGGTAACTGATACACACAAGTATTTGCCATAAAACTAATATTAATAAATTCAAAAAAAAAAATATTAATTAAGAATACAAAATAAAATGAAAACCTCTGAAAAATTATATTACAAATTTAGAAAAATATATGCTCCATATCTTTTTAAAATAAAAATTATATTAATAAATCTTTCTATACTTCTGAATGCGAGGAATTAAAATTTAATAAATTATAATTAGATTTCTTAAACTATTATTAAATCCTAAAAAATCAAAAAAAATTAGATTGCGCTAGATTGAGCGCCGAATTTCTAAATTTTGATAAGGAAAATTTCGAAAATTTGATTTTATTCAATTTTCCTTAAAGATATACTCGTACTCTTTCTTTTTACATATAATCAAATCACTCTCAAACCCTACAGGCGCGGTGCCTCCATCCGGTGATCAAAGGTATATCTTGTGTTCAATCTTGATTTCTTTTCTTCTTTTTATAAATTTATATATAATCATTAACATATACCTAATGCTTTTGTGGTTTATTTCGATTTTTCTTCTCATCGTCAGCCGCTAGATGAGTTTTCTTCTCTCTTTTTTTAGTTTTCTACGTATTGTAGGTGTAATTATTAATTACAGTATTATTTTATTTTTTGTGAAACTACAATTTATATTTATTTTTTCGTCATTGAGATTATGTTTTTGCTTAATTTATTTAGATCCATGCGTAAAAATTTATTTTTTGTTGATCGTGTTAATTTCTTTTGTCTAAGTTTTGACTTGATTCATGTTATGGTCTTTTGGTGATTTTTAGACAAGGATTAGAATATTAATCCAGATTGTGGAATGTTGAGTGTATTTATATGTGTGTGATGTGTGCACTGTAAGCGAGTATATATATCTCTATATGTGTATGAGTGTATATCTTTATATAATCGTGATATGTGAGTATATATACATCTATCGATATGTGTGTGTATATCTCTATATATTTGTGTGATATATGAGTGTGTTGTGTGAGTATATATATGTGTTTGCTGCCTGTGTGTACGTGAGTATATAAATCTATCTATATACATATATTATATGTATAGATCTATATATATTGTGAGTAGTGATGTGTGTGGTGTGCTATTGGATATTATTATAAATTGAAAAGAAAGGAATTTTGTATGTTAATTTAATGGGATTTGTGAAGGAGCTTAATTTGAAAGATGCTTATTTATGATATTTAAGTGTTATTTATTTTATGTTGAAAGTTTATGTTTAATGTCCACCGATGACATGTAGAAGTGTACAGGACAAGTCAGAGACTCTAATTCAATTATGGATAGGAGTAGAGGAAGAGGAAGAGGCAGAGGCAGGCAGAAAGTGGCAAAGAGCATTTGAGTGAGCATCTCAAATGCACTAGCTCAAAAATTATGTCCACAAATTTTGACAACCAATCAACATTTGAAAGAAACATTTGAGAGTGTGCTTAAAAGTGACTCTATATCATATGATAGAGCATTTGAGAGAGATCCTACATCATTTGGAAGAGCTCCAACACAAACTAAGAGAGTCTGTGCGAGTGACCTTACACCTTTTGAGAGAGCTCCAACACAAGCTGAAAGAACGTTTGAGAGAGACTTGAAAGAGACTCTACACCATATGAGAGACCTCCGTCCAAGAGAGTTCCCTCAACATTTGAGAGAACTTTATCTTACCGTCAGCCCATATGAGAGACCTCCGTCCAAGAGAACTCCTGCACTATATGATGATGAAGATGGTGATGGTGATTTAAATGAGTTAATATTTATGTAATAATAGTAGTTTATTGTTTGTGGTGATGTGAGTTGGAAGAATGTTTTATACTTATTAGACATTTATGATTACAATGTTTTGAAATTATTATTTTTATTATGACTTTAGTTATTTTAAATTATATTTGATTTTGAAGTTATTATATATATTTTGATTTGATTATATGTTTGAATTGTAATGGTATGCTGTGTAATTTCGATTGACTTTGATACGACTTTTTTTAATATAAAAATATTAAATATTTTTTAAACAAATTCCAATAAAAAATATTGTTGGAATTTATATTGGACAAATTTCCACAATTGAATATTCCAACAACACATATTTGCTGGAATTTTTATTCTAATGTCGTTGGAATTGACATTGGAATATGACTTAAATAAATTTCCAACAATTGAAGTTCCGATGGCAAATATTTGTTGGAAAATTTCCAACGGAAAATAACTGTTGGAATTGACGATGAAATTTGTGATGGAAAATTTCCAATAGATCAATATTCCAGCGGCACATGTCCGTTGGAATAAAAATTCCTACGATTTTTTGTTGTTGGAATTAGTGTAGGAATTCGTATTTATAATTTCCAGCAACTAAAATTCCAAAGGTCAAAATTCGTTGGAAAAAATTCCAACGAAAAATTTTCGTTGGATTTATTGATGGAATTTACGGTGGAAGAAATTTCAACAGGTGAAAATTCCAACGCTCAAGATCAGTTGGAATGTACCGGTGGAATTTTTTTCCGCTGGAATTTTCATTGGAATTTTGCAATTCCAGCGCCCACTTTTCCAACGATCGTATTTTCATTGGAATTTCCGTTGAATCAGTGATTCCAATGGAAAAAATGTAAAAAATCGTTGGAATTTTTCTGTTGGAATTTCACTATTTTCTTGTAGTGATAGCATCTTATGTGGTATTTGCCTTATGATTTGTTTGGGTATTATAAGAGAGTGAGTCTTCGTGGTGTAGAGTCATCACAATTCAACAAAAAATATGATGTTCTTTAAATTTCCAAGCTGCTCTCTTTGTAGTTTCCCAGATAACAGATCATCTGAAGAAAATAACTTGCAAGGAATTAAGTTGGTAAGACACCTCCTTGCCGTTCTGCACTTGTGAATTTTTTATTTAAAGGATTAAAAAACTTGATCAACTAATTTCTTTGTCCCATATTTTTCATGATTCCTTTAATTTATGCAATCTTTTCGAATTATAGAGTTTTGACAATTGATACACATCCTTCTAGAATATGGAGCACAAAAATAGTTGTACCAACAACAAGAAGAGGTCATCGTCAAATGTTGAGACTCAATAGAGGCAGGAGGTATTAGATTTCACTATCTATTATGAATTTATACATTTAGCATGACTTCTTATATAACTATACAACCAGTGTTTTGTTATTGGATTAAGTAAGATAAATCAGGTTAATTATATATTAAGCTACTTATGTTTGTACGCAGATCGACACTGATTCTTGAAAAGAAATTACAAGACAGTTTATGTTTGTTGCACTCTAAAAAATGCACTCAGTTATAGGTCTTCTTCTCATATAATCACACAGAGGCAGCCACAATTCCTAAGGTAAAATTCTCTTTAGTTGAGATATAATCTGAAATATTTTAGGTAAATCACATTATTTTGAGTTTACTGAAAATTACTCTATTTCCAGCCAGCAACAGAACTCATTAAGTACATTGCAATATTGGAGACTAGGGAAAGGATAAATCTCAAGGTGGAGCAAAATTCACATCCATGCTAGAAAATTCACTTGCCAATGCAAATAACCTAATAAACATTTTTTTAGTTTTTGCATTTATAGGAAAGTGGAATGACGTTGATTACAATTGGAGATTAGGATGATGCAACTGAGAAAGCAGTTAAAGCGTCAACAAAGTGAAATATCATGATTGCTTTACCTGAAATGCAGGTTAATGTTTTTTTCCATTGCTCTTTTGGGATAAACGTTTCATATATCTCCATTGATATACGAATAACACTTTAATTAATCTTGATTTAATATAGAGAAATGTTAATATTTTTTGTAATTGATTCTTTGCTAATGCGTTCCGGATTTTCTCGATTTCAGGATATTTGAGTTCTTTCACTACTTATGTTTCTCAATCCATCTTAATTTTACCAGTCTTTCCTAAGAAGCATTCTTGGCACTTTCTCCTCATCTGCTTTTCTCTATTATTTTTTTGTGATTTACTATTCTAAATTCTTTATTAATTCATCTTCTCCTTTGTCGTTATTGGAACTGTGTGAATATACATGTACATATGTTTATGTTCATTGCACATGCCTCCTCTATAACCATATTTCCTCCTATGGTAAAAATAGTGAAACAGAATTAACTCAAACTATGTTAGTATAAGATCTAACTAAGTTCGTATGAGGTCTATTATATATATATATCTTGGTTCCCTATAATGATTGACAACACCAGAAGAGTACTTTCCTCCTTTTATTATATATGATTTACTTCCATACTATTTCTATCATCTTCTGTCTTCTGGAAATTGGGTGAATTATATTTGCTTCCATTCTATTGTAAAAGTCAACATTTGAAATGCCGAATTAGAATCAGAAGAGACCATCGTGAAGAGTTAGTTTCCGGCATGGAACGAGAAGCTGGTGAAGGAGCGGCCCATGAATACCTATTTTCTGACAGTGGAAGTCTATCCCAACAGTAGAGTCGTTGTGACGACGAGTGTGCCGGTGTCGAATTTTGCGGCATCTGCCAGTGAATTGACGATTGTTTCTCTATTTTCATTTGATATATTTTGTTCCTCAAATTTCAGATTAGATGTGTTCAGATATGAACAACTTGAGCCAATATGACAAGTCAGAATCTTATGCTCCAAAACCTGAAAGCAGGAGAAGTCTCTTGGGCTTGACACACAAAATTTCGTTAAGTATTCCTTTGTACAAATGTAAGTATATAGATTTGAGATTGTAAATTTAGGATATGACATGCATTATTTAAAATTTGTGAGCTTCTACTAAGAAATAACTATATCGTCTTTCTCTTTAGTTGGACATGGTTTCTCTTGATGATGATGCAAAGCTTTTGCTTGGTGATGGAAATAATAGGGTGTCGGACGTCACGGGTATTCCTGTTTCTTTTAGATATTGATATTCATATACTTCTTCCTAGGTCAAAAATTAAATAATTAAAGGACAGATTGTAATTAGATTCATCGATTCAATTAGAGTAACCCATTGGAAAAGCCTGAATTACTTTGCGTATTTTCCTTTGAATGATAGTGTTGCTGGGTTTCTTGGAGAAATGCTCAGTGCTGGTATAAATATGGTGGGATTTAGTTGGATAACTTCTCCTGCTGCCACAGAGCTCGAAACAAAATTACACTAAAAGTACTTCAAAAGCAATTAACTAATCTTTCTCATGCCAGGCTCGGAATATAATAGCAATGCTTAGTCAAAATTTTACTTCAGATGGTTGTACCATTTTGGTGCATTGTTTCTCTCGAGTCGTGCTGGAAGTTCTTAAAATAGTAGCACATAATAAAAAAGTCTTTCAAGTTTTCTGTACAGGTGTGAATTCCTAGCATTAGATCAGCTACAAAGTGGCCTGATTTATTTGAACTTTCAGCTTTCAACTTCTTTAATTTGACAAGTTCATACATTCCCATGGTTCTATCTCCAACTCACGAGTAGTATACCTGATCATCTATTTGTATTGCACGTGTGACTGGATTCAACTACAATATTTTGGGAAATATTGTGTATATATTGATGACATGTTATATGTTGCCCTTTTTCCTCTTGTGATTTCAGACCATCAAAAGAAGTCCTGGAGAAATTAATCTATTCTACGTACTGCTTGAACCCGGATGAAATTGAGGCTTACAAGAAGTTGAAGCAAATTCTACTCTTATTTTAAATGGTCAAATTGTTTTGTGTTTGTGTTTTGAACCTGTATAATATTCTTAATTCATTACCTAACTACTAACTGTAATTGTTTGTGTTTTATTCTTGAATAACAAATGTAATGCTTGGAAGCTATCATAAGCTATGGTGCTAAAGAGTGTGGGTAATTATTGCTCCAACTCCAGTTTTTTTAGTGGAATAACTGTTTAAACAATATTCATTAGATCTTACCATCCACAAGTTATTTGCTACTCGAGCAGATATATATTGCACAATTCGTATGCATTCAAATTAAAATGATGGTGTGTTTCTGTGTTTTAGCATATTTTATTCATGTTATAAATTGTGGTTGAATGAGCCTTTAATTAGCTATCTAGAATGTGACAGAAATTAATTTGTGTAGGCAGTAATTAATTTGTTACCAGAAGTCCCGGTTGATGTAATGTTTTTTAATTTTTTGACAAAGTGGGATAACTCAAGTGGTTAGAGCACCACTACCTAGGTCTTAGGTCCTGGGTTCGAGTCATGGGGAGGGGAAAAAAGGGATGGGTATTTAACTTCCATAAAAAAAAAAAAAAAAAAAAAAGAAGTCCCGGTTGATATATTCCAATGGAAAGCTCATTCGGTAGGGAAAATATGTTCAACTTATCCAATTTTTAATGTTTTATGTTTAAACATTGGATTGAAGACTTTTACTTTAATTTATTCATTCGAATTGTACAACTGACCTGTGCATCGCACGAGCAAAAAACTAGTATGTTAAGTTATAGTGACTTACACTTTTTAGTAATGTTATGTTACACCTTTTAGTCGTATTTTGTTACACTTTTCAGTTATAATAACTTACAATTTTCATTAAAATATTGTGTTGCACTTTCTAGTTATACATACTAACTTGCACTTTCTAGATATAATGATTTACACTTTTTATTAAAAGTTGTGTTGCACTTTTCAATTATAGTGACTTACACTTTTTAATAAAAAAATGTGTTACACTTTTTATTAATATTGTGTTACACTTTTTAGTATTATTGACTTATACTTTTCAAGACACACAATTTCGAAAAAAAAAATTACCAATAAAACAAATTTACAAAAAAAAAAAAAAAAAATTGACAAAGTCAAAAAATTTATCCACAATATTCTTGAATATTTATGGTTCACACTATTCTTGAATTGCATGGTCTTAATACACTCGAGTTGACAAGTCCTTTTTTTTTTTTGCCTTGTTTTTTTGCTGTTATTTTTCATTGTTTTTGTTTTCCCTTTTTTTCGCTTTTTTTTTCTTTATCCTTTTTTTGCGCATGTTTGTTTTGTTGGTACTTTATTTTTTCCCTTTTTATTTTTAAAAAAAAATATTTTTTCCTTTATTTTTTGCACTTTATTTTTTCCGATAATTAAAAAATGGATGTTTTTTGCTATAGTTTTTTTTTTTAAGTCAGTATAATTAAAAAGTGAAACATAATATTTATAAATGTGTAAGTCATTATTACTAAAAATATAATCAATATAATTTAAAAGTGCAACACAATATTATAAAAAAGTGTATGTCAGTATAACTAAAAAGTGCAACTCAATATTACTAAAAAGTGTAAGTCAATATTACTGAAAAATGCAACACAATATTATAAAAAAGTGAAAGTCAGTATAACTAAAAAAGTGCAACACAATATTATAAAAAAGTGAAAGTCAGTATAACTAAAAAGTGCAACAAAATATTATAAAAAGTGTAAGTTAATATAATTAAAAAGTGCAACACAATATTATTAAAAAGTGCAAGTCAGTATCACAATTTTTAATGAAAAGTGTAAGTTATTAAACTGAAAAGTGTAACACAATATTACTAAAAAGTGTAAGTCACCATAACTAAAAATATTATTATACAGTTTAATAATTGAAAAGTGCAACACCATTTTACCAAAAAGTGTAAGTCATGAAAAAGTGCATGTCAGTACAACTGAAAAATGCAACATGGACTAGAGTGCACAACATGCACTCGAGTCCATAGCAGACCAACCCTTCTTGAATATTTAAGGTTTAGGTTGACCAAGTCAACTCAATTCCTTATAAGGAATTGATTCTATATAAGACCAATCCTAAGAAAAATTATTATGACAATTATTGAAAGAGTATTTTGTGTGCATATCTCATCTTAATCTTATATATTTGCAAACCTCTAAAGTGCTACATGTCACCACCACACCCTTCTACCTCAATCTCTCTTTTCTTCAAATCCTTTCATTTCAAAATCCCTTCATCCTCCTTAAACTTTGATTTATCCTTTAATCTCAACCTTACATTCTATATAGAGAATTTTTATAAAAAATGTCATTTATACACCTAGCTTCTTAATAAAGGACAACTAATATAATCTTTTTAAAAAAGGACAAAAACATATGTTAATAACCATTTATGCCCTTACATTTAAATATGCAGATTAACTTATTAATTTATTTAATAAAGGAACAAGTCGTACCTTCCTTATTTTTCGCAATATATTCAACAACATACCATTTCCCAAAACTCATTCCGTTTAATATCACTCATATGGAAATAAGAATCGCACCTTCCTTATTCGTATGCAATCTGCACGATTGATAGGAATTTTCAATTAAACAAATCTTAATTTCCCAAAAACAACCCTTGTTGGGAATTAAATGATACATGTTTTGATTAAATACCAAAACCCCCTGAGACATGCCTAAATCAAGATGATTGTGTTCAAAATGTGTTAGAACACATAGCATAAGGCTAGATGAGAAGCTGATGTATTAGGCAGCTCTTAGATGATTAGATGCACATTGTAAGGGGGAACCTATGCTTGAAAAATGATCAAGATCAAGTCCCCTCAAGACTCAAAATCTGGAACAAACACTAAGGACAAGAAAACTCCATAAGAAACCAAATGCTCTGATCAGGAGAGTTGTCCAAAATAGTTACTTCTATGCAAGAACAAGACTGCAAAGCTCAAAAGGACAAGTTTAGTCAAAAGCTCTGATCAGGAGAGTTGTCCAAAGAAGTTAACTCTGTAAAATCAACAACTCTGAAGCCAAAAGACCAAACATGCTGATCAGGAGAGTTGTCCCAGAAGAGTTGTCTCAGCAAGTTTGAACCAGAACAAAGATTCTAATGCTTGAAGGTCAACCATGCTGAAGAATTGGAGACAACCATACCCTAAAGAATCTCAATACAACATGCTAAGATCACCTTGAAGTGAAGGAAAGGGAAAGAGCCAAGTCATCTGAAAAAGAGTTAAGCCAACCTTGCTGATAAGCAAAACTGCTGATAGTGATAAGGAGAGTTGTCCAGTTGATAAGGAATGTTGTCCTATCATTGGATCAACCTTCAGAAGCCATGTCCAAGTCCTAAGAAGAAGTAAAACATTGGGAAAAGTGCTGCAGAATAAAGACAAAGTCTTACAAGCCGTTTATTACCCAAATGAGGACATGTCACTAACAAGAAACTGTCTTCCAGTTTGAAGAACAAAAGGAAGACATTTATAGCAATGTGGGGCTGCCTCTCCAACGGGCAAATCCTCACTTTGTCTATAAATACAAGGAGTGTGAAGACCATTTGAAGCATCCATTCTATATCCAACTGAGCAACTATTCAAAAAGCTTCAAAGTCTTAAAAAGACATTCTTAGTCTTGAAACACTTCTTCTAAGCTGAACCAATTGTATATCCATACACAAGCTTAGAGAGATATCCTATCCTTATACACTGATCTTCATTGTAAAGGATATCTCATTAGTTGGAACCTTACTTCAACCCTTACCCCTTTCAAGTGAGAAAGTGAGAAGGTTGTAGTAGTAGAAGTGGTAGGAGCTGACTGTTGAGAGAAGAACAGTTCAGTTCTGAGTTGAGAAGAGGGTACTAGGACTCTAGACATCCTAGGGATCAATTCACCAAGGAGTGGTGTTATTGATCAAGTGCACCTTGGCACTATAAAACAAGTTAATTCCAAGAGTGAAGGAATTATCCTTTTAAATCAGGGAAAATGGATGTAGGAGCTTGAGTCTCTGAACCACTATAATCTCCTGTGTTGATTTGCTTTACAAGTACTTACATTCACTCATCACTGCACACAAAACTGATCCTTCAAAGATACATACTCAAAGATTGTGCAAAAACTGTTTTGGACAAGTTCTCTGAAAACTGGACTGTATTGTATTAACCAAGTGATTTCAGAAACTAAAGGAGTCTAAACATAAAGGGCCAACCACTATTCCGCACATATAACTCTTCTAGATAGTTGTTCAACTAAGTACTCAATAGTACTTAGTAGATTGATTATCTTATTTGAGTTATTCATCTTCAGCAGAGTTGTCCAAGACAACCTTGCTGAGCTCTGGTTTGATCAAAAGTTGAAAAGAATTGCATACAAGTGTATTCCCCCCCATACGCTTGTTATATACTCCTTTCAGGACCAACAAGTGGTATCAGAGCAGGGGTTCAAAGACCACTGCCTCTGAAAATCCATCTTGATTTTCAAAAATCACATATTTGTGTGGTCACTGAGCTGATCTCTATCTAAAATCTATCACTTGTTGACTAACTGTTTATTCTTGAGATATGGCCAACAACAACAATGCTGTTCCTCCACCTGCTGTTCAAGGATTGGACAACATGGCCACAAATCCAGTCAACCACATTTCACATCATAAACTGGCCATGTTTTCAATAGATAATTATAATTTCTGGAAAATTAGAATGAGAGCTCATCTTGCATCTCTTCATACTGATACCTTGAGAGTAATTACAAGAGGTCCTTTTGTGTTCACTCAAACTAACCCAACATTGACAGATGAGCAAAGAGCAGATGTAAGGGAACTGATTCCCAAAGATGAAGATGACTTCACTGCTGATGAAAAGAGGAAAGATAACCTGAACTATCTTGCAATGAACACCCTCTATCAAACAATTCCAGACGCAATCATGGGAAGGGTCTACCACTGCACCACAGCCAAAGAAATTTGGGATACCCTTGCTGAAATGTGTGAGGGTACAGAAAAAATCAAGGAGAACAAGCTCCAAGTTGCTGTGCAAAAGTTTGAACAATTCTCAATGGAAGCTGATGAGTCCATTGATAAATTTGCTGGTAGATTCACTGATGTGATGAATGAAATAAACTCATTGGGCAAGGTCTACTCCAGGAGAGAAGTTGGATTGAAGATCTTGAGAAGTCTCACTCAAAAGTGGGATGTCTATGCTGTGATGATGCAGAATACCAAGGATCTCTCCTCCATGCCCATGCAACAAATCTTCTCAGAACTCAAAGCCTATGAGTTTGACCTCAATAGAAGAAAACCTGTTGAGGAACCTTCAAATCTTACTAAGGGAGTGGCATTCAAAGCCAAAGTTGCTGAACCAGAAATGCAATCCACTCCCAGACCATCAAAGTCAGTCTCAAAGATTGAAATGAAGGAAGAACTAGCCTTGATGGCTAGAAGGTTTGACAAGCTCAACACAAGGTTTGGTAGATACAAGAAATTCTACCAAGACAACAAATTCAGGAGAAGGTACAACTCCCCTGAAGATCAGGCCAAGGACAAAAAGCCTGAAGAGAAAAGATCAGAGGACAAGTACTCTGATAGGAGAAGGTCCAGTAGAGCTGACCCCTCATCATCAAAAGGAAGAGATGAATCCAAGAAGGATGATGATGAAGACCTGTGCTACAACTGCAAAAAGAAAGGGCACTTCCAATATGACTGCCCTGAACTGAGCTCTAAAGAAAGAAGAGAAAGACAAGCTAAGAGAGACAGAAAGTTCACCAATAGAAAAGCCATGATGGCTGGTGAAGAATCTGATAGTGCTGAAAGCTTCAACTCTTCTGATGGACTATTCTTAAACAGTGATGATGATGATGATGTGTGCAACATGGCTCTTGAGGATGATGAGGTGTCCTCCACTTCTAGCTCACCATCATTTTTATCACAGAACACTAGTGAAGTCAACTTGAAACTTTCCTTTGGGAAGTTGATGGAAGATTTCACTAGATTACAAGAATTTCATGATAACTGTGTGAGAGAAAATGAAAGATTGGCTATTGAACTTACCAAAAACTCTGAGGTAGCTGTTGATGTCAAATCTACTGAGTTGTATCAACAAGTCTTGAGAGAGCTTAAGGAAGCAAATCTCAGGATAGTTGACCAACAGAAGGAGATTGATGATCAACTACTTTCTCAAAAGAGAAAAGATTTTGAACTAAAAATTCTGAATGCCAAATTTGAGAACCTCTCACATGAATATGACATTCTTAAATCAAGTGAAGAGAGCCTGAAATTAAAGATGTCTGCTCTGAACAAATCCTCTAGAGCAATAAAGGAAATTCAGAGTTATCAAAGACCTATGGCTCAAAGAAGTGGATTAGGTTTTGATCCATTTGAATCTTCACCTTGTCTCAGTGTTGCTTCTACAAGTAACACTAAGAAAATCTTTGTTAAGTCAGTGGCACAACAAGTTGAAAATGAAATGATTCAACCACTGAACAAAGGAAAGGGCAAAATGAATGAAATGCCTACTCTAGTGCTTCAGGAGACTAGACCTAAATCTTTGGAAAAGGTCAAGGCTCCTGAACATAAGAGGAATGTTGGTCAGCAGAGTAGACCCAATGGGAGGGCAACTCTCCTGAACAATGCTCAGAGGAGTTATCCAAGGTATAATCAGCCTAGGCCAACTCATCTGAGAAAGCCTCAGCTGAATAGACCTAAGGACAACTTTCCTCAAAGGCAGAATAAAATGAGACAACCAAAACCCTTCATGCCAAAGGGTAATGGTCATAAAAATGCCTTTCCTCAAAGATTTCATCAAGCTGCACAAAGAACTCATAAGTTCAGGAGAGTTGTCAACTCCCCTGAAACTTGCAGAGTTAACACATTCACACATACTTTCCCAAAGGCATTTAAGGGAAAGACAGTGTATGTTGATGCACAAGGAAAACAACTTAGCCACCTTGAATCAATCAGGGTAATTAGGCAAGTTTGGGTTCCTAAAGGTACAACTAACCTCTCAGGACCCAAAACTCAAAGGGTACCTAAACCTATCTAATTGCAGGTACCAATGGGCCACAAAAAGAGGAGCATGAACAAAAAGACAGCATGGTACCTTGACAGTGGATGTTCAAGGCACATGACTGGAAACAAGGAACTCCTCACTGATCGTATTGAAAAAGAAGGCCCAAATGTCACCTTTGGAGACAACTCACAAGCAACAACAAAAGGTTATGGTACTTTGATGATTGGTAACATCAAAGTAACCAATGTATCTTATGTAGCTGGTCTCAAATATAATCTCCTAAGTATCAGTCAATTCTGTGATAAAGATTTTAATGTTGAGTTCTCAAGTGGAAAATGCTTAATTAGAGATAAAACTCAACAAATTCTATTGACTGGAACTAGGAAGGAAAATGTGTATTTTGCAGACTGGGACAAGTCTACTGATGCTGCATGTTTCATTGCTAAGAGTACTAGTGAACAAAGCTGGTTATGGCATAAGAGGCTAAACCATCTGAACTTCAAATCAATGAACAAACTTGCTAGAAATGCATTAGTTAAAGGACTACCTAATGAGGTTTTCATAAAAGAACATGTGTGCAAGCCATGTCAAGAGGGAAAACAGATTAAAGCCTCATTCAAAGGTAAACCAGTCATTTCTACAGAAAGGGTACTTGAACTTCTACATATGGATCTTTTTGGACCAATCACCCCTTCAAGCATAAATGGTAGAAAATACACATTGGTTGTAGTAGATGACTTCTCTAGGTTCACATGGGTAGTATTTCTCCTTAGTAAGAAGGAAACACAAGTTAAACTACCTGAACTCCTCAAGAGACTGTCAAATGAGAAAAGCCTTAGCATTATCAAGATAAGATCTGATAAAGGCACTGAGTTCATAAATTCATACATCAATGAGTATTGCACATCTAATGGAATAGCTCATGAAACCTCAGCAGCTAGAACTCCTCAGCAAAATGGAGTTGCAGAAAGAAGGAATAGAACATTAAAGGAAGCTGCTAGAACTTTAATTGCTGATTCAAATTTACCTAAGAGGTTTTGGGCTGAAGCCATAAACACTGCATGTCATACTCAAAATAGATGTTTGATTACTAAAGGACAAGGCAAAACCCCTTATGAGCTCTGGAAAGGAAGAATGCCTAAAGTGTCATACTTTCATATATTTGGTTGTAAGTGTTTCATTCACAATAATGGGAAAGAACAGTTAAAAGCCTTTGATAGCAAAGCTGATGAGGGAGTATTTCTTGGATACTCTCAAATCAGTAAAGCTTTCAGAGTCTACAACAAGAAAACCCTTATAGTGGAAGAAACACCTCATGTTGTGTTTAATGAATCTATCTTTGAGATCAGGAATGATAATTTGGAACCTGAAGAAATCACACAGAGGACAACCAGATTGAGCCTAAAAGACAAAGACACTGAGTTCATAGATGTTGTCCAAGCCAACCTACCTGAAAATACTATGTTGAACAACAATCCTGAAGGCAACCTTCCTGAGACAAACCCTGCTGATGGAAATGGTGAACTGAATGACCCAATCCCAATTCACATCCAGGTAACAACTACCAATGAAGAAGCAGTTCCTGCTGAGGTAGTTAATGGGTCAAATAATCAAGGGTAAACTCAAAATGTTGAAAATACCAATGTCCCTGACATTGAGGACAACACCCCTGATTATGATCCTGAATTAGATCCTGCATTTAATTATCCAGAATTCTATAACACTGGTGACTCAACCTTAGTAGAGGACAACTCTAGTGAAGGGATCAGAAAAAGAAGGACCTGGTTATATGACCATCCTCCTGATCTGATACTTGGTGACCCAAGTATAGGAGTCAAAACCAGAAGTTTTCATGGTGAAAGTGCTATGTTTTGTTGTTTCTTGTCAGAACAAGAACCAAGTGATATTGAAGAAGCACTTCAAGATGCCAACTGGATCACAGCCATGCAGGAAGAACTGAATCAATTCAC
This sequence comes from Galeopsis tetrahit, assembly GCA_963675135.1. Taxonomy (NCBI): domain Eukaryota; kingdom Viridiplantae; phylum Streptophyta; class Magnoliopsida; order Lamiales; family Lamiaceae; genus Galeopsis; species Galeopsis tetrahit. Next base: position 23,646,978 of record OY776126.1, read on the forward strand.
CAGAAATGAAGTATGGGAGCTGGTGGACAGACCTTCACATCAAGATGTTATTGGAACCAAGTGGGTGTTCAAGAACAAGAAAAATGAAAATGATGTGATTGTCAGAAACAAAGCAAGACTAGTGGCAAAAGGTTACTGCCAGCATGAAGGCATTGACTATGATGAGACCTTTGCACCTGTGGCAAGGCTAGAGGCAATAAGGCTCTTTCTAGCCTATGCAGCCCACAAGAGGTTCAAAGTATACCAAATGGATGTCAAGAGTGCCTTTCTAAATGGAGTCTTGAAAGAAGAAGTCTATGTGGAGCAACCACCAGGTTTTGAGGTTGGAAACCAAGTATACAGACTGAAGAAAGCTCTATATGGACTCAAGCAAGCCCCTAGAGCTTGGTATGATACACTGTCACAATTCCTCTTGGATCATGGATTCACCAAGGGAACTGTGGACAGAACCCTCTTCAGAATCTCTGAAGGAGAGGACATCTTGCTTGTCCAAATTTATGTAGATGACATAATTTTTTGATCCCCTAATGAGAAGCTGTGTGAGAAATTCTCCAAGCTCATGCAAAGCAAGTTTGAGATGTCCATGATGGGGTTGATGAACTTCTTTTTGGGTCTACAAGTCAAGCAATCAAAAGAAGGAATCTTCATCAACCAAGCTAAGTACACCAGAGAGATGATAAAAAAATTTGGGTGTACATCAAGCAAGCCAGTAAGGATCCCAATGAATACTAATTGGAAGATGGATCCTGATGAAAGTGGTGTTCCAACCAATTCCACTGAGTATAGAGGAATCATTGGATCACTCTATCTCACTGCAAGCAGACCTGACATCACCTTTGCAGTAGGTGTTTGTGCAAGGTTTCAAGCAAATCCTAAGAAAAGCCATCTTGAGGCTGCAAAGAGGATCTTGAGGTATCTCAAAGGCACTGAGAATCTAGGCCTTTGGTACCCTGCTGATGACAACATTGAGTTAACTGGCTACTCAGATGCTGACTATGGAGGATGTAGAATTGACAGAAAGTCCACTTCAGGAACTTGTCAATTCTTAGGCAACAAACTCATATCTTGGTTTTCCAAGAAGCAAAACACAGTGGCTACTTCCACCACTGAAGCTGAATATGTTGCTGCTGGAAGTTGTTGTGCTCAAATCCTTTGGCTGAAACAACAACTCAGAGACTACAAAGTCAACTCTACTGAAGTGCCAATATTTTGTGATAACAACAGTGCAATTGCAATATCACAAAATCCTGTATTGCACACAAGATGCAAACATGTGGACATCAAGCATCACTTCATTAGAGATCATGTGGAGAAGAAGGATATCAAGTTAGTAAAGATCCACACAGATCATCAAAAAGCTGATATATTGACAAAGCCACTTGCAGAAGCAAGATTTCTGGAATTATCAGCAGAGTTGGGTCTTCTTGATCCAAGGAAGTTGGACAAATGAGTCCAAAGGAGTTTATCCATTAAGGGGGAAATAGATTCAAACTTCAGCAGACTTGGTCAAGTCTACTGAAATTCAGAAAAGCTGACCTTACTCCTTCAGGACACTTGTCCCTTGAAATTCAGGACATTTGTCCACAACACTTCAGGACACTTGTCCATGTAGGGTCAGATAAGTTGTCTTGGCTATCAAACCAAATCTTAGTCTGATAAGCACCTATTTTAGGTGATCATTGTCTATTTCGAAATCTGTCCCATTGAAAATACAGTTTTCACCTTTTTGGGATTTAATTTGTCTCCCACCCAAAAGGTCACTTTCCATGCATTAAATGCTAAGATTTAACTCTTGTTTGCATTAAACTTTTTGGGACATGATCTATCTCGAAAAACCCCCAGCCTTAAACAAACATTAAAAACCACCCACGTTTTGAACAAAACAGTTTTTCACTATTACATTGGTTTTTGACCATTGGATCAAAACTGGCCAACTCCCCTGAAATCAATCCTAGCCGTTCATTTTGGATTTCCATTTTTGTTCACCTTTGAATTGCATCAAGACTTCACCAACTCATTGACAAACATTCTTTTTAGAATATTCACAAGTCTTAAAGATCCCCCACAAACACTTCTTCCCCAAGTAATTCAAAACCCTAACTCAAACTTTCTTCAAACTCTCTCAATCTTCCACAAACTTCCTTCTGTAATCCTTCAATGGCTCCCAAAGTTAGACCAGAGATGATCATTGATTTCTCCAACAAGGCTCTAGACCTTGATTTTGGTTACCTGAGCAACAAAAACAATCTTCATTTTGAGCCAATAGTATCCTTTGAGAGTGAGGATCCTGAGATTAAACCAACCCTGAGATGGTTGAGGAGAGCTGGATTACAAAAGTTCATAGAAGAAAGACCAAGCTCCTGCCTAGAAAGCTACATGGCTGAGTTCTTTGCCTTTCTCAAGTGGAAAGGTAAGCCTGAAGATGGTGAAGTTTCCACCAGACTGTCATATATTGCAGAGGGAGAGGAAGAAGAGAGATTTCATAGGGTGAAATTCTCTTCAGAAGATCTTGAAGGAGCCTTTGGATTGCCTTTTGAGGGAAGGAATCCAGAAGTTTATGGCACTGGACATGAAGATGAAATAGCTCAAGAATGGCTATTAGTACCAGGTCCTCTCTCTTCAACACAAAACAAGAAGACTCTCAAACCATAATTTCTCAACCTCTTTGAGGTAGTTGCTAAGAGTCTCTTGAGCAATACTGGAAGCTTGGAGCAGGTCAGCCATCCAAGAATCAGAATTATGGCTGCTGTGATTGATGCTAGTGACAAAGGCATCAAGTTTGATTGGAGGACCTTCATTATGTCTGAGATGATGAAGGAAAAGGCTAAATTTAAAGTGAGAGCTCACAACAAGGTTGTGCTAGAAGGGAAACTCAAGTATTGCACCAGGGCAAGCTTGTTGATTGAGAGATTCTCCCATTACTCTCAAATGCAGACCTTTGCCAAACCTCTACCAGCCCAAAAGATCCTGTTCAGGAAGCTCAGCAAGAAAACTGAGCAAAGGAGGATGCTTATGGCCAAACCTGCTGAAGAACAGGTTGAAGAAAAGCCTAAAATGAAGAAGAGAACCAAGGCCAGGGCTGTCAAAACAAGGAAAATGTCTCAATTGTCTTCAAGAGAAGCCTCAGGAGCATCAGCTGAAGTTGATGAAGTGGCAGAAGAGGGAGTAAGTGTGCCTTCTGACCACTCAGAAGAGTTGAGGCTGAAATATAATGAGACAAGGCAAAAGAAGAAGGGTGACAAGAGGATCAGGGAAGTTGTCCCTGAGAAGGATGGTGAAGGAAGTGGGAGCAGTAGGGCTAGCAAGAGAAGGGCCAAGCCTACTGAGAAAGTGTTGGAGCTGCAGGAAGAAAGATCTCTACAATTAGCTCTAAGAGAAAGCAGAGCTGAAAGCAGGACCAAATCCAGGTCAAGAACTAGCTCATCTGGTTCTGGAACTCCAGAATCCAAGGTTCCTGAAGAGGCCAACATCCCTGAAAGCCAAAATCCTGAGCCCAACTCCCCTGAAACCCATATTACCCCTCCCAACCAACCCATTACCCCTGTAGATCTCACTAAGAGATATTCTCCAGAAGGAAGTGTGCAAAGAAGTGGCATTGATGTGCTTGCAGATTTAGCAGTAGATGAGACAAGACTCCTATCTCCCCTTGACTCATCCATGCTCAACTACTCCAAACTCTTAGAACATGCACTCAATGAGCCAACTCCCTTAAGCAAAACCCCTTCAGATTCATTGCTCTCTAAAGCAACTGAAGTCCCTTCATTTGAGCCTAATCCTTCTGAAGCCAACCCTCCTGAACTTAACTTGCCTGAAGCTGCAATTAAGGAAACCACAGCCAACTCCCTTATAGCCCAAAGTTCTCCATCTAGTGAGAATGAGGAGGAGTATACTTATGAAAGTATGCTCAGAGGTGGAGCCAAGGCCACAGTGGACAGCTTATACCCACAACTTGCTGAATTTCCAAGAATTCAGAAGATGTTTCATGATTTGAGGATGCTTGTGGATGTAAAAGATAAGACCTTAATGGAGATATCACAAGTCATCCAAGATAAGGGTGCTAACTGGTGGCAAGTAGAGGAGAGCAGATTGCTACACTTTGCTGGTGTGATGAAAACAAGATTCCTCATTGATGAGGAAGTTTTTGCAAAGTTGGTAGCTGAGAAGATCATTGAGGAAAGAGAAAGAAAAGCTAAGGGCATCAAACACCCTGACAACAGCTCAAATGATGATGATTCCCCTGATGATCCCTCAAACCCTTCAAACCCCAACCCTCCTGAAACCCCGCAAGCCAACCTCCCTGAACCTTCTCAACCCAAGTCTTCAGTAGCAGATAGACTTTCAAACCCTCCTAGAACCTATCATAGGAAAGGCTCTGTATCTTCAGAGGTGTTGACCAAGGGTGGTAACACAACCAAATACACATCTGCCAATGAAGGTTCTTCTGAACCCAAGGCACAGCCTAAAGATGTTGAGGTTCCTATGCTAGAGGCTGGTTTGATTAAGGCCTATTCAGTGTCAGAGGAGTTGGACACTGATCAGCCCTTAATCATTCAGGATGACTCAGTGGCTGATGTAATAAGCACTGTGATCTCCTCACAACTGCCATCTTTGAACCTTATTGAAGGTGGAGATGCTGCAGGTTTAGGAGAAGGAGTTGAAAAGGAGAAGTTAGTGAAAAAATCAGAGGGAGTAGTAGATGAGAGAGATGTGGTGATCACTAGAATAGTGAGTGTACCACCAAATGAGGGTGATATAAGTGAGGAAGGGCAGGTTATTCTTGAAGTCAAATCTGAACTTCAGGAATCCCTTGATGAGAGGAGGCCTGTTTCTTTAAGTGAGGAAATTATTGAAGAAGGGAGAAAAGAAAGAGTTGAAAATGAGAAGAAGGCTGCTGATGTATCAGAGTCTTATACAAAAGAAATTGAGGGTGATGAGTGTATATTTCCTAACTTGTTTGATCTGTCTAATATTGCAGGTATTTCCCTTGACCAAATTTTTGCAGATGAGTTCTTAACAGATGCCCCTATTCAAGTAGACACAGGCTCAGCTCAAGCCTTACTTGGTATGCAATCAGAGAAGTTGGATTCCTTGGCTCATCAAGTCCAATCTGCTCATGCTGAAACTTCAGGAGCATTGAATGAGCAAGGAAGAACTTTAGCATCTGTAGAAATGAGACTCACTGGCTCTGAGGATGTGGTGCTACCCACACTGGAAGCAAGGATTAGTGGTGTGAAAACTGGCCTCCAAACCATTTCCACTGAAGTACAAAAAGCCAAATCTACCATGGAGTCCATCTCAGAAGAGGTCAAGAAGGAACAAAAGCTGCTGAGAGACAATCATAATGCTAATGTCAAGGCTCTCAGGCTTACTGTCAAGCAAGCTCTTGGAAAGAAGACAGCACTGCAAAAGAAGAGAGCTGAAGAGCAAAGGCTAGCAATGGTGAAAGCAGCTTCTGAAAAGTTTTCCCAAGAAGTATTGGCCAACATTGCTGAAGGTGCAGTGGCCAACCTCACTGAGCTCCTCAAAGCTCAACTTGATGCATCCCTGAAAGCAACCTTGGAGGAGGTTGTCCAACAAAAGATGAAGCCTGTTCTAGCTTTTCTTAGCTTGAGCAGTGATAGGATGCAAAATATACATGATGAAAATGTATATCTGTTGGAGGAAATGAAGTCTCTAAACCAGGCCCAATCCCTAATGGCCACAACAATGAGTGAGCTAAAACCCCAGTGCTTTGATGCTGCCAAAAAGGGGGAAAGGGAAAGAGCTAGAGCAAAAGGTGCCTTGGTGATTGGAGGCTCAGACAAGGGAAAAGACAAAACTGCTGAAGCAAAAGGAAAAGAGCCTGCAGTGCTAAACTTAGAAGAATTGGATGAAGAAGAGCAACTAGCACTTGCTTTGAAGAATTCAATGGCCTCAGCACAAGAAGAGAGAGTGAGGTTACAGCAGAGACCAGGTGGTGAAGTGTCTGGTTTGGACAAAGATGCTGAAGATGTCCAAACTAGAGGAAAGATCAAGAGGGCAAAAGGGAAGAAAATACAAGCTGAGACATTTACTGACTTTCCCAACAGCCTTGATCTTCCACCTGAATTCAGAATTGATGAAGATGAGCCTACATCAAAGAAAGCCAAAACTGCTGAAGAACCCAAAATTGCTGAAAAGGAAAAGTCTTCTGAAAAGGTCAATGTTGCTGAAGGTTCCAAATCCACTGAAGATATTGAAGAACTATTTGCTGAAGGTTTTGGACCTGAACCTAAGAAGAAGACAACTATCCTAGCTCATGATCCATCAAAGTTGTTTCATGAAGGGTATGGCAAAGACCCTGAAACACAACAGAAACTGGCTATGATGAGGGCCCAAGAGAAAATGAATTTGATGGATGAAGCTCAAAGAGCAAGAGATAAGAGAAGAGCAAATTTTCAGAAACCAAGAAGAAGGAGAGCAACTTACAGCAAGATGAAGCCTCAGCTTTTAGTCCCAATGGACACCAAATATCCACACTTGGATAAATGGGTGCCAATCCAGCTGAATGATACATGGGAAGAGGCTAAAAGGGAGTTTGTCTATGACTATTATGTCATTGACAGGTGGAATGGAGGAGATGCCAACTCTGCCTTTGCTGAGTTCATGATAGAATACTACAGAGAGTTGTATAAACAATTACTTGCAGCTGCTGATATTGCAAGAATTGAACTCAATGCTCCCAAGCCCATCATCCACATGCCTCCAAAGCTTGAAGGATGGATTGACCAAGCAAGGATCCTAAGGGAGTTCACATAAATTCTGAAGCTAAACAAGATGACCCTTGGACCCAAAGGAACCAACCAGGAAGCCATGGAACTCAAGAAGAGAGTGTGGGCACAATATGGGATGGTGCCACCTCCTGAGGATGATCTCTAAAAATGGCTAAGTCTTCTGACCTTTTTTGAATAGAAAATTATCTTATCTGAAGATATTTTCCTTTCTGTGGTCAAATCTGCTGAAGTTTGGTCAAGACTACTGATGTGATATGCCTTGATTTGCTGTTTGCTCTTACATGATTTGGATTACTCTGATTACAAGAATTAATATCCAGTATTCTACTCTGATACTTGGAATATGTTTTGTGTTTTTGCTCTGATACCTTATACCCTGTGTTTAGTATTTAGTTGAAATGAAATGTTCATTTGTAATGATGTCTTGAATTCATGCTCTGATAAGTTATCTTCAACTATCAACATGCTTGTAATGATTTTTATATGAATGATAGTTGAACTACCTTTGAATCAAGATACATTATTGCAGAAATCTCTCCATGCCTATCTTTGAAACCTACTTGCAACAAAAACAGTGAATACACTAACACATTTTCTTCCAGGGAAATGGACCTCAGTCATGTCTTCTGAAGATAAATGTAATAAGTATAGTCAAGTCACTTTTGCATAAAATGTATAGGTTTTGGCATCATCAAAAAGGGGGAAATTGTTGGGAATAAAATGATACATGTTTTGATTAAATACCAAAACCCCCTGAGACATGCCTAAATCAAGATGATTGTGTTCAAAATGTGTTAGAACACATAGCATAAGGCTAGATGAGAAGCTGATGTGTTAGGCAGCTCTTAGATGATTAGATGCACATTGTAAGGGGGAACCTATGCTTGGAAAATGATCAAGATCAAGTCCCCTCAAGACTCAAAATCTGGAACAAACACTAAGGACAAGAAAACTCCATAAGAAACCAAATGCTCTGATCAGGAGAGTTGTCCAGAAGAGTTACTTCTATGCAAGAACAAGACTGCAAAGCTCAAAAGGACAAGTTTAGTCAAAAGCTCTGACCAGGAGAGTTGTCCAAAGAAGTTAACTCTGTAAAATCAACAGCTCTGAAGCCAAAAGACCAAACATGCTGATCAGGAGAGTTGTCCCAGAAGAGTTGTCTCAGCAAGTTTGAACCAGAACAAAGATTCTAATGCTTGAAGGTCAACCATGCTGAAGAATTGGAGACAACCATACCCTAAAGAATCTCAATACAATATGCTAAGATCACCTTGAAGTGAAGGAAAGGGAAAGAGCCAAGTCATCTGAAAAAGAGTTAAGCCAACCTTGCTGATAAGCAAAACTGCTGATAGTGATAAGGAGAGTTGTCCAGTTGATAAGGAATGTTGTCCTATCATTGGATCAACCTTCAGAAGCCATGTCCAAGTCCTAACAAGAAGTAAAACATTGGAAAAAGTGCTGCAGAATAAAGACAAAGTCTTACAAGCCGTTTATTACCCAAATGAGGACATGTCACTATCAAGAAACTGTCTTCCAGTTTGAAGAACAAAAGGAAGACATTTATAGCAATGTGGGGCTGCCTCTCCAACGGGCAAATCCTCACTTTGTCTATAAATACAAGGAGTGTGAAGACCATTTGAAGCATCCATTCTACATCCAACTGAGCAACTATTCAAAAAGCTTCAAAGTCTTAAAAAGACATTCTTAGTCTTGAAACACTTCTTCTAAGCTGAACCAATTGTATATCCATACACAAGCTTAGAAAGATATCCTATCCTTATACACTGATCTTCATTGTAAAGGATATCTCATTAGTTGGAACCTTACTTCAACCCTTACCCCTTTCAAGTGAGAAAGTGAGAAGGTTGTAGTAGTAGAAGTGGTAGGAGCTGACTGTTGAGAGAAGAACAGTTCAGTTCTGAGTTGAGAAGAGGGTACTAGGACTCTAGACATCCTAGGGATCAATTCACCAAGGAGTGGTGTTATTGATCAAGTGCACCTTGGCACTATAAAACAAGTTAATTCCAAGAGTGAAGGAATTATCCTGTTAAATCAGGGAAAGTGGATGTAGGAGCTTGAGTCTCTGAACCACTATAATCTCCTGTGTTGATTTGCTTTACAAGTACTTACATTCACTCATCACTGCACACAAAACTGATCCTTCAAAGATACATACTCAAAGATTGTGCAAAAACTGTTTTGGACAAGTTCTCTGAAAACTGGACTGTGTATTGTATTAACCAAGTGATTTCAGAAACTAAAGGAGTCTAAACATAAAGGGCCAACCACTATTCCGCACATATAACTCTTCTAGATAGTTGTTCAACTAAGTACTCAATAGTACTTAGTAGATTGATTATCTTATTTGAGTTATTCATCTTCAGCAGAGTTGTCCAAGACAACTTTGCTGAGCTCTGGTTTGATCAAAAGTTGAAAAGAATTGCATACGTGTATTCCCCCCCCCCCCCATACACTTGTTATATACTCCTTTCAGGACCAACAACCCTAATTCAGAATTCTTCGTCCCTGTCATTTGTTGATCGTGTTCTGCTTTTTTTTTTGTCTCATTTAAGCTGCAGAATTTGAATCGATGGACTGTGTGGAGATTCTGAAAATCGAATTCAATGGGAAGACTAAGTTGGTTCGTGTTAGTCGATATTCACTGTATGCAGATGTTGCGAATCAAATAATCGCCGGAAACAAAGCCGTCGACGGCGCCAAAAATTTCTCAGCAAGGCCCGAAGTTCGAGATAACGACTGTTTGCGGACTAAGAAAAGATATGGAAGACGAGATTGCGATTCACCCTTCTTTTTCTAATTTTTCTGACTACTTCGGAGTTTTCGACGGCCATGGCTGCTCTCTTGTAAGCACCTCACCATTAAATTAGTAGTAGTATTTTGATGTTTTTTTCTTATTGATTTTGGCGATCTATTGCAGGTTGCATCCATATGCAAAGATCGAATGCACGAAATCGTGAAAAACGAAGTGGAAAACGGCGCCGATTCTTCGTGGGAGCATATAATGCGTAAAAGTTTCTTAAAAATGGATCAGGATAACACAGAGTGGTCAAGTAGCGTCGTCGCCAAATGCCGATGCGAGATGGTATCTCCAGAGTGCAAATTCGTCGGATCCACCGCCGTCGTGGCGGTGGTTTCACCTCATCAGATCGTCGTTTCCAATTGCAGAGGTTCTCGCGCTCTTCTCTGCCGAAAAGGCGTCTTAATCCGGTGAGATGAAGAGTTTTGCCCTAAAAATTCTCTAATTATACTAATTCTTTTTTCTGCATTAAATCCATTTTTCTGCATAATGATATTTGTATATGCACATAATGTACTGCACACTTCTGCATTATTTATATGTTGATGCAACTTTAATTCTGCATTATTTATATGCTCATGCAATTTTAGTTTTTTTTTCTGCATTGTACGATTTTCCTGCAGATGTTTCTACATAATCAAGTCAGAGATTTTTCTGGAGAAAATATCTAATTTGATTTGACGATTTTTGTGCAGATCTTCAAGTCTGACAATGAAATTGAATATCAGATCTTTGGGAAAATGCGATATTTGTAAAAGACTTGAATATCAGAGATTTAGGGAAGAATTGAATACCATATCTTTGAGAAAGTCCTAAAATTGGGGATGTAGAATAATCATACAAAGATTTCTTCCCCAAAATTCTGCAAATCATTTAATTGATTGACCGGAGCTGTTGAGAGGTTTTAATTTTGGAAGGTGTTAATTATGTGCGTAATTAACGAGGAGCTGATATATAGACACTAACTTTAAATTTCAAAAAATGTATTGACTTTCTCCATATTAATTCCGAAATTAGATAGTAAGGGCATGATGGTACATTTATGTTACATTTTGTCCTTCATTTGAAACTATTTTAAACCACATCCTTATATAAAAAAACACTAGGTGGAAAGACCTAAAACGTGAAATCCCCTTCTATATATTAATGATTAATCACAACAATCCATCATTATTTCAAGGCCTATAAATATGTAATATCTATTAGTAGCAAATTCATTATCAATGTTTGTTTTAAATCTCTTATTTATCTTAATTCTTCTTTTTACGTCTAATCTATGAACATGTCGAGTATCATGACGATGAACAAGAAGATAATTTCAACATGATTGCTGACAATACTCAAATTTTCATCTCCGAAGAGGTAGATTTGTTTCTCAATGAGAAAATTTTGTAAATTATGATCCACAATCTTCTTGATATTGTTATGGCTTGAAATTTTTACTATGTGTTTAGTATTTTTTTTATGAATATTTGAAGTGTGTTCTATCTACTTTTTTTTATGCGAGTCCACTTTTATTTTTTGATACATCTAATAGGCTTTTTTTGTTTGTGTTTTAATTTGCAGGTTCTTAATTTTTATTGCTTGGCTTTGTTTGATCGAATGAAGAATGACAGATTGCGAAAAATGTTAAATGCAATTTCTCAAACTTCGAATGAAAAGTGTCAACATCAATTTATTTTATGTTATAATTTTATAATTTACAATTATTTACGTTACGTAAATTATTCTTATCTTTAATGTACAAAGATGATTCATATTTGATGTGCATTTTTTGTTTTACATATATATTTGAAGTACATTTATTCTTTTGTATTCAAATTTTCTTTTAATTCATATATTAATTAACCTTAATGTCTTCATTATATGGAATCACCTTAATATCTTCGTTAATATCTTTTACCTGTTTTTTCGATATTAAATTTGTTTTGATACAGTGATAATTTAAATCTTCCGATATGTAACTTATATATATATTTTTGCATCGTTCAAATTCTTTGTCTACATTCAACCGAAATTTACGTTAATTAATAAATATTTGCCACAATTTATGTTCTCTATATGAAAGAAATGAATCTTTGCCACAATTTATGTCATTTGTCATTAAAAAAAATGTTAATGTCACCCAATTAAGTAATAAATGAATTTAGTTTCAATTTACTCTAATTTACATTAAATAATAAATTTCTTGTCATTATGTTAATTAATTCATATGACTTTTAATTTATAAATAAATTTTAAAATATTATAAAACATTATAAAATAATGAAAATGAATATAATCAGATAAAATAGAAATACTCTCATAATCAACGCGATTAGTAAGAGATGAAAGTTAATTATCAATTAATATATTTAAAAATGAATTATATATATGACACACCATCAACAAAAGATTTTGTGGCACTAATTAACTAATTTTTGTGGGATAAATTATAAAATTAGTATATATTAGCTGTCATTAATTAGTGGGAAAATTAGTGGGAAAAAATTATGTGCACTAATGTAGATAGTAATTATTTGAATTATATATCAATCAACTAATGTTAAAAAGTCCCTAAAATTTAATTGTAAAATTAAATGAATCATGAAATTTTAATTAACAACAATTAATGTAGCCAATATTATGTCACCAAATTTTATATTAATTAAATAAGTTATAAATATTTGTCACAATTTATATTATATATCTATATGAAAGATAAGAATGTTTTCCACAATTTATGTTAATTAATAAATTGTGGTTGAAAATATAAGTTTTTTTGTCGTTGAAAAATATGTCATGATTCATGACACTTACTTTTTTTTACATCAATGACAGTAATAAATTAATTTAGTTTCAATTTACGTTAAATAATAATGAGTGATATTTGAGTTTAATTGGTTATACAATTGAAATTGGACTCTAATAAATTTGGTTAAATGTTGATTCAAAAATTAAATTGAATATTAAAATTCAAATGTATTATACACTCAATTGTATGAGAGAATTTGTCAACAATAAATTATGTAAATATTGTATTGGTGAGATATGCAAATGCATGAATTTTTTATATTCACTCCCTTGAAATGATGTAAATATTGTTCATATTCTATATACTGTTATGTTTTCTCCTTTTATTACGTGTTTTTTCTTTTGTTAATCTTAATTTTTAATTTAAAAAGGTAAAAAAAAAATTGATTCTAAATTTAATTTCTTGAGTTTTCTTAGCCTTTGTTGGGGATGACATTTTCTTTAATGTAATTTAATAAACTTGGTCATACTCTAATCCACTTTTTTATTTTGGGAAATATTTATTTCAATTTTCAGTGTAATTCGACTCTTGATAATATTGAAGACTGAAAGAGAAAATTGACTATGTTTATGCGCCACAAACATGAATGGTGTTGAGTATAAAGTTGACGGGACACTAAAATTGAAAGGGATTAGATTATATATGACATAATAGTCTTGAGCATAAAATTTTTCCCTCTAAATAGTCTTTCTTCAATATTTTTTTTAGTTCAAATCTTATGTTTGCCTAGCTACTACTTTGATTTGTAATTAGTAACCCATTTTACTATCAATGAACTTGCAGATTCAATTTATTGTAGGGATGTATCTTAATTAGACCTGGACACTGGGTAGCACGACACAACACTATTAAATTGATGAATATTTCTTGCATTGTCCAAGAATTTTGGGTTTTGATTTTTTTATTTACTTATAAAGTATTTGTTACTATGTATTTTACCTTTTACTATTCGAATTTTTTAAATATATAAATCGACTAGGTATAAAAATACATACTCTCTCCGTTCCAGTGAAAGCTACTCAACTTTCCTTTTCCGTCTGTTCCAATGAAAGCTACCCATTCCTTTTTTTGGTAACTATTCCCTCTCACATTTCATTATATTTTTCTCTCTCTCAATCACATCACCTCTAATACATCTACTTATTATATTAATATTTCTTAACCTCCGTGCCTGGAGCTAATATTGCACTCATTAAAGAAAAAATTGAAGTATTACCGTACAAAGATGTTAGAGGAGTGTGATAGGTTTTCTTCAATTCTAACTGGTGAACATGGTAGTGTACTACAAGAAATAGTTGCAGTTGTATATTCGTTTTCATGTTGGTGGATTAATTTCTTTTTATATGAATATGGTGGTATAAACAAGACATTCATATAAAGAACTTTTCCGATAGCCATAAGATCCCATGGAGACATAATTCGTAATGTGACATCCACTGGTATAGCTTTTCTCCTATTGTTTGAAGGACGTGTTACACATTCAAAATTTTATATTCCGACACCGAGTCATCGACTTGCAACATACTTCATCTGTCCCAAGAGAATTTTCACCATTGGGATTGCACACATTTTAAGAAATGTGTAAGAAAAATGTAATTGGTGATGTTTCAGTTTTATATACTTTTATGAATAAAGTAAAGAAAAATGTAGATTGAGTATGAAAAAGTAATGACATATAAATAAATATGTGTATATTTTAAGGGTGGTGGTTACGACGATGCTTTCTTTTTTTGAGTGTACAAAATTAGTACGAGACATCAATAAAAAAAAAAGGCAAGTGTGCAAATTTTTGTGGGACGGAGGGAGCCTAATAGAACTCATTTATAAAGAAAAATATACTAAAAATAAAACTGATAATATGTGACGTTGATGTATAACATATTTTGATCAAAGTCTAAAATACATAGTTAGAAGTCTTGATGCATGGACGTTTGATTTGTCTTTTAGAAGAAAGATAGTCGATTTACACATTCTACATGTTATATCGTAGGGTTTTAGATAAGTTATAGTTCACTTTACCATTACATCTTTCTATTTATGGAAATATTGCAAGGTACTAAAACTAACGAGAACATTACGTTACAAACTAGAAATTCTGATAACAAAACTTCCAACAAGATAGTTGAGTTTTAAAAGTAGGAGATAGTGATCTTGAAGATAGCCTTGAGAATTTTGTTCATATTGATATTCTTAAGAAGAATTTAAATTTTGAATGTATGTAATCCAATAATTGGTATACTGTAGTTGACAATATTTATTCTTATGAATTTGGTAATTTTGGTACAAATAAGTATTTTGATGATAGGTCAATGTTCTCTATTCTATTTTATTATTATTATTATTTATACATGTAATCTATATTGCTACAACATTTTATTTTTTTATTTTTTAATAGAATAATAAATTTATAAACTATACATGTTTCAAAAATTGTTTTTAAATTAATAAATTAAAATATATTATTATAAATTTATTTCAACCCCGCGTAAAACGCGGTCTTACACTAGTGAAATATATTCCATACTAAGATATAAATTAACTAATACTCCACTTATTTAGAATGATTTATCCGTATTTACTAGTTTGAATTTGCAATCGAGGTGGGAGAATGAATGAATTAATTAAATATTCACAATAAATACTTATGTGACATGGTCTTACAATGAAAAAGATCACAAATTAAATGTTTTAATTAATTTTTAAAAAAAAATTGTCAAGTTGATTTTGTTCTATTCCCAGTAATTTCAGGTATAGTCATGTACTATTCTCTCTAGCGTCAATTTGATACTCTTAATTATCATTTATCTCATGCCATAAAATCGTCATTTTCAATTTGAAATTATGCCAAATCGCGAGCTTGTAACTTCAGTTTTTCACCACCAACCAATTTTGTTGGTTCGAGGGACAAATTATATATCTCAATCTCTTCGGAACGTCAGTTTGATTTTCTTAATTGCCAATTTCATATGCCACACCCCTAAGTATGTGATTTTGTGACTTACTTTATTGTTCATTTGTGAATAACGATTCCTATTTTTTCTCCTACAACGATTAATGGTGCAAGTGATATATCATTCTCAATCTTTTCGAGCTCGTCAATTTAGATTTTTTATTTGCCAATTTCGCAAACCACAACGAAATAACATTGTCATTTTGTGTGTCCTTCACAGCCTTCGTCCAAAGTTGCTATGTTGGTCTTGAAATTCATGAATAGTTAGATTAGAACTATGTATATCATTCTCTGTTGCAGATATTAATTCTAGACGGCGGCTAGACGTCCACTGTCAGCCCCGATTTTCTACACAATAACATGACAAATCGTTTTTGAAATTAGAAGATGGCTTTGCGGCCGATTTCAACTAGGCACCAATTTTTATTTTATTTTTTTCTTAATTTATAATATTATTATTAATTTGTAGTACAATTATATTGTTTTAACTTTTTTTTGTTATATTTTTTGTCATTATTTTAATCCATAAATCATTGTATTTTGATGAATGCTGAATTTTTATTTTGGACTCAACACAAAATTGGATGTAATTAAGCCATACATTTGTAAGTTTCATATAGAATGTTATTCAATATTTACATTAGCCAGACTCATCCATAAATTACATAGAAACAGTATAAAAAACGATGTTATTATAGACTCATGCAAAGACAGCCAAGAAGCTAAGCGGATCAAATCCGTTCGTCAAGTGATTTTTGACTTATGCATCTTTGATATCTTATACTTATAAATTAAAATTACAACACCTATCTATATCATACAATATGTTTGTGTGTAAAATGATACTATTAATTTATAAAAAAATACATTTGGATCTGGCCTCGCATTTATTTACTTAATTAATATGTAGCCGACATCACATTTGTACATTATATAATATAGTTTGGTTGAACGAATTGAAATTCATGTGGCTTAGTTATAGAATATCAACAACTTTCAAAAAAAAAAAAAGTTATAGACTATCAATTTATCAATTAGCGCGTCGAACAAGTCTAATGCAATATTCCAATGTGTAATATTTTAAACATATAAAGAAAAAATATGTAGCTACTAGCTAGTAAAAAAAAACCTCAACAAGAAAAAAAAAATCTTACGTGGTCGGATACTTATTTACCTTAATAATATTACATATTTATTCCTATAATGTATCGTAATATTAAATGAACAAACACGTATAAAATGTAGGCACATAATATTGTCTATGTGATCCGAATCACCCGATTCATATTGATTTTAACCTACAATTTTCATTTTACTTGCAAGATTTTTATTTTCTAAATCTAAAAGATAATATTACACGTTGTAAAATAGCTTACAGATTTTCGTGAACAAAGTTATATAGTTGAAATTATAGAAGGACAATGATTTATGAAATTATATTTTCATTAAATGATTGTAAAGAAGTACAAGGGAGTATATATAGATACAAGAGGATGTCTAATCTATATCTTAACAACTAGATAAGATTTAAATCTAATTAAGAAAAGGAGTAATTACAATATATAATATATCTTAAATATATAATATTCTCAATACGCCCCCTCAAGATGGAGCACGCCCGTAGGAGAGTCCAATCTTGACCATAAGCATTTGAAGACGAGAACGAGGAAGAGGCTTTATGAGAGCATCGACTAGTTGGTCTTCAGAAGACATGTGGGAAACACGTATTTGAGTTGTTTTGATCAAATCTCGAACAAAGTGATAGTCGATGGCAATATGTTTCATTCGAGAGTGAAAAACAGGATTGGAGCAAAGATACATTGCACCAATATTGTCGCAGTAGATGGCAGGGAGAGTTTTGATGGAAAAACATAGTTCTTGGAAAAGAGATTTTAACCATTGTACCTCAGAGGTTGCTGATGCAATTTCCCTATATTCTGCTTCCGTGGAGGAGCGAGCAACAGACTTATGTTTCTTGGAAGACCAGGAGATAGGATTCGGTCCAAGAAAGACAATGTAGGCACTTTTCACAGTATTTCCGTGAAACAGTGAAGTGAGTCAGATGAGTTGGGACGGAGAGTAATTCCAACATCTCTAGTTCCGTTGAGATATCGAAGAAGCCTTTTGACAGTACCCAATGAGTGACAGTTGGAGCATGCATAAATTGAGACAGTTTGTGGACGGCAAAAGCAATATCAGGTCTAGTGAGTTGGAGGTATTGGAGACTTCCAAGAACTTGACGATATTGAGTGATATTAGTGGGAGGGGTTCCATCAAATAGAGATAAACGAGCAGAGGTGGAGAGAGGTGTTTGGACAGGTTTGGAGGAGAGCATGTTATATCGAGTGAGAAGATCAATGATATACTTACGTTGAGAGAGGAAGCAGGATTTGGTAAAGCGGAGGACCTCTACGCCTAAGAAATAGGAAAGTGATCCTAAGTCTTTGACCGAAAATTTTGTGTTGAGATCTGAGGTCACTCTAGAGAGGAAAGAGGTGTTATTTCCTGTAAGGATTAGATCATCAACATATACGAGAAAGTATGCAATAACGCCAGACTTATTGAATACAAAAAGAGATTCATCAGATTTCGTGTGAATGAAGCCAATACTCTCCAAGAAGGTACGAAGATCATAGTACCAAGTACGGGGGACTTGTTTCAGACCGTAGATGGATTTATGTAACTTACAAACATAAGTGGGGAAAGTTTTGTCAACAAATCCGGGAGGTTGTGCCATAAACACGGTGTCTAATAAGGAACCATGGAGAAAAGCATTGTTCACATCGAATTGTTTGAGGGGCCAATCTTGAGTACAACAATACTTAGGACTGCCCTAACTGTTGCAGGTTTGACCACAGGGTTAAACGTTTCTGAAAAGTCAACTCCAGGACGTTGATGAAAACCTTTGGCCACACGGCGTGCTTTGAACTTGTCTAGGGAGCCGTCTGGTTTTCGTTTGATGCAAAATACCCATTTTGAACCAATAATATTGGTGGAAGCATCAAGTGGTACCAAATCCCAAGTACCGTTTCTGATAAGGGCATCAAATTCGGATGACATAATCTCCCTCCATCGTTCATCCTTTAATGCCTGAGAGACGCAGCTAGGCTCAAGGTCAGAAGATAGTGAATTAGTGAGCCCATACCTTGGATTTGGTTTAAAGATGTTGTTTTGAGCTCGAGTGATAATTCGAGTGTCTTGGTGAACCGGTGGTGGAGATGACACCAAGGGAGCATTCGGTGAGTCGTTGGTGCGTTGGAAGGCAGTGGGCGAGTTTGGGAGTGGGGTGGGAGTGGCAGAGGTAGGTTGAGGATCGGTGAGTGAAGTGATGGAGTTGGGGGTGTATTCAGGAGAGTGGTGGGTGTGGCAGAACTAGCAGGGTGGGGGTGGGTGGGTCGATTGGGTTTATGGCTGTGGGCAACAGACGTGTTGGGTTTGGGGCAGTGTCGAGTGTTTGATGAGGGGGTGTATTAATAAAGTTAGGGGGTGGGGCAGTATTGAGTGGAGGGGTTGGGGGTGTAGTAGTGGGTGTAGGGGGTGAATAAACTAGAACAGTGGGCGAGTTCAGCAGATCATGGGTGTATTTGCTAGTGCAGGAGGTGTTTTAGGGGCAGTTTTAGTAGTGGCAAGAGGAAAGACATCTTTAACGAATTGAACATGACGAGAGATATATATTATGTTGGTTTTCAAATTAAGACAGAGATAGGCAGCTTGGGTAAGAGAGTATCCTATAAAGACACATGGGGTAGATCTAGGGTCTAATTTATGGGACATGTAGGGGCGGAGCCAAGGATAGCATGGGCAACCAAAAACCCTAAGTTTGGATAGATTGGGTGTTTGTTTTAGGAGGAGTTGGTAAGAGGATGACATGTTGAGGTTGGGTTTTGGTAAACGGTTTATAATATAATTGGCAGCACACACAGCATGAGACCAATATGTGAGTGGCATGGAGGCATGATGTAATAGGACTAAGGCTGTGTCAACAACATGTCTATGACGTCGTTCAGACATGCCATTGTGTTCGGGGGTGTGGGGGGAGTGGTAAGATGAGATATGTCATGAGTTTGAAGGAGAGAACGAAGTGCAATGAACTCACCCCCATTGTCAGAGTAAATGGTTTTTATTTTGGTGTTATAAAAATTTTCAACTATGTTTTTAAAGGAAATAAATGTAGGGAGAACGTCAGACTTACATTTTAAGGGGTAAAGCCAAATATATTTGCTGAAATGATCGATAAAAATAACATAGTATTTGAAACCATCAGGCGATAGAATGGGGGATGTCCATACATCAGAGTAAAGCACTTCAAGAGGAGAACTAGATATAATGGTTGAATCGCAAAAGGGTAGTTTATGACTTTTAACACACTTGCAAGAATTACAATTGTGCAGTTTTGAGTAGAGCCGGCAATTTGGGCCCGACCCGATGGGCCGGCCCAGCCTACCCGAAGCCTAGTATGGACTGGGCTCTAAAATTATAGGCTCATATAGAACTGGGCCTATTTGGCCCAACCCGATGGGCCTAATGGGCTAGACTTATTTTGGCCCGACGGCCCATGGGCAGCCCGTTTGGCTCGATCAATTTTTTTAAGGCAAATAAACAATTAAAATTATTACAATACTATATACTTAAATATCATTATGTTTTTAATTTTATTTTAACTTTAAAATTTGAACTTACGAATTATTTATAATTCTATTTGAAATTGATATATATTGTAATGTTATACTAGTTATGTCTGTTTATAAATTATGTATAATTAATATATCAATAATGTATATTTTTAATTATAATTATTTGTATAAATAAAAAATATATATGAGAATGTAACCAATACATAATAAGTTTATATATACAGAGTATAATTTTTGCTATAAATATTTCTTTTATCTCATGGGGTGGGACCTGTCGTGTACATTAATGCAATAATGGTTATGGTCGTTTATAAATTATGCGTAGTTACTAGTTAATATATAATTTTTGCAAGAAATATTTTTTTAATAAAAAATTATGTAATGGGCTGGGCTGGCCCGCTAGTCCATTAGCCCAGATGGGCTAGGCTGGGCTCCAATTTTATAGGCCCGATCAGTTCATGGGCCGGCCCGGTCTAGCCCACGAACATCACTCGGCCTGATGGACTGGGCTGGGTCTGGCTGCACGATATGCCAGCTCTAGTTTTGAGTTGAAGGTAGGTAAACTATACGTAGAAAAAGTATGAGAAATAATTTTTTATGACGGATGACCTAGGCGGGGGTTGTTTGGTTGTAATTGATGCAGTGGGCTTAGGATTTGCTTGAGTTGGCCATATGTATAGGTTGTCAACGCGATTCCCGACTAGGAGAATGCTCCCTGTGATGCCATCCCGCACCTGAAAGGATGTCGAACCAAAAAAAACATCAATATTATTGTCACGGCAAAGAGAGGATACGAAGATGAGATTTTTAGCCATTTGAGGAACAACCAAGACATTTGCAAATTTTAACATATGAGCATCAAAAGCACCAATATGAGAGATTTTTAAACCGTTACCATCACCGATGATGACATCATCTGAGCCAGAATATGGAGAGTGAACGGAAAGGTTTTGAAGATAAGTTGTGATGTGATGAGACGCCCCGTAATCTAGTATCCATGGAGTGGCCGAACAGTCGGTCGCGTGCGCTGAGTAGGTCGACTGCTAGGCAGCCGAGGTACTGTAGGGCGCGTGAGCCGCTCGGGCGGCCGAGTGGGAGGGAACAGCGATCTGCTGGTGCAGGAAGTCCGGGCAATTTCGGAGGACGTGGCCAGTTACGTTGCACCAGTGACATCGACCGAGAAAGGGGCGCGTACCTGTGGAAGGAGAACGACCATCACGGGATGGGGGCTGGCTTCTTGTTGACCGAACAGTGCGAGCAGTTCCGCGGCCAACAGCAAGAGCGGACGCGGGCGATGAAGAGGCTACTGTTTTCAGTGCAAGTTGGGCCTCCATCCCTAGCAATTTGTCATAAAGCTCTTCGAATGTGATGGAAGTGTCTCGGGCTTGAACGGCCTTAGCAAGATCGCAGTAGGAGTCGTCCAATCCATTAAGAATTTTGAGAGTGATGTCGTCTGAGTTAATCGAGACACCTATGTAGGCTAGTTCGTCGACTGTAGTGCGAATATCGTTCAAGAATTCAATAATAGAACAAGATCCCTTCGACGGAGAGTGAAGTTTATTCTTCAAGGCCAAGATTTGACCACAGGAGGATCAACCGTAGATATTCTCAAGCGTCTTCCAAGCCTCGTGAGCAGTTTTGGCGGAGGCAATGAAGGGAATAATTGTTGGCGTTAGAGAACCAACAATGGCGGAAAGGATGAGATGGTACGTCCTGGCGAACCCAATGGTCGACGTACGGATCAGGGTCGGCATCAGTACTAGTCGCTGGTTTGGAAGGAGTGGGGCACTTTTTGGTGCCGGTGAGGTGGCCGAAGAGACCGTAACCGGTGAGTAAGGTTCGAAATTGAAGAGACTGTAACCGGTGAGATAAAACATGACAGTGACGCCAGTGTCATTGCAGTCGATGTGGCTAACTTTGACAATGACCAACGGGCTGGGATTGGAGTGGTGTTGGTCAACTCCCTGCAAAAAATTGCTGGTGAATGGGGGTATCCGATCTCGAGTTTTGGATCGATGCTAGGTGCGGAGCTACTTGCGATTAAAAAGGGGTTGCAAATTTGCTTGCAACAACAACCACAAGTAACCCAAATCCACTCGGATTGCATAGAGGCAGTACAGCTAATCAAGAAGAGGAAAACTTCTTGGCGAAGTGAGGGCCTAATCTTACAGAGTATATGGGACATGATGGAAACGGTACATGGATGTATGATTCGTTATGTCCCACGTCGGTTGAATGAACACGCTCATCGATGGGCTAGATCAGCGGCGTTCTCCCTTGTCTCTTACGATTGAGTCGGGGCAGTATTTTTTTTTTGTGAGGAACACCTTTCATCTGTGTGTATTGTACTTTATTGATACTCCTTTTTTAATACACAAAGTGTTTTCCTCTTAAAAAAAAAAAATTAAGGATAGAAGGGGTTGGGGGAGAGAATGAGAGATGATGTGGAGGAGAGAGGAGAAATGGATAGAAGTTCTTCTACCCCATTTCAAGTGGTCCCAACTTATTTTTCTTATTTTTTTTATTTTAGTTTCTTATTTATTTACTTTTTATTAACTTATGTTTTGTTTTGCTTTCTTTTCATGTCTTTTTTTTTTTTTATTTTAATTTATTAAGCATTTAATTATTATTTTTAATTGATGTATTTTTTACCTTGTACTTTTTGTGTTATTTCAATAATATTTTTTCAAAAAATATATTAACATTATTTTATTTTTATAACTTAAATTTTATAATTAATATTTATTGTGGTTTTTAATTGTAGAAGTTAAATTATAAATAAAAATAGTTAATAAATAAATATGAATAAAATAGAAAATTTAATAGTGGGACCTATGAATAATTTTGAGGCAAAAAAACATTGCGAGGGTTTGATTCTTTTGAGATAGGAGTAGAAAACTTGTAAGGTGTCACATATGTGGTAAATTTATACCCCAAAATTACTAACTTACATTGGTGATCTCTTAAAAAGTTGGGTCAAATGAAGCTTATGGGCTATTGCTACTCCCATAGACGGAGCCACACTGGGCCCATAAGGGTCCAGTGGCCCCTACCATTTTTTATTTTATTATATATATATAATATTTTTTTAAATAATAATATATATTTATATGTGAATAAAATTAATGATAATTTGAGTAAATAAATGATGATTTTGAGGCTGATGATAAAAATATTATTTATATTTTCTAGACATACATATTAAGTTTAGACGGACTAAAAATGAATAAAAAAATGAATGCTTGCATACATTTTATTTTTTAATACTCTAATTTTTTAATAGAGTCAATAATATAGATTGATAGTATATTTGAAATTATTGTCTAAATTTTGCTAAGACTTGTCTTTAAAATTGAACAATATTTTAGTATTGAATTTAATAAAAAAAAAATTAATTTAGTGTTTTAAAATTTTTGTACATTTATATTTAAAACTATTATATTGTATAAATTGTAGAATATTGAAACACATTAATGTATTATGTTTTATTATGTTGGAAAATAAATTATAATTGAAAAAAGAAAATGTTTAAAAAAATAGTGATATTAATATTTTAACAAATTTTATATTACTTGGCTTCATTTTGAGTGCGGGCTATCAAAACATCTTACAAAATACAATGAAAGTAAACTTGATGATTTAATTCAATGGAATTAAATGTATTTACAATTTTATTATGAAAAAATTCGATAAGTATAATAAATACATTTTTTTTTATCTTTATAATAATGCTAATCGAGCTTCCTACTAAAAATTCCTGGCTCCGTCACTGACTACTCCTATTTTGAAGCTCATTTTCTATTCTTTTTCTCTTCTCATATTTTGCATGCTTCGACAATTTTTCAGACTAACTTCTATAATAGACAAAAATAATAAGACACATGTTTTGCTTTAAAATATTCTCAATTTCTCTATAAAAATAATAAATACACACATTTCTCGCAATTAAGTGAAATTATTCGATTTAGTGAAAATCATGTAAAATTAAGCAAATTATCCATATAAATTTCAAACAATTTTTTTCTGTAATTAAGACATATATCTAATGGGTTTGACTATTTACATCTCCATTTCGAAGAGATGCACTCTCTCAATCAGTTTATTAATAAAATAATAAGGTAATAAATAAAAAATACCCTCCATTAAAATACAGTATACTATATGCATCCCTCCTACTTAAATCACCCTCTACTGTCATTTCTTTCACCTTTCCCCTAAATCACTACTTATGATCGCTGCCGACATCATTTTCGACGACTATCAAACCAAAAAAAATACAGGAATTCCAAAATATACTTAAAAAAAATCACATTTTTTTTATAAATTTCGACCAACCAGTGTCGACCATATTCACTCACGTCGACAATGATGTGACGGGAGTGAATATGGTCGACAACGATTGGTCGAAAAAAATTAAAAAATTAAAAAATCGATTATTTAATGTCGATCAAATACACCCTTGTCGACGAGGGTGTATTTGATCGACATTAAATGATCAAAAATAAAAAAGAAAAAAAAAATAGAGCAGTAAACATTACTTTTTTTTTCTGCATCTGGGCTTCTTCGACCCTGGTTGCTTGGCCACTTGTGGAGGGAGGTGGGGTGGAAGGGGTCGCTAGGGGTGGTCACTGGGAGTTGGTGGATTTGTAGATGAGTTTTTTTATTTTTTACAGCAAGTATATGGTCTTGGGCAGTGGGGAGGCTGCGGCCTCGGTGGCGGTAGGGCAGTGCCTCGGTGGTGGTGGGGGCGACGTCAGTGGGTGGAGAGGAAAAAATAGAAGAAATAAAAAGTTGAAGAAGAAAAAAAGGAAGAGAGAAGGAGATCGAGGGAGGGTGGCAGCGGCGACGAGGGCAGCGTCGGCGAATGGTGGGAGAAAATGAAAGTGATGAAACGTAAATTATAAAATAGGGTTTGGGGGAGTGTGGTTAGTAATGAAAATTTTATGAAGAAATGGGTATTTAAAACAATATAAAGGGTACATTCATCCTAGTCAAATTTTTTGGTGGTGCATCGATCAATCGGGGGAGTGCACCCATCGTAAATGGAGGTGTAAATAGTCAGACCCATATCTAAACTAGATGTGTCAAACAGACCGGTCTGGGCCGGCCTGGAACAGGTCCACATGCATATTGCGGGTTGGAGTGATTTAAATCAGGGTTGGGGTATATACCCCTCCAGCTTTGTTTAATGCACGCCCACGATATACACACTCCCCTTAAAATACATTTAAGATAGATGCACTCCCCTCAATTTACCTATTATACCCTTCTTAAAATTTTATAGGATAAATACACACCCCTTCACCCCTTCTTTCTGTCTCCATTTAAACCTTAAACCTTTCTTCCCCAACATCTTTCCAGCCTCCGCCGTCGCCGTCGCCTCGCCGCCATCGCCCCAGCCTTTCTTCTTTGATTTTTTTTTAATATTTCAGATCGGAGGAGGCCACACAGCGCCGCGGCCAACCCCACCGCCCTGCGCACTCCCCCTTCCTCCCCCTCGCCGCCTGCGCCCAAGCTCTTCTCTCTCCCTCGCTCCTTTTTTGTTTTTTTTTAAACTTCTGCAACAAGAAGCGGCGCCGCCGCCTTCCTCTACCAACGTCGCCGCCTCGTCCTTCCCCCGCCGCCCTACCCCAACCTTCGCCCCCAACGACTTCTCCCTTTTTTTTCGCGATTTCGCGAAATAGGTAAGATTTCTGGGTTTTTTTTCATTTTCGACAATTTCTTGTCGACCATAAATCATATGGTCGATAAAATGTCGTCGACCACAATGTTTATTGTTGGGATATGAATCCTAAAGACAAGTCCTAAATGATGAAAAGATAAGATGAGTTTTGATAAGCCAAAAGTAGACTTGAATATTTTCTAAGTGTTGACTGATCTAGTCTAGTTATGAAGTCATCTTGAGCAGATCAGTAGAGTTCACAAGACAAGTAGAGTTCACAAGACAAGTACTAGTTCACAAGACAAGTACTAGTTCACAAGTACAAGTACTAGTTCACAAGACAAGTACTAGTTCACAAGACAAGTACTAGTTCATAAGACAAATAAAGTTAACATGATAAGTATAAAAGAGAAAAAGACAAGTACAGGTTATAAGTACTTTGTATATTTGTTAGGTTTTATATTGAGCTATTTGAAGTTGTATAGAAGCTCATATTTAGATTGTATTGATTGGATGTTTGTTGTATAGATTCTTAAGTTGACTAAGCTTTATAAGAAGAGCTTAATGTAATGTAATAGTCTTGTTAGGATTAGATAATAGGACTAGATTAGTTCTTGATGTAATCTGAAGAAGTCTACTGCACAAGACAAGGAGAAGACGAAGTCTACTACTACTGAACAAGACAGGTGCGCGAGACTACAAGACAAGACGAGAAGAATTAAAGAGTTAGTTACAGAAACGTGTATTGAAGATAAAGATTGAAGAGTTAGTTAAGGAATAACTAATTAACTGAAGAAACGCGTGGATGGATAAGAAGAATCAGTTACAAGTTAGTTTTCAAGAAAAGGTTGTTACACAACTGAAAGTTCTTGGAATTGGAATCTTATAAATATCGCAAGGTATTGGTTGATTGAAGACTACTGATACTACTACATACAAAAGCATAATTGAAGATTCAAAGAAGAAAATACTCACAGAGTTTTGAAGTTCAGAAAGTGAAGCTACACAAGACAAGAGAAGATCAAAGAAGGCTACTACTGAGCGAAGAGAAGTTTTATTTTTGTTTACTGTTTCAAGTTGCTAGATACTTGTAAATCGCTAGTAAGATCGAAGAGGCACTTGGTAGTGTTTTCGAGAAGATCTAAGTCTTATATCTTGGGACTTAAAACCACAAGAACACTCGATTGGAAGAGTTAATAAATTTCACGACTGGAGTTGTGAGAGTGGATGTAGACAAGTTGACGAACCACTATAAAATCGTTGTGTGTTGATTTACTTTACTGTTTGTTTAATTGCTTAATTGATTAATTGCTTATCTAAACAAGACAAGTAAAGTGTTCATCAAGAAGTTCGAATTTCGAATATAAGTTGAGTATAAATTTGATTGGGCTCATTGTTACTTTGATAAATTCTGCATTACGTATTCTGATATATTGAAAGATTTTTAAAAGTCTATTCACCCCTCCCCTCTAGACTTTTACTAGCTTACTCAATATTATTAACTCAACTTGGGACCAACAAGTGGTATCAGAGCAGTAGTTTTCGAACTGCTGTTTCTTGATAACATTCAAAGACTTTGGGAGAAGTCTTGGTTCGTTTCTATTCTGATTCATACCACACTTTCTTGATATATCTGTATCTTGATTTCTTGCTATTATCCTATCTGATCAAACTGCTAAAACATGTCTCTTGAGATAAGTGCTAACAAACTTCCCAAGTTCTCTGTTCAGGACTACGACTACTGGAAGTTGAGGATGGAAGCCATTTTCAGCTCAACTCATGATTTGATGGTATCTGTGATCAAAGAAGGACCAGTCGTTACCATGATCAGAAATACTGCTACACTGGACCCAACCAAAGAAGTTGGAGAGCTGATTGTTAAACCAAGGTCAGACTGACTTCTGAAGAAATGCGTCAAAACAATTTGGATAGTCTTGCTAAGAATTATATTTTACACACCTTGCCAAACGAGTATCTTGGTAAAGTGTTAAAATGTAAGACTGCCAAGCAAATGTGGGACAAACTAGTTGTTCTTTGTGAAGGCACTACGTTGATCAAAGAAAGCAAATTGTCCACAGCTGTTCAAAGGTTTGAAACATTTAAGATGAAGCCAGGTGAATCCATTGATGAATTGGATAATCGATTTACTAAAATCATGAATGATCTTGAAGTACTAGGAAAGACTTATACTGAAAGAGAGATTAACCTGAGAATCTTGAAGGCTTTGGATGAAAGATGGAAAATGGTCAAGATGATCATTAAATCCACACAAGATATTGACTCGTGGCCCTCAGAAACCATGTTCCAGACTCTTAAGGCGCATGAGTTCGAATTAGATGAGGAAGAACCAATTGCCAGTAGTGATAGGGAGAAAGCCGTGTCGAAAAATGTTGCTTTTAAGTCTACTTCGTCTAAGAGCTCTAGAGTAGACAGGTCCAAGCCTGCTAGCATAAGAGACGAGTTAGACAAGTCTGAAAGATTAGATGAACCTTATGGTTAGGAAGTTCGACAGACTAAACAAACGCTATGGTAGATACAAAAAGTTCTATAGAGACTATAGAGGTTCGACTTCTAAGAACTCGTCTGAAACCAGACGAGACCGAAACTCGTCCGAAAGGAGAGACGAAGTCTCGAAAAGTAACAGACGAGATAGAGAGTCCGATGATAGGAAGATTCAGCGTTCTGATAGACGAGATAAGCGCAGGGATAAATCACCTATTAAAAAGTCTACTAACGATCCTTTATGCTATAACTGTGAGAAACCAGGTCACTACATTTACGAATGTCCAGACCTGAGCACTGATGATCGTGAAGAGCGCAAGGCAAGAAGGGAAAGAAGATACAACAGGGGAAAGAAGGCAATGATGGCTAATAATGACTCTGAAACGGACTTAGACGAGTTACCATCGTCTTCGTCTAGCTACCCGTCTGATCATGATGAAGCATTTATAGTAGATGATGGACTCTGCTGCATGGCTAAAATTGAGCAAGAGGTATCATCTGCAACTTCATTTCAATCATGTGATGAATCAGACTCTGATGAAAGTGATACAACCGATAGTGGTATAGGGAGTAGTCTTCATCACTCTACTGGTGTGACTGAAGAAGACCTCCTACTCGCTAATAAGGCGTTCATGGAAGTCAGTGACGAAAACATCATTTTAAAACAAGAAATCATTGATCTTAAGGAAGCTCAGTCTAAAGTAGA
Source organism: Galeopsis tetrahit (assembly GCA_963675135.1). Classification (NCBI taxonomy): domain Eukaryota; kingdom Viridiplantae; phylum Streptophyta; class Magnoliopsida; order Lamiales; family Lamiaceae; genus Galeopsis; species Galeopsis tetrahit. The sequence continues at coordinate 23,675,796 of OY776126.1, forward strand.
TCCTAATATAACAGTCCTAAATGAACGCTTGCAAGAAGAGTTGAGTCAACTCAAAGACAAGTGTGCATTGACAGACAAGTTGTATCAAGACCTACTTAAGACACATGCTACTGAGAAACATGAATTCAATGTTTTAAAAAGCAAGTGCAAAAAGCTTGAAGAACGTAATAAGTTCTTAGAAACTGAGGTTGTCACTCTAGACCTTAAACTTACTGACCTGGTTAACTCCTCTAAGGTTAACCTTGAATTGTCAGATAGGTATAGGGCTCCTGCTGACAAGACAGGCTTAGGTGCTGACACACCCAACTCGTCTACTCAAGTTCCTAAGAACCCTACTATTTTAATCTCAAGCTCTTTGACTAATGATAAAGGAAAAGGACCAATGATATACGATATTGGAACCCCATCTGAAGGCATTGTACCCAAACAAACTCAAGTTAACATTCCAATTATCAAGGGAGGTAAAAAGAAAGTTAACAACAAGGCTGTTCCGTTTAAGACGAGTCAACAAAGGACTAAAAATCGTGGACGACCTAATCAGGTCAGATACGAGGATTGGTATCCTGAGGAGACAAGTACAAACTAGATGGAAAGAGCCTAGACCTCCTTTCATAAGGCTGTCTTAGCTCTACTCGTCTAGGCCTAGGAAAGTGACTTCAAAATATCGTATTCAACCCGTCTTATATCCTCCGCTTGAATCGTATGATATCGAAGGAGAAGAAAGACCTAAACATGTCTATAAACCGTATGGCCCTAATGCATACAAGCCCTACTCTGACTATCACAGGCCGGTGCCTACTCAAGTAGAGGTTAAGTCAAAAGTCTACCTCAGACGAGTAGACCCAAGAACTGCTGATAGGCCAGACAAGGACAACAGGGTCTTATTTTGCAACAAATATGGTCGAAAGCTTAGAAGATCAAACTTGTTCAGGACTCCAATGTATATTTGGATTCCATTGAACTCGACTAACCCCCCAGGACCCCAATAGACAAGGAGGGTACCTAAATTATGAAATATCATCTAATGCAGGGTCGACTCGATCTATACAAGAAGGGTGGCTCAGTAGGAGAAACTTGGTACATAGACAGTGGTTGTTCGCACCACATGACTGGTACCAAGACTCTTCTATCAAGCTACCATGAGCAAGAAGGACCAAAGGTTATATTCGGTGATAGCTCTACAGCCATCACAAAAGGCTTTGGTTATATCCGAAATGGCGACGTAGAGATACAAGATGTATCATACGTAGAAGGTTTGAAATATAATCTATATCTGTTTCACAGTTTTGTGATCGAGGTTACAAAGTGCAGTTCAAAAGTCAAAAGTGCGAAATCATAGACAAGAGGACTCATACCATACTACTAGTCGGCATAAGACAAGGCAGTGTGTACATTGTGAATTGGAATAGTTGTCCGCGGGACACTTGTCTTCTTACTAAGACACCCAAAGAGATCAGTTGGCTTTGGCATAGACGCCTTTGTCATATGAACTTTAAGGTGATTAATAAGATCGCAAGATATTACCTTGTTGAAGGTTTACCCAACGAAGTTTATTACAAATCACATGTATGCAATGCGTGTCAGAAAGGTAAATAGGTAAAGGGTTCCTTTAAATCTATTCCAACCCTCTCAACAAGTAGAGTTCTTGAACTTCTACATATGGACTTACATGGCCCAATAACTCCTCCAACCTTGAACGGTAGAAGGTACACACTTGTTGTGGTAGACGACTATTCTAAGTTCACTTGGGTAGTCTTCTTACACAAGAAGAGTGATACACAAACACTCCTACCTGATCTGTTGAAGAAGATACAAGTTGAGAAGAATCAGTCCATTGTCAAGATCCGTAGTGACAAGGGTACTGAATTCATTAACTGCTATATTAAAGAATTCATTTACTAGTGCAGCAAGGACACCACAACAAAATGGAGTAGCAGAACGAAGGAACAGAACTCTTAAAGAGGCCTGCAGGACCATGCTGACAGAGTATAATACGCCTCAAAAGTTTTGGGCAGAAGCGATCAATACTGCATGCCATTCCCAAAACAGAAGTGCTATCAATAAAGCACTAGGTAAGACGCCCTATGAGGTATGGAAAGGTCGAAAACCCAGAGTTTCATATTTCCATATATTTGGTTGTAAGTGTTTTATCCATAACAATGGGAAAAGCAAGTTGAATGCATTCGATGCTAAATCAGACGAGGGGATATTCTTGGGATACTCCTCGACTAGCAAAGCATTCAGAGTATTCAACTATTCTACCTTATGTGTGGAAGAAACACCACATGTAGTTTTCGATGAATCTATACAGGACTCGTCTACCGACCAGATCAGTAAGAAGGTAACTGATCTATCGATCCAAACTGACCAAGAATCAGAAGTTTATGAATCTGTTCAAGCCTATAACCCGTTCATGAAAGCTCTCGAGTCTGATGATCAGGAGAAGGTAAGTGCTCAAGGTAAATCTACTAGACCAGTTGACATGCCCGGACTAGTCGACTCGTCTACTCCTATTAAATATTTTGATGTAAATGATATTGAAATGCATGATGCTATAGCTGATCTAGATGATGATAATATGCATACTAGGACTAGAAAAACATGGAAATCTGCTCATGATACTGAAAATATCACTGGTGACTCTACTGTTGGTGTAAAGACTAGACGACAACTCTTTGAGTCGCAAGAACAACCTAGTCCATCTTTGTTCTGCTGGTGTTGTTTCCTCTCATCTATCGAGCCTAAGACCGTTAATGAGGCATTGGCTGATAGTAATTGGATCATTGCTATGCAAGACGAGTTGAACCAGTTTGTTCTAAATGACGTTTGGGAACTTGTCAATAGACCTAAACATCATAATGTAGTTGGCACTCGATGGATTTTCAAGAACAAGAAAGATGAGAATGATGTAGTCGTTAGGAATAAGGCTAGACTAGTAGCCCAAGGCTATTCACAAGCTGAAGGCATAGATTATGATGAAACATATGCTCATGTTGCTAGACTAGAAGCCATTCGATTGTTCCTTGCATATGCTGCTTACATGAAATTTACTGTATATCAAATGGATGTTAAAAGTGCATTTCTTAACGGTATTCTTGCGGAAGAAGTGTATGTTGAACAACCTCCAGGTTTCGAAGTCAAAGGTGACCAGGTGTACAGATTAAAGAAAGCCTTATACGGACTAAAGCAAGCTCCAAGAGCATGGTATGATACTCTCTCTCTCTTTCTATTGGAAAATGGTTTTACTAAGGGCAAGGTTAGATAGAACCTTGTTCAGAAGACAAGAAGGGAAAGACATTTTACTCGTCCAAATTTACGTAGATGACATCATTTTTGGTTCACCTAACAAAAAGCTGAGTGAAAGTTTCTCAACACTCATGCAAAGTAAATTTGAGATGTCTATGATGGGTGAAATGAATTACTTTCTTGGTCTTCAAGTAAAACAGACCCACCCCAGAAGGGATTTTCATAAATCAAGCAAACTATACTCGTAATCTACTAGACAAGTATGATATTAAGACTTGTAAATCTTCTGGAGTTCCTATGCAACCTACCTACAGGATGGATCCAGACGAGAATGGTAAGTGTGCTGATCAAACTCATTACCGTGGTCTTATTGGTTCTCTATTGTACTTGACTGCTTGTAGAACAGACATTGCATTTTCTGTTGGTGTATGTGCTCGATTTCAAGCTAATCCAAAAGAGAGTCATATGGAAACCACTAAAAGGATTCTGAAATATTTGAAAGGAACCATCAATCGTGGTATATGGTATCCTTCAAATGATGATTTATCTCTAAGTGGCTACTCTGATTCTGATTTTGGTGGTTGTAGAATAGATAGGAAATCTACATCTGGTTCTTGTCAATTCTTAGGCACAAAACTCATTTCATGGTTTTCGAAAAAGCAGACAAGTGTTGCCACCTCTACTACTGAAGCCGAGTACATGGCTGCTGGTAGTTGTTGTAGTCAATTATTGTGGCTTATTCAACAGCTTAGAGATTATAATATCTGTGAATCAAATGTTCCCATATTCTGTGATAGTAATAGTGCAATTGCCATTACACAAAATCATGTTCTTCACACACGTTGTAAGCATGTTGATGTGAAACACCATTTCATACGTGATCATGTAGAAAAGAAGGATATTCGCATGGAAAAGATTCACACTGATTTTTAAAGAGCTGATATTTTCACAAAACCATTACTTGAGGCTCGATTTCGTGAACTATGCATTAGTCTAGGACTAATTGATCTTGACCCTACTAGTATGTAGCAATGTACTAACCAGACAGGTACAATCCTAAGAAGAAAGGAGAAACAGACAAGTTACCACAAAAGAACAGAGCACTCGTCTACTCACTCAAACAGACAGGTATACAAGGTCAGACAAGTTGACCAAACAACCCGATGAGGAAGCTGGTAAAGCTGAGGGTAATACTAAGGGAATAAACATTTAAGGGGGAATCTTTGATTTCTTAAAGATCCTTATGTTGACTCTTAAGTTTGGTAACAGTCATCTTGTTTGAACCTTGACCATTGACTTAGATTGATATTCATCTTAATTATTCTACTCGACTACCTGTATCTCATTTAATCTATCGCACAAGATAAGATAGGTTCAAATAGTCGTTCGATGTTCAAAATAGACAAGCACAGTCGAAGGGGGAACTCGTTTGGTGCATATTAGTCTACTCGTCTGTTCTGGATAGACTCGAACAGACAAGATAAGTGTTCTTATGATTTAAATACTCTAAGTGTTTAAACAATACGAATTAAGGATATAAATGTAATTTGTTAATGAAAATTTTGAAAACCCTAGAATTGGATTTATACACTCCATTTAATGAGGTGTACATACCCAGTTCGCGCCAAAACTCTACTATGCTAGGTCAGATGAGTACACCCCATTATCCTACCAATAGAAGAGGCGGATTTCAAAATTTTACGATATCAAATCACATAATATTCTCGATTCCGTAAAACTGAATTTCAAAGGACTTTCATATCTGTCCATTGGATCAAACTTTTCGATCTCAACTATTGATTCAAAACTCAAGGTTTAACAAAACCCATACTATTCTTTCATAACTGCTCACAAGTTCATAACCTCTTGATTTTCATAACTTCTCAAGCATTCAACACTTTCTAAATCCCTCGATTTTCATAACCGCTTTATTATGTCGATTGTTTCGATGTTCGATGCTCGCACTAACATGCAGGCAAGATTCGATCTCAGAAAGTATACCACCGAAGGAAAAGTGCATGTGGAAGGATCGGTGTTTTTTAAAGGAAATCACACCAATGACAACAAAGAAATTCTAATGAAATGTTTGAGATGCGGTTTAAGATCCTATTTGGAGGCCTTTCCTGAAGTTGTGCTAGAAGAGGAGGTGTTAGAATTTTATGTGATTGAAGCTTTTGTTGGAAGAAGGCGAGTAGAAATTACTCGTGAATTTTTGACTGAATCTTTGAAGCTACCATCCGGATCAATAGATATTGAGAGATATGCTGAAGGTCGAGAGTTGAGGTACCTGAGTATATTCTGTGGAAAGCAGCTGAGGTTGAATCGTGATGGCAAAATTCCTGCTGTCAAGAAGAAGGAGCTACTTGACAAATTCAAGACTCTTCTTGACATTGCGTCAAAGATGTTGCTAGGAGTCACTAGGAGTTTTGACTCTGTGACGCTCCAGTCTTTGACGCTCCAGAAAGCAAGAGTAATGGCTGTGATTCATGATAGAATCACTGAAGGAAACTGGTCTAAATTCTTTTTGGACAGATTGATGTATTTCAAAAAGAATGTGCAAGTCGACACCAGTACAGTCAACTGGGTTGTGTCTGCGAATGTGAGCTTCGGAAACAAGTTGAGTATCATCCTACCCATTTTGTTGCCGAACAAGACTAGTTGGAGTAAGGGCAAGCCATTTCACCCACTAAACCATTATTTGAAAAAGGAGGCTCTTGCGAAGCAAGCTGCTGGTAGAACTGCTGCCCCCAGACAAGTCGAGATCAACCCTGACGATGCTATGTATGATGCTGCCTCGACTAGTTCTGAAGAAGATGAGTCAGATGCTGAACAATCTGATGAAGTAGCTGAAGCTGGAACTAGTGGAAGACTAGTTCAGTATGTGCCGGATGAAGCTATGTTTGAAGCTGCAAAGGACTCTAAGGAAACTCAATCAGACAAGGAGTCTAAGGAAAAAAAGGAAGAATTGCATGTTTATCGACCGGTGCAAGTCGAGTCGAGTCCATCACCAGACAAATCAAGTGCGGAAAAGGTTGGTACTTCTTCCCGAACTTTGTCAATTCCTCTCTCTCTCCCCGTCAAAACCAAGGCCAGATCACTTCGATCTCGTGCCAAACCTGTTCCCAAAACCTCGTCAGTGTTGGCAGTGCAACCACTAGGAGCCAACATAACCCCACACACTACTATATTCGATACAGTTGATACTTCTACGACTGTCGAACCAAACCTAGCCACATCAAAGCCCTCAGAAACCACCATCCAAATTCCTTTTACCTCAACAGAAAATGTTGAACCTCTCAACCCGTCTATTTCAGAAACCCCACTAGTTGCCACTGCAACAACTGAGACAAGGACCCCACTTGTTCAGACCTCTTCCGAAACTAGATTCGAATCCTTTGTTTATTACCCGATGTGTTTAAGAGAGAAGAGGATTCGTTCAAGAGTCAGCAACAATCTAAGGAAAAAGCTCTCGTCTATTGAGATAGACACTGCTTCTGAGCAATTTGAGAAACTTCTAAGGATATGCACATGGGTTGCATTGAAGAAGGCCCCGACTGAAGATCTGTTTGAAGTCATCGTAGGAATGGGTGAAATCTCCAATTTTCAAGATTGGGAGATGGAGCAAAAAGAGAACAGTGGAGTTCAAGACCATTCAGAGTTGTCTCCTGCTCATGCCCTCACTGCTCTCGTGAAGAGAATGCTCAACATTCCTGATGATGTGTTGTGTTCAGAATTCCAGGGTGATGTTGCTATTCAAACTGATCTCCTGGAAGAAGAGTTGAAAGCTGAAACTGTTGAAGCTGGTATTCAAACTTCAGATCAATCGGAAGATGATGCTGAAAGTGATGAAGAAGAAGACAACAACTTGATCGAACTTGGTGAAGAAGATGATGAGTTTGTTGAAGCCATCATGTTTGATGAAGATGAGTTAACTAAGATAGATCAAGAAGCTGTTGTTACTGAGACTCAAACTACTACTCATGTATTTCTAGAAGGCTTTATAGATGAGTTGAAGACGGATTTGAAGGAAGTTGTGAAGTCGTCTATTGAAATGTTCTTGGAATCAAAGCTAAAATGAGTCTTGGTGGAACAAAATCAGTCACTAGTTGACAGCTCCAGAGAGTTGATAGTTGGAGAAGTCAATAAGATGGACTCAACCTTCAGACAAGAAATGTATGCTCAAATAGAAGATTTCTTGAAGAGGCAAGTTGACTATTCTGAGAAGCGTTCAATCAACTTTGCTAGATCGTTGGCTGAAGAATCTGGCAAGATGGAACGTCTTTACCGTGTAAAAATTGAGATAGCAGATGAGCAAAGGCGTGAAGCACAAGATCAGTCGGTGCAAGCCAGGAAGCTTCTAAGAGATATGTCTGAGGAAAACAGACTGCTTAGGTTGACTGCTACTCATTTCAAGACTGAATTAGATCTGTCTACTCAAAAGCTAGAACTAGTTGCTACTAAACTAGACAAGATGAGTCAGGACAAGATACATCAAAGACAGATTGAGATAGCTTCAGAAGCAATGATGAAAGCTGTGAAAGAAGAAATGACTCGATTTACTAGTCTATTCACTCTTAAGGCAAGTGATGAAGCCAAAAAGGGGGAAGAGACAAGTAGAGTTGAACCTGAAATGAAGGAAGCTGCTACTGCTATGCAAGATCTCAAAAGGCCTAAGAGAGGCAAGTTAGTGAAGAAGGCAGAGCTTGAGCAGGCTAGAGCAGATGAGTTGAAAAGATTAGAGAAAGGCAAAAGTGTTGCGTCTCCTGAAGCTGAGGTTCAGACCAGACAAGTCAAAAGAAAGCTGGTGATTGAAGAACCAGAAGAAGAAACAACTGCAATCGTGAAAAAGCAAAAGCTAGTTGAGATGATTGATGATGATGAATCTCACTATGCTAGCAAGAAGAAAATTGGTAAGCATATTAGAAGACTGCAGAAGCTGAAAGCTAATCCAGAGCAAGTTGAAGACGCATTCATTGACAACTTCATTGACAAGGAACATCGTGAAGATTGGTTCAAAGTCAAGTTGCAATGGGAGTTAGATCACTGGATAATTCGTAAGTATGGAGATTCAGAAAGCTCTGAAGAACTGTATTCTATATTTGACAAGTTCATGGAAGTTCAAGATAGGAAGCTATGGAATCTAATTATGTGGATAGATGTTGCTGTGAATTTTAACATTCTAGTCCCTATCTTTCCAAAATGGACTACTCCGATGCTGAGTTCAGGTAAGAGGATCGACTTTAATCAAATTAAGAAGTTTGAGGAGGAGCTACTAGACAAGGAGAAGATAGAAACTGAAGATCATGTTTCGGTGATACACAAGAGACTCCTAGATGCATTCTGTGTTCCAAACCCAGAAGGAGGTACTCTTTCAGATTAGTTTTTTTTTGTTGTTGTTTGCTCTGATACTTAGTTTTGTTTTGATTAAGTATGTGTAATATCTACTGATCTATTTTGAATGAATAAAAGATAAGTACTATTTTGATGTTAAGACAAGATCACTACTTAACTAGTCTCCTTATGAGAAAATATTCAAGTAGTTTTGGCTTCATCAAAAAGGGGGAAATTGTTGAGATATGAATCCTAAAGACAATTCCTAAATGATGAAAAGATAAGATGAGTTTTGATAAGCCAAAAGTAGACTTGAATATTTTCTAAGTGTTGACTGATCTAGTCTAGTTATGAAGTCATCTTGAGCAGATCAGTAGAGTTCACAAGACAAGTAGAGTTCACAAGACAAGTACTAGTTCACAAGACAAGTACTAGTTCACAAGTACAAGTACTAGTTCACAAGACAAGTACTAGTTCACAAGACAAGTACTAGTTCATAAGACAAATAAAGTTAACATGATAAGTATAAAAGAGAAAAAGACAAGTACAGGTTATAAGTACTTTGTATATTTGTTAGGTTTTATATTGAGCTATTTGAAGTTGTATAGAAGCTCATATTTAGATTGTATTGATTGGATGTTTGTTATATAGATTCTTAAGTTGACTAAGCTTTATAAGAAGAGCTTAATGTAATGTAATAGTCTTGTTAAGATTAGATAATAGGACTAGATTAGTTCTTGATGTAATCTGAAGAAGTCTACTGCACAAGACAAGGAGAAGACGAAGTCTACTACTACTGAACAAGACAGGTGCGCGAGACTACAAGACAAGACGAGAAGAATTAAAGAGTTAGTTACAGAAACGCGTATTGAAGATAAAGATTGAAGAGATAGTTAAGGAATAACTAATTAACTGAAGAAACGCGTGGATGGATAAGAAGAATCAGTTACAAGTTAGTTTTCAAGAAAAGGTTGTTACACAACTGAAAGTTCTTGGAATTGGAATCTTATAAATATCGCAAGGTATTGGTTGATTGAAGACTACTGATACTACTACATACAAAAGCATAATTGAATATTCAAAGAAGAAAATACTCACAGAGTTTTGAAGTTCAGAAAGTGAAGCTACACAAGACAAGAGAAGATCAAAGAAGGCTACTACTGAGCGAAGAGAAGTTTTATTTTTGTTTACTGTTTCAAGTTGCTAGATACTTGTAAATCGCTAGTAAGATCGAAGAGGCACTTGGTAGTGTTTTCGAGAAGATCTAAGTCTTATATCTTGGGACTTAAAACCACAAGAACACTCGATTGGAAGAGTTAATAAATTTCACGACTGGAGTTGTGAGAGTGGATGTAGACAAGTTGTCGAACCACTATAAAATCGTTGTGTGCTGATTTACTTTACTGTTTGTTTAATTGCTTAATTGATTAATTGCTTATCTAAACAAGACAAGTAAAGTGTTCATCAAGAAGTTCGAATTTCGAATATAAGTTGAGTATAAATTTGATTGGGCTCATTGTTACTTTGATAAATTCCGCATTACGTATTCTGATATATTGAAAGATTTTTAAAAGTCTATTCACCCCTCCCCTCTAGACTTTTACTAGCTTACTCAATATTATTAACTCAACTTGGGACCAACATTTATGTTCGACATTATCTTGTTGAAAATTAAGATTTAAAAATAAATCATTCGGTAAAATGTTGTCGACTAGAGTGATCTCCGTTGACAATATAATTTTTGGTCGGCAAACCAGTGTCGATCGACACTGATTTGTCGAAAAAAATGTTATTTTTTTTCTTCAAATTTTAAGAATTAATTATTTGGACGGCGACGACCGCCCGAGATGGTGCGGCGGCCGCCGGAGGTGGAGGATTGGCCGTCGGCGTAGGTGGGGGCGGCGGCTGCTTTATTTAGAATTAGAGTTAGGGTTAAAAATTAAATTAGGGTTAAGATTTAGAGAAATGTATCTATCTCACATATTTTACTAAGAGGACAAATTTGGTATTTTACATACATATTTAATTAATAAATGGGAGAGGGTACATTAAACAAAGCTGAAGGGATATATACCCCCAACACTTTAAACCAAGCATTCAATTTCTCAGTTCGAGCTGGCCTATCCTTTCATTTTTGTTTTCCTTTTCAGAATTAATATTTTTTTTTTAAAATAAAAGGGTTGAATCATATGAGCAAAACCACGGTAGAACTAGAAAACCACAACCATGTATAATTGATTTATTATAATCTCCACAAAATTCTAAACCCTTTGTTCGCGGTCAAGGATTTTCAAAAAAAAAAAAAACTTTTGTATTAATAAGTTATAAACAATTTTAAATATAAATAATAATTCAAAAAAAATTGTATTGTTTTCCTATTGGGAAGAAAAATAAAACTATAGAGAAATCCAGAAAAAATTATACTCCATGTTTTAGAGTTTGGACTCCATACACGTAAATAAAATTAGTTCAGAAATTTACACCACTAAAGATAAATACATGAATATTATAACTTTTAAGAATTGATTAATTAGAGGCTATCGCCTACTAATAAATACTCCTCATATGTCAAATGTATAACGTTTTGACTTTTTTTTTTTTTTTTAATTATATGATATTTTTCATTTTACAATGAAAATTAATTACACTTTTTCTTAAATTATTCTCAAACTAATTAATAATAATTAAGATAATTAATTAATAATAATTTAGATAGCTAGTACTAATTTTTAATGTATAACTTAGAATTCTAGAACAATTAATTTAAGTAGTAGTTATTTTTCTTAATATGTATGCATACGTTTAAAGTGACATACATTTTAAATAAGTGAGAGAGAATGATGAAATTGGATTGTAAACATTTAGTTCTCTTATTTCCTTAGAGCAATTCCAACCAAGTAAAACTTTAAAAATAGAGTTTCGTCTCCCTCTAATTGTACTCTATTTTGTAGATTTGAAATAGAGTTTTGAATAGCCAACTCTATATATGAAGTTCACTATTCAAAACTCTATATTTTATATTTATTATTTTATTAATATTTACAATTCTATATTAATAATTAGAGTTATTTTGTTAAATATAATTACAATTCTATATGTTGGTCCCAAGTTGAGTTAAGATTGAGTAAGCTAAGAAAGTCTAGAGGGGAGGGGTGAATAGACTTTTTCAAAAATCTTTCAAAATATCAGAGTTTATAATGCGGAATAGTGTTCTGAATAGTACTGTTCTTACTGAGTCAGATCAGTACTTCTAGTTTTAGTTTTATACTCAACTTTTAATCAGATCATTACTTAGTAAATTCTACTGTTCTTGGTTAAACAAATATCAAACAGAAAATAAAGAACACAAAATTTATAGTGGTTCGACCAATAAGTCTACATCCACTCTCACAATCCCAGTTGTGATGTTTTATTAACTCTTCCTTGAGTTTCTTGTGGCTTAAAGTCCCAAGACTAAGACTGTGATCTTTTTTATTACACTTCCAAGTGTATCTTCGATCGACTAGTAATTTCACAAGTAACTAGCACACTTGTTTACAACAATACAAACTTTAAAATGAAAAGTAAAACTTCTCTTGAATAGCCTTTGATTCTTCTCTTCAATTCAGTGGCTTCTCCTTAGTTTGATTTCCTTAACTCTGTGAGTTCTTGCTTGTAGACTTGTTCTTTAATTCTCTAAGATCAGTAATTGTTCAGTCATCTTCAGCAGTAGGAGATCACACAATATTTATAGATTTAGTATGACAGTTAGCAGTTTGTGAACTAACTCTCAACTAACTCTAAAACTGTTTTTGTAACTTCTTCTTGTAACCAACTTTGTAACTAATTCCAAGTCAGCATATCTTCAAATAAATCTTCAGTTACTCTTTAAATAAGTTTTCCAAATTTATTCTTCAAATTCACCAAATCAGCACAGTAACTTACTGTTCTGATTTTTACTGTTCTGAGCCAGTCAGCACAGTTCTACAAAACTGTTCTGCACTTCTCCAGAATTCTTCTAAGCTTCTCTTCAACTCTTCTTTGAAGTCTTCTTATTCTGAAGTAGTCTTCTGAGTCTTCAATAGTCTTCTGATCTTCTTCTAAACTAGTGTTCTAAACTACTGTTCTGAACTTTTACAATGCTGAATACAATAGAACACAACTTTACAAATATAAAACCTATTTATACACCAACTGAACTATATACAGATGAGTACATTTAAGTCCTATACTATAAGCTGTTTATACAATACAAAACATCAGCTTAGTTCCTAACAGTTCTTATATTAGATCAGTAACTCAGATTTCAAATATCTCTTAAGATTAGTAAACTTATATAAGATGACTTAGTTAAGATGACTCAGAACCACATATATTACTAACTTTAAGTTGCTTTTGGCCATCAAAACATATAATCATCATCTAGAACATTGTTTACAGGATTCATATCCCAACACTATAGTTATACCAATTTATAATAGGAGTATGATTTTAGTCGTGTATTTTTTTTTTTTTTTTTTTTTTGTGTATTATTATTATCAACAAAAAAATAACGTAAAATACAATAAAACATACTCCCTCCGCCCTGAATAAGTTTCCCACATCTTTTGGGTGTTTAGATTAAGAAATATGATAAAATAATAGATGTAGTACAAATGATGTGATGGTGAGAGAGAAAATAATAGATTAGTATGAGATGAAGTATGATAAAATAATGGATAAAGTGTAAGTGATGTGATTGGAAGAGAGAAAATAATTTGCCAAAAATGGAATGGGAAACTTATTGTGGGACATCCAAAAAAAAGAAAGTGGGAAACTTATAGTGAAACGGAGGGAGTACATTATATATTAAATATGAAATACATTACATATTAAAACAGACATACATGCATTACCTAGCTATATATAACACGTGACATATTAAAATAAGTTAACACAAGCAAAAAAAAGAAATACAAATATAAATAATAAAAAAACTATACACTAGAGTAATATTTTAAACGTAATGAGTGTAATTGTGTTGTATAAGATTATACTCAAATGTATCATTTTACGTCATTATGTGTTTCGTAATTTTATATTTAAATAAAAGTAATATTTGAAAATTACAAGTTTATTTACTCCGTACATTTTATGATTTTGATAAAATCAATAATTTATAATTTATAATTTAATTTACTAATTGAATATTTAATTGTATAAATTAATTTAAATATGAAGATAAATATATTATTTAATGATCGTAATATATTGAAAATGAATAAAATAATAAATAGAGTAAGATATAGAGTTTCATGGTTGGAGAAGATTTTTAAAAAAAGGTACGAAAAATTGTATTTTAGAGTTAAGATCTTCCTTTTAGAGTTTGTGGATGGGGTTGACCTTAAATTTTATAATATAATAATAACAAAAAAAATAGACGGACTAGCCCGAAAAAAGCGAGTCAAACCCAGTCCAAGCCTGGTTGGCCCTACGTGCTAATTGGGTCAAGCCAAATTGACTTAGTTTTTTTGGACCAAAGAAAATAAGACCCAATCTGATCTAATACTCGAACTTTAACTCTTTAAGAACAGAGCTTGTTGGGCCACCCCCAAGTTATATACCCCTCCATACTTGTTAAGTATACTTCCCCGATACATACCCTCCATCTTAAAATGGATTTTATTAGATGTACTCCTCCTAAAATACTCTAATCCTTCTTTTTTTCAATTTCCTTCTTTCTTCTTCTCATTTTTTCAAAAACCCTAAACCTAACTCTTCATCTTTCACTCCACCAAACTGTCGTCCCCGCCGTCCCTGCCCAGCGCCGTCGACTCCGCCCCAATCGTCCAGACCCATCTTCCTTTTTTTTTTCTTTATACGCCAAGCCCCATCTCCGCCAAGCTCGCCCCCATCCCTGCGCGCGGCCCCATCCGCCGTCCCCCCACCCCTGCGCACCGACTCCGTCTTTTTAAATCGCGGTGGCCGTCGCTCCTCTGGTTCAGGTTTTTTTTTTCGGACAATAATGTGTAGAAAATAAACACTATCGTCGGCAACAATTTATCGACGATAGTGTTTATTTTCGACACATTATTGTCGAAAATTTCAATTAAAAAAAAAATCGACGAGAGTGTTGTTTCTCGACACATTATTGTCGGCCATACCTTTTTTTCGACAAATCAGTGTCGATCGACACTGGTTTGCCGATTTTTTTTTTTTTTTAAATTCTGATTTTTATGGGTGGTGGGTTTTCGAAGGTGACGGCCCTAAGAATTAAGGTTATGTTTTTAATTATAGGGAGTGTATTTATCTAATAAATTTTTTATTAAAAGGGTAAATTGGATATTTTAGATGAATATTAAATTAATAAATGTGGAAGGAATTATACTTAACAATGGAGGGGTATATAGCCAGGCCCAAACTCTACTTATATAACTCTACTTATATACTCCGTAATTTGGTATTGGTGTTTAATAGGACAAACAACGTACGAGGAAAATAAAAAGGAGAAGAGAAGAAAGAAAGAAAGAATGAAACGTAATAAATATAAATATAAATAAAATAAAAGAATTACTATTAGGTATGTGTCAAAGTTGAATGTAGACAATAATAATTGACAGCTCTTTCATTTTTAAAAGCGTTGTTGTCTTCGTGCTATCAAACATTTGGTCTCTGATAGTGATTAACGCGTTTTCTTATTTTTTCCCATTCCATGCACATACTTACTTTTTTGAAGAAAGATTATTATGACAATTATTGAAGGCGTATTTTGTTTGCATATCTCATGAAATATATTTTATACGAGGATATAAATTAACTAATACTTAGCTTCTCTGTCCACTAAATGTAGTCTCATTTACTTTGTATTCTTCGTCCACTAAATATAGACATGTAGTTCCATACACTTTATGAAAACAATCACCCTTTAACCGCCACTTTAATTATTCAAATTGACATCAACTTTATTAACAAATAATCACTTTATTCTCAATGGACCCACAATACCCTATAATACTCTTACTTTATCTATTTTTTTCTTAAAACTTGTGCCCCACCCCAATGAGACTACATTTGGTGGATGGAGTATTTAGTATGATTTTTCCGTATTTACCGATTTTAATTTGCAATCGAGGTGAGAGAATGAATTAGTTAAATATTTACGATAAAGATTTAATTATGTGACACGATCTCACAATGAAAAGGATCACAAATAAAAAATAAAAATTGTCAGGTTGATTTTGTTCTATTCTCGATAATTTCAGGTATAAGTCATGTACCATTCTCTCTGGCTATGTGATTTTGTCAATTTGATACTCTTAATTATCATTTATCTTATGCCACAATATTGTCATTTTCAATTTGAAATTATGCCAAATCGTGAGCTTGCAACTTCAGTTTTTCACCCCAACCAATTTTGTTGGTTCGAGATGCAAATTATCTCAATCTCTTCGGGCCGTCAGTTGGATTTTCTTAATTGCCAATTTCATATACCATACCCCAACTATGTGATTTTGTGACTTACTTTATTGTTCATTTATGAATAACGATTCCTATTTTTGCTCCTACAACGGTTAATGGTGCAAGTGATATATCATTCTCAATCTTTTCGAGCTTGTCTATTTAGGTTACTTATTTGCCAATTTCGCAAACCACAACGAAATAACAGTCATTTTGTGTGTCCTTCACAGCCTTCGTCCAAAGTTGCTACGTTGGTCTTGAAATTCATGAATAGTTAGATTAGAACTATGTATATCATTCTCTGTTGCAGAAATTAATTCTAGACGGCGGCCAGACGCCCACTGTCAGACCCGATTTTCTACACACAAAGCAGTATCGATCGACTAACTGCTTTTCTCCTCTCCAACGCGACTTGACTGTCTCGACTAATAAGCTAACCGGAAAGCTTCAAAGCTAAGGAATTCGTTCAGGGGTAGCTAAGTAAAGGACTTATTTTCATATCATCCTATCCAAAGCACTTTTGCCTTCTCCTTAGCCTATTTTTCGAAATATCGTAAGAAAAGCTCTAACGAGATAAAAGGAATGCAGTGATGCATCTCTCCTTGGTGTAATCGTCGAAGGCCAAAAGTGTGGCCTCATTTAAGACCGCGATAATGGTCTTGGGACCTTCAAAGAAAAGATCCCACGCCATGAAGTCGACACGGAGCGCAGTAATACTTGAAAGAACACTACAAGAAAAATGTTGAAAGACAACGGTGGAAAACTGTTGTCATTCCAGCAATATAACTGTTGTCGTAGCCACCGTTGTCATAGGTGAGCGTTAATAGACAACGGTTTTTAACCGTTGTAAAAAGCTAAAAAAGACAACGGTTGAAAATCGCTGTCTTTTGGACTGAAAACCGTTGTCATTACATACAATTTTCATGAATTTCACGGATAGACAACGGTTTTTCACTGTTATCTTTCCAATGTTTTACAACGGTTTTCTTTTCAAATAAAACCCATTGTCGTTGCATATGATATTCATGAATTACGGTGATAGACAACGGTTCATCACCGTTGTCTTTCCAAATTTTTACAACGATTCAAAACCGTTGTCTTTTTGAATAAAAATTGTTGTTGTTGCATATAATTTTCGTGAGTTATATGGATAGACAACGGTTTTTCACTATTGTTTTTCTTACTTTCTAACCATTGTTATTTTTTAACAACGGTTATTAATCATTGTCTTTTCATTTTCTTCAAAACATCATATACCTATTATTTTTTTTGGATTTTCGCCTCTAATATTCTAATAAAATAATAATCAAATAACCACTGAATCTTTATTGCCAACATTTGTTACCAAATACATAATTCAAATATGAATCTTATGAGTTTAGATATATAACAAGTTGAAAAAACACTTATAATTCGAAGTCATAATTTAAGTAAAAAAAAAATACAAGAGTCGTATCATTTGTATTGTCTTCCATTAAATGAGTTTGAGTATATATCTTTCCTCCTGACAATCTTCCACTGCTGTTGAAAATTAATAGGCGTTGTCTTGCTCATGGTTGATGCACTTCTGTTTACTTTTGAACCATTTCTCTGCATTCAACATGAGCACACAATTGATAATGGCAAAAATGATCAGCTGCAAGATATAAGTCAAAAGCTACACATAGAAAATGCTAAAACTGAAAAAATGAAATTAAGACAAACAATATGGATATCACCAAGTTATTAAGAATGTTGAACAAAAAAAGAGAGGGAAAATTACAAAGCAGAAGAGGAAATAATAAAACATGAGAAATAAGGGCAGAAAGTATTGTACTTGCACTGGGAAGCAGAAAAATATCCCAAGATCAGCAAGAAAGCTCACTACATGCATTTTTTGAAACATAAGGTGACATCAAATTATTGACTGAAAAAAAAAAACATTAACTTCGACTAGTTTACGAATGCATTGAAGTTTCCAATTAACAAATACTCCCAACAATGCTCGACTATCATGCAAAAGAAAGAAAATGATAATCATGAAATTATAAAAAGAGAGATAAATAGAGCATAAAAAATGTAGAAGCTGGTCATATAAATATAAAGTAGTGGTAGAAGTCGACTAGTAATGGTAGTTACAGAGCAAATTAAAACTCCCAATATTGTGTGCATATAGTGTTTGATCATGATGGCAAAAACAATACACACAGATTATAGGAGAATACAATATTCCACTTTATCTTCCTTGTTCTCTTTATATATTATGCCCAAAGACAAAATACGGACACTATAAAACTAGCTAGAGTACACAATAAAAATTACAATATTATCTTGTTATCAGTATCTAGACATGAGCTGCTTGACCATCTGAGGAAAGTGTTTTGCTTCTTCAAAATAAATAAATAAACAAATAAAGTCTATATGTAATTTGGTTAATCAATACTCCACAACAAATAAAGTCAGCAATTATAAAAAAAAATAGGACTATGAAACCTAACACAAAGAGGCTTATAATTGATCGCTCACATTGTCAGATTCACCAAAAATCTATATATTAACTCTTTTTAAATCCAATTCTGATACAAATTCATTTATTCAATTGTACATCCTAGAACAACAATGTCATATAATCACATTGCGTATACTTGTAAAAATATCAAGAAAACACAAACACCCTTCGAACGGAAAAATGAAAACAAATAGCACCGTAAGAACACTGTAAATCTAACTCTTGTAATAGTGAGATAACTTTGAGAATTTCATACATGTTGGTCCCTAGTGTTGTATATTTATATATTTACATAATATAATATAGAGAGCTCTTTGTGAAAGGACACAACCTTTCGGTGAAGTTGCAATCTTTCAGTGAGTGAAAGATGCAACCCTTTGACAATGTGACTCTTCGGTGAAGTTGCAACCTTTCGGTGTAACTCTTGAGTATCTATAAATACTCAAAGGTGTACTCAAAGGTGTGAAGAGTTGAAAAAAGGAAGTGAGTAGTAAGAGTCTCTCTATATGTTAGGATTTGAGTCTTATAATATTTTTAATTAGTTTATTTATACACTTGCGATTTCTGCTTCTGAAATTCGGTAGAGTGTAACTATCGAGTTTTCGTGGAATAGGTTTTGTATCCTGGAAGGTTAATTCCTTGTGAGAACCATTTACACCCGTGTGGGAGGAATTAATACCTTTAAAGATAGCATCGTTTTTCGGTGTGCCTAACCTATCATTAACTCCATTACCCACATTATACAACAGTTTTAAAGGTATTAAATTTTCTGCAATGGAGTAATGTTGATGAAGGCACAATTGAATGATGGAGATAAACCCGAGAGGTTGAACGGGCTCAACTAACAACATGAAGATCTCAGTCGATTTGTAGGGAAGTTTAAATTCAAAATCCTTTGTGAAATTTAATTAAAATTTTCTTGATACTAATGTTACTTGTAGTCACCCAGCTACTGGGAAACATCCAACTCTCTCAAAGAATTTTATCAAAATAGGTGATACGCAGGATTCTGAAAGCATGTCTGGAGATCCAATTAAAATGGGATTGCACAGGTGCTGACATAATGATTAATTTCATCAATTGAGATATCAAAAGGAGTCGGTGATCGAGCGTAAAAATGTTAAAAGAGAGAATCGAAACGGTATGCCATTTCTCTTATTTTCGAACAGACTTATTTAATGGAGGGTGATTATCCTTCGATCTTCTCGAATGGATGAAATGGTCCAGACAGAGTGGAATGAGAGATCATGAAGTCCGCTCTTCCTCTTGCTTCAACTTTCTGATTTCTAACTCTGCGAGCTAGTTTTCTTCTTTTCTTCGAATATATCTCAGTAATCAGCGTAGTTTATCAATGTTTCAGTAGTCTTCAATCGTAGAATACCTTGAAGTATTTATAGACATCTGAACATCAAGATAAGTTTGTTATCCAACTAACTTTCTTGATAACTAACTCATAACTGTTTCTTCTTATCCTTCAACGCGTTCCTTTAGTTAATTAGTTATTTCATAACTAACTCTTCAATATAACTTCCTTCTTCACACGCGTTTTTGACTTTAAGAAACTTCTTCTTTAACTTCTGCGCACTTGTCTTGTATTCCATACTTAGACAATTCTTCAGCATGCGTAACTCGTCTTGTCTTGCGCACCGAGTCTTCTAATCTTCAGTAGTAGATTTCAATGATGAACTAATCTATACTAGTCCTATCATCTAATCTTAACAAGACTATATTACATTACTCTAAGCTTTATAATTCAGCTTAGTCAACTTAAATCTATACATCAATACGAACAAAACATATGAGCTTCTATACATCGTTAATTTGCTCATTATAAAACCTATACAAACATATAATATACATCACTTATAAATCGTACTGGTATTTTCTTCTTTTCATACTTAAACTTTTCTTTCTTTCATACTTTGTACTCTACTGATCTTCATAAGACGACTTCCATAACTAGATCAGTCAACACTTAAAAAATATATTCAAGTCTGCTTTTGGCTTATCAAAACTCAACTTATCTTTTCATCATTTAGAACTTATATTAGGATTCATATCCCAACAATACACCTAGGATAACTTTGAGAATTTTATACTATATGATATATCATAAATAACAAAATAATGTTCTAATAAATACAAGAATACAATATTCCAACAAGAATACATGATAGGATATATCTTAAAATATATGATATATCTAAATTGTTATGCCTAGCAGTTGTTTGTTGGAGTACTGTTTGTTATGCTGTTAGGATATATCTTAAAATATATGATATATCTAAATTCGAAAAAGAATACATGATATATCTTGGAATATATCATACATAATATATCTTAGGCAAATATATGCGTTGGATATATATGGGTCTATGTATCAGTTTTTTCATTAATCAGAATTCAATACACAAATATTTTCCACTGCTCTTCTCAAACTTTATCATTAGGAAAATTCTTTTATGTAATTGGGTACTGGATAGACACACTTAAATTTTAATATTCAATTTATTTAATTTAATTTTTAATTCAACATTTAACTCAATTCATTTGATGCAATATTAAATGTATAGGTGCAATCAACTTAAATCATTTGATGCAATATTAAATGTAGGTGCAATCAATTGCACTCAATTATCACTTGTTAATTATATTATAAGTGATAGTTTAAAATAAAATTACTAGTTATAATAAATAAGTGCTAGTTATATTTTAAAAAATATTAGTTTAAAATAAAAGTTGTAGTCATATTTAAAAAAAAAAATGCTAGTTACATTAACAGTGCTAGTTTAAAATAAAACTGTTTATTATATTAAAAGTTCTTGTTTATTACTTGAGAAATTTAAAAAATATATAAAAACAAATTGAAAATAAAAATCGAGCCCATTGATGATTTTTTTTAATTTGATATTTAATTGCAAGTAATTTGAGTTTATATTATATTTTATATATAATATATAAAAAATTATTATCATTAGGTATATATACTTATTTCTTAAATTAATTTAAAAAATCGAAATTTTGTAAAGCTGGATGACTAAAAGTGCTAATTTTTTAAAGCATAAATTAAAAGTGTTAAATAAATAGTTAAAAAAAAAAAAAAACCTCTCTTACGCTATTCTCTCTCTAGGAGAACTCTCCACCTTCTCTCTATAAAACCCACTCCAACCAACAACCGCCTAATCCACCGCCTGAATTAAAAAAGAGGAGTATCAGCACCGATCATCGCGCCGCCTTAACACCGCCAACTGCAACACCGTCAGTCGTCCTATCGCACCGTCGCCTTGTTTAATTCTTCTCTAAAGGGTTGGGTTTCTTTTAGAAATTTAGTTGGGATCAATAGATAGATCTCCCTGACGGCGCTATGGTGGCCGATCGGGTGAGTCTTCTGTTGATCTCATTTATCTTTTTCTGAATTTATTTTCCAATATTTAGTTTCTTGTTGTTTTCTTCTTCTTGTTTTTTCTTGATGTAGTTTTATTTGTTTCCTGTTGGTGTTTTTGCCAATCTTTCTGCGGTTAATTCCTGTTTCCCTTCTCTTTTGAGACCCCTTAAAAAAACCTTTTTTTTTTTAGACCTGTTTTCTCTCAAAGACCCGTGGATGTTTTTGGGATTTGGATTTGTGAGAAGAATATGACGCTCGGTGATCCTTTGTCTTTATTTTTCTATTTTTAGCTTTCTTGATTTGTTGATACCTTAGTGTGGGGTGTCTCGGTTCAAGAAATGGAGATCTATGCTTCTTTTGCGGACAAAGTTCTTCACTCGTTTCTCTACTTCCTCACGATTGGAGGTGACAACGACGCCGTTTGGATTTGTCTTGGTTTGAAAATCTAGAGCTAGATGTGATTTTTCATATTTCCGATCTTTGTAACCTATCAAAAAAATAAAAAATAAATAAATAGTTAAAAATGTTAATTTAAATAGTTGATTCAAATAATGTTGAAAGACAATGGTCATAAGTCGTTGTCTTTCAGTGCAACATCATTGATTTTTCACAACGTAGAAAGACAACGGTCATAAACCATTGTCTTTTAGCGTAAAATAGAATATTTTATTACTTGAAAAGACAATGGTCAAAAACTGTTGTGTTTTAGCACATAATAACATATTATATTACTAAAAAGGATAACGGTTATAAACCGTTGTCTTTCCGCGTTTTTTTGGAAAACAACAACGTGGAACAACAATGGTGCCAAAACTGTTGTCTATCAACGGACTTTTCATTGATTTACAACGCAGAAAGACAACGGAACACCAAAACTGTTGTCTTTTAGCACAAATATGAGCTAAAAGACAACGGTTTTAATATAAACAATATTTGTGAAAACCGTTGTCTATTGGGCGTTGTCATTCAACCTTTTTCTTGTAGTGGAACTAGTGAGTCATGGTGTTTTTTTTTATACATTCCATATCCCAGATTGCGCTAAGTCAATGTCGACAACAACTCTCCAAAATTATATAACATGACAAATCGTTTTTGAAATTAGAAGATGGCTTTCCGACTGATTTCAACTAGGCACCAATTTTTATTTTATTTTTTTCTTAATTTATAATATTATTATTAATTCATAGTTGAAATTATATTGTTAACTTTTTTGTTATATTTTTTTGTCATTATCTTAATCCATAAATCATTGTATTTTGATGAATGCTGAATTTTTATTTTGGACTCAACACAAAGTTGGATGTAATTAAGCCATACATTTGTAAGTTTCATATAGAATGTTATTCAATATTTACATTAGCTAGACTCATACATAAATTACATAGAAACAATATAAAAAAAGGATGTTATTATAGAATCATACAAAGACAGCCAAGAAGCTAAGCGGATCAAATCCGTTCATCAAGTGATTTTTGACTTATGCATCTTTGATATATCTATATATATATAATAACAGAATAGTGATTTCTCTAGCAAGTTCCCGTAAAAAATATTGCAATAGTAAAATATTATTTTTTGTGGGATCCACCAATTGAAAAGCTTCAAACACAAAAATTCTCTCTTTCTTTATTTTTTTTTTCTCTCTCCTCTCCCTATGTCCAGTCACTTTTTTTTTTTTGGTTTCTTCATTATTCTTTATTAGGAATATAATATTGTATCATTCATATAATATCTTTTTTTATAGTATATTTGATTAAATCTTCTATTTTATAGATATGCTTCTTTGTATCTATAAATATAACTATTGTAAAACATTATTACTTATCAAAGATTATATAAAATGAATATTTATTAATTATGCTCAATTAATTATTTTTGATAAATCTTAATTTTATCTAATATTATTGTGACGTGTATTTTTCAAATAAAATATTAAAAATAATGGTCCTAAAAAAGTTCTTATACTATTGTATGTATACAAAAAAACCATTTATTAACATCACATTGCACTACAAAAAACGCGGAGTTTGCCGACGGAAGGCTACCGACGGAATCCATTCTGTCGGTCGGACCGACGGATCGCCGACGGAATTCTCGAATCGACTGACTCCCGACGGAATACAAGATCCGTCGGGACCGGCCGACGGACTTCCCGACGGAATTTAGTTCCGCAGCCAAACGGTGTCGTTTCGCCTTGCTTGCCGACAGATTTTTTCCGTCGGTCGTTCAAATTTCGACTGCCGACGGAAATATCCATCGGTAGCCGACCCGCTTTGACTGACACATTAATATTCGCGTGCTACCGACGGAAATATCCGTCGGTAGCCGCACCGCTTTGACTGACTAATTAATATTCGCGTGCTACCGATGGAAATATCCGTCGGTAGCCAAAATTTTTTTTTTTTATAAGAACTGCCGAAGAGAGGCAGTTCTTCCCCATAAGGGAAAAAAAATTTTGCTTTCGTCCCCCTCTCCCTGTTCGTCTCCTGTTCGTGGATTTTCTTGTGCGTGGTGCGTGGATTGATCGACAAAGGGCATTACGATTATCTACTCCAATTTTCTTCAATTTAAACGGTACGTTTTTTCTTAATTAATTTTAATTAAGTTATTGTATTATAAATTGCATGTTAATTATTATAAATTGCATGTTAATTATTATAAAATTTCATGTACGTAGTTGATGAATATATATGTATAATTCATTCAAATATATGTTTTTTATTGGTTAATTGTAATTAATTAATGTATGTTAGTTCAAATATATAATGTAGTTTTGTTAGTTCGTTTTGATAATTAAACTAGGTTATTATTGTTGATTAAATTAGTAATTATTCTTATAAGTAGAGGTTATAAATTGCATGTTAATTATTATAAAATTTCATGTACGTAGTTGATGAATATATATGTATAATTCATTCAAATATATGTTAGTACGTGGATTATATGTTTTTTATTGGTTAATTGTAATTAATTAATGTATGTTAGTTCAAATATATAATGTAGTTTTGTTAGTTCGTTTTGATAATTAAACTAGGTTATTATTGTTGATTAAATTAGTAATTATTCTTATAATTAAACTAGGTTATTATTGTTGATTAAATTAGTAATTATTCTTATAAGTAGAGGTGTTGTAAATATAGTAATTATTGTTATTGTTTAAATTAAGTAACGTGATTTAAATATGGTAAATTATTGATTTCATTAGTAACGTGATTTTGTTATTGATTAAATTAGGAAATTATTGACTTAAATTACTAAAATGTTATTAATTAAAATAGAAAATTATTGATTTCATTACTATATTAATTATTGACTAATTTATTATACTTTTAAATTTTATTTATTAAAATAGATGAGTCAAGATGCTAGTGGGGCCTCAGGATCTCGACGTAGGAGAGGCTCACTTAGGCCTGTTGAGCCTGCTACGTTGACGTCGTCGGCATCCGTTCCACAGCATTCGCCACCGTCATCTCAGTCGTCGGCAGCTCGTGGACATCCCACGCGGCCGGCCCGAGAACACAGACTGAAAATATGGATTGAGGGTGTACAGTAAGTAATTAATTAAATAATTTTAAGGTTTAACAATATTTAATAGCATCAATTTTTGTAGGTTTTTTTTTTTAATTTATAATGTGTTTGTTTCTTAATATATAATGTCACAACTTACTTCCTGGTAATGAGATATCGAAGGTTTGCTCTACGGTGATTACAGCGTGCAAGATTGTTGCGAATGGTTACTCTTGGCTGAAGGTGCCGCAGACGAAAAAGGATGAATACTGGGAGGAATTCCAGGTATTTGAGTGCATTCAATTAAATATTAATAAACAATTTATTATATATATTATTTGATAAATATGCTGATCGAATATGTGCAGAAACATGCTTATTGGCAGAGGGAGTTATTTTCGGACAACGATATCCACCGTCACTGGCTATCTTCATGTCAGTCTAGGTATAACGAGATAATGTACACCTGGAGGACTGCTTGGCGTAAACGTGGCGTGGTGCAGACGTTGGGGGTGGACGAAAATGGAGTCAACGTGTGGAACACGTTGACCACGTATTGGAGTAGCCCGGAGTACATGAGGAAGTGTGAAATTGCTCGAGCCAACCGTACAAGTGATGGGGGAGGTGGGATGTCAAGGCATCGGGGGGGGGGGGGGGGGGCGATCCGCGTATGAGCACTCAATTGCTCTAGTAAGTGTTCACTAAATTTATTTCAATTATTTATATTATATTATATAAAATAATTTTTATATGCTCATTTGGTACGAAATAGGAGCGGGAACTTGGGCGTGAACCCACACACGTGGATCGGTTGAACGTTCTTCATCCGTTTGATCCAGATTCACAGACGTCCACATATGGACGCACTACCCAGCTTCACGTAAGTGTAATTAAATTGTGATGTTTTTTTAATATTTAATTAATTAAATGTATTGAACTATGTATTAATTTAATTTTTTTGTAATTATGTAGTTGGATGTGAACCGGAGGATTGAAGAGGAGACGACACAGGTTTCTGCTGAAGTCGGGCCCAGCGCTCCGCCTGATCTTAACCGGATTTACCTGGACGTTGCCCCGGCTGATCGAGGACGGGTCCTTGGCCTTGGCCGGATGAGCCGCTCAGTGAGAGCTGCGTCGTCCAGTTCGTCCCAGCGTGCATCGCAGGCCTCTGTATCCTCCACTGCTGTTCCGGACCCGAACGTAGTACACATGATGAACCACTACTTCCGACAGCTAATTGACACTATGGGTCGATCGTTGGGGATGTCTTCTGAACAAATAAATACATGTTTTGAACAGGCGATGAGCGTTCCCCCTCCGCCTTTCGATGCTCCGGTTGGTCCAGTTCCCCCTCCGCATTTCGATGCTCCGGTTGGTTCAGTTCCCCCTTTCAATGCTCAAGATGCAGAGGCAGACGACGACGGCTTGGATTTCATTGGTGGTGGTGATGAAGAGTTTTTTCCGTATAATGGTTGATGTTTGAACTATTTATTTTTCTGTCGAACTATTTAATTTTCTGTCGAACTATTTATTTTTTCTGTCAAACTATTTAATTTTCCGTTGGACATATTTATTTCGGTTGATCGATGTTTGTCAATGGATTGTTTATTTATGTTATTGTTTTTAATTTATACATAATACATAATTTTTCGTTAGATTTTGGTATAAAGTAAAGTATTTTTTATTTTATTTTTTCGATTTTTATTTTATCCCGCCAATATTACCGACGGAAGTAAATATTCCGTCGGAAATAAAGTCTGCCGACGGAAATAAATATTCCGTCGGAAAAGTCTGCCGACGGAATTTCCGTCGGCCAAGTACTCTACCGACGGAAGTTTGGGCGGCACCCTACCGACGGAATTTGGAATCCGTCGGTAGATTCAAAACGTACGCACCGACGGAATTTCAAAATCCGTCGGTAGCGCGTAATATTTACAGAAAGTTTCTTCCCCTTTCTCTCTCTCAATCGAAAAAAATTGTAGAAATTGTATGAGAGCAAGCAAATGGAGGTACGTTTTTCTTTTTTACTTGGTTAAATTTTCTGGTTTAGTTGTGCATTTTATATGGTTATAGTTTAATTAGTTGTGCAATTTATATATTTGTAGTTTAGTTGTGTAGTTTAATTAGTTGTGTAGTTTAATTAGTGGAGCATTTTATGTATTTGTAGTTTAGTTGTGTAGTTTAATTAGTGGAGCATTTTTTTATATGTTTGTAAGAATTTTATGTTAAATGTTTAACAGATGGAATTGCCGGATCGTCGATGGATGTATGAAACTCCTAGGTTCATTTTAGGAAATGTGAATAGTGAATTTTACAATGAACTTGTGTCATTTGTTGAATTTGCAAAGCTCCACCCACATTACATGCATGGGGATTGTATCAAGTGTCCGTGTAATGCCAAAAAATGTCAGAATAAAATATTTAAGTCGATTGATGAGGTTTTGGTACATGTTCTGAAGAATGGTTTCACTGTTAATTATTATAACTGGACATTTCACGGCGAAGGACGTTGGCCTTATAACTTTGATCAAGTTTTATACTATTACACTGCTGGTATCTATGAAAGACAAATATATGGTAATCAAGCTGGCACGAGTAATGAACAACAGTTTGGTGGGGAACAACAGTTTGGTGGGGAACAACAGTTTGGTGGGGAAGAACAGTTTGGGGAGGGAGAACAGTTTGGGGAGGGAGAACCCAATATGTATCAAACAATGATAATGGAAGCCGGTTTTTCAAATGTAGAAGAGCAGCCGACGGATGAAGCATTTCGGTTTTATGAAATGCTCAAATTATGCGATCAAGATTTGTATCCGGGTTGTGATTCTCACTCTGAACTGTCATTTAATGCCCGACTTATGGCTATCAAGACCGAGAACAAGCTTTCTAACAGGGCATATGAGCAAATGACACAATTATGTAGTGAGATCTGCCCTCCTGAGAATAAGGTGCCTACAACGTATCATCAAAGCAAGCAAATGATGAAAAATATGGGATTGTCGGTCGAGAAGATTGATTGTTGTGTAAACGGTTGCATGTTATATTGGGGTGATGAAGATAACAATCTGAACATGTGTAAGATGTGTGGTCATCCTCGTTACAAAGAGCCACGTCGGAAGGGGCCCGCTAGTCAATCGAAGTCGTCGAAGAAGAAAGTGGCACACAAGAAGATGTATTATCTTCCAATCATTCCCCGTTTAATGAGATTGTATCAATCTACTGCCACAGCACAACACATGACGTGGCATGCAACAGATTCGTCTTCGACCGAGTCTAGGGAGATGCGACATCCGGCGGACTCGGAGGCCTGGAAACACCTTGACAACGTGTATCCCAATTTTTCTTCTGAACCGAGGAATGTGAGGCTAGGTTTGTGTACTGATGATTTTGCACCGTTTGGGAGCTTTGGAAAGCAGTATTCGTTGTGGCCGGTGATTCTGACTCCGTATAATCTTCCTCCATGGATGTGCTTGAAACCTCAAACAATGTTTCTAACTGTATTGGTGCCAGGTCCGTCGAATCCAAAGGATAAACTTGACGTTTATCTCCAGCCTCTTATAAAAGACTTGATCTTTTTATGGGAAAGTGGTGTCCAAACGTATGATGTGTTCAGAAAACAGAATTTCACGATGCGTGCTGCTGTATTGTGGACCATTAGCGACTTTCCTGCATATTCTATGTTGTCTGGGTGGAAAACGGCTGGGTTTCAAGCATGTCCGTATTGTATGGATTTTTCTGAAGCTTTCAGTCTTGAGAAGAGTAGGAAAGTTACATGGTTCGATAATCACCGAAAGTTCTTACCTCAAGATCATCCATTTAGAAGGAATAAGAACAACTTCTTGAAGAACAGAACAGTTACACACAATCGACCGCCCCTTCGAAACGGTATTTTAATTATACAATTATTTGATCTAGTATAATGTTATACGTATATGTTTTATTAATTTCTTCTAGTATAATGTTACCGTACAGGACAAACGTTGTTACATGAGATTCAGTGGACGGGTTTGAAAAAATCTACTGAGGAAAATGCAGCTGAACACAACGGTCGAATCCCAGGTGGATGGAATAGAAAGAGTATTTTTTGGGATTTGCCATACTGGAGTTCACTATTGATCCGACACAATTTGGACGTGATGCACATTGAGAAGAATGTGTTTGATAATGTGTTCCACACAATGATGAACACAGAAGGCAAGACGAAAGATACTCCAAAGTCCCGGGAAGAGTTGAACATTTATTGTCGTCGCGAAGAGTTGAAAATGGATCCCAGTACAGGTAGATATCTGAAGGCTTGCTACACACTGGATAAGCCACAGAAACAACAACTGTGTCGTTGGATTCACGAGTTGAATTTTCCAGACAACTACGTGTCAAACTTGAGTCGATGCGCAGACATAAACAGGGGTAAGGTTTCAGGGATGAAGAGTCACGATTGTCATGTTTTTATGCAGCGCTTGATACCGATTGCGTTCCGAGACGTTGTTCCTCTCAATGTGTGGAGGGCTATCACTGAATTAAGTCTTTTTTTTAGAGATTTAACATCTTCAACGATCAAGATCGATGATATGATTCGTTTGGAGCAAGACATTCCAGTGATTTTGTGTAAGTTGGAAAATTTTTTCCACCTAGCTTCTTCAACTCCATGGAACACTTACCCGTTCATTTAGCGTATGAAGCCAGAATTTGTGGTCCAGTGCAGTACAGGTGGATGTACCCATTTGAAAGATAAACTCTTACATTTTTCATTTTTTATATATACTACATGCATGCATGTTCACTGAATTAAAATATATGTTTTTTATTATAAATCAGATATCTCCACAACTTGAAACGCAATGCTAAACAAAAGGCAAATGTGGAAGCATCGATTGTTAATGCATATTTGAATGAAGAGGTTTGCATGTTTTGTTCTTATTATTTTGAAGACCATGTCAACACTCGGTTGAGAAGTGAACCACGTAACTACGGTGGTAGAGATACAGACAATATCGGTGAAGAGGTTGATGGAATGCTGTCTATATTCAAGTCTAAGGGACGACCAATAGAAAAATTCACTGAACGAGAGTGGGAGTCGAACAGAGAGGCAGAAATAGCACAAACGTATGTGTTATTGAATTGTGATGAAGTTCAGCCTTACATTGAGTAAGTATTTCATATTTTTATCATTACTTCATTTATGTAATTTAATATTAATTGTGATTGAATGTTGTGAATTAGGATGTATACTCAAGAACTAAGACGAACAGAACAAAACATCTCAGATACAGATATAGATGCTCGTCTTCAACATGATTTTGCCCGATGGTTCCAACGTTGTGTGAGTACCATTTCCTTAAATTTTACGTAAATAAATATGATTCATAATTAATGTTAATTATTTGAACTGTATAGGGACGGTCAAACGATTTTGGGAATCGATTCTTAAAGGATCTCAGCAAAGGACCACTACGTCGTGTAAAGACTTACAACGGCTATATTGTGAAGGGCTACAGATTTCATACATCTGAGTATGCATCGAGAAAAGCGACTACCAACAGTGGTGTTTGCGTTAGCAGTGCAAACTACAATGCAGATGCAAGTGACTACTATGGGGTGTTGCACGAAGTCGTTGAAGTAGAATATCCGGGATATCCAACAAAGACTGTAGTGTTGTTCAAGTGTCATTGGTTTGATTCAGGCCCTTCAGGAACAAGGATTCATCCGGAGTACAAACTCGTCGATGTTAATCCGAAAATGAGCTATATCGGGAATGATCCATTTGTATTTGCCCATCAAGTATCTCAAGTATACTACTGCAAGTATCCAGTACGATCACATAGTAAAATTGAATGGCACGCTGTTTGCAAAGTAAAGGCAAGATCAATGGTAGAAGTCCCTACAAAGGACAGGAGTGATGAAGATGATTCTCCGTTTCAAACGGAACAAATAGAGGCTAGAACTGAAGTCTTTTCGGGAGATTTGAATATCCACGTAGACTTGACGGGTGGAAATTCACAATTGATCGAAATTGAAAACGATAATGAAAATGAGGAAGATAATGAAAATGAAGAGGAAGAGGATGAGGAGGAGGAGGAGGAGGAGGAGGAGGAGGAGGAGGAGGAGGAGGAGGATGAAGAGGAGGAAGATGAGACAAATAATCAAAATGTAGATGAAGAAGAAGAAGATGAATAATAAATTATATAATGTAAGCTAATTATTTTATTAGATGTACAATTTAAAAATATTTATCATTAAGTTACAACTAAAAATTGTGAAAAAAATTAATTTTTTGAAATTTTTTAAAATATAATTAGCAAAAGAATGAATATTTTAGTAAAAAAAATGAATATTTTAGTATTTAAAAATATATAAATTATAGATTACAAATTTAATTATTTAATTTATGTGAATGACATTAATGTTTTGAAATTTTTTAAAAAATAATTAGCAAAAAAATGAATTTTTTACTAAAAAATATTAGTATTTTAGTTAAAATATGAATATTTTAGTATTTTAAAATATATAAATTATAAAAATATAAATTATAGATTTCAAATTTAATTATTTGATATATATGAAAGAAATTAATTTTATGAATTTTTAAAAAAAAATGGGCCGAAAATGAGTATATATACAATTAATATTACAATTACGAACAAGTAACACACTTGTCCGAGTGGTAGGCGCCCCTCTCTAGGCGCCCACACACCCGGGTTCGATTTCTAGCAAGGCCAGAATAAATGGTGGCCTTAATAACAGGTAGCGGGTCGGGTCGGGGTCGGGTCGGGTCCGATCCGCCCCGGTAATTTTTATTTGGGTTACCTTACTACCGACGGAACCGCCGACGGGCACCGACGGAATATAATTCCGAATTAAAAAATATAAAATCGAGTTCCGTCGGCAGATCCGTCGGAAAGTACCGACGGAATTCCCGACAGAAGCCGACGGATATATTTTTGAAAAAAAAAATTCTAAAATAAATTTCCGTCGGCAAGTCCGTCGGTACTACCGACGGACGTCCGACGGAATTGCCGACAGAAATTAGACCCGGTTTCAAAACGGGTCATTCGGCCTACCGACGGAATGATATCCGTCGGCAGACTCGACTGATTTATTCTGTCGGGAATCCGTCGGTACTACCGACGGAAAAAAAAATTCCGTCGGTAAACCGGGCCGACGAGCCTAGAACCGACTGAATTATTCTGTCGGTAGTTCCGTCGGAAACTACGCCTACCGACCACAATTCCGTCGATAGATCCGTCGGTAAACCGCGTGTTTTTTGTAGTGTTGTTTATATAAGTTTATTAATTTATAAATCGTGCATCGCACGCACGGGAGAAATACTAGTTGTACTTATAAATTAAAATTATAACACCTATCTATATCATATAATATGTTTGTGTGTAAAATGATACTATTAATTTATACTCCCTCAGCCTAACCTCTGCCTCCTTCCGCCTCCTTTCTTCTTTTTCCTCCTTTCTCCTCCTCTTCTGTGTAGAAATTATGTAGATCAGGCGGCGCTTATTCAGATCTGGTCCGTCGGCTTTCTACGAATTTACTCCCGCCGATCGTCGCCCGTCCGTCTTCTGACTGCCGACCAGGCACCGCCGTCCAGATCCGCTCGTCCCGTCAGTTTTATGTTTGTCTTATGATACATTTTATGTAATTCTTTTATAGGATTTAGTTGGGAACAATGGACAGTCTATCCTAACGGAGCTACGGTGACCGTTTGGAGGAGTGTTCCGTTGATTCCGTTTTATTTTTCCGTTGATCAAGTTTTTTTATGGTTTTTCTAGATAGTTTTCTTATTTGCGTTTTCCCTTTCATTTCAGTTCCTCTGTTTGTTTTTTGTCCTAGTCTTAGATAGTATGTTATTTCTGTTTCTATAGTGTATTCTAGTTTTATGGTTTTTATGTTACGGTGCTGTCGGCTTTGTCCGACCCCTCTACGCTATATGCGTCCTGCTTCCCTTCTATGGGACCCTGTTTTCCCTCTTTTGGGACCCTGTTTTTCCCTCTTTTGGGACCTGGTGGTGATATTTGGGATTTGGATGTCCCTTAAGAATCTTGGTGCTTGGTGAGCCTTTGACCTCATGATTTTATCTCCATCGTTTTGATATGCTGGTACCTTAGTGTGGGGTGTCTCGTATTGAGATATGAAGATCTGTGCTCTTTTGGTGGACAAAGGTTTCACTCGTTTTCCTCTTCCTCACGATTGGATGGAGCAACGATGCCGAGTTGATTTGCTGTGGTTTGAAGATCTAGAATTTAGAATTGTATTATCTATCTTTCATGTATTGATCTTGTAAACCTTTTCAAAAAAAAATTAATTTATACTCCCTCCTTTCCAGCTTAACTTTCACACTTATTGTTCACCCTCTTTATAAAAAATATTATAATAAATAGAATTTTAAGATATAATTTTATAAAAAAATAAATAAATGGGTTCACTTGTGTGTATGTATGTACCATAAAAATAATAACATTAAATATAATATTTTAAATATTGTATGGATAGAGTTGCTAAAGAATCGAAAAAATAAGTATGAAAGTTAAGTTGGAACGGAGCGAGTAAAAAGTACATTTGGATCTGGCCTCACATTTATTTACTTAATTAATATGTAGCCGACATCACATTTGTACATTATATAATATAGTTTGGTTGAAAACGAATTGAAATTCATGTGGCTTAGTTATAGACTATCAATTTATCAATTAGCGCGTCGAACAAGTCTAATGCAATATTCCAATGTGTAATATTTTAAACATATAAAGAAAAAATATGTAGCTACTAGCTAGTAAAAAAAACCTCAACAAGGAAAAAAAAAAAAAAACTCTTATGTGGTCGGATACTTATTTACATTTAGGTTGTGTTTGGATAAGAGAATTTGATTTGAGTAGATATTTTAAATGAAAAAATTTAAAAATAAATTAATTTCAAATGACATATTTTAGTGAGAATTTAAAATTCTCTCAATTTTAACTAAAAAATGTGTAAACAAAAATTTAAATATTTAAAATACATTCACAATCCAAACAAGTGAGGTGAATTTTGATGGTGAAATCAAATCCCTCCATCCAAATGTAGTCTAATAATATTACATATTTATTCCTATAATATATCGTAATATTAAATGAACAAACACGTATAAAATGTAGGCACATAATATTGTCTATGTGATCCAAATCACCCGATTCATATTGATTTTAACCTACAATTTTCATTTTACTTGCAAGATTTTTATTTTCTAAATTTAAAAGATAATATTACACGTTGCGTACAGATTTTCGTGAACAAAGTTATATAGTTGAGATGATTTATAAATTGTTTTAGATGGTGAATCAATTATTATAAAAAACTGATACACTTTATTTCCTTTTTAAAGTGTTACTATAATTTATTAAAATAAATTACGATAGTGTAAAAAGTTTTTGCTATAAATCTGTTTGTAGTCTAAAACCAACTGTAAAGTAATAAAATGCATAAAACAGTAATGTAAACAGTAACAGAACTGTTGTACTAGCAAACTGCAAAAAATAGTATTATTGTATGGGTTCTCACTTCTCACTATAGTATTCTATGATAATTTATGGAGTATTTAAAATAATAGACTTCAAAATACTAAAATTAATGCTAATATTGAATAAGCATTCCAAATATAAAAGTCCACCAATTGTAGCGGCTCATAAGTCCTGTCCTGTCCCACTCTCTTTCTCTCTCATCGTCCAAATATTATCTACTACTACTAATTTATTTGAGAAAATTGGTTAAATTATAAAATATTGTTATATCTGTACTCTGTAGTAGTATAAAAAATGTCTTTTGCAAATCCTATTCCCACCCAATCACCCATCTTACGTATTCAATAATTTGTGTCTCCTTTTCAATATCATTTGTATTTTGTAGTCATAGTCACTGAAGTTGAGCTTCTCTCCATGCAAATCGAGTCCTAATGGAAAAAGTGAAGAAAATCAGTATTTTCTGCTTCATCTTCATTTTCTGCGCTTCAGGAGCTACACTGCCCAAGCCCAAGCTCCACCAAAATGAAGGTAATTACTTTAATGCTTGGAAACTCAAATTTCAGCTAAAGATTACATTAATTAATTCTTGGTTTTTGGTGGGGGCCCAGAAAGGAATTTACTAATTTAGTGGTGTTTGTTATTGGTTCGCAGTGAGGGCATTGAAGGAAATTGGGAAAAGATTGGGCAAAAAAGATTGGGATTTTAGCAAGGATCCTTGCAGTGGAGAAGGGAATTGGAGTGTTCCCATTACAAGAAAAGGATTTGAGAGCTCTGTCACTTGTGATTGCTCTTTTGATCAGAATTCTACTTGTCATGTTGTTACCATGTATGCATTTCTCTCTCTCTCTCTCCCAATAATCAAGATTTTAAGTAGCCAAGAAAAAGAACATATAGCTTTATTTCATTGGTCTTTTCTACATTAATTCTGCTCCTTTTGATGAGTTTGCTTCCAATTCTGGTGTGCACAAGATATTTCTCTTTAAATGTGATTTGTATACATGGAAAATTACACTTTCTTGTTAATTGCAATCTATTATATGCTGGGTAAAAAGTAGAAAAATGTTAGTATAAGATTGCAAATCACGTGTTTTCGGTAGTATGAAAATTGTTCATCCGTGGCCGGGATTGTGGAGGAGTTCTTAGATCGATTCTTTGACTGAATACAGTCAGTCAACGTTTGATAAGTCAGCAGTTGACTTTCTGACTGTAGTTACTCATCCAGCTGTCAAAGACGTGCTTGGGGTCCATCTATGTCTGCATGAGAGTCCAATTACTTTTATTTAATGAATGTAAAACATTTCTTGTCTTCTTTCTATAGTTTTTTAAAGCAACATGGAGCTGGTCTCTTTATTTAGGGGGTTGGTTGGTCAAATGGCCTAAGAAACTTCGGTTAAGTTCTTGGCATAATGATATAAAACAAAATTGATGGGATGTTTGATTGGTTGCATGCATGCATGGGTTCGTAATCATGAGATTCGATCATATATTGT
This sequence comes from Galeopsis tetrahit, assembly GCA_963675135.1. Lineage (NCBI taxonomy): Eukaryota > Viridiplantae > Streptophyta > Magnoliopsida > Lamiales > Lamiaceae > Galeopsis > Galeopsis tetrahit. The sequence goes on from OY776126.1 coordinate 23,712,165, forward strand.
GAACTACAACAGTTTTAAACTTGATGACTACGGATTGTATGTAATGATGAGTCTTGAAAATTCCTTTGTTGATTGTAGTGATTCATGTTTAAAAATCTACTGTCTTTTCAATGCTCAATCATGGCCAACTTCCGTTTTTGGTGTGTTATCATTTAGTATCAATGTGTAGAATTTAGTAACTATAAAGAATGTGTTACCATTTATATCACGTCTCTAACTTCGCTGCATTATGCTGATGCAGAGCTTTGAAAGGACAGAATCATACAGGAGATGTTCCACCAGAATTTGCCAAGCTTCGCCATCTTACACACTTGTGAGCATCATCACTTAAATCACATCCTCTCCTCTAAAGCTTCATTTTGATTTTTGAGTCTATTTCTGCTAATTTCTATTGTTGCTTCAAGCTATTAATTAGCTCTGAGTTTGACTTTTGTAATTGTATTGTGCAGGGATCTTAGTAGAAATTATCTTAATGGTTCGGTACCTATCCAGTGGGCTACATTGAGCTTGGTTGATCTGTAATTCCTGGCTTTTGCTCCATTTGTTTATCGTCTTTCAAAATACTTGTAATCGGAGTAAAATGAATCCAATATGTGTTTTTCTTGTCTACCAATATATGCAGGTCTTTAATGGGAAACAAATTGTCTGGTCCATTTCCAAGGGCGATTAACAAAATGAGCTCCCTTGTGAATCTGTATGATGCAATCTCTTTCTCACCCACACGTTTTCTGCACTGGATTAATCTTCACTGTTAAGAGTCGTTATGAAGTTCTGTTTAATCAACATTTTTCTGGTGTATCTGATTCAAATTGACCATGAGAATTCTATGTGCAGGAGTCTTGAAGGGAACCAATTTTCTGGATCCATTCCTGCAGAAATTGGGCTATTGTTCAATTTGCAAAAATTGTATTACTTTTAGCAATTATTCCACATTTCACTGACTGAAAATTTCTTTCTGCTTCCATAATCATTTGTGTACTCGTATCAAATATTTTCAGTGTTATATCATCAAATGCATTCACCGGAGATTTACCTGAGGAGTTAGCCAACCTGACATCCTTAACTGATTTGTGAGTACATAACCTCTTCATTCGAGTTTCCTAATTGTATAAGATATTATGTTCATAATTTCCTTTATAGCATAAATAGTTGTATAAGCTTTTCTTTCCAAATACAGTTTGTATACTTGATTAGCTTTCCCTAGAGGTTCTTTTCATGAAATACTTGTAACTGACTTTCGATATCTTTAAATATTTAGGAGGATATGTGACAATAACTTCACGGGAAATATTCCTGACTTTATCAGCAGCTGGAAACAAATTGAAAAACTGTAAGTAGCCCATCTTTTTCTTAAGAAAGGAATTCACTATGCAATTTAAAAAGCTTCCTAAGATATATTTTAGTGAGCAAAATTTCTCGTAACAATACGTTCAACTTTTTCCTTATGTTACAGGCACATGCAAGGTTGCTCGCTTAAGGGTCCAATCCCGTCTTCTATATCAGCCCTGACAAGCTTAAGTGACTTGTGAGTGACCTAAAATCATTTTCACTCGATTCTTTCTGAAGCAATGGCATATTAGCTTGACGGTTTTACCCTCATTTTCGACTTTCAGGAGGATCAGTGATTTAACAGGTGGAGTATCAACTTTCCCCCCACTAGGCGATATGAAGTCCATGAAAGTGCTGTGAGTATTAACTGGATGATATTGAAATGATTTGACCCGAGAATATTAAACTCAAACTCTTCTGTATAGGATACTGAGAAGTTGCTTAATACATGGAGAGATCCCTGAATATATTGGCAACATGAAAAAGTTGAAAAATCTGTAAGTATTTGAGAATTTTTTTGCCATTTGGTTTAGTGATAGTGTAATATTACTATGTGCAACTAACACCGAAATCTTGTTTTGTTATTTGCAAATTTAGAGACCTTAGTTTCAACAATTTGAGTGGAGAAGTTCCTGCTTCTGTTGATCAACTTGCAAAAGTTGATTTTCTGTAAGTACTTAATTCTTTTCCAGTTCTTTATTATTTAGGGTGCTGCACACTCTATTCTTTACTCTATTAGCATATTTGTACTTAATTTACAACTGTCATTTGTTCTTTTAGTTATTTGACAAGCAATAGACTTACGGGACAAGTTCCAGGCTGGATTTTACAAAGAAACAAGAACGCGTAAGTACTTTAATCTCACATATTTTTTTTCACTCTTCTTCATTGACAAAGTGTGATTTTGCTTCTCGTATTAATTATGCTATTTCACGTACAGAGATATCTCTTATAACAATTTCACAGGAAGCCAATCAGTAAATGAATGTCCACGAGGGAGTGTGTAAGTATTTTCTGGAATTTCACCTTGACATTTTGTTGACTTTTTATTGTGTGAGATCATAAATTTTTGTGTGTATTTGCTTCAGAAACTTGGTGGAGAGCTACTCATCAGCTATTAGTAAATCGTAAGATTGCATCTCTTTATGTGTTAAGTGATTATTATAACTATTTGAGTTTGATCATTCCATATAAAATATAATAGCATTTCGAAGCCACACAAATAACTTAATTTTGTCTTTTGTCATGCCAGTAAAGTGCATCCGTGTATGAAGCAAGAGTTTCCATGTTCTGAGTCAAAAGATCAGCGTAAGTATGCTCAATATGTTTATAAAGCTGGTGAAAAACCAAATCCGTTATCTGATGGTTCTATCGAGTTATCAACGTTTTATATCTTTTCTATATTTAAGTAAATCATCGTAAATTTTTATAAAACTTTGTACCAACAGAGGGATACTCATTGCACATTAATTGTGGAGGCAAGGAAGTGAGCATCTCTAACAATACAACATATGAAGCTGATTTAGAACCCAGAGGGGCTTCAATGTACTACGCGGGTAAGAAGTGGGCATTTAGCAGCACGGGAAATTTCATGGACAACGACCTCGATGCTGATAACTACATAGAGACCAATGTTTCAACTCTGTATAATACCACTTCACCACTATCAATGCTCTACCGAAATGCACGCGTATCCCCTCTATCCCTCACTTACTATGGCCTTTGTCTCCTGAATGGAAACTACACTGTGAATCTCCATTTTTCTGAAATTGTGTTCACAAACGATAGAACGTTCAACAGCCTCGGAAAGAGAATATTCGATGTCTACTTGCAGGTACATACAACTTAGAGCCCGTTTGGCTAATCGTATTTCAAACATCTTATAAGTTGTTTCAAGAGCTTATAAGATGTAATTTTTAGGTAGCTTATAAGCTGTTAAAGTGTTATGGCTATAAGTTCTTTGATAATTTGAGAGAAATATTTTTTGTTTTCATTAATTATCAAAAAACTTGGGAGTTTGGGGGTGGGGGGTCGAGGGTGCAGGTGTGTGGGGGTGATTTTTGTTTTTTTTAAATTAATTGATAAAAAAAATCTATTATTGAAGTTGGAATGTTGGCACATTATTTTTAACATGTTGGATTAAGTAAATATACTATTAAGTAATAAGCTTTAAACACCCTCTTATACATATTTAGTATGCTGAAATATTTTACCATGTTGGATTAAGTAAATGTACTATAAATGCAGGGAAAGTTGGTTTTGAAGGATTTCGACATTGCAGCTGAGGCTGGTGGACCTGGTAGGCCCATTGTAAAGACTTTCACAGCAGCGGTAACAAGAAACACTCTGAAGATCCATCTTTATTGGGCTGGGAGAGGGACTACAGGCATTCCACGCAGGGGAAGTTATGGCCCTCTAATATCAGCCATATCAGTCACTCCTAGTATGTTATCGATTCTAGTGTTAAGTTCACTTTTCTGTTTTAAAATATGAGAATTGGAAATTCTTTGCATTCGAGGACTAATATGAAAATCACTTTGTTGCAGATTTCAAACCTCCAGTTCATCACAAGAAAATTAATTCTACCATGGTGGCTGGGGTGATAGCTGGTGCAGTCTTTATCCTAACTCTGGTTCTAGGAATATTGCATAAGAAAGGCTATCTTGGAGGCAAAAGTTCGACAGATAAAGGTACAATCTTCCGAATGTTAGCTAAATTTCAGCATGATCAATTGTAATGGGAAGATATTAATGAAATATAAGTAGGAGCTTATGGAATATTGAAGAAATGCATCTTAGCTTGTTTTTCTGATATTATGTCTCCTTGAACAGAGCTACGAGGCCTCGATCTACAAACGGGTTTATTTACATTAAGACAGATCAAGGCTGCAACTAAGAACTTTGATCCTGCAAACAAGATTGGCGAGGGTGGTTTTGGTTCAGTTTACAAGGTACTATTTTTTTCAGCATTCATCGCATTTCATATTATTTGTGAACTCTCATTGTATTGAAAAGGAAATCGACTCCTCTCTCTGCTATGATAGGGACTGCTATCAGATGGAACCATAATAGCAGTGAAGCAGCTTTCCTCAAAGTCCAAACAGGGGACAAGAGAATTTGTCAACGAAATAGGAATGATATCTGCTTTGCAACACCCGAATTTAGTAAAGCTATATGGCTGTTGTGTTGAAGGAAATCATTTAATGATCGTTTATGAGTACATGGAAAACAATTGTGTATCGCGTGCTATTTTTGGTGAGGATGGTTTTCAAATCATTCAAGATTATTAAATTTTGCATGCACTGACTAGCTCAATATCTTTTCTGCTCTTATTATAGGAAAAGATACTGCACAGAAGCTGAAGTTAGATTGGCCCACAAGGAGGAAAATCTGCCTTGGTATAGCCAAAGGTTTGGCTTACCTCCATGAAGAATCACGAGTGAAAATAGTTCACCGAGACATCAAAACAAGCAATATTCTGCTTGACAAAGATCTCAATGCAAAAATATCTGATTTTGGCCTGGCAAAGCTTAATGACGATGATAAGACCCATATTAGTACCCGGATTGCTGGGACCATGTAAGTTCCCTTCTAATTTCCCTCCTTTAATGACTTTAAAAGTTTGAGGGGGTCTTCAATGAAAATGGTAATGGGAGTCGTCAAATAGTGCATTACAATGAGAATTTTGAAATAATGAGACAAAAATGATTGTTTGTTGATGAATAGTTTTGAAATAATGAGACAAAAATGATTGTTTGTTGATGAATAGTGGAATGATCGATGAGAAATGATTATAGGAGAGGAGTTAATCAAAATGGGGTAATGATTAACTTATTTTGAATCTCAATACCTCGTATGAAGTATGATGAAAATAAACTGATCCCCTTTTATTCTCATGAATACCTTTATTCATTTTCATTACTGTTCTCTCATTGAAGAATTATGAACCAAGCCGCCCTAAATCTGCCTTACTTCGACACCCTCTTAAATCTGAGCTGACAATTTGAGCCCAACTTGGCCAACTCAAAAAATTAGTATCAATCCGGGCCTCCCATTTTGCTAGTCCGAAAATAGTGCCTGAATGTTATGACAGGACCAAGTAGTCCAATTTTGATCACACTAAAAAACATAGGATACGGGCATGTTGAAGGCCCGGCCTGTGAATAGATTGAGACAATGCACATTCTTTGATCATAGAAAACATCAAACATTAACACATCCATTATGTTATTTGTCCTCCAGAGGCTATATGGCTCCAGAGTACGCAATGCGTGGCTACCTGACTTCCAAAGCAGACATATACAGCTTTGGAGTGGTTGCACTCGAAATAGTGAGTGGGAAAAGCAACACCAACTATAGGCCTAAGGAAGAGTTCGTCTACCTTCTTGATTGGGTATCCATCCATCTCTTCTATACTTCAAGATTATGCTTCTTCTTAAATGCTTTCAATATTGGACAAAACTTGTATACACCAGGTGTACTGTGCAACTCAAGTATAGTTGCACCGTATAACTGGTGTACAAAGAGCGTTACTCTCAATAATGATGATCTCTCTCTCTCGTTCAGGCCTACGTTCTTCAAGAAAGGGGCAGTGTACTGGAGCTGGTCGACCCTGATTTAGGGTCTGCATACTCATCAGAAGAGGCAATGGTACTACTGAATGTGGCCCTTTTATGCACAAATGCTGCTCCAACTCTGAGGCCTATAATGTCTCAAGTGGTGAGCATGCTGGAAGGACGAACGGCTGTTCAGGACTTGCTTTCTGATGCTGGATTTTCGAACGTTGATTCCAAGTACAAGGCTATCAGAAACCACTTCTGGCAGCATCCTAGTGTGAGTCATAGCTTGTCAACAAATGGCGTTTATTCTGATTCGTCGTATTCAAATCAAGATTTGGAGGAAAACGTTTTGGTTCAAACAGCTGATCAACACGAATCTAAATAGATGTAAAGTACGTACCCTAAAATATAGTATGAGGTTGCCAAGCAATTGTACATAAAAGTGGCTTCCTTTTATATAATTGTATTGTGAGCCAGATTTAACGTTAATATGGTATGTAATTCTTTTGCAGCATGTTAATTGGTATGTTATAATGTTAACAGGCGTGATTCTCTATTTCATATCCGTGTCTCCGTTTCAAAAAGTTTGTCGCATTTGTCATTTTCTATAAAATTAAGAAACATATTTTTTGACACATTTATCCCTCATTAATTTTTCTCTTTTTCCTTTGACCTTTTTTTATCACACTCTTATATTTTGAGAGAAATTGAGAGAAAATGAATCATTAATACATTTTTAATTAAAAGTGATATTGTAGGAGTTACAAATGGACATTTTAGGAAAATTCGTGGTAAAAATAGGAAAAACAATAAACTTTTTGAAACAAAAATAAAAATCAAATGCAACAAACTTTATGAAACGGATGGAGTATAATTTTTTCTTTGAGCATGCACTAATTGAGATTGAAATACTATGGATAGAAAATATGTGCGTGCGTGCACCTTGTAGGCTTTGTACACCTATCATTAATACTATTGATAACGAGAACTAATACTATTCATTTTTTCGAGAACTAATACTATTATCAAAGAACTAACATTATAACTTTTTCTTATTTTTTTTTGACTTTCGAGAACTAATACTATTATCAAAGATCTAACATTATAACTTTTTTTTTTTTGACAATACATACAGGATAAAACACAGATCCTTGTAATATTATGGACAATCATCTTCATTCCAATCATGATGATATGAAGTGGTTATAGTACTATAAGTCAACTCATGCGCAATCCGATTCTTATCTCGGATAATATGTTTGCATTCCGGAATCATTTCTTGTTGAAGCAAATATTGAATGTCCTTAACCGTTCTTGCTTCAGATGTTCCAACCTGTAAACTTTCAGCAATAGCCTTTACAGCATCAAGAGAATCGGAACACACACCATTAATCTTAATCCCGAATTGACTGCACTTTCCAATCCCAATCTCTATTACTTTTAATTCAGCGCCACAAACTGTGCCCGCCAATCGAATCCTATTCTGATTACACACTACCACATATCCTATAGCATAACACTTTCTTGCATCATTGAAGGCTGCATCAATGTATAATATATTTCCATTTTCTACAGAATTAATATTATAACTTGTGAGAATTAATATTAGCTCAATGTTTTTTTTTTGTTTTTTTTTTATTATTACTCATTTCTACCTACTTTATCCATCAATTATTATTTATAGTATTAAATGATTTTTTTTTCTTTTGTGTTTTGTTAAATGAATATTTTATCACGAAAAATAAGAAAAGGATAAAGTTGGAATACCATTATTAATATTTCTTAGAAAATTAAAGATGACAAATACACCAATTTTTTTTATTAATTTTTTTCTTGTTAATTCATTTATGATTTAATTTCAGTTTTACTTTCAAATTTTAAAATACATTTAATAACTTGGTTTGATTGCATTTTAAATTCTTTAAGTTGTCATTTTTTTTTTAAATATATACATTATTTTTGTTGAAAAATTGAAATTTTAGTCAGAATCTGACACGCGTGATTTGAACATTTGTTTAAAAATTGAGGTTTTCGACAGATTTGGTGACTAGGTGTCACATGTAATTAAAATAAGAGTTGCACGTGTCAGTGTCGACCTAAGTTAGAATGCATATTAAAAAAGTGAAAATTTAAATTTTTTAAAATAGAATCAACCTAAATTATAAGAGGTATTTTAAAATTTTTCCATTTTCAGGCTTAAAATTTTAAACTTAAAAGATGTTTTTTGTTTTTTTTACCATCGTACTCCTACCTTAATATTGTTAATAATTGTGTTGCACTTATTTTAGTGAGATCATTTTAATGATTGAAGCAAATCAAATTGGTAATACAAAAATTTATATGCAATATTGCATATATGCAACATGACTAATTAAGGTAAATTAAGTCAAAATTCGTGGGTCAACGCGGGTCAACACAGGTCAACACGGGTCAAAGCAGATCAACATTAATTAGAATATTTATTTTCACTTTAATATATTATTTTACTACATGATCAAAACTATGTTACTATAAGAACTAAATTTTGTCACTACAAGGTCAAAAGTGTATTATGCAAGTCCAAAAATATTCTGGACACTTATTTTTTTGGGACAAAATTACTAAAATAATTTTGACTTATTCGACTACTACATGATTAAAACAATGTTATTATAAGACCAAAATTTTATCACTACAAGGTTAAAAGTGTATTACTACATGTTCAAAAATATTCTGGAGACTTAATTTTTTGGTGAATTTTTCAGAATGTTTTGACATATAGTATTAAAATTTTGGCCTTAACAATATTTTAGTCATGTAGTAAACCAACTGTTTGCAATCCGCGAATTTTTTGGGCAATCCAGATCCAGGCTTACGACCCACAAATTTTTTAAAATTAACTTAATTTAACTTTTAAGCTTATGGTTTTGATTTGCCTAATGGAAATGAATTGCGCAATATTTCATAGCTTATGGTTTTGATTTGCCTAATGGAAATGAATTGCGCAATATTTCATACTCCAACATTAGCCCAATTGGTAATTGGTGCGGTTTGGTTGCTTTTTTTTTATGACGGGGGTGCGGTTTGGTTGCTGGTGCTGTTATGAAAACATTGTATGTGGTAGGTATACTATAGTTTTGTGAATTTGTATACCATTCTATACATTACTTTTTAATTTTATATAATTTGAGTATTATATGTTGTGAATTTTATAAAAAAGAAAAGAGAAGAAAAGAAAAAAACGTCTTAAATTAAAAAATAACAGTACGCAGGAGGCAAGTAGAAGCTCAACAGTAATTGAAAATGGCGACCTTATTCAAGTGCACGCCATGGTCGATTTCGATCCTTCTACTGTTCCTCTGCAATGCGATCTCCTCAAGTGCCACCGATTCCTCTTCCACAACTATGCACACCAACAATTGGGCGATTCTTGTCTGTACATCCCGCTTCTGGTACTGTATTTTCTGATACTCCGCCTCTTTGCTCAATTTATGTATTCCTGCAAAACTGTTGAGTAACTTGATGGAAGAATCGTAGAATCTAAGCGGTTTATTTAATTATTTTGCAGTACTTTTGTTTTATCGCTAAAAGATTGATGCTTGAAGAAAATTGTAGTATTTGTGATTATAATTAGGTATTGGTGGATCAGTAGAAAAATTCAAACATAAATGTATTACTTGTGATTTTCAGTTAGTTCCACGAGCTACTAAGAAGATGAATTACTGTGTTTAATATTGACTGGGAAAATAAAAATAAAATCACATATTGGCTTTATCTGTGCTTGGAACTGGTATAATTTGTGCTTCTAAACTGTTTTTATTGAAGCTTATTCCAGTGTCATTATTTAACTTCAAATATGCTTTTCAATTTATCCTTCAGGTTTAATTATCGGCATATGGCTAATACTTTATCCTTATACAGGTAAGTGGGGATCTATTATTCATTCCTATTTGTTGTGTTTAAGCATTATTAGCGTGTTCAGGAATGAATTTTTTGGTATGCTTTGTCTTTAGAACGGTTAAACGATTGGGAATACCAGACGAGAGGATAATTCTCATGTTGGCTGATGATATGGCTTGCAATGCTCGGAACAAATATCCTGCCCAGGTCTTCAACAATGAAAACCATCGTCTCAACTTGTATGGAGACAATGTTGAGGTGGGTTCAATTGCTAAGTATGTGAAGTATTCGACTTTCATTGAAGGAACATAACAATGGTTAGATGTGTATTTTCACTACTTAAGACATGAAATATCATGGAATTGGGTGATGTCTCCGATTAACTTAAAACATAGGTGTTTGTCTTTAACTGTGGCAGAAGTAGATTCTCATTTCAGAACTAATGCCCTAAGTCCTAAAAAGTATATTTATGGCACATACTTTCATTTTAATATGCTCTGCCACTGTCCTTAAAAAGTTGGTGTTTCTTACACCTTCATCTGCTAAATTTAATAGTTTGGTTTTCAGTTATATATATCTTCTGTTTGTTCACCATGGGGCCTGCTTAATCTTCAATGATCATAGTTCTTTTTCTGTTTGGATGAGTATCTGATATGCTAACTTACGTGATCCAAGAGGATTCAATTTTATACGACCTTCTTGATGCATCTTCCAATACACACGTGTTTCTAATATCTTTATTCTTTTTTATTAAATATTAATAGTGGAGAAAGGTCCAGATTGCTTTCATTAGCTTCTTCACCATTGGCTAATTACCATACTGAAGTGTTTAAAAAGTAATAACACATTGCTGCTCATATCAACTCCCTCTTCATACTTCACATCCACAAAATTACTGTACTTTGCATGAGTAGCTCATTTAAATTTGTGCTATGATTTTTGTTGGATTAAAGATTTTCACCTTTTTGTGTTATGTATATCTCTCTGATTATGGCATGCTCCAATTTAGGTAGATTACCGAGGTTATGAAGTGACAGTTGAAAACTTTTTGCGAGTATTGACTGGCCGTCATGAAACAGCAGTCCCAAGATCAAAACGACTTCTAAGTGATGAAGGTAGTCATATACTTCTTTACATGACTGGGCATGGCGGAGACGAGTTTTTAAAATTTCAAGACTCTGAGGAGCTTCAGAGCCATGATTTAGCTGATGCGGTGAAACAAATGAAGGAAAAGCGCAGGTTTTTGCATACCTTGGGACTTTAGAATTTTGTACTTAAGAAAAAAAAGGCGTTTGAATTGCAACAATCAAATCTCTTTGAAGCTTTGAAGGGAGTTTGAACATTTGATCTCATTCTCTCTCAGTCGCCATAGGAATCTCATATCAATTAATGAGATTAATTTCTTCTTGTTGACCCAATTATCAGATTTAAGGAGCTGTTGATTATGGTAGATACTTGCCAGGCAGCCACTCTGTTTTCTCAGGTGAGTGAGCTTTTCTTCTTTGGATCTTTCTGTAAGTTTGTAGATATTTTATTACACTGTCTCATCTAAACTGTTTTGTGATATCTCTGTGTGTGTGAGTGCAGGCTGCCATACGTTTTCCACAGTAAATTTTGTAATATGTCTTCTTTAATGTGCCCAAATTGAAGACGAACACTCTCCTGATGTGTTTATCTATCTAGTCTTATTGTTTTATTTTGTCCATCCATCCCATTTCTGTTTAGCATATACTTTGACCGCAATGAAACTATTCATAAGTTCCTATGAGATAGAACCATTCTGTTCTCTCTTGTGTTTCGTGAAATTGGCCTGTTGTTGCATTGTCCACTAAATGCACTTCATAATCCTTGATTTAAAAAAAAAAAGGAAAAGAAAATCAAAAGAAAAAGGAAATCATTATCCTTCTCAATTTTGTAATTAATTTTAACCCTGGTTATAAAAAACGAAAAACAAAGTTTATTTCCCTTTTTCTTTTAAACCTTTGGGAAGCCCTTCTTTGTGTTGTTCTCCTGAGTTAGCAGAGTGTTGCAAATTCTATTGTGAGCTAAGTATGAATCTAATATGTTCATATAATTTCTCTTGTTTGCAGCTTCAATCACCTGGTGTTTTGGCTATTGGAAGTAGCAAGAAAGGAGAGAATTCGTATTCACATCACCTTGACTCTGATGTAAGTGTTGATATTTCATTGAGAGGGTATTGATATTTCTGGGATTTGTTAAATTGCTGTTATTTTTAGTTCCTCCTTCAGTCTTATTTGTTTTATACTGTTTCATTTGTTCTTTCTTTCAGGTTGGTGTATCTGTTGTAGATCGATTCACATTTTATACTCTTGCCTTCTTTGAGAGGTTGAATATGTATGACAATGCCTCGTTGAGCAGGTATATCTTTTCTTTTTCGGTTTATGCATATCTTAATGTCTATCAAATCTGTGGTTACTTTTATGTCCTTACATTTTTAACACATTAATTCCTTGATCAAATTTTGCTGACATAAGTTTGATATGCTAATAAGGAAATTGTGCAGTAAATCAATTTCTTGTCTACAAAATCTACTTATCCGTGATGCTGGAATAAGCATTCGGTCCTTATTCATTTTATATTTCTTGTTTCTTTCTGAAGTGTTACGCTGAGATAGCTGAACTTTTTATGCTTCTTTCCAAGCTGCTCTGAAGATTGTCCCGATTATTCTTTAGTTGAAAGTTCACTTCTACCAAAAAGTTGCCAAGTATTGTTATTTTTAATAAATATTGAGTTGACCCTTTGTTTTGCAGCCTTTTCAATTCCTATAACCCAAGTATGTTGATGTCAACTGCATACCATCGAATTGATTTATACCAACGGCGGTTGGAGGAGGTATCTAAAATTCAAATCCTGATTTTGTCTATAATTCATCTCTTGGCTTTACATTAGTCCAGTTTAATTACAGTTCCTGTTGACTCTTCCTCTTTATCTTTCCACTTCACTAATATAGAGTATTTTTTTAAAAGTTCCTCTCCTGCTAATTTTAGGTACCAGTAACCAACTTCTTTGGCTCTGTGATGGAAACTATCCATACCGATTCACCTTATCGAGCCTTCACAAGCAGATACTCCAAGAAACCCAAAATCGGGGTGCCTTCAGAGTGGGAGAAACGGACAACACTTGAAAATTCAGAAGAAATATCCGACTCTAAAATAAACGTGAGTACTGTACATCCTTGTAAATTCATGATGCTTGATTTTAACAACCAAATATCTTGAAAGTAACGAAGGTAGGGATTTTGTTGATGCAGCAGGGTAAAGAAGTTGGTTGCCCATTTACACGCAATTGGAATGTTATCGTTGATCGGATGGAAAAGACGAAGCAAATAGATAGTTTAATGAAGTATGGTTTGGTATTGATGTTCCCAATTGTGGCTTTATCTTCTTGGCTTTCATACTGAAGCTGATAAACATCCATCATATATCCTTATTCGTCTCCCTTCTCCCAACATTTTCATTTGAATTACACACCAGCTTACATTAGTCTCAGTTTGGTAAAGTTGTTTTTAAAGGCATTTGAGGAGTAGGATTTAGGAAATTTCAATTAGTTGGGTTTATTTTGTTTTGTAGCAACTACTAACAAATTTGTTTTGGTTGGGGTTGTTAGGCCTCGATTGAAGAGCTCTTAAGCATGTGTAAAAAACATTGGTGAGTTGTCCCTTTTGATATATACTGTGTGTATATATATTCTTCGTACAACATATCATGAATGAGGTAGGTACAGGAATTTTCGAGTAACACATGAGATAATGTGAATATTTTTTTGGTGTCATTGTTATACTTACGAAGTGTCATTGTGACCCCATAATAAAAGGCTAACCAAATTAATATAGCAAGTTTTTTTTTTCTTTTTTACGTTGACATAGGAAGTAAAGGAATACTAGCAAACTTGTGTTATTAAATACAATGACTTCGTTTTGTTTTGCTAAGATTTTTTTTTTGTTTTTAAACCAATCCAACTTTCATATATTTTCTTCAAAATAGCATCGAAAAGGCCTTCCACAAAAGTCGAAAGCTCGACCCATATATAAAGACTGAGACCTCGAAAAAGATCTCGAGGTTCTAATAAACGAGTGTGCCAACAAATTCGAGAGATAAAACAAACACTACAAAAATTGAACTGGAAACATAGAGATTTGCAAGAACAAACAAAATGACCAAAAACAAAATCAACACTATAAACGATAAGGCCTTGCGGACCCCGTAATCCCTACCTCTGCTGCAAAACTCTAATTATTGAGTTTAACTTTCAATTATTGCATTTTTTAAGTTATAAAAATTATGTTATTTTCAAAAATAATAAATGTGATGAGACATGCATTTGATTCACGAGAAGTTCTCATAAAAATGTTTTTATTTTAATATTTTCGTATTATTATCAATATCTTTCTTTGCATTTGTGTGGTCAGTGGGAGTCTTGTCTTGTCCTCAAAGACAATTCAACGACTGCGTCTGTGTTTACCGTTTACCTTCTCTTGCTGAATTCAACGCTCTATTCTCTTCAATATTCAATCATTCAACATACACTGTATACAATTATACATAAAAATATAAAAGCAATTAGTATCTTTGAAACTTTCAACTCAACCCATCATCACTTTTTCATCGTTAAAAAGCAACAAGACAAAATTTTTACTACAAATCTCTACTGTGCTATTTTTCCCCCAACTTTTTCCTCCGTGAGTTGTTGAAAGTCAAGTCTCCCACTCCCAATTCCGTGATACCCGTATCGTCAAAGGCTCTGTTTTTGACGATCTTGCTCCCTCAAGTTCACTCTCTTTCTATATTTAACTCTCTCATTCGTGTGTTTGTTAATTTCCTTTCTCCAACAACCTTCTTCTACTTTCAGAATTTGGGCTTCTTTTTCTTTTTTTGTGAAAATTTTGACTTCCAATTATAGAAACATACGATATATCGTAAGGGGTTTTAACGATTTGTTGGGTTTTGCTTCTGGGATTCTTGAAAAAGGATTGTTCTTTTTGCCCCCTTTTCAATTATATGTGGGTTTTGTGGTTTGGTGATTAAGGGTAAGGGATTTGAAGGTTGGATATTGGATGAATCAAGGATTCTTGAAAAAAAGAGAAGAGAAAATTCATCTGATTTGTTTGTCAAGGGGTTGTGTAGATTGATCATTAGTGATGGATGGGTCAAATGGGAGTTCGGGTTCTCCGGCGCCTTTTCTGGTGAAGACATATGAGATGGTGGATGATCCAATGACTAATTCTGTCGTTTCTTGGAGTCACACAGGACACAGTTTTGTTGTCTGGAATCCACCTGAGTTTGCTAGAGATTTGTTGCCTAAGTACTTCAAACACAACAATTTCTCCAGCTTCATTAGGCAACTCAATACCTATGTAAGTTTTTTGCTTTTCTTTGCTCAATTTCTAGTTTCATTCATTGAGATAATAAGTAAGCTCTTTGTGTTAATTGGAAGTGAAATGCTGAGTTTTAGCTTTTGGTTTGGTAAATAATTGCAGTTTGTTATTTTAAAATGGGATTGGGTTAGATAATTGAGCTTTGGAGCTCCATTTCATACAGTGATCCCTGAGACGGTCACACACAAGAATTTGCCTTCGGAACTTGTAGTTAGGAATTATAAAGGGACTATTTTTGTTGGTAAGCTAAGTAAATGAAACTAATTAAACTTCAAATTTAGACAAAAGGGGTATATTGTGAAGGAAAACATTTATTAAAAGGACTTGAATCAAAATTTAGAGTCTAAAAAGACATTTATTAAGGAATAGGAGAGTGATTGGCATACCCTGGAGTAGTTACATCCAATTGGCATTATATTCGTTTCCTTAATATAGTTGTTTTGAGATATTTTAGCTTGACATTTTGTTGGACTTTGCAGGGTTTTAGAAAGAACGATCCTGAACAATGGGAGTTTGCGAACGAGGAGTTTATTCGAGGACAAAGACACATTTTAAAGAACATACACAGGCGAAAGCCGGTCCACAGCCATTCTGGTCAAGGAAACACAGCTCAATTAGTCGATTCAGAAAGAGAGGATTTCGAAAAAGAGATTGAAAAACTCAGACAAGAAAAGCTTTTTCTTCTATCAGAAGTAGAGAGACGTAAACACGAGAATCAAGGGTATGAATATAAAATCAGATCCTTAGGGCAGACACTGCAAACTATTGATCACAGGCAGCAGCAGTTGATGGTCACCTTGGCTCAGATGTTGGAGAAACCTGGATACATCTCAGAACCACATAACAAGAAACGAAGGATGTTAGCTTTGCATTTTTTGCACGATGAAGGCAATGTGGTCGAGAACGAGAGCACGAATTTCTTGGAAAATTCCAGCACTTCGTCCCTTCCATTACTAAACGTGGAAAAGGTTGAAAAGTTGGATTCATCATTAACTTTTTGGGAGAAGTTTTTACACGGGGTCGACCAAACCCCATCTGGAGATTTCCGTGACTATAGGTTGCACCCGATTTCTTCACCTGTTATTACAGAAATTGCAGCTTCATCTGAAGATTCTGATTTGAACATCCCTCCTCGTTGCCACATGTCAGCATCTCCTTCACAGGACGACCACTCGTCTCCCTCAACTTATGCAGACAGCCCAGCAATCTCTTCCATTTGTATTGATATAGACTCTAGGCTGAAGCCATTGGGCATTGATGTTAATATAAGCCCCACCAAGGTTTCGGATACTGAAGTGGCGAAAGATGGAGGCAATCCTGCTGGCATGAATGACGGGTTTTGGCAACAGTTTTTCACAGAGGGTCCTAGTTCCTCTGTGGCACAGGAGAGAGATTAGGTTAGAACATAGGAAGAATCCATCCCCTTTGGTTTGGTGTCTTAAAGAATTAGATCAGATGTATGTTTCAGGGGTTGATTTTGATAGTTTTTCCCTGCATTTTTCTTCTTATACTTTGTATGCCTCTGCTCTATAATGGCCAAGTCTGATGTTTGTTCATCATTATATGTAAAATATTGGCTGGCCTTCTGCTATAAACAACTCGGCATCCATCTTTTATGTACAAACATATTTTTGCTCAGTTATCATACACGTGCTGGATTGGATATGTCGTTTGAGGTAAAATCGCACCCGTTATTCTGAATCTTTGACGACATTTGTGATTTCACTTTTCTTTACATAATGTCGTGGCATCAAAATTTCTTGTGTTTGCTTCTAATAATCATGCAGTATTTTGGCCAATGTTTCTTGATTTTGATTATGTTGATCAAACTCTCTCTCTCTCTCCACATATACTGTAATAAATTTGTGTACACATGCAGAAGATAGTTAAGACAGTCACGTGATTTGAAGAGAAACAAACATTCAAAGGTTATTGTGAATTATATGCAGTTTGAAATTGAATTATTGGTGTTGAAGAAATAAAGAGTAACAATATATTTCTGTTGTGGAATTCTGTAATCTACCTAATAAAATTTATTCTTTCACATGGGATTTTTATTCTTGAAATACTACTCCATTCGTCCAATTTTATATATTATGTCCACTTCTCCGGACACGGATTTTAATGAATATTATTAGTTTATTCATAAAGTAGATAAATTGAGAATATGATAGAGTATTGTGGGTCCATTTGTAACAAAATGATTGTTTATGACAAAGTGGGTAAATAAGTAATGGTAGAAGGGTGAAGATAAAGTAGTATGAATAGTATTATTTCCAAAAAAGGGTATGGGCATAATAAAATTGGAAAACAAAAAAAGAAAAGTGAGAATAATGAAATTGGACGGAGGGAGTATTAATTTTGAATATATTTGATGCCTTACTACATTTTCCATTGTTTAGTCTAGGGGTGGGTAAATATACCGAAATTTCGGTATACTGAGCTTTTCATACCGAAAAATATCGAAATTATCGAAATTTTTGGTATACCGAAATTTTCGGTACGGTAACGGTATGGAAAATGATCATACCGCGGTATTTCGGTATACCGAAAAAATTTCGGTATTGGGTATGAAACGGTATATCGATATACCGAAATATCGAAATATCGAAACCTTAATAAAATAATAATTTTATATTATTTTTAAATTAAAATAACTTTAATTATTAAAACTTAAATAAAATAAACCTTAAATAATTAATTTCGGTATAAAACAATGCTTCAATATTTTCGATATGAATTGGTATACAGATATTTCGATATGAAATGATGGTTAAATATTTTAGATATGAATTGGTATACTGAAATTACGGTACGGTATCGGTATGAATTTTTACATACCGAGATTATGGTATACCAAAATTTCGGTACGATAACGGTATGAATTTTTTCAATATCGAAATTTTCGGTATGATAACGGTATGGTTCAGTATTGTCGATATATCGTACCGAACCACCCCTAATTTAGTCAATTGGGTGACTTATTAATCTGATTTCATTGATTTACATGTAATTTGCATTATACATCCTCCATCTCTAATTAGCCGATTTTCCATTTTGGTTTGTCCCTTATTAGATTACTCATTTCTAAAGTGATAAAAAAATAATTTTACTCCCTTAAGTTATTTCTTTTAAATATCTCAAAATTATATCAAATGTCATTATTTTTTTTCACATAATTGAAAGTCGAAGGGACAATTGAAATCGGAATGGAGGGAGTACTTATAACAATAAAACAAGTAATTATATACACCATTTGCCCCGTCTTAAGCTTGTCATTTAAGAAAATAAAAAATTTACAACGCGGGACGTCCAAAATAAAGTTAGGTGGAAAGCTTATAACCAAAAGGCAGGGAGTATTAAATTTGGGATTTGTCCAATTTCTACAAACCATGTAGCGCATAAAAAATCTTATTCCAATTGAAATTTCATTTTGAATTCAACATTTATTTTAGTGATGTCGTTATGTATTTTAAAATAGGGATAAATTGAAAATAGAATATTTTGAAATTCATACGAATTTCTGAAATGAATTTGAGTTGGGATTAATGCATTCTCATTATTCATGTTTGAAATTTATGCGAGTTCCTTTAAAACTAAAATTTTTGACTGTTGAAATGAATTTGAATTGTGATTCTTCCATAATGGATAGTTTCCATGTAAATCTCCACGTTTTACTCCCATTCCATGTCTGCTCAAGGAATCATAACTGCTCTTCCATTTCATCAAACACCGACGTCGCTAACTCCCCTATTAATGCCTTTAATTTCTTCTTTCAAATTTAAATTTTGCATTCTACCGCTATTCCCCTGCTCCACCACCACCACCACCGCGGCGGAGAAACGGTTAAAAAAATGAGCTCACCTTGCACAGGACCGCAGAGACTCTTCCGATGCAGAGTGAGAGACTTAGCCTCGTGTTTCTATGCTTGCCGCTTACCTTTAGGTATTCACCAAATTCTCTCTGTTTCACTGTAATTACATACAATCCGAATGTTGATCTGATTGATTGATTGTTGTGATTTGATTTAGAGGAAGATCAACAACATGATAATTCCTGCACCAAATCGCCTAAAATGTCGGGCGGAAGCATCGTCATTGATTTTGACGGCGGCGGTAACCGCAGCCGGAAAGCGTCGACAGCGAGAAAAATTAGAGGGGAATCAATTGATCAAACGTCATTAACGTCGTCGCATCGGGAGCCACGTTTTGAGGAGGGAGATTACATAGTTTTCTGTTTCAAAGAAGATGGAGAAATTGACATGGTGAATGAAGGAGAGTCTTCAGAAGAGCGCGATGAACGTAACGGAACTACTACCGCCGTTACTTCACGGAAGGTTAGTAGAAAGCTTCACATATTGTGCATGTTTTATCTTGAACAATGTTTTCAAATTCAGTTCTATATTTTTGTTCGATTCACTCAAATCGAGATTTTGATCAAAACACGCCTTAATTAATGTGGTATATTAGGACTGCTGCGAAAAATAGTATAATCGGAAATGTGAGCTCGTTTTACAACTCTACTTTGCACAGGACCCTTCCGTACACGAGGGAAGCCCCCGTTTTGCAATACTTGTAACTAGAAACTATTTTGGGTCAATTGTGTTTTTAATTTAGTTTTGTTGGAACAATCTTTTGTATCAAAAAGATTTTAAAGTTGAAAATAATTTTTCTTTGAATTTCATGCTAGCAGGATACTAAAAATTTAGAACATGATGAAGAAAAAAGAAAGAAAGGAAAGGGTAACGAGGCTGCTAGGATCAACCCAGTCGAGGAGAATGAGACGACTCGGGTTGAGGAGAATGAGACGACTTGGGTCGAGCCGGTTCCAGATGAGGAGGCAAGTCCAAGTAAGATGGAGCGTTTGGGGTCTAGTGATTCTAATCGATCAGATACCACCAGCGCAAGCTCTTTTGCCTTCCCAGTGTGAGCAAAGACTATATATATAGTTACATTTGTTAATAATTAAATTTTAATGATTATTGATAATCTATGTGAATATATGCAGATTGGGGATTGAATGGATTGGAAGCCCTGTTCATATGCCTAAATCAGAAAAGCAAAGTGTGAGCCTACACTGCTGTAGATTCTAAGATACGCATTTTGTTACTTGTTAAAAATTATAGTATTATTTTTATTTACTTATATTTCGTGTACTTTAATTTTATTTTAAACGCTTTGCTCACTGTACTTTAATCTGTATTATATTTTGCCAATAATATTTGGCAAAAACTCGAATAAGATGGGTCTCATTTATTATACTATACTCCTATAATCTATAATTTTTTTTTTGAAAGATTAAAATGGGATATATATTAGGGGTAGTACAAGTATTGCTAAACGAGTTGAAGAAACGAAAACTCTCACAGCCGAAATCAAAGACAAAGTACACTACTACATAATGACAGCATGCTAAGATCATTAATACTTTTTTTTTTTTTTGAGGATTAAGATAATTAATACTCCACTAATCATACCTCAACTAATGAGAAAAAAAAAAAAAGTAAAGTAACGTACTTATGTCACAAGCCTTAATATATGTTGAGGAAGTCGGGGTTTAGGCGGCAGTTTCGATCTACTACATGTCTAGCGATTTTTTACTAGACGTCTTTTTTTTTGTGTGTGTTCGGAATTCCTGGCACCGAAGTCCAATTCGAGCGATTAAGCACACTTTTTCAAATGGAATCGACGCTCCGAGTAAAACAAATGATTTTGCCATGATGTATGCCCTTTTTTTTTTAATCAAATTCCATCATTTAAGGGATGAAAACGAGTTAAAATGCATTTTTATATTTTTTGGACATTATTTTTACAAAAATAAAATAATCTCTATGTGGCTGAGTTCGAGTACTTATTTTCACTTTTGTACACTTGAGCTTAATACTCTCATGCGACTTATGTATATATATTTGTTGAAATTAAATTAAAAATTCTAAGGAACTAAATGAGTATGTTTTATATTTTTCCTTAATATGCACCCTTCAAAAAAAAAATGAATACACTTATACACCCTTTACATTTTATTTTCCACATTTATTTTCACCTAAACTACTAATATTTCTTAAACTCGCGTACAAAGAAAAATGAATATTAAGTATGAGTGAAGGGAGAAAAAAAAAATTGTATTTGAGATTGTAGTCTTTTTTGTGAGATAACATTATACATAAAAAAATTTAAATTATATTTATATTTAAAATATAATTAAGCTTACTTGACATAAAATTTTGTCTTAATCGAGCTGTATAGTAAATACAGAATAATAACTTCCGTCACATACATGCAAACAATAGGACTAATAATAAATTAAAGTTAACGGTTTAACTAACAACAGCAATTCACCTGTTGGCCAAACACTCCTCAGAAACGACTCCTCACAAAATTTAGAAAAATCAAAGGTTAGCAAACATCGAGAATAATTAACATCACAGGTGAATTCCGATCTCTGTTGCTTGCATTCATCAATTATCAACCTCGTATCGGTTCCTGATTCATTATTGCCGCAATTTTTGATCCAAAAGTATGCACTTGCATTTTACGAATGTTAATTAGTTGCCTCTTTTAATTTGTCTGCTTTGTCTAATCATCGACGAATTTTGCAATTTCTTCAAGCGATAGCTGTTTCTAGGGCACCATTTCGCGGTTTTCAATAATTTAAATTTCATTTTGTTTTGGAATTCGGCAGTTGATCCAAAGAATCAAAGCTGCATTTGTTGTTTATGTAGTTACATAAAATCAGTTTTTGTTCTCTTTGAAATCCTGTTATTGAAAGCCGTTGAGAAATTATAATTTTGTGTAGATTTAGGTATAAATGGCAGAGATAGAATTCAGTGAAGGAAAAGGCAAATGATAAAATGTTGTTTGGGAATTGAAGTGGTGAAAGGGCCAAATTGAGGAGTAAAGGTAGGGAATACTTTTAAAATGCACTGTTTCCATCTCAGGCTCGTCTAATTAACGCGGAATTCAGTTCATTTCGGTAAGGATGCAGTTTAGGAAAAGGAATTTTAGACGGTGAGAGATTTTATTTGAGTAATTTTAAGTAGAGGATGGAGCTTGATGGGGATGTGCACCATGCATCAGCTACGGGTGTTAGAGAGGAGACTGAAATTCATGTGCCACTCGATATTGAAAGTGGTCACACGATCAACAAAAGATATACAAGTAGCCCCAGTGCCATAAAACATATGGAGTACCAGAGCTTCTCTAAGAAAGAAACGGATAATCCCGTTTCTGTTATTTACGTGTTGAAAGGGTCATTTCTAGTATTGGTTTGGTACACATTCAGTCTATTCTTGACACTGTGAGTTTTTTTTTTTTTTTTTAAATTATTGAATACCTAAATTGTTGTTTTTTTTTTTTAATCAGTGGCTTATGTTATTGGATCAGGTATAATAAAACTTTATTAGGACAGAAAATGGGGAAATTCCCTGCTCCATTGTTAATGAACACCACCCACTTCTTAATGCAAGCTGCTCTCTCAACGGCTATTACGTGGTTTTGGCCTGACACAGCTCATTCGTCTGTTATGTCTTGGAGGGATTATTTTACAAGAGGTAGGGAGTGTTATGATGTTTAACTCAGAATCTAGCATATTGTTATTTGATTTTCTTATTTTTTAGGATGATTTGAATTATACTGCTGATGATAGAGTTTCTCATGACCTTTTCATGATCTCTCCATCTTACATAATTGACTCATACAGTAGATTTCAGATAGAAAAAATAGCTAGATTCAATTGATGGAGTAAGTGATTCTTAACTCTAAAATGCCCGTTTTAGAGAACTTTTTTTTTTCTTTCTTGCAGCTTTTTATGGAAATTGCATAACTTTCAGAAAATCTTACTCGAAATATGAGGTTTAGAACTAATAAATGAGCAAATTGAAGGTCGTTGCTTGTTATTGACAGAAATCTATGGCAGTATCTTATAGAAACATATAAACTAGTAACAATAAAGTCCATTTTAATTCATTAGTTTTGAAGAACTTGGTTTGCAGAAATATATAACGATTTCTAAGCTCCTGTTATGAATTATATGATCTTCTCTTAGTACCATTAACAATTTCCTTATCTTCTTATTATTTATTTTCCATTATTTCTATTGAAAATTTTCCATAGATTAACTTGTTTAACAACTAATGCTACAGATGGCCTTTGCATTTCACAGTTGTACCTACTGCCCTCGGCACTGCAATGGATGTTAATCTAAGCAACGCATCCCTTATTTCCATCTCCGTTACATTTGCCACTATGGTTGGTCATTCTTCTTCGATTATTTCACCTAATGATTTATGCTGTTCAATTATTATGTCAATTATCTCTTATTTGCAGTGTAAATCAGCATCACCAATATTTCTCCTTATTTTTGCCGTTGCTTTCAGGTATTTATCAACGAACTAAATTACTTTATATCCCAAGTCCAAACAGCTTGCTTTAAATCGTTAAATATTAACAAAAGTGCTGCTGTGATGAACTTGTATTAGTTTAAATTGTTGAACCGCTGATCTAAATAATGCTTTGTGAAGATTGGAATCTCCAAGTGTAAAGCTGTTCGGCATTATGCTTGTCATTTCTGCTGGGATACTTTTAACAGGTGTGCAGATTTCTCTGTTAGTTCCCATCACTGAAATTTATGAAAAATAAGATATAATGAAATAAAAATTTGCTCCCAAATTATCTGTAAATATAAGCAATAAAAAATTGCATAAAAAAATATTAATAAAATTAAGTAGAGAAAGATGTACTTAACCTAATATGAATGCAACAGTATTTATACATATGTTGGAGATGAAAAGCTCAAAACTTATCCATCCAAACTTTAAACTTTTAAACTAGCTAGTTCCACTCTTGTATTTGAATTATCCTTCCATACGCTATAACTTATTTTTATTATATATCTGAACTATTTGGTAAAAAAATGCAGTCGCGAAGGACGCAGAATTTGAATTTTGGGGTTTTGTACTAGTTATGCTTGCTGCTGTCATGTCAGGCTTTCGTTGGACGATGACTCAGATTCTTCTCCAGGTATGATAAGCACATAGACACTTATTTTTTATTTCTTGTTTATGAACTTATTTTATTTTCATACATTTAGTTATTCCTAACATGCTCACTTGTGCTTGTTCTTGGCTCGTTGTATCTGCTGATATCAAAATCACAATGAAGAAAGAAACCTATGGTAAGCCTATGGTTAAATATCCCTATAACGGATGCCTCCCGTTCTTGTAAAATGTATATCATTTATGTTTTCACGCTTATTAAAGACTAGTCTATTCGATAAATTAAAGCTTAGGTGTATGCTTAATTTAGATCATAATTAGTCGATCAATATTTTATCTTTGAACAATCCCTGAGTTGTCCCTTTATCTATTTCAAGGTCTTAAAAACCCTCTTACGTTGATGAGCTACGTGACACCAATTATGGCAATCGCAACTGCTCTGCTTTCTCTGTTACTGGATCCTTGGCACGAGTTCAGAAAAAGTGTCTACTTTGATAGCTCATGGAATATTGTGAGAAGTTGTTTTCTGATGTTCTTTGGTGGAACTTTGGCTTTCTTTATGGTAAACTTCAAGACTCTTATGTTTTTGTGAAAAGCCAACAAAAAAGTTTGAAAAATAATTTCAAACTGCATATGTTCTGCACTTCTCTTAGCCTTATTTCTTCGGCTTGACTGCTTGGTGTAATGGCAGGTATTAACCGAATATATTCTCGTGTCAGTGACTAGTTCCTTAACAGTAACAATAGCAGGGATTGTCAAGGAAGCTGTGACCATTTTGGTAAGGCATCAAATATATTTAAGAATATGCTACATTCTTCTTGTAATCATCAGTTTGATCATGTAGCCTTACCCAACATATATTCAATACTTAATAATTGAAGAGGTCAGAGGTATTAGGTATATTTATAGTTAGTAAGTGAGTATTATATTTTTATTTTAAACGAATTTCTGAGCCTGAAAATGTCTTTCAGGTGGCCGTGTTCTATTTCCATGATGACTTCACCCCTTTGAAAGGGGCTGGCCTTGTAACGATCATGATTGGTGTCGGTTTATTCAACTGGTATAAGTAAGTGATCAAGCTGAATGCAACTCATCCAAAACTACACCTTGTCATTGTTCCTATTTCTGATTCTAGGAGACAATTATGAAATATTTACTTCCGTTGAATAGTAATCCTCATTCATGATTAGTTGTGTAAAATTTTCAAATTTAGATCTTATTGCCATGTATGTTATGCTACACCACAAATATTCATCATGAAAGGAACATATATCTCATTAGTATTCTTCATGTTCATCAGATACAACAAGTTCCAGAAGAGCAAGAAAAATGTTGGGTCACCAAAAGATGGCTTGACACCTAAGTATGTCATCCTTGAAGAGATTGACGAGGAAGAAGAGAGCTCGGAAAGCCCAAATCAACGTTTAATCGATTAATTAAGCTTCTTGGTGAGTGCTCCATCTAGTATTTTCATGTCTACACATAGGTGTTATATTGTATAGTTTGATGTTTCAAGTGCATCTTTTGATTGTGCACTATACCAAAAACTGTTGGAGATGATTGTGATTGGAGTAAGCACGATACAATGTACTACGTATTTTGGGTTATGCAGCCATGCATTGTAGTGATTCTTTCTATCTGTACAAACAAAATGAGGAAAAGCACGTGCTTCCTTTAAGCTTTTCATCTCGCTTGTTCTCTGTACACTATTCCAATTGGGATATAATTTTTCTGCAATTTGAGATTAAACTTCCGCCTACTTGTCTTCAGGACTTTGCGTATGTGGGAAGATCCCAATAGCAGTGGTGAGGCTAGTTGTTCTCATTTGGCAATGAACATTGCCCTCATTGTTACTCGTCTGAGCTTCTGATCTGCTCGATGTGTCATGTTTAGTTGATTGGATGCTGTTAGTGCAGGAACTGGTAAATACGTCTTCTAACTTTACATATGGTTGAAGTTTTTTATATATTTTTATGCAATTAGACATTATAGGGATACATCAAGTTTGTTTTCTAGATTGTTTTTACAATGTTGTATAGGTAAGGCAAAGTCCTTGTTGTGATCCTTTTTTTTTTAATTTATCACAGTTTAAAAGAGTAATGAATTACAAAGTTAGATCATTTATTTCACTTCACACGTTTCATCATGTATTTTACAATTTTATTTTATTACATACTTGTACAGAAAGCTGAATGATCAATATATAGAATATAAAAAGTGGAACGAGTGTACAAGTTTGCGGCGTCTAGAAAACTGAAACAATTTAAATATGTTTACAAGAAGATCAAAATATATTTGAAAATTTCTTTTGCTTTGACTTTCATGAAAACAACTGGAGTAGTATGAAATATGAATTTTAATTAAATATAAGATAAGTTAATAGCTGTAAACAGCTAATGAGTCAATAATCGCTTCTCACGGAACAAGTGAAACTTATTTAACGCGTCTTTGAAATCAGGCCATAAGAAGTGCTGATTTATAAAATACTAGTAAGAAAGTTGACTAAATGCAGTAAAAGCACCGAATTTAGTAGAGAGATTTTAATTTATGGATGATATATACATATGTATATTATATAATTCTATCATCTGGAATGGATAAAGATTAAAAAAGTACTATTCAATGCTATAGTTCAACAAAGGCAATTGCCAACTAGCATATGGTAATGGTTGTTACAGAACTTGATTTCTTGTGTGCTTCAGTGCTTATCTTTTGACCCCACAGTTTTGATCTAACAATCTCAATATCCTATTGCTATAAATATTTATCCCAAATACATTCCTACTTCAAATTAAGTTGATGAAAATGATGTCTCCATTTTCGACCATCTTCTATGTCACAACACTCTTCTCTTGTCTAGCTTTTGTTACTTCCCAGCCTTTCGATTATCCGTCGGCAAGCCTCTCCACAACTTGGACCAATAGTATCACTGCAAATCACTCAGTCAGTTTCACTGACAGTTCAACTGTCAGAGCCATCCTTCTTAGAGGAGCTTTTGGTCCAAGATACGCTTGTGGTTTCTATTGCAATGGAAACTGTGAAACCTATCTCTTTGCTGTTTTCATAGTCCAAACAAACAGTGGTGGAGGGATAGTGATGCCTTCAATAGGATTCCCCCAGGTTGTCTGGTCCACCAACCGAAACAATCCTGTCAGAATCAACGCCACGTTGGAGCTGACAGGCTCGGGGGACTTAATCCTCCGCGATGCAGATGGCACGTTGGCATGGTCCACCAACACGGCTGGAAAATCAGTCGTGGGCTTGAATTTGACAGAAACAGGGAATCTTGTCATGTTTGATGCGAAAAACGCTATAGTTTGGCAGTCTTTTGATCATCCTACTGATGCCTTGGTTCCAGAGCAGATTATGAAATCTGGTATGGATCTGACCGAAATCGGAGGCAAGTTTTCCGTGTCGATGAAAGAAGAAGGATTGGTTGCTTACGTGGAGGGGAAACCTCCACGGGTATACTACGAAAACATGTTTCGTAGCAGGAAGCCGAAAAAAGAAAAAAGTTATGCAAGATTTGAAAACGGAAGTTTAACATTGTTTCAAAATTCAAAGAAACCTCTCAATCAAGTTATCAGGATACCAATTCCTGTAGCTGCATCAGCTCAGTATATGAAATTGGGGGCTGACGGGCATCTTCGAGTGTTTGAATGGGGAACGCCGTGGAAAGTCGTGGCCGATCTGTTCGGGCCGAGTACCTAGTACTATTTGTGTGCAATTGTCAAAAATTAGTTTTCTAAAATGTGTGACGGGATGTGAATGTTTTCATGTTTAATCGCTTTATACTTTGGGACTATATGTTTTGTTTCTAAAATTGTATTCCATCATATTTATCAATAAATAACATCTTTAATCACTTGTCAATATATGGTTTGAGATCTCATGTCAATGATCCTATAAATTTGGTTTTCCAATCTCTCAGGGTAGACCCTAAATATAGCCACGAAAATTGAATTTACGGAAATGATAATATAGTGTTCATTGATAAACATTATCTTTTGTACTATTTACATTGAATTGACACACATATTAAATAATTGTCCCTATTAAATATTAGATATTTTCCATATAAATAAGGGTTGAGATAATTGGAAACTAGGGTTCGGATAGAATTTTGAGGTAACATTATTTCCATAAATACATATTGATATATTTAAAAAAATCATAGATTCCTCCTATATATTAATGCTTTGGATCATTATTTTTTTTCTTAGTGCCCCCAATCTGAAACCCTAGGTCTCTCCCCCTTGTTCATACTCCTCTATCAATCGGAGAAACTGCAAACCGTATATGGCATCGCTCTTTTCCACGATTTCATCTTCTTCGATTTCCTTGTCACATTACTCCTCGTCGTAACATACTTTTTGGAAGTCACGCCGGCGGGATCTCATCGCCCCGGACACGGAAACGGATGTTGATCTCCGTTAAAAAGGCGGAAATCGATCCTTCTCTTCCAATACTATGAAATTTAAGAAGCTTGTTCCTAAGGTTTTGCGCAACAATTTCGAATCCAGAAAACCTAGGCCTCCTGCTGAGGTTGTGCGTGATGCTAGGAAATTGCTCTTGTACCTTGATTCCGGGGCCGACGAGGCCGATCCTAAGCGCGATGACAAATTGACACAATTAGATGACGATATGAGCGATCTCAAGTCAATTCTCTATGGCGGTCAGGAATCTGAACCTGTACCAGATGCGTGTACGCATGTCGCTGAAGAGTTCTTTGCACATGACACTATGCGAATACTGGTTCATTCTCTCCCAAAATTGAACTTCGAGGTCAGATAGATATGCCATGTATTTATTTATTTATATTCTTCCACTATGCAACTTTGTTATGCTCTTCAATGAATGCATGGAGATATGTTTTTACTTTGTTATGCTCTTCAATGAATGCATGGAGATATGTTTTGTTTTTATGTAGGCTCGTAAGAATGCTACCAGAATCGTTGCAAATTTGCAAAGGCAACACGTTCATTCGCGATTGATTGCTTCTATCTACTTGGAAGGGAATCTAGATGTTATGGACGATTTGCTTAATGGCTTTTTCTCGTATGAGGACCCTGCTCTTGCTCTGAATTTTGGAGGAATGTTAAGGGAGTGTATACGGCATCAGGTGGCTGCTAAACACGTCTTGTATTCACCCCATATGAGCAAGTTTTTTGACTTCATCAACCGTCCAAAGTTTGAGGTTTCTTCAGATGCTGCTGCTACCTTTAAGGAGCTTATGACACGGCATAAGTCCACAGTTGCAGAATTTCTCACAGAAAAATTCACTTGGTTCTTTGCTGAATTCAACTCATTGCTTGAATCTACAAATTACATGACCAGAAGACAGGCTTGCAACCTTCTTGGAGATTTGTTGCTTGATCGGGCGAATTCTGCTGTCATGACACGCTATGTCAACTCACTCGATAATTTGAGACTCTTAATGAATCTTCTCAATGATCATTCTCCGTTGCAGGAATCACACAAACGTATCCAGGTTGACGCATTCCATGTGTTCAAGCTCTTTGTGGCTAACCAGAATAAGCCTGCTGATATTGTCAGCATACTGTGTGCTAACAGAGACAAACTTCTACGATTTTTTGATGGCTTCCACTTGGACAAAGAGGATGAAACGTTTGAGGCAGATAAAGCTCAGGTGGTTGAGGAAATCTCGAGATTGGTACCAACAACGCCGTTAAACCGCTCAGGAGAATTGCTCAAATCAGTAGTTGTATAACTTAAAGCTAGTATGTTCATAAATTACAGTTAGATCATCATTAGCTGCCTCTCAGATTCTTTCTTCTCTTCATAGAAGAAAGCACATAACAATACGTAGCCGTTAGTTAGTTGATGTTCTAATTTCTCATTATTGCTTCGTTCAAATGTTTCCTGAGAATGATATTATGGTTTGAAAGTTTTATGTTATTACCATTCTTGAAAATAATTTTTTTTTGAAGGTGTATCTATTTAGCTTAACATGCAAATATATCATATGATCGGCTAACAATACAAAAAGTAGTAATAATTTCCCAGTGTCATTGTACATGACACCACCCACACCGTATCTTCTATGGTCCATGTTGAAGGCTCCGTCCACTTCAAATTGCTTAAGGTTGTCATTTGGACCTTCAACCTCATTCCCTAGCGGAGCTATTTCTTCATTGTCAACATTCTTATTCAAATCATGGATATCTTGAAATTATTTTAGATATCGTAATACTTGGTCCCCTATTTTTCTAGCCACCTGGTGTCGGATGCTTCGTTGTCCGTGTACAACTTTGCATCTTTCATGTCAGATACCCCATGCTACCATGATAATTTGCTCAAAATCGGATTGTGTATCGTTATCTTTGATTTTTCTGAGAAAATCCGCAGTGGCAAGATGCAATCCTTTTTTCAAAAAGTTTCACCATTTTGTTTCTTTCCATACTTCTTTCACTCCAAAGCATTGAAAAAGGGCATGCATAGTAGATCGCATGAACTTTCCACAAAATTAAACCTCAAGTTGGGGCTAGAGGTATATGTCTTTTCGTAAGATTACCTTCTGTTGCTATCAAGTCAAGACACATTTTTCATCCAAAGATACGAACTTTCGACGGTAAACGCAAATTTCCAAAAAAAGTTCCACCATATTTTAATATTCTCTCCATTTGATCCGGTGGCTAAATCTCGTTGTCTACTTTGAACCTCACTGATTTTCTTATAACATAATTTTACTGAATATTTGCCCAAAGGAATCATGCTTCCAGAATCTGACATCCTTCTCATCAGCTCTACCTAATGTTGTTCTTAGAATTCCTTCCGCTTCAAAAGGAAGAAATGCCATTCGTACCATCTCTTCCTTCCATCTTCATGATTCGTCGAAGAAAGCCGTAACATTAGTACCCGCTGCAATTCTAGATTTTATAAAACCCTCTTCTAAGCCCTGTACCCATGCATGTTTGAATAAGGATATCGTTTTACCATCACAGATCGTCCATCTAGTTCCACTTTGAATTAATGGCATGCTAGAGATCAAAGATCTCCATGTGAAAGACGGGTTGTTTCCTAATTCCGCATCCATAATATCTACATGTTTGTAGTAATGGGCTTTCAGAATTCTTGCAATTAACTAGTTCGGCCTTTCAATCAGACTCCACACTTACTTGGCGAGCAACACTTTAATCGGGCCATTTTCCGAAAACCCAAACCACCTTCCCCCTTCGACTTACATAACTCCTCCCATTTCAACTAGTGTATCTTATTTCTTCAACTCTCTTGACCCCACAAAAAATTTGCAATGATAGATTCCATTTCTCCACAGATCTGAACTGGTAATTTAAAGTATGTCATAACATAAGTTGGGATCACCTGCAACATTGCTTTAAACAACACTTCTTTCCCTCCCGTTGAAAAATTCTTGTTATTCCAATTTTCAACGTTCTTCTTCAATCTATCAATGATATATGAAAATTGCGTTCTTTTGCCACAAAGAGAAAAAGTTGGTAAACTTAGGTATAATTGATGTCCTTGCGTTAATCTGACATTGAGCACATTCTGTACTTGATTTTGGTTGTGCATATTAGTCTTGGGACTGAAAAGCATGGTTATTTTGTCCACGTTAATCATCTGTCCCGAGGTCATCTCATACTCCATAAGAGTATTTTTTAGCTTACTTTCATACTCCTGTTTGGCTTTAAAAAAGACAATGATATCATCAGCAAAGAGAAGATGTGTAATCATAGGAGCTCCTCTATCCACTCTAATCCCTTCAAAGTTCCCTTCTTGCGCTAATTTGTTGATGCACGTTGATAGACCTTGAGCACAAATAACAAAGAGAAAGGGGGATAAAGGGCCTCCTTGCCGTAGGCCCCTTGTTGGTCGAACGTATCCAAGCACCCTATCATTGACCCTGAATGAGTATGATACCGATGTGACACATCTAAGGATTAGTCGATTAATTTTCTCCGAAAACCCATCTTCTTCATTTGATCTTCCAAGAATAACCACTCAATCTGATCATATGCCTTACTCATATCTAACTTCAGGGCTACGTACCCCGTTGAACTTTTGTTATTCCTCAGCCAATGCATACATTCATAGCTAATTAGAATGTTGTCAAAGATTTGTCTATCACTTATAAAATCACTTTGATTCTCATCCACCACAGTAGGCAGCACCATCCTAAATCGGTTATCAATAGTTTTAGCCACAATCTTATAACAAACATTACTTAAGCTAATTGGCCTGAAATGAGACGGATTGCTAGACGACTTTACCTTCAGAATAAGTGTAATCAGGGTTTTGTTCCACACCTCAACATTGTTCTGTTCATTTAAAATTTTAAGTACCACATTCGTGACCGACTCACCAATAATATCCCACATTTCCTGATAAAATTTCACATTGAAACAATCATGTCCTGGTGCTTTGTTTGGATGTATGCTGAAAACAACTTCCTTGATCTCTTGTCGAGTGAATTCCCTATTGAGGAAGCTATTCATATCTTGTGTTATCGCACACTGAGTATGATTGGTAATATTATGGACATCATTTTTCGAAGGGTTAGTAGAAGCAAAAAGTTTTCCAAAGTAAGTCGTGAGCACCCTCTCAAGTCTCAACATCCTCCTTTGTCGAAACCCAGTTACCATCACTGTCTTGTAATTTCATGATTTTGTTACGTTTATATCTCTCCGTCGCCCGTCTATGAAAGTATGTCGTATTTCGGTCCCCACTTGTCATCCAATTGACCCTTGATCTTTGGTGCCATACTTCTTGTTGTGAAAAAAAACTTTACTAATTCTCTTTCTAAGATGTTTAAAGTATCATTCCCCTCCTCTTGTACGTCAAGGTTTTCAAGGGTACTAATTTTATCCGAAACTTGTTTTATCCTTTTATCCAAGGACCCAATATTATTTTTTGCCCACACTCTCAAGTCCCTAGCACACTGCAGCAATCGGGCTACTAAAGGCATTTGATTATTTCGAGGATTCCAAACTTTTCTTATCACCTCTTTACATGTTATTTCAAGTAACCATTCATTTTCGAATCGAAACAGATTTTGATTACACGGACTCCAAGTTGTATGTTGAATTCGAATTTCAAGGCTTATAACCCTATGATCCGACCTGAACCAATGTAGATTTAGGACAAAATGTAACGGAAAGATACTACTCCATTCCGAGTTAGCCAGAAACCTGTCCAACCGTTCTTTAATATTGTGAGTACATTTTCTTTTGTTACTCCAAGTATGGCAAGGGCCTTGAAAGCCCAAATCAAAGAGATCTAAAGATTTCAAAGAGTTTCTAAATTTTTCTATGTTTTTTCTATTCTTCCAATTTATCACACCTCCAATCTTTTCATTACTTGATAAAATTTCATTAAAGTCTCCCCCAATAACCCAAACTTTGTTCGTATCATGTGTTTGGTTGATTCTGTTAAGAAGCTCACATAATAAGTGTCTAAGTTGTCCATTCGGGTTACCTTGAAACCCCGTAAAATACCATTGAATCACATTCCAAGAAATCAAAACATCAATATGGCCAAAAGAGTAAGACTGCAGACATACTTCCATTTCATAATTAGTAAAGAGAATAAGGCCCCCTTGTCTTCTAATTGCATCCACGACAAAATAAAATTTGAAATTGAAAATAGCGTTCTAAGCATGGACTATCTTAGATGACAATTTGGACTCCAATACAAAAAGTATAAAAGGTTTATTTATGGCTATCATTCACCTTAATTTTTGGAATGCTTGTGGCCCCTTCAATCCTCTTGCATTCCAAGTTAATACCTTCATTCGGAGTGGCAGAGCTAGAAGTCCCCAGTCTCCACCTTGCTTGAACTACCTGCATCTTCATCACTCTTGTAGCGCTTCCTTGCCCCTGATTTTTCAACAAACACTTCTTCATTCCTTGCTGGCTGATGCCCTTACAAATTCAAACATGCATCAGACGGGCATCCTCTTTTTCGTGATCCGGTAGGTGTATTCTTGATCAAGTGGCCTGCTAGGACTTGAGTTTCTGTTTCCATAAAAAAATGGCTTAGCCGAAGTTTCGAACCGCCACATTAAGAAAATTCTTGAGAGAATGGTGAGCACAAGTAGAAAGGATTGGGCAAGCAAACTTTTGGATGCACTTTGGGCAAGCAAACTCCATTGGGAATGTCGCCTTACCAATTTATTTTTGGCAAATCTTGCCATCTCCCCGTAGAAATTGAGCATCGTAATACTTGGTCCCCTATATTTCTAGCCACCTGGTGTCGGATGCTTCCTTGTCCGTGTATAACTTTGCATCTTTCACGCAAGATACCCCATACTACCATGATAATTTGCTCAAAATCGGATTGTGTATGGTTATCTTTGATTTTTCTAAGAAAATCCACAGTGGCAAGATGCAATCCTTTTTTCAAAAAGTTCCACCATTTTGTTTCCTTCCATACTTCTTTCACTCCAAAGCATTGAAAAATAGCATGCATAGTAGATGGCATGAACTTTCCACAAAAACCACAAGTTGGGGCAAGAGGCATATGTCTTTTCCCAAGATTACCTTTTGTTGCTATCAAGTCAAGACACATTTTTCATCCAAAGATACGAACTTTCGACGGTAAACACTATTTCCAAAAAAAGTTCCACCTTATTTTAATATTCTCTCCATTTGATCCATTGGCTAAACCTCGTTTTCTACTTTGAACCTCCTTGATTTCCTTATATCCTGATTTTACTGAATATTTGCCCAAGGAATCATGCTTCCAGAATCTGACATCCTTTTCATCAGCTTTACCCACTGTTGTTCTTAGAATTCCTTCCGCTTCAAAAGGAAGAAATGCCATTCGTACCATCTCTTCCTTCCATCTTCGTGATTCGTCGAGGAAAGCCATAACATTAGTACCCGCTGCAATTCTAGATTTTATGAAACCATCTTCTAATTCCTATACCCATGCATGCTTGAATAAGGATATAGTTTTACCATCACCGAATGTCCATCTAGTTTCACTTTGAATTAATGGAATGCTAAAGATCATTGGAGTATTTTTTTTTTAGCTTACTTGCATACTCCTGTTTGGCTTTAAAAAAGACAATGATATCATCAACAAAGAGAAGATGTGTAATCATAGGAGCTCCTCTAGCTACTTTAATCCCTTCAAAGTTCCTTTCTTGCGTTAATCTGTTGATGCACGTTGATAGACCTTGAGCACAAATAACAAAGAGAAAGGGGGATAAAGGGTCTCCCTGCCGTAGGCCCTTATTGGTCGAACGTGTCCAAGTACCCTATCATTGACCCTGAATGAGTATGATTACCGATGTGACACATCTAAGGATTAGTCGATTAATTTTGCCAAAAAACTCCATCTTTTTCATTTGATCTTCCAAGAATAACCACTCAATCCGATCATATGCCTTGCTCATATCTAACTTCAGGGCTACGTACCCGTTGATCTTTTGTTATTCCTCAGCCAATGCATACATTCATAGCTAACTAGAACGTTGTCAAAGATTTTTCTATCACCGATAAAAACACTTTAATTCTCATCCACCACAATAGGCAGCACCATCCTAAGTCGGTTAATAATAATTTTAGCCACAATCTTATAACAAACATTACTTAAACTGATTGGCCTGAAATGAGACAGATTGCTAGACGACTTTACCTTCAGAATAAGTGTAATCAGGGTTTTGTTCCACACCTCAACACTGTGTGTTTCATTTAAAATTTTAAGTACCGCATCCGTGACCGACTCACCAATAATATTCCACATTTCCTGATAAAATTTCACATTGAAACCATCAGGTCCAAGTGCTTTGTTTGGATGCATGCTGAAAACAACTTCCTTGATCTCTTGTCGAGCGAATTCCCCATCGAGGAAACTATTCATATCTTGTGTTACCGCACACTGAGTATGTTTAGTAATATTATGAACATCATTTGTCGAAGGGTTAGTAGAAGCAACAAGTTTTCCAAAGTAAGTCGTGAGCACCCTCTCAACACCCTCCTTTGTCGAAACCCAGTTACCATCACTGTCTTATAATTTCGTGATTTTGTTACGTTTATATCTCTCCGTCGTCAGTCCATGAAAGTATGTCGTATTTTGGTCCCCACTTGTCATCCAATTGACCCTTGGTCTTTGGTGTCATACTTCTTGTTGTGATTTTTTTTTTTTCCAATTCTCTTTCTAAGATGTTCAAAGTACCCCTCCTCTTGCACGTCAAGGTTCAAGGATACTAATTTTATCTAAAACTTGTTTTATCCTTTTATCCAAGGACCCAATATTATTTTTGCCCACACTCTCAAGTCCCTAGAACACTACAGGAATTGGGCGACCAAAGGCATTTGATTATTTTGAGGATTCCAAACTTTTCTTATCACCTCTTTACATGTTGTTTCAAGTAACCATGCATTTTCGAATCGAAACAGATTTTGATTACACGGACTCCAAGTTGTATGATGAATTCAAATTTCAAGGCTTATAACCCTATGATCCGACCTGAACCAATGTAGATTTTGGATTGAATGTAAGAGAAATATGCTACTCCATTCCGAGTTAGCCACAAACCTGTCCAACCGTTCTTTAATATTGTGAGTCTTTCTCAAATTATAAAAAGAATTTTTTAGGGGAGGGGGGGGGGAGGTAATGAGAACAATAGAAAGATATCATGCGTCAAATGGGAAAGGGTATGCAGAAACAAACAATTTGGAGGTCTAGGGGTGAGAGACATAGGATTGTTTAATAAAGTTTTATTGTGCAAATGGTTGTGGAGATGGTTTAGAGAAGATAACATGATATGGGTACGAGTCCTCAAATCTAAGTACGACTCTTTTAGTGAGGCAGTAGCGAATAGGAGAAACGAGGGTAGCTACTCACTTTGGTGGAGAGAGTTATGCAAAATTATAGATGGGCTAGCGGGTAATCTGTTTTTAAATAACGCGAGTTTCAAGTTGGGTAGAGGCTCGTCAGTCAAATTTTAGACTGATCCCTGGCTAGAAAGTAGGGTGTGTTTGAGAGAGAAATTTAATTCTTTGATTTGATATCAGCAAACAAAGTAGGCAGGGTAAGGGACTTTCTCCAATAAGATGGGAAAACATGGGTCTTTAAATGGGAAAGAATGTTTACTGCTAACAACTTTCTTGAATTTGAGAATTTGTGGAAGTATATTTACAGGTATCAAATCGATAACACAAAGGAGGACGCGATGTGTTGGAAGGGAACTGCGATAGGAGAATTTAGCACCAAAAGCATGTACAACATTATTGTGGAGCATACGGATTCGACGGAAAGTATTGCCACCCCGTGGTCGAAATTATGGTGAAAAATGATCATACCGCGGTATTTTGGTATACCGAAAAAATTTCGGTATTCAATATGAAACGGTATATCGATATACCGAACCTTAATAAAATAATAATTTTATATTATTTTAAAATTAAAATAACTTTAATTATTAAAATTTAAATAAAATAAACCTTAAATAATTAATTTCGGTATAAAACAATGCTTCAATATTTTCGGTATGAATTGGTATACCGGTATTTTGATATGAAATGATGGTTTAATATTTTCTATATGAATTGGTATACCGATATGATACGGTATACCGATATACCGTACCGAAAATTCGGTATACCGAAATTAGAGTACGGTATCGATATGAATTTTTACATACCGAAAGTTTCGGTATACCGAGATTATGGTATACCAAAATTTCGGTACGGTAACTGTATGGATGTTTTCAATATCAAAATTTTCGGTATGATAACGGTATGGTTCGGTATAGTCGGTATACTGTACCGAACCACCCCTACTCTCCCATTTTCTATTCCTTACCGCAGTAGAGGACCTTAGTTGCCTCATGAATAAGGTAGTGGAGATCGGGAGATTTCATAGCCTCGAAATAGGGATGCATAAAGTCCGGGTCAGCCACTTTCAATTCGCTGATGATACGGTAATTATGGGAAAAGCAACAGTTGAAAACGCATAGGTTATGAAGGGATTCCTGAGGCTCTTTGAACTAGCTTCAGGCCTAAAAGTGAACTTCTCAAAAAGCTCATTACACGGAACCGGAATCAGAGAGGACGAACTTGCCTTCTTCGCTGGAATTATGGAATGTACTCTCGGGTTCTGTCCCATTCACTTACTTGGGCCTTCCGATCAGTGCAAATTTCAAGAGAAAAGAAGTGTGGAAACCACTGATTGAGAGACTCCGTAAAAAACTCTCGGGCTGGGCTAGGCGACATATATCTTTGGGAGGTTGGATTACTCTACTAAAATTGGTACTAACGACAATGCCACTCTACTATATGTCATTTTTTAAAATTCCTGTGAGTGTTTCTCAAATTATCAAAAGAATTCAATTTTTTTTTTTTTTATGGGGGGTAATGAGAATAGTAGAAAGATAGCATGTGTCAAATAGAAAAGGGTATGCAAAAACAAACAATTTGGAGGTCTACGGGTGAGAGATATAGGATTGTTTAATAACGTGATATGTGTACGAGTCCTCAAATCTAAGTACGACTCTATTAATGAGGCAGTAGCGAATAGGAGAAATGAGGGTAGCTACTCACTTTGGTGGAGAGAGTTATGCAAAATTATAGATGGGCCAGAGGTTAATCTGTTTTTCAATAACGTGAGTTTCAAGTTGGGAAGAGGCTCGTCAGTCAAATTTTGGACTAATCCCTGACTAGAAAATAGGGTGTGTTTGAGAGAGAAATTTAATTCCTTGTATTTGATATCAGCAAACAAAGCAGGCAGGGTAAGGGACTTTCTCCAACAAGATGGGAAAACATGGGTCTTTAAATGGGAAAGAATGTTTACTGCTAACAACTTTCTTGAATTTGCGAATTTGTGGAAGTATATTTACAGGTATCAAATCGATAGCACAAAGGAGGACGCGATGTGTTGGAAGGGAACTGCGACATGAGAATTTAACACCAAAAGCATGTACAACATTATTGCGGAGCATACAAATTCGAGGGATAGTATTGCCGCCCTGTGGTCGAAATTATGGTGGAAATGTGTACCATCTAAAGTGTCGACTCTCTCATGGAAAACCTTACACGGTAGAGCAACAACAACATATAATCTTTTGAAGAGAGACATCAAATCGAAGGAGATAAGCGGCACCTGCTGACGATGTAACGCTGCCCCAAAAACTGGACGACATGCATTCATTACCTGTCCAAGGGCTTTCATGGTTTGAGATATTATTCACAAATGGCTGGAGACCCATATGCTTATTCAAATTTCTTGAGTGGACATTTGGTGGACTTCTGCAGCAAAGGGAAGAGTACACATAAGAAGAAAATTATGAGTCTTGTATGGCAATGCACTGTTTGGAAATTGTGGAGGGCGCGGAATGATCAGATTTTTAACGAAACAATATGGACGCCAGATGAAACCGCATATAGCATCAAGTTCAGTACTTGAAAATGACTTATGACCCACAAAACAAGCTCCTTGGATGTGTATAATGAAATAAGTACAACTGATATCTTTTTTAGTTTTCAAGAGTCGATAGCTTTGTAACGAGATTCGAGTACCCCTTTATACTCAGTTGTGAAATATATTCACCACTTTTACTTTTAAAAAAAATATATATATATATAAGACAACGGATCATTGAATTCTTGGATGGAGGGAGTACAAATTTTCTGCTTTGGACAAAATTTAAGGTGAAAAGAAAATAGTGGGGCAATTAAACACTAATGCATGTACCTAGTAGAACAAGTCATTTTATATGAGAAAAGGATTTCAAACATTACTAAAGTTTTGTTCTTGGTCAACCAAGAATAGGTTTTTTTTTTTTTCCCACTCGTGATGGTGAGTGATACCAATAACATGACAAAAATTAGAAAGGTCCAGGAACATAGAGAAAAATTAGCATAATATTTTAGTGAGGGAGTATTTACATGTCTACCTATACAAAAATGAATTTGGAGTCTCTCCTCCTTCTATAACCATTTGATAGAATGAATCTATTACACATCCTCTCTACTTTACTCTGTCTTTTAAACATTTTACAATCGTCTCTTGCAGTTGATATTCTTTCTTCAAACCAAACTCTTGAGGATGGACAAGTGTTGATTTCTCCCGGCCATATATTTGAGCTGGGCTTCTTCTCTCCAGGCAAATCCACCGCTAGATTCTTGGGAGTATGGTACAAAGCTACACCGGACGTCGTCGTTTGGGTTGCAAACAGAGAAAATCCCATCATGGGCTCACATGGAATTTTAACATTAGCCCAAAATGGGACGCTGATTCTCACCTCATCACAGAGTACAATCGTCTGGTCTTCAGGTCCCTCCATGGCGGCATCAAGTGCAGTTCTGAAGCTCTTGGATTCTGGAAACCTGTTTCTTGTTGACAATTCGTCGAACACTTGGCAGAGTTTCGATTACCCTGGTGACACCAGTTTGCCAGGGATGAAGATGGTGGAAACCCAAGTTATTACATCATGGAAGAGCTCTAATGACCCATCTTCGGGAGATTTCATTTTCAGAATCGAAAACCATGGTTTATCTCAGTTGAGTATTTTCAGGGGAAGTGAAAAACGATACAGGAATGGCCCCTGGAATGGGCTTCACTTTTCCGGGCTTCCGTTGGTACGTGATTCGGAAGCTGAAACAGTTTTCATCAATGGCAGATTGGTTTCTCTCTCTTACCCTTACAGAACCTCATTTTTCATGAGATTGACCATGAATTATAGTGGCGTGATTCAACGCTACATGATGAATGAACAGAGAGATGGATGGAATCTTGTGTTTTCTTTGCCAAGCGACACATGTGACAGTTACGGGTGGTGTGGTCCTAACAGTATTTGTAAACCTTATAAAACACCAGTATGTGATTGTTTGAGGGGATTCATGCCTAAATCTCAAAGAGAATGGAGCGAATGGGCCTGGAGGAGCGGATGTACTAGAGCTACGCGGTTAGATTGCCTCGAGGGAGACGGGTTTCTCAAAGTTGAGAGGATCAAAGCCCCCGATACTCTCAACTTTCGAATCGAAGCTAGTTGGACCAGTGATGAATGTCGTAAAGAATGCTTAAACAACTGCAGCTGCACAGCTTATGCTGCTCCCTACTTAATCAATGAAAGAAATGGTTGTTTGATGTGGTTTGGGGACTTGATTGATGTCAAGGAGTTCACCGGAGAAGTTAGTATTGGGCCAAGTATCTACATTCGCGTGCCCATTACCGAACTAGGTAAAAATCTTCCTGAATTTGAGTCTTTCACATCAATATTTTGTTTAGGAATAGATGGAATAGTTGTTTCTTTTCTTATTGAAGAACATATGACAGATTTGAGTAAGGGAAAAGGACCAGCCAAGTCTGTATTTGTAGCAACTGGTGCTAGTCTCGGAATACTATTCTTGTGCTTATCTATTGGAGGCTTAATTTTGAGAATTAGAAGCAAGAAACAAGGTTGTGTTACTGAACCTTTTAGTCGAATGATATGCGTATTGATCAATGACTTTTTAAAAAGATGTGTAAATATTCCTTTTACAGCTTGGAAGAAGAAAAGGGAAGACTTGGACTTACCTTTGTTTAGTTTGGCAACCATTGCAGCTGCTACTAATAACTTCTCAGATGAAAACATTCTAGGAGAAGGCGGTTTTGGTCCCGTTTATAAGGTAATTAAAAGTATCATTTAGGGAGAATTTCAAAAACATATTGTCTTCCTTCCATATTCCTAATATGTTTTCGGGATTGTAATTAGTAATGTCTTATAACTTATTATCCATGTTTGCAAGCTGAAAACATAGTGTCTTCCTTCCATATTCCTAATATTAGTGGCCTAATTTTGCAATTTTCCCCTGCCATTTTGTCTGATATCCAATTCTGGACATGTTACAGGGTAATCTATCAGCTGATCATTTAATCGCGGTGAAAAGAATGTCAAGAACTTCTGGACAAGGCCATGAAGAGTTCAAAAATGAAGTTATTTTGATTGCCAAACTCCAACACAAAAACCTCGTCAGAATTTTGGGATGTTGTATTGAAGGAGAGGAAATGATGTTAATCTACGAGTACATGCAAAACAAAAGCTTGGACTACTTCATTTTTGGTATGATGAAGCACAAAATCACTCCGCTTTATCTCAAGTACATTAGAAGGGTAATTACATACTAACCAAAAAATTATTCACTATATGTAGATGAGAATAGAAGTGCTCTATTGAGTTGGCCAAAGCGGTTTGATATTATCAAGGAGATTGCAAGCGGTCTTCTTTATCTCCATCATGATTCTAGGCTGAAAGTTATCCATAGGGATCTTAAAGCGAGCAATATCCTATTAGACGAGAACTTAAATGCAAAGATTTCAGACTTTGGTTTAGCTAGAATGTTCCAAGGCGATCAAACTATCGCAAGAACAAAAAGAGTGGTCGGAACATAGTAAGTTTAATTCATTCGCGTGCTATAGTATGCAGACATATTCATTTATTGCATAGTCTAATGAACAAAAGCTTATTGTAGTGGTTACATGGCTCCAGAGTACGCTTTTGACGGAAAGTTCTCAGTCAAGTCAGATGTATTTAGCTTGGGGGTCGTAATTTTGGAGATAGTAAGTGGAAAAAAGAACAGAGGATTTAAGCATCCTT
The DNA here is from genome assembly GCA_963675135.1 of Galeopsis tetrahit. NCBI lineage: Eukaryota > Viridiplantae > Streptophyta > Magnoliopsida > Lamiales > Lamiaceae > Galeopsis > Galeopsis tetrahit. Next base: position 23,754,883 of record OY776126.1, read on the forward strand.
CTTGCTATCATAATCTTTTGGAACAGGTGATTAGCAAACTATAATGTAGTTATACTTATAGGATACTGAGAAGTAGTATTAGTTAGTGGAACTTAATAAGCTACATAAATTGTTGCAGGCATGGCTACTTTGGAAGGAAAATCGGGAATTGGAACTGATGGATCCATGTTACAACAACTCATATGTCGAATCCCAAGTAAAGAGGTGCATTCAAGTCGGGTTATTATGCGTTCAAAATGTAGCAGATGACAGGCCAGTAATGCCTCGTGTGTTTCTTTTGTTGAGTTCAGAGGATTCTGTGTTGCCTCAACCCAACAAACCTGGATTTTTCTTGCACAACGGTTCAAGTTCTTCGTGGAGAAATGAATCAGGAGGTTGCATAACTGTGAGTGAGGTAGAAGCCAGGTAGTAGTGGAAGGATCTTTCGTATTTTATTTCACTAACGCATGTGATCGATCCGTAGCAATAACATCATAGATAGGCTTAGTTCCTCATGATCTTTCATTTTCTCCATACAGTGTGTCGTGAGGTTGTAGTTGTAAACATGATTTTGATGTATAATGTGCAGTAGTATCTGATTATAAAACAGCAGCATATCTCTCATTTCATAAAGCACCAGTAGGCAGTAAAACACCTTTGGATATCAATTCATTGAATTTGACTGCATAATTTGTTGTTCAATTTCTAATTAATTTCACAGGGTTAATATCATTTGGATGCACAAATTTCTGTCAATTAAATAATTTATATTTAGTTTCACAAATCATTTTCCATTAAACTAGCTAATTGTTACGGAATTGTATCCACAAAGCAATTCCTTACAAATGATAAATCAAGACAACTAGAAACGCAATGAATTGAAACGAATAAAGAACTCAAAGAAAGAACACGGAATTTACGTGGTTCGATCAAATGATCTACGTCCACGGAGGATAGAAGACTCTCTTCACTAATCTCAAATGAAAGTTACAGATTACAAGTATTCACTAAACTTGATCTCTCAAAACTCTCAAATTCAGTAACCTACAACCTATGCACTAGATGGTGTATTTATAGATGTACAATGCATTGGATAACCGCCACTAACCAACTAACTAACAGAAATAACAGAATTAACTAACTCTGAAAACTAGATTTCAGTAGACTTGACCCAGCGGAGTTGTCTCAGCAGACTTGGGATAAGCAGACTTGTCTTCAGCAGACTTGTCTCAGCAGACTTGGCCCCAACTCTCCTGAACTGACTTCAGACGACTTGCTTCAGCAGAGTTGTCCAAACTCAATAATTTCAGATTAGTTGACTCCTAATAAGACCACTAAACATTATCAGTTGAATTACACCTTAACCCAACTTTGCTGAACTCCAACATCATATCACTAGCTAACTCTTCTGATAGATATTAGATGACATCCAATATTGCATTAATCTTAACAATTCTCCACCTTAATGCAAGATTGCCTTCTTCCCAGCCCTCCTCAAGGCTGTTTGTTCATTCTCTTCTTAATGAACATCCCAAGTACTAAGGTTTACCAACTCCATGCAATGGTTGAACTTATTGCTTGGTAATGCCTTAGTTAACATATCAGCTGCATTCTCTTCTGAAGCTACCTTCTGAACTTCAACAATGCTCTTCTCCAAGATGTCTCTAACAAAATGTAACTTCACATCAATGTGTTTTGACCTCTCATGAAACACTTGATGTTTTGCTAGATGAATTGTACTCTGATTATCACACAGCACAGGAACACTTTTCTGATATATGCCAAAATCTCTCAGAATGCCCTTCAACCACATTGCTTCCTTCACAGCTTCTGTTAAGGCTATGTATTCAGCTTCTGTTGTGGATAAGGTCACCATAGATTGTAAGGCTGCTCTCCAAGTGATAGCAGTGTCATACAATGTAAACACATAACCAGATAAAGATTTCCTTGTATCTATGTTTCCAGCAAAATCAGAATCAACAAATCCAATCAAAGGTCTCTTGGTATCAGCTGATTTCTCAAACAATAATCCTAAATCTTCTAATCCATTCAGATATCTTAGGATCCACTTCAAAGCTTCCCAATGAAACTTTCCTGGATTTCCCATGAACCTACTCACCATACTAACAACATAGGCAAGATCTGGTCTGCTACAAACCATAGCATACATGAGACTTCCTACTCCATTTGCATATGGAACAGTAAGCATCTGCTTCTTCTCTTCAGCTGTTTGAGGAGATTGCTTGACTGACAACTTGAATTGCTGACCAAATGAAGTACTAACTGGTCTGGACTGGTGCATAAGGAATCTTCTCAACACCTTCTGGATGTAACCTTTCTGGGACAAGAACAACTTCCCAACTTTCCTGTTTCTGAGAATATCCATTCATAATATTCTCTTGGCTTCACCCAAATCCTTCATCTCGAACTTGCTACTCAGCTGCTGCTTCAGCTGGGTAATCTTTCTCATACTCTTGCTAGCTATTAACATATCATCTACATAGATTAGTAGATAGGTGCTCTCTAGATAATCTTGTTTACCAATATATACACATCCATCATAGTTGCTTCTTAAGAAACCAATAGAAAGCATGAATGCATCAAACTTTCTATACCATTGTCTAGGACTCTGCTTGAGCCCATACAATGATTTCTTAAGCAAGCATACCTTACTTTCAGTTTCTGGCATGATAAACCCTTCTGGTTGATGCATATATATTGTTTCAGCTAGTTCTCCATGTAGGAATGCAGTTTTAACATCTAGCTGATGTAACTCAAGATCATCTTGAGCAACCTTAGACAAAAGTAATCTTATTGAACAATGTTTAACAACAGGAGAGAATACCTCATTGAAGTCTATGCCTTCTCTTTGTGTGAATCCTCTTGCCACCAACCTAGCCTTGAATCTGATTTGCTCTCTAGAACCACCAAATCAAACTTCAAGCTTCTTCTTGAACAACCATCTACAGCTGACCAACTTCTGGTTGTCTGGCTTCTCAACAAGGATCCAGGTCTCATTCTTCTCTAAGGACTGCAACTCTTCTGACATGGCTGCTATCCACTGCTCTCTTTCAGGACTGGTGATATCTTTCTTATAGTTTCTTGGCTCATAATGCTCCACTTCTTCTGCTGTGATCAGAGCATATGACACAAGATCAGTTTGACCAAACCTAGATGGGGGATGAATCTGCCTCCTGAGCCTATCTCTTGCAAGACTGTAATTTCTCAGATCAGCAGGGTTGTCCTCCATGGCCTCATCTTCTGAATGATCTTCTGGATCATCTTCTGGGACCTGTTCTGGAACAACCTCATCAGGGGTGTTGTCTTCTGTATCAGCAGAGTTGTCCACCTCCTCTGGGGTCAACTCTTCTGATCCAAGAAGCTCCACCTCAGCTGAGAAACTCTCTTCTGACTCATTTACAATTCTTCCATCTAGGTCATGGGAATTTCCATTATGAGGATATCCCATTACCTTTTCATTAAAATCAACATCTCTGCTGATTATCACTTTCTTATGACCTGGTTCAAGGCACCACAGTCTATAGCCCTTGACACCTATTGGATATCCAATGAATATACATTTCAGAGCCCTTGGCTCAAGCTTATCCTGTCTAATATGTGCATATGCCTGACATCCAAACACTTTAAGTTTTGAATAATCAGACAACTTGTCATACCAGATCTCATCTGGGGTTTTACCTTCTAAAGCATATGAGAGAGTTTTGTTTATTAAGTAACATGCAGTACATACAACTTCTCCCCAAAAGCTTTTAGGTAATTTAACATCAGCTAACATGCATCTGACCCGTTCTAGAATAGTTCTATTCATTCTCTCTGCTAATCCATTTTGCTGTGGATTAAGAGGGACAGTTCTATGTCTAGTAATGCCCTTCTCTTTACAAAATTCATTGAATTCAGCTGATAGATACTCAAGGCCATTATCTGTCCTCAAATGTTTTAAGGACTTTCCTTTCTTGTTCTCTATCTCAAGTAGTCATTCTTTGAATTTTGTAAAGGCCCCACTCTTCTGTTTGAGAATGAACACCCAAACTTTTCTAGAATAGTCATCTATAATTGACATGAAATACTTACCTCCACCAATGGTTTCAGTCCTTGATGGCCCCCAGACATCTGAATGAACATAATCCAACAACTCCTTTGTAGTGTGCTCACCCTTTTGGAATGACTTCTTCTTGGCCTTGCCAAGAATGCACTGCTCACAGAACTCCTGGCTTTTGAATATCTTCTGGTGGAAAGCCCCCTTCTTGGATAACTCAATCAGGCCTTTCTCTCCTACATGTGCCAGCCTCTTATGCCAAAGCATAGCATCTTCAGAACTCATGGTAACATCAGCAGCACATGTGATTGTCTCACCAATTAAAGAATATAACCCATTAGACTTCTTCCCTTGCATCACTATTCTATCAGCTTTGGTGACAAACAAACATCCTTTTTCAGTCTTGAATTCATAACCCAAAGCATTTAGTGTGCCAAGAGATATAAGATTTCTCTTCAAATCTGGAACAAATCTGACATTGGTCAGGATCACATGTTTATCATTAAACATCTTCACCCTCACAGTGCCAATACCCCTCACATTGCAGCTTTCATCATTACCCAACAGAACTGATCCACCATCCATCATTTCCAGGTTTTGAAACCAAGATTTGGTGGGACACATGTGAAATGAACATCCAGAATCCAACACCCATTCATTAACAAGTTTGCTATCTGTTATGCTCATGACTTCTGCACTATCATATCCTTTTGCCTCTGCTACATCAGCTTTGGCCGGATCAGTAGACTTCTTATGCTCAGGACAATCTTTAAAGAAATGTCCTTCTTTATGGCATTTGTAGCAAGCTCTGCTCTTGGCTACAAACCCATTCTTCTTTTGATTTGGCTTGACATGAAACTTCTTGCCTTGCCCTCCTTTCTTGTCATTCTTGAGTTTGATATTAAGACCCTCAGCTTGGTTCTTGGTCTTCTTGGTTGAGTTTGCTACATGTAAACTCTTAGTTTTCAGAATGGACAAGACTTCTTTGAATTTTGCCTTACCCTCCTTGGTAATCAGCAAAGCATCCTTGAAGCTATCATATGAAGGTGGTAAGGACTCCAAAAGTAGAAAAGACTTCTTGTGATCATCTAAGGTGACTCTAACATTTTCAAGATCATCAACAGCTTGCATGAACTCTATTAACTGCTCATCAAGGGTCTTATCATCTGTCATCTTGAAATTGTTGAGCTTCCTCTCCATAAACATCTGGTTTGACAAAGATTGTGTCAAATACAGATCATCAAGGGTCTCAAATACAGCAGCAACATCCTTCTCCTTCATAACTTCCCTGAACACATTGTCTCCCAAACTCAGAACAACAATGTTGTAAGCTTTTTCCATAAACTCTTCTTTCTTGGCCTGGTCTGCATCGGATGCAGCAGGGTCAAGAGGAGTAAGGGCCTCTTTCAGCCCATGGTGTGACAGCAGAGCCTTCATCTTGGCTTTCCATAAGCCAAAATCTGTCTTACCATTGAATTTCTCTATCTCCAACTTCACAGAGACCATTTCTGATTCTTGACTTTATCTTCGGTTCCCACAGACGGCGCCAATTGTTACGGAATTGTATCCACAAAGCAACTCCATACAAATGATAAATCAAGACAACTAGAAACGCAATGAATTGAAACGAATAAAGAACTCAAAGAAAGAACACGGGGTTTACGTGGTTCGATCAAATGATCTACGTCCACGGAGGATAGAAGACTCTCTTCACTAATCTCAAATGAAAGTTACAGATTACAAGTATTCACTAAGCTTGATCTCTCAAAACTCTCAAATTCAGTAACCTACAACCTATGCACTAGATGGTGTATTTATAGATGCACAATGCATTGGATAACCGCCACTAACCAACTAACTAACTAACAGAAATAACAGAATTAACTAACTCTGAAAACTAGATTTCAGTAGACTTGACCCAGCGGAGTTGTCTCAGCAGACTTGGGATAAGCAGACTTGTCTTCAGCAGACTTGGCCCCAACTCTCTTGAACTGACTTCAGACGACTTGCTTCAGCAGAGTTGTCCAAACTCAATAATTTCAGATTAGTTGACTCCTAATAAGACCACTAAACATTATCAGTTGAATTACACCTTAACCCAACTTTGTTGAACTCCAAGATCAGATCACTAGCTAACTCTTCTGATAGATATTAGATGACATCCAATATTGCATTAATCCTAACACTAATTACATTGTAACTCAGGTGAATAAAGAAGTAAACAGGATAACTACTATTTAATAAGAATTCACACATGATTATGCGTATATTTTTCATTCTGCAATGTTTTTTGTTATACCAAGAAATGCATAAAGAACCAATGATAAGTTTACTTCTAAATTTAGTAAATTTATACTATTGAATATCGAAAACTAAGGGGATGTTTACTTTGGACTTTGAGTGATTTTAAAAATGGGGTTTTTGAAATCCTAGTTTTTGAAATCCCGATTAATAGTAATATGAGGGGATGTTTACTTTTGGTTTTAAAAACCAGGTTTTGGATTTCAAGATCCAAAACCCGTTTTACTTCGGGATTTAAAAACCGGTTTTTAAAATCCACTCAAAACCACCCTTATCAAACATATTGATTTGACATAAAGTTATATCTATATAATATTACTGCAATCATTATCAAACATATTGATTTGAAGCAACGAAGGCAGCAGGGGGTGGAACAGATTCGGCCATAGATTGATGGAGGATCTCAAACTGTTGTGCTTGATGAAGGAGATCACCGAATGACGGCATCGGAGAAAGTGCCATACGGCTGTCAGAGAAGCCCATAAATGTAGAACCCAAGCCGCGGAGAAACCAATGCGACTTGTCGGACTTGTCAACCGAGCGACCAATGGCTGCCAATTGATCACAAAAATTTTTGAACTTACGACCATACTCGGCAACAGACGATGATCCTTTACGTAAACTCAGCAACTCTTCACGTAATTGATTCGCCCGAGACTGGGACGAGTGAGCAAAAGACTCCTCAAGAGCTAGCCATGCTTCGCGAGACGTAGTACAGTCAATAACCTCCGCCAATGACTCCTCCGTGAGAGAGGAGAGGATAATAGAAAGGATGCGCTGATCCTTAGAACACCACTTAACGTAGTCTGAGTTGGGGGTAGTTGTGTCGCCGGTAGTAACAGACTTAGCAGGTGGGGCATTTGTTCCGTCGACGAAATCAAACAAGTCGTGGCTTTGGAGCATAGCAGCGACTTGCTTTTTCCATAGTAAATAGTTGGAGGAGGAGAGCTTGACTGTCACGAGATGGATGAGGGCAGTAATCGGAAGTGTATCAGTAGATGGAGGAGTAGCCATGTGGAATGGAAAGGTAGATCACGACGGGGACGAGGTCGCGATATGGGAGAAATGAGCGACGGTGACCAGGTGGCTTTGTGGAATTGATAAATAGACAGTAGAAAGCAAAGTCTGTAATTGATTTAATTGGGTCGGTGGCGGTAGAATATATGTGAATGGAAGATAAAGATGAGAGGCAGCAGAAATAATCAATTCATTTAACTGTGACGGTGGCGGCAGAATACATGTAGAGAAAATAATATTTTAAGAGTTTAGGTGTTTTAGGTTGATACCATGTGAGAAAGGGATTTGTTTCACCGTGAATTGGTGAGTGAGTAATCTGATATTATATAATTGAGATTACAACTGTGTTACAGAGATTTAGTGATTTTGAATATTTGAATTTACAAGATATGATAAAATCTTATCTACAAAAATATATGAATGTAACTAATCCCTATTATTCTCCATACAGTGTGTCGTGAGGTTGTAGTTGTAAAATGATTTTGATGTATAATGTGTAATTACATGCTGTAGTATCTGATTATTTTATGTGAATAATTCTCTAAGGTTGGTCTGCTATGGACTTGAGTGCATGTTGTGCACCCTAGTCCATGTTACACTTTTCAGTTTAGTGACTTACACTTTTTGGTAGATGGTGTTGCACTTTTCAATCATTTACCAAAAAGTGTAAGCCAGTAAACTAAAAAGTGCACATGGACTAGCGTGCACAGCATACACTCGAGTGCATACTAGACATTACCATTCTCCAATAACAAGAAAACAGCAGCATATCTCTCATTTCTTAAAGCACCAGTAGGCAGTAAAACACCTTTGGATATCAATTCATTGAATTTGACTGAATAATTTGTTGTTCGATTTCTAATTAATTTCACAGGGTTAATATCATTTCGATGCACAAATTTCTGTCAATTAAATAATTTATATTTAGTTTCACAAACCATTTTCCATCATGCGTATATTTTTCATTCTGCAATGTTTTTTGTTATACCAAGAAATGCATAAAGAATTAATGATAAGTTTACTTCTAAATTTAGTAAATTTATACCATTGAATATCGAAAACTAATTGTTTTTCAGAATTCTATTAACATAAACGGAATACTTTAGAATAAAAATATACTCCTTTTCGTCCATTAAAAGGTGTGTTAATTTTTTTTTTATTTATTCATATTAAAAGTATATATTTTTTTAATATAAAGACAATCAATTTATATTTACCTCATAATAATTGTACAAAACACTTTTACTTTATCTCTGCATTTATTTTAAAATTCGTGCAAAAAATATATAAACATAAAGAGTTTAATATTTCTTTGACAAAATATATTGAGATGTCAATTGATATTGGTGATCCGCTATTACAGTTAAAAGGACTATTTTCAAAATGTAAGTATACTTATTGGATCGAAATCAAAATGTATAATCTGTCAAGACTAAATTCATAATCAGTTCAACTTATAGGACTAGAAAATCTTTGATCCCTTCATTACATGTATTTTCATCATTAATTTCACTTCACACTTTTAGTGATATATTTTTACTATTTGAATTATTTTTTTTGAAATTACTATTTGAATTTTTACTATTTGATATATATTCAACTACAATGAATACAATAATTATCCACCACAACTAATTTGGCTTGCCACAATTATCACTCTCACTTGCTTTTCCGTTGGTATTTTCCTACTACTCTTTCTCAGGACTACTACTCTTTCCCATAGCTAGATTTCACATAGTGGATTGTGTATACTTGATGATTGCACAATCTATAAAATAAGAAATTAGTCACGTAACATCAGTAATTATAAAATGACATTATCCAAGACATACTCACATTTGCTTCTATTGGACCATATTCGTTTTAGCATTATTAGGCCCACAATTATTTATGTATGTAGGGCTTAGTTAGTTCCACCCGGCCTTCCGCACTATATATATGGTCAAAGACGAAGGGACGTTGGGCCCAGGGTGGTCACTGGGCCCCCACCAATATTTCAACTATATTATATACTATTGATGTGCCAAAATTTGCACGAGAGGATTGCGTGTCCTCTGGATTGGATGTCCCACTCTTCGAACACGTGCAATCACTCCGAGTATGCTGCCTTTACTCGAAATCTTCAAGAACCTGCAAAGAGCACGCCGGAAGGGGGTTCGTCGTGGACACTCCGATGCCTAAGTCAGTATAGGGCTTATGAAAATCTCTCAAGGATCTCGAGATCCTTGATGTATCAAATCAGTTCTCAAAGAATATCAAAAAGGTGTTATTCGTTTAGTATATCAAGTTTGTAAAATAAGAGTGTCTAACCTGGAAATCTCCTTGGATTTACCTATTTATAGGAATCCTCCCTCGAGAGGAAGCCAAGTCTTCCTCCTTTTTCGGAGCTGCCCATAAGACTCGGCCCTGCGGAGTGGACGAAGTTTTCTCTTCTATCCACTTCCCGAAGACTCGGCAACATTCCTTCTTAGTTGACTTGGTTCCCCAAGATAAAGGAGGATAAGGTCTACCTTTTATCAAGTCTAAGCCGAAAATGGCGGAACCTCCCTACATTCAAGGCTCACGACCTTTCATCAAAACTAATTCTTCTGGAAGCTTCTTTCCAGCCGAAGCTCCCTCCAAAGGGATCTCCGGAGAGGATTTCCTATTAGAGAGTACCATATATAATTTGATCCTTCCACTTTTATCTTATCCTCTATACACGTGTCGACTTCTTATTAGGTGACATTTTTAGGCCGCATCATCTACTCCCCCCTACTCTCGTAAAAGGGGGACATCTTTTGGGAGACTAGAGAAATTTCCCGAAATCTAATTCAGGGTTCCTTCTGGAGATACGTGTATCATTCCTGCTTTAGAGAGGAAGTTTCAAAACATGTCTTTCTCCAAAGGCTTTTCCCGCCTCCAACTAAGGAGACTTTTCGATTTCCACGCGTGGGCCCCACGCGATCGCTTTTCTCTCTCCTTTGTTATTCTCCCGAGAAAAGTTCTCGATTCTTCCCCACATCTTCTCTCATTTACTCCACACAACCTCCTCTTTCCTCTTCTTCCCTTTTTCAAATTTCATTTCCTCCCAAAAGTCTCATATCGTCTTCATCTTTTTCCTTCAGTGTTCTTCCTCCGAGTTTTCGCCGTCGCCGGCCGCCCTGACCGATTCCGTAGTCCTCTTAATCAAGGTAACCCAGCTATCTTCCCTCTTTTTTTTTTCTTTCCACTTTTATTAGCACTGTAACTCGATGTCAAACCCCCTTTCTCCGTCTGAAAATCTTAGCCCAAACTCTTCTGAATTGACTCCCTCTCTGATGGGGAGTCCAGAGAACAAGATTTCCCCTTCATCTCAGATCGACCATACTCATCTAGTTAGCCTTTCCCATGCCTATGGTTTTCCATCGGAATATACCTTTCGTGCTCCTCGCTCGAATGAACGCCCAGACCTTCCCCAACCCCGGACTCTTGCTTTTTTCGAAGCTCAACTTAGGGCAGGGCTACGATTCCCGATTCATCCCTATTTGGCTGCCATATCGACTCGCATGCAGATCCCTCTTAACCAGTTTACTCTGAACGCTATCCGTACTATGATAGGCTTTTTCATTCTGGTGAAAGGGAATGGGGGTGACCTCTCAGCCGAACTGTTTTTGAGCCAACATTCTTGTAAAGTGAACGATGGCTTCTTTTATGTTAGTGGGCGAAGACTCATCCTGGCGAGATTACTACTTTTTTGTTACAAGCCCCAATGAGTGGTCATTTCCTCACGGGGACTGGATATTTCACAACCCAGGAGTACTTCCTCCTCCTTTGAAAGCTTATTCTGTTTCCAATCAGACTGTTATGACTGATCTCAATACTCACATCTATCTGCACGATTATTTTGATATTCCTAGTATTTGTAAAAATCCTCGCATCCTCTCCCACTTTGGCTTTTGCCCTCAAGACTTCCCTTTAGATTCCCGAGATGGTAAAAAATCTTTTATTCTTGTTTCTTACTCTTCCACTTTGGCTATTTTTCTACATTCTGAACATCTTCTTGGTTATCTACAGCAATGAGTTGGCTAGCTCACATCTCGCGGGATGCCCCTACTCTCAGCATAGTGAAGACCCCTGCATTATCCGCTCCAGAAGATCCTCCAAAAGCTCCTCCGTCTCCTGCTCTCGAGAGCTCAGCAAAGACCCCGGCTCCAAGGAGCCCTTCAAAGGTTCCTCCTCTCCCCGGTTCATCCACTCAAGTTCCTGGTTCAGTTGCTAGGAGAACCCGATCAGCTGCCAACGCCTTCTTTTCTGACTGTGGCACCTCTAAGAAGAAGAAGGGAAAAGCGACCCGCGCTGAGAATGAATCTCCCCCTCCTACTGTGTACGAGCCTCTTCACCGTCTTATCGACCGATGCCCTGCTCCTCCCAACTCTGAGTTATCCGACATGCCTCTTCCTGAAGATCTGCTACTCCGGGGGGCTCATCTTTTTTCCGAGGTACTTTCCATTATTTTCAAATCTCTGCCTTCTTCACATCCTAAACATTGTTTCTTTTTCTTTTGTAGTTTGGTCTTATCTATACTAAGATACTCGACCAAGGCGTTGAGATGGTGGCTGAGCTCGAACTTCTCCGAGCTGAAGCATCTTCTCTCCAGTCAACTCTCAAAGGGATCACTACGGAGAAAGACAAGGCTCATAAACGAGCTCAAGCTCTGGCTGAGGAGTTATCTCTTCTACAGACTCAAAGCAAGCAGGATGCAGCCCGGATTAAATATCTGGTGCAGGAGGTGGGACGGATGGAACGCGAGCTACCAGACGTCGGAGAGCAGGCTTGCATTAAGTCTCTATTCACTTCCTCTTTGGGTCAAGAGTTCTTGGGGACTCTCCATACTCAGTGGCTGTCCGGCTTCCTAAAGAGCTCGAGCTTCTTATGCGTCATGGGGCCCCATATCCCTCATTTCATCGACCATGGCTTCAGCAATGCTGTGGCCGAACACTCAGGCCCGGGGTTCGATGGGACCTACTCCCGTGAGTTCCACCTGGATCAACTCGCTACTCCTTTGAAATTCTTGGGGGATCCTAAGGAGAGCCCCGACAGTCCTTGGTGGTTGCCCGGCATGAATCAGGCCATCACCAAGTTGCAGGCTACTAAGGTGAGCATGGCTGAGCTAAAGCCCCTGGAGCGTCTAGTTTATCCTTATGCTTCTGCTCCAGAGATTGCGACAAAGGTAGATGGAGGGACAGGCGTTGAGGATACCGTAAAAGGTACAGAAGGTCCAGAGGAGGGCGGAGGATCTAGCAACCATGTCGCTGAAGAGGAGGGCGCTGCTAGAGGAATTGAAGGAGTTGAGGTCGAGGGGGCTGTTGCCGAGGAAGCTGTTGCTGAAAAAGCAGTTTAGATTTCATATTTCCAGTGGTCACAATGAACAATTTACTTTTCTTTCGTTTTGCTGCATTCTTTTCATTTTCTGCTCATAATATTTGTTCACATACTTCGTAGGGGACCCCACACTCCTGGATATGTGGGGGCTTTGGTAGTGATCGTATTGGCTTAATATTGCTTGTCTGTTGGCGTGCTTTTTCTTCTCTGTTTGCATGAGTAACTTGCAAGACCAGCAAAGAATATGTTGGAGGTGTGCTCTCTTCCCCCCTTTTTGTTGGTCTTGTAGGCTACGTTGGAATCATCTCTTGGTTGTTCTATCTTTTTCGTTATCTAGTCTGTATAATTCTCAAGCATGGTGAGGGCTTTCTGGAGGATCTTGGTCTCTGAGTCTCTAAGCATCTCACCTTCTTTTCACTTTCTTGTGCTTAAAAGACTTTTATTCGCAAAAAATATTCTCCTTTCATTAATTAACCTTCTTGGGTTTCAAATACGATGAGAGCTCTCTGGAGCACCTCGGCCTCTAGGCATTTGAATGTTTCTCGCTCGAATTCTTAAAAGATTTTACTTCATAAAATCTTCTCACTTCAATAACCCACTTGGGTCTCAAGTAAGATGAGGGCTCTCTGGAGCACCTCGGCCTCTAGGCCTTTGAGTGTTTCTCACTCAATTTCTTTAAAAGATTTTAATTCATAAAATCTTCTCATTTCAATAACCCACTTGGGTCTCAAGTAAGATGAGGGCTCTCTGGAGCACCTCGGCCTCTAGGCCTTTGAGTGTTTCTCACTCAATTTCTTTAAAAGATTTTAATTCATAAAATCTTCTCATTTCAATAACCCACTTGGGTCTCAAGTAAGATGAGGGCTCTCTGGAGCACCTCGGCCTCTAGACCTTTGAGTGTTTCTCACTCAATTTCTTTAAAAGATTTTAATTCATAAAATCTTCTTATTTCCGTAACCCACTTGGGTCTCAAGTAAGATGAGGGCTCTCTGGAGCACCTCGGCCTCTAGACCTTTGAGTGTTTCTCACTCGTCATTTTTTGTACTCATATATCGCATATTCAAATATGAAAAAGATAATCAAGACACAATAATTCTGAATAATTCTTTCTTCAAAAAGGGATAAGACTTCATTGATTTATTGTCAGTTTCAACATAGGCCATAGATAACCTACGCCGGTCTCATTAAAAACCTCTTTACGGAAAAACCCCAGAGGGGAAACACGTAGAGAGGGAAAAAGAGCTCCGGTGAAGCCACAAAATACATTAAGCAAGATATGAATCCATGCAAAAAATCACAAAGCAAAAGTCATAAATGGTCTCAAGACCTTACACTTTCTTCAAATAAAGAATCTCTTCAAATGGCAAACGTTCCAGGGTCTAGCGATGTCGACCCCTTCCATGCTCTGTAATCTATAGGCTCCTCCCTTCAGTACCTGTGTGATTTTATAAGGTCCCTCCCAGTTGGGCTCCAACTTTCCCGTATTCTTTAGGGCATCAGCCCTTCTTAGTACCAGGTCCCCTGCTCTGAAGGACCTCGGGATCACCCTTCGGTCATATGCGGCTTTGATTCTGCTCTTATATCTTTCGGCGCGTACTCTAACCATCTCTCTTTCTTCTTCCATTAAATCTAGGGCCTCTCTCATCAATCTTTCATTCTGATGTTCTTCAAATTGGGCAATTCGATGCGATTGCAACACGGCCTCTGGAGGTATCACCGCCGCGGCTCCGTAGACCAGCTGAAATGAGGACTCTCCAGTTGCTGTCTTTGGACTAGTTCTATATGACCACAATACATTGTCTAACTCGTTCACCCATCCTCCTCCTATCTTCGTCAGTCTTGTTCGAATACCATCAACTATCGTTCGATTAGTAACCTCCACTTGTCCATTGGCTTGAGGATGAGCTACAGAGGTGAATCTCTGTATTATGTTTAGTCTTGTACACCATCCTTGTACATTTTCTCCGTTAAACTGTGTTCCATTATCAGAGACCAATATTCTGGGTATTCCGAATCTGTAACAAATCTGTTTTCTCAAGAATTTAATCACATTTTCTTCATCTATCGTAGCCAAAGGAGCAGCTTCCACCCATTTGCTAAAATAGTCCACTGCTACTATCAGAAATTTCCTTCCTCCAGAGGCTGGAGGGAAGGGTCCTACCAAATCAATTCCCCACTTAGCAAAGGGACAGGGAGAGTGCATAGCTCCCATCTCTTCCGCAGGGGTCCTTATCAATGGACCATTTTTCTGACACTTGACACATTTTTTCACAAATTCCCTAGCGTCTTTCGTCAAGGAAGGCCAATATAATCCATCCCTTAAAACTTTCTTCACCACTGCTTTGTATCCTTCATGACTAGCTACATCACCTTCATGGATTTCTTTGAGTGTGTACATCGCTTCTCGGGTTGATATACACCTCAAATATGGTTGTGTGAACGATCTCTTGTATAAGTGCCCTCCGATAATACAATATTTGATCCGAAGGGCTCGGGTCTCTCTGGTGGTAGGGGCGTCTACTTCTTTAGTGAGTTCCACCCATATGGCTCTTCTCCAATCATCTTCCTCCTCAATGGCCCCAATGGGGTTCTCCAGGGTCTCTCTTTCTGCCACTACCAAGGTCACTGTTCCTTGTCCCTCAAACTCTGTGGAGCTAGCGAGTTTGGAGAGGCTATCCGCCTGCATATTTTCCTCCCGAGGTATCTGGACTACCTCGCACTCTTGGAATTTGCCCATCACTTCTTTGGCTCGTTCCAGATAGGCAACCATCCTACTATCTTTGGCTATATATTCCCCCTTCACCTGTTGAACAACTAATTGGGAGTTTGAGTATAAGGTTACCTTTGGAGCTCCCAATTCTAATGCCATCTCCATTCCTCTGATCAAAGCTTCGTACTCCGCTCCATTATTCGAGGTCATGAATCGAAACCTCACTGCAAATTGTAGGTCCTCTCCTCGAGAGCCCGCTAGCACAATCCCTGCTCCGCATCCACTCAGAGTCACTGAGCCATCTACATATACCTTCCATCCCTCAGCTTCCTCTGGTTTGGTCGACTCTTGGATGAAGTCGGACAAAGTTTGGGCTTTTATGGCTTTCCGTGGCTCGAAATCCACATCATATTCTTGGAGCTCTATTGCCCATTTCACCATCCTTCCAGAGAGGTCTGCTCGCCCTATAACCTGTTTCAGAAAGTAATTAGTGCGGACCAGTGTTTTGTAAGAGAGGAAATATGGGCGCAACCTTCGCGCTGTAACTACCACTGCTAGAGCAGCCTTTTCAATTTCTGAGTATCGAGTTTCAGCCCCTTGCATGACCTTACTGACGTAATAAATAGGATACTGGAGAGATCCCTCTTCTTTAACCAAGGCGGTGCTTAGTGAGAATTCCCCTACGGAGAGATACAAAATGAGAGTATCTCCCGGAGAAGGCTTTGTCAGCTTCGGTAGTTGGGATAAATGATGCTTCAGGTCTTCAAAAGCTTGTTGGCATGTTTCATTCCATTCAAACTTGGTTCCTTTCTTGAGAATCTTAAAGAAGGGATGACTCTTTTTGGCAGACTTAGCTATGAACCTGCGCAATGCTGTAATCCTCCCATTGAGCGTCTGGAGCTCTTTCACGTTTCTCGGTGGTTGCATGTCTAGTACGGCCTTCACCTTGGCTGGATTCACTTCTATACCTCTTTGAGTGACCATGTATCCGAGGAACTTCCCTGATTTTACTCCAAAAGAGCACTTGGCGGGGTTCAACTTGATGCCGTTCTCTCGAATTACTTGGAAAATTTCCTCTAGATCTTCCACATGCTGATCTGCCTTTACACTCTTAGCCAGCATATCGTCTACGTATATCTCCATGTTCCTCCCCAACTGTCTCCGAAAGACAGCATCGACCATCCTTTGATACGTTGCTCCAGCATTGATTAATCTGAATGGCATTCGAACATAGCCGAACGTTCCACACGCTGCTATGAAGCACACTTTGGAGACATCTGAGGGGTTTAGCTGGATCTGGTGGTATCCTTGGTATGCATCCATCATTCTTAGCAGCTCGAAGCCTGAGGTTGCATCTACTAACTGGTCTATTCTTGGTAATGGATAGTGGTCTTTAGGGCATGCCTTGTTGAGGTCCCTGAAATCGATGCACATTCTCCATTTTCCTCCCCCTTTAGGCACTAGTACAGCATTGGAGAGCCATTCTGGGAATTGGACTTTCACCACGTGTCCTGCTTTCAATAGCTTCTCGACTTCTTCTTTCACGATATTATTCTTTTCAATTCCAAAATTTCGTAGTTTCTGATTCACGGGCTTTGCCTTTGGATCAACATTAAGGCAATGTATTGCTATCTCCGGAGGGACCCCTGTCATGTCAGCTGGAGAAAATGCAAATATATCAGAATTTTGACGCAATGTAAAGATTACCTTCTCTGTGAGTTCAGGTCCCAGTTGGGTACCTATCTTAGTGGCAAAGCCGAGTTTCCCTGGGAAGAGCTCCACGTTCATCAGCTCCTCGTCTGTTTTAACATTCACCTGTTCAGGTGTTGCTTCCTCTACTTTCTTCCTCTTGACCTCAGGGTCATCTCCTCTCGTTCGCTCCAAGCCCTTAGTTAGGGCTCTGTCCGCCATCTTTACAGACTCTGCGTAGCACTTCCGTGCTTGGTACTGGTCTCCTCTTACTTCTCCCACCCTTGTGGCTGTAGGGAATTTCATTTTCATATGAAATGTAGAAATGATTGCCTAAAAAAGGTTTAGACTAGGTCGTCCCATCACAACATTGTATGATGAGGGAATGTCTACAATCAGGAACTCCACCAAGTGGACCTTCCGAGCTGGAGCGTCCCCCAATCCTACCTGTAACATTACTGATCCCAAAGGTTGGATGGCACCTCCGGAGAAACCATACAGAGAGGTATCTACAGGACGCAGCTTCACACTCAGCTCCATTCTCTTAAAACATTCAAAAAACATAATGTCAGTTGAACTCCCCGTATCTACGAAGATTCGAGCAACATCAAACCCCGCTATGTCGGTAGTGATCACCAAAGCATCGTTGTGATCTTCCTTAACTCCCTTCACATCCTCCGGCCCAAATCGGATATTGGGCGTCTCCGTCATACATCCTACTTCTCTTAACTGACCCCCTTGCTCTGCTTTTAGAGCTCGGACACTCTGTTTTCTTTTCCGAAAGGAATCTCCATCAGCCGGTCCTCCCACAATCATGTGAATCATTCCTCTCTTCGGCGGTGGAGGGGGCATATCTTCGGCCGCCTCTCTGGCCTTCTTCTCTTCCTGTTTTCTTTCATGGTCTTTTCGCTTCTGCCCTCGAGGGCCCTGTCTGTCTCTAAATATAAATTCTTTTAGATGGCCCGCTTGGATCATCCTCTCAATCTCGTCTTTCAGGTGGTAGCACTAATTTGTGTCATGTCCATATTCATTGTGAAATCGGCAAAATCGATCAGACTTAGGCTTCTGAGGTCCTCGACCTCTGGAATAGGGGAATTTCAAGTCTGGATGATCCCCTGCTACCTCCAGTACTTCAGCAGGCTCAATCCTCAAGGGCGTGTATTTCTCAAACCTCCCACGAGGACCAGACCGGGGACCTCCGGAGGGATGGCTGTCTCTTGTTGATCCAGGGGTCCGAGGGACCTCTGGGCTGGGTCGTCTGGAGGGACCTTCTCTTCTTCTCTCTCGATCCTGTGGCCTAACCTCCAGTCTTTTGGCTTTACGAACCTCCTCCAGAGTGAGGTACTTTTCTGCTCTATGCAGCAACTCATCAAAATTCTTAACTGACTTCTTAGCTAAGGAGGAGAAGAAATCTCCATCCCGTAATCCGTTGGTGAGAGCGTTGATCTTCACCTCCGGAGAAGCTGTAGGGACCTCCAGAGCTGCCTGATTGAATCTTCGGAGAAAAGCTCTCAAACTCTCTCTCTCCCCCTGCCTCAGATTGAAGAGGGTCAAAGTGGCCCGTGGTTGCCTCCGGGCACTTGCAAATTGATGGAGAAATAACTTACTGAATTCCTCCCAGGATCGGATAGTATTAGGTTCTAGTTGAGTGAACCATTGCTGCGCCGCTTTTGCCAGGGTAGTCAGGAACACCCTGCACTTGATTCCTTCTCCGTAGCGGTGTAATAGCGCAGCATTCTAAAATCTTACTAGGTGTTCATAAGGGTCAGCCGTACCGTCGTATTCGAAATTGAGGGGTTTGAAATTGAATGGTAGTTCATCCTGTAGTATGCTAGGAGAGAACTGACATCTAGAAACATACGCGGATCTACCTGCTCGATTATTCATCTGTTTCCTCATATCCTTCATCTCTTTCTGCAGGGCCTGTAGTTGATCACTAACTGGCCCTCCATAGGTATCATCCGTGCTTTCTTCTGCTTCAGGGAGTTCTGTCTCTCGGGGTGCCAGATCTGCATTCCTTCTTGTATTCTGAAGGGGAATGGTTCTCTCCGCTCGGGAAGGCACCTTATCGTCTTCTTCCGCCCGCATCCCCATTTCTTTGGACAACACTTGGGAGGCTATAGGTGCCTCATCTTGGGGTCTCGGGGCAGGTACCTCCAGGTTTCCTGGTGCAGCTCTGGGAACCTGATCTCTTTGATCCGCGAAGGCTCTCTCTACAGCCTGCTTAATGAGGACGTTCAACTGATCGGGAGAGATCAGGAGCGGCCCCGAGTCTATAATATCTTCTCGCTGAGGATCTGCTGTCTGAGACTCTGGGGCTTCAAGGTTCTCTGTTACTCTCTCCCCGACCGGTAGGGGATGATTTTCGTCACCCAAGCCTGGGGTATGCGCCAATGGCTGATTTGATCCAGAAAGAGTATGGATTGGGTCTTTCCCCCGGCCTCCCCTCGATGGGGGATCCGTTGGCAAAGGGGAATTTTCCCCTTGAAGATTCTTCTTTCCCGAAGTAGATGTTTTGTTTCCGCCACCGATTTGCTCGAATAGGTAGAAATTCGTGAGAAAATCTTTCAATTCTTTCCCACATACGGCGCCAGTTGATGTGCCAAAATTTGCACGAGAGGATTGCGTGTCCTCTGGATTGGATGTCCCACTCTTCGAACACGTGCAATCACTCCGAGTATGCTGCGTTTACTCGAAATCTTCAAGAACCTGCAAAGAGCACGTCGGAGGGGGGTCCGGCGTGGACACTCCGATGCCTAAGTCAGTATAGGGCTTATGAAAATCTCCCAAGGATCTCGAGATCCTTGATGTATCAAATCAGTTCTCAAAGAATATCAAAAAGGTGTTCTTCGTTTAGTATATCAAGTTTGTAAAATAAGAGTGTCTAACCTGGAAATCTCCTTGGATTTACCTATTTATAGGAATCCTCCCTCGAGAGGAAGCCAAGTCTTCCTCCTTTTTCGGAGCTGCCCATAAGAATCGGCCCTGCGGAGTGGACGAAGTCTTCTCTTCTATCCACTTCCCGAAGACTCGGCAACATTCCTTCTTAGTTGACTTGGTTCCCCAAGATAAAGGAGGATAAGGTCTACCTTTTATCAAGTCTAAGTCGAAAATGGCGGAACCTCCCTACATTCAAGGCTCACGACCTTTCATCAAAACTAATTTTCTGGAAGCTTCTTTCCAGCCGAAGCTCCCTCCAAAGGGATCTCCGGAGAGGATTTCCTATCAGAGAGTACCATATATAATTTGATCCTTCCACTTTTATCTTATCCTCTATACACGTGTCGACTTCTTATTAGGTGACATTTTTAGGCCGCATCAACTATTGCTTTGTAATTCCTAAGTCGTGTTGGCCCAGTGGCCTTTCTCAGCAAATGTCTCACTTTAAACTAGGGTTCTATTCCTTCCAATAGCATTAGTTCTTTATTAATATATTTTTTTTATCTTTATGTTAATTATATTTTAACAATTTTAACATATAATGATTATTAATTTATTTTTTGATTTTTATCGCAATAATTCTTTCGTTTTTTCCTTGGAAGAATTGTGAGAAGTTTTTATATAATGATTATTAATTTATTTTGGGCTAGTCTTACATGAAATATTGCATATATGCATTTCAGCCATTCACACTCACATTCTTTATAAATACACCCACTGACAGCTCAATCCACATTTTTTATAAATACACCCACTGACAATTCAATTCACACCCATATTTTTTATAAATACATTCACTAGCAGAAATTGTACTTAGATGTCTTCTCCGAGCAGTTTTCGGCCACACCAGGCCGCGGCCAAACGCTGCAATTTACGACGGCCTTAATCTTTAAATATTTTCTATTTCTTTAAATATTTTTTAATAATTATTATGGATCAATGTTATTTTATATTACTACATACAATAATATATGTTACTATATGTTATAATGTGAGTTACTTATTCAATAAAAATTCTAGAAAAAAACATGGAGTACATAAAAGAATCGGTATTACTATATAAAAAATTATACTCCCTTCGTTTTTTAATATGTGTCACTTTAGAATTTTTCAACAAATTAAGATTGTAAAGTGTGGTCCATATTACCCTTAATTAATTATAGCTAATTTTGATATAGAAGTTTTGTTTGATAAAGAATGTGGTCAAGAATATAGCTAGTATTCATAAACCAAATTAATTTTAGTATAAACAATGTTTATGAAATTTATTTATGAACAATATATAAGGTAAATGAATAAGGGCAAAATAGTCAAAATCAAAGAAAAAAATTCAGAATGACACTTATTTTAAAATTAGTTAAAAAGTCAAAGTGACACTTATTAAAAAACGGAGGGAGCATGTTACTACATACTACCGTTTGAATTACTACATTGAATATGCGTTTGTTACTATATATAACTTTATCAAATGATTTGCATTACAACATGGTTATTGTGTTTACTACATGCGATAATATATGTTACTACGTATTATAATGTGAGTTACTACATTAACAAAAACACTAGAAAAAAACGTGTTACTAAATAAAAGAATTTGTATTATTATATAAAATAGTTTGTGTTATTACTACATAAAATAATATGTGTTACTACATATTATAATTTGAATTACTACATTTAATATCCCGCGTTCGACAATAAAATAAAAAAATCACAGAATTTGGTAAAATAAACGGGTTAAAATTTTTGGTCAAAATTAGAACACAAGCGGATAAGTTGACAAATAAATTAAGAATTAACCCAAATGAATTAACGGTGGCCCAATAATATATATTTTACGCCCATTGACTTAATAAATCAATATTTTGAGCCTAATTGACTTAATTGATCAATATTTCATATAAGTTTTTGTGATTTATTTTTGGATTTTATGATAATCATATTTTAACAATTTTGACATGCATGTTTCGTCCTTTTTTGAACTAAAACAATTAAATGTTATAATGAAATTGTTTAATAAGTATAATATTATTATTTTGAGTAACACTTATGACATGTGTGAACCTGAAACTTTTATATATTACGTTTTTTTTCGTAATGTTAATCGGGCCCCCCAACCCTAAATTCATGGCTTTGTCACTGTATATGGTTGTATGTTGTTGTTATTCATTGACGCAATAATAAATAATATACATAAGATTATGATTTATGCTTTCAATCTTTTCATGGCATACGAGCAACGATCTTGGTGACCTATTCAAGTTTTCTTTCATTCAAGATTTCATACTGATACGTTTTATTTCGTCTGCATAAAACGATGGCCGGCGACAAGAATTGTGATGCAATTGTCAAGAAAGATAATAGTTTCGGCAGCGGCTTGGGTAAGTCGACTGTTGTGATTGACGTTATGTCGTCATATTACCTACACACATCCGATAAGTCTGGAGACATGTTTGTAGGAGAATTACTAAAGGATGGAAATTATCAAACGCAGTTTGCTTCGGTTGACAGTAGTTCGAGTCACGGGCTAGGCTTAATCGATTCTGCTTCCGGGGCAATGGCCAACACGGTAGGTATGAACGTAATGTATTCATAGCGTTGGATTGTAGATTTGGGAGCAACCGATCATGTAACTTGTGATGCAAATGCACTTACGGACGTAGTAATGAGTCATTCGGAACATCCCGTTAAAATACCAACAGGAGAAATAGTTTATGTCCAAAGTGTTGGGAATATCAATTTGAATGGGCTGCATCTTGATCGAGTTCTATATATACCACAATTTCATTGCAATTTACTTTATGTTAGTCGTCTCACCAATGATTTGAATTGTGTGTTCACGTTCTTTTCGAAATTCTGTGAAATACAGGCCTTACCTTCGAAGACGTTGATTAGAGTGGGTAAATTCTATGACAGTTTATACTACTTGGAGCCCCAAATAACAAAGGGGGCAGCTCTCACTACTATAGGAAACTCAGAATTGTGGCATAGACGACTTGGGCACGCTTCAGATGGCAAACTGAGACATATTTGTTCATTGAAAGATTTTAAAGGCCATATTCGTTTTTGTGATTCGTGTGTTCGAGCAAAACAAACTCGTTTACCTTTTCCTATAAGTTCTAGTACAACTTCTCGATGTTTTGAGCTTATACATTGTGATATTTGGGGGCCCTATAGATGTGATACATTCTCTGGTGCACGTTATTTTTTTGTCTATTGTTGATGATTACAGTAGAGGAGTTTGGGTTTTTCTCATTCAACGGAAATCTGAAGTGGCCGTGAACTTAATGCAATTTTGCAACAACATTCGAACCCAATTTGATCGACAGGTTTGTCGCATACGATCGGATAACGAGGTTGAATTCCAGTCCTCCACTTTACTTACATATTATGCGGATAATGGAATTCTATTTGAAAGCTCGTGCACAGACACCCCCAGCAAAATGGCATTGTGGAACGCAAACACAGGCATATTTTGGAAGTCGCTAGGGCACTACGTTTTGAATCTGGTTTGCCAGTCTAGTTTTGGGGAGATTGTTTTCTTACGACTGTCTACATCATAAACAGATTGCCCTCATCAGTCATATCCAAAATAACACCGTTCGAGATTTTGTTTCACAAAAGGCCGAACTATGATCATCTTAAGGTTTTTGGGTGTTTGGTGTACGCACACGATAATGGTCGAAAGGATAAGTTTGGTGAAAGAGGAAGTGCTTGTATATTCGTTGGATATCCCCATGTTCAAAAGGCGTATCGAGATTTTGACTTGAAAAATCATGTGTTTTATAGCTCCCGTGATGTTACCTTTTTCGAGCACATATATCCGTTCAAGGGCATCGACAATCCAGATTTTTTAGCAACAGTCGCTGAGGCACGACACAGAATTCAAGGGCAAAACCCCTGCCCTACAAACACCTTTATTGGGCCTCGCCCGCACATCAGGCAACAACCAATATTGCATGGGATGGAAACCCACAATGACCCCAATACCATCCCAAATCCCATGCAGCTTGCCTCCCACACTAATCATTCCATGCAGCCCATGCCTAATGCATGCATGGACAACACATCCACGCAAGCTGCTGACCCTCTTCCTAACATCATCCCACGTGAAAGCCATAGAATCAAGAAACGGCCGAAACACCTCGATTCATACATCACAGATTTACCTCCTTCGGTTGATCACTCATCCGCAAATTCGATTAACCCAACGATACATCCCTTATCACACTTTGTGTCTTACGATAAATTTTTCGTTGCTCATAAAGCCTTCTTGACGGCAATCACATCACGTGATGAGACAAAATATTTTTCCCAGGCTGTTAAGGACCCCATGTGGCGAGAGGCCATGCAAAAGGAAATTACTACCCTAGAAACTAATGGAACGTGGAGGTTAACGACTCTCTTGCCCGGGAAGAAGGTTATTGGATCGAAGTGGGTTTATAAAATTAAATATAAACCCAACGGTGATGTTGAAAGATACAAGGCACAATTGGTGGCCAAAGGTTTCACTCAGATTGAGGGAGTGGATTTTCATGAAACATTTGCCCCCGTGGCTAAGCTAGTTACTGTACAAAGTATGTTGACTATAGCAGCAAAGAAAAATTGGGAGGTACATCAGTTGGATGTCAATAATGTCTTTCTCCATGGTGATTTAGTTGAAGATGTATATATGAGCATACCAAAGGGATTTGCAAAAGATGGTGATACTAGAGTCTGTAAACTTGAAAAATCTTTATACGGTCTTCGTCAAGCGTCTCGAAATTGGTACGAAAAATTCACTCAATCCCTTGTTAGCATTGGCTTTCATCAGTCCCGTGCCGATCATTCACTGTTCATTTTCCGCAAAGGATTTGTTCGTGTTTTTGCACTCATTTATGTTGACGATGTCTTGTTGGCTGGAAATGACCTTAATTGCATCACATTCGTCAAAAGCCACTTGGATGCAAAATTCAGCATCAAAGACTTGGGTACATTAAACTATTTTTTGGGAATTGAGGTGGCCCCTTCTCCTGATGGTTTCGTCTTGAGCCAACGAAAGTACACATTGGACATGGGCTCATGGGCAGCCGCCCGAGCTAATTTCCCATGGAACAAAATCTCAAGTTACGTCCCGATGATGAAAGTCCGCTTGTTGACGCCTCCTAATATCGGCGCTTGGTTGGCCGCCTTCTATACCTCACGGTCACACATCCAGATATTGTCTTCGCCGTGAGTCAGTTGAGCCAATTTTTGGGGGCAGCCGAGACAAACACATCTCATGGCAGCACATCGTGTACTTAGATACTTGAAGCAAGCACCGGGGCAATGCATCTTCCTTCCGGCCGTCGGTGGCTTCGATCTTCAGGCCCATTGCGACGCTGATTGGGCAGGGTGTCCGTTCACACGACGCTCTTCCACTGGGTTTATAATTGCGCTTAGAGGCTCTCTGGTTTCTTGGCGGACCAAGAAACAATCCGTCGTCTCTTGGTCTTCGGCGGAGGCCGAATACCGGGCCATGGCTACAACTGTGTGTGAAATTGTTTAGTTGAGGTGGTTGCTGCGTGACTTTGGAATACATCAGACTGGTCCCACCCCATTTTTCTGCGACAACCAAGTCGCGCGCCATATTGCTGTGAATCCCGTTTTCCACGAACGTACGAAGCACGTGGAAATTGATTGTTACTTTGTGCGAGAGCGAGTGGCAAATGGTGATATTCAGCCATGTGCAATCTCTACAAACGACCAAGTTGCTGACAGCTTTACGAAAGCACTCGGTACCGATCGTTTTCAGTTCCTTTGAGGCAAGTTGAGTGTTCGAGACCTCCACAGTCCAACTTGAGGAGGAGTATTGGGCCATATTCATTTTAGCATTATTAGGCCCACAATTATTTATGTATATAGGGCTTAGTTTAGTTAGTTCCACCCTTCCGCACTATATATATGGTTGTATGTTGCTGTTATTCATTGACGCAATAATAAATAATATACACAAGATTATGATTTATGCTTTCAATCTTTTCAGCTCCATTGTGATTTTTTCTTTTCATACTATCTCATGAATTTTTCATTTTCTGGTTACTCTGTAAAATGAAAAGTAAACCAACCACAACAACAATGAGATGATAATAAATCAAATCATAATTGAGTTATATGATTATTAACAACTTACTGATAATTCTTAGCTACTCTTGAAATTGAAAGGGTTGGTTGATGAATCACCAAATGTTCTAAAAGATGCATAAGAATTCCTTCTGAACTTATTACAACAGATAAATATAATAACAAGTGATACAAAAAACTTAAATATTAAATTGAAATAAGAAATACATATTGTATATACTGATAATTTTTGTTTCTTTACTTGAGTATGGTACTTCATTGTTGGCTGTATTATTTTCCACATTGGTTGAGAAATAGAATGTGCATAGGCTGGAGTATTAAATAAGAAATAGAATGTGCATATGCTTCTTTAAATGCCTCTACACTGTAAAAAGGGTGTACAGAAGACTCTGGTTGCTCATCCCTACACTACATGCTGAAATAACATGTTTACAGGGTAGACTCTAGTTGCTCATCCCTACACTACACACTGAAATAACATGTTTACAGGATAGGGTTTAGATCGAGTTTACGAATCAAAAGAGGGAAAATGAAGTAAAACAAAAGTGGGCGCTCAAAACCTTTTCTCCGTTAGTTAATGACGGACCAAGATTAAATGTGCTCAAAAGTGGTAAAGTTCTATTTTCCCAAAAATTAATTAAATTTGGGCACAAATGCTGAAAAGTCCAATAACTCTGTGAGAAGAAATATTCTATCACCTTGAATTTTAGGTGACGGGAGAAGAAGTATAAATAATAATCTGGAGTACAACAAATTACATGAAAGTAGGGATAAGCAAATATTTGAAATATACACAGCGTAAATTTCCTAGTCATGCGGCCTTATCTTTATCTAAGATATTATCACTTTTACCCCCTTCAAGCTGGACGCTGGATGAAGTACGACGCACTGCTTGGATCGTAGAAACTCAAACGCTGGACGAGGAAGACTCTTGGTGAACACATCCGCAATTTGAAGATGAGACGGAACATGCTTGGTATGCAAACGACCCGCAGAAACAAGTTCCCAGACGAAATGACAATCAATGTCAATATGCTTAGCACGCTTATGAGCGATGGGGTTCTGACTTAAAAATAAGGCGCTAGTGTTATCACAAAGTAGTAAAGGACGATTCGAAGGAAGAGATCGAAGTTCCTTGAGTAAATGAGTTAGCCAACCATTTCTTGCGCCGTATTTGCTAAAGCTCGGTATTCGGACTCACAACTAGACCGAGAGACTGTAGGTTGCTTTTTAGCACTCCAAGAAACCAAGTTATTTCCCAAAAATATTGAATAACCATAAGTAGAGCGACGAGTTTCAACGCAACGCGCCCAATCTGCATCCGAGTATCCCACAATGTCCGATGCAGAGGAACGTGTGAAATTCAAGCCAAAATTCAACGTGCCCTTGACATATCTTAAAATTCTCTTCACAGCCAAGAAATGCTCGGTCGTAGGGGACTGAAGAAATTGACTAATATGGCTGATCGCATAAGATAAATCTGGGCGCGTAATAGTCAAGTATTGCAACGCACCAACCAAAGACCTATAGAGAGTCGGGTCGTCGAAAGCATCTCCTGTACTAACGAGAGTAGTGCCAACCGTCAATGGGGTGGAAACCGGCTTTGATTCTAGCAAGGACGCCCGAGTGAGAATGTCATGGGCGTACTTAGCTTGGCCCAAGAAGATACCTGAGGCCGTATGCGTTATCTCCAAGCCAAGAAAATAAGATAATTGCCCCAAGTCCTTTGTGGCAAATTCAGCATTCACACGATTGATAAATTGCCGAAGAATTCCAGAATTGTTGCCTGTGACAATTATGTCATCTACGTATAGAAGAAGAAATATCGTGCAATCATGCCGGTGCAAGTAGAAAAGCGATGTGTCTGCCCGACTACATGTGAACCCCAAACTTGCAAGAAAAGTACTGAAACGCGTGAACCTAGCTCTCGGAGCTTGACGGAGCCCATATAGCGCCTTCTTGAGACGACAAACGTGATCGGGATAACGTGTATCAATGAACCCCAGAGGCTGTGACATGAGAATGGGCTTGTCAAGAAAACCATTGAGGAAAGCATTTTTTACATCCAATTGGTGTAAGGGCCAAGCACGCTGAACAACAAGAGATAAAATAACTCGGACTGTGGCTGCCCGAACAACGGGGCTAAATGTATGAGAAAAATCAAAACCGGGAATTTGTGTGAACCCCTGAGCAACCAGCCTTGCTTTGAAGCGTTCAACCGTACCATCAGGCTTAAATTTAGTGCGAAAAACTCATTTCGAACCAACTACATTACCGGTGAGCGGTCGCGGCACCAAATCCCAAGTATCATTATTATGAAGAGCTGTCATCTCCTCTTGCATAGCTGAGTACCAGTGAGGACTTTTAAGAGCCGAGCGAAATCCCTTCGGCTCCGAGGTAGCAGAGAGGCCTGCAAGTAGTGCTGTGGTGGCAATATTAACAGGATGACGAGGCTTGACAATGCCGGATTTTGCTCGAGTCTGCATGGGATGCAAGGAAACAGATGTAGGCGGAGCAGGTGGTGGTAATGGAGGCGCAACAGGCGGCGTGGGTGGAGCAGCCTGGACTGGAGTGGGCTGAGCAGGCTGTGCTGGAATTGAGGGCATAACCTGTGGAGAAGTGATAGTGTCACAAGGACATAATGAACAACTAGATGATGGCTTTGCATGAGGTGAAGGTGCTTGAATGTCAAATGGCAAGGAGGCATTGCGAACAACCTGTTGTGGCTCATAAAAGGAAGATAAATCCATATTAATATCATTATAAATATGAACATTTCTAGAAAAGGGATATCGAGACTCATCGAATTGTGCATGACGCGTAATATATACTCGAGATGATGTAGGATCGAGACACCGAAAACCCTTATAGAGGCTACTATATCCCAGAAAAATGCAAGGCTGACTACGAGGCGCCAATTTATGTTCAACATAGTCACGAAGATATGGATAAACTCTACAACCAAATGTTTTAAAATTCGCGAAGTTAGGCTCAATTCCAAACAAAAGCTGATATGGTGATTTATTCTCCAATGTAGTCGAGGGCATTCGATTAATTATGTAAACAGCCGTTGAAAAAGCGTCGAGCCAGTAAGAAACAGGCGCATTTGCATGAAAAAGAAGAGATAATCCAGTCTCCGTGATGTGTCTATGCTTGCGCTCAGCACGTCCATTTTGCTGAGGCGTATACGGACATGAAAATCGATGCAATATGCCACGAGATGCAAAAAAATCACGAACTCGGCCACTTGTAAATTCTGTTCCACCATCACTCTGAAAAACCTTAATTGTGCAAGAAAACTGATTGCAAACCAAGGAAGTGAACCGCATCAAAATATCAAAAAATTCAGACTTTGCACGCATCGGATATAACCATGAAAAACGAGAGTAGTCATCAACAAATACGGCATAATATCGATATCCATCAATTGAAGCAACAGGGGCAGGTCCCCATAAATCACAGTGAATTAAATCCAAAACTCGTAAGGCACGCTTTTCATTAATATTAAAAGACAGACGCTTGCTCTTAGCCAATTGGCAGGAGGAACAAATATTCAGCTTAGGTAACAAGGACGTAACACCTATATAGCCTAACTTTTGCAATAATTGAATAATTGAAAAAGACACATGCCCTAAACGAGTATGCCACAATTCAAAAGAAGCTCGAAGCACTGTGGATCGAAGAGCCGCCACCAATGCCGAAGTCCCACGATCAAGAATGTAAAGACCATTACTACACCTGCCCTGAGCTAGAGTCTCCCTTGTCACCCGATTCTGAATTTCAAAGGATCGATTAGAGAACATAACATCAACTGGCAAATCTGAGGTTAATTTGCTAATAGAGAGCAGGTTTTTAGTAATATGAGGCACAACCAAAACATCCGTCAAAGGCAATTTATTATTTAAATGGCAAGAACCCAAATGTGAAATATGAAGCGAGTTACCGTTACCAACAACGACATGACTATTACCATTATATGGCTCATAAGTGGCAAGGGAAGAAGGATCATTCGTCATGTGTGCGGAGGCTCCGGTATCAACATACCAATCGGGTTGTGAAGAAGAAGTAACCTTGCATTGCGACTGGAATGCATGGGCAAGATGAGCTGCTGCTGGAGTGGAATCTCGAACATAACGCTGCGAACAATTGTTAGCATAATGCCCTGGCTCACGATAAATTTGACACTTTGGGGTATACGGCTTCTTGTCACGATTATCAGAAGAAGCAGAACCACGCCCACTCTTGTGAAAGCCCCCAGGTGAACGATTCGAACCACCGGATCGACCACCCCGAGCTGAAAAACCACGGCCGCCAGAAGAGCCACGATTCTGGGCATAAAACGCAGCAGCAGCAGGAGATGAAGTTTGAGATTCCATTGCTTTGTCATATAACTCATAGTTTCGAGCTTGATGAATAAGATCTTGAAAGGACGGAGCCGGAGTGAGGGCCATCCGAACATCCGTGAAACCCCGATATTGAGGACCAAGGCCGCGCATAAACCAATGACTTTTATCTGCATCATCAATGGGGCGTCCAATAGCAGCAAGTTGATCACAAAGAGATTTAAATTTGCGGCTGTATTCAACAACCGAAGTAGAGCCACGTTTCATGAATTGGAGCTCATCACGCAACTGATGAGCCCGAGAGGTGGATGAGTGACTGAAAGCAGCCTCCAACGCAAGCCAGACATCTCGTGCCGATTCGATATTAACCACTTCGGCCATGGATTCCTCCGTGAGAGAGGAAAGTAATAAACTGAGGACACGGTGATTTTTCGTGCACCAAATGTCATGATCTGGATTTGGGATATCAGTACCAGCGTCATTCTTTGAGGTGGGGGAAGGTTCATCGGAAGTGCCGTCAACGAAAGAGAGCAGATTATCACAACGTAGCATGGGTATGACCTGGTTGCGCCATAGTAGGTAATTAGAAGAGGAAAGTTTGATAGTAACCATATGAATGAGAGTGGCAAGGGGTACTGAGTCGGATGCTGCCATGGAAAGAGAGAAGAAGGAATTTTGTGAAAGAAGAATTATTTAGGGTTTAGGGTGAAAGGCTGATACCATGTGAGAAGAAATATTCTATCACCTTGAATTTTAGGTGACGGGAGAAGAAGTATAAATAATAATCTGGAGTACAACAAATTACATGAAAGTAGGGATAAGCAAATATTTGAAATATACACAGCGTAAATTTCCTAGTCATGCGGCCTTATCTTTATCTAAGATATTATCACTTTTAAACTCATTAGGCAATAGTGTATTACCCCCTCTTAGCCCATCCATTAAAGTTAGGCGGACACTCATTATTGATTAAAAATATTATAAAATAATTATTATAATTTACTCTCTCCGTTCCGCTATAAACTTCCCATTTCTTTTAGGTGTTTTGATTAAGAAATATGATAAAATAATAGATAAAGTATAAATGTTGTGATGGTGAGAGAGAAAATAATAGATGAGTATTAGATGAAATATGATAAAATAATAGATAAAGTAGAAGTGATGTAATTGGAAGAGAAAATAATATGCCAAAAATGGAATGAGAAACTTATAGTGGAACATTCATAGAGAAAATAATATGCCAAAAATGGAATGAGAAACTTATAGTGGAACATTCATAGGAAAGTAGGAAACTTATAGTGGACGGAGGGAGTATATATATATATATATATATATAGGCATTTACTTTTGTGTACCAGTTACACACCGTGTAAATGGATCCAGATTATAAATGGGCCGGATGTACAACCCATGGGCTGGAATTAAATTTAAAATAAAAAAAAATCTGCATCGGTTGGCGCTTGAAACCATAGGCGCAAAAATGGATTTTCATCTTCATACAACTGTTGCCTATTGTCAAACAGAGCGCCATACCGATCGCCGCTGCTTATCCCATATTAGTGCACTGCCATTCGCGATAGATCCGCAGTTGAGGAGCCTCAATTGAAGACTCGATCCAAGCGCCACAAACAATACCTCTTTATATTCTTTTGAAATTTTCAAAAAGAATAAGAACAAAAATAAATTAATAAAGAATTTTGTGGTGAGATTTATGTAACAATATTATTGAATGCAGAAAAATCAAGGGTAAATCATCAGGTAAGACAATGAAGTTTTTCACATTCTTGGTTTCTGGTTTCAAGACCCAACTGGTCAGTCTTTCCTTTTTTTGGGTTGTAATATTATGACTTGCTAATAGTTTGCTTTTGTTTTTCTTTCTTTACATTAGTAGGTGTTTAAGATGTAGAAGTTGCGCCTAAGTTTTGCACCAAGGCAAAAGACGATTCTTTTTTAAGAAAGGTTGTAATTAAAACTTGTTTAGATATGGTTAAGTGTTTGGATTGATGACGGGTTAATGTTGTGTATAAAAGATTATTTTATCAGTAATTATACTTTTTTATTAAATGTTAGTATTGTTTATCAGCGTTAATGTTAAAATTCTCTCTTTTGGGAGTTTGTTGTGGAGATATTGTTATATTTTAATGGTACTGCAGAAAATAAAGATAAGTTGGGGTGTGATTGGAAAGTAATATATGAATCACTATATTGTATGTGAATTGATATTATACAGTATGTGAACTAATACTATGCAGTATGTGAATTAATACTATATTGTATGTGAACTATTACTATGTATTTTCGAGCTTAGATCTTATAACATTTTATATTATACTTCGAAACTTGAAGGCATTAGAGGTTATACCTATGTTTTAAGTAATATTATATTGTATGCAAACTAATATTATACATTTTTTTAACTAATATTATATTATACTCCCCCAGTCCATGAAATGTAGTTTCATTTGTCTCATATTTTTTTGTCCACCAAATGTCTCACACACTTTATAGAAAATATCACCCCTTCAATCATCACTTAATTACTCAATTTGTCATCAACTTTATTCATAAACAATTACTTTATTCACAATAGACTCCACAATACCCTATAATACTCTTACTTTATCTACATTTTCTTTAAAATTTGTGTCCCACTCTAATGGAACTACATTTGGTGGATGTAGGAAGTAATATTTATCAATTAATATCATAACACTTATAAACTAAAATTAACGTTCCCAACAATTTAAAATAGGTCTAAATTATTATTTTTAAATGGTTAAGTGTTTTGATTGATGACGGGTTCATGAGGTATAAGAAATTATTTTGTTAGTAATTGTACTTTTTTATTAAGTGTTATTGAAACATTATGTGTTATTGCTCATCAGTATTAATGTTAAAAGTCTGATATGTTGGTCTCTTTTGGAAGCGTGTTGTTGAGATAATGTTATATTATTATGATTTTGTCTATTTTGCTTCTAATTGCAGAAAATAAAGATAAGTTGGGTGTGTGATTGGAAATGAATATATGAACCACTTTATTTTATATTGTACGTTAACTAATATTATATTGTATGTGAACTAATACCATAATGCATGTAAACTAATACCATATTATATATGAACTAATATTGTATATTTTCGAGCTTAGATCTTATAACATACCATATTATACTTCGAAACTAAAAGACATTAGAAGTTATACCTATATCTAAAGTAATATTGTAATGTATATGAACTAATACTATACTGTATATGAGTTAATACTATACATTTTTTAATTGATATCATAGCATACCATTTATCAACTAATATCATTAATCTTATAAATTAAAATTAATGTTCATGACAATTTAAAATAGGTCCATATGATTAAAAAAATGGAGGTTCAGATGAAGATATAATTAAATGTGGTAAAATGAAGTATAGTTTGAGAGATTCAGTTGAAAAATAATTAATTGAGATAAAATAAAGTAAATTTTATATATTCGGGAGAATCGAGGGCTTACATAGGATTTATGGGGAATTTTGATTGATTGATCTCATGTGCTCATGTTTCATGTGCTCATGTATAAATCGAAACTACACTTAAATATTAATGTTTTGTTATGTTTTAAAGCATGATTTTGGTAGGGTCATCCATAAAGTATAAGTGATAGAAATTCATCTCATACAATTTTTTGTAAAAAAAATAAAAAAAATTATATATTAAAATTTAAATATGATATGATACATAAATAAGTAAATTCAAATAATTTTATATACACATTGTATATTAGTTTAATCAGCAAGAGATTTAAAAAAATGAATAAATAGAAGTATTAATAAATTAATAGTATTAAAAAAATAGAGTTTAAGAATAGTATTAGAAATAAGTGTGTTTAAGAATTGGCTGTAAAAAAATAATTACTCCCTCCGTCCCAGGATTGTTTGCACCATTTTATGGGCACGCAAACTAAGAAAAAGGTGTAATGAGTGGAGTGTTGATGGGTAATTTTGTAACTTTTATGAATAAAGTAAAGTGAATGATTGGATTGAGGGTAAAAGTAATAGCATTTTGTGTAAATATGTGGATATTTTGAGGGTGGGGTTTAGGAAAAAGTTTCCTTTTTGTGTAGTGCAAACAATTGTGGGACTGACGAATAAGGAAATAGTGCAAAAAATTGTGGGACAGAGAGAGTATTATTTGGGCAAAAAAATAAAAAATCACTACAAAATATTGGCCAAAAGGCAACGACAATTGGCAACGGCAGGCTATCGTTGCCAATTGGCAACGACATTGGTAACGGGGAGAAAAAAGGCGACGGGGGTGGGTGTCGTTACCTTAAGGCAACGGATAAGGGGACGGGAGTAGGCCCCGTTGCAAAAAGGTAACAGCATATAATGGCCGATGCGAAAAGGGGACGGCAGTGGGCCCCGATGCCATTTGGTAACGGACCCCCCGATGTTAAATGGCAACGGCAGTGGGCCCGTTGCCTTCCCCGTCGCCCTAAACCCCTCTCTTCCAGAACAACGCCGCTCCCTCCTCCATTTCTACCATACCTTAGGGTGTTAGAATTATATTTGTGTTATGTCTATATATGAATTTATTTGTTAATTAGGGTGTTAGAATAATTATTAGAATATATTTAGAATTATATTAATTAATTTTAATAGAGGTGGAGGAATGAGACGTTGGTTGTTTGTGTGTTGTAGACGTCGATTGACATGGATTATTCAAGTCGTAGTTGGATGTATAGTCCAAGATTAGTGAATGGGATTATGAACCCCGGATTGACATGGATTATTCATATATAATGTTTTTTAATTGTTACAATGTTCAACGTTAATAATGTTTTAATGTTCCTTTTGACAGATGAGTGGTCGTAGACATGGTTCTTCTGGACATGGCTCTGGTCAAGGTTCTTCTGGACAGGGGCGAGGTAGAGGTAGAGGTAGAGGAGAGCCGGTGGATGAGACACCGACTGTGCCCATACCACAGGGTTTTTATATGCCCGATATGACTGGGATACTACAGTTGCCCCAGATGCCCGGAATGAACCCTAATTCCTATTACACTCAGGTGCCTCATATGGTTCCACATGCACAGGAACAATCCCCTCCACCGATACATTCGCCAGTTAGACCTCCGTCTGTCGGGACACAGGCCACCATGTTGACTGATGCACTCGAGAGTCGCATTCTCCTGTGGATCTACCTTGATACGTAAGTATATTATATTTAAATTTCATTAGACGTATGTATAACATGTTTATTAATAATTTTTTTATTATTATAAAATACGTGTAACAGGATGATGCCTTCAAATTTGATTTCGAGGACGATCAGATCGATTATGTATAGGAATATGGAGCTTGGTGCACACGCCTGGGCCAAGGTATCACCCGGCACGATACAACGGTGGTGGGATACATTCCAGGTATAAAATAACTTTACATTAACATTTTGTTATTTTGTTATATTAATTCATTAATTTTTTTTTTTGCAGACCGAGGTCAGGTGGGACCCTGAAGTCACATCTTCTACAGAGGTGTACAGACTCTTTCTTCAAAGAGCAGCAAGTTGGTTGATACACGTGTTATGCAACACTAAATAAACAACCGCAAGTGTACGGTGTCTATCGTAGCGTGATAAGCACGAGGTCGATCCCACAAGGAGGTTAAGCGTAAAAGTGGTAGTTTGCTAGTCGAATTCTAAGTAGACGTGATCGATAATTTGAGTGGTGTGAATTACTCTAAGATTACCTAACAATGTGTCACCAATAAGTAATGAAGAGTAAATACGAAATCGATCAAATACCATACAAATCACAAAACGAAAGTAAAATGGATGTAAACTCAAAGAGAAAAGGTGGGTTCCAAGGCAATTTTAGTATTTAGACGTCCGTTTATAAGAGTTATCTCGTTTAAATGGCCATTAAGGTTATCTCATATAGGGTGATCACACAAGAAGAACCAATCGATCTCTCGATACAAATTAATCCAAAGACGCAATGTAATATAAGCTCGTATGTCTACATCACAAACATTACACCATCTAAAATAGTTCCTAAGATCATTCGATTCCCTCTCCGATAATTAATCCTCTCTCGAGATCATAATAATACCGGGTTGCACATTCGCATACGATTAAATGGAATAAATCTCTCGATACTACCCCAATTAACAATGGATCAAGCAAATCATTATGGCCACTAACAACATGCTTTGCAATGGATAATTGAATATGCAAATAAGAAATAAACACCAATTAAAGCAAGAAATTACTCATAAACATCAATCCAAATCTCTACAATGCCTTAGAACCACAAATTGTTTAGCTAACTAC
This sequence comes from Galeopsis tetrahit, assembly GCA_963675135.1. Taxonomy (NCBI): domain Eukaryota; kingdom Viridiplantae; phylum Streptophyta; class Magnoliopsida; order Lamiales; family Lamiaceae; genus Galeopsis; species Galeopsis tetrahit. The sequence goes on from OY776126.1 coordinate 23,791,688, forward strand.
TAACATAATGAAATTACAAATCCCAAATGAAATAACTAAATAAAAAGGAAAATAAAGAGAAAGCTTAGTCTATAATGTGGTAGGGAATGGAATTTGGGAGCTATTGCATCCTTTCTTCCTTGATTTGGTGGAGAATTGATGAAGATATGGCCAAAACACCTCCAAGTATGTGTAACTATGTGTGGATTGGGGGAGAATTGCTTGGAATTCAAGAAATGGGGCTTATATAGTGTTGGGGTAGGGTTTGGATGCAAGAATTGCAAGTTGGTCCTTCAAAAATGGCCAAAATAGGGAGATGGCACCGAAAATGGGGGTAGCACGGCCGTGCACGGAGCACGGCCGTGCAAAATAAGCATATGGGCGTACAGGTGCTCGGCCGAGCAGGCGGCTCGGCCGTGCTGGGCGATGATGGTGGATCGGGGGTGCTCGGCCGTGGCTCGGCCTCGGCCGTGGCGTGCAAAACAGGGGTGGCCAGGTGCTCGGCCGAGACATGTGCTCGGCCGTGCCCTCTCTTGGCCCAAAATCACTGTTTCGAGCACGGCCAGCTCGAGCATGGTGCTCGGTCGTGCTCGCTCGATCGTCTTCGGCCCCTTTCTCGTTTCGTGCATAACTTTCGCCTCGGGTGTCCGATTGAGTCGATTCGTTTTGCTATTCCACTCCGTTTTTCGAGACGAATCCAACCGTGCAGTCCTCTTCCTGATCCAGTAAAGTATGGTTGGTGTTTTGCTCCAAATTCCATCGTATTTCCTACAAAATCGACAAAACACAACCTTTCTCTCATTTCGGCTCAAACAATCATATTCCATGCATAATTCAATGAAATCCACATCAAAACACGCTTAACATGTGCCTCTAAAACGTGTAAATTCCACCCGAATCAAACTCCCCCAAACTTAAAATGTTGTTTGTCCTCAAACAACTAAGCACTTAAAGCAATGAGGGTGGAATGATCACAATGGAATATTCAATGTAATTCACACATGCAAAGTAGGATGTAGTGATATCTCTTTCTCAAAGTGCATTTCTCAATGAAGGTCATAAGCTCACTATTGCAATTCACATTCATGGATCAAAGAATGCTTAAACACACAACACATTGTGAATGGGAAACAAAATCCAAATGCTCAAGTCCTCTACTCACATGATGAGATGTTTCTCTCAAACACACAAACAAATTAAGGACATTAATGCACTCATCAACCAAGTTATGCTATGCAATCACAATATGCTTGCCCAACTTCTACTTTCTACATACACTCAAATGCTCAACAATGTGATCAATAGGACTTTATCAAGGATGTAACATTGGCTCTTTGGACAAGGTAGGATGAATTTGGGAATTGTGACTCTTCTAGTGGAGGACAAAGCTTGTTGTTTTACAATGTGTGCTTTCACTTTCAAAGCTTACAAACTTCATCCTCACTTTTCTTTTTCCATTCTTTTCAAACATTCATCACCTTATCTTTTGAACCATTTTTCTTTTCAAGCTTTTGGGGCCCTTTGTCCCTCTTTTCTTTTCCTTGATTTTCTTTTCATCTTTCTCTTTTTCTTCTTTCAACTCTTCCAACTTTTCTTTTCACCAAAGATATTCATTTAAGCACATGTTTTCCACTTTGTCTTTTATCCCCCACTAGATGTAGGTATCAAAAGGCTCAAAAAGGCTAAGTGGTTAACATTGTAGTTTGCCAAGAAAATGAGGAATTAAGCTCAAGGGGCTAACTACGGAAAATTACTTCGGTTTTGGGAAGTTTGGCTAAGTGACTTTTTTAGAACAAGATGGCCTATATCACATCACAAAGTCTCACACAATCATGCTTTCAAACAAGAACTTAGGCAAGTTCTAAGATCACTAACAATAACTTCGTCCACTCTCAAATGAACTAAACCGGATTACATGCTCGATTTATGGCTCAATTCTCACCGGTTTATTCAATAGGACTCTCACATTCACCAAATGTTCCCAAACAACAACACATCATGCATCTATGCTATCAAAGATCAATAAATATGAGCACAACATGATACTATTCTCCAACACCAATCATGCATACATTCAAAGCAAATAGACATCACCACAACTACTCAACCATGGATTCCAATGATTATTCATACTCACATTTCACCAAAGATCCACTACCCAACATATGATCAAAACCAACTAAACCAATATAATTATGTGCAAGTCAAGTGTGCGCCGGTGCAAAATGTGACTCAAGTAGAATGACGAACCGGTGCAAGGGTAACAACTAGTAATAAAAAAAAAAACTCCCCCAAACTTAGAATTTTACTATGTATAAATTCTAAGTTTGGGGCTACAAGTTGTTACCTCCCTCCTTGCACATCCAATGCTTTTTCAAAGATCACCATTGCAACACTTGCTTCCTCCACTCCAAAGTTGGCTTTGCTTCTTCTTCATTCTCCAACAAGACTTGCTATCCATAGTATTCTTCATCCATACCTACAAAATAAACTAAGCTATCAACACTACTAAAGCAATAAAAACAAGAAAGCAATAAAACTTGGGTTGCCTCCCAAGAAGCGCTATTTTTAACGTCTTATGCCGGACGGTCCTTCCTAAAGGGGGATATCAAGTCACCCCATCATCCTCCTTGTTCTTGACCTTCCTTGCCCATACGACTTTCTTAAGCCCATTGAAGCATCCACTAGCTAGCCCATCCGGCTCTTCAACCATGTCATAAGAAGTTAATGCCTCATTAATCCCCAAGCTTGCACAAGTAGCTTTTCTTGATTTGGGGGAGTTTTTGAAGAAAACTCCCCCAAACTTGGCCTTCTTTCCCATCTTCAACTCATTGTCTTCCATTTGGGGGTCCTCTTTCACAACATTGATCTTGGGCTCTTCTTCCACCTTATCTTCCATGAGCTTCGAATAAGGATCTCTCTTGGAATACACATACTCTTCCTCCTCATCTTCATCATCACGAAATCTAACGGCCTTGTAGATGTTGAATGAGACTTTTTCCTCACCAACATGTAGTTCAAGCTCTCCGTTTCTTACGTTGATGATGGCTCCACCCGTTGCTAGGAACGGTCTTCCCAAGATCAAGGGGATTGACCTATCTTCCTCCATATCAAGTACCACAAAATCAACCGGAAATATAAATTTCCCAACTTTGACAAGTACATCCTCAACCGTTCCCAAGGGATAAACTATGGAGCGATCCGCCAATTGAAGATTCATGGTAGTAGGCGTCAATTTTCCCAAGCCAAGTGATTTGAAAAGTGATAATGGCATGAGGTTTATGCTTGCTCCAAGATCACACAAAGCACGATAAGTTTCCTCTTTGCCAATCACACAAGGCAATGTAAATGAACCGGGATCCCTAAGCTTTGGAGGTAGCTTAGCTTGGATGATGGCACTACACTCTTCGGTGAGGTTAACGGTTTCAAATTCTACCATCCTTCTCTTGTTGGACATAATCTCCTTCAAAAACTTGGCATAATGGGGCATTTGCTCAAGGGCCTCCGCAAATGGGATGTTGATGTGTATCTTTTTGAACATCTCCAAGAATTTGATGAACTTTGCATCCAAACTCGTCTTCTTGAGTCGTTGAGGGTATGGGAGTGGAGGCTTGTGTGGAGATGGAGGCTTATGTGCATCATTCTCTTTCTCACTTGTTTTCTCCTTCTCAACATCTTTCTCTTCAACTTTTCTTCCTTGTTGTTCCTCTTCACCATCTTCCTTTGGCATCATAGGGCCTTCATAGCTTGTGCCACTCCTCAACTTAATTGAGTTGCATTGCTCCTTGGGGTTTAGCTCCGTGTTAGAGGGGAATTGCCCCGGAACGTGTTGCTTTCCAATGATGGTAGCAAGTTGACCTATTTGCTTCTCTATAGCCTTCATGTGGGTGGTCACATCTTTGATCATCTCACCATGCTCATCAAGTCTTTGCCGATTTATGTTTGCATTCTCCCTAGTTTCTCTCATGAAGTTCTTTGTTTCCCCCATGAAGGCACTAAACATATCCTCCATTGATGGATTTGATGAAGACTCCACAATAGCTCCATCTCTAACATTAAAATTTGGAGGTGGGATGATGGCATTCCTTGTGTTGGCATAGGAAAAGTTCTCATGTTGCCTCAATCCGGGATGATATTGATTCGGATTAAGAGGTTGCCTCTCATTCCAACCTCTTTCTCGAAAATAACGGTCCCGTTGGTTGTTCATGAAATGGGCCTCCTCATATTGATCATTATTGGGCTCCACTAGTGCTTTGGCCGTCATCAAAGAGATTAGCTTGTCCACTTTGTTGGATAAATTGACACTTTCTTCCGAATTTTGAGTGGAAGCTACTTTCCGGGCTTGCCTTCTCTCGGATGGCCATTGGTTTCCGTTCTTTGCCATCTCCTCTAGGAGCACATAACCCTCATCCGTCGTCTTTCCTAGCAAAGAACCTCCACCGGCCGAGGCATCCACCATCCCCCTCGTTCGATGGTCCATCCCATTGTAGAAGTAACAAATAAATTGGTCTCTTGAGAATCCATGTTGAGGACAACTCCGTATGAGATCCTTGAAACGCTCCCAAGCCTCGGCTAAAGACTCATCATCGTCTTGCATGAAAGAAGAAATTTCTCCTCTTATCTTGATGGTCTTGCTTGGAGGAAAGTACTTCATGAGGAAAGCGTCTACAAGATCGACCCAATTTTCGATCGTCCTTAGATCAAGGGACATGTACCATTGCTTTGCACGATCACGGGGGGAGAATGGGAATTACAATTGGAGACGGATGTAATCTTGAGGGACACGATTAATCTTAACCGTTCCACTTATCTCTAGGAATTGAGACAAATGGAGGTTAGGATCCTCCTTTGACAACCCTCCAAATTGGTTGTTTTGAACCATCATGATTAGGGCCGGCTTGAGCTCAAAGTTATGAGCATCAACGGGTTCCCGACCCGCTCCTCCATAGGGCCTCGGAATTGGGCGGAAATGATCTCTTAGTACCCTTTGTGGTCGATTTCCCCCATTCCCATTCGGTTCCTCAAATCCATCAACCCCTTGATTCTCGACTTCCTCCTCGACCTCTTCAACAACCGGATTCTCTCTTCGATTCATTCTTCCCAACTCTAGTCTTCTCCTTTCGGCGTTCCTTCTTCGACAATTGGCCTCAATCTCCGGATCTAAAGGTAGCACGTCTTGGTGGTTCCTCCTAGATCGTGTGATCATAAACCATGTCTATCAAAAGAACGAACAAGAGTGAGATATACAAATAAGCTCAAGGTAACAAACACAAATGTTTTTGGATTTTTGCAAATAAAGAAAGCAAGTAAATGTCTAAACTAAAACTCTCTTAGCCTACACTCTAGAGCTTATAAAAACCTCCCCGGCAGCGGCGCCATAAACTTGATACACGTGTTATGCAACACTAAATAAACAACCGCAAGTGTACGGTGTCTATCGTAGCGTGATAAGCACGAGGTCGATCCCACAAGGAGGTTAAGCGTAAAAGTGGTAGTTTGCTAGTCGAATTCTAAGTAGACGTGATCGATAATTTGAGTGGTGTGAATTACTCTAAGATTACCTAACAATGTGTCACCAATAAGTAATGAAGAGTAAATACGAAATCGATCAAATACCATACAAATCACAAAACGAAAGTAAAATGGATGTAAACTCAAAGAGAAAAGGTGGGTTCCAAGGCAATTGTAGTATTTAGACGTCCGTTTATAAGAGTTATCTCGTTTAAATGGCCATTAAGGTTATCTCATATACGGTGATCACACAAGAAGAACCAATCGATCTCTCGATACAAATTAATCCAAAGACGCAATGTAATATAAGCTCGTATGTCTACATCACAAACATTACACCATCTAAAATAGTTCCTAAGATCATTCGATTCCCTCTCCGATAATTAATCCTCTCTCGAGATCATAATAATACCGGGTTGCACATTCGCATACGATTAAATGGAATAAATCTCTCGATACTACCCCAATTAACAATGGATCAAGCAAATCATTATGGCCACTAACAACATGCTTTGCAATGGATAATTGAATATGCAAATAAGAAATAAACACCAATTAAAGCAAGAAATTACTCATAAACATCAATCCAAATCTCTACAATGCCTTAGAACCACAAATTGTTTAGCTAACTACTAACATAATGAAATTACAAATCCCAAATGAAATAACTAAATAAAAAGGAAAAGAAAGAGAAAGCTTAGTCTAGAATGTGGTAGGGAATGGAATTTGGGAGCTATTGCATCCTTTCTTCCTTGATTTGGTGGAGAATTGATGAAGATATGGCCAAAACACCTCCAAGTATGTGTAACTATGTGTGGATTGGGGGAGAATTGCTTGGAATTCAAGAAATGGGGTTTATATAGTGTTGGGGTAGGGTTTGGATGCAAGAATTGCAAGTTGATCCTTCAAAAATGGCCAAAATAGGGAGATGGCACCGAAAATGGGGGTAGCACGGCCGTGCACGGAGCACGGCCGTGCAAAATAAGCATATGGGCGTACAGGTGCTCGGCCGAGCAGGCGGCTCGGCCGTGCTGGGCGATGATGGTGGATCGGGGGTGCTCGGCCGTGGCTCGGCCTCGGCCGTGGCGTGCAAAACAGGGGTGGCCAGGTGCTCGGCCGAGACATGTGCTCGGCCGTGCCCTCTCTTGGCCCAAAATCACTGTTTCGAGCACGGCCAGCTCGAGCATGGTGCTCGGCCGTGCTCGCTCGATCGTCTTCGGCCCCTTTCTCGTTTCGTGCATAACTTTCGCCTCGGGTGTCCGATTGAGTCGATTCTTTTGGCTATTCCACTCCGTTTTTCGAGACGAATCCAACCGTGTAGTCCTCTTCCTGATCCAGTAAAGTATGGTTGGTGTTTTGCTCCAAATTCCATCGTATTTCCTACAAAATCGACAAAACACAACCTTTCTCTCATTTCGGCTCAAACAATCATATTCCATGCATAATTCAATGAAATCCACATCAAAACACGCTTAACATGTGCCTCTAAAACGTGTAAATTCCACCTGAATCATTGGTACACTAACATGTTATCAAGAGTCAAGAAAGCGTGGGTGAAGGATAAGAAGAGGCCGAGGTGGGATGTGAATGTTTGGAACGACTTAGTTCGTCACTGGAACAATCCTGAAACAATTAAGAAGAGCGAGCAGGCTCATAAGAACCGCTTATCCGAGCTTGGAGGTCCGGGTACTGGCCATGGTACTCATAAAGGCGGAGCTCGTGGAGCAGTAGAGGTCGCACGGCGCATTGTAAGTATTTGTGGTCAATTATATATAATTAATTTTAGTTAATTATTTAGTTTATTTATACGTATATGTCTTCGATTCAAAATACAGGAGGAGAGGATGGGACGCCCTACATACGACTGGGAGATAGTTGAATATTACCACCGTTACGAAAACGGCACATACACTTATGGCTATATGGGTGATATACTTGTAAGTGTGTATATATATATATATATGTATACATACATTACATTATATAACAAATATATATTTAATTGTACTTGAAAATGTATTAACCCACTTTTAAATGTGCACGTATAGGACCAGATATAGGAGGAGTTGACCAATAATCAATCAGGAGATCCGTCAGATGAACCTACTTCAGAGGATGGTTCCCAGGGCCCACCTATACCCGACATGTCTGAACTGTACTTGAAGAAGGTCGGCAGGTCTCATGGACGTGTTAGGGGCCTTGGACAAGTAGGCAAGAACAGACGGGTCTCCTCCGGTCCTGGCGAGACGTCACATGGTACGGCTTATGGACGATTCACCCAGGCTGACATTGACCATGCTCTTGCTGAAGAACAGAGAGTCAATGAGGAGAGAGAGCAGCGCTTACTCCTACAAATGCAGCAGACGGAGGAGCGCTTACTCAAGACTTTTCAGGATCAGTTGGCAGCGATGATGGGTCAGATGGGTGGGGCGTCGAGGCACCGAGGCCGTCGGGAGCGTCGCACAACGTTCATGATCGTAGCTAGGTTGAGGATCGGGATGATACTGAGGATGATGGTGGTGATGATGAGGAGTGATACATTTTTATATTACTTTGTTATGTGTGATGTTATTATATTACATTGACGTTGAGGATTAATTTTTATTTTAATGTTGTGTGTGATGTTATTTTAATTGACGTGAACATGCTAATTATGATTATAATTAATGTTGTTTGTGATGTTATTTTAATTGAAAATGAACTAGAGAATAATGTTATAATAGATGAAAATATTTTTAATTAAATGGATAAGTGAATTCATATTTTAAAATGGATAAGTGAAAATAATTATATATATTTAATGTTGTGAATTGAAAATTAGAATGAATTTAAATGATGTGATTAGAATAAATTTAAATGTATAAGTGAAAATAATTATATTCAATGTTGTATGTAATTATAATGTTGTGAAATAAAAAATTAGAATGAATTTAAATGTTGTAAATTGAGGATTAGAATAAATTTAAATAGTGTGAATTGATACGTAATTAAATTATTTAATTTGAAAAACATAATTTAGTTAATTTGAAAAACATAATTTAGAAATAATTATGATATGCTTTGATAAATAATTTAATAAGGGGTTGGTCTGCTATGGACTCGAGTGCATGTTGTGCACCCTAGTCCATGTTGCACTTTTCAGTTTTACTGACTTACACTTTTTGTAAATGATGTTGCACTTTTCAATTATTAAACTGTATAATAATATTTTTAGTTATAGTGACTTACACTTTTTAGTAATATTGTGTTGTACTTTTCAGTTTAATAACATACACTTTTCTTTAGACTAGGGTGCACAACATGCACTCGAGTGCATACTAGACTTTACCTTTAATAAGCAACAATTAAAGTTAGAATAGATTGAATTAAAGAATTAAAAACTAAAATTAAATTGAATATATATTAATTGCATTCACAACATGTCGACTAAAGCTCCTAGCTTAAACGGCACACAGGGGGCGCCCAAAAGCCTTCGAGACCGGGAGGTCCCGAGTTCGAACCCTGGGTCCGAAACCCAGATTCTCGGTGGGGGGTGGGTGGCCTCGATACCTGGGTTCGAAACCCAGATTCGCCTTTTTTAAATGTTAATAAAAAGGCGACGGTGGGGGTGGGTGTTGGTGGCCTCGATACCTGGGTTCGAAACCCAGATTCATCTTTTTTAAATGTTAATAAAAAGGCGACGGCAAAAAGACGGCAAAAAGGGGACGGGAGTGGGCCCGATGCCAAAAGGAGACGGCAGTGGGCCCCGATGCCAAAAGGAGACGGCAGTGGACCCCGATGCCATTTGGTAACGACTGTCACCCTCGCCAAAAGGCAACGGCAGTGGGCCCGTTGCCAAAAGGTAACGGCCACCTGCCATTGCCAAAAGGCAACGGTTTTCTCCAAATCCGATGCCATTCAAATAGCATCGAGCATATTGGCATCGACACACATCCATTGCCTTTGCTGTTTCTTTCATCATTAGTGACGGCAGATCCGATGCCTTCCCCGTTCCCATTTCCCCATTATTTTGCCGTGAATAAAAGTGAAAATTGAATCAGATTGAAATTAAAGATGAAAAAAAAACTGAAATGAAAAATAAGTAAAAAAATAAGGGGTAAAAATTAGAAGAAATTGAATCAAAATAAGATAGCAACATGGTTTGCCACACCTACGCCACAACAACTATGGTCCCGGTCTCAATGGCCGAATGCACTAATTAATCTTAAACTTCCTTTAATAACGGGTTATCAGTTAGACCTTTAATAACGGGTTATCAGTTAGACCTTTAATAACGGGTTATCAGTTAGAATCCATACTTAATATGGATCCAGTTGTAATTCATACACAAGAGACACACCCACACATATATATATATATATATATATATATATATATATTGAGTAGTGATATACAAATACTAAGTGTCACGCCATATCATCATTCTTTTTATTAATATATTTTAAATATAATTTAAAATAAATATTATCCATTAAAATATATTTTAATTTTTTAATATCTAATCTCCCACTTATCTGTTAAAACCAGAAAACATATCCAAAGCAAATCAAATCTTTCATCTGCCCACCAACAATTTAAGTATTTTAATTTATGATTTACGGTTTATTTTTTCTAAAAAAATCAAGAAAAGCAGAAAACTTTCCTCCACAAAGCAAATCAAGTTTTCTCACATCTTAATTGTGGCGTTATTTTATAAAATGTTTTAGAAAGATTTGATGTATCATGGGAAATTCACTTGTATATAATGGACAAGTTCTTATCCATGATTTTTTTTTTTTAATTTACTAACACAAACAAATAACAAATAGGGGTGATGAATGACCTAATTTATAATTTAGCAATAAAATGATAAAAAAATGATAATATTGAATCAAAATTGATCTGTACCACCATAAAAATTAAGTCAGTATTATATTGAGTCAAAATTATTCATACAAGTATGTTGAAAAAATATGAGACCATCTATAATTAGCTGTTAATATTTATTTGTACTTTGTGTGTTTGTGTGTAGATCAAGTGAATATGGCTTAAACTTTCATTGTAGTAATTTATTTTAATTATAGTGATATTTTCTTAGTAGTCATTTATAGTGATATACGAGTGAATAATGGCAGAAAACTTGATTTGCTTTGTGGGGAAAGTTTTATGCTTTTCTTGATTTTTTCAGAAAAAATAAATTATAAATCATAAAAAATACTTAAATTGTTGATGGACAGATGAAAGATTTGATTTACTTTGATATGTTTTCTGTTTTTACTAATTAAGTGGGAGATTAGATATTAAAAAATTAAAATATATTTTAATGGATAATATTTGTTTTAAATTATATTTAAAATATACTGTTCTATAAAAAAAAACCCGTGATTCTATATCACTACTTGTGTCGAGAATATTTTTTGACTTGCACACTAATACACTTTTGGTCTTGTACTAATAAAATTTAGGTGTAGTACCAGGTCAATATTACATATACGTTTATATTTTGAATTCTTCCATTACATCAATTATTTCATTTCAATTTTCATTTCCATTTCACTATACACCAATAGGCAATACCACTATATATTGCTTGCTTTGTATTCAGTATTATGTATTATTATATATTCTATTCTATTTTATTATATATTCTATTCTATTCAAATTCATTCGTTCATTCATCTTTTATAAAACAATATACAGTATGTTGTTATTGTTGTCTTAGTGAGTAAATTTGTACCATTATAAAAATATAATGATATTTTTTTTTTTTTCATTTGAATAAATTAAAATCTTTAGATAATATTAAAATTGAAAGAATGTTGCAAAATTTTGAAAATATTTTGAAGCATGACAACTTTTTAAATATTAATTTAAATGCTTTATTTTTTGAACTAGAAGTGTTACAAATGACTTTATTAGTAGGAAAAAAAGACTGTACTTAAAATTATTGAATTTTTAAATGCTTTGAATGGCTATATATCATATATAATACCTTATAAATTGCGTATAAACATTACTATTCTTGTGATTGTGGCATCTGCAAAAATAAGGTTTTCTAAATAAAAAATTAATCGCTACAAGAAATGTTAAATGAACTAACAACCTTATCAATTGATACATTCATTTGTTTTTAATATATGAACATACATATGTACTCACTTATATAGTATCTCAGAAAGAGAAATTAGATTAATATACTTATTTAATTTTTTTTTAAGCCATATACTTAATTAATATGGGTTGGTCTGCTATGAACTCGACTGCATGTTATGCACCCTAGTCCATGTTGCACTTTTTAGTTTACTGATTTACACTTTTTGGTAAATGGTGTTACACTTTTCAATTATTTCAATTATTAAACTGTATATAGTATCTCAGAAAGAGAAATTAGATTAATATACTTATTTAAATTTTTTTTAAGCCATATACTTATTTAATATGGGTTGGTCTGCTATGAACTCGAGTGCATGTTGTGCACCCTAGTCCATGTTGCACTTTTCAGTTTAGTGATTTACACTTTTTGGTAAATGGTGTTGCACTTTTCAATTATTAAACTGTATAATAATATTTTTAGTAATAATTGAAAAGTGCAACACCATTTTACTAAAAAATGTAAGTCAGTAAAATTGAAAATTGCTAAAGTGGATAACATGCAGTCGATTGCATATGGGACTTGGATTGTAGATAGAGTTTGGATTGGATTAATTTATATAAAAACTGAAACTTGAGCCTAATAATCAAACAAATTAAATGTCAGATATTCGTCTTCATTGAGAGTCCCACTTTTTATCTTATCCGACCGACCCACCGCAGTTCAGAATTTCAACGCGTGTGACAACCGACTCACCGCAGTTGCCAAAATTTCAATGCGTGTCACAATGGACTCACCGCAGTTGCCAGAATTTCAACGCGTGTCACAGTAATTAAATTTTTAACCAATTTTCTCGACACAAAATCAATCTCATTCTGTATCCACCATTCAAATAAATTTTGTGTTTAATCTAAATTAAATTAAGTAATTTTTTTTTTTAATTTCCATTTTCTTCTTGCACAACCCATTGAATAAGTTAAAGTAGCCTCTGCTCATGAAAAATATCTAAATAAACCTATTAATACATACACTCGCACTCCCTCCCTCATTATATATATAAATGCCCTTCTTCTTCTTCTCCCCTTCTTACACTCATATATATTATCTATTTTCTTCAATCTCGATCTTCAACTCTACTTCACTGATATCATGAGTCGGTGTGAAAATTCGTAAGTCTTTTTTCATTCTTCAATTTTAATAAGTTAATGTTATTTTTAAATATGATTTACAATTTGATTACTTTAATATAAAAAAATTGTCCTAAATGATGTTATACCTAGGCTGAATAAACAAGTAGCAGAGCTAACATGGGAGAAAGACCGGATAAGGCAACTCGCCATGTATGGGATTAGTGTTTCGCCCGGCGGAACACTTGAATCAATAGTGGATCAATCCACCGACCACTCCAAACTTGCGTTCGCCCCAGACGGCAGAGGTGGTATGCTCGGGTACGAACACTACCTTGCGATGGCGATGGGGATGCCCACCGTCCCTATGATCCACGTGCCTTCCCACAGTAATATGCTTACAAATGATCATAATCAAGTGGACGGTGGAGTTGGTCTCCCAGTAGGGATCAACAACTGCCAAACCAATGGAAGCACGAGCGTAAGCGCCACGCAACAAGTGACGTTGCACGGAGAATATGGTGGAACGTCGACCATGCCATCACCGGAATACACCTACTACGCCGGCTCAGATTACATCTACGATGATGTCCGTGGTCCCATTGCTCACACCAAGTCACAGGCAAGTGATGTCTTACATGATTATAACATGATAAAATGAAGTACTTTTATTACTTTTGTTCTTATATAGCATGGATTTATCTTTTCGTTTGACTGACTATCTATCAGTATATCACTATCAATTTAAGATGAAAATTTAAAAGGTGTTACTCCTTTTTAAAAAGAAAAAAAGAAAAGTAATACACTTAATTAATCTTGAAAATTGAGATAACTTTCTTATTGAGATTAAAATTTATATACATATATCAGTCCAAGTTTTTGAGTTATGCTTCCTAAATAATTGAGTGTATATATACCTCAATTACTTAAATTGATTTACATCACTTTTCTTGAGTTTTTTTGGGATCCAATTGTTTACTCTTTCCATCAAAAGTGTACCTCACTTTTTTTTATACATATTTAAAAAAATATATATTTTAATTATAAAAAATATATGTGAGGTAACGAGTAAATAATATTATTGATATATACTCAATCTTATTAATAAAATAAAAAAAATATTTAAAAGTTAACTATTTAAATAAAATAAACACATTTTTTTGGACAAAAAAGAAGAATAAATGAGCACACTTTGATGGACAAAGGGATTGGGATTATTAGATAATAGTCTTTGAGCTGTTGATCTTATGATGCAACTCCATTGAGTGGGTATTCGTGATAACCAAAGTAATAAGATTTTGACTTTTTGAAAAAAAAAATTGATTTACTTTAATTAAAGGCAATATTTAATAAAAATTTTTAAACGTGAATTAAAGAATTTATCCTATTCAACTTAGCAGAAAAAAACGGGTGATGAGAACGACAAAAGGAAATTAAGCATCGAAAAATTATCAGTGTCAACAAAAAAGGCTAGGACCGCCGCTATTCATAATCAATCCAAACGTCTATAAGTTATTTATTTAAGATTACTCACAACCTTAGTTTTGATATTATTAAAGTTCATTTCTCAATTTAAAAATTTTGTCAGAGTTTATTTTTTGCTTGAGAAAGAATATTGCTAAAGTGGTAAAAAATTTAAGAAAAGGAATTTTGTTTTTATGTTTTCTGGTATACATTATAACTTGAAAGGTTCCTTGATTACATTATATATGGTTATAAATATAGCTAGGATATTCTTAACTTCCTTCTTTATTAAAAATCAGAAAAGAGACAGAATTAATCAAAGGATGAAGACATTGCAGACTATGGTTCCTAATTGCAGCAATGTATGTATGTAGGCATAGATATTTCATTTTAATGTTGTGTGCGTAGCATATATATATATATATATATTATAAAATAGAAAACCAACTGCTTGCTATTAACTTCATTTTAATAATAATACTGTAGATGTATATAGTATTGGGTCTGCGTATATACTTCAATATAGACCACATACTTCATCAATTATTGTTAATATTTAATATTTGAATTAATATTATATAATATGCGACATAATAGACATAATACTCTCTCTGTTTCACTATAAGTTTCTCACTTTTTTTTTTTTTTTTTTTTTTATGTCTCACTATAAGTTTCTCATTCCATTTTTGATAAATTATTTTCTCTCTCCCAATCACATCACTTACCCTTTATCTATTATTTTATCATACTTCATCTTATACTAATCTATTATTTTCTCTCACATCATCATATCACTTGTACTACATCTATTATTTTATCATATTCCTTAAATAAAACACCCAAAAGAAGTGGGAAACTTATATCGGGACGGAAGGAGTACTATATTGTATTTAAACTAATAGTATACTTCATTTTAACTAATATTATACTGTATTTTACCATAATTCATGTATAACATTCATCCATTTAAAAAATTAGATCAAGTGGTATCAGTTACTGGTACACACAAGTATTTACCATTATTCATAACCAATCAGAACGTATAATTTTTTTTTTTAATGATTATGCACTATTTCATAAAGTTCCAACCACAAGTAAATCTAGATACTAACTAGACAATAGTTGCTCCTTGCAAATACTCCCTCTACCCATTAAAAGTGTGCTCACTTTTTTTTATACATATTTAAAAAAAATTATATCTTAATTATAAAAAATATATATGGGGTAACGAGTAAAGAATATTGTAGATATATACTCAATCTTGCTAATAAAGTAGAAAAAATACTCAAAAATTAATTATTTAAATAGAATAAGTATGTTTTTTGTGAACTTAAAAAAAGAAATGAGCACACTTTTAATGCTAGAGGGAGTACAAACTAATATTGTGTGTTTTCAAACCCTGAAAAATTGCATAAATCTAGATACTCACAACTAATTCAACTAGACAATAGTTGCTCTTCGTAAAAATAAACTAATATGGTGTGTTTTCAAATCCTAAAAATTGCTCATAATATTTTTTTTAAAAGAAAGATGAGATTAAAGACAATTTTAAAAAGTAATTATGCACTATTTCATAAAATTTCAAAAACACCTCCTTAATTTAGATGTAGAAAACCTTGCTTTAATTATTAGATAGTATATTATATAATTATGATATAAAATGTGTAATATATATTTTATATATATTCATACTGATAAAATATTTAAGATCGTGCGAATGTATTATAGATTTTATATTCATCCAATCTTGTGTGAGATCGTTTTATAAAAATATATTTTTAATATATGAGAAAAAACAATAATTTTCAAATGCAAGTAATAATCGTCTTATATATGTCTTAATTAATTTTGCAGACAGATAAAGCTTTGATATCGGATGAAGTAATAGAATACCTTAAAGAGCTTCAAGCTGAAAACCGCAGGATGAGCACGATAAACATGCCATCCACGATGTTGCCATATTTGATGCAACAAGAACTTCAAACGTTTATGATGAGAACATGTATGAGAATTGGGATGGGAGTCATGGACATGAATAATATCAATTGTCCCCAATCATCCCTTCGGCCTCCACCTTCATGCCTGCCTTGTCGGTTAATTCGGGCGACTGTTTGCCAACTCCACCGACAGGTTCAGTAATGCCCGATCCTTTAGTCGCACTTCTTGCCAATCAATTCCAAGTGAGTTCTATTTTAAATTAAACGTGACTTAATACCAAATGAGTTTAAGATTAATTAAAAAGATCTAAGTTTATTATGAGTTGGTCTTTTGTGTAACAATTAAATACGACTTAACTTATATTTAACTTAAACTAGTCTATTACAGTATAATTTAAATACAAAAGTTCAGCCCTTTTATGCAAAATGAATTCAATTATATGTTATGCAACAACTACAAGTATTTGTGTTTAAGTATATGTATATGACATTAATCTAATTTTGAATGCAGCCCATAACAGATGCTTATAGGAGGCCAACGGCTATGTATCAACAAATGCAACAACCCCCGACTTCAAAACCTTAATTATATAAACTTGGTAAATTTTATGTTTTAGTTTGGAGAAACATGTAAGGATGAATATGCACTTGCAATGGATATCATTTAAATTCTGCGTGAACTTATTTTCGACTTAGGATATTATTTCAATTTATTTCATTTTATGCTATATTACATTTAATAATTAATTTGCATTTCATATGAAAAATATGCGAACTTCATTGATCATACTATTCAAGTATTTTACAACACCAAAATACACCATCGCAAGTATATAATGTATATCGTAGCGTGGTAAGTACGAGTTGACTCCACAAGGAGGGGGAGTGTAAAAATGGTGTTTTTTGATTAAGTTTTAAATAGACGTGATCAAAATTTTAAATGTTGAATTACCCTAAATTACTTATCAAAATTGTTACAAGTAAACAATAAAAGAGCAATAAGTAAATTCAATCAAACAACTCAAGCAAATCACAAAAAATAAGAAAAATATCGATAAAAATCAAATAAGAGAGGATAGGTTCGAAGACATGTGCCACACTAAGGAGTTAATTTATGATTAAAATCTTATTTAAGTGGTGTTGCGTTTGTTCCTATAAGGTTGATCATTAAATAATGAATTAAAGGTTATTTAGATTCAATTAATTCAAGGGAAATATTATACAAACTAGCATGTCTACCTAGCATGCATAATAAGACCCATAAAAACTCCTAAGATCATCACACACCCTCCTAGTAATTGAGTTTGATTAATGAAAGATGTTGGGAAATAAATGAGATTTTGATTAAGATACAAAAACCCCTGATGAAGTGTCTTAGTGAAAGTCATTATTTAGTCTAGATATGTTTCAGGGATGTTGGAACATATAAATCAGATCGTCGTCATCTTCCTCTTCTAAAGGACCATCATCATTACCAAGATGGCAAGATCAGGCTAATTTTGATTCTCCTCTCTAAGGAACTATATTCAAGTTAATCAAGTCGCCACGAGGAGTAGGAACTGATCTATCCACCTTCTCAATGTCTTTTATAGTTTGATCATCAACGAAGACACCATCTTGGCTTCTAACGAGTTTCTTCCATCGGGACATAGAATCTGTATCCAAACTCATCTTGGTCATAACTAAGAAACACACACTATCGAGTCTTCATGTCTAACTTAGACCTTTCATCCTTGGGAATGTGCACAAAGGCTTTACATCCAAACACACGCAAATGATCATAGGAAACATCATTTCCCGACCAAACTCTATCTAGAACATCAAAGTCTAAAGGAACACATGGTGTACGATTTAAGACATGTACAAACGTACTCAATGCCTCACCCCAAATTGATGTAGACAAACCTGCTTCTGAAAGCAAGCATCTTACTCTCTCGACCAATGTTTTGTTCATCCTTTCAGCAAGCCTATTCAATTGTGGAGTCTTTGGAGGAGTCTTTTGATGTCGGATGCCTTGCTGCTTGCAATAATCATCAAAAGGACAATGTATTCAACTTCATTATCTGTCCTAATGTACTTCAACTTCTTCCCTGTTCGCCTCTCAACTAAGGCATGCAACTACTTGAACACATCAAACACTTGGTCTATCGTCTTCAGCGAGTAGATCCACGTCTTTCTTGAGTGATCATCTATAAATGTAACTGAAAGTGTGTGTGTGCGAAATAAGAGGTGTTGTCAGTCGTGTTGGCACTGTCCTAACAACATTAAGCAGCGGAAATTAAAATGCACTTTGAAAAATGGAAGTATTCAAAATTTTCGTAGATTATAAAATAATCTACACTGTTCACTATATAAAATATCATGTGAAACTAATTACAACCTCTTAGATGTGTACAATAACACTTCAAATGAGTGTATAGAATTTACTAGACCATGATCAACACATTATTATTCGTGTTTACAATAATGTGTAGATCTACAAGAAGAAACAATAATATTCCTAACTAGAAGCGTATACATATTCAATAGACTAGTAATCGAGATTTAGCTTTAATCATCCTTCTTGCTATCATAATCTTTTGGAACAGGTGATTAGCAAACTATAATGTAGTTATACTTATAGGATACTGAGAAGTAGTATTAGTTAGTGGAACTTAATAAGCTACATAAATTGTTGCAGGCATGGCTACTTTGGAAGGAAAATCGGGAATTGGAACTGATGGATCCATGTTACGACAACTCATATGTTGAATCTCAAGTAAAGAGGTGCATTCAAGTCGGGTTATTATGCGTTCAAAATGTAGCAGATGACAGGCCCGTAATGCCTCGTGTGTTTCTTTTGTTGAGTTCAGAGGATTCTGTGTTGCCTCAACCCAACAAACCTGGATTAATTTTCTTGCACAACGGTTCAAGTTCTTTGCGGAGAAATGAATCAGGAGGTTGCATAACTATGAGTGAGGTAGAAGCAAGGTAGTAGTGGAAGGATCTTTCGTATTTTATTTCACTAACGCATGTGATCGATCCATAGCAATAATATCATAGATAGGCTTAGTTCCTCATGATCTTTCATTTTCTCCATACAGTGTGTCGTGAGGTTGTAGTTGTAAACATGATTTTGATGTATAATGTGTAATTACATGCTTTAGTATCTGATTATTTTATGTGAATAATTCTCCAATAACAAGAAAACTGCAGCATATCTCTCATTTCTTAAAGCACCAGTATATAGGCAGTAAAACACCTTTGGATATCAATTCATTGAATTTGACTGAATAATTTGTTGTTCGATTTCTAATTAATTTCACAGGGTTAATATCATTTGGATGCACAAATTTCTGTCAATTAAATAATATACACAAGATTATGATTTCTGCTTTCAATCTTTTCAGCTCCATTGTGATTTTTTCTTTTCATACTATCTCATGAATTTTTCATTTTCTGGTTACTCTGTAAAATGAAAAGTAAACCAACCACAACAACAATGAGATGATAATAAATCAAATCATAATTGAGTTATATGATTATTAACAACTTACTGATAATTCTTAGCTACTCTTGAAATTGAAAGGGTTGGTTGATGAATCACCAAATGTTCTAGAAGATGCATAAGAATTCCTTCTGACCTATTACAACAGATAAATATAATAACAAGTGATACAAAAAACTTAAATATTAAATTGAAATAAGAAATACATATTGTATATACTGATAATTTTTGTTTCTTTACTTGAGTATGGTACTTCATTGTTGGCTGTATTATTTTCCACATTGGCTGAGAAATAGAATGTGCATAGGATGGAGTATTAAATAAGAAATAGAATGTGCATATGCTTCTTTAAATGCCTCTGCACTGTAAAAAGGGTGTACAGAAGACTCTGGTTGCTCATCCCTACACTACATGCTGAAATAACATGTTTACAGGGTAGACTCTAGTTGCTCATCCCTACACTACACACTGAAATAACATGTTTACAGGATAGGGTTTAGATCGAGTTTACGAATCAAAAGAGGGAAAATGAAGTAAAACAAAAGTGGGCGCTCAAAACCTTCTCCGTTAGTTAATGACGGACCAAGATTAAATGTGCTGAAAAGTGGTAAAGTTCTATTTTCCCAAAAATTAATTAAATTTGGGCACAAATGCTGAAAAGTCCAATAACTCATTAGGCAATAGTGTATTATCCCCTCTTAGCCCATCCATTAAAGTTAGGCGGACACTCATTATTGATTAAAAATATTATAAAATAATTATATTATAATTTACTCCCTCCGTTCCGCTATAAACTTCCCATTTCTTTTAGGTGTTTTGATTAAGAAATATGATAAAATAATAGATAAAGTATAAATGTTGTGATGGTGAGAGAGAAAATAATAGATGAGTATTAGATGAAATATGATAAAATCTTTATTATATATATTTGCAAACTTTTGGAGTGCCACATGTCGCAGTCTAATTCGTTTGACACAACCTCTCTCATCCCAAATGTCTCCATTTCAAAATCTCTCTTCTCACCACCTTTTCATACTTTTTATTTAATCTAATCCGTCCATTTAAACAAATTAATCTTAACCGTTAAATCTTAATATAATCTTCTATATAATAATCATTTCACCTCCATTTTCAACATTAATTTTCCATCTAGCCTTGAATTTTCACACAGAATAGAGGAATTCACAGAAACAAAATAATACATTCAGGACCTCTGCTTAATGAGTAGTTTTGTCTCCCTCAACCACTCATCAAAGGTATTCCAATAGTTCATGATGGAGCCTGTTTTGAGCCACCTAAAGCCGATCTGATTTTGTCGAAGATGATGTTTTTGCACTACAAAAACGCTTGTTTTTGCCGACGGATGTATACCGACGGATTTCCTTTCCGACGGCTGTACCGACGGATTACCGACGGAATTCAAAGTCAGAAGACTCTGCCGACGGAATTCAATTTCCGTCGGCTTTCCCGACGGGATACCGACGGACACTCAGAACTCTCTACACGGTGTCGTTTTTGGGTCACCGGCCGACGGATCGTTCCGTCGGTATTGTAAATATTCCGTCGGTAACCGACCCGCATTAACTAACCGCCTTCTTGATCGACTCCCAAAATTAAATGTGGTCATTACCGACGGAAATATCCGTCGGTAACCGACCCGCAATAACTACCATAATTAATCTGGTCATTACCGACGGAAATATCCGTCGGTAAAGGCAATTTTTTTTTTTGTATATAAACTGAAGAACAGATTACAGAAACCCTCCCTCCTCCCTCCCCACTCTTTCCTTCTTCATCTTCATCGCGCGAAGAAGAGGCTCGGCCGAGGTGATCTCTCGACTCGATTAGAAAATCTATACGGTACGCTTTCTTAATTTGTTAGTAATTAATTTTTAAGTTATATATGTATTGCCTATAATTATGAATTAAATTGCATGTGTTAATTTAAATTGTTATATAGATTAATATGAAATTAATTGTTTGTAGTTGATGTATATAGTTAATTATTTTGAATGTATGTAGTTGATATATCTAATTAATTAGTTGATATTGTAAGTGGATAATTGCCTATATGTATAGCTAGCTAGTTGATGTATATAGTTATTTATAATAAATTGATGTGATTTGTTAAGATCGATATTGCATGTTTTGCATAATTGATGTTATATATATAATTGATATTATTGTTGAATTTGCATATACGTTGGAGTGGAGTTAATTACATAATTAAATTATGATATTGTACGTTATAATTAGCTAGATTAATATTGTTGATTTACTAATTATGAAATTATTGATTAAATTAGGGGCTTTGTTAATTATATTAGGAAATTGTTATTTTAAAGTTAGAAAAAATTGTTACTAAATTTATTAGGTTATAGATTGTTAATTAAAATAGAAAATTGTTAATTAAAGTTGAAAATTATTGAATAAATTAGTTATTGTTGAATAAAATAGGAAATTAGTTATTGTTGAATAAAATAGGAAATTGTTTATTAAAATAGGTTATTATTGATTAAATTAGGTTTTTATTAAATTTTAATTTATTAGATTATTGTTTTTTTATTAAATTAAGAAATTTATTATTAATTAATTAGTATTATATATATAATTTATTAATTTAAATGTTTAAATTAAATAGATGACTGGAAATGGTGCTGGTGCCTCTGGTGGCTCGGGATCTCACGGGGCCTCCGGGTCACGTAGCCGATCGAGGAAGAGTCGATCCAAACTTAGACCCGAGGCGCCGGCGCCTACACTGTCACGAACACCATTATCGTCGCCTCCGCCACCCATTCCACACCCGTCGTCTCATTCGTCTGTCCGGGACCATCCTGCTGTTCCTGCTCAGGATGGCCGGGAGCGCGTTTGGGCTACAAGTGGAGGAGTGTAAGTAATTAAATACTTTTATTGTTTAATAATTAATAATTAATTAATTTCACATTCGTTTTAATTTATAATGTGTTTTGTTTGTTAATTAATGTCACAGATTGTTACCTGGTAACGAGGTCTCCAGGGCATGCACGATTGCTTTTGGCTCTTTACCGATCTCTGCGGGTGCATATACCTGGTCGAAGGTCCCAAAACCAAAAAAGTTAGCGTACTTCGAGGAATTTCAGGTAGTAATTAATTACTTAATTATTTAATTAATGTTTGTTAATTTGTTCAATAATAAACAATTTATTATATGTGCAGAAACAAACCACTTGGGATCGGAATATGTACTCAGACCAGGCTATGTTCAGGTATTTCTGTAAATCGGCGCAACAGCGGTATAAGGATTTAATGTACGAATGGAGAATGGCATGGCGGCGCGATGGGACGACGCAGAGCTTGGGTAAGGATGATAATGATGTTGTGTTGTGGGATTCATTGACGAGGGAGTGGCTGGATCCGGAGTACATCAGGAAGTGTGAGATTGCTAAGGCCAACCGGAGATCCGACGATGGGGGTGGGATGTCCAGGCATCGGACTGGAGCCCGGTCCATCCTTGAGCAGTCGATGGTCATTGTAAGTGTTTATTAATTTTTTAATTAATTTCAATAAATTTAATTATATATTTAATATATATAATACATAAATTAAATTATTAGGAACAGGATACGGGGCGTGTACCCACTCACTTGGACCGGATGAGCATTGCTCATCCGTTTAATGCTGATACACAGCAATCCACATACGGGCGCACAACTAACCTCCACGTAAGTAATAAAATTGTTTAATTAAATACATTTTTTATAATTTATTCTATTAATTTAAAATTATTAATTATGTAGATCGGAACTCAAGTCGACCCTACTCAACCCGGAACCAGCAGTGCCCCTACAGTCGAGGAGGTGGACCGGGCTTATTTGGAAGTTGCCCCCACCACCCGCGGACGAGTTCTGGGCCTTGGTCGTATGAGCGCTGATGTCATTTCCGGCGCTGGTCCGTCCCAGACGGCATCGCAGGGTTCCGTATCTTCCACCCCAACTCCTGATGTGACGATGGCACAATTCAACCATTACATGCATGTGATGCATGTGAATATGGGTCGAGAGATGGGGTGGTCGGACGAGAGGATCGAGGAGGTTTATCGGAGAAACATGCAAGCTCCTCCACCGACGGCCAACGTGAACGTGTCTGTTCCCCCAGGCCCCTCAGCCCCCCCAGCCCAATCAGCCTATGTCCCGACCATGCAGCAGGATGATGAGATCATGGGTCAACAGTTCGGTGTTGGCGCCGACGTTGATGTTGATTTGTGGGACTTTGGTCCATGAGTGACTTTGAATAATTTTTTTTTTTATGTGTTTAACAATTTTATTTTTATGTCTCGTAGAACTATTTACTTTTATGTCTCGTAGAACTATTTATTTTTTATCTGCATTTTTGTTGAACTATTTACTTTTATATTTAAGTATCAGTTGTTTAATTTTAGTTATGTGTGTTTTATGTGTTAAGAATGTGTATATTTAAATTTGGATGTTTTATGTGATAGATAAACAACATTTTCATTGAAAATTGCCTTGAAGAAAGGCTGTTGTTGTGGTTACATTACATGCATACACTTAACATTACATAAACTTAGCAATACATATTAGAGACATAAACTTAGGATTACATCCAACCTATAAACTTGAACACATAGGGTAGAACACAGAATACTATGGCCACAACAAGAAAGTTCCTCTGCTTCTTTAGCTCTTCAACTTTTCCAGCTTCAAATCCTAATTCTGAGGTTAGTTGGTCAGATGTATCCTTATACATATCCCCAACTAGTTGCGCATGATTCAACTTGTTGTTGAGCTCTTGATTTTCAAGCAAAAGTGAGTCAATTCTCCTCACCATGCCCGGAAACATTCCGTGTGAACTCGTTCCTTGTCCGTGAATTTCGTGTTCATCGGCCCAAACAAAAAAGGAGCATCCATTACCATTTAGTGAATCTGGGCAAGTATAAAATAGTCTACCTCTGCTTCTTTCTTGCTTCGACATGCACACACGAGCTTCTTTTCCACAATGGCATACCACAATTTTCATGGATGTCGAAGATGAAGACATGAGTTTCTGTATTTTTTTAAATTTTGATGTTTGTGAAGAAGTAGGTTGTTTTGAGTGTGGTTGGAGTGTTAAGAATACGTAGTTAAATTTTTTTTTATACGCGTTTTTACCGACGGAAAGTGATTCCGTCGGTATTGAACATGTGTCAATACCGACGGAATTTCCGTCGGTAATGTAAATACCGACTGAAAATTGGTCAACGGAATCTGACTGATTTGACATACATTTGAAATATGTGTTACCGACTGAAATTATCCGTCGGTATTGCCAATACCGACGGAATTTCGACGCGTGATATACCGACGGACTGACATTTCCGTCGGCATGTAGTATTGAAAAACATTCCAGAACCTCAAAACACGCGAAAATTTTTAGTGTGGAGCAAAAAATTTGGATTGGAGCGAAAATTTAAGGTATGTTTTTTAGTGTGTAATTTTAATTTGGTGTTTAGTTTTTTAGTGTGTAATTTTACTACATAATTTTTACTTTTAGTGTTTAATTTTTAGTGTGTAATTTTATTTTGGTCAAATTGTTTAACAGATGGAATTGCCGGATCGTCGGTGGATGTATTGTACTCCTAGGCTCGTTTTAGGAAATGTGAATGTTGAATTTTATGATAAACTCGTGTCATTTGTTGAATTTGCAAAGCTACACCCACATTACATGTCTGAGGATTGTATTAGGTGTCCGTGTAATGCTAAGAAATGTAAGAATAGATCATTTAAAAGCATTGATGAAGTCTTATGCCACGTTGTTATGAATGGGTTCGTTGATAATTACTATAATTGGACAAGTCATGGCGAACAACGGTGGCCTTATAATTTTGATCAAGTCTTGTACTATTACACTACTGCAATTTATGAACAACCCGTACACGTTGAGCATGTCGGCACCAGTAACGATCAAGAGTTTGGGGTGGAAGAACCCGATATGTATCAAACAATGGTGATGGAAGCCGGTATGTCAAATATAGAGGAGGAACCAACGGATGAAGCATTTCAGTTTTATGAGATGCTCAAATTAGTCGATCAAGATTTGTACCCAGGGTGTGATTCTCATTCTCAGTTGTCATTTAATGCTCGACTTATGGCTATCAAGACGGAGAACAAGCTATCTAACAGAGCATATGAGCAAATGACACAATTATGCAGTGAGATTTGTCCTGTCAATAATAAAGTACCTACGACGTTTCATCAGAGCAAACAACTGATGAAGAATATGGGTTTGCCGGTTGAGAAGATTGATTGTTGTGTGAATGGTTGCATGTTATATTGGGGTGATGACGATAGCGATCTTCTTATGTGTAGAATGTGTGGCCATCCCCGGTACAAAGAGGCACGACGGAAGGGACCAGGTGGTCAATCGAGCAAGACAAAAAAGAAAGTGCCACACAAGAGGATGTATTATCTTCCTATCATTCCTCGTTTAATGAGATTGTTTCAATCTAGTGCTACAGCTCAACACATGACGTGGCATGCAAGAAATTCTGAAGATACTGAGGCTGGGGATATGAGACATCCGTCCGACTCTGAAGCCTGGAAACACCTTGATAATGTGTTTCCAGGATTTGCTTGTGAACCGAGGAATGTGAGATTAGGCTTGAGTACTGATGGTTTTGCACCGTTTGGGAGTTATGGAAAGAAGTATTCTTTATGGCCGGTGATACTGACTCCGTATAATCTACCTCCATGGATGTGCATGAAACCTCAAACAATGTTTCTGACTGTATTGGTGCCTGGTCCGTCGAATCCAAAGCATAAACTTGATGTTTATCTCCAGCCTCTTATTAAAGACTTGATCTTCCTATGGGATAACGGAGTCCAAATGTATGATGTTTCTAGGAAACAGAACTTCACGATGCGTGCTGCTTTATTGTGGACCATTAGCGACTTTCCTGCATATGCTATGTTGTCCGGGTGGAGTACAGCCGGAAAGCAAGCTTGTCCGTATTGTATGGAATATTCTGAAGCTTTCAGTCTCCTGAAGAGTAGAAAAGTTTCATGGTTCGATAATCACCGAAGGTTTTTACCTCGAGATCATCCATTTCGAAGGAATAAGGTGGACTTCACGAAGAATAGAACAGTCACAAACAATCGACCGCCCCTTCGAAATGGTATTTTATACATTTATTTTAACATGTTTTTTTGGGTTACATTTATTCTAACATTTATTAATCGTACAGGACAAAGTCTGTTACATGAGATTGAGTGGACGGGTTTGAAAAAAACTACGGAGGAAAATGCAGAAGAACACAACAAAGGAATCCCAGGTAACTGGAAGAAAAAGAGTATTTTTTGGGACTTGCCATATTGGAGTTCACTATTACTCCGACACAATTTGGATGTCATGCACATTGAGAAGAATGTGTTTGACAACGTGTTTCACACAATCATGAACACAGAAGGCAAGACGAAAGATACTCCAAAGTCCAGGGAAGAGTTGAACACTATCTGTCGCCGTGATGAGTTAGAACAGGATACCCGTACAGGTAAATATCCAAAGGCTTGCTACACACTAGATAAGGCACAAAAACAGAAATTGTGTAGGTGGATTAAAGAGTTAAGATTTCCAGACGGCTACGTGTCAAACATGAGTCGATGCGTAGACACAACAAAAGGTAAAGTTGCAGGGATGAAGAGTCATGATTGTCATGTTTTTATGCAGCGCTTGATACCTATTGCGTTTCGAGAATTTCTTCCTCTGAATGTGTGGAGGGCTGTCACTGAATTAAGTCTCTTTTTTAGAGATTTAACGTCTACAACAATCAAGGTTGATGATATGAATCGTTTGGAACGAGACATTCCAGTTATTTTGTGTAAGTTGGAACGTTTTTTCCCACCTAGCTTCTTTGACTCGATGGAACACTTACCTGTTCACTTAGCGTATGAAGCTAGGATTTGTGGTCCAGTGCAGTACAGGTGGATGTACCCATTTGAGAGGTGAACAATTCTATTTCTCTCATTTAATTAGTTTTTAGTATATGGAGCCTTATTTTAATTTGTTAACTATTATAATTTTAGGTATCTCCACAACTTGAAGCGCAATGCTAAACAGAAGGCAAACGTCGAAGCATCGATTGTTAATGCGTATTTGAATGAAGAGGTTGGCATGTTTTGTTCATATTATTTTGAAGACCATGTCAACACGAGGATCAGGAATGAACCACGTAACTTCGATGGTAGAGGTACGCAACAAGAAGTCGATGGCATGCTCTCTGTATTCAAGTCTAAGGGGCGACCTATAGGAAAAGCCACTGAACGATATTGGTCAACACACACAGAGGCTGAAATAGCACAAACGTACGTGTTATTGAATTGTGATGAAGTTCAGCCTTACATTGAGTAAGTATTTCATATATTTATCATCTAATTAAATAGCACTAAACGTGCGTCATTTATCATCTAATTGTGTTGTGAATTATTAGGATGTATACACAAGAACTACGACATGCAGATCAAAACATCTCAGATAGAGACATAGATACTAGTCTTCAACGTCAATTTGCCCGATGGTTCCAACGTTATGTGAGTATCATTAATTGAATTTTACGTGAACAAATAATTGTTTTGATTAATGTTAATTTTAACTGTACGTATAGGGACAATCGCACGATTTTCAGAGCCGGTTCTTACAGGATCTCAGCAAAGGACCACTACGGCGTGTGAGGACTTACAACGGCTATATTGTGAAAGGTTACAGGTTTCATACATCAGAGTATGCATCAACAAGAACGACTAACAACAGTGGTGTTTGTCTTAGGGGTGCGAATTATAATGCAGATGCAAGTGATTACTTTGGGGTGTTGCACGAAGTCGTTGAAATTTGTTGGGATATGAATCCTAGAACAAGTCCTAAATGATGAATAAAAGATAAAAGATAAAGTTTTGATAAGCCAAAAGAAGACTTGAATATTTTCTAAGTATTGATTGATCTAGTCTAGTTGAGTTGAAGTCATCTTATACAGATCAGTAGAGTTCACAAGACAAGTACTAGTTTTAAAAGACAAGTATTATTGAAAGATAAGTACGATTTATAAGTACTTCATATGTGTTACTTGTATATGTTAAGATTGTTTTTGAGCTATAATTACTGTATAGAGCTCATACGTTTATATGTAATAGATAGATTCATTGTATAGGTTATAAGTTGACTAAGCTTGTATTATAAAAGCTTAAAGTAATGTAATAGTCTTGTTAGGTTAGATGATAGGACTAGATTAGTTCTATTATAAGCATACTGCACAAGTCAAGTAGAAGACGCAGTCTACTACTACTGGACAAGACAGGTGCGCAACTTACACAAAGACAGGTCAACTTGATGTTGGTTACAGAAACGCGTATTGAAGATGAAATTGAAGAAGTTAGTTATGGAATAACTAATTAATTGAAGAAACGCGTGGAAGAATAAAAGAATCAGTTACAAAGTTAGTTTTCAAGAAAGGTTGTTACACAACTGAAAGTTCTTGGAATTTGAAGTCTATAAATACCCCAAGGTATTCATTGACTACTAACTACTGAAATATTGAGAATTACTACTTACAAACGTTATTGAAGATTCAATCGAAGTTTACTCTCAGAGTTGATTGAAGTTCAGAAAGATAGCCAGAAGACAAGTGAAGAATCAAGAAGGCTACTACTGAAAATCAGAGAAGTTTTTTTAAGTTTTGTTTTGTTATTTTCAAGGTGCTAGATACTTGTAAAATTTCTAGTAAGATCGTAGACATATCTGGAGGTATAGTCTGTTGAAGATCTAAGTCTTCTTCTTGGGACTTTAAAGACAGGAACATACACTTGTACTCGATTGGAAGAGTTTAGTGGAAACATCACAACTGGGTTTGTGAGAGTGGATGTAGACAAGTTGTCGAACCACTATAAATCTTGTGTTTGATTTACTTTACTGTTTTGATTGTTTAAATTGCTTAATTGGTTTAACTACTTAACTGAACTAGACTAGTTGAGTATAGAACAGAGTTCTCGAAAATAAGTTGAGTATAATCTTGAATTGGGCTCATTGATAATTTCGTATTCCGCATATTGTACTTTGATATTTCGAAAGATTTTTGAAAAGTCTATTCACCCCCCTCTAGACATTTTCACTAGCTTACTCGTTATTAACTCAACTTGGGACCAACAAGTGGTATCAGAGCAGTAGTTTACGAACTGCTGTTTCTTGATAACCGACTCAAGACTAAGGGTGAAGTCTTGGTCCTTGACTGTTCTTGTATACGTGTTCTTGATCATATTCTTGTATCATCTGTTTTTCGTGCTCCCTGTTCTTGACTTATCTGCTGTTCTTGATCATAACTTGACTTAGCACTCATTTCTTGAAATCATGTCTCTTGAGATAAGCGCCAACAAACTACCTAAGTTCCAGGTACAGGATTACGACTATTGGAAGCTAAGGATGGAAGCCATCTTCAGCTCCACTCACGACTTAATGATCTCCGTAGTCACTGAAGGTCCAATTGTGACCATGATCCCCAATACTGCTGCCCTTGATCCAAATCAACCAGTGGGTACTCTCGTCAAGAAACCAAGGTCAGAACTAACCTCTGAAGAAATGAGACAGAATAATTTGGATAGCTTGGCCAAGAATTACATCTTACACACTCTTCCTAACGAGTATCTGGGAAAAGTGTTAAAATGTAAAACTGCCAAAGAAATGTGGGATCGCTTAGCTATCATTTGTGAAGGGACATCCCTAATCAAAGAAAGCAAGCTTTCCACTGCAGTCCAAAGATTCGAATCATTTCATATGAAAGCTGGTGAAACAATAGACCAGTTGGATACTCGTTTTACTAAAATCATGAATGACTTGGAAGTCCTTGGTAAATCTTATACTCCTCGTGAAATCAATCTTAGGATTCTCAAAAGCCTTGATAGTCGTTGGAAGATGGTAAAAATGCTTGTTAAAAATACCCAAGATATAGACGTATGGACAGCAGAGACTATGTTTCAAACTCTAAAGGCTCATGAGTTTGATCTAGATGAAGATGAACCCATAGTAAGTAGTGACAGAGAATATGCTGTATCTAAGAACGTTGCTTTTAAGGCTAGTTCGTCTAAGATAGACAGGTCTAAGACTAAGACTAGGTCTGCTTCTGTTAAAGACAAGATAGATACTGATCTTAGCCTGAAGGATCAGGTAAGCCTCATGGTTAGAAAGTTTGATAGGCTGAATAAACGTTTCGGAAGATATAAGAAGTTCTATAGAGAGCATAGAGGGTCTGCTTCTAAGAACTCGTCTGAAACCAGACGAGACCGAAACTCGTCCGAAAGGAGAGACGAAGTCTCGAAAGGTAACAGACAAGATAGAGAGTCTGATGGTAGGAAGATTACTCGTTCTGATAGACGTGATAAACGAAGGAACAACTCTCCTATTAAAAAGGCTACTAATGATCTTGTGTGCTATAACTGTGAGAAACCAGGTCACTACATATATGAATGTCCAGACCTGAGTACTGATGATCGAGAAGAACGCAAAGCACGAAGGGAAAGAAGATACAACCGTGGTAAAAAGGCAATGATGGCCAATAATGACTCTGACTCTGACTCAGACGAATTGCCATCATCCTCATCTAGCTACCCGTCTGAACCAGATCACGATGAAGCATTCATAGTTGATGATGGTCTATGCTTCATGGCTAAAATCGACCAAGAGGTATCATCTGTTACATCCTTTCAATCTTGTGATGAATCAGAAACTGATGAAAGTGACACTGCCAGTAGCCAAGTAGGGAGTAGTCTTCAGCACTCTACTAGTGCAGTTGAAGACGACCTCCTACTTGCCAACAAGGCATTCATTGAAGTCAGTGACGAAAACATCATTCTAAGACAAGAAATCATTGATCTTAAGGAAGCTCAGTCTAAAGTAGATCCTAATATAACAGTCCTAAATGAACGCTTGCAAGAAGAGTTGAGACAACTCAGAGAGAAGTGTGCATTGACAGACAAGTTGTATCAAGACCTACTTAAGACACACGCTACTGAGAAACATGAATTCAATGTTTTACAAAGTAAGCTCAAAAAGCTTGAAGAACGTAATAAGTTCTTAGAAACCGAGGTTGTCACATTAGACCTTAAACTTACTGACCTGGTTAACTCATCTAAGGTTAACCTTGAATTGTCAGATAGGTATAGGGCTCCTGCTGACAAGACAGGCATAGGTGCTGAGACACCCAGCTCGTCTACTCAAGTTCATAAGAACCCTACTATTTTCATCTCAAGCTCTTTGACTAATGATAAAGGAAAAGAACCATTGATATACGATATTGACACTCCATCAAAAGGTACTGTACCAAAACAAGCTCAAGTTAACATTCCAATTACCAAAGGTGGTAAAAAGAAAGTTAACAACAAGCCTGTTCCGTTTAAGACAAGTCAACAAAGGACTAGGAATCGTGGACGACCAAATCAGGTCAGATACGAGGACTGGTATCCTGAGGAGACTAGTACTAGACAAGTACAAACTAGACGACAAGAGTCTAGACCTCCTTTCATAAGGCAGTCTCAACTCTACTCGTCTAGACCTAGACAGGAAGGTCCAAAATATCATATACAACCTGTTCTATATCCTCCACCTTTGTCATATGATATCAAAGGAGAAGAAAGACCTAAACATGTCTATAAACCGTATGGACCTAATGCATACAAACCTTACTCTGACTATCATAGACAAGTGCCTGCTCAAGTAGAGATTAAGTCAAAAGGCTATCTCCAAAGAGTGGACCCGAACTCGACTGATAGGCCAGATAAGGACAACAAGGTCTTATTTTGCAACAAATATGGTCGAAAGCTTAGAAGGTCAAACTTGTTCAGGACTCCAATGTACATTTGGATTCCATTGAACTCGACTAACCCCCATGGACCCCAATAAACAAGGAGGGTACCTAAATTATGTAATATCATCTATTGCAGGGTCGACTCGATCTATACAAGAAAGGTGGCTCAACAGGAGAAACTTGGTACATAGACAGTGGTTGCTCGCACCACATGACTGGTACCAAGACTCTCTTATCAAGCTACCATGAGCAAGAAGGACCAAAAGTGATATTTGGTGATAGCTCCACTGCTGTTACCAAAGGATTTGGTTACATTCGAAATGGTGACATAGAAATTCAAGATGTTTCGTATGTTGAAGGCTTGAAATACAATTTACTCTCTGTTTCACAATTTTGTGATCGTGGATACAAGGTGCAGTTCAAGAGTCAGAAATGTGAAATCATTGACAAAAGAACTCACACAGTCTTACTGGTCGGCATTAGACAAGGAAGTGTGTACATAGTAAACTGGAACAGTTGTCCGAGGGACACCTGTCTACTTACCAAGAATCCTAAAGAACTTGGCTGGCTCTGGCATAGACGCCTTTGTCATCTAAACTTTAAGGTTCTTAATAAGATAGCCAGAGACTACCTTGTGGAAGGTATTCCCAATGAAGTCTACTATAAGTCACATGTATGCACGTCCTGCCAAAAAGGTAAACAGGTAAAGGGTTCTTTTAAATCTATTCCATCCCTCTCAACCAGTAGAGTTCTTGAACTTCTACATATGGACTTACATGGCCCGATAACTCCTCCAACTTTGAACGGTAGAAGGTACACACTTGTTGTGGTAGACGACTATTCTAAGTTCACTTGGGTAGTCTTCTCACACAAGAAGAGTGATACACAAACACTTTTACCTGATCTATTGAAGAAGTTACAGGTTGAGAAGAATCAGTCAATTGTCAAGATCCGTAGTGACAAGGGCACTGAATTCATTAACTGCTATATTAAAGAATTTTGTTCTAAGCGTGGCATCCAGCACCTTACTAGTGCAGCAAGGACACCACAACAAAATGGAGTAGCAGAACGAAGAAACAGAACTCTTAAGGAGGCCTGCAGGACCATGCTGACAGAGTATAATACGCCTCAGAAATTTTGGGCAGAAGCTATCAACACTGCATGCCACTCACAAAATAGAAGTGCTATCAATAAAGCACTAGGTAAGACGCCCTATGAGGTATGGAAAGGTAGAAAACCCAGAGTTTCATATTTTCATATATTTGGATGCAAGTGTTTCATCCTTAACAATGGGAAAAGCAAGTTGAATGCTTTCGATGCTAAAGCAGACGAGGGGATATTCTTAGGATACTCCTCGACTAGCAAAGCATTTAGAGTATTCAACTACTCAACCCTTTGTGTGGAAGAAACACCACATGTGGTTTTCGAAGAATCTCAACAGGACCCGTCTGCCAACAAGATCAGTGAGAAAGCTACTGAGCTAACTGTCGAATCTGACAAAGACTCAGAGGTATATGAATCCGTTCAAGCTTACAATCCATTTATAAAAGCTCTCGAGTCAGATGACCAGAAGAAGGTGAGTGCTCAAGGTAACTCTACTAGACCAGTTGACATACCTAAACTAGTCGACTCGTCTACTCCCATTAAATCTTCTGATGATAATGATGTTGATATGCATGATGTTGTACATGATATAGATTGTTGGTCCCTGAACGAGTAGTGAATGGGATTAAAGTTTAGAGGGGAGGGGTGAATAGACTTTAAAAGTTTTTCAAACAGAGTTGGGAACCTCTTCTGATCGCTATGTCAACTGGACTGCAAGTCTGCTGGTCCAGATGACTATAGTGATCTGACTGAAGAGGTTGTGTGCGGAAATGTGGTGGCCCTGGTTTAGACTCGTTCTTATAACTTGTTTTACTTTGTGAAATTACTCAGCTGATGCTGGTTTGAAAGTTATGGCCCTTTTTGAAGAGTGTTGAAATCACAGTATGCACTATATAATAATGAATGTAAAAGCAGAAATGTAAAGTGCAGAAAGTAAATAACACCGGATTTATAGTGGTTCGGATATACGATCCTACGTCCACTCTCACGTCCTAACGTGATGTTTAATCCCTTTAATTTCCACAAATTACAAGGGTCTTGTCCTTTATAGTCCCAAGGTTAGGACTTTGAGATCTGAGCCGTCCTAACAGCTACGGTCTCCACAAGTGATTGTAAGCACTTGCACTTTGAGGGGTTTCAAAAACTTAAACCTTTCGGTGAGGGTTTGGGGTTTTTGAGATGTATCCAACTAATGGTTCAAGCTTATAATTTGCTTAACCACTATGCCTAAAACAATTGATATACAATATGAACAAGTTTCAGGTTCTTAAGGGTTGGATAAGAAGTACTTAAGAGCTATGGATAATCTAATGGATTTCAGGCTCTTTGAGAATTCTTAGAACAGTGTAGCTTTTTGCTTGATGGCTTGCTTAGCTTGTGAATTCTCTCTTGTGTTCCTTCTGTGTTCAACCTCTTGTATTTATAATGGAGATTGAGTGCAACTAGCCGTTGGAGTTGACTAGCCGTTTGAGCAATCTTCCCATAATAGCTTGATTCCTTGATTCCAGTCGCTTGATTGCTTCAATCCTGGGATCATGTCAATCTTCTAAATAAGGTAGGTCTTCGTTTGAATTGCAAGATGACTTGGGAATCAGCCGAGTCCTGGAAGAGCACATAGTCTTCTGATCTGTACTACTAGTCTTCTGACTGCTCTTCTGGCCTTAGGTCTTCTGTCTTCTGGTATCAGACGAGTACTACTCTTCTGATCTGGAAATTCTTTGTAATGCTTTAGGCCATCTTTAATCTGGGACTCCATCAGATAAGTAGGTATACAAGCACCTTAACATATCTGGTCTTCAAGGATCTTCTAGTCTTCATGTCTTCTACTCTTCTTATCTTGAGGATAGGCATGTAAGCCATGACTGTGCTGATCAGCTGCTATCAATACAGTTGATCACACAAGACTAGTCTAAGCTGTTCTATACAAGTCAGCTGATCCTATTACATTTATAAACTCTAAGTGTTTTGGCCATCAAAACTATTCTAACATCAAATGGGGCTTAGGGTGAATTTATATCCCAAAAATTTCCCCCTTTTTGATGAAGCCAAAACTATATATATGATAAATGCTCTTAATGAGATAAGATAGGAGTTTATAAACTTCATAAAAACTGAAGTATCTGATGAAGACAATGAGAGTTTGTCTTGAAAGCAAAGAGAACTAAACTTGAATATATATAACTTTTACAGATTACAAGTAATAGTTTCTTAAGGCTTTGAAAGTGGTCTTCATCAGGTCTTCTGATCTTCAGATGCGGAAGGCAAGGTACAGACGAGATCGAACTTCTTCCATGTGCTGCAGGTCTGTAACATTCTCCTCTTCATAGATCTTCTCTAGGATCCTTTTGACTTCAATGAAGTCTGTTCTTCCAGAATCCAGTTTGGGAGGATCCCATTTGGGTTCTTCAGGAGTTAAAATTCTGCAGTTGTCAAGTTCTTTGGCTGTCTTGACTACTTCTTTCCAGAACTCTGGATCTTCAATGTTCATGAATTGATTGAACTGGAAGAATTCATCTTCGTAGGTTGGGAGAGGGCCAAATTTTCTTACAATGTGGTGTTGAATTTGCCATTTCTTCTTCAGAGGGTACCATCTTGGTAGCTCATCTTGAAGGGCTAGATAGTCCACATAGTTGCTGTCAAACACCAGAACTTTGTCTTTCTGTGCCAGAGCATTTTCTTTCAGTGCTTTCTCCTTGAGAGCTTTCCTCAGTTTGGCTATCTTCCTGTCAAATTTGGCTTTGACTGCCTTCGCATCTTTTAGCTTCTTTTGTTTAAGCTCTTGAGCTTCAAGCTCTTTTCTTTTCTTCAACTCTAAAGCCTCTTTCTCTTCTGCAGTAGGCTCTGCTGGAGTTGACTTCTGAGCTTGCTCATCTGCTAGCTCATCTGCCTTCCTTTTCCTAGTCATTCTTTTCTCGGAAACTTGTTCTGTAGAGGCAGTGATCTGCAGACTTTTGGCAGTTGCTTGAGTGGGAGCTTGGATGTCTTCTTGAGCAATTTCTTTGCCTTTGCCTTTCTTGCTCTTGATTTTGCTTGATAAATCACCCAAGGTTTCATTCAACTCATCTTGAGATACTACCATTACAGCTTGCTGTGCAGTAGTCTTCTCTAGAGCTTTTATCAATACATCTTCCCCCTTTTTGGCTTCAGCAAGTGCAGCCGCAAAAGGCTTCATGGCATTCAGAATCTCCACTCTAAGAGTTTGTTGAAGAGCCATGGCGTTGACTTTGCCAACATGAGTCAGATGAGTGATGCTATGGTCTAGAATCTGAGCATGAGAGTTGGAGGAGGAGGCAGCTTCTAGTTTAGCTGTAATTGCCTCCAGTTTTGTTGCTGTCTCCTTCAGCTGAATCTGAAGTTTTTCATTTTCTGCTGTAGCTGATTGGAGAAGAGCTCGACCTTCAGTAGCTCTTGCTTCAGCATCTTCAATTCTTTGCTTGTAGGTGTTTTCCATGCGGTTGACCTCATTGGTGTAGAGATCAGCAAACCTGGTGGAATGGTCACCTGCCATCTTCAGAATGCTGGTCAGATACTCACTTATCTGATCGTGAAGAGATTCTCCAAACTTGTCTTCAATGTCAATGATCTGGTTATGAAGACGAGTTCTCTGCTCCTTGACTGCCTTTTCAACATATCTTCCAAGCTGTAGGCCTAAACCCTTTTCAAAGTGTAGGTCTATAGCAGTCTTGACCTGTGAGCATATGTCTGCTGTATAGTCAGCTGTTGGAGTAGAAGTTGAGGCTGTTCCTTGAGGCTTTGGATGGACTGTCAGGGCTTTGCCTCTTTCTTCAGCTGAAAGGTACTCTTCATTGAGAAATGAGGTAGTGGCCTTAACCAGGTGAGACACGATGGTGTCTCCTTTGTCAATGAAGTGAGGTAGAGTATCCTTAGGCATGAAGTGATCAGGAATAGTGATTACTTCTCTTGTATTCTCGGTTCTGTCAGCTGGTTCAGCTGAGTCTTCTGCAGGAACGGACGCAGCTGAGTTACTCACTTTTGCTGTGTCAGTTGTCTGATGATCTGATATGCCTTCTGGGATAGAGGCATCAGTAGGTTGAATACCTAGGATTCTGTGGCATACTGCTGTAAAGGCTTCCTCGGGCAGCAGTTGAGTGAAAGATGTGACTTGAGCAACTTCTTTTTGCTCCATTTCCCAGTCGAGGAAATTAGCTTTTCCTCCCATTCCTTCCATGACTTCAATAAGGTCATCCACATCATCTCTCCTGAGTTCAATCCAGGTGCAGATTCTGAGAATTTGTTCGAACTGAACTGATTCCTCATCAATACCAGGAATAGTAGACTTGAGCATGTTTGCTATCTTCATCCTCATTATCTTCTCCCTTGTGCACATAGGATAGTGGACCATTCTGGATTGAGGTTGAGAGGGACCAGCTGGAGCAATGTCTGCTGGTGCCATGTCTTCTGGAACAGAAGAAACAATGATGGTAGGAGTTTGAGTATTTGGGGTAGTGTCCTCTGCTGTGTGAGTATCAGCAGGGATTTGGGAAGTGATATGTTCTTGATCTTCAGTGATCTGTTCATCAGCAGGGTTTTGAGTCTGCTGGTCTGGTATAGTATCTTCATGAAGGTCAGTAGAAGGTTGAACCTGTAGACCTTGGACATCAGCAGGGGTAGGCAATAGAGATTCAGGGGTTGAAGTAGGTTGAGCTTGTTCCTCTGCTGTGTGAGTATCAGTAGGGATTTGGATATCAGTGTTTGAGTGGTCAGATGGGTTGGAGTCATCAGAAGGGTTGAAGGATGCAATCGGGGCTATTAACATGGGAGTAGGCAGCCTCGATTTCTTGGACTTTTTGTTGGAAGAAGAATTATTCTTCTTTCTCTTCTGACCCTTTGATAATTTAGAAGGAGTAAAAGAGGGAGAGGGTTTAGAGGTACCTGCCTTCTTCAAGGGAGAGGCAGTGGGAGTGGCATCTGAATCAGATGGGGAGATGAGCCCAGATCTGATTAGATATCGTCTTTGTGCTAAGGTCTGATTGTCATCATCATCATCATCCTCAGCAACCTTCTTCTGAGCCTCTTCTTTGGTTGGCTCCTCTTCTTCTTCAGTAGAGTCATGATCAGACTCTTGTGCTGCCTGCTCAGCCAACAGCTTCCTCTTTTCTTCTTTTAACCTTTCTGCCTCAGCAAGAGCTTCCTTTCTCAAATAATATTTGGAGATGTGAAAGGTCTTATGAGGTCCCATCTTGTACTTCTTTGGGAGAATATCTGGAAGGATGATGCTTAGCTTGTTGACGAAGCTGACTGTGGCTGCTACCTTCCATACCTTTGATTGTAAGTCCAAAGTGACTTTCTTTGCCTCAAGAGCAATTCTTTCTAAGAATAGTCCTTGCCAGTCTCCATCGATCTGATCCCAGATTGCAGCCATTACTCGAACCTTTAAAGTAGTAACAGCATCATGACTGAATGTGTTACCAAGTAACATCTTTCCTGCAATATCCAACAATGTTTGGAATTTTGGTTCAAGTTGGGATTTCTTTAGCCCAGTTGCATCAGTAGCCTTGATTCGTCCACCTGTAAACATCTCCATATACTCCTTTTCTCTATTCATGATGTAGTTGGAGATATTTATTTTCCCCCTTGACAGGCCAAACAATTCCTGAAGAATTTCCCTTGTAACCTTGACTTTGTGTCCATTCATGACACTTTCAACATGAGAACCTTTCATCACGGCGTTTGCATAGAATGTCAGAACGTCTTGTTCATAGACATTAGTTGGAGCTGCTTCCAGAAAGTCTCTGAGTTTAAGATTGACACACCGAAGCAGTATCTCCTTGTTCTCATCTGAATGTTTGCCTTTGAAAAACAGAGCATTCTCCGTAAAGATCTTCCCTTCCTTGGACCACTTTGCAGCATCTAAGGTGCCAGTGTTCTTGGTCTTCTCGTCGTAAATTTCAATGATTGCCATAGTAGAGTCTGAGTGTTAGGGTTTGAAGGCTTGAAAGAAATTTGCAGAACGAGAGAGAGTAATGTGAGTAATTGAGTAATATGAGCGAAAGGGATTAGGGATGTGAATATATATACTCCAGAGAATTTGATCTAACGGTCAGATTTGGATTTGGTTTTGGAGTAGAGCCCAAGATTTCCTTCTTTGATTTCTTAAATTTGCCGGCTGGGTATGCCATTTGGCAATATTTGATTTGCTGGCAATATGGTACTTGAGTATTAATGACATCATTACCAAAAATAGCCGTTGAGACTAATTTATGGTAAGAATTGATCATCAAGGCCGTTTTTTATAAGAAAATTGCATTCCTTATATAAGCCAATTTGTTTAATTACATTCAGGAATAATTCTAGAATGAATTACATGATCAAGACTAGTCATTATACTCTAAATTCGTGTGATTCGGTCAGTAGAGTGATGTCTTCTGATGTTGTCAAGATGTCTGCTGATTGTCTTTGAAAAGTCTTCTGGTCAGCTGAGTTGGTCTTCTGATCAGCTGAGTAGAGGAAACGGTGTTTGCTGTGATGATCCAACCTGGATGGATCCTTCCAGCTTTATTGTGAGTGATGATCCAACCTGGTTTGATGGATCTTTCAACTCCTTCTTTAAATCAAGTGGAGCTAGTCTAGACATAGTCCCACTGATTTAAATGTTCCTCACCATCGGATGTTCCTCATCATCAGATGGGATGTAGCATCTAATGTGCTCTTGTTGAATTTCTTTGCTTCTCTAGAAGGGGAAGGAAGGTTGAGGGGTGCTTCAATGGAGTTGAAGAAAGGGCCATGGACGCAGCCTTCATGTTCTGTTTAGACACAGTAGCTTTTGATAACAAGCTCTCCATGTAGAACTTCCTTCTGGAGAAGAAGCTCTGCTTGCTTGCTACTTTGTCCTCTGCATCTCTTCCTCCTTTAGCTTTCAACAAGAACGTCTCTTCTTCCTTTAGCTTTCATGAACATACTCATGTTGAGTAAGCCATGTATATGGATCTGCATCATCTTCATTTTCTGGACAAATCTTCATCTCCTTCACCCAAGATTTTGGTTGAAGAATGATCTCCATTCCATCTCTTCTTTCAATTGTCTCCATACCTGAAATAAGAGAAGTGTTAGATGTTTTGTGTTCTTAGGTGTTCTCATAACTTCTCCTTTTATAGGGGTAGAAATGAGGTAATGGAGAGAAAGATGACAAGACTATAGAGGTGATAGGTCTGAATTCTGAAAAGTGATTTCTTAAGATCAGCAGTGAATTTCTTGATCCAAGGGTGCACATTTAAAGATATTCAGACTTATCTAATGGAATGCAGAAATTATAAATTTTGACCATGAGTTATTTGAAATCCGTATTGTGCATGCATACTGTTGAGTCGGTGAGGATGGTGTATTAATCCAGCCAAGTATGACTCAGTTAGTATACTGTATTTATGTATATGAATAAAGTATTTTATGAAGAATAGTTTATTAATATACATAGTTATACATTGCTTAGAGTAGGAAGATCAAATAGCTTTGTTCAAGTTTGCTATATATATATGTAAGTATACTGTGCAATGCAGATGTTAGAGTATTTCATCAAGGATTCTTAAGGTATCATTGATTCCCCCTTGATTA
Source organism: Galeopsis tetrahit (assembly GCA_963675135.1). NCBI lineage: Eukaryota > Viridiplantae > Streptophyta > Magnoliopsida > Lamiales > Lamiaceae > Galeopsis > Galeopsis tetrahit. Next base: position 23,832,753 of record OY776126.1, read on the forward strand.
GATAACTCTAAGTTTTCCCTCAGCTCTATTTGTCTTCATTGGGAAAGAACTTACCTGAAGAAGAGGGTGTCTATTCACCTCATCTGATTCTCCTAGTCTGCTGCACTTGGGTCAGCTGAGGTTTTCAGCTGTTCTCTCCTTCTTCATGTGCTTGGGTCCAGGAGTCCTAAGCTGTAACATAAGGTTTTGAACCTTTCTTCAGCTAGGGGCTTAGTCAAGATGTCTGCTCTTTGGATATCTGTGTGAATTTTCTCCATCTTGATGTCCTTCTTTTCAAGGTGATCTCTTATGAAGTGGTGTCTAATGTCGACATGCTTGCACCTTGTGTGGAGGACTGGATTTTGAGTGATGGCAATGGCGCTGCTGCTATCACAATAAATAGGGACTTCTCTTGCCTCTACATTGTAATCCTTGAGTTGTTGAACTAGCCAGAGCAGCTGACTACAACAACTACCAGCTGCCATGTATTCTGCTTCAGTGGTGGAGGTTGCAACTGAGGTTTGCTTCTTAGAGAACCATGATATCAGCTTGTTTCCTAGAAATTGACAGGTTCCTGATGTGGACTTCCTATCAATTCTGCATCCTCCAAAGTCTGAGTCAGAATAGCCACTCAATTCTAGATTGTCATCAGCAGAGTACCATAGACCTAGGTTGACTGATCCTTTTAGGTACTTGAGAATCTTCCTTGCTGCTTCTAGATGACTTTGCTTTGGGTTTGCTTGAAACCTAGCACATACTCCTACAGCAAATGTTATATCTGGTCTGCTGGCTGTAAGATATAGTAAAGATCCAATCAGTGCTCTATATTCAGCTTGATCAACTGCCTGTCCAGACTCATCTGGTTCCATTTTGAAAGATGTCATCATTGGAATCCTTGCAGTCTTGCTTTGTAGAGCTTTGAATCTTTCTAGCAGACTCTTGGTATACTTGGACTGGTTGATGAAGATCCCTTCTGGACTCTGCTTGACTTGAAGTCCTAGGAAATAATTCATCTCACCCATCATGCTCATTTCGAATTTTCCTTGCATAAGTTCAGAGAACTTCTTGCACATTTCTTGATTGGGTGATCCAAATATGATGTCATCTACATATATTTGTACCATTAAAATGTCTTCTCCTTCTTGTATTCTGAAGAGAGTTCTATCAACTTTGCCTTTTGTATATCCATTGTCAAGTAGGAATTGTGACAATGTGTCATACCAAGCTCTAGGGGCTTGTTTTAGACCATAGAGAGCCTTCTTCAGTCGATATACTTGATCACCTTTTTCAAATCCTGGAGGCTGCTCTACATATACTTCTTCTATCAGAATACCATTTAGAAAAGCACTCTTGACATCCATTTGATATACCTTGAAGCCCATATATGATGCATAAGCTAGAAATAGTCGAATGGCTTCCAATCTGGCTACTGGTGCAAAAGTTTCATCATAGTCAATCCCTTCAGATTGTGAGTATCCTTTTGCAACTAGTCTTGCCTTATTTCTAGTTATCACATCATTTTCGTCCTTCTTGTTCTTGAATACCCACTTTGTTCCTACTACATTGTGGTTTTCAGGACGATCTACCAGTTCCCAGACTTCATTTCTTTCGAATTGGTTTAGTTCTTCTTGCATAGCAGTGATCCAATTGCTATCTGTCATTGCTTCTTCTATGTCAGCTGGTTCAGTGTTGGACAGGAAAGCACACCAGCAGAACATAGATGATTGAGAATTCTGATTTAGTTGTCTTCTTGTCTTGACACCTGATTCTGCTCCTCCTAATATGAGGTTTGATGGATGGTTGTTCCTCCATGTATGCCTCACTGGAGTATCTGCATTGGATGAGTTTGGATCCTCATCTGATCTAGTGCCATCAGGAGGGTTGACTTGATTAGGTCGATCATCTTCTGTATCTTGAGTGTCAAAGAGATCATTCCCCCTGGCATTTGGAATTGATGCATCTTGATTCTGGTCAGCTTGTCCTGCTTGAGTTTGAGATCTAGTGACAGGTCTATGAGGCTTATCTTCCTCTGGTTATTCAGGGAATGGTTCATTGACTTCAATAAATTCATCAGACCTCTTCTTGATCACTAGTTTCTTCATCTGTTCTGTAGCTGAGGTTGTTTCTACTGCATTCTTTTCACAAGATTCATCAAAAACAACATGAGGTGTTTCTTCCACAAGAAGGGTTCGTTTGTTGAGTACTCTAAATGCTTTGCTAGTTGGGGAGTATCCTAAGAATATGCCCTCATCTGCTTTGGCATCAAAAGCATTCAACTTACTCTTCCCATTGTTGTGAATGAAACACTTACAACCAAATATATGAAAGTAAGATACTCTAGGTTTTCTTCCTTTCCACAGTTCATATGGGGTTTTCTCATGTATTTTATGAATACCTGGCCTGTTTTGAGTGTGACAAGCTGTGTTGATGGCTTCTGCCCATAGCTTCTTGGGAGTAGAGAATTCAGCAAGGAGTGTTCTGGCAGCTTCTTTGAGCGTTCTGACTCTTCTTTCAGCTACACCATTCTGTTGTGGTGTTCTTGCTGCACTTGTCTCGTGCTGAATACCATTAGAAGTACAATAGGCAATTATATAAGAGTTAATAAATTCAGTGCCTTTGTCACTTCTAATTTTCACGATTGGTTCTCCTTTCTCTACTTGGATCCTCTTCAATAGTTCAGGGAGCTTCTGCTGTGTTTCACTCTTCTTGTATAGGAAGATAACCCAAGTAAACTTGGAATAATCATCTACAACAATAAGAGTGTACTTCCTTCCTGTTAGAGTGGTTGGAGTGATTGGTCCAAAGAGATCCATGTGAAGTAATTCAAGAACTCTGCTGGTTGATGCTGTCTTCTTGGTCTTGAAGGAGACCTTTGTTTGCTTTCCTTGTTGACATGCATCACAAACCTGATCTTTACAGTAGAGTTCATTAGGCAGACCATCAACTAAGGATTCCCTTGCTAACTTGTTCATAGTCTTAAAGTTCAGATGGCTAAGACGTTTGTGCCATAGCCAGCTGACATCTTTAGGGCTCTTCACAAGCAGGCATGTATCCTTAGGACAGCTGTTCCAATTTGCAAGATACATACTTCCCTTTCTAGATCCTGTTAGAAGGTTTTGTTTTGTTCTTTTATCACTTATGAGACATTCATCTTTAGAGAATTTAACTGAATAACCAGTGTCACAAAAGTGAGAAACAGATAATAGATTAAACTTAAGACCTTCTACATATGATACATCATGTACCTCAATGTCACCATTTTTAAGGGTGCCATATCCTTTTGTGTTACCGTGCGCGTTATCACCAAAGAAAACTTTTGGACCTTTCTTCTCTATGTAGTTAGTCAGCAGGGTTTTGGTTCCTGTCATGTGTGTTGAGCATCCACTATCTATGTACCAAGTTTCTCCTGCTAGACCTCCTCTTCTGTATAGGTCCTTCCTTTCCTGCAAGAAAAGTTAAGTTTTAGGTACCCATTTTGTTTTGGGTCCTTGGGTGTTAGTACTACCCTTGGGAACCCACATATACATTGGTCGTTTAAACAACCTTGAACATTTGAGTTGTTTCCCTCGGGCATCACAGAACCAAATCTTACCAGTCAGCACCTTGGACTGATCTGATTTGTTCTTGGTGTCAGCTAAGTAGTAGTCAAATGGTTTCCCTTTATAGGAGTGTACATACATGATCTTTTGACTAGTTACATTCGGCCTGGGTGCATTAGCTGGTCGATGCACACGATTATATGGACCATACTCTTCTGTTCTCACAATATCATAAGAGATAGGGGGTGCAAAGAGAACAGATTTGTTTGAAGAAGATTTCTTCTTCTTGGCTGGAGCAGCATACAGCTGAGACTGTCTCAGCCGAGATGGTCTAGGCTGTTTGCTGTTCCTCTGTACAGGCTTGGGGTTAGCTTGTCCTTTACCATTTTTGGTTTTGGGATAGTTAGCCTTAGCTGGTACAGATGCCTTTTGGTTCATATTGAGTTCATTGTGTTTAGAACACTCACCCTGTTCATGTATCTGAGTAGTGCACTGGTTAGGTGTACTACCCCCAGCTGGAGAGGATGTTGATGGATTAAGTTCATAACCTAAACCCATCTTATTGCCACTTGATCTATAATATTCAGAGATACTTTCAATAGTAGTCGAAGCTTTATTGAATTCTGATATTTTTCGATCTAGGCATTCCTTCTCCTTTTCTAAGAGCTTATGTGTTTGGAAGAGATCATCGAACTTAGACTGAAGTATACGAAATTCTTTGGTTTCTAAGGCTTGAGTTTCTAACATCCCCTCATAAAACTGAGTTGTTGTGGTATTTTCTTCCTTAAGAAGTTCCACTTCTTTGGTCAACCTTTCATTCATGGTGACTAACTCAGGGGTGTTATCAAACTTTACCTTTTTCAACCTAGCAATTTCTTTCCTTAAATCCTTATTCTCCTCTTCCACTTCTATAAAGGCTCTAGTGGCAATATCCAGATCACCTTTTACCTTTCTTAAAGATTGATAATAGGTGTCTTCTGATTCGCCTTCAGATGAGTTTATGTCATCTGTTTGTGAGAAAATAGGTGAATGGAAAGTAGTAGTATAAGAGTTTACCTCATTTTCTCCTATGGCCATCATAGCTAGATCGTCTGAATCATCTGAAAAGATTTGATCGTCTGGTGATGTAGGAAGTTCATCACTTTGATATTCAGATTCTTCAGTCACCATTGCCTTTTTGTCTGAGGTTCTTCTTGGCCTTCTTTCTTTCTTGTCATCCAAATCCAGCTCAGGACATTCATAGACATAGTGTCCTGGTTTGCCACAGTTGAAGCAAGATCCAGGTTTCTGATTTGAGTTGCCTCTCCTTGGAGGAGTGGCATCTCTTCTTCTAGATCCTCGGCTGTCAGATGACTCCACATCCTTTCTAGGATGTCTTTCTGGTGTTCTTTCTCTGGAACCTCTGGAGGGTGAACTTGCTCTTCTATCTTTGTAGTTTCTATAGAATTTTCTATATTTACTGTTGAGGGTGTTCATCCTTTCAAATCTTTTGATCATAAGAGCCATTTGCTCTTTCAGGCTCATGTCTGATCCTTCACTGTCTTCTGTTTTCAGAGAGGTCTTGCCCGATGAGGTGCTTGCAGCTTTTGTATTGGCTGCCTTGAAGGCTACAGTCTTGGAGGTGGATGGGGTTGCAGTTGGCTCATCACTTCCTGAGTTCTCTTCTCTTTCAAGATCATATTCATGTGCTTTTAGGTTCTGAAATAGAGTTTGTGCAGACCACTTCTTGATATCTTGAGTATCTTTGATGATGGTCTTCTTGAGTCTCCATTTCTTGGTTAGAGAATCTAAGATCTTTAGATTTTTCTCTCTATTTGTGTATTTCTTGCCCAGAGATTATATCTCATTGATGATCTTGGTAAATCTGTTGTCTAACTGATCAATAGACTCTTCTGGTTGCATCTTGAAGTGTTCGAACTTCTTGACTGCTGTAGATAACTTGGACTCTTTGATCAGCTCAGTTCCTTCACAGAGAAGTGCCAATGCCTCCCACATCTCTCTGGCTGACTCACAATGGATTACCTTTGCAATGTACTCATTTGGAAGAGTTTGCATTATGTAATCTTGAGCAATGCTATCAAGACTTGATTGCTTCATCTCTTCTGGTGTGAGGTCCTTCATGGGCTTGGGAACCAGTTCTCCAACTGGGACTTCTGGATCACCATTTGCAGTGTTGACTGTCATGATGGTGATCGGGCCTTCTGTGATTACAGACCACATCTTGTAGTGGACTGATGTGAGATTCTTCCTCATCCTGATCTTCCAGTAATCATAATCCTCCACTAAAAACTTAGGCAACTTACGCATATTAGCACTCATGCTGTATGAGTTTTCGAAAACAAGTTTTTCTCAAAAAGATCTGTTCAAGAGGACTACAGAAAGACTCCCTCAAGTCTTCTGATAATCTAGAGACAGTAGTCCGTTAGAACCACTGCTCTGATACCACTTGTTGGTCCCTGAACGAGTAGTGAATGGGATTAAAGTCTAGAGGGGAGGGGTGAATAGACTTTAAAAGTTTTTCAAACAGAGTTGGGAACCTCTTCTGATCGCTATGTCAACTGGACTGCAAGTCTGCTGGTCCAGATGACTATAGTGATCTGACTGAAGAGGTTGTGTGCGGAAATGTGGTGGCCCTGGTTTAGACTCGTTCTTATAACTTGTTTTACTTTGTGAAATTACTCAGCTGATGCTGGTTTGAAAGTTATGGCCCTTTTTGAAGAGTGTTGAAATCACAGTATGCACTATATAATAATGAATGTAAAAGCAGAAATGTAAAGTGCAGAAAGTAAATAACACCGGATTTATAGTGGTTCGGATATACGATCCTACGTCCACTCTCACGTCCTAACGTGATGTTTAATCCCTTTAATTTCCACAAATTACAAGGGTCTTGTCCTTTATAGTCCCAAGGTTAGGACTTTGAGATCTGAGCCGTCCTAACAGCTACGGTCTCCACAAGTGATTGTAAGCACTTGCACTTTGAGGGGTTTCAAAAACTTAAACCTTTCGGTGAGGGTTTGGGGTTTTTGAGATGTATCCAACTAATGGTTCAAGCTTATAATTTGCTTAACCACTATGCCTAAAACAATTGATATATAATATGAACAAGTTTCAGGTTCTTAAGGGTTGGATAAGAAGTACTTAAGAGCTATGGATAATCTAATGGATTTCAGGCTCTTTGAGAATTCTTAGAACAGTGTAGCTTTTTGCTTGATGGCTTGCTTAGCTTGTGAATTCTCTCTTGTGTTCCTTCTGTGTTCAACCTCTTGTATTTATAATGGAGATTGAGTGCAACTAGCCGTTGGAGTTGACTAGCCGTTTGAGCAATCTTCCCATAATAGCTTGATTCCTTGATTCCAGTCGCTTGATTGCTTCAATCCTGGGATCATGTCAATCTTCTAAATAAGGTAGGTCTTCGTTTGAATTGCAAGATGACTTGGGAATCAGCCGAGTCCTGGAAGAGCACATAGTCTTCTGATCTGTACTACTAGTCTTCTGACTGCTCTTCTGGCCTTAGGTCTTCTGTCTTCTGGTATCAGACGAGTACTACTCTTCTGATCTGGAAATTCTTTGTAATGCTTTAGGCCATCTTTAATCTGGGACTCCATCAGATAAGTAGGTATACAAGCACCTTAACATATCTGGTCTTCAAGGATCTTCTAGTCTTCATGTCTTCTACTCTTCTTATCTTGAGGATAGGCATGTAAGCCATGACTGTGCTGATCAGCTGCTATCAATACAGTTGATCACACAAGACTAGTCTAAGCTGTTCTATACAAGTCAGCTGATCCTATTACATTTATAAACTCTAAGTGTTTTGGCCATCAAAACTATTCTAACATCAAATGGGGCTTAGGGTGAATTTATATCCCAACATAGATGATAGTATTATTGTTAAGAATAGAAATACATGGAAATCAGCGCATAATACTGAAAATATTATTGGTGACTCTACTGTTGGTGTGAAGACTAGACGACAACTATTTGAGTAGCAAGAACAATCTAGTCCATCTCTGTTTTGCTGGTGTTGTTTCCTCTCATCTATCGAGCCAAAAACCATTAATGAGGCATTGGCTGATAGTAATTGGATCATTGCTATGCAAGACGAGTTGAATCAGTTTGTTCGAAACGACGTCTGGGAACTTGTCGATAGACCGAAACATCATAATGTAGTTGGCACTCGATGGATTTTCAAGAATAAGAAAGATGAGAATGATGTAGTTGTTCGTAATAAGGCTAGACTAGTCGCCCAAGGCTATTCACAAGCTGAAGGCATAGATTATGATGAAACATATGCTCCTGTTGCTAGACTAGAAGCCATTCGATTGTTTCTTGCATATGCTGCTTACATGAAATTTACTGTATATCAAATGGATGTTAAAAGTGCATTTCTTAACGGTATTCTTGTGGAAGAAGTATATGTTGAACAACCCCCAGGTTTCGAAGTCAAAGGTAATCAGGTATACAAATTAAAGAAGGCCTTATATGGACTAAAGCAAGCTCCAAGAGCCTGGTACGATACTCTTTCTCAATTTCTATTAGAAAATGGTTTTACTAAAGGCAAGGTAGACAGAACCTTGTTTAGAAGACAAGAAGGGAAAGACATTTTACTCGTCCAAATTTACGTAGATGACATCATTTTTGGGTCACCTAACAAAGAGCTGAGTGAAAGTTTCTCAACACTCATGCAAAGTAAATTTGAGATGTCTATGATGGGTGAAATGAATTACTTTCTTGGACTTCAAGTAAAACAGACCCCTGAAGGGATTTTCATAAATCAAGCAAAGTATACTAGAAATCTTCTAGACAAGTATGGTATTAAGACATGCAAGTCTGCTGGCGTACCTATGCTACCTACATACAGAATGGACCCAGACGAACAAGGTAAGTGTACTGATCAAACTCATTACCGTGGTCTTATTGGTTCATTACTCTACTTAACTGCTAGTAGACCTGATATTGCATTTTCTGTTGGAGTATGTGCTCGTTTTCAAGCTAATCCAAAAGAGAGTCATATGGAAACCACTAAAAGGATTTTGAAATATTTGAAAGGAACCATCAATCGTGGTACATGGTATCCTTCAAATGATGATTTATCTCTAAGTGGCTACTCTGATTCTGATTTTGGTGGTTGTAGAATAGATAGGAAATCTACATCTGGTTCTTGTCAATTCTTAGGCACAAAACTCATTTCATGGTTTTCGAAAAAGCAGACAAGTGTTGCTACCTCTACTACTGAAGCCGAGTACATGGCTGCAGGTAGTTGTTGTAGTCAATTATTATGGCTTATTCAACAGCTTAGAGATTATAATATTTGTGAATCAAATGTTCCTATATTCTGTGATAGTAATAATGCAATTGCCATTACACAAAATCCTGTTCTGCACACACGTTGTAAGCATGTTGATGTGAAACACCATTTCATACGTGATCATGTAGAAAAGAAGGATATTCGCATGGAAAAGATTCATACTGATTTTCAAAGAGCTGATATTTTCACAAAACCATTAGATGAGACTCGATTTCATGAATTATGCATTAGTCTAGGACTTATTGATCTTGATCCTACTAGTATATAGCAATGGACTAACCAGACAGGTACAATCCTAAGAAGAAAGGAGAAATAGACAAGTTACCACAAAAGAGCAGAGCACTCGTCTACTCACTCAACAGACAGGTAAACGAGGTCAGACAAGTTGACCATCCAACCCGATGAGGAAGCTGGTAAAGCTGAGGGTAATACTAAGGGAATAAACATTTAAGGGGGAATTCTTGATTTCTTAAAGATCCTTATGTTGACTCTTTAGTTTGGTAACAGTCATCGTGTTTGAACCTTGATCATTGACTTAGATTGATATTCATTATTATTTATCCTACTCGACTACCTGTAATATATCTAATCTGTAGTGCAAGAAAAGACAGGTACATATAATCGTTTAATGACTCAAAGTAGACAAGCACAATCGAAGGGGGAACTCGTCTTGTGTACACCAGTCTACTCGTCTGTTCTGGATAGACACGAACAGACAAGATAAGTGTTCCTTTGATGCAAATATTCTAAGTGTTTAATCAATTTGAATCAAGGATATATATGTAGTTTGAAGTATTGAAAGTTTGAAAAACCTAGATTTGGATGTATACACTCCATTTAATGAGGTGTATATAACCAATTCGCGCCAAACACTCTACTTTGCTAGGTTAGAGGAATACACCCCTCTATTCTACCAATAGATGAGGCGGATTTCAAATTTCACAATACTAAATCACATAATTTTCTCGATTCCGCCAAACTGAATTTCTAAAGCCTTTCATATCTGACCATTGGATTAATACTTCCAATCTCAACCATTGAACTCAAATGTTTAAAACCCATTTTACTTGTTCTTAACTGCTCACGATTTCAGTCTCTCTTGATCTCATAACTTCTCAAGCACTCAAACCTCTTCGAAATTTCTTGATTTTCATAACCCATTATACTATGTCTATCGTTTCTATGTTCGATGCTCGAACTAACATGCAAGCTAGGTTTGATCTTGGTAAGTACATTACCGAAGGAAGAGTGCATACAGAAGGGTCGGTATTTTTCAAAGGGAATCACACTGAAGACAACAAGGAAATATTGATGAAATGCTTCAGATGCGGTTTGAGACCATATTTGGAGGCATTTCCTGAGGTTGTTCTTGAAGAAGAAGTGTTGGAGTTTTATGCTACTGCAACTAGACAGGGCGACTCAATTGAAGCTTTTATTGGAAGAAGGCGAGTGGAGATTACTAGAGAATTTCTGACTGAATCGCTGAAACTACCATCTGGATCGATAGATATCGAGAGATATGCTGAAGGTCGAGAGTTGAGGTACCTAAGTATTTTCTGCGGAAGAAGGCTGCAGTTGAAAAGCGATGGAAAGGTTCCTGTGGTGAAGAAGAAGGAGCTTCTGGAAAAATACAAAACTCTTCTTGATATCGCATCTAAAATGTTGCTAGGAGTTACTGGGAGTTTTGACTCTGTGACGCCCCATAAAGCAAGGATTATGGCTGTGATTTATGATGGAATCACGGAAGGAAACTTGACTAAACTCTTCTTGGATAGATTGATGTACTACAAGAAGTTTGTGCAAGTTGATACCAGTTCAGCCAACTGGGTTGTTTCTGCAAATGTTAGTTTTGGAAACAAGTTAAGTATCATCCTGCCCATTCTATTGCCAAACAAGACAAGTTGGAGTAAAGGCAAGCCGTTTCATCCTCTAAAGCATTACTTGAAGAAGGAAGCTCTGGCTAAGCAAGCTGCTGCTAGGCCATCTGCTCCTAGGCAAATTGAGGTAAATCCTATGGATGTGATGCCGTATGGTGGGTCATCTAGTTCTTCAGAAGACGAGTCTCATGATGAAGAATCGGAAGAGGTTGAAAAAGGAGAGTCCGGTGCAGATGACTCAGAAAAGACTCAGTCAGATGGAGAGTTGCAACAAGAGAAAGAGTCGAGTGAACAAATTCCTGAAATGTACACTCTTGTAAGAGTCGGATCGCCTACTCGTCCAGACGAGTTGAGTACACAGGTTGGTACTTCTACTCAATCTGTTTCATTTCCTCTCTCTCTCCCGTCTACTTCTGTTCGAACCAAGGCTAGATCACACCGATCTAGGCCTAGACCTATTCCCTCAACCTCGCAAGTGCTGACAGCATATCCGCTGAGAGCCAGCCTACCCGAAAACACTCCCAAATTAGATACAACTGATACTCCTACAGTTGTCATACCAAACCAAGCCACATCAAAGCCCGTTGAAACCAGTGCTTTCACACCCTCTCCCTCACCAGAATATGGTGAACCCCTCAACCCATCTACTGCAGACAAGACGCCAGTTGCCACTGCAACAACTGAGTTAGAGACCCCATCTACTCAGGACCCATCTGCTGTTAGATTTAATTCCCTGGTTTACTATCCTATGTGTTTGAGAGAGAAGCGTATTCGATCCCGAATGACCAGAAATCTGAAAAGGACGCTCTCAACTATCGAAGTAGACTATGAGTCCGAACAGTTTGAAATTCTGTTAAGGATATGCACCTGGTTTGCACTTAAGAAGTCCTCCACTGATGACCTGTTCGAAGTTATTCAAGGCATGGGAGGAATCTCCAATTTTATGGATTGGGAGATGGAACAAAAGGAAAATAGTGGTGTAAAGGATCATTCCGAATTATTTCCGCCAAGAGCCTTGGTTGATCTTGTCAAAAGGCTATTAAAAATTCCTGATGGAATCTTGGTTGAAGAGTTCTCGTCTGATATTGGAACTCAGACTGATCTACTGGAAGAGGAGTTAAGAGCTGTAACAGTTGAAGCTGGAATTCAAACTTCAGATCAGTTAGAAGATGAGTCTGAAAACTCTGATAATGATTCTTTCAATTTTGGAGTAGAAGATGATGAGTTCATGGACGCCGAAATGTTTGCAGAAGATGAACTTGTTGAGAAGGCTCAAGAAAAGGGTGTTGCTGAAGCTCAGTTATCTACTCAAGGTTTTTCTGAAGGATATCTTACAGAATTGAAGTCTGATTTAAGAGATGCTGTTCACTCTGCTGTTGATAAGGTCTTAAATTCAAAGGTGAAAGATGTGCTAGTAAAGCAAAATCAGTTGCTTGTTGATTCCTCTAGAGAATTATTTGTTGAAGAGGTCAACAAGATGGACTCAGCTTTCAGAGCGGAGTTGACTGCAGAAGTTGAAAGTTTTTTACAGAAACAAGTTGAAGCTTCTGAGAAGAGGTCTATCTCATTTGCTAGATCGTTGGCTGAAGAATCTGGCAAAATGGAACGTCTTTACCGAGTTAAGATTGAGATAGCTGATGAGCAGAGGAGAGAAGCACAAGCTCAGTTGGTGAAGTCTCAAGCTATTCTCTCTGAGTTGACACAGCAAAACACTCTACTACGTCAGTCAGCTACTTATTTCAAAGATGAGTTGGTCATTAACTCACAGAAGTTAGAATCTACTGCTGATCGCCTGGACAAGATGAGTCGGGATCAAACACATCAAAGGCAGATAGAGCTAGCTGCTGAAGCTATGAAGGAAGCACTAAAGGAAGAAATGACTCGATTTACTAGTCTATTCACTCTTAAGGCAAGTGATGAAGCCAAAAAGGGGGAAGAGAAGACAAGTAGAGTTGAAGTAAAGTCAAGTGCTGAACCAGAAGAAAAGGATGCTGCTACTACTATGCAAGAGCTAAGGAGGCCAAAAAGGAGGCTAGTTAAAACTGCAGAGTTAGAGCAAGCTGAAGCAGATGAACTTAAAAGACTGGAGAAAGGAAAGAATGTTGCGTCTCCAGAAACTGAAATTCAGACTAGACGAGTTAAGAGGAAGCTGAGTATTGAAGAACCTACTGCTGCTGCTACAGTTGAAAAGAAGCAAAAGATTGTTGATCCTAATGATGAAAGTCGTTATGCAAGCAAGAAGAAAATAGAAAAACATATTGAAAGACTGCAAAAGCTGAAGGTGAATGAAGAAGAGATGGAAGATCAGTTCATTGACTACTTCATTGACAAAGAGCATAGATAAGAATGGCTCAAAGTGAAGAGGCAATGGGAACTTGATCATTGGATTGTTCGAAAATATGGTGAGTCTGAAAGTCCAGATGAGTTGTATGTCATGTTTGACAAATTCATGGAAGGACAGAATAAATTGCTTTGGAATTTGGTCATGAGGATATCAGTTGCTGCAAATTTCAACATCCTGATACCGACCTTTCCAAGATGGAAGACTCCCATGACAAGCTCAGGAAAAAGATTTGATGTTAATCAAATCAACAAGTTTGAAGAAGAACTGCTAGATAAAGAGAAGATTGAAGATGAAGATCAGATCAGTCTAATTCACAAGAGACTCCTAGATGCATTCTGTGTTCCAAATCCAGAAGGAGGTAATCTTTCAGATTAGTTTTGTTTGTTTGAAAGTTAGTTATTTTTTTTGCTCTGGTTTGTTATTTCAAAGTATGTGTAATCTACTGATCTATTTCTGAATGAATGAAAAGATAAGTACTATTTGATGTTGAAAGACAAGATAACTACTTAACTAGTCTACTAATAAGAAAAGATTCAAGTAGTTTTGGCTTCATCAAAAAGGGGGAAATTGTTGGGATATGAATCCTAGAACAAGTCCTAAATGATGAATAAAAGATAAAAGATAAAGTTTTGATAATCCAAAAGAAGACTTGAATATTTTCTAAGTATTGATTGATCTAGTCTAGTTGAGTTGAAGTCATCTTATACAGATCAGTAGAGTTCACAAGACAAGTACTAGTTTTAAAAGACAAGTATTATTGAAAGATAAGTACGATTTATAAGTACTTCATATGTGTTACTTGTATATGTTAAGATTGTTTTTGAGCTATAATTACTGTATAGAGCTCATACGTTTATATGTAATAGATAGATTCATTGTATAGGTTATAAGTTGACTAAGCTTGTATTATAAAAGCTTAAAGTAATGTAGTAGTCTTGTTAGGTTAGATGATAAGACTAGATTAGTTCTATTATAAGCATACTGCACAAGTCAAGTAGAAGACGCAGTCTACTACTACTGGACAAGACAGGTGCGCAACTTACACAAAGACAGGTCAACTTGATGTTGGTTACAGAAACGCGTATTGAAGATGAAATTGAAGAAGTTAGTTATGGAATAACTAATTAACTGAAGAAACGCGTGGAAGAATAAAAGAATCAGTTACAAAGTTAGTTTTCAAGAAAGGTTGTTACACAACTGAAAGTTCTTGGAATTTGAAGTCTATAAATACCCCAAGGTATTCATTGACTACTAACTACTGAAATATTGAGAATTACTACTTACAAACGTTATTGAAGATTCAATCGAAGTTTACTCTCAGAGTTGATTGAAGTTCAGAAAGATAGCCAGAAGACAAGTGAAGAATCAAGAAGGCTACTACTGAAAATCAGAGAAGTTTTTTTAAGTTTTGTTTTGTTATTTTCAAGGTGCTAGATACTTGTAAAATTTCTAGTAAGATCGTAGACATATCTGGAGGTATAGTCTGTTGAAGATCTAAGTCTTCTTCTTGGGACTTTAAAGACAGGAACATACACTTGTACTCGATTGGAAGAGTTTAGTGGAAACATCACAACTGGGTTTGTGAGAGTGGATGTAGACAAGTTGTCGAACCACTATAAATCTTGTGTTTGATTTACTTTACTGTTTTGATTGTTTAAATTGCTTAATTGGTTTAACTACTTAACTGAACTAGACTAGTTGAGTATAGAACAGAGTTCTCAAAAATAAGTTGAGTATAATCTTGAATTGGGCTTATTGATAATTTCGTATTCCGCATATTGTACTTTGATATTTCGAAAGATTTTTGAAAAGTCTATTCACCCCCCTCTAGACATTTTCACTAGCTTACTCGTTATTAACTCAACTTGGGACCAACAAAATTGAATATCCGGGATATCCAGTGAAAACCGTAATGTTGTTCAAGTGCCATTGGTTTGACAGATCCCCTTTAGGAACCAAAATTCATCCGGAGTACAAGCTTGTGGATGTTAATTCGAAAAGGAAGTATAGCGGGGATGATCCGTTTGTATTTGCCTCTCAGGTATCTCAAGTCTACTACTGCACGTATCCAGGAGCTGGAAAACGTAATAGATCAGAATGGCACGCTGTTTGCAAAGTGAAGGCAAGGTCAATGGTGGAGGTCCCCAAAAAGGAAAACAACGATGAAGATGAACCTCCGTTTCAAATGGAACAAATAGAGAATCAAACTGAAGTGTTTGCGGGAGATTTTAATCTTTCGGTAGACTTGACGGCTGCAAATCCACAATTGATTGTTATTGAAAACGATAGTGGACATGAGGAGGAGGATGAACATGACGAGGGGGAGGATGAAGAAGATGAGGAGGAAGAGGAAGATGTGGCAAATAATGAAAATGAAGACGAAGATGAATATTAAATTAATGTAACCTAGCTATTTTATTTTGTACAATTTATAAGATTTCATTATTTATCATTTGGTTATAACTTATAATTTAATTATTTATCATTTGGTTATTTTATTAATTAACTTATAATTTAATTTAATTATTTATCATTTGGTTATAAAAATCCAATGGCGACGGAACATATCCGTCGCCATTTCCGTCGCTAACGGCAACGAGCCAAAGCCGACCGAAATATCCGTCGCCATTTCCGTCGCTAACGGCAACGAGCCAAAGCCGACCGAAATATCCGTCGCCATTTCCGTCGCTAACGGCAACGAGCCAAAGCCGACCGAAATATCCGTCGCCATTTCCGTCGCTAACGGCAACGAGCCAAAGCCGACCGAAATATCCGTCGCCATTTCCGTCGCTAACGGCAACGAGCCAAAGCCGACCGAATTATCAGTCGCCAATTCCGTCGGCATTTCCGATTATAAATGTAACTTTCTCTCATTTCACGCGTATTTTCCCTCTCCCTCTCCCTCTCCCCCACTTCGATCGTCTCCTCCTTTAGGCTTCGCCACATGCTGCCCCTTGCCCACGTTCGCAGCGGCGCCACCCCCTTTTCCGGCCGGAGTCCGCCCATCCCACCGTCCGCGTCGCAGTCCCTCCGCGTCGCAGTCCGGCGACACCCTACCGTCCCTCCCCGACACGCCGCCGTCCACATCTACGAATTACGTTTTGATGGTTAGTGTGCTGCTTTTCTTGAATTCTTCACGAATTGTTTTGATTATTCTCGTATTGTTGAGCATGACCTGTGACCGTTCGAGAATTTCGCCCCAATTTTTTGTGGAGTAGTAATGTTTTTGACTTGATTAATGTGCCTCTATCTGTCAAGAATCTAATTTCATAAGATCTCAGTTCGTGCTTTTGATTGTCGTGTTATCTTTGTTGAATTGAATTGTGATTTTCATTAGGGCTGTCATGTAATATTCAATTATTGAAATGTTATTGATAGTTTACTTTGCGAAATTTGATTTCATATTCTGATTCCGAGGGACAAACCAGTTGAGAAAACCGTGTTATGAATTCCTTAAACAAAAGATAGAACAGGGTTTTTGTTTTTTGTTTTTGAGTGAGCCACAACTTCTGTTTTTCAGTTTATCTTCTTTAATGGTTAAGGTGTAATTGTAGTAATATATCAGGTAATGCTCTATGAAATGAGTCTGCAAGAAAAAGATTAGATTTCTGCTTTTTTTTGTTCCTGCATTAAGAGTCTTTTTCAAGCATTGTGTCCAAAATTGAATTTTATTTGACTGAAGATAGAGTGAATGGATTTTTAATTCATGATGTTGTAGTAATGAAGTTTGCTGAGACCGACAGAAACTATGCGAGCCTAATGAAGTTACTTGATCTCTGTTGAGGTATGTTCAATTTTTATGATAATTTAATTTATGTTTAAATATATAAAATGACAATTGAATCTTGATTCTTTGGAATTGATTTTGAAATGGCAGGGATGGAGTCGAGTCAGCGAAGGACAATTTAATATACTCCACGGTACGTATTAATATACTCACATTCTTGTTAAATTATTTCTCATATAAGTTTTTGTTAATGTTTACTATGTTGTTTTAATATTTCACAGAGCTTTTTCAAGTATTCTAGTGAGGGGTATAGTTGTCATAATCCGGAGCAAAATTCTATTTGCTTCTTACTTGATCGATCCTCTGTCAATTCCGGAACACCATTCGATGCCTTAGCACGATTTTGTTTATTCGGTTGGATGTAATGTAGATTTGTGTATTGAATTATTTAAGCAATTTTGATCGTGTATTGAATTTTAAGCAATTATGTAAGCAATCGGGATCGGGTCGGATCCCGATTGCAAATAATTTTTTTTTTAAAAATTTTTGGTACTTACCGACGGATTAATCCGTCGGTGTAGCGTCGGTAATACCGACGGGCGAGCCGACGGAATTCCATTTTTTTAAAAAACATTTAATACTTACCGACGGAAAATTCCGTCGGTAAATTAAAATAATAAAATTTAAGTCCAACATATACCGACGGATCTACCGACGAAAAATTGATTTGGGATCCGTCGGTAAAGGCGACCCGGTTTGAAAACTTGGTTTGAAAACGGGTTGGCTTGACTGCCGACGGAATTGAATCCGTCGGTATAGGCGACCCGGTTTGAAAACGGGTTGGTTTGAATCCGTCGGGAATCCGTCGGCATATACCGACGGACGCATATTTTCCGTCGGTAACCACTACCGACCAATTCATTGACGACGGATAAAATCCGTCGGTAATTCCGTCGGTAAGAGCCAATACCGACTGAATATCCGTCGGTATAACCGTCGGTAAAACACCTCTTTTTTGTAGTGTTGTCGAACTCCTGATCTCTGAATAGCAGTCCATTTCTCTGATTTTGTCAAAGATGATGTTTTTGTCGAACTCCTGATCTCTGAATAGCAGTCCATTTCTTCCGTTCCATTTATGATCCATATATTTTTGGATTTTTTTTATCGAATTTATAATTATGTAGTTAAAAATATTGTATATTGTCTTTATTTTAATATTAACTGATTGCATTATGTAAGTTGATCTGTAATTGTGCAATTTATATTTATTGAATTTTAATATGATTCAGTTTTCCTTAAGTTGCTTGATCATAAAAAAAAAACTTAAAAAAATTACGCGATTAGCACCATTTGAATTCTCACATATATGACTGATATTTGGGGTTTTGTTGACCAAGTCTAATTTAAATATCAATTAATAACAATCAATTATTTTTTGAAAAAATGTTACTACTCCATAATATTATATCTTGCGTAATTTATGAATTTAAATTATCGGTAATGCAATATATTGCGTAATTTATGGATTTAAATGGTCGGTAATGCAATATATTAATTAAGATAATATTGAACTTGATTGTTTGTAATCACAAATTAAAGTTAATTAACGATAATACAATAAAATAAATGTTTATTTATAATGTGGATATTATATAAATGAAAAAATTATAAATAGTAAATAGTTGTGGATTATTGACACAAAAGTGAAACATATACATCTAAATCTGTATTTAGGAAAACGAGATTTGTTTTCATTTACGATACAAAGTAGTGTTTCACTTTACACACATTATCATCCTCATCTACATATTAAACTTACTCAGAACATCTCATTTATCGTATTAATATCTATTTTGTGATTAATTAATATCATTATCTCATGAATTAATCATGGAATCCATATATTGATTTTACTAAATTTAGAATGGGTCAACTCAATATTTTATAGAATTTACTAAATTTTACCATGTTAAAGGAAACTCTTGATTTTTAGGTTATAAAAATTATTGTGAGAATCTTTATATTTTCTCTAGAAGAAATTTAGGCACGATTTTTTATTTCTATGAATTTAGGGCATAATTTTTTATAAATTTGTAATTGATGTAACACTTTTATTTTATTCTTGATCTTTGTATCATTGTTTATTGAATTTTTTATAAATTAAAACATTGTATGTATTTCAATATCATCAAAAAAAATTGAACATTGCATTACTTCCCATGTTCTTACCAAAATTCTCATTCTCGATCTTCCCAAATCTGCATTTTTTAATATTGTATTTACGTTTTTTTAAATAACTTTAAACATAAGAGAAATTAGTAATGGAAGGACATAATTTAATAGCCCTCCTCCAAAGATAATTAGGTAACGGCAATAAGTAACCAATTTTTATCAACAATTACGGTACATTGCAAAATATATATAAGAATGTAAATTGATTGTGTTATTAATTAATTTTTACAAATGTTTATAGTATATATAGGTGAAGTATATCCCTATAACTACTCTATACAATAATGGAGTTGACTGGAAATTCGATGAAATTACTCCCGTGATTTATTCGTTATAATATACTCCCTCCATAAATATGTAATAGTAATTAAATGATTGTACTCTATATATACTTCTTACTAAATAAATAAGTGATTACTTTTGATATCATCAATAGTTATTTTTTACATTATTATATCATAATTTAGATATAATTACTATTATATCATAATTTAGATTAGATGGAATGTATGTAATTACGTGTTATATATATGTACAACTTTCTTTTGGTTGACACATTAAACAATAATAAATATTGATTGTCTAATTTCAAAGTAATTACATATGATTCGAAAAGAAAAGAAAAGAAAAAAGTAAATACATATGAATTAACATGTGTTTAAATTATTTGGTTTTAAAGTAATTGAATGATTGATACACAATTTGCTCAATTAAATCACATGTATCATAAAAATTAAAAAATATATTTAATTATGGTTAGTTTTATATACACAACAATATTTAATATACGTCTTATGTTAGCTGGGTTTAAAGTAATTGAATGATTGATACACAATTGACTCAATTAAATCACATGTATCATAGAAATTAAAATATAGGAGTATATTTTATTATGGTTAGTTTTATAAACACACAACAATATATATGTTACTTATGCATATTTTTTGGAATTATTGTTTTATAAATTTTCATATTTTTAATGTAAATTATGCAATTAAATTTTATATTTAGATTATGTTTAATCAAGACGTATTGTAATTTTTTTTTAAAAATGAAACTGCAATTTTGGAATAGTAGTTGAGGGGCAATGTAAGTTATAAAATTATTTAATGAATAACATTTGTTAAATTAGGTTTTTAAAGAAGTTAGAGTAATTTATATATTTTTTAATTAAACATTTTTCTGTTTAAATTTGTAAAGTTCAATGCTATTTATTTTTGTATAATTTAAAATGTCCTATCAAAATTTTAATTTGATTCATTTATATAATAATTACAATTATTTTTTAAAGTAAACTAATTAACATATCAATTCTGATTTATTTGTTTAACGTTTTTTCAATATCTTCTCACACACCTTGAAAATTTAAGTTAACGGTTATTTCATTAATTCGAATAAATTTCTTTATATTTAATATTTATTAATTATTTTGAGCACAAATTACTCATTTTTTTTAAGAGTTTGAGTTATGATCGCACAAAGTTGCTAGAGGATTACAATTCTAACTATCGAATACAATGATGTTCTACACAAAATACTTGAAGTTGTTCGCTCCAGTGATGATGGAGTCTTCTTTTTGTATGGATATGGGGGTACTGGCAAAACTTTCATGTGGGTAACTCTTTCTATAGTTGTTGACGTCGTTCTTAATGTTGCATTGAGTGGTATAATTTCGCTTCTGTTGCCTGAAAGACGTCGTGCAACATAATATTTGATACTCATTTGTCAGAACTTATAACAAAGTCAAAGCTAATAATATGGGATGAGACACCAGTGATTAACATATTTTATTTTGAGGCACTTAATCGAAGCATAAGAGATATAGTTAGAAGTCTTGATAAATCGATATCTAATTTACCTTTTGGAGGAAAGACAATAGTTTTTAGTGGAGACTCCACACAAAATCTTTTTGTTATTTCCAAAGCTTTCTGAGAACATATAGTTTTACTATACTATCAATTCTTCATATAATGTATGTGGAAATATTGCAATATACTGAACGAGGAACAAGAGGTTGCAAACTAGAAATTCTAACAGTAATAATACATTTGATGAGATAGTTGAATTCTGAAATTGAATTTTGAAAGTTGGTGATGGGTGGGGATCTTGGAGATAGTGACGAGGGTTTTGCGGATATTGATATTCCTAAAGAGAACTTGATTTTAGAGGCACGTACGTGATCCTATTGCTATTATAGTTGACAACATTTACCCATATGTCTCTAATAACTATGATACGAATAAGCATTTTGAGGATAGAGTTATACTTGCTCCAACATATAAAAAGGTTAAAAGTATTGACGAGACTGTGTTGACTGATTGTTCCAAGATTTGGAAATCACATCATCGAAGCCCAAATTTTTCTGGAAGAAAAGTTGGTAGTAAAGTTTTTATCCCGAAAATGACATTAAAGGGGTGTTTCTTTTGGGCTTTGGTTGGTTTTAAAAACCAGATTTTTGAAATCCTGGTTTTTTGAAATCCCGATGAATAGTAATATGAGTGTTTCTTTTGGGTTTCGGAATAGTGAAGGATTTAACTTTATGTCAAATCAAGTTGTAAGATTGAATGAGTTTGTATTATTATATTATTGTTTGGTGAGATTATAATGATTAGTTGATTAAATGTATTATATTATTGTATTATTATATTATTATAGTATTATTATATTATTGTTAAAAAAGAATATAATGATTGGAGTAATATTATATAGATATAACTTTATGTCAAATCAATATGTTTGATAAGGGTGGTTTTGAGTGGATTTTGAAAACCGGTTTTTAAATCCCGAAGTAAAACGGGTTTTGAATCTTGAAATCCAAAACCTGGTTTAATTTTAAAACCAAAAGGAAACATCCCCTAAGTGTTTCAGATGACAAAACTCCTATAAAGTTTTGAAGGAGGTAATTTCATATTTTATTGTCTTTTGCAATACCGATAAATAAAAGTTAAGGCCAGTCCTTTTCCATGGTAAATAAATGTAAACTTATGTTCACACACAGAAACATGACAACTTTAGGGGGTGTTTCTTTTGGGCTTTGGGTGGTTTTAAAAACCAGATTTTTGAAATCCCGATGAATAGTAATATGGGTGTTTCTTTTGGGTTTTGGAATAGTGAATGATTTAACTTTATGTCAAATCAAGTTGTAAGATTGAATGAGTTTGTATTATTATATTATTGTTTGGTGAGATTATAATGATTAGTTGATTAAATGTATTATATTATTGTATTATTATATTATTATATTATTGTTGAAAAAGAATATAATGATTGGAGTAATATTATATAGATATAACTTTATGTCAAATCAATATGTTTGATAAGGGTGGTTTTGAGTGGATTTTGAAAACCGGTTTTTAAATCCCGAAGTAAAACGGGTTTTGGATCTTGAAATCCAAAACCTGGTTTTTAAAACCAAAAGGAAACATCCCCTTAGAGTTATGAGCAAGAGTGAATTGATCATTTATTTTATTTTATTTATCTAGATTAAAATGAAAAAATATGTAAAAGTACACCAAATTTTTGTCCACAAAAAAGTTTTCCGCAATTTCTAATTTCGTATATTGATTTCATTTATAAATAAATTTTTGATTATATATTCTATTATTGTTACAATATTTCATTTTTTTAATCTTTTAATAGAATAATAAATTTACAAATTCATACGTATTTAAAAGATTTTTTATTAATAAATTAAAATATATTATAAATTTATTTTCAACCCCGCGTAAAACGCGAGTCTTACACTAGTAATAGATAAAGTAGAAGTGATGTAATTGGAAGAGAAAATAATATGCCAAAAATGGAATGAGAAACTTATAGTGGAACATTCATAGGAAAGTAGGAAACTTATAGTGGACGGAGGGAGTATATATATATATATATATATATAGGCATTTACTTTTGTGTACCAGTTACACACCGTGTAAATGGATCCAGATTATAAATGGGCCGGATGTACAACCCATGGGCTGGAATTAAATTTAAAATAAAAAAAAATCTGCATCGGTTGGCGCTTGAAACCATAGGCGCAAAAATGGATTTTCATCTTCATACAACTGTTGCCTATTGTCAAACAGAGCGCCATACCGATCGCCGCTGCTTATCCCATATTAGTGCACTGCCATTCGCGATAGATCCGCAGTTGAGGAGCCTCAATTGAAGACTCGATCCAAGCGCCACAAACAATACCTCTTTATATTCTTTTGAAATTTTCAAAAAGAATAAGAACAAAAATAAATTAATAAAGAATTTTGTGGTGAGATTTATGTAACAATATTATTGAATGCAGAAAAATCAAGGGTAAATCATCAGGTAAGACAATGAAGTTTTTCACATTCTTGGTTTCTGGTTTCAAGACCCAACTGGTCAGTCTTTCCTTTTTTTGGGTTGTAATATTATGACTTGCTAATAGTTTGCTTTTGTTTTTCTTTCTTTACATTAGTAGGTGTTTAAGATGTAGAAGTTGCGCCTAAGTTTTGCACCAAGGCAAAAGACGATTCTTTTTTAAGAAAGGTTGTAATTAAAACTTGTTTAGATATGGTTAAGTGTTTGGATTGATGACGGGTTAATGTTGTGTATAAAAGATTATTTTATCAGTAATTATACTTTTTTATTAAATGTTAGTATTGTTTATCAGTGTTAATGTTAAAATTCTATCTTTTGGGAGTTTGTTGTGGAGATATTGTTATATTTTAATGGTACTGCAGAAAATAAAGATAAGTTGGGGTGTGATTGGAAAGTAATATATGAATCACTATATTGTATGTGAATTGATATTATACAGTATGTGAACTAATACTATGCAGTATGTGAATTAATACTATATTGTATGTGAACTATTACTATGTATTTTCGAGCTTAGATCTTATAACATTTTATATTATACTTCGAAACTTGAAGGCATTAGAGGTTATACCTATGTTTTAAGTAATATTATATTGTATGCGAACTAATATTATACATTTTTTTAACTAATATTATATTATACTCCCCCAGTCCATGAAATGTAGTTTCATTTGCCTCATATTTTTTTGTCCACCAAATGTCTCACACACTTTATAGAAAATATCACCCCTTCAATCATCACTTAATTACTCAATTTGTCATCAACTTTATTCATAAACAATTACTTTATTCACAATAGACTCCACAATACCCTATAATACTCTTACTTTATCTACATTTTCTTTAAAATTTGTGTCCCACTCTAATGGAACTGTTGGTCCTTGGTGGAGTATAACACAAGTGTATGGGGGGGGGGAATGCACTTGTGTATGCAAATTCTTTTCTTTTTGATAAACTGGTCCTATCAGGCAAGTTGTCTCACAACTGGCCTGAGTGTGAACTTTGATAGATACTTGTCCTACTGATTACTATTAAGTGATCAGTTGGCTAAATATCTAAAAGAGTTGCTAAATGCGGAATGTGGTTGGCCTCAACTTAAAGAAATACTCCAAGTTGATTTCTGAAAATACAGGTTATCAGGGACTTTGTCCAAAACAGATTTTCTTACTTACTGAGTTATGAATCTTTGAAATATGATTGAATAGAGTGAAGTTAAGAATGCAGTAAGTAAATGAGACACAAATTTATAGTGGTTCAGAGACTCAAGCTCCTACATCCACTTTCCCTGATTGAACAGGATAATTCCTTCTCAATGGAATTAGCTTGTTTTATAGTGCCAAGGTGCACTGATCAACAACACTCTCTTAGTGTTTTGATCCCTAGGATAACTTGAGTCCTAGTGCTCAATCTCTCTGAGTTAAGACTGTGTTTCACACTAACAGTCCTTAACTCCTCACTTCTACAACAAACACTCTCTTCACTAAATGAGATAAGGTTTGAGGTTTGGTTCCAACTAATAGAGATATCCTTTACAATAAGAACAGTGTTAAGGAATAGGATATCTCAATGCTAAGCTAGGATGTTTACAAGAATTGGCTTAGCTGACTTGAAGTGATTCAGGAAACTTGGAATTCTAATGAACAGCTTGGTTTCCTGTTGAAGGCTTGATGATAGTTTGATAGCTTGTAGTTGGATGTTGAATTCCTTTGATCACTTCTGTATTTATAGACAATTTGAACAGCTAACCGTTGGAGGGATTAGTAATTCAAATATGTCTATTTGCAGCATCATTGAAACGGCTATGAAGCTTGACATCCTTTTATCCACTGTGTAAAAGAGGTCTTCAATGGTTGCTTGAATGAATGTGTTGACTTCTGACAAAGGCGGCTGGGAAGACTTGTGTCAGTTTCCAATTTTGCACATTGTCCTAGGTTGATTTGTGGCAAACTTTACACACACAGCCAACGGTCAGATGGGACAAGCTCCCTGAACATTCCTGCTGCAGTTTTAGAATGTTCCAACATTCATTCAATGCTTCACTCTTTAATGCTCTAAGTCTTTAATGTTTGGTTCAGGCATGATTGGCAATAAATGCTTCATTGAATATGTCTTCTGTAAGCTTTTGACACTTAATCCACTTGATTATTTGTACTTCAACTGTCTTGATCATTTGCATTTATGAGCACAGCTTCAGTATACTAGAGCTCTTCAGCCAGGTTGTCCATTTGATCAGTTTATCTTGAAAAGATCAGCAACTTTGTCCTATAGACCTATCAAGCTGCCTAACATTTCAGCTTGGGACAACTATCCTGATCACTAACATCTCATAACTTTTCTGAGATTTTAACTTAAGCATACTATACATATAATGTTCTGGGACAACTTGCCTGAACACAATTTTGAGCATATCTCAACTAACTTGTACATCATCAATCAGGGGTTTTGGTATCTAGATCAAAATCATTTTATTCCCAACAGGAACTACATTTGGTGGATGTAGGAAGTAATATTTATCAATTAATATCATAACACTTATAAACTAAAATTAACGTTCCCAACAATTTAAAATAGGTCTAAATTATTATTTTTAAATGGTTAAGTGTTTTGATTGATGACGGGTTCATGAGGTATAAGAAATTATTTTGTTAGTAATTGTACTTTTTTATTAAGTGTTATTGAAACATTATGTGTTATTGCTCATCAGTATTAATGTTAAAAGTCTGATATGTTGGTCTCTTTTGGAAGCGTGTTGTTGAGATAATGTTATATTATTATGATTTTGTCTATTTTGCTTCTAATTGCAGAAAATAAATAAAGATAAGTTGGGTGTGTGATTGGAAATGAATATATGAACCACTTTATTTTATATTGTACGTTAACTAATATTATATTATATGTGAACTAATACCATAATGCATGTAAACTAATACCATATTATATATGAACTAATATTGTATATTTTCGAGCTTAGATCTTATAACATACCATATTATACTTCGAAACTAAAAGACATTAGAAGTTATACCTATATCTAAAGTAATATTGTAATGTATATGAACTAATACTATACTGTATATGAGTTAATACTATACATTTTTTAATTGATATCATAGCATACCATTTATCAACTGATATCATTAATCTTATAAATTAAAATTAATGTTCATGACAATTTAAAATAGGTCCATATGATTAAAAAAATGGATTTTCAGATGAAGATATAATTAAATGTGGTAAAATGAAGTATAGTTTGAGAGATTCAGTTGAAAAATAATTAATTGAGATAAAATAAAGTAAATTTTATATATTCGGGAGAATCGAGGGCTTACATAGGATTTATGGGGAATTTTGATTGATTGATCTCATGTGCTCATGTTTCATGTGCTCATGTACAAAACGAAACTACACTTAAATATTAATGTTTTGTTATGTTTTAAAGCATGATTTTGGTAGGGTCATCCATAAAGTATAAGTGATAGAAATTCATCTCATACAATTTTTTGTAAAAAAATAAAAAAAATTATATATTAAAATTTAAATATGATATGATACATAAATAAGTAAATTCAAATAATTTTATATACACATTGTATATTAGTTTAATCAGCAAGAGATTTAAAAAAATGAATAAATAGAAGTATTAATAAATTAATAGTATTAAAAAAATAGAGTTTAAGAATAGTATTAGAAATAAGTGTGTTTAAGAATTGGCTGTAAAAAAATGAATTACTCCCTCCGTCCCAGGATTGTTTGCACCATTTTATGGGCACGCAAACTAAGAAAAAGGTGTAATGAGTGGAGTGTTGATGGGTAATTTTGTAACTTTTATGAATAAAGTAAAGTGAATGATTGGATTGAGGGTAAAAGTAATGGCATTTTGTGTAAATATGTGGATATTTTGAGGGTGGGGTTTAGGAAAAAGTTTCCTTTTTGTGTAGTGCAAACAATTGTGGGACTGACGAATAAGGAAATAGTGCAAAAAATTGTGGGACAGAGAGAGTATTATTTGGGCAAAAAAATAAAAAATCACTACAAAATATTGGCCAAAAGGCAACGGCAATTGGCAATGGCAGGCTATCGTTGCCAATTGGCAACGACATTGGTAACGGGGAGAAAAAAGGCGACGGGGGTGGGTGTCGTTACCTTAAGGCAACGGATAAGGGGACGGGAGTAGGCCCTGTTGCAAAAAGGTAACAGCATATAATGGCCGATGCGAAAAGGGGACGGCATGGGCCCCGATGCCATTTGGTAACGGGCCCCCCGATGCTAAATGGCAACGGCAGTGGGCCCGCTGCCTTCCCCGTCGCCCTAAACCCCTCTCTTCCAGAACAACGCCACTCCCTCCTCCATTTCTACCATACCTTAGGGTGTTAGAATTATATTTGTGTTATGTCTATATATGAATTTATTTGTTAATTAGGGTGTTAGAATAATTATTAGAATATATTTAGAATTATATTAATTAATTTTAATAGAGGTGGAGGAATGAGACGTTGGTTGTTTGTGTGTTGTAGACGTCGATTGACATGGATTATTCAAGTCGTAGTTGGATGTATAGTCCAAGATTAGTGAATGGGATTATGAACCCCGAATTGACATGGATTATTCATATATAATGTTTTTTAATTGTTACAATGTTCAACGTTAATAATGTTTTAATGTTCATTTTGACAGATGAGTGGTCGTAGACATGGTTCTTCTGGACATGGCTCTGGTCAAGGTTCTTCTGGACAGGGTTCTTCTGGACAGGGGCGAGGTAGAGGTAGAGGTAGAGGAGAGCCGGTGGATGAGACACCGACTGTGCCCATACCACAGGGTTTTTATATGCCCGATATGACTGGGATACTACACTTGCCCCAGATGCGCGGAATGAACCCTAATTCCTATTACACTCAGGTGCCTCAGGTGCCTCATATGGTTCCACATGCACAGGAACAATCCCCTCCACCGATACATTCGCCAGTTAGACCTCCGTCTGTCGGGACACAGGCCAGCATGTCGACTGATGCACCCGAGAGTCGCATTCTCCTGTGGATCTACCTTGATACGTAAGTATATTATATTTAAATTTCATTAGACGTATGTATAACATGTTTATTAATAATTTTTTTATTATTGTAAAATACGTGTAATAGGATGATGCCTTCAAATTTGATTTCGAGGACGATCAGATCGATTATGTATAGGAATATGGAGCTTGGTGCACACGCCTGGGCCAAGGTATCACCCGGCACGATACAACGGTGGTGGGATACATTCCAGGTATAAAATAACTTTACATTAACATTTTGTTATTTTGTTATATTAATTCATTAATTTTTTTTTTTGCAGACCGAGGTCAGGTGGGACCCTGAAGTCACATCTTCTACAGAGGTGTACAGACTCTTTCTTCAAAGAGCAGCAAGTTGGTACACTAACATGTTATCAAGAGTCAAGAAAGCGTGGGTGAAGGATAAGAAGAGGCCGAGGTGGGATGTGAATGTTTGGAATGACTTAGTTCGTCACTGGAACAATCCTGAAACAATTAAGAAGAGCGAGCAGGCTCATAAGAACCGCTTATCCGAGCCTGGAGGTCCGGGTACTGGCCATGGTACTCATAAAGGCGGAGCTCGTGGAGCAGTAGAGGTCGCACGGCGCATTGTAAGTATTTGTGGTCAATTATATATAATTAATTTTAGTTAATTATTTAGTTTATTTATACGTATATGTCTTCGATTCAAAATACAGGAGGAGAGGATGGGACGCCCTACATACGACTGGGAGATAGTTGAATATTACCACCGTTACGAAAATGGCACATACACTTATGGCTATATGGGTGATATACTTGTAAGTGTGTACATATATATATATATATATATATACATACATTACATTATATAACAAATATATATTTAATTGTACTTGAAAATGTATTAACCCACTTTTAAATGTGCACGTATAGGACCAGATATAGGAGGAGTTGACCAATAATCAATCAGGAGATCCGTCAGATGAACCTACTTCAGAGGATGGTTCCCAGGGCCCACCTATACCCGACATGTCTGAACTGTACTTGAAGAAGGTCGGCAGGTCTCATGGACGTGTTAGGGGCCTTGGACAAGTAGGCAAGAACAGACGGGTCTCCTCCGGTCCTGGCGAGACGTCACATGGTACGGCTTATGGACGATTCACCCAGGCTGACATTGACCATGCTCTTGCCGAAGAACAGAGAGTCAATGAGGAGAGAGAGCAGCGCTTACTCCTAAAAATGCAGCAGACGGAGGAGCGCTTACTCAAGACTTTTCAGGATCAGTTGGCAGCGATGATGGGTCAGATGGGTGGGATGGGTGGGGCGTCGAGGCACCGAGGCCGTCGGGGGCGTCGCACAACGTTCATGATCGTAGCTAGGTTGAGGATCGGGATGATACTGAGGATGATGGTGGTGATGATGAGGAGTGATACATTTTTATATTACTTTGTTATGTGTGATGTTATTATATTACATTGACGTTGAGGATTAATTTTTATTTTAATGTTGTGTGTGATGTTATTTTAATTGACGTGAACATGCTAATTATGATTATAATTAATGTTGTTTGTGATGTTATTTTAATTGAAAATGAACTAGAGAATAATTTTATAATAGATGAAAATATTTTTAATTAAATGGATAAGTGAATTCATATTTTAAAATGGATAAGTGAAAATAATTATATATATTTAATGTTGTGAATTGAAAATTAGAATGAATTTAAATGATGTGATTAGAATAAATTTAAATGTATAAGTGAAAATAATTATATTCAATGTTGTATGTAATTATAATGTTGTGAAATAAAAAATTAGAATGAATTTAAATGTTGTAAATTGAGGATTAGAATAAATTTAAATAGTGTGAATTGATACTGTAATTAAATTATTTAATTTGAAAAACATAATTTAGTTAATTTGAAAAACATAATTTAGAAATAATTATGATATGCTTTGATAAATAATTTAATAAGCAACAATTAAAGTTAGAATAGATTGAATTAAAGAATTAAAAACTAAAATTAAATTGAATATATATTAATTGCATTCACAACATGTCGACTAAAGCTCCTAGCCTAAACGGCACAC
Organism: Galeopsis tetrahit; assembly: GCA_963675135.1. Taxonomy (NCBI): domain Eukaryota; kingdom Viridiplantae; phylum Streptophyta; class Magnoliopsida; order Lamiales; family Lamiaceae; genus Galeopsis; species Galeopsis tetrahit. The sequence continues at coordinate 23,863,207 of OY776126.1, forward strand.
AGGGGGCGCCCAAAAGCCTTCGAGACCGGGAGGTCCCGAGTTCGAACCCTGGGTCCGAAACCCAGATTCTCCTTTTTTAAATGTTAATAAAAAGGCGACGGTGGGGGTGGGTGTTGGTGGCCTCGATACCTGGGTTCGAAACCCAGATTCGCCTTTTTTAAATGTTAATAAAAAGACGACGGTGGGGGGTGGGTGTGGGTGGCCTCGATACCTGGGTTCGAAACCCAGATTCGCCTTTTTTAAATGTTAATAAAAAGGCGACGGCAAAAAGGGGACGAGAGTGGGCCCGATGCCAAAAGGAGATGGCAGTGGGCCCCGATGCCAAAAGGAGACGGCAGTGGACCCCGATGCCATTTGGTAACGGCTGTCGCCCTCGCCAAAAGGCAACGGCAGTGGGCCCGTTGCCAAAAGGTAACGGCCACCTGCCATTGCCAAAAGGCAACGGTTTTCTCCAAATCCGATGCCATTCAAATAGCATCGAGCATATTGGCATCGACACACATCCATTGCCTTTGCCGTTTCTTTCATCATTAGACACACATCCATTGCCTTTTCTTTCATCATTAGTGACGGCAGATCCGATGCCTTCCCCGTTCCCATTTCCCCATTATTTTGTAGTGAATAAAAGTGAAAATTGAATCAGATTGAAATTAAAGATGAAAAAAAAAAACTGAAATGAAAAATAAGTAAAAAAATAAGGGGTATATATATATATATTTTTTGAGTAGTGATATACAAATACTAAATGTCACGCCATATCATCATCCTTTTTATTAATATATTTTAAATATAATTTAAAATAAATATTATCCATTAAAATATATTTTAATTTTTTAATATATAATCTCCCACTTAACTGTTAAAACCAGAAAACATATCCAAAGCAAATCAAATCTTTCATCTGCCCCACCAACAATTTAAATATTTTAATTTTTTTTCTAGAAAAATCAAGAAAAGCAGAAAACTTTCCTCCACACAGCAAATCAAGTTTTCTCACATCTTAATTGTGGCGTTATTTTATAAAATGTTTTAGAAAGATTTGATGTATATGGGAAATTCACTTGTATATAATGGACAAGTTCTTATCCATAATTTGTTTTTTAATTTACTAACACAAACAAATAACAAATAGGGGTGATGAATGACCTAATTTATAATTTAGCAATAAAATGATAAAAAAATGATAATATTGAATCAAAATTAATCTGTACCACCATAAAAATTAAAATTAAGTCAGTATTATATTGAGTCAAAATTATTCATACAAGTATGTTGAAAAAATATGAAAAAATATCACTATATAAATATTGTAGTTAAGAAGAATTTGAGCTCAAATTCATTAAAATTGTAAAATTGATTATTAGCTGTTAATATTTATTTGTACTTTGTGTGTTTGTGTGGAGATCAAGTGAATATGGATGCTTAAACTTTCATTGTAGTAATTTATTTTAATTATAGTGATATTTTTTTAGTAGTCATTTATAGTGATATACGAGTGAATTTCTTTTATGAAATAATGGCTACAATTAATATGTGACATTTTTTTCTGAGAAAATAAGTAATAATGGCAGAAAACTTAATTTGCTTTGTGGGGAAAGTTTTATGCTTTTCTTGATTTTTTCAGAAAAAATAAATTGTAAATCATAAAAAATACTTAAATTGTTGATGGACAGATGAAAGATTTGATTTACTTTGATATGTTTTCTGTTTTTACTAATTAAGTGAGAGATTAGATATTAAAAAATTAAAATATATTTTAATAGATAATATTTGTTTTAAATTATATTTAAAATATACTGTTCTATAAAAAAACCCCGTGATTCTATATCACTACTTGTGTCGAGAATATTTTTTGACTTGCACACTAAAACACTTTTGGTCTTGTACTAATAAAATTTAGGTGGAGTACCATAGTTTTAGTCATATATATAGTAAAATAATATTTGAGAGCGAAAATAAATATTCTAATTAAGGTTGATCCGCATTTGACTCACAAGTTTTAACTTAATTTACCTGGTCAATATTACATATACATTTGACTATCTATCAGTATATCACTATCAATTTAAGATGAAAATTTAAAAGGTGTTACTCCTTTTTAAAAAGAAAAAAAGAAAAGTAATACACTTAATTAATCTTGAAAATTGAGATAACTTTCTTATTGAGATTAAAATTTATATACATATATCAGTCCAAGTTTTTGAGTTATGCTTCCTAAATAATTGAGTGTATATATACCTCAATTACTTAAATTGATTTACATCACTTTTCTTGAGTTTTTTTGGGATCCAATTGTTTACTCTTTCCATCAAAAGTGTACCTCACTTTTTTTTATACATATTTAAAAAAAATTACTCCCTCCGTTCCATACTTAAAGCTACATTTTACCATTTTGGGAGTCCCATACTTGAAGCAACATTACCTAAAATAGTAAAAGCACTTTTAAACACTCCCCTTAAAACATCACAATATTACAACAAATGCCACTACTTTATTACACTAAAAAGTAACTTTATTACTATTTATAAAGTTGAAAAGTCTTTATTACCTTCAATTTATCTTACACAATACTAATAAACAACTCATTTATTAAAACCCGTGCCAATTTGGTTAATTTGTAGCTTCAAGTATGGGACGGAGGGAACATATTTTAATTATAAAAAAGATATGTGAGATAACGAGTAAATAATATTATTGATATATACTCAATCTTATTAATAAAATAAAAAAAATATTTAAAAGTTAACTATTTAAATAAAATAAACACATTTTTTTGGATAAAAAAGAAGAATAAATGAGCACACTTTGATGAACAAAGGGATTGGGATTATTAGATAATAGTCTTTGAGTTGTTGATCTTATGATGCAACTCCATTGAGTGGGTATTCGTGATAACCAAAGTAATAAGATTTTGACTTTTTGAAAAAAATAATTGATTTACTTTAATTAAAGGCAATATTTAATAAATTTTTTTAAACGTGAATTAAGAATTTATCCTATTCAACTTAGCAGAAAAAAACGGGTGATGAGAACGACAAAAGGAAATTAAGCATCGAAATATTATCAGTGTCAACAAAAAAAGCTAGGACCGCCGCTATTATTTATTTAAGATTACTCACAACCTTAGTTTTGATATTATTAAAGTTCATTTCTCAATTTAAAAATTTTGTCAGAGTTTATTTTTTGCTTGAGAAAGAATATTGCTAAAGTGGTAAAAAATTTAAGAAAAGGAATTTTGTTTTTATGTTTTCTGGTATACATTATAACTTGAAAGGTTCCTTGATTACATTATATATATATATATATGGTTATAGATATAGCTAGGATATTCTTAACTTTCTTCTTTATTAAAAATCAGAAAAGAGACAGAATTAATCAAAGGATGAAGACATTGCAGACTATGGTTCCTAATTGGAGCAAGGTATGTATGTAGGCATAGATATTTCATTTTAATGTTATATATATATATATATATATATATTATAAAATAGAAAATCAACTGCTTGCTATTAACTTCATTTTAATAATAATACTGTAGATGTATATAGTATTGGGTCTGCGTATATACTTCAATATAGACCACATACATCATCAATTATTGTTAATATTTAATATTTGAATTAATATTATATAATATGCACATAATACTCTCTCTGTTTCACTATAAGTTTCTCACTTTCCTTTTTTTTTTTTTTTTATGTCCGCACTATAAGTTTCTCATTCCATTTTTGGTAAATTATTTTCTCTCTCCCAATCACATCACTTACCCTTATCTATTATTTTATCATACTTCATCTTATACTAATCTATTATTTTCTCTCACATCATCATATCACTTGTACTACATCTATTATTTTATCATATTCCTTAAATAAAACACCCAAAAGAAGTGGGAAACTTATATCGGGGACGGAGTACTATATTGTATTTAAACTAATAGTATACTTCATTTTAATTAATATTATACTGTATTTTACCATAATTCATGTATAACATTCATCCATTTAAAAAATTAGATCAAGTGGTATCTGGTACACACAAGTATTTACCATTATTCATAACCAATCAGAACGTATAATTTTTTTTTTTTTAATGATTATGCACTATTTCATAAAGTTCCAACCACAAGTAAATCTAGATACTAACTAGACCATAGTTGCTCCTTGCAAATACTCCCTCTACCCATCAAAAGTGTGCTCACTTTTTTTTATACATATTTAAAAAATATTATATCTTAATTATAAAAAATATATATGGGGTAACGACTAACGAGTAAAGAATATTGTAGATATATACTCAATCTTGCTAATAAAGTAGAAAAAATACTCAAAAATTAATTATTTAAATAGAATAAGTATATTTTTTGTGAACTTAAAAAAAGAAATGAGCACACTTTTAATGCTGAGAGGGAGTACAAACTAATATTGTGTGTTTTCAAACCCTGAAAAATTGCATAAATCTAGATACTCACAACTAATTGAACTAGACAATAGTTGCTCTTCGTAAAAATAAACTAATATGGTGTGTTTTCAAATCCTAAAAATTGCTCATAATATTTTTTTTTAAAAGAAAGATGAGATTAAAGACAATTTTAAAAAGTAATTATGCACTATTTCATAAAATTTCAAAAACACCTCCTTAATTTAGATGTAGAAAACCTTGCTTTAATTATTAGATAGTATATTATATAATTATGATATAAAATGTGTAATATATATTTTATATATATTCATACTGATAAAATATTTAAGATCGTGCGAATGTATTATAGATTTTATATTCATCCAATCTTGTGTGAGATCGTTTTATAAAAATATATTTTTAATATATGAGAAAAAACAATAATTCTCAAATGCAAGTAATAATCGTTTTATATATGTCTTAATTAATTTTACAGACAGATAAAGCTTCGATATCGGATGAAGTAATAGAATACCTTAAAGAGCTTCAAGCTGAAAACCGTAGGATGAGCACGATAAACATGCCATCCACGATGTTGCCATATTTGATGCAACAAGAACTTCAAATGTTTATGATGAGAACATGTATGAGAATTGGGATGGGAATCATGGACATGAATAATATCAATTGTCCCCAGTCATCCCTTCGGCCTCCACCTTCATGCCTGCCTTGTCGGTTAATTCGGGCGACTGTTTGCCAACTCCACCGACAGGTTCAGTAATGCCCGATCCTTTAGTCGCACTTCTTGCCAATCAATTCCAAGTGAGTTCTATTTTAAATTAAACGTGACTTAATACCAAATGAGTTTAAGATTAATTAAAAAGATCTAAGTTTATTATGAGTTGGACTTTTGTGTAACAATTAAATACGACTTAACTTATATTTAACTTAAACTAGTCTATTACAGTATAATTTAAATACAAAAGTTCAGCCCTTTTATGCAAAATGAATTCAATTATATGTTATGCAACAACTACAAGTATTTGTGTTTAAGTATATGTATATGACATTAATCTAATTTTGAATGCAGCCCATAACAGATGCTTATAGGAGGCCAACGGCTATGTATCAACAAATGCAACAACCCCCGACTTCAAAACCTTAATTATATAAACTTGGTAAATTTTATGTTTTAGTTTGGAGAAACATGTAAGGATGAATATGCACTTGCAATGGATATCATTTAAATTCTGCGTGAACTTATTTTCGACTTAGGATATTATTTCAATTTATTTCATTTTATGCTATATTACATTTAATAATTAATTTGCATTTCATATGAAAAATATGCGAACTTCATTGATCATACTATTCAAGTATTTTACAACACCAAAATACACCATCGCAAGTATATAATGTATATCGTAGCGTGGTAAGTACGAGTTGACTCCACAAGGAGGGGGAGTGTAAAAATGGTGTTTTTTGATTAAGTTTTAAATAGACGTGATCAAAATTTTAAATGTTGAATTACCCTAAATTACTTATCAAAATTGTTACAAGTAAACAATAAAAGAGCAATAAGTAAATTCAATCAAACAACTCAAGCAAATCACAAAAAATAAGAAAAATATCGATAAAAATCAAATAAGAGAGGATAGGTTCGAAGACATGTGCCACACTAAGGAGTTAATTTATGATTAAAATCTTATTTAAGTGGTGTTGCGTTTGTTCCTATAAGGTTGATCATTAAATAATGAATTAAAGGTTATTTAGATTCAATTAATTCAAGGGAAATATTATACAAACTAGCATGTCTACCTAGCATGCATAATAAGACCCATAAAAACTCCTAAGATCATCACACACCCTCCTAGTAATTGAGTTTGATTAATGAAAGATGTTGGGAAATAAATGAGATTTTGATTAAGATACAAAAACCCCTGATGAAGTGTCTTAGTGAAAGTCATTATTTAGTCTAGATATGTTTCAGGGATGTTGGAACATATAAATCAGATCGTCGTCATCTTCCTCTTCTAAAGGACCATCATCATTACCAAGATGGCAAGATCAGGCTAATTTTGATTCTCCTCTCTAAGGAACTATATTCAAGTTAATCAAGTCGCCACGAGGAGTAGGAACTGATCTATCCACCTTCTCAATGTCTTTTATAGTTTGATCATCAACGAAGACACCATCTTGGCTTCTAACGAGTTTCTTCCATCGGAACATAGAATCTGTATCCAAACTCATCTTGGTCATAACTAAGAAACACACACTATCGAGTCTTCATGTCTAACTTAGACCTTTCATCCTTGGGAATGTGCACAAAGGCTTTACATCCAAACACACGCAAATGATCATAGGAAACATCATTTCCCGACCAAACTCTATCTAGAACATCAAAGTCTAAAGGAACACATGGTGTACGATTTAAGACATGTACAAACGTACTCAATGCCTCACCCCAAATTGATGTAAGACAAACCTGCTTCTGAAAGCAAGCATCTTACTCTCTCGACCAATGTTTTGTTCATCCTTTCAGCAAGCCTATTCAATTGTGGAGTCTTTGGAGGAGTCTTTTGATGTCGGATGCCTTGCTGCTTGCAATAATCATCAAAAGGACAATGTATTCAACTTCATTATCTGTCCTAATGTACTTCAACTTCTTCCCTGTTCGCCTCTCAACTAAGGCATGCAACTACTTGAACACATCAAACACTTGGTCTATCGTCTTCAGCGAGTAGATCCACGTCTTTCTTGAGTGATCATCTATAAATGTAACTGAAAGTGTGTGTGTGCGAAATAAGAGGTGTTGTCAGTCGTGTTGGCACTGTCCTAACAACATTAAGCAGCGGAAATTAAAATGCACTTTGAAAAATGGAAGTATTCAAAATTTTCGTAGATTATAAAATAATCTACACTGTTCACTATATAAAATATCATGTGAAACTAATTACAACCTCTTAGATGTGTACAATAACACTTCAAATGAGTGTATAGAATTTACTAGACCATGATCAACACATTATTATTCGTGTTTACAATAATGTGTAGATCTACAAGAAGAAACAATAATATTCCTAACTAGAAGCGTATACATATTCAATAGACTAGTAATCGAGATTTAGCTTTAATCATCCTTCTTGCTATCATAATCTTTTGGAACAGGTGATTAGCAAACTATAATGTAGTTATACTTATAGGATACTGAGAAGTAGTATTAGTTAGTGGAACTTAATAAGCTACATAAATTGTTGCAGGCATGGCTACTTTGGAAGGAAAATCGGGAATTGGAACTGATGGATCCATGTTACGACAACTCATATGTTGAATCTCAAGTAAAGAGGTGCATTCAAGTCGGGTTATTATGCGTTCAAAATGTAGCAGATGACAGGCCCGTAATGCCTCGTGTGTTTCTTTTGTTGAGTTCAGAGGATTCTGTGTTGCCTCAACCCAACAAACCTGGATTAATTTTCTTGCACAACGGTTCAAGTTCTTTGCGGAGAAATGAATCAGGAGGTTGCATAACTATGAGTGAGGTAGAAGCAAGGTAGTAGTGGAAGGATCTTTCGTATTTTATTTCACTAACGCATGTGTTCGATCCGTAGCAATAACATCTCATGATCTTTCATTTTCTCCATACAGTGTGTCGTGAGGTTGTAGTTGTAAACATGATTTTGATGTATAATGTGTAATTACATACTGTAGTATCTGATTATTTTATGTGATTAATAATTCTCCAATAACAAGAAAACTGCAGCATATCTCTCATTTCTTAAAGCACCAGTAGTCAGTAAAATACCTTTGGATATCAATTCTTGAATTTGACTGCATAATTTGTTGTTCGATTTCTAATTAATTTCACAGGGTTAATATCATTTGGATGCACAAATTTCTGTCAATTAAATAATTTATATTTAGTTTCACAAATCATTTTCCATTAAACTAATTACATTGTACAGGTTAATAAAGAAGTAAACAGGATAATACTATTTATAAGAATTCACACATGATTATATGCGTATATATATTTTTCATTTGGCAATGTTTCTTGTTATACCACCAAATGCATAAAGAACCAATGATAAGTTAACTTCTAAATTTAGTAAATTTATACTAATGAATATCGAAAACTAATTGTTTTTTAGAATTCTATTAACATAAACTGAATACTTTAGAATAAAAATATACTCCTTTCGTTCATTAAAAGTGTGTTAATTTTATTTATTTATTTATTCATTAAAAGTATATATATTTTTTTAATATAAAAACAATCAATTTATATTTACCTCATAATATGTACAACACTTTTACTTTATTTGCATTTATTTTAAAATTCTTGTAAAAATATATAAACATAAAGAGTTTAATATTTCTTTGACAAAATATATTGAGATGTCATTGATGATGATATTATAACGATGTATAGTGATGTGAAGGACCAACTTTGAAGCAATGTAGGGTTTGACTATATGCACTCCCTTTTAGTTTATTAATAAAATAATTTAAAAAAAATAAAAAATATCATTTATTAAAATACAGCATACTAGCTAGATGAACCCCCTCTACTGAACACACCCCGACTATCATTTCTTTCACCTTATCCCTAAACCAAATTTTCGGCCGCCGTCACCATTTTTTTCGATAGCAAGAAATAAAAAAAAACAAAAATTTCAACAAATCAACCATATTCATCCATAAAACAAATCAACCATATACAAACACCATATTCATCCATAAAACACCATTATCAAACCCATTAACAAACACCATTATCAAAACTTAGAAAACTAACAATTTTTAAAAAACAATTCGGCAAACCAGTGCCGACCATATATCCTCCCGTCGACAAAATGTTGTCGACGGGAGGATATATGGTCGACCAACAAAGGTCGATCGACATTGTAATGTCGACCATATACACTCTCGTCGACAACATTTTGTCGACGAAATTGTACATGATCAACATTACAGTGTCGTAAAAAAAACCTGGTGTTTAACACCGGCAAATCGGGGTGGGCTAACGCCATGGACGGAGCGGTGTGGGCCAACGCCGGTGAAGAGATGGAGAGAAGAGAGAGCGAAGAGATCGGGGTGGTGGGGCAAATTCCGGCGGCGGCGACATAATTTTTTTTCTTCTTTTTTTTGCAGAAATGCGGAGGAGCGAAGGGTGGCTACGAGGGCGGCGAACGCGGTGGTGGGGGCTGCGAGTGAGGGTGCCGGCGGCGGCGGGTGGTGGAGTGATTTGGGGAGGAGAGAAGAAGATGGAGTAGAAATTAGGGTTTGGAGGTGTGTGTAGTAATAGGAATTTTATGGGAGAAAGATATTTTGGACAATTCGAAGGGAGGATGCATTTTTTTAGATAAATTTTGGGGGTGCATCTATCAGGGGCGTGCATCTCTCCGAAATGGAGGTGCATATAGTCAAACGACTCAAACCCAGCAATGTAACCTTAGGTGGTGTTTGGTTTGGGATTGACCCTTTCGGATTTGGATGAGCCATCCTTCATTCCATTTATCTCCATCATTCTCCATCCAAATACCCATCCACCCTTCTAATACATTTACATACCTATTTTTATACAACCACATTACCTTTTTTAATTATAGTATTTTTTTCTAATTAGGTAAGTTAATGATTTTCTAACAATGAATTAATTAATGAATAAATGAATTATTTATTATTTTTTTATATTAAAAAAAATTGACCTTGTTTAGTGACCCGCTATTACATATAAAATGACTATTTTTAAAATGTAAATATACTTGTTTAGTTATATATTTTACTATTTGAATTTTCTAACGCACATTTGTACAAAAGCTGGCGTGTGCAAGTTATGCGGCGTCTAAAAAAACCCGAAACAATTTTAATTATATTTACAAGAAGATCAAAATTTATGATTTTTGATATAGGAAAATAATTTCATGTCAAAGGAAAAAAAAAAAGAAGGCTAGGTTTATAGCTGTAAACAGCTTATGAGTCAATAACTACTCCCTTCGTCCCGTGATTATTTGTACACTTTTCTTAATGGGCGTCTCAACATTATTTGCACACTCTAAAAAAGGAAATAACGTACTCACATAATTTTTACCAATATTACCTCTCCTTTATTTTACTTGGGCCCACAACTTAACTCAATTTATAACTTTAGTCAAATCTCTATCCACTTTAGTCAATGAATTACCAATAATACCCCTCCTTTATTCTACTATATTCCATTTTCTTAATTTTCGTGCTGGTCAAACTATGCACAAAATCATGGGACGGAGGGAGTACTTTTGAATTTTGATATAGGAAAATAATACTATCATATATGTCAAAAGAAATAAAAATATTAGTATAAGGTAAGTTTATAGCTGTAAACAGCTTATGAGTCAATAATGGCTTCTCTAGTGACGCGCCAATGAAGTTGTTAGTTGGGTAGTGGCTAGCGGGAAAGGTTTATGTGACTTTTAGAGCTCAACTAATAAATATACGTAGATGTTTAAATTTTTAGAGAAGGGAAAACTGAGTTTTTGAGAGAGAGAATATTATTATTTTTGTAATTAAGTAAAAGATCTTTTACTCTTTGGTAAAGGGCATATTCATGTTATATATGTGCAATTATCTTTTGAATCTTTATAATTATGGTAGTTTTAAACGAGCTCATTTGTCCTATATGAACATCTTCGTTAATTAAGACTTGATGACTCGTAGATAGGGGTGGGAATGGGCCAGGCTACCCGACAGGGGTCTACGGCTCGGCCTATTAAAGCTCGGCTCGGTTTGGCTCGTTTAATAAACAAGCTGGGCTCAAGCATTTTTGAAAGCCTATAAAGTTAAATAGGCCGAACTTGAGCTTTTTCGTAGGCCTTTCAAGCCCAACAGGCCGGCCTATTTAATTAATTTAATATATAATATAAAAATATAATAAATAGCTAATACTTATACTTAAATATAGAAACATCTTAAAACAATACTATTCATATTACTTTATCTCCACCCTCCTACAATCACTTATTTACCCACTTTGTCATTCACTTTATTCATAAACAATCATTTATTTACAAATGGACCCCACAATACCCTATCATACCCTCAATTTATCTACTTTATGAATAAACTAATCAATATTCATTAAAACCCGTGCCCGGAGAAGTGGACATAATAAAATTGGACGGAGGGAGTATAATTTCTAACTAGTAAGCATTAAGCAATACAATTCGTGGTTTTTTTATGACTTGATGAAATACAAGTGTTGGAGAATTTTTTTTTACATGCACTAATAGAACTAAAAAAGCTTTTAAAGGCTTTCGGGCCCGGCCTATTTATTAAAAAGGCCAGGCGAAGTCTAAAAAAAAGCCTATATCAGGCCATGGGCCAGGCTCGGGCCTAAAAAATATTTAATAGACCAGGCTTTTTATCGTAAAGCCTACCTAGGCCTAGCCTATTCCCACCCCTACTAGTCGTAGATATATTAAATTATTAATTGTAGATGAATTGACTAACTAATCCCTAGTCTAATTATATGTACGACGATATGAAGTGCTGATTTCATTTGTTTAATGCTTAATTTAAATGAATTGACTAATGACTATAATTAAGAAGCCACCCAAAAATTGTTTTTAATTGATTCAATGCATGGGTTTAATTTTAAGCATTCCATGCTAATAAAATTTATAATTAGTGGTGTTGATTAAAATGCTAGATGAAGTTTTGATGGAACACACAATTAATACCTTCACCAGTCAAGTCAAATCTTTAGCGTACGATCTTGTCATAAATTGGAAAATGATAAAATTCATATTCGAATAGTATACTATACTCCTTCCCTTCAAACTTTGTAGGTACTCCATATAATATTTTTTTACAAATTAAATTTTTTTTTTTTGAAAGCCAAGAAACCAACTTTCAATTTATTGTGCAGGAAGAACACCACGAATTGAGAAGGCCATCCACAAAGCTTGGAGGCTCGACCCAACAATGAGGACTCTCAAAAAGTCGAGAGTGCCTAGCAATATTATGTGCCGTTAGATTGGCATTACGATTAACCCAATTAATTACATAAAAGGGTTTCCTATTCAATAGTGCACGAATCATATCTATAAAGTCACCCAGTATTGTATTAGTCCTTATACTATTCTTGATTGCATCATATATCAGCTTTGCATCCATTTCTATTACTACCTTGTCCAGTCCCAAGCTCATTGCCCAAGTAATTGCCTCTTGAACACCCCACGCTTCACCTTCATCTACATGCAAGAGGCCTGGCCGACATATCGTCTTGCATGCCACAAATAAGCCTCCACTATCTCGGATTACCATACCAACTCCGGTCTCCATGGACTCTTCGAAAAAACCCGCATCGACATTAATTTTAACATAGAGCTCCGGTGGCCTGTGCCACAATTTACATGGTGTTTGCATAGGCTGGCCTCGCATTGGGGCTCTAACACTTTTCCACTCCGAAAGAAATGTGTGTGCCCTGAACGTCGCAACAACTGCCGTGCATTCAATATTCTTCCAAACTTTATCGTTACGGTGTTGCCATATTTGCCATGCACCCATCATAAGGGTTTCCCTCTTTCTTGCATCGAGATTACACAGTAGATTCAAAAATAATTCCATATGCCCATCCACTCTATCCTTATCCTTGTCAATGATATCCCACAGGCCCATAAGAGTCCAACTTTTTTTAGCAAATTCACATGTGATGAACAAATGCCAAATTGTTTCAGCCTCCGTCAAGCAAACGGGGCATGTATCCGAATCACCTATTCCTCGCCTAAACAGTTTTGCCTTAACGCTTAACCAACCTTTGCACAATCTCCAATAAAAGTTCTTAACTTTAGGAGGGACCATCACTTTCCACAGATTTTTCCATGCCTCTGTTGGTGCCGCCACACCACCACCATCAGATTTTTACAAATTAAATTTTAAGAAATATTAATAGTTTATGTATAAAATAAATGTGTTAGAAAGTATTATAAAATTCATTTATAAATAAAGTGAATGAAAATTTCTTGTCATTAAAGATTTTTAGAAAAGTTATAGTAAGATCATTTTGTCATAAAACAAAAACAATTTTGTTGTAACGAAATAAATAAATATCAAGTTTTCCCACACAAAAAACCTGAAAGTGGACATATTAATGCAGTAAAAACACCTAATTTAGTGAGATATTTGCATTCTGTAATCACACTGAAATTGGCAGGTAGCTAGCCTGGAGGAACTTACTATATAAAATGAAATAATACAGTATTTGAAAAGTAAACATTAAATGATTGCCAACCTGCATATGGCTGTCACACTACATATACTTGATTTTGTGTGTTTGTCTTTTCCCCCACATTTTCATTCTACTCCTATATGAACACATACCCCATATACATTTCTCATTCCACTTCAAATTCAGGTGATGAAAATGATGTCTACATTCCAGACCATCTTCTATGTCACAACATTCTTCTCTTGTCTAACTTCTGTTACTTCCCAGCCGTTCGATTATCCGACGGCGCGTCTCTCCACCACCTGGACCAATAGTATCACTGCAAATCACTCAGTGAGTTTTTGGGATAATTCAACTATTAGACCCATCCTTCTTAGAGGAACTGCTGGTCCAAGATATGCTTGTGGTTTCTATTGCAATGGAAACTGTAAAACTTATGTGTTTGCTATTTTCATAGTCCAAGTAAACAGTGGTGGAGTAGTAACTATGCCTTCTATAGGATTCCCACAGGTTGTTTGGTCCGCCAATCCAAACAATCCTGTCAGAATCAACTCCACGTTGGAGCTGACACGCTCGGGGGATTTAATCCTCCGAGATGCAGATGGCGCGTTGGTGTGGTCCACCAACACGCCTGGAAAATCTGTTGTGGGATTAAATTTGACCGAGACAGGGAATCTTGTCCTGTTTGATTCGAAAAACTCTGTAGTTTGGCAGTCTTTTGATCATCCTACTGATGCCTTGGTCCCCGGGCAGATTCTTAGATCTGGTACGAATCTGACAGGATACGGAGGCACTTACTCTGCGTTGATGAAAGAAGAAGGATTGGTTGCTTACGTGGAGGTGAATCCTCCACGAGTATACTACAAAAACATGTTTCGTAGCAACAAGGAGAAAAAAGAAAAAAGTTATGCAAGATTCGAAAATGGAAGTTTAACATTGTTTCAAAATTCAAATGAGGATCTCAATCAAGTTATCAGAATACCAATTCCTGCAGCTGCATCAGCTCAGTACATGAAATTGGGGGATGATGGGCATCTTCGAGTCTTCGAATGGGTATCTCAATGGAAGGTCGTGGCCGATCTGTTCGGGCCGAGCACTTAGTGTAATTTGTGCATCTTTTGGAAGATTGCGGTCAATGTATGAAAATATTTGAAAATTTTGTGGCTGGATGTGATTGTTTAATTTATTGTTTTATATGAAGGAATAATTATCATAAGTTCATTTAAATTTTACATTTTTATATTTGTAGAATCTGAGACATTTAATCGAATTTTCCTTTTTATATATTTTAGAGAATATATTGACATTTAATTAAATTTTCCATTTTGTATTGAATTTGAATATTTTAAACGTTTTGAATTGACAAGAAAATTAACACGTGTTTTTATACTATATGCGTGGCATGGAAAGTTCTACACGTGTCTCAAAATCGGACACATGACAAGGAAGGTTCGGCACAGAAATGGAATACATTAGAAAGGGCAAACTCTCCTATATAACCAACCTTCCCACATGGATAAATACTCCACCAGTGCTCAATACTATAGTGCATACTTCTCCCTCCTTTGTTCTTAACTACTGCAACTATGTTTGTTTCGGCATTCTTGTCACGGGCTAATGGCTCCTCCACTCAAGTAAGTTTCAAAATTTTCACTCAATTAAATTTTCTTTAATTGTATATTTAATATTATGAAAATGTATTTAATCTTTCATGTTAATTTACGTAATTATTTAGTTAGTCTTAATTTAATTGCTATGCAATCCTTGATTATTTCTAGTGTTTTATGGTGAAAACTTTGCTCATGTATTATTACCTATTAGCTTTCAATTTTGTTGATTTTTTTTTTTGTCTTACAAGAGTAGAAGGATTTAATATTTTCTACCCTTTAATATATTTAGGCTATTACTTGTGTATACTAGTTACATGTAACTTGTTTTTTTTTAATACAATTTTCTAAATAGATGAATTTTATTCATGAGTTATGGTAAATAGAGTATACTATTAATTTAAATACAGTATAGTATTAGTTTAAATATCGTATAATATTAATTTAAATACAATATAGTATTAGTTTAAATATTAAAAAGGAACCAGTTACATGTATGTGACTGGTACACAAGAGTGTAACCCATATATTTATTTTTCAAATAGATTTTGCGCACCGACTTTTGTCACATTGTGTCCGGGACCAGGTCCGGTGTGGCCATCTTTGTTCTGTCACCGTGCCACTACTTGCCCTCTTTGCAAATAGGTGCTGCTTATGGGTCTTTTAGTAATCTGCCCGCGTATGTGGTTTTCTTGACTGTCGTTGGCACAATCTGTGTTGAATTCAGAGTTCTGATTTTCTCTCTAAAATGAGAGTATGTTTTTATATTAGGGTTGAGAGAGCCTTTGTTTTTTTATATTCTTCGTTTTGTCTTGTGAATCCATGTTTGGAGCCAAGATTGTCAACACTTGACAATGGGATTTCGGGATCAAGTGAAGATATGGTGAAGTCGGATTATAATTTCGCACCCAAAAATTAGTTACTTGATACGAGGGCGAGAGATCTGGGTCTTTCTAAAAATGACTCTATCCTTATTAGGAATGCAAAAGGAGGAAAACTGAGAAGTAGATTTTAGTAATTGGGTGTTTGGATAATATGGGATTATATTTTTTTTAGTCCATTAAGTTACCACGATTTTGAATTTAGTCCATCAGATTATCACTTTTTGAATTTAGTCCATTAAGTTTCGATTTATTTTGATTTTGGTCCAATTACCTGCTATAGCAGGTTTAACAGGTCATTTTGAAAACACACCCCATAAAATGTTATACACACCCCAAATGTTAAACACACCACACTAAAATTTAAAAAAAAAATTTATTACTATACACACTCCAATTCTTTCCTATTTAATAAATTGCAAAAAAAAATTAAATTAAAAAAAATCAAATTAATATGAAAAATATAAATAATTAAAACCTATAAAAACCGCCTAAATCTTCAAAAATTAAACAAAGCTAAAAAAATTAATTAATTTAATTAGTTTTGAATATTCAGTTGATTTTATACTATTTTTAAATTTTATTTAACCTTATTTTTGACGTTTTTCTATAAAAGTTAGAACGCAAATAAAACATTAACAAAGTAATGGAGTTTTAAATTTATTTTATTTTATTTTTCTTTTAAATATTTTTTTTATATTATATGAACCTAATAACTCCCATAAATATTATTTAGACTCCAATTGTTAAACACAAAAATTCAAAAATCAAATATAGTTAAATAAAATCATAAACATATCTAATAAATTGTCAAAAATAATTTAATTAAAAAA
The DNA here is from genome assembly GCA_963675135.1 of Galeopsis tetrahit. Classification (NCBI taxonomy): domain Eukaryota; kingdom Viridiplantae; phylum Streptophyta; class Magnoliopsida; order Lamiales; family Lamiaceae; genus Galeopsis; species Galeopsis tetrahit. The sequence continues at coordinate 23,880,137 of OY776126.1, forward strand.
GTAAGAATTCAAATTAACATGAAAAATATAAATAAAACCTATAAAAAAATACCTAAATCTTCAAAATTTTAATACAACTAAAAAATTAATTAATTTAATTAGTTTTAAAAATTTTGTTGATTTTTTTAATACTTTCAAAGATTTTTATTTTTATTTAATTTAATAATTTTTTCAAGTTGATTTTTTAAAATTTGTTGGTCCTGAAAGGAGTATATAACAAGTGTATGGGGGGGAATACAGTTGTATTCAATTCTTTTCAACTTTTGATCAAAACAGAGCTCAGCAAGGTTGTCTTGGACAACTCTGCTGAAGGTGATTAACTCTTCTAAGATAATCAAACTACTAAGTACTATAAAGTACTTAGTTGAATAACTATCTAGGGAAGTTATATATGCGAAATAGTGGTTGGCCCTTTAAGTTTAGACTCATTTAGTTTCTGAAATCACTTGACAATTCAATGCAATCCAGTTTAGTTTCAGGGAACTTGTCCAATACAGTTTTGCAAAGTCTTTGAATGTATGTTCTTTGAAAGATCAGTTTGTGTGCAGTGTTGAATGTATTGTTGGAATTAATGGGAATTAATTGGGTTTTGACACCCTGATCTAATTTAATTAATTAGACGGACTAAACGTTAATTAAGAAATAATTGAACGTGACATAGTCGATCTACTCGCGGAGTAGATGAACGTGGTATATTTAATATCTCAAAACCGAGTTATGGTGAGTGAGAAATTAATTGTTGAAGTTGAAGAGTTTCAACTTGGAAGTTTGAGAATGTGGGGAATGGGCTCGGCCCATTCGAACTACTTCAAGAATGTTCCAGAATTATCTGGAAGTCTCAAACTTGGTCTTCAAGATTTAGTTTTCAAGACTTATCCACGTAAGAGATATTTTCGTGATATTTCCACGATTTTCTCAATATTCCCACGATTTTCTCAACAACCTCCTAGGGTTTCTTGTGCCTATAAATACAGACTCATCCCTCATTCCAAACTTACGCTGAAATTCGCCCCTCAATCCTTCTACTCTCCTCTCGTCCCTGACTCTTCCCTCATTCCAAACTTACGCTGAAATTCGCCCCTCAATCCTTCTACTCTCCTCTCGTCCCTACGCAGTGTATTGAGCTCCCGAAAGCCTTACACTGTTCTTTCTTGTGACGGATTTATATCCGAGAGTGTTCAGGTCGTACTAAGTACGTTCGCCGAGGCCTCTTATACAGTGGTGCTACTGTGTAAGAGGTAAAAGTCGTTTTACCTTTGGGAACGGAACGCCGTAACAGTCGAGCACTATCCTGGGCGTATTCTGTTCTGCGGGAAAAGGGTTTCCCTTGACTCGACTTATTTGTGTTATCATATTTGTTATCTGAAATCTTCGATATTGCAGATTGCAGTTTACATGGCGTAGACCAGTTTCCAACAATCGCAGAACAGAATATATATTAATTTATTTATCAAACCGAGTCATTAATCTTCTTCACAATTACCCAGTCAATTAGGAGGCAAATTTCAAGGTGAAGTCAAATTGAAAAAGGGGCGATAAAATTGCAGAGGAGAGGAGAGAGAATTGAATTGTGTGCCCCAAATGATAATTTCTGACTAGGAATTGAAGAAGAATTGTAATGGCGTCCTACAAACTCCTTAAAGAGGAAGGGACATTGAGTTTGTCGAGTTGCTCTCTGCGCGTTGATGGCGGCCATGTCTGTGATGTTGAGTCTGCTATTCACAAAAACTTCCGGTGAAAGTGGCAGCGCCGATTCCGTGCCGAAGGCGGCGAGGCTAATGTAAAGTACGGATAGTACAGCGGTTCGCGGAATGAGATTCGTGATATTGTGAATCATGGATTTGGGAGATCGGTGATTTTGAGAACAGAATTGATTTCTGTTAATTATTTACAAGGATGAGTTCTTTGAATCACTGGGGTTTTCTGTAAAGCCTAATTAAATTAAGGTTTGATCGTTAAAAGAGAAGCAGCCGCGAGAAAATGATATACCCATGGACACTGCACTTCGAATCGAAAGTTTTATTCCCTTCGCATTCTAAAATTCTTCCGATCCGGCGGATTCTGATTGTCTACCGAGGAGATGCTAAACTCACAGAATACTTCACTACTGCTGTGACATGTGATTCGGTACAAGAGAGCCTCGAACGGAGCTTTCTCCGGAAAAGCCAAACGCGTCGGCGCGGAAGCTCACGGCTTGAGCAACAAGGCTCGGAGAAACTGCAGCAACGTTGGTGTGGCTCAGGTGGTCGCGGCTTCGTGATTCGTTTTTGAAATCTGATGGCAGCATAACAGTTGATGCTGGATGGAGCCTGAGTACGAGAAGCAAATCATGGCTTCGATCAACTAGATTTATGTTGATGAGTACCCTGTTACTACTGAACATATTGATAATTAAATCAATTGAGAAATCAAGATGAGTACCCTGACAAATTGATAATTACATCAATTGAGACAGCAAGAAGGGGTTGTGAAAGCGTTGAATTGAAACAGAATGTCAGTTTCGAATTGGCATGGTTTTTGGCCTTTTGATTGAATTTTGGTTGCATACCATTAATTCATAATTGGTTGGATCTCAGGCTATGAACAAAATTTAATTGATCAATTTTGGGCCCAAGGAAGGAGTATCAAATTATATTTGATATGGGATCAAATATTTGTGCTTGAGGGCATAAATTTGTTTTGAATTTAGTTCAAAAGATTTTGACTAGTGTAATTTGATCAAAAATTACGATCGAGTCACGGGTGACAATAAAAGTCACATTTGAAATTGAATTTAATTTTGGTATGTTGACCAAAGATTAAATTAATTTTTAAGTTGGAAATAATTCCAATAAAAGAAAAATCAAAGATCGGTTTTTAATGTATCGAGGCTGTGTCCAAATTTGGTGAATAAGAGAAATTCACAAATAAAGTGGCAAGCAGCTCAAATGTGGGGATATGCATCTCCTCACATGGAAACATTCAAATATGAGGGAGAGAGGTCTCCATCGACATGTTTGAATGAAAAGGGTAGCTAAGGTGTGACCTTAAAGCTAAATATGGAAAAACCTAAAATGGTTGAATTCAGTGGAATGTTTTCCACAAGTAATGTGGATTTGTTCATCATGAAAAATCACATTCGAGTAAAAGCTCCACACGAGGAGGGAAAAAGTACTATATTAATTTTATTGATGATTGTACACGATTCTGCTACGTTTATCCTTTAAGAAGTAAAGACGAAGCTATAGAAGCTTTTAAACGTTACAAAACTGAAGTAGAGAATCAATTGGACACTCGAATTAAATAAATTCGTAATGATAGAGGTGGAGAGTACGTAGCTCCGTTTGAACAATTATGTATTGAATCAGGGATTATACATCAAACGACAGCCCCTTACTCACCTCAGTCTAATGGTGTTGCGGAAAGGAAAAACCGAACACTAAAAGAGATGATGAACGCAATGTTAATCAGCTCTGTTCTACCTCAGAACTTGTGGGGGGAAGCCATTCTGTCGGCTAACCACATTCTGAATAAGATTCCTCACAAAACTAAGGATCAAATTCCTTATGAAATATGGAGGAAATGAAAACCTTCATACCAATACCTCAAAGTGTGGGGGTGTTTGGCTAAGGTTGAAGTACCGCTTCCTAAACAAGGTAAAATCGGCCCTAAAACCGTCGATTGTATCTTTATAGGATATGCTTCAAACAGTAGTGCCTATCGATTTCTGATTCACAAATCCGAAGTACCGGATATGACAGAAGGCACTACGATTGAGTCAAGGACGCAGTATTCTTTGAAAACATATTTCCTCTTAAGGAAAAAGAGGAAGACTGTTCGAGTAAAAGAACTCTCGAAGCAACAGACGACACTGTTAGTCCTTCTACTCAAGAGAGTGAAGAACCGAGACGCAGTAAGAGAGCTAGAATTGATAAAGATTTTGGCTCATACTTCATTACTTATGTTTTGGAGGAAGAAGAACCTAAAACTATCAAAGAAGCAATGGCAAGACCAGATGCACACCTCTGGAAAGAAGCCATAAAAAGTGAATACGAGTCTATTCTCTTAAACCACACATGGGAGTTGGTTGACCTCCCTAAAGGTTGTAAGCCCTTAGGATGCAAGTGGATCCTTAGAAGAAAGTACAAAGCAGATGGATCTGTTGATAAGTACAAAGCTCGTCTTGTTGTAAAGGGGTTTAAACAAAAGGAAGGGTATGATTTCTTCGATACATACTCACTAGTGACAAGGATCACCTCCATTCGGGTATTGGTCGCTATTGCTGCCCTGCACAATCTCGAAATACACCAAATGGACGTTAAGACGGCGTTCCTTAATGGTGAGATGGATGCTGAAATATACATGGAGCAACCTGAAGGATATGTTGCTTCTGGGAACGAGAAAAAAGTGTGCAAACTCGTTCGATCACTGTATGGACTTAAGCAAACTCCTAAACAGTGGCACTTGAAATTTGACAATACGATGTTGTCAAATGGGTTTCGAATTAACGAATGTGATAAGTGTGTATACGTGAAGGACACACTAAATGGATATGTTATTGTGTGCTTATATGTCGATGACATGTTAATCATGAGTAACAATCACGATATCATAGTTAATACGAAGAACATGTTAAGTAGAAACTTTGACATGAAAGACATGGGATTAGCAGATGTGATTCTTGGAATCAAGATAGAGAAAACGTCCAATGGAATTTCCTTGACACAATCTCACTATGTGGAGAAGGTACTAAAGCAATTTAAGGCCTTTGACGATCCACCTGCTAAGACACCTTTGGAACTCAATGTTCACTTGAAAAAGAATAGAGGAGAACCAGTGGCTCAACTGGAATACGCAAGGATCATTGGAAGTGTGATGTACATCACGAACTGTACACGCCCTGATCTTGCATGTTCGGTAAACAAGTTGAGTCAATACACGAACAATCCAAGTCATGAGCACTGGAAAGCGTTGAAAAGGGTATTAAGATACTTAAAGTACACCCTTGATTATGGGCTTCACTACACAAGACATCCAGCTGTAGTCGAAGGATACAGTGATGCAAATTGGATATCAGACACCAAAGACTCGTTGTCCACTAGTGGATATGTATTCACTATTGGAGGAGCAGCAGTGTCGTGGAGGTTTAAGAAACAAACATGTATTGCTCGTTCCACAATGGAATCAGAATTTATAGCGCTAGACCTAGCCGCTGCAGAGGCTGAATGGTTGCGTAATTTTCTGGAAAACATTCCATGTTGGAAAAAGCCGGTACCTGCGGTGACGGTACACTGTGACAGTCAAGCTGCCATTGGGAGAGCTTCGAATGTCATGTACAACGGAAAGTCGAGACACATACGTCGTCGACACAACTCCGTTAGAGAATTGATCTCCACTGGAGTAATGTCCATTGATTATGTCAATACGAAGGACAATATAGCGGATCCGCTCACGAAGAGCATAAACCGAGATCAATTGAACAAGCTGGTAGAAGGAATGGGTCTAAAACCCACAATAAAAACCAAAGCAGTGGTAACCCAACCATGATGACTGGAGATCCCAAGAACTTGGTTCAATGGGAAAACGAAGCTGTGGAGGTTAGTGATAAAACACTTGAAAATTACGACTATTCCGGACAGCACTATCTCAAGTGTTAACGACCCGTAAGATGTGGTAAAGGCTGAGTCTTCGACTCTTAATGATTCCTAGAGTATAACGGGATACTCGAAAGGAAGTTACCTATATAAATGAGAAGTGAGAGCCGCTTCGACCAAACATTTATGAATACAAAGGACGTCCATGGCCAAAACGGACAAAAACGTGAGAACGTTACGAAGACGAGATTGATGTGTGTTGACACTGTTGTCTAGGTATACACTTTGGAGGAATAGTTCAAGGCATCGCGTCCACTAAGCCGCCGGTATATCCGATAGTGTTTGGCTACGGAAAGTTCAAGGCCAAAAACCACTTATCCGGAAGCACGGAGATCTCACTCGAACTGAACACTGAGTTTGATGTTGTATAGATACGATTTTCACTCATGTGGGGGATTGTTGGAATTAATGGGAATTAATTGGGTTTTGACACCCTGATCTAATTTAATTAATTAGACGGACTAAACGTTAATTAAGAAATAATTGAACGTGACATAGTCGATCTACTCGCGGAGTAGATGAACGTGGTATATTTAATATCTCAAAACCGAGTTATGGTGAGTGAGAAATTAATTGTTGAAGTTGAAGAGTTTCAACTTGGAAGTTTGAGAATGTGGGGAATGGGCTCGGCCCATTCGAACTACTTCAAGAATGTTCCAGAATTATCTGGAAGTCTCAAACTTGGTCTTCAAGATTTAGTTTTCAAGACTTATCCACGTAAGAGATATTTTCGTGATATTCCCACGATTTTCTCAATATTCCCACGATTTTCTCAACAACCTCCTAGGGTTTCTTGTGCCTATAAATACAGACTCTTCCCTCATTCCAAACTTACGCTGAAATTCGCCCCTCAATCCTTCTACTCTCCTCTCGTCCCTACGCAGTGTATTGAGCTCCCGAAAGCCTTACACTGTTCTTTCTTGTGACGGATTTATATCCGAGAGTGTTCAGGTCGTACTAAGTACGTTCGCCGAGGCCTCTTATACAGTGGTGCTACTGTGTAAGAGGTAAAAGTCGTTTTACCTTTGGGAACGGAACGCCGTAACAGTCGAGCACTATCCTGGGCATATTCTGTTCTGCGGGAAAAGGGTTTCCCTTGACTCGACTTACTTGTGTTATCATATTTGTTATCTGAAATCTTCGATATTGCAGATTGCAGTTTACACGGCGTAGACCAGTTTCCAACATGTATGAAAGTACTTGTAAAGTAAATCAACACAGGAGTTTATAGTGGTTCAGAGACTCAAGCTCCTACATCCACTTTCCCTGATTTAACAGGATAATTCCTTCACTCTTGGAATTAACTTGTTTTATAGTGTCAAGGTGCACTTGATCAATAACACCTTTCCTTAGTGAATTGATCCCTAGGATGTCTAGAGTCCTAGTACCCTCTTCTCAACTCAGAACTGGACTGTTCTTCTTTCAACAGTCAGCTCCTACCACTTCTACTACTACAACCTTCTCACTTTCTCACTTGAAAGAGGTTAGAGTTGAAGTAAGGTTCTAACTAATGAGATATCCTTTACAATGAAGATCAGTGTATAAGGATTAGGATATCTCTCTAAGCTTGTGTATGGATATACAGTAATGTTCAGCTTAGAAGAAGTGTTTCAAGACTAAGAATGCCTTTTTAAGATTTTGAAGCTTTCAGAATAGTTGCTCAGTTGGATGTAGAATGGATACTTCAAATGGTCTTCACACTTCTTGTATTTATAGACAAATTTGAGGATTTGCCCGTTGGAGAGGCAGTCCCAAATTGCTATAAATGTCTTCCTTGAGTTTTTCAAACTGGAAGATAGATTCTTGATAGTGACATGTCCTCATTTGGGTAATAAACGGCTTGTAAGACTTTGTCTTTATTCTGCAGCACTTTTCCCAATGTTTGACTTCTTGTTAGGACTTGGACATGGCTTCTGAAGGTTGATCCAATGATAGGACAACATTCCTTATCAAATGGACAACTCTTCTTATCACTATCAGCAGTCTTGCTTATCAACAAGGTTGGCTAGCTCTTCTTCAGATGACTTGGCTCTCTCATTTGCTTTACTTGAAAGTGGTCTTAGCATGATTCAATGTAGTTCTTTAAGGATGAAATTGTCTTTATTTCTTCAGCATAGTTGACCTCAAGCCTTTCAGAGTATTTGGACTTGATTTCTGAGACAATTTCTCTGGACAACTCTTCTGATCAGTATACTTGGCCTTTGAGCTTCAGAGTCTTTGTTCTTGCACAGAGACAATCTCTCTGAACATTTCTTCTTTTCAGAGCAGTTGGATATACTTGGCCTTCTGAGCTTCAGAACCTTTCTTCTTGCTTTAATTGTGCAGAGACAACTCTTCTGGACAACTCTCCTGATCAGTGCATTTGATTTTCAATAGAGTATGCTTGGCTTTAGTGATTGTTCCAGAATTTGAGCCTTGAGAGGGCTTGATCTTGATAATCTTCAAAGCATAGGTTCCCTCTCAAATTGTGCATCTAATTATCTAAGAGTTGCCTAAACATTTCAGCTTCTCATCTAGCTTTATGCTATGTGTTCTATCATTTTTAGAACATCATCAATTATGACTAGGCATGTCTCATGGGGTTTTGGTATTTAATCAAAACATATCTCATTTTATTCCCAACAAAATTTATTAAAAATATTCAACAATAGTAAAAAAATCAACTAAATCTTCAATTCTTTCCTATTTAATCTTTGTTTAATTTTTTTATAGGTTTTATTTAGATTTTTTATATTAATTTGAATTCTTAATTTTTTATAGTAATAATTAAATTATTTTTAAAGATTTCCTATTTTTTATTACAATACACACCCCAATTCTTTCATATTTAATAAATGGCTAAAAATAATTAAATTAAAAAGAGTAAAAATTTTAATTAATATAAAAAATTTAAATAAAACATATAAAAAATAACCAAAATCTTCAAAAATTAAAAAAAGCTAAAAAATTTATTAATTTTAAAGATTTAGTTATTTTTGAAGATTTTAAATAAATTTAAAAAAAATCAACTTGAAAAAATTATTAAATTTAATAAAAATAATTTTTTTAAAAGTATTAAAAAATCAACTAAAATTTTAAAACTAATTAAATTAATAAATTTTTTATCTTTATTAAAATTTTGAAGATTTAGGTATTTTTTATAGGTTTTATTTATATTTTTCATGTTAATTTAAATTATTATTTTTGACAATTTATTAAATATGTTTATGATTTTATTTAACTATATTTGATTTTTGAGTTTAACATTTGGAGTGTATATAATATTTATGGGGTGTTATTATGTTGATATAATATAAAAGAAATATTAAAAAGGAAAATAAAATAAAATAAATTTAAAACTCTATTACTTTATTTTTATTAATGTTTTATTTGCGTTCTAACTTTTATAAAAAACGTCGAAAATAAGGTTAAATAAAATTTAAAAATAGTAGAAAATCAACTAACTCTTCAAAACTAATTAAATTAATTAATTTTTTTTAGCTTTGTTTAATTTTTGAAGATTTAGTCGATTTTTTATAGGTTTTATTTATATTTTTCATATTAATTTGATTTTTTTTAAATTTAATTATTTTTGGAAATTTATTAAAATAGGAAAGAATTGGGGTGCGTATAGTAATAAAAACAATTTTTAAATTTTAGTGTGGTGTGTTTAACATTTGGAGTGTGTATAACATTTTATGGGGTGTGTTTTCAAAAATGACCTGTTAAACCTGCTATAGCAGGTAACTGGACCAAAATCAAAATAAATTGAAACTTAGTGGATTAAATTCAAAAAGTGGTAATCTGATGGACTAAATTCAAAATCGTGGTAACTTAATGGATTAAAAAAAATATAATCCCGGATAATATTGTATCTAAATAAAATTTAAAAAACTATTAAAAAATAATCAGATAATATCACTAAAATTATAATAACACCAAACATATATAAAATATGTTAATTTACTTAAGTTAAAACTAATCTCAAATCAATGAAAAAAATATATCTAAAAAAGCAATCAATTATATATAATACGAAAAATAAGTTATCTAATTAAATTTTAAACTAATCTCAAATCAATACAATATAAATATATATATATATATATACACGTATATATTTGACTTTATTTTTTTTTTTTTGTAATTTTAAATTATTTACTGATTTGTGGGGTTATAAATTAATTTGATTTTTGAGAATATATTTAAATATATAGTACTCCGTATCTTTTATTTTTTTATCTAATTTTTTTGAATTTAGGGGGACGTATTGTTTTTTTGGATTTTCAAAGTGTGAGGTATTCAATTCGAATTTTCAAAACTCTTTAAAAATCTTGAGGTATTTAATACGGATTTTAAAAAGTCTTTAATTGAATTCTACTTCAAAAATATTAATAAATTTCACGAAAATTTCTTCTAAAAACCAGAGATTTCAATGGATTCTTTAGAGAACTTTGAAGAAGAAAGATCAGAAGTATATTGACCCGACCCGCGGGTCCTCACCCCGCGAGCTTTGGGTCAGGTCAGATCCGCCCCGTATTGAGTATGAGTCGGATCTGGTCTTATGTCCGACTCGCGGGTGTCCGACCCGCAGGTATACGTCCGCCCCGTCCCGAATTAATATATAAACTTTATATAATATATATATATATATATTTATTTTATTGGTAAAATATTTTGTATATTAATTTTAAAAAAAACACTTCACATTAAAAAAAACTATTTGCATCAATACCGAAGTTTATGAAAATCTATATAAATCAATAAAAAAAGGGCTAGTCTTATTTGAAATATTGCATATATGCATTTCAGTCATTCACACTCACATTCTTTATAAATACACCCTGACAGCTCAACCCACATTTTTTATAAATACACCTACTAACAGTTCAGTTCACACCCATATTTTTTTATAAATACACCCACTAGCAGAAATTGTACTTAGTCGTCTTCTCCGAGCAGTTTTCGACCACCCCAGGCCGCGGCCGAACGCTGCAATTTACGACGACCTTAATTTTTAAATATTTTCTATTTCTTTAAATATTCTTTAATAATTATTATGGATCAAAGTTATTTTATATTACTACATGCAATAATATATGTTACTATGTGTTATAATATGAGTTACTTAATCAATAAAAATTCTAGAAAAAAATACTACATAAAAGAATCGGTATTACTATATAAAAAATTATATGTTACTACATACTACAATTTGAATTACTACATTGAATATGCGTTTGTTACTATATGTAACTTTATCAAATGATTTTCATTACAACATGGTTATTGTGTTTACTCCATGCGATAATATATGTTACTACTTATTATAATGTGAGATACTACATTAACAAAAACACTAGAAAAAAACGTGTTACTACATAAAAGAATTTGTATTATTATATAAAATAATTTATGTTATTACTACATAAAATAATGTGTGTTACTATATATTACAATTTGAATTACTACATTTAATATCCCGCGGCAATAAAATAAAAGATAAAAAAATCACATAAACTGGTAAAATAAACGGGTTAAAATTTTTGGTCAAAATTAGAACACAAGCGGGTCAGTTGACAAATAAATTAAGAATTAACCCAAATGAATTAATGGTGACCCAATAATATATATTTTAAGCCCATTGACTTAATAAGTCAATATTTTCTGCCCAAAATTTACCATTTTTCAATAATAAGAATAACATTTTTTCAGTTTTAATAATAATTTTAACAGTACAATTTATAATTAAATATAGAAAAAAAATTATAGATTAATTAATAATTGTAAATTAATTAATTAATTAATTAGAATTCTAAATTAATTAAGTGATGAGAATTGTAAATTAATTAATAGTTGTAAATATTGATCGATAAAAATGAGAATTGTAATTAATTAATAAAGTAATAGATTATAAATAAATTAATTAATAAGTAGAGATAAAAATGAAATTATAACCGCATGTAGTGAAAAATGAATAATAAGTTAGAGTGAATGGATAAGAACAAAAACATTTTTGGTGCACATGTGCATTTGAAAATTTTCCTTTTATTATTTACTTTAATACTCAAAAGATTTTTATGTCCTCTACTTTATCTCCTTTAATACTCCCTCCGTCCAATTTTATTATACTCACTTCTCCTTTAATGAATATTGATTAGTTTATGTATAAAGTTGATAATTAAGTTGGGGGTATGATGGGATGTTGTGGGGTCCATTTATAGGTAAAATGATTGTTTATGAATAAAGTTAGTGGCAATTTGAGTAAATAAGTGATGATGAGGGTGGAGATAAAGTAGTGTGAATAGTATTATTTCAAAAAAGGAAATGGGCATAATAAAATTGGACAACCAAAAAAGAAAAGTGAGAATAATGAAATTGAACGAATGAAGTATAATAAACAATTCTTATCTTAAACTATGCGTGTACAGTAAATGCACAATTTAAAGGGAGGAGGGACGGATGGAGTATTATTTTTTATATTGAAAAATAATTTCATGTCAAAGAAAAGAAAAAGAAAAAAGGTAGGTACGGACGTTTATAGCTGTAAAAAGCTTATGAGTCGATAACTATGAATTTTGATATAGGAAAATATTATGATCATCATGTCAAAAGAAATAAAAATATTATAAGGTAAGTTTATAGCTGTAAATTACAGCTTATGAGTCAATAATGACTTCTCTAGTGACGCGCCAAAGAAGTTGTTAGTTGGGTAGTGACTAGTGGGAAAGGTTTATGTGACTTTTTGAAATGAGTTTATTTAATTTAGTCAAGTAAGTTTTAGTAATTCTAAAATACATTATTTAAATTTTAACTTTACGATATGGATAATTGAAATACATGTGTTCCAAATTTATTTAGTTTATATTTAAAAAATATACTCCCTCCGTCCCTAAAAAGCTTTCATTTGATGAAACGAAGTTTAAAGGAAAAGTATAATAATTAGAGCCTTGAAGATAATTTCGTAAACTTTTATATATAAAGTAAATAAAGTAGTTTGATTGAGTGTATGATGGACCAAAAAAAATATTGTATGAAGGGTAAATACGTGTATATCGTGAGAGTGACTATGAAAACTTTTGAGGGACGGAGGTAATATATATATATGATTTTTTAATGATGTTTTATAAAAATATACAATAAAAAATCTTTTTTTTTTCAATTTTTAAGATTTTAATATATACTTAAAGATAAAAAATAATAATTAGATTTTAATATTCAGGTGAGTTTAAATTTAAAGGACTAAAATTGGTTAAAAAGAGACTTATAAGATGTATTGATGTATTTTGTAATGTTAAAATTAGGTAAAGTCTAGTATGCACTCGAGTGCATGCTGTGCACCCTAGTCCATGTGCACTTTTCAGTTATTGACTTACACTTTTTGGTAAATGGTGTTGCACTTTTCAATTATTACTTATACAGTTTAATAATTGAAAAGTGTAACACCATTTACCAAAAAGTGTAAGTCACTAACTGAAAAGTGCAACATGGACTAGGGTGCACAACATGCACTCGAATCCATAGCAGACCAACCCTTAAAATTAACTTAAAAGATATATTTTGGAATCACCCAAACTTATAAAATCAAAAAAATGTTTCCTCTGAACGAAAAAGATGGTTATCCAGAATTTGGATAGCTAATTTAGTGATATATTTTCATTCTGTAATCACACTGAAATTGGCAAGTACTTAGGAGGAACTTACTATATAAAATGGAATAAGATTTGAAAAGTAACATTAAATGATTGCCAACTTGCATATGGTTGTCACAGTTCATGTACAGTACTTGATTTTGCGTGTTTGTCTTTTGCCTCACATTCTCATTCTATTCCTATAAATACATACCCCATATACATTTCTAATTCCACTCCAAATTCAGGTGATTAAAATGATGTCTCCATTCTGGACCATCTTCTATGTCACAACATTCTTCTCTTGTCTAGCTTTTGTTACTCCCCAGCCGTTTGATTATCCGACGGCGCGTCTCTCCACCACCTGGACCAATAGTATCACTGCAAACCGTTCAATTAGTTTTTGGGATAATTCAACTGTTAGACCCATCCTTCTCAGAGGAACTGCTGGACGTCCAAGATATGCTTGTGGTTTCTATTGCAATGGAAACTGCAAAACTTATGTGTTTGCTATTTTCATAGTCCAAGTAAACAGTGGTGGACTAATAACTATGGCTTCTATAGGATTCCCTCAGGTTGTTTGGTCCGCCAATCCAAACAATCCTGTCAGAATCAACTCCACGTTGGAGCTGACACGCTCGGGGGATTTAATCCTCCGAGACGCAGATGGCACGTTGGTGTGGTCCACCAACACGTCTGGAAAATCAGTTGTGGGGTTAAATTTGACAGAAACAGGGAATCTTGTTCTGTTTGATTCGAAAAACTCTGTAGTTTGGCAGTCTTTTGATCATCCTACTGATGCCTTGGTCCCCGGGCAGATTCTTAGATCTGGTACGAATCTGACAGGAAACGGAGGCACGTACTCTGCGTTGATGAAAGAAGAAGGATTGGTTGCTTCCGTGGAGGTGAATCCTCCACGAGTATACTACAAAAACATGTTTCGTAGCAACAAGCAGAAAAAAGAAAAAAGTTATGCAAGATTCGAAAATGGAAGTTTAACATTGTTTCAAAATTCAAATGAGGATCTCAATCAAGTTATCAGAATACCAATTCCTGCAGCTGAATCAGCTCAGTACATGAAATTGGGGGATGATGGGCATCTTCGAGTCTTTGAGTGGGGAGGTCGATGGAAGGTCGTCGCCGATCTGTTCGGGCCGAGTACTTAGTGCAATTTGTGTATGTTTTGGAAGATGGCGGCGGGATGTGATTGTTTAATTTATTGTTTCATATCAAGGAATAATTATCATAAGTTCATTTGAATTTTGGGATTATATGTTTTGTTTCTATTATTGTATTCCATCGCCTTTGCAGTACAAATAAATTTATGAGACTGTGTCACTGTCACCCACATTTTCATGCAACGTTCGAGTTTTTTTTTTTTTTTTTTTTAATGTTATTAATTTACTAAAATGCGAAGTATACATATCATCACATTTTATTCTCAATTATTTCTATTTTTCCCCATTGATTAGAGTTTATACATTTATATTGAAATCTTCATAATAAGATTCTTTGTCATCTATATCTCTTCCATTAGAGTATTTCATTAAAAAAAAAAAAAATTGCAAGTCGAGATTACATATTTAAAAATATCATATTTATGTTTTCATTAATTTTTCAAACTCGTTGTTAATTTATGGGTTGGTCTGCTATGGACTCGAGTGCATGTTGTGCACCCTAGTCCATGTTGCACTTTTCAGTTTTACTGACTTACACTTTTTTGGTAAATGATGTTGCACTTTGCAATTATTAAACTGTATAATAATATTTTTAGTCATAGTGACTTACACTTTTTAGTAATATTGTGTTGTACTTTTCAGTTTAATAACATACACTTTTCTTTAAACTAGGGTGCACAACATGCACTCGAGTCCCTACTAGACTTTACTTTAATTTATTATTTATTTGGGTTTGCTGGTTAATTTCGACTCCATATTAAAAAAAATGTGAGTTTCTTCCTATTTCTGAATAATAAATATAAATTGACACAATAATTTTATTTCAGTAACCGTTTGAACAAGTCTACTAATATACATTATGAATAATAATAGATTCATCTATATACATAAGTAACATACCCATGCATATTTTTAATTGTTAAATATATTATGGCATTTATTATTTATAATATTGTACTTTTTAAAAAACGCGTATAGCATATAGTTAACGATTCGGATGTTGAAGCCCGGCCCGGTTTAAATCAAATCTTTTTAGTTTGCTGTTGTTATAATCCGTTTGATATAATTCCATTTTCGTATATCTGGATAATAAATTGACATTTAATTAAATAATTCTTTTGTAGATTTGGGGAATACATTGACATTTAATTAAATTGTCCACTATATTTTTTTGAGATTACGTGGGCGTTAAATTAAAATTTACATTTGTATATTTGTAGAATCGGTGACATTTAATCCAAATTTCCATTTTGTTTGTATATTTGAAGAATACATTGACATTTAATCAAATTTTCCTTTTTATATATTTGGAGAATACATTGACATTTAATTAAATTTTCCATTTTATGTTGAATTTAAATATTTTAAACGTTTTGAAATTTTAAAATGACAAGAAAATTTAACATGTGTTTTCATACTAGACGCGTGGCATGGAAAGTTACACACATGTCTCAAAATCGAACACATGACAAGAAAGATTCCACACGTGACTCCATTAGAAATAGAAAGGGCAGACTCTCCTATATAACCAACCTTCCCCACGGATAAGTACTCCACCCACTAATACATATTTGGTTTTGGACAGTCCTTTAAAAGTGTCTTGGAGAGCTGTTTTAGCTCTCCAAGTGACACCTGTCTAAGCTTAGACAGCTGTTAAAAACCGCTGTCTAAGTAAAAACACTTAAACATCGGTTAAGAAAGGCATTGCAAGTGGTAACCTTAGACAGCGGTTTTAGTAAAAGTACTTGGACAGCGGTTCATAACCGCTGTCTAAGTAAAAAAAAATTAAATCCTTCTCACTTGAACAGCTGTTCATAACCTCTGTCTAAGTAATATTTTTTTTTAATAATTATTTTATATTTTAAAAATCGTGTTTATACAAAACCAAAATTTATACCACTACAATATATATACGTCAAAACATCAAATAAATAAACGTACACATACATACGTCCAATATACACCAAACACATGAAATATCATCACAAATATATAAGTTAATTACATGCTATCAAATGTTATTGTGAAGAATAAAAAAAAAAAATCAAGCAAGATTATTAGTTAGAGTGGTTAGTGGAGTAGTTCATTTGTTAGTTGTAACTCCTCTTTTGTAAATCTCCCTCTATATAAAAGGAGAGGTGATATTCAATTTGATGTAATTCAATTTCTATATTTTTGTATCATCTCAATATGCACTCTATACAATTTCTTCTTGTTATGAAATTCCACATGGTATCAGAGCTGTATATTGATTAATTTATGATCGATTAAACAAGTTCGTCGATCTAAGTACGTTTCCGCAATTCGGTTTGAATGAATCTTTTGAGTTTTATACTCATTTCTATCAAATCTTGAATTTTTTGAGTTCTATACTCATCTCTTAAGTTTTTTGAGTTTTATACTCATTTCTTAAACCTTTTGAGTTCTATGCTCATTTCTTGAGTTTTATACTCATTTATGCCAAATCTTTGATGGATTTGGATTTATATCCTATTTTTTCTCTTTTCGAGATTTCTTTTTTACGGGTTCTATGCTCGTGAGTTTTGGATTCGATTTCGTCTTGATTCGAATTTTTAGAGCTCTATGCTCATTTCTTTGAAATTCTTGAGTTTTATTCCTTTTTTTTTTTGCGGGTTCTATGCTCGTGAATTTTAGATTCAATTTCATCTTGATTTGAATCAAACTCTACTATCTTCTTCGATCGAATTCTTAGAGTTTTATACTCGACTCTTATGCCCTATGAAATTAGGGATTTTCTATATTCTAGAGTTCTATACTCAATCTAATCTTTTCTATTCGTGTTTATCACGATTCTATCTTTACATTTTTTTTATGGAATATTGGTGGAAATCTCACCATGATTAGATGCATGGGTTGCATCGCCTGTCTACTCTCTACATCAACATTCAAATGTTCAATTTGGTGTGAGATTCTATTCTCGAAGGCCACCTCTTCATTGCTGATATCATTGCACCCACATCGTGCTACTCGTAATGGTTTGGAGTTTTTTTTAACAACAAGTTCAAGATGTGCTTGATTACCATCCATGCTCATCTTGTGGGAGGGTGTGAAGAATAAAAAAAAAAATCAAGCAAGATTATTAGTTAGAGTAGTTAGTGGGGTAATTCATTTGCTAGTTGTAACTCCTCTTTTGTAAATCTCCCTCCATATAAAAGGAGAGATGATATTCAATTTGATGTAATTCAATTTCTATATTTTTGTATCATCTCAATATGCACTCTATACAATTTCTTCTTGTTATGAAATTCCACAGTTATACTAATTTAAGTATACATATAAAAAAATCGATTATAAAGGTACCCCGTCCAATTTCTTTTCCATTTATCCATTCTTTTGTCGCTGTAAACCTGTAAGTCTTGAGCGAACGATCATAGACAAATTGCAAACAACGATCAATCAATATAGTTAAATATATAGTATATGAATTTTTATTCAATTAATAATAATTTAAACTTGCATCTTCTCATCTTTCAATCTTGCAGAGAATACTCTTCGTGAAATAGCAAATGAGTTGGGTAAAAAGGATTGGAATTTCGACTTAAATCCATGTGATGGGAATCAAAACTGGAATACCTCGACAGTAAGGCCTGACATGCCAATTTCCAACATTTCTGTCATTTGTAATTGTTCTTAAGTGTGTCACATAGAGCAAATGTAAGTTTTCTTGTTCAAGAAATATTTCATTGAAGAAGGCCTTCACGTAATTATTTAGGTTGTTTATCATATCCAATAATGAGTGCAAATTAGAGAGTGGATAGTCAGTAGCTTCTCTCTCTGATAGCTAAAGAGGTTACTCTGTGCAGTCTCTTCGCATGGCTTGGTGATAGATGAAATATATTATTATATTTCTTGACTTAATTTTGAATTACAATAATGCGGGATATATATACAAAAAGAATTAATTAAAGGTCTGATCTATACAAGGTATGGTCAACCAAAAGATATAACAATCCCAACATTATAGGAAAAAATGAAGATCAAATCTCTTGGCTTATATTACGCTATTATCCCCCCTCAAGCAAGACGTGGGATGTGGACCAACGCGTAGCTTGTCACGAAAAAATTCAAAAAGAGGACGAGGAAGAGCCTTTGTGAAGATGTCCGCAACTTGTAAATCAGATGAAATAAATTGAGTGGTGAGCTTCCCAGTGGAGACAAGTTTCCGGACAAAGTGACAGTCAATGTGCTTCGCCCTTTTATGTGCACTTGGATTTTGACTAAGGAACACGGCACTGTTGTTGTCAGAGTATAGAATGGGGCAAGATGGGATCTTGACTTGAAGTTCACGAAGAAGCTGAAGCACACAAACAAGTTCAGACGCAGCATTAGCAAGGGCACGATATTCAGACTCACAACTGGAGCGAGAAACCGTGGGCTGCTTTTTTGCATTCCAAGAGACTAGATTCCCACCCAGATAAATGGAGTAACCATAAGTGGATCGCCTGGTTTCAATGAAACGTGCCCAATCAGCATCAGAATATGCAACGACAGTGGGTGAAGAGCTCCGAGAGAATGATAAACCATAAGAAGGAGTATGCTTCACATATCGGAGTATGCGTTTCACAGCTTGAAAGTGGTCAGTAGTGGGACTGTGGAGATGTTGACTGACAAGGTTGACTGCAAAGGATAAATCCGGTCTAGTGATCGTCAATACTGAAGGGCCCCAACTAGTGATCGATAAAGTGTGGGATCGTCAAATAATGTGCCATCCGTGGAAAGTTGGCAGCCCGCAACCAATAGAGTAGAAATCGGCTTTGAGTCTTCGAGTGAGGCTCGCTGAAGAATGTCACGAGCGTACTTAGCCTGATTAAGAAAAATTCCGGAGGGAGTGTAAGTGACCTCAAGACCTAGGAAATAACTAAGTTTACCCAAATCTTTAATGGCAAATTCATGCCCGAAGCGAGCTATAAATGATTGTAAACCAGCTGTTGAATTTCCTGTCAAAATAAAATCATCAACATACACTAAGAGGTATAAGACAGAAGAATCACGAATATATATAAATAAAGAGGAATCAGAGCGACTACAGGAAAAACCAATACTTAGGAGAAAACCACTTAGCCGTTGAAACCAAGCACGAGGGGCCTGTTTGAGCCCATATAGGGCCTTTTTAAGGCGACAAACATGATTCGGAAACCTGTCGTTAAGAAAACCAGGTGGCTGCTCCATAAATACAGGTTTCGGCAGGACACCATTGAAAAAAGAATTCTTGACATCCAACTGGTGGAGAGGCCAATTATGCAAAACAGCTAGAGATAACACGACCCGAACTGTAGAGGCCCGAATCACAGGGCTAAAGGTATGTGAATAATCAAACCCTGGAAGTTGAGTAAAGCCTTGAGCTACTAGGCGGGCTTTATGACGATCAATAGAACCATCTGCCAAGAACTTAGTCCGAAATACCCATTTTGAACCCACAACATTGGTATGAGCAGGGCGAGGTACAAGATCCCAAGTCTGATTTAAATATAGAGTAGAAAGTTCCTCATTCATAGCGGCTACCCATTCCGGACGTTTTAAAGCTGACTTGATCCCACGAGGCTCATTAACAGCAGTGAGAGCATTAAATAGGATGGTAGAAGCATAATTAGTGACATGCTTGGGTTTAAAAATACCAAATTTTGCTCTGGTGTACATTGGATGTGTGGATAAGGTGCGACCAGATGGAGTAGAGGAACTAGGTGGAGGATCGGATGGCGGAGCATGAGCAACCCCCGAGGCAGTTGTGATAGAGCCAGAAGTAGGCAACTCAACATGCTCTGGTAGAGGTGCAACGAGTTCCGTTTCGTTAAATACATCAGTATCCGACATAGGTGAAGTGACCGCATGAGAAGAGATAGACTCATGCGAAGGACATATTGTGCAAGAAGACATAATAGATGGTCTGCAAGGCATGGGATGATCCGGTTGGTGATGAAGTTGAGTCGGCTAAAAAAACTCTGAGATAGGTAACAAGGAATGGGTGGACCTGTCAGGCAATGTAGAGAAAGGAAAAAATAATTCATCAAATTTAGCATGACGAGTAATATAAACGCGGAAAGTTAAAGGATCGTAGCAACGAAACCCTTTATGAGAGCTATTATAACCCAAAAAAACACAAGATTTGCTACGCGGATCAATCTTATTAGACGTATAATCACGAAGACAAGGATAAACTCGACACCAAAAAGGATGAAAATTGTCATAATTCGGAGTAGTAGAGAATAATAGTTCGAAAGGCGAGTTACCATCCAACACCTTCGTAGGTAGACGGTTTATAACGTATACAACACTACTAAAAGCATCAACCCAAAATTTAAGTGGTGTATGAGAGTGAAATAACATTGCAAGCCCTGTTTCGGTAACATGTCTATGCTTACGTTCCACCCGTCCATTTTGAGCTGGAGTATATGGGCATGAAAAAATATGTTTAATTCCTGAATCACGAAAACAAATTTGTACTCTATTATTTGTGAACTCGGTGCCCCCATCACTGTGAAAAGATTTAATTCTACAAGAGAATTGATTTTGAACAAAAACAGTAAATTGACGTAGAACATCAAAGAAATCTGATTTTTGTCATAAAGGATAAAACCATGTAAACCTTGAAAAATCGTCCACAAAGATAACATAGTAACGAAAGCCGAAATCAGAAATAATGGGGGAAGGCCCCCACAGATCACAATGAATAATATCCAAAACATTAGACAAGCGTTTATGATCTAAAACAAAAGGTAATCGTTTGCTCTTAGCTTTTTCACAAGAGCCACAAATAACAGGTTTAGGTAATAAAGCAGTAACAGAAATACATCCAGTCTTATTCAAATGAGAGACAGCATCAAAGGAAACATGGCCAAGTCGGGAGTGCAATAATTCATACGAAGCTTTAGGTTTACGGAGAAAAAAATTATTTACATCCCGTAATTTTTACCTTTTTTGAAAAACGTCCCAAAATAGTTAAAATTTTAATTTACGTCCCATAACTTTTTCAATTGCTTAATTTACGTCCAATTTTCACTAGAAATCCCCAAATTTATGTAAATGAGACGTAAATTGAGCAATTAAAGAAGTTATGGGACGTAAATTAAAATTTTAATTAAAATGGGACGTTATGCGAAAAAGATAAAAATATTCAACAAATGTGTATAATTCACTATAAAATTAATGTAGTTTATATTATACAATCAAATAAAAAAATAATTCATAAATTAATTAATTATTATAAAAATCAATTAACTTACCTAATTCATTATTAGAAAAATTATTAACTTATCTAATTAGAAAAAAATTATAATTACAAAGTATTATAAAATAAATTATGAATATTAATTAAAATAATAAATAATATTTTAAAATATATGAAAATAAATATAAAATAATATTTAAATAAGTAAATAATTTATCATAATATCAAAAAAAATTAATATGAACAAAAAAATCAAGATTTATTCCTAAGTCAATTAATTACTAGAAAAATCAATTAAATTACCTAATTAATTATTTAAAAATTCAATTAAAATAATTAAAAAAATAATTTAAAAAATCAATTAACATACTCAAATAAATATAAATTTTATCTTTAAAATAATAAAAATTCCAAATAAGTTTTTTTATTAAAATTGTCAAAAACTCTTATTAATTAAAACTTAACAATTATTTTGATATTTTAAATAAATACAAAATCCACAAATATTTAAAATCCCCAAATAAATAAAAAAATACTCAAATATATCCAAAATTCTCACCCTTAACCCACGGTAATTGAAAGATGATGATGAACAATATATTTTTTTTAACAATTTATTAATTTTATTGTTTTTCATTTTTATTATATAATTTTTAATTTGATATTAGTTCGTACATATTTACAATTTATTAATTTTATTGTTTTTCATTTTTATTATATAATTTTTAATTTGATATTAGTTCGTACAAAAATATGTGATCCACTTTGTGTAATACTTAGATAAATTTTTATATTTATTTTATTACGTTAAAATAAATAATTTTATAATACTTATATTGTAATTATAATTTTTTTATAATTAGGTAAGTTAATAATTTTACTAATAATGAATTAGATAAGTTAATTGATTTTTATAATAATTAGTTAATTTATGAATAAATGAATTATTTTTTATATTAAAATAAGTTAATTTATGAATAAATGAATTATTTTTTTATTTGATTGTATAACATAAACTACATTAATTTTATAGTGAATTGTACACATTTATTGAATATTTTTATCTTTTTCGCATAACGTCCCAAAATAGTTAAAATTTTAATTTACATCCCATAACTTCTTTAATTGCTCAATTTACGTCCCATTTACATAAATTTGGGGATTTTCAACAAAAAATGGACGTAAATTAAGCAATTGAAAAAGTTATTGGACGTAAATTAAAATTTTAACTATTTTGGGACGTTTTTTAAAAAAGGTAAAAGTTACGGGACGTAAATAATTTTTTTCTCAGGTTTACGAGGCTCAATCAAGGCTAACTAAGGCCTATCTAACACGTAAAGACCATGTCTACGACTTTCCCGAGCCAGAATATCTCGAGTCCCTCGATGCTGAATCGTAAAAAAATTATTAGTAAACACCACATCAACCTGAGAGTCAGAAGTCAGTTTACTAACAGAAAGAAGTCAGAAGTCAGTTTACTAACAGAAAGAAGGTTTTTTGTGAGACCTGGGACAACCAAGACATTAGATAATTGAATAGAAGAATTTAAAGTACATGAACCAATATGTGAAATTGACAACAAAGAACCATTACCAACCACGACACTATCCAAACCTGTGTAGGGCAAAGTGGAATCCAAGTACCAATCCGAAATTGGCGGATCCGAGATATTACAGGCAGCAGAGAAAGCTTCGGCAATATTAGCAACTGAAGTGATGGATTTATTAAACCGATCGGGACAGGCATTAGCGTAGTGACCGGTCTGCCGACAGATTTGGCAATGAGGAGGCCTTTTAAAACCTCCTTGCTTATATCCACCAGGTTTGGGTGAAGAGGTATGCTTCGGCCGGTGCTCAGGTGGGCGAGGGGTAGTGTGGATGGAGAAGGCAGCCTGAGTATGTGGGATAGGTTCGAGAGCCTGTTGAAACATATCCCATGCTTCGGCGTGGTTGAGAAGATCGGGAAAAGTCGGCAAAGGAGACATTGCCATTTGAGTAGCAGAAAAATTAGAAAAAGCAGGGCCTAAGCCTTTCATGAATAGGTGTATTTTATCAGTGGCGTCGACAGAACATCCGATGGCTGACAATTGATCACAAACTGATTTAAATTCGCGACCATATTCTGCAACAGATCGATCACCCTTTTTGATGGACTGAAGTTGTCCTTTAAGTCGAAATTCATGGGCTTTAGACTGATGGCTAAAGTGGTTTTCTAGAGCAACCCAGACCTCTCGAGCAGAAGGACAGCCAACGACGACGACGGACATCGCCTCTTCAGTGAGAGAGGAAAAAATGAGACTTACAAGCCTCTGATCTTGAACACGCCAGGAAAGAAACTCTGGATTGGGTGTCGATTTTCCGTCAACGACCACTTCCACCGGTGGAGGTGGACGACCACCGTCAATGAGGTCGATGAGACCCTGTCCGATGAGGAGTGGTCGAATCTGACTTTTCCACAGGAGGTAGTTTGTAGAGGAAAGCTTGATGTTGAGAAGATGAATTAACGTAGCAAATGGAAGAGAGTCCGTGGATGAAGAAGGAGATTTGGTGGTATTGGAATTAGTCATGGCCTGAAGTAACAGTCAAATTGTGGGAGAGAAGAATAGTGGGCAGAATGTGGGAGAGAGAGGAGAAAAAAGAGTAGTGGCCCAAAAAAAATAAAAAATTAGGGTTTCAATTTGCTCAAGCTGATACCATGATAGATGAAATATATTACTCCCTCCATTTTTTATTAAATGTCACTTTGCATTTTTCAATATTTTTTAAATAAGTGTCATTCTACATTTTTTTTCTTCAAGTTTGACAATTTTACCCTTGTACATTGTACTCCCTCCATTTTCTTTACCTTGATTTAAGTTTTTTCCCTTTTGAATAAAGTACTATAACATAAATCATGCATAAACCTTAATTATTGTATAGATGAATATCATCTACAATATTGACCACATTCATTACTAAACATAAATTTAATATTAAAATTAGTTATCATTAATGAAGGGTAAAATGGTCCATGATTATATATCTTAATATGTTGAAAATTGTTAAAATGACACTTATTTAAAAGTGGAGGGAGTATTATATTTCTTGACTTAATTTTGAATTACAATAATGCGGGATATATATACAAAAAGAATTAATTAAAGGCCTAATCTATACAGCGTATGGTCAACCAAAAGATATAACAATCCCAACATTAAAGGAAAAAATGAAGACCAAATCTCTTGGCTTATATTACGCTATTATCCCCCCTCAAGCAAGACGTGGGATGTGGACCAACGCGTAGCTTGTCACGAAAAAATTCAAAAAGAGGACGAGGAAGAGCCTTTGTGAAGATGTCCGTAACTTGTAAATCAGATGAAATAAATTGAGTGGTGAGCTTCCCAGTGGAGACA
This sequence comes from Galeopsis tetrahit, assembly GCA_963675135.1. Taxonomy (NCBI): domain Eukaryota; kingdom Viridiplantae; phylum Streptophyta; class Magnoliopsida; order Lamiales; family Lamiaceae; genus Galeopsis; species Galeopsis tetrahit. The sequence continues at coordinate 23,905,135 of OY776126.1, forward strand.
AGTTCCTGGACAAAGTGACAGTCAATGTCAATGTGCTTCGCCCTTTTATGTGCACTTGTATTTTAACTAAGGAACACGGCACTGTTGTTGTCAGAGTATAGAATGGGGCAAGATGGGATCTTGACTTGAAGTTCACGGAGAAGCTGAAGCACACACACAAGTTCAGACGCAGCATTAGCAAGGGCACGATATTCAGAAGCTGAAGCGCACACACAAATTCACCTCAAGGCTCAAACCTTGAATCCGTACTTCAACACACATACTGCTAGTATATGACTAAATTATTAATAAATAATTTTTGCATTAACTAGGTGATCAGATTAGTTTTTGCCCGTGCGATGCAGGTCCCTGTTGTAGGATTTTTTGTGTAGTTTGTAAAATATTTTCATTGTCCACAAAAAATGTGTTCACTTTTTTTATTTGTCTGTCCATAATCAATTCCTTTTATAAAAAAAATAACTTTATTTTTATCTCACAACGACCCCACAACACCATCACTTTATTCACTCTATCAAAAAAAAAAACTTGTGCCAAAAAATTTGAGCACACTTTTAGTGTGGATCTTCCATATATAGATATATTAAAACACTTTACAACTAATGTTGTTTTCATTGTTTTTGTAGTTTGTTTGCTTCGAATATGATATTTATACGTAACTCGGTATATTTAATCAAGTAAAGAAAAACTCTATTCATTTTCCCTTTTAAAAAATGCTACAAATGTTAATATTTGTTTATCCCTCGTACACAATTTCTACAACATTCCAAACACCCACTGGATTTTAAACATGGGCTAAGCCCCTTTCACGTAATTTAAATTAAATTATTTTTTAATGATCTAGAATCTTAAATATGAAAATTGTAATTCTATAAATCTTCATGGGTAAATTACCCAAAATTATACATGTATATATTGCTAGAGCCTAGACGACACTAATCTAGAACTTAATAAAAGTGGCACTAACACAAGATTGAACATCAGTTAATAGAAAAATTCATTTTATTGCAATATTTAGATTATTGTCTAGTCCCAACCAATATTCATAATAACAAATGCTACAAATTAACTTTTCTCTTCTTGTAATCAAGCTTCAGCTTTCCACTTCTGAATGTTAACGAACAATGGTGTCTGAAGGCTAGATAACTTATAATGGACAACTGATTGCAAACAAATAGATTAATATGATCAAATATACAATTAGACCTATCAAAATGGGTTGAGCCCGTTGGGCTAGTCCGCCTCGCCATAAAAAAACATAGGTTGGGCTTAGCTTTTCTCAGCCCGCTAAAAAGTGGGCCTACAGGAACCGCCCTGTTTGGACCGCGGGTTTTGACGGGTTGGGGGCGGGCCAGCCCGCTAGCCCGCCTTTTTATTTTTTAAATAAAAAATTATTAATATTTTAATTAGTTTAATATTATAGAAAAATAATAAATTCTTGTCACATCTATGAGACTTATTCAACAACTCCGAGAATTTGGCCTACCATCTAAGGGAGCCTCCATGACTTTGAGGCCAAGAGATTGAAGTACAATGGCAAGGAGGACCGATATCCTTGGCCATTCTGATGAGCTTATTTCTTACCGTCCGGTTTGAAGACGTTAAACTTAGCGCTAAATGGGAGGCAACCCATTCTTTATTGCTTTCTTTTATTTTAGCTTTGTAGTTTGTTTGATCTTTTTGTCGAGTTTTTCGAGCCACTACATGCAATTAACAACCAAAATTTTGAAGCAAAAAACAGTCAAACACAACAAGTTTTTGTCTTGCATTACAAATTTGCGTTGCTCGCGCCGCTTGTTTTAGTTCCAATGCCAAACATCGACCTTTCAATTATAGTTTAAATGTTAAATATTAGATTAAGATAATAGATTTAATAGTGAGCGTTCAGTAAGAGATAAATATTAAGAGACTTTGAAATTTAAAAATGAAAGATAATGAATTTAATAAATAATTTTTTTTTTTTTAAAAAGACCTCGGTTGGCCCGCCGAAACCCGTGGCCCACCCCTTTGTGGGTTGGGTTGAGGTTTTGGCAGCTCACCTAGTAAATTGTTCGGCCCGCCCCCGCCCCGCCAATTAGCGGGCTTTTGCGGTTTTAGCCCGCCCCGCCCTGCCGGCCCGTTTTGACAACTCTATATACAATGAACAAACACAAATAATTGCAGGCAATCTTACCTTAACAAATTTCATACTGCTGAAGACTTATCATTATCACTACAATATGAATCTGATGTAATTTCATATATAGGTGAACCCAAACGCTTTTTATCTCTATGTAGTTGATTTCTAACAACTATGTTCCACGGGGGTGGAGGTTTATAATGACCACTTCTTGATATGTTTGATACTTTTATATAACCTATGCAAACTTCCTTTAAAAAAATTATTACATAAGTTGACAAATATCCAACGCCATATATAAAGATAATTATCTCAACTCTGACATTTAAAAAATAAAAATCATTAGCTTATTTTTTTTAGAATTACAAATCTTAATTAGGTTATAATAGTTGAAAACAAAAATGTCAAAGAGCAAAAGTTCACCAACCTCAATGGGTGATATTAGCCCATCTTGATCTCAATCAAACACTTTGAAAGCTTCTTTCAACTACTCTGTCACATTTTCCTGTCAAATTATTTTAATGTTAAACTATATAATCTCCAAAAAAAAAAAAATCTTCAATAATTCTTGAATTTAATCATTTTATTTTCAAAAATATACCTTCATTTTTTCTTGCCATAATACTAAAAAACTCTTCAAAATCCACATCGTCAGTGCCATCGTCATCAACCTCATTCATCATTTCTTAAATTTCTTCCTTTGTTGGATGTTTATTCAATAATTGAATCACTGTTTTAAGTTCTTCAACTGTAATCACCCCTTCACAAATCAAGTATTGTCATCCCTTTCACACTCGTAAATCCTGGTGATGATTGAGGGGAGAATATGGCGACAAAAATAAAGATGAACCATTGTCCATCATACCGTTTGGAGCCTGTGAAATTCAGAGAAGGTATGAGTTCCTTTTCAATTCAGTGACAGAATGTAGGCAAAAAAACGTCTGAAAACTTTGAAGAAGTAGTTGTGGCACTTCTCATTCTGTAGGCAAAAAAACGGTGTGGTGAACATTGGAGGAGTTACTGTGGCCCTTCTGATTCTTCATTAAACTGTTGACTCTTAAAATTTTGAATTCAATTGTGTCCTAATTCAATACAATCTACGTCGCAAGAAGGAGAGAGAATCTACATGCCACGTGGCGGAAGCAGGAGACCCATATGGCAAGAGCAGGAGAAGTCTTTCTTCCTTTTATATATATAGATTCTAACATCCCATAAACAAAAATAATTATAGTACTCCCTCCGTTCAATGAAAGCTACCCAACTTTCCTTTTTCGTCTGTCCCAATGAAAGCTCCCCATTCCTTTTTTGGCAAGTATTCTCTCTCACATTTCATTATATTCTTCTCTCTCTCAATCACCTCTAATACATCTACTTATTATATTAGTATTTTTTAATCTCCGTGCCCGAAGCTCATGGGGAGCTTTCACCGGGACGGGAGTATATGACTAATATTTAGTTTTCCATTCATTAATTCACCACTATCCCCACCAGCACACACGTAAAATCATTTGTTTAGGTCAGAAAATTTAAAATTGCATTTACTATATTAATACACAAAAAACACATCATCACCTACCCTAACTCTCTTTTTTATCACTTCCATTCAATTACCTGTTCCTACTCTTTTATCTTCTCCCCACCTAATTTACGTGAAATCTTCAACAGAAGAACAAACAAGAATATAATATTTGACTGATGAAAAATTCAAAGGAAAAAAAAAAATTCTTCAAATGTCGTGTTTAAAAAAATAAATTTCCTGAGTACTGAACAATAATTAACAATAATTAACAATATATATATATATATATATATATATATATATATATTCGCGCGCGTACGTACCTTGGGAGTGGGAGATAGCTGGGCGACGGAACGCAGGAGAGGGAGGCGACGACGGCTGGAGAGGGAGAGGGAGGCGACGGCGACGAGGAGAAGAGGAAGGCGAGGCGACGAGGACGAGGAGGAGAGGGAGGCGACGGCGCGAGGAAGAATGTGACGACGACGGTGGATTTGGGGGAGAACGCGTTTTTTTTTATTAATGGGGGAGAAAGTGATTAGTGTGAACATTGCTTGAAATTCATGGATTTGTTTTGCTTAATTTTATAGAATTTTTTGCATTATTTACACTAAATTTGATTAATTGCATTTGATTTGGAGAAAGAGTGTTTTTTGTTATTTTTATAGGAAAAAGAGCATTTTTAGAGCAAAACACGATTATTTTGTGAAGTTAATTGAAGGAGTGAAACGAGAATAAAGTGAAAACGAGCAAAATTGAAAGGAAAAAATTATTTGAGCCAAAAATATATTTGATGGCCCAATTAATTTATTATTGCAGCATATAAGAAATTGAGGCCCAACTCCATTGCAGCCCATTTTATTTGATTTGGACTGTATAAGAAAGGCTTCAATTAATATCAAGGATGGAGAGGCCATGCCCGTTTCAGCAGCGGGGCCATTTCAATCAGTTAGCATTTTTAATTATTAAGAGTAGCTGAGAATATTTTTTTTGGGAGAAACGCTTTCAGCTGGGATGAATTAAGAACAGGAGCACGACAACGTTATTGGAGAAGGCCCATGCCATTAATTAAAACAGCTGGAACAATTAAACAATTTTAATCAATCTGGGGTTTCGCATACAGAGGGGGCACACAGAGAAGCTGGAAGTAGCGCACGAAATAGGGGCAACTCTCCATTGGGGGAGAAATCTCTTCTAGTCCCCACCACTCTCCTCAATAGATTAGTTTAAGTTGTTCTTCCATTCCATAGATAAATTTCAATTTAGTATTTCATTTTATTGTTTGTGAGATTGAAATATTTGAAGAAAGGTGATATTTTTCCATTATTGCAAATTTAATTTGGTAATTTCATTTTCATTCATGTCTTGTAGTTTAATTTACATGAATTTTATTCTAGTTGTTAATTTAGATATGAGGTAATCTCTTATTGCTTTGGACGTTGGAATTATATGGGTAATTAGTGAGTTTATGAATTAATTGCTTAATTTACCTATGTCTTGGTTTAATTATTTCTATTGTTGTAATTTGTATGATTTAATTAGTTGATCAATCCTATTAGCTAGCATTTTCGATTATGTTAATTGCAACGAGAGTTGGGTTTGCGTGATTGTGGTGTGGGTCTTGATTAATTAATTGAAGTTAAATAGTAATTAGCTTAACCGAGAGAGGGTTGATTGCTTAGATCGACAACTTTAGACACCAAACGAATAGAGATCGTCTAGGAGATTGGTGAGAGGGCGTCTCATAAGCATTAGTAACCGTGTTGAAAGTGCTTATGAGACACTATCTTAGGAGCTTAGGGTATTTGATTAGATCCTATAATTGCTAATCAATGCACGTGTTCACCTATGACTTTCGAGGGGGTCTACACATATATGTCATAGCCTTTAGCATAATTCAAGACATTAGACTTAATTATTGTGATTAGTTCGTTAATTTATTAGTGATCCCACATAAGGAAGACACCCGAAGCAATTCTTTCACTTGCACTTTCATCTTTGAGAGTTAGTTTAGTTGTTTATTTTCTTAATTGGTATTTGCTTTATCCTCTCAGTTAGCTTCTATAACACCATTTTGACTTATAGTTTTGGGGCTCCACGCTCTTTCTAGGTCCTTGAACGATAACTATTAGGTCGTATACTTACTCAACTATAACGAACCCATACGCTTGTGAAGATTGTTATTGTTGTGCTAAAAAGTGTGCAAAATACGAACCAAGTCAGAAAGCTTTTGTGAATTTGGGGGGAGAAATTAATTAACGCCTATTGAATTTGGGGAGAAAGACTTGGAACGTGTACTTGAATATTTTGACCTAATTACATTCTCTTGGAGAGCGGTTATGAACCGCTTTCCAAGTGTTTACTTGGAGAGCGGTTCTAAATAGCTCTCTAATGTAGATTACGTAGCGGTTATGAATCGCTGTCTATGTGTTTTTTTTTTAAAATAAAATCGCTCTCAAAACTATATATTAGAGAGCTGTTTAAAAAAGAACGGTTCAAGTGCAGCTCCCCAAGCTTAAATGTGTAGTAGTGAGCAGTGATCAATACTATAGTACATACTTCTCCCTCCTTTATTCTTAACTACTGCAACTATCTTGTCACGGGGGTAATGGCTCCTCCACTCAAGTAAATTTTAAAATTTTCACTCAATTAAATTTTCTTTAATTGTATATTTAATATTATGAAAATGTATTTAATCTTTCATGTTAATTAACGTAATTTATTAGTTAGTTTTAATTTAATTGCTATGCAACCCTTGATTATTTCTAGTGTTTTACGGTGAAAACTTTGCTCATGTGTTATTACCTCTTAGCATTCAATTTTGTTGATTTTTTTCCTCTTAAAAGAGTAGAAGGAATTTAATAATTTTTTACCCTTAATTATGCACATGGAAATAGGTTCGGTCCTAGGAATATTTGGTCATGAATCAAACTTAAAAAAAAAAGTCTAGTCCTTTCATATTTTTTATTCTATGTCAAAGTCTTGTATGTACTAAGTACACTGTGTACTTGAGTAGACTTTGACTAGTCAAATGTTGACCGTTGACGTTTTTATTTTATTTTTCAATTTTTTTTTTTGATAAAGTGTATGTTATTATAACTAAAAAGTGTATCTTTGTTTTTTTAATGAAAAGTGTATGTTACTATATTGAAAAATGCAACATTATTTTTAATGAAAAGTGTATGTTATTATAACTGAAAAGTGTATGATTTTATAACTGAAAAGTGTATGATCCATACAGAGCGCAAAGCTCTGGCTTTAAACGGGACTCCCGCAAGTGGACGGTGGGATTGGTCCCCCGGGATTAGTGGTCCTTAGACCGGATACCCGAGACTTCAAAAAAAATTAATGAAAAGTGTATGTTATTATAACTGCAAAGTGTATGATATATTAATGAAAAGTGTATGTTTTATTAATGAAAAATATATATTATTATAACTACAAAGTGTATGATCTATTTAATGAAAAGTGTATCTTATTATAACTAAAAAGTGTATGTGTTTATTAATGAAAAGGTGTAAGTTATATATTAATGAAAAATGTATGTTATTATAATTGAAAAGTGTATGCTAATGATACACCTTTTGGTTATTTGTACTTGCACTTTCATAATCTAGAAAAAGTAGTGCTATTTTTTAAAAAAAATTATTATTAATTTTACACGTTGAAATTAATAAAAGTGTTATTATATAAATTAGGCAACAAAAAATATTTATCAACATACAATGATATATATGATGTTGTCGAATAGCATACATAAAGAAAATACATGCACCTCAAACTAGACCCAACATTCTTGATAGAAATCATAACACACAAAATTCAATCAATATTTCTAACGATTTTATTTTCTCAATCATTGAATTTTTCACATTTTATTATTTATATTGGTTCCAATTTTTTTTAAAAAAATTATTATTAATTTTTCAAATTTTATTATTTAAAACTTACACTTTTATGACTATTAAAATACACATTTTTGTTATTAGTAATTGCACTTTTATAATCTAGATAAACGGGTGTCAATTTTTTTTTTTTAAAAATTGTTATTAGTTTTACATACTATTTTATTATTTAAAAATTGCACGTTTATGACTATTAAAGGTTATTAATACTTGCACTATCATATGCACCATACACATCAAAGTGATGTGGTGCACTCACTTTTTTTTTTGCTTTTTTTTTTTAAGCGCTTTTTTTCTGTTTTTTTTTTCCTTTTTTTTAACTCCTTTTTTTTTTTAACGCTTTTTTTTTTTTTACTTCTTTTTTTTAATTGCTTTTTTTTTATCCGTTTTTTTTTCAGCTTTTTTTTAATCGTTTTTTTTCTGCTTTTTTTAATCGTTTTTTTTTCTACTTTTTTTTATCGATTTTTTTTCTGCTTTTTTTTAACCGTTTTTTTTCTGCTTTTTTTTTAACTGCTTTTTATTATTTATTTGAGAGAATATGTAAACCCTAAAAATATATACACCTTTCACTATGTTTGTCTTCACACCGTAGTCGTCGCCTTCCTCAGTTCCGGCCACCTGCTCTCACTCCAGGTTCCTCTTCCGACCGTCCATGAAGACCGTTGCCTCAGTTTATGATGAAGCATTATTTGTGTAAAGTGGTAAACATTATTTGTGTAAAGTGGTAATTTCTAATACTGAAAAGTGGTAACTATTATTAGTGAAAAGTGGTAAACATTATTAGTGAAAAGTAGTAACTATTATTAGTGAAAAGTAGTAACTATTATTAGTGAAAACTGAAAAGTGGTAACTATTATTAGTAAAAAATGGTAATCTATTATACTGAAAAGTGGTAACTATTATTAGTGAAAAGTGGTAATCTCTAATACTGAAAAGTGGTAACTATTATTAGTGAAAAGTGGTAAACATTATTAGTGAAAAGTGGTAATCTCTAATACTGAAAAAGTGGTAACTATTATTAGTGAAAAGTAGTAACTATCATTAGTGAAAACTGAAAAGTGGTAACTATTATTAGTGAAAAGTGGTAATCTATTATACTGAAAAGTGGTAACTATATATTATTAGTGAAAAGTGGTAATCTCTAATACTGAAAAATGGTACATATTATTAGTGAAAAGTGGTAATCTTTAATACTGAAAAGTGGTAACTATTATGAGTGAAAAGTGGTAATTTTTAATACTAAAAAGTGGTAAATATTATTAGTGAAAAGTGTTAAAAAAAAAAAATTTAAAAATTGTAAAAAGTGGTAATATTTATTAATGATTTTTTTTTTTAAAAAGTGATACTCCCTCCGTTGATCAAATAATATATATAGTACAAGTGATGTGATTGAGAGAGGAGAGAGGAGAGAGATAAAGAGACAAAGTAAGATATAAAGTGTAAGAAAACCTTCAATCCGAGGTGACCCATATTTACCACTTCACCCATGTCTAATTTGTGTAAACTTTCTGTCTTTCTAAATAGGGTTGGTCTGCTATGGACTCGAGTGCATGTTGTGCACTCTAGTCCATGTTGCACTTTTCAGTTACTGACTTACACTTTTTGGTAAATGGTGTTGCACTTTTCAATTATTAAACTGTATAAGTAATAATTGAAAAGTGCAACACCATTTACCAAAAAGTGTAAGTCAATAACTGAAAAGTGCACATGGACTAGGGTGCACAGCATGCACTCGAGTGCATACTAGACTTTACCTTCTAAATATTAAGGGTTGACTAGTGGCATAGTGTGCATGGTGCACACTACACACAAGAGACCAACTCATTTTTATGAGTTGGTCTCCTGCACGGTACACTATGACACCAATCAACCATTATTATTTGTAAAGGAAACGAATTTAAAGAAAATATCTACTGCTGGAGCGGTTACAATGTTGTGCCTGTGAGTACGAGGTCACAGGTTCGAAACCTGTTTGTGTTCTCATTATGCAATTTTTTTTACTACTTTTCAGAATTTTCAATTTTGTATTTTTTCAGCAAATTCCACTATTAAAGATTAACAATTTTCTCTATTAAAGATTAACAATTTTAACAATTTTCTCTATTAAAGATTAACAATTTTGTATTTTTTCAGCAAATTCCACTATTAAAGATTAACAATTTTCTATTAGAGATTACCACTTTTCACTATTTTGAATCACCACTTTTCATTATTTTGAATAAAACTTTTACGTAATAATAAACACCACATTACACTAATAACATATATACACCACTTTTAAGTAATAACAGACACCACTTTTCACTATTTTTTTATTTAATAGAAGTACTTTTAACAATAATAATAAACACCACATTACACTAATAACATACACCACTTTTAAGTAATAACATATACCACTTTTCACTATTTTGAATCACCACTTTTCACTATTTAGAATCACCACTTTTCAGTGTTTTGAATAAAACTTTTAAGTATTAACCGTAATAATAAACACCACATTACACTAATAACATACATCACTTTTAAGTAATAACAGACACCACTTTTCACTTTTCAGTAAGTAATAATAGACACCATTTTTTTAAGTGGAAACATAATATGCTTAGAATCAAATAATTGGTGAGGATGTGAGGTAAAAGTGTTGAGATCTATTACATTTTTTTAAGTATATAATTGAATAAAAATAATCAATTTACTTTTATTGTTAAAATACCATTAATAATATTGTAAATAAAATTCACTGGTGGAGATTGATCTCAAATGAAGAACAAGACTAATTTTCATACACAAAATCATCATTTTTGTTCCCGCTTTCATAAACTTTTTAAATTTTTTTTTGAAAAAATAAAAATAAAATTAAAAACCAATACTGGAATTTTCCGGTCCGATCCGGATTTGGACCGGATTAATTCGGTCCGGTCTCCGATCCACCCTTTAGGGTAGATTTCGATCCGCGCGATCCGATTTTGAACCGGTGCACTCCCCTACCTGTATGGCACGCTTCTTGTCTTGTTTGACGTGTTATGATGTGACAAGTCGTAGAAATATTTGTGAATATTAAAAAATGGTCTTGTAGAGCTTTTAAAAAATGGTCTTGTAGAGCTTTTAAACGAGCTCTCCAAGTGGGAGCTATGCAAGTGAAATTGCACTTGGAGAGCTCTTTTTAAAGGCTGTGCAAAAGAGGTCTTAGACAGCGGTTTTGAACCGCTGTCCAAGTAAAGTCACTTGGACAGCGGTTCATAACCGCTGTCTAAGTGAATTTTTTTTTTTAAAACGCTTGGGCTTGGACAGCGGTTATGAACCGCTGTCTAAGTCAAATTTTTTTTTCATTTCACTTGGACAGCGGTTATGAACCGCTGTCTAAGTTTTTTTTTTTTTTTTTTATATTTTAAAATCAATTTTATACAAAACCAAATTTATTTATATACCAATAAATAAATTTTATATTTTAAATATCCATTTTATACACGTCAAATACCAAAAAATTAAATAAATAAACGTACACTAACATATGTTCAATATACACCAAAAAACATTAAATATCATCACAAATGTATAAGTTAATATATTACATGCAACAAAAGTCATACTAGCTACTTTAATTATACCTATACAAAAATCGATTGAACATGTACCCGATCCAATCTTTTTTTCATTTGTCCATTCTTTTGTCTTTGTAAGTGTTGAGCGGACAGGCATAGACAAACTGCAAACAACGATCAATCAATATAGTTAGATATATAGTATATGAATTTTTATTCAATCAATAAATTGACTTACATTGTTAGAAATCGTCGTGTGAAAAGTGAGGATTATATCTTCAATATAGCATTAACGTTCAACTCTATCTTTTCCCGTTTAGATATCTTCTTTGCAGCTGGTGTTACATATTCGGGAAAATTAAATGGAATGTTCAAGGTGACTTGGCCATCATGATACAATAATTTTTTGGACCATCTAAGTTTAACAGATATATCTGTTCCTCCGCCGACCTGAAATCGATTATAATATTCAGTAAAGATAAGTAAAGCCATAGCCAGGAATGGTATATCAATAAATAAATTCCACCTAATTCAAGAATATCAACACTACCAGCAAAATTGCAACAAACCCCAAAAGCCAACCAAGATTACTTGCCCCTTCTGCAACCATTTCTCATAAAGCTAAACAATAGCAAAGATTTCATATAATAATAAAGAAAAGCAAAATTCAAACACACACACATTACATAGTATTGATAACAAGAGCATACCGAGAAAACAGAGGGCAATGCATGGCTGAGAGGAGTGAAAAGACTAGGAAAAAGTAAGGGAAGCAGCAGGACAAGGGCAGCAGCCATGGTTCGATTTCAAATCCAAATCCGATTTTTACAAACTACATATTCGCAAATGATACCTGGGCTCCTCTTAACTAGTGCATTACATGTACATACTGATTCTATAAGTGGCTCCCATACTATCAGAAACATCAAGTTTTAGCAAAAGATGAATCATCTTTCATCAAAAGTATAAACTAGGCCAAAAACAAGGAAACCAACCAAGAATTCAGTCTGATCACATTCCAATAAATTGAACCAACCAATTCCCTGATCCCTGTAATATGCAAATAAGCATCATTTGTTCAAAATAACACAAACAATCGAGATTCTTGTTCTTGCTGATTAGGAAACTCAATTATTTTTTGGAATTTATCCCAAAAAATAAACATATTCTTGAATTCAATAACTTTTGCTAGATTCCTTAAATTAAAGTCTAGTTTGGAATTTATTTTTACTTTGTTAATTGGTAACATATTAAAATAAGGGTAGATTTAAGTAGATTCTTCCACGAAAGCTAAAAGCCCAGATCAAAATAAAACTTCAATTTATCACTACCCCTAACGAACTCCCCGACCAGATTATGCTTCCAGGTTTGCTTATCACACGAGTTCCCATTCCTGAAATAGAAAATGTTACACCATTCGAATCCGAGATGGGATTGTTTCAATTAGCAACCCAAACTACAACATCAGGGGTGTTTTTATTCCATATTCCCAAAAATCTATTTGGGGACTTTCCTGGAGAAAAAAACCCCATCACATATTCTTGGTTATGAGAAATCAAAGTTTGGCCAATACAAATAGTTTGGTTTGGAAGGAGTGTATATACTCCAAAGGATAATTTCACAAAATTAATGCAAATAATTGAAATGAAAAGGGACTGCGCCATTTCCAATAAATTAAAAGGGATTGTTAATACAAGTGATTGAATTATATCCAAAAAAAATTAAAGGGACGTCTTGCAACTATCACTATTCAATATGCAGCATAGATTGTTAAATAATCAAGCAAACATATATGCAGACAATGAAAACTCTTCTCATTTCTCACAAACACACACGAAAACCAACTTGGAAATTATTTAATATCACAAGGGGAAAAACTACTTATTTACTACTGCTTTGGTGTACAATTGATAATAAATGCAACAATTGAGGTCTTTAACCGAAGGACTTACCATTCCAGCCGATCGTTGTCTTCGATGAATGCTATTGGCAAATCTTCCTCATTCAATTGGGCCTGAAAACTTGTTTTTAGCCAAGGAAATCGACCTCAGAGACCCACATTGGCTAAATAAATCAGTTGAAATCGACCCTGATAGCCCATTCTCACTCAAATCAAGAAACCTCAGATCAGAGAGCTGAGCAAAGCTGAGGGTTAAACTTCCGGTGAAATTGTTTTTCGCCAGTGAGAGCTTCCGCAGAAACTGCAACTGAAGAAGGCCCTTGCCTAATTTTCCTGAGAGGCCGAAGCCATCAAGAATAAGATCAGAAACTCTTTTGGATATAGGGTTGCATTTAACCCCAATCCAATTGTTGCAAGGGCTATCGTCATCTTCATTCCAGGAACTAAGTTTCCCTTCAGGATCTTGATCAGCTTTGAATACTATCAATCCCAGGACATCATCATTCAAAGAAGGGCTCAACGATTTCACTAAGAACGGAGACATAAAAACGAACCAGAAAAAGAGATACAGAACTTCTCATTTTCTAGAAAACTGTAAATTACTCACCGCTTAAGGCATTGGCAAGCAATTCTTATTCTCTTAACATTGGAATCCAGAAGAGAATCCCACCACGCGCAGCTATTCCTTTGTTTTTTATTGAGAAAAAAGTCCCCTAACGGCTAAATTGCGAGCAGAGACAAATATGAAGAAAACACTGAACAAGTAAACAACAAAAGCCCCAATTATACCTAAATTAACAACAACATTGGCGAAAAGACTCCTCTAGAAACCCAATAACAAAAGGTATAAAAACACTTCTCTAAAAGAGTGACAGAAACAGCAAGGAAACAAAGAAATTTTGGAAAAAATAAACAGCTAATTCTGAAAATAGAAAAAAGAAAAACAAAACTGCTCGTTTATAGAGTCGAAGTAACAGCAACGAAGCATGGAGTGAAAAGGAGCAGTTTCGATCTGAGAGAAAAAGGACGAGCAACAATGCAACAAAACTAACGATTCGCTTAAATACTCTCCTGGAAATCGACGAGCATAAAGGTCGAGAGTTACCGGAATTTCCTCACAAGAGTACAAGAATTACAATAAACTAGGGCTACAAACCTCCATGCGGACTTCTGCTTCAAGGCAAGCTTCACAATTGCAATTTCCACAGCAGATTGCGCGCAGATCGGCCTTTCTCAGTGGTTTTCGAATCGGACGCGGTTTTGAAATCGAATTTCTGGCTTTGGGAACGTTAATGACGGCGTCGGTGCTCCAAACATCAGCTTCGTCGAACTCAAATTGATCGCCGAAGTCGGCCGAGTTTACTCTGCCGGTGGCAGCGAGGTAGCGGTGGTGGAAATTGGTTGCTGCCATTGCTGTTAAGAGAGCAGACTTGGATTGGAATTAATATTGGAGGAGAAAACGCGTTGTATATTAATTTGATATGGGGATCGAGGTTTGACCAGGATTCTCAACACTGTAAAAAAAAAATTCTCTTGGAGAGCGGTTATGAACCGCTCTCTAAGTCTTTTTTTTTTTTTCTTTAAACCGCTCTCCAAGTGCTAAATTGGAGAGCTTTTTGAAAAAAGAGCTGTCCAATGCTATTTTGGACAGCTTTTCGACACAAGAGCTCTCCAAGTGCAGCTCTCCAAAGCCAAATGTGTAGTAGTAATATTTAAAATTTAAGGGTTAATTCTAAATAATTACACCACATTTAGTCTCAGTATCAATTTAATCACGACCTTTACTATTATTGTTAAAACCCCCCAACCTTTCAATGTGTTGCAATTAGATACACATTTTTTTCTCCGACCAACAATTGATGATGTGGTATTTTATTTTCCATATCAGATTACATTTTATATAAATAAAAATAAAATTTTATAAAATAAAAATAAAACTTCTGCTTCTTCTGCGTCTTTCTCAACTTCTCAAACTCAATACAGTTCTTCTTTATCTTTATCACTTCTCAAACTCAAGTTCTTCTCTTCTAACCGTACAAATCAAAATCATAAGGATAGAACCTAACATTAAAAATGGCAAAAAAAGGGAAAAAAATTTGTAAAAAATCCTAAATTATTTTTTTAGGTACTACATTGTGTTGATAGGTCAAGCATATCCGAATGACATTTAACCCTTCAAATTGGTAGAAGGATGTGGAAGATGAAGAAGACAGGTCCTGAGGAAAATCCTAGAAATTCTACAAAATTGACAAGACATGGAATACAAATGTATTGTTCTGTATGTAATGTAGTGGGCCACAACAAAAAAAAAAAAGTTGTCCCGTGCAAAGGACTTCAAAAGACCAGAGAAATTGCATGTAAGATTGTGTTTATGGTCATTTATACTAATTTTTTTTGGCACTGGTGGTTTAAAATATCATGTTATTCCTTGGAAAAAAAAAGTATGTTATATGTTTGTCATGTTTAAAGAAAAATGGCAAACCAAGACATGAGTGTATTGATTTGCGAAGCCTTTGACACTATTATATGAGGGTAAGTTTCTTATTTTATTAAATATTTGTATATTTCTCATAACTATATTGTTATATTCATTCTTCCAAGCACCAGGTTGCAGAAAAGGAGATGGTGAAGCCCGCGGACAGTTCTGTGATGGTTAAGAATAAGAGGTGAAAGGAGTGGTAGTAGAAGTGACTTGGATACTTATAACCTACAATTGTAAACCTCTCTCATAAAGCATATAAATTGTAGTTCTCAAAATAACAAAATTATTCAATAATTGAAGAATTCATGAAGAAATAAACCACCATAAAATTTATCATGGTCATGGATTAGATGTGTGTTGCTTTTTTCGATGATTTTGAGGAGATTTTGATTTTTAGGGTTAGAATAGAAGAACTTGATTGAGTTTGAAAAGTGAGAAAGACGCAGAAAAAGAACTCTATTGATTTTGAGAAGGAGAGAAGAAGAACTTGACTGAGTTTGAAAAGAAGAATAACTCTATTGAGTTTGAAAAGCGGGGAGAAGACGCAGAAGAGGCTGGAGTTTATTTTTTATAAAATTTTGTTTTTATATCTATAACGTGTAATGTGTTGTGGAAAAAAAAAAGAATATGTGTAATTTGATGTGGCAAGCTCCGGCAAGCCATGTCATCAATTGTTGGTCGTAGAAAAAATGTGTATGTAATTGCAACATGATGAAAGGTTGGAGTTTTTTACAATCGTAAAGGTTGGGCCCTTGCACCACATGGAGCGTACTCTACTAGCTGTGCGTATGCGCGAATGGTCGAGGAAAAAGGGGACGCGACAAGGACGGAGGAAGAAAGGCCCGAATTCAAGAATTTGTGGGGTTGTTATGCGCCTAAGAAAGTCAAATTAATTGGATGGAAGATGCTCCGAGGCAGACTTGCTACAACGGACAACCTCAGCAGAAGAGGAGTTCCAATTTCTGATGAGGAACAGAGGTGCTGCTTTTGTAATTATGCAGCAGAGTCGAATACCCATTTGTTGCTGGAATGTAATTTTGCAAAGGTGATTTGGCAAAACTGCTACAGATGGACCAAAGTGAACTTGATACCACAATTGAGTATTAAGGAGCATGCATTGCAACATTTCGAAGCCCTCGGCACTGGCATAGTAAGGAGGAAATTTATTACGAGCCTTTGGGCTTGTGTTGTTTGGAAAATATGAAGATGTCGAAATGCAAAAAGATTTAATGACGAATGACAGGAGGAAAAGAAAGCACTAGAAAACATAAAAATATATCTTTGGACGTGGCTAGGAGGAAAAAATTTGGTGGTTAGAAACGCATCAGTTTCAACTTGGTGTTGCGACCCGTTCTTATGCATTATTGAGTGAATATAGTTCTTTCAGGCGGAAGTTGTATAACTTGTTTATATGTTAGACTTTACCTGTAATTAAATTTATGGGTTGAGCACCCAAAACACCCGTGGAAGGGAATTGGTTCTTTACTGTTCAAAATAAAAATAAAAATTGATATTAACACTAAAAGTGGTGTATTTATTTAGAATTAACCCAAAATTTAAAGCATTAACCATTCCATATACATACATTTTTGTTTTACTCCAAAATACTAAATGAGTTATATTTAAAGCATTAACCATTCCATATACATACATTTTTGTTTTACTCCAAAATACTAAATGAGTTATAGCATAATATTTTTTTTGTAATTTAATTATGAATTGTACTATACAATTCTAATTTTCTTTTACCTATATATATATAGATATAGATAAAGGTTAATGTTTTGAATTTTAAATATAAAGTTTTAAGAAAAAGGTATATAAAGTAGATAAAGTAAGGGTATTATAGGGTATTGTGGGGTCAATTGTAAATAAAACGATTGTTTGTGAATAAAGTTGATGGCAAATTGAGTAATTAAGTGATAGTTGAGGGGTGATCGTTTCCATAAAGTGTATGAGACTACATTTGGTGAACAAAGAATATTAGACAAATGATACTATTTACATGAATACGGAGTGAGTAATATTAATAAACATTCTTGCAATCATCTATCACGTCACATCACAGCACGCGGAACGAGACTTCCTTCATATACGTAAATCGCCCTGTTCTGATATATTTGGGCAAGAGGCGCGCTTTGGAGGCACAACTAGCTCTACTTAAAATAATTTTTTTAATGATTTTACACCAAATTTTCGATATCACGATTTAAATTCACAATATTTAAATAAATATACCTAGTTGTCTCTATGGTTAGATGGATAAAAGTAATGACGTTGTAGTTGGAGGTTTTGTGTTCGATTTTTCTTAATTTTATACAAAATGATCAATACTACAAACTTTATGAAACGGAGGGAGTATACTTGTTTCATTTATTGATGATATGAAGGGAAAAAAACTGTATACACAATCTTTGTATATGCAACTTCTAGAAACCGTTGTTTTTTTTGCAGGTAGGCTTATTCGGATCAATCTGCACTTTCAAGGACACATTAGAATTGAACCGGGTCAACCCGTTTCCCTTTTCAATCAAAGAAAATATCTCGTTCGGCAAATAACACCCGCCCAAATTCGGGTCGACGCCGGGCAGAAACA